>OX459037.1:21965706-23464298 GCA_949775005.1 Orthosia gothica
TCTATGTTATTGCACCATACGGCTTATTGTATTTGCATATTAAAACAAAACCAAACCATTTCCCATTGTTGTATGCAAATACAATAAATAGTTGATCAAACTAACGCGGTGGTTTATTCAACACTTTAAATGATAATAAAAACAAAATAGAAAGCTCCTTGCGATGCCATATTAACGCTTCAATCGTTTCCAACAGGTTATGGTAAAGTTCCTCAACTCTTTCAACTACGTTTGCTGTCATCAGAACTTCTGCCATCCTTACTGCTTCCGACGCAACATGAGATCCAGTGTGAGACTTATGAAGTCTGTTCAAAAGGTAACTCGTTTTTCACACTTATTCTTTCTTTTTATTTATTCTTCTTCTTTATTTTTTTCTTTCCGTTTGTATCGTTTTAAAAAAAACATATATATCAATAACAATAAATATTTTCGATTATCCCTTCAACTAACTTAAAGTAGAACAAGTGATACGATGCGTCACATAAAAACGAAACTAGACGGATCGTACTAAGAATAAAAGCGGGCTCATTTTGAACGCGGTTTTAAGCAGAGATGAAACTGATATCCGGTAACTATCCAGTATCCGGCTCCTAATTACTATCCGGCCGGACATCGGATAACAAGCGCTTATCCTGCCGGATACCAACTTTTAAAAAACACCAAATTAATATATCATTCAACAAATACAATCAATGATCACAAAATTGTCATTCTACAACTTTAAAAATAAATTAGTAATCGGTCTGCGCTAAGAATGAATACTAAGAGGTAACAAGCGGTTTTGCTTGGCTTCTTCACAAACAAGGCCTGCTTCAGAAATCGTTAAAAACGTTAAATCTTTTTAGAATTATAAAAATACTTCATATAACAAAAAAGCGTATTATTTCAAAAGATCGTGTTGGCAATCAATTCAACAGGTCTTGCCAAAATTGGTAACTTGGCACATGAACGAAAATATCCTAATTCGATCGAGTCCACTCGGTCGTTCTTGCGCCACCAACGCAAGCTCGCTTCTTGCGTTGCACTAAAACGACAATGTGCCGCCAGATATCCGGCGGCCGGATATCTCAGCTATCCGGCTTCAAGGCTGGTCGGATATCCGGTATCTGGCCAAACAGCTATCCGTTTCATCTCAAGTAATTAATATTTATCATCATTTACCAACATGAATTTAATAACATTATAATAAAGTTTATATTGCCTTTTCCTCATAGATATATGGCGAAAAGTTCGGCCCCGAAATTAACACGACAAACTCCGAAGAAGGAAACGGTGGAACACGCCGCGGACGGCGCTCACGCAAGTCCTCCGAGCATTCAACTGATAGGTATACTCAGTATAATATGACACCATAAATAAGAGGTTAATTATGCTGTAACTAAAGAGCGATTTTCGATTTTCAAATACTCTAAATTTGTGGTTACAAGCTTATTTGCACGGAGAGAGTTTTCCAAAGGGAAGATACCTACTTTGTGATGTAATTAAAAACGGAAATAAACTTTCTCCGTATAAAAGAGCCTAAACATTCCTTTTTATTCACGTTTTTGTCGATATTTTACTCAATGCACCCCCAGAATCGAGCGTTCAGTGATCGAGAGTGCGGGGCTAGCTTACCGGGCCGCGGGAGGGGAACAAGCCAATATAACCGCTGAAGGAATACCGTTGAAACCAGCTGCTGTTCCCTACCCGCCGTTGGACCCACCACCTATACTCAAGTACCTCAAAGGACAGGTCTGCAATGTTTTCTGACATATTATTACCGCCAAATTTTAAATGTAACTGCTATAAATTCGGTTTGATGATATTTTAATTCATAATGTGTATGTTTCTGGGTAGCCCGAATCGTTTTTGTGCCAAATATGATATATTTCGATCATAGCATATCACGCAAATGAGCTCAAGGATGCCGAATCCCTGAACATATACGTCATTGAAACACCTCACTATTGACTTACAGAAAAAACAATATTGTTCCATAAAGCTCTTATCTGCATATTCATAATCATTTTTCAGCATGTGAACTTTATTAAGAAAATATTAAAATTATAAATATTATACTTCAAGTCATTATGGTTCAAGTGGATTGACTTAAAAGTAACATATCTTTTTCATGTCAGCCTTCACTGTGCTACGTCTGGGTAAAGGCTTCCCCACATTTGTAATACTTCTCCATACCGTGTAAGCAGTAGCAGTGTAATTCTTCTAGGTCCGCGACGCCTACCACACTCCCCTTGCCACCCTAATCAAAGGAGCAACAACAATGGGCGAAGACATGTTCGCAGAATGTGCCCCTGTAGCGTGGCAGTTACTGCTGGAGTCTGATCGCGAACTGAGTTCGTGTGCCGCTGCCTTGTTCATACTCGCTGCGGTCAAGGCGCCTAATACTGCCACTGAGATCATGCATAACGATTTGAAGCATGCTGAGCCGAGTACCAGGTGTGTATGAATGACAAAAAGGGAGGGACACGCTAAATGTCCATTTTGGAAATCTGAAAGTGAGCCCCTGACCATAGGGTTTGTGATAAAGGGTGATCTGTAACACAGGGTCTTACCTATATCAGACACCCTTCTCCATACAAGGTTGTGAATTATGTTATATTTTATAGTCGATTTTAAGTCGAGATAAATAAATAATTTACTATTATTATATTCTTGGTGTCCTCTCAGCCAACCGCACCTACTTCGCTATCAACTTTCACGCTGGAAATGCTTGCACTAAAACCACGCCAGCTAGCTGCCCCTGTAATGCATTGTGGGAAAATGTTATTGTTGTTTTAAAACTCCCACTGTAATTCAGAAATGATACTCGATATAAAAATAATAGCGACAAGTACAGCTGGTCCAGCCAGGCGAGCACGGCCTACTGTGACAGGCTTGAGTCACATTTTTAACCGACTTACCAAAAAGGAGGAGGTTCTATGGTCGACTTTATGTTTGTTTTTTTTTTTTGTGTATGTTCACCTATATCTCCGTCAGTTGTGGACCGATTTTGAAAATTCTTTCTTTGTTTGAAAGAGTATGTTTCGAAATTGGTCCCATTTTAATTCGGTGAAGATCTGATGAAGAACTTCGGAGATATACAACAGAACTCTTCAATAAACAACAGCAAATTTCTCGAGATTGCTGCTATCGCATGTCTGTTTATTGTTTATACCATTTCATAACATAACATCACGCCAGTACGCTCTGAAGGGGTACGCAGATCTCTCATTTCACCGGTTAAGTTCAAGTTTCAGGTTATTCGGGTAATCTAATCTGGCGTTATAGGGACCTTACTAAACAACTTGCCTATTAGGTAGGTAAAACTAAAAAGGGAAAATTAAAAAAAACTTTATTGCAAAAAAATAGCACCGACTTCCAAATGAAAAACTACAAAGTGAAAAATTACTTAGTTTTTGGAAGTCGGTGTCCATATCGCAAAAAAATGGTACCTACGAAAGACACCGACTTCCAAAAATTAAGTTATTTTTCACTTTGTTGTTTTTCATTTGGAAGTCGGTGCTATTTTTTTGCAAAAAAGTTTTTTTTTTTTATCACATTTTGGGAGCAAAAAACGTGATGAAATGCGTGACTCAAGCCTATCACAGAGGCCGTGCTCGCCCGGCAGGTCGGGCGATGTCGAGGATTCTTCTTCTTCTTCGTCGTATCGATGATTTCAAAATTAAATATATTTTGACCAGAATAAAGGTAAAAATATATTTTACCACGAAGCCAGGTGGGTCGCTGCAGGCACAATTTAGTTAGATGGGGGTACTCCAATGACCCACAGTGCGATTGCGGAGCCAGGTCCCAAGCAATGCCTCACGTGCAGCAACACCTGCACCTTAAAGGACCTTTGTGAGGCAAATGACAACGCTGTTGGCGTGGCTGAGGTGTTATTAAGTTCTTAATCAAGAATTTCTCAGTCTCCAATAATAATAATAAATAGCTATTAGAATATGCCAATATGTATGTTTATCATTTCCAGAATAAACGCAATCCTAAGATTCCAAGTGATGTGGAAGCTTCGATACCAAGTATGGCCGCGCATGGAGGAAGGAGCCTCAGTGACGTTCAAAGTGCCTCCACCAGGCATTGAGTTTACCCTACCTTCTCCTAAGATCGGCATCGAGTCGCTCGCAGTAGTGGACCCACCGTGGAGCCCACAGGTTAAGGATAAAGACATGGAGATGACTTTGAATCAGGAGAGACACGTAAGAACGAATTAGCTTAGGCATAGATGTTGTCTGTATGTGTTCCTTGATTGCTTGAGTCACTCAGATGACTGGGAAAAATAATAATAATATTATTCCTCCATCTATAGCCTTGAAGCACTTCTAGCATGGACCCTGTTGTTTTCTATGTGTTATATTTTGCATCGTTATGTCTTGTTACGTTTTATGCAACAATGTAAGTAATACATTCAATATTTAACTGTATTTTGAAGATTCTGTATAAACTCAGAGTTTTATTCACAGCGTTCTCTAGTAACAGCAACGAAGACGCGCAAGAAACAGCAAACTGAGGCGATAAAGAGGGCGCTTCAACAGCGGAATGATAAGAAACGGGCTGAAAGGGAGAGTTTTCTGATCACTACTATTCCGATCACGAGGCAAGCGGCTCGGGAACCGGCTTTGGACCATGCGGCTGATGATCATGTTGAACGTAAGTTTCTTATGAGTTTACTATATTTGAAATAACATTATATAGTTTAACAAACCCTTTTTACAGTCCGTTCAACCGATTTTGAGTTCTATCCCGAAGATATAAGGATGGCATGAAAAGCATACACCTGTTACCAAAACTAACAGTTTAATACAGCTGCCATTTGTCATATCACCAACGCAATAGAAGTTAAAATCGGTTGAACGGGCTTTAAAATGATAAATGTTGAATGTTATCTCAAATGGAGTATAGCTTCTGCCAGCGGCTTCGCCTTCGTGAAATGTGTTTTATGTTCCCAAGGGAACATTATACCGGGATAAATAGCCAATGTGCTATTCCACACTATAATCCATCTATGTGCCAAATTTCATCCAGACCCGTTCAGCCGTTTTGGAGTGATTGAGTAACAAACATACATCCATACATCCACACACACATCCAGCCAAACTTTCGCATTTATAATATTAGTAAAATTTAAAACTAGCTTTTGCCCGCGACTTCGTCTGCGTAGTTTTAGTACTTCGAATAGCCTACTACTACTTGAGAAATTATTGGTCCAGCATACAAAATTCCAAACCCCGCTTTCCACCCTCTTAAGCATGATTGCCGGAATAAAACTGTCCTTCTCAGGGTCTCAAACTATTTCCATACCAAATTTCATCTATATTGGTTCAGCGGTTTAAGTATGAAAAGTTAACAGACGGACAGACAGAGTTACTTTTTCATTTATAGTATTAGTACGGATACGGATGTAGAGTACAGCATTAAATTTTCTTCAGAGAGTTATGCTCATTGTATCACTAACGCTAAGCGACACCTATCCGGAATGCGTAAATATTATTACAGACCGAGTACACATTTGTTTAGCTTCTGCATTTACGGGCGTTACATCAGAATGCCTTTGTTCTGTAATGTAAGGTATTACAGTATTATGTATTCTGTGGGCGCATATGTTTTCCTGTGGGTACCAGCTACATTTTATTTTCGTTTATTTATTCAAAAAATCCGGCCAAGTGCGAGTCGGACTCCAGCACCGAGTGTTCCGTCCAAACCTGTAGGTATATAAGTAAAAGTACCTCTACGCGTTCATGAGGCAAGAGGTAGTAATTTTAAATTTATAAAAAATATTTTTATTATATTATGTAACTAAAAATTTACGGTTTTCGCAATTATTCCTTTATCTGTGCTATAAGACGTTGCTTCGTACCAAATTTCAAGGTTCTGAGTTCACGGGAAGTACCCCGTAGGTTTTGACTCCCTTGTGAGAGTCGAAAATTTGCGGAAATTTGCTGCATAAACGGCTGTATCTTTTGATTGCGTTGGCTTAGAAGCTTGATTTTTTCACAGCTTTAAGGGACAGTAGTTCTTTGATATAAATTTCATATTGATACCTCCACGCGTTCCTGAGAAAAAGGGTCTTGACATACAGACCGACGGACGGACGGACAACAAAGTGATCTTATAAGGGTTCCATTTTTTCTTTTCGAGGTACGGAACCCTAAAAAGTGACAGCATAGTTATAGACAAAATTAGAACATACAGAATTAGTATCTTATGCATAGGTCCCCTGGCTCCCAAACTAGGTATACCTGTTACTTAGGAGTCAATGTTTCTCCAGTATATAAAAGCACAGATTTGATAAAAGTCAATATGGTCGCTGGTTATTAAAAAGTTAACATTCACTATGTCCGTGCCCTAGAAACAGAATTAACTGAAACAAAAACAACTTATCAATCGCCTAAGCATATAGAACTGTTTTTTTTTGTTTCCCCACAGCACCAGCGGATGAAGAATTAGTAGAAGGTGTACGAGGATCCCATCACACACAAGTAGCATCAGCATTATTCCCTTCAACATTATGCTCTGCAGTCGCTGAGATTGTATCTCTGTTGGATGATGCAGCAGTTTCAAGAGATGGGTGTTCTGTCTACGAAGTCGCTTATCAGGTAAAGTATTTCCAATTTATTTAGGATCTCTAACAAAAGATGTATATATAACTTCTGAAACGTATAACAATTTAACGTTAGTTATGATTTTGTGCAAATTCAAGTGGAACATTAAATCTTGCAGGAAACTGCTTATTTTAGCCGTTACACTTATCATAGTCTATTCGAAAATTAAAAGCAAAAAACATTTATTTGTTTATCAATTTTTAAAGTGCCGTACCCAAAGGGTAAAAACGGGACTCTGTTACTAAGACTCCACGGTCCGTCTGTCTGTCTGCCTGTTACCAGGCTGTATCTAATGAACCGTGGTAGCTAGACAGTTGAAATTTTCACAGATGATGTATTTCTGTTTCCGCTATAACAAAAAATATTAAAAACAGAATAAAATAAATATTTAAGTGGGGCTCACATACAACAAACGTATTTTTTTGCAGATTTTTCCCTTCCCTAACCCTTCGTGCGCGAGTCCGACTCGCACTTGGCCGGTTTTTTTTAAATCGACCGCTGGGTAATTCAGAGACAACAAATAGTTTTGTTTCATCAACTAGTTATTAACAGACTAAATCATAAGCAAAAAAAGCTACATAAAAGACTTCGAGAACATTCCGAAATGACTTATGTTAGCAGTTACTTAAATATTTGTAATTATATACCCTTTTCTCTAGGTCATATGGTGTTGCCTCGTAGAAGACTCAGCTCTCTTCCTCCGTCATGTCCTTGAACGTTTAACACGAGACCATCAGGATGAGATGTTCAAATTACTGCGTCATTTGATCCGTTTCATTCCGAGGTTACCTCAACAGGTAAGAATTGTTTACTGCAGACCCACCTTATACTTTCAATCTATTAATCATCATTTATTCAAAGTGCAAAAATCCTTATGACCAAGCAGACCATATTCTATAAAGCCAAGGAAATTAATTGGTCTAGCGAAACCTCGCAAAGTTAAAAATACTATCTATCTAATACATAGACCTTGTCGTTTAATGATGTGCAAGTGATATTAATCGGTAAGGTGTTACTCAAAAGGGTGATATTTCTTTGATATTGTTTTTCTTTTCAGGCTGCCTTTGCGTTGTACAACTATATTATAGGGTATGTCATGTTTTACGTGAGGAGTCCGCATGAAGAGGGGCAAAGGCTTGTTGGTGCAGCTTTGTCGATTTTGTGGATGGTGAGTTCCTTTTCTATTCTCTTTCTTTGACTATAAAGCTAGATTAAAGGCTTCATGCGAATCCGGATGCGGCCTATATGATGAAGATTGTACTGATGGTACTTTAAAGCCACAGTAGTGCAATTAGTGACAGTATGGTACTTCAATTCTATTTCTTCTTTATTCTTCTTTTTTTAAATTTTAGTGCACACAAAAGACACAGCACAACACAAAAAATCTTAATTAAATTATTGCAATTTACATGTTTAAAAACAATGTGCCAAAATAAAAAGAAAAAGGAAACCATACTAAACGAATTAAAAGAAAAAAAATTGACACCAAATTGACATTTCTTTTTGGCTTCGCTCCCGTCAAATGGCTACCTACCTTCCCATCTACGCTACCTACTCTACCCTACCTACCCTACATACATGATTGTTGCGTAACTTAAACCGTTTACGCAGCGCACGCAACGGAAACCCTCAAAAAGGAATATTTTTGCCCGTTTTTGCAACATTTTTCATTTATGCTCCGCTCCTATTGGTCGTAGCATGATGTTATGTAGCCTATAACCTTCCTCGATAAATGTTCTATCCAAAACAAAAATAGTTTTTGCAATTCCAACCAGTAGTTGCTGAGATTAGCGTGTTCAAACAAACTCTTCAGCTTTATAATATTAGTATAGATTAGACAGAATTAACTGATTTTATTTTCAGGTGGTCCACAGTGTTCACGGTATAATGTTCAAAGACCTGAAACAAATCTTACGTAAAGAGCAGTGTGATGCGTCTATACTGCTCACCGCTAATGTGCCTGCAGCAAAGAAGATTATTGTCCATGGTCCACGTAAGTACACATATCTATTCCATATTCAAATCCTTGTTTCCTCTTAAATAAATTTCAACTTTCTACTTCAATGCTAACGACATTGAGTTGGTTTGAGAATGAGTAGTACTATCTAAAAGAATAGAACTATTTCACCTCTTGTAAACAAGCTGTGTTTGTAATGTCATATTTTTTTTCTAGCTGACAATGAAGGTTACATACCGTCCCAGTTTCCCGTCCAAGAAGACACAGTGTTTGCACAAATCCTGAAAGAATCTCTCGACTTTTTCGGAATTCCCGAAAAGTTACATCGAGAGCATTTCCTTGTTGACTTCAAAACTCGTAAGTAAAATATCATGTTATATTTCAGGAAGAATGTTCGTGGTAGGTCGGAGCTTATAGTGGTTAAAATATCTACCACGCTGGACATCGTGTAATAGCTCAGCAGTGTTAGGAAGAATGTTCGTGGTAGGTCGGAGCATATAGTGGTTAAAATATTCACCACGCTGGACATCGTGTAATAGCTCAGCAGTGTTAGGAAGAAAGTTCGTGGTAGGTCGGTGCTTATAGTGGTTAAAATATCCACCACGCTGGACATCGTGTAAAAGCTCAGCAGTGTTAGGAAGAATGTTCGTGGTAGGTCGGAGCTTATAGTGGTTAAAATATCTACCACGCTGGACATTGTGTAATAGCTCAGCAGTGTTAGGAAGAAAGTTCGTGGTAGGTCGGAGCTTATAGTGGTTAAAATATCTACCACGCTGGACATTGTGTAATAGCTCAGCAGTGTTAGGAAGAATGTTCGTGATAGGTCGGAGCTTATAGTGGTTAAAATATCCACCACGCTGGACATCGTGTAATAGCTCAGCAGTGTTAGGAAGAATGTTCGTGGTAGGTCGGAGCTTATAGTGGTTAAAATATCTACCACGCTGGACATTGTGTAATAGCTCAGCAGTGTTAGGAAGAATGTTCGTGGTAGGTCGGAGCTTATAGTGGTTAAAATATCTACCACGCTGGACATTGTGTAATAGATCAGCAGTGTTAGGAAGAATGTTCGTGGTAGGTCGGAGCTTATAGTGGTTAAAATATCTACCACGCTGGACATTGTGTAATAGCTCAGCAGTGTTAGGAAGAATGTTCGTGATAGGTCGGAGCTTATAGTGGTTAAAATATCCACCACGCTGGACATCGTGTAATAGCTCAGCAGTGTTAGGAAGAATGTTCGTGGTAGGTCGGAGCTTATAGTGGTTAAAATATCTACCACGCTGGACATCGTGTAATAGCTCAGCAGTGTTAGGAAGAATGTTCGTGGTAGGTCGGAGCTTATAGTGGTTAAAATATCTACCACGCTGGACATTGTGTAATAGCTCAGCAGTGTTAGGAAGAATGTTCGTGATAGGTCGGAGCTTATAGTGGTTAAAATATCCACCACGCTGGACATCGTGTAATAGCTCAGCAGTGTTAGGAAGAATGTTCGTGGTAGGTCGGAGCTTATAGTGGTTAAAATATCTACCACGCTGGACATTGTGTAATAGCTCAGCAGTGTTAGGAAGAATGTTCGTGATAGGTCGGAGCTTATAGTGGTTAAAATATCCACCACGCTGGACATCGTGCAATAGCTCAGCAGTGTTTCGGTAATCTCCGTCCATCCGAAGTAGAACGAACATCGCGGCGGGCGTTTGGAGCTAAAGTAGTTCTTGTGTCTGGTTACTTACTCTGTTCTCTAATCGTCATTGGTCTTATTGCCGATTATAAACGATGATTCCCGAAGTGTATACTTTTCTTGAGAGAATCTGCATGTGTGTATGGCTACTACCCTGCCTTTTGCCCTCACCTATTCTTTTGCAGGTCAAATCCACAACCCGCAAGGCTACGTTCGAGATCATTACTTCTTCAAACGGTCACAGTATCCACAGTTAGGACTGGTCCACATGGAACCCGATGAAGCCTTCCAAAAGCTTCAGGAGCAGGAACTCTTGCAGAAATTCGTTGAAATCGGAAAAGTACTGCTGACTTGGGCTATTTTGAAGAATGTTGACATGGTATGTAAGACTTAAATTATACATATTTAGACTTAAAAGTTTATTTGCTTTGTTTTTACAAAAAAGATCCAATGAACATTTTGAAACTTACAAGAATAAGAAGCCGTACTGTTAATTGTTTTAGGATAATATTTTTGTGTTCACCAAAAATCTAAAGGTACATCTAAAATACTGATCGTGCACCAAATATTAGTTGATCTACGAATATATTATGGTCAAAGAATCAGTCCAAGAGCGAGCGAAGCGAGCTCGGGAAATTAGGGCACCCCGACACGGACAGGTTAGGTTCGAACGAGATGACGGGAGCTGAAGTGAGCGAAAAAAGCGAGCGAACTCAGCTCCCGTCATCTCGTTCGTGTTAGGTTACTTTTGACCCTGCAGACAGAAATAGGAGCCCCGCGCAGCGGGGCTACGTCGACTTATATGAACATATTTTGGTGCACATTCAGTATATTTGGTGGAACACAGGCAAAATTAGGTAAATGAAAAGGGAATAAATTGAAGTACTTTTAAATACCATCCATTGTTTTAATAGCTTGTTCAATGTGTCTATGCCATAAATTTATTCTGGACACACTCATTCAATCTGGTCAGAACTAGACCAAGAGCTAGCACATCACGAAAAAAGAATATAACATTATCTTCTCGCACTAGAACAGTCATCATCAGCCTTATAATGTTCCCACTGGCATCCTCTGAGAGAGAGGGAATGGGCCGTAATCCACCACGCGGGCCCATTGCGGGTTGGTGAATGTCACATGTCTTCGAATGTTTGGTTCTAGGCAATTCCGGTTTCCTCACGATGTTTTCCTTCACCGTTTTAAGGGCAGTGGTGATGAAATTATTTACACAAAGTCAAGCGCCTGCCTGGGTTCGAACTCACGGCCTACGACACGTAAATCGGGGCCGTTACCACTGGGCCATCACTGCTCTCTAGATCAATAATGGCTCCAACCGTTTTTTGCCCTCTTGGCCTGAATCGTCCAACATTTTCCTAGCTCACATCCAACTCAATGCATTGTTTCAGGTGGTCCAACGCGTAGTATTTCTACACGATGAGCTGATGAAGTTACCTTCTTTCCCTCGTAAAGCTCTTGAGGCAGATCTAGTGCTATACAGCCGAGGAGCCCTAGGTTCTACACTTTTGGGCTTAGATGTGTTGCATAAATTCATGTAAGTGATTATTTTAACCAGAACTTAAGTTCAACTTGTTTATGTGTGAAATAAAACTGTTATTATTGTGTGAGTCTATGAATTTGGATAAGTATTTTTATTTTTAGTTATCTTTTATGACTGACCAGATTTATATGAAGGACTAGCTTTGCCTGCGGCTTCGCTCCCGTCAACTGCCTACCCGACCCTACCTATCTACCCTACCTTACCTACCCTACCTACCTACATTTCCTGCCCTACCTACCTACCATTATATTTTTTTCTTATTTTTTCTTTCACAAGAACCTTCTCTTGACAATAACAAAAAAAAAATTAGCGAAACTCTTTACTCGTGATGCCGTGACTAAGGGAAATAGGGATTCATTTTTATATAATTAGATTAGCTGACCCGGCAAACATTGTTTTGCCTAATTAATTATTTCAAAGATTCCCAAAAATTTAGCACGCACGGAGTTTTATTTAAATTGTCGTTTAATAATGTCATACAGGTAACACAATGGTTGTTGTTGGCGGGCGTTCGTGATACGTGTTGAATGCTATTGATTTATTGATCACTTAATTAACTGTGTGTGAGAACTATCTTGAGCAAAATGGCACCTACCTACCTACTCTACCCTACATACCTACCTACAGTACCCTACCGTACATACCTACCTACACTACCCTACCGTACATACCTACCTACACTACCCTACCGTACATACCTACCTAACCTACCCTACCGTAAATACCTACCTACCAACCTACCCTACTCGACCTACCTACCCTACCCTACCTATCTACCCACCTACCCTAGCTACCTACCTACCTACACACCTACCCTACCTACCAACCTACCTGCCCTACTCTACCCTACCCTACATACCTACCTACCCAACCCTACCCTACATACCAACCAATATGTTTTTTTGGTCTTAAACCATCTTCGCATTAGCTTTCTAATGAAACCGGTTTGGGGCATATCGGTTTGATGTCTATACATATAACGGACTATTGGAGTTATAGGATGAATTTCAGAAAAATTGACAACACCATCTACTGGCGATACCGGAACCAGCATACAACGCTATGTTCATTTTTATGTGTGCTTTGTTTCTATCATGTATCAGAGATGGCGCTGTGTTCGCAAAAAGTATGGGATTTTTTATCGTTAATTTTTTCGATGTTTTATTACTTATTATCCTATTCCTGACGACGATAAATCATATCATAAAAAAAAACATAAAAATGGTCCAGCGGTTCTTGAGTTATAAGTGGTGTAACTAACACGACTTTGTTTTATATATATTTTTTCGGTAGTAATTGTGGAATAATTATATTTCTAGAATTAAGTTTTTAAAGAGAAAAGCCAGATTGACCAAATAAAAACATGTCTTAATATGTTTTCAGGTGGGTACGACTCATAGCTCGTATGTTCGAAGCCATGGCCGGTAACTTCACCTCATCGCGCGACATTCATTTATTTTTGAACGTCCTCAATGGTGCCTTGATGTTACATAGCGAAGACTCTTTGATACTCCGATATGTCATCGCCACATACGTTAATGCTGCTTTCAATTTTAAAAGCATTTTCTCTACTAATGGGTATGTATGACAAATCAAAAATCCAATAAATAATATGTAGAAAAAGTTAAGCAGCATAGTATGCAAAGCAATGGTTTTGGTTTGCATACTATGCTGAAATGGTTTTTTTGGTGCCGCGCACCGCCTCGAAATGCTAGACAAAAAGTTTTTTTGTTTTTGCTTTTCAGTTACTTATTTCGTCGGTATTTTTTTTTTTGGCAAAATGTTTTTTATTTCGCTTTTCTTAATTTTAACATAATCGGTTCACAATTAAAAATTCAGTGGCAAAATTATCAAAAATCCTTTTTTTCTACCTTTAGAGGTGGATTTTATTTTGAAAATTTAAGTGGGACCATCTTTGAGGTATATTCTTACCAATAAAAAAATAATTTTTGAATGGTTTCACTCTATAAAAAGTTATGCGTGATCAGACATAAAAAAATACATGTCGAGTTGAGAACCTCCTACTTTTTTTCGTCGGTTAAAAAATTGTTGTTTATGATTTTCATAATACAGCCTTGAGCCTTGCAAGGTATGTTAGTGTTTTACTAATAACCCAGGCTCGCGCTTGACCACTATCTCACCTGATTGTAAGATGATGTGGTCGACGGTGAAGCACGCTTGCCTAGAAGAAACCTATTCACTGTTGACTTAGGTTGTTACAATAAATTATTTTTATATACACAGAAATTTGCAATATTTTATACCAAATTTTTTGCCTGCAGGTATTTACTGATCATGCCAACGTTACTACAAATATACTCAAACTTCCAAACAAATAAATTGGTGACAACGACAATAGAATACGCTGTCAAGCAGTTCTACTTACTGAACCGGAAACCATTTATACTACAAATGTTTGGCTCAGTATCCGCCATTTTGGATACGGACGAAGAATCTACTTATGGGGATGCGAGCAAGGTCAGTATCATAATCTCAACTTAATTTCTTTCAAAATAGTTCCTAAAGACCATGACACCACATAGTCATTTCATAAATCTAAAAAAAAAGTTTATACAAATTCAGTACACGACAGACATAAATCTAACTAGATAACGCAAGTCCCTCCATCTGTATGAAAACCAAGCGAGCCACTTTTTCACACAATTTAAAAACAAGTTTACTTACCAATGATAGAAAACATTTCCAATGCCTCGGTCAACTTTTTTCTAAAGTCTTTACAGCTCAATATGCTATAACTAGCTGTTGCCCGCGACTTCGTCTGCGAAGCATTAGTAATTCGAATAGCTTATTTTTATATCGCAGCATAATGTTGTGGGTTTTCCATACAAGCTTCTACTTCTCTTTCCACCCCCTTAAGTAAGATTTCCGGGATAAAAACTATGCTATGTCCTGCCCAGCGTCTCAAAATATCTCCGAACCAAATTGCATCTAAATCGGTTCAACGGTTTAAGCGTGAAAAGGTGGACAGAGAGACAGACAGAGTCACTTTCACATTTATAATATTAACTCCGCCCGCGACTTCGTTCGTGTGATGGCAACCAAAAATAAGCTGCTATTAAACCTGAGACAAACGGTCCAGTTCGGTAGTTCCAAATCGATGTAGAGGTCCCCATCCTAGTGCCATTTGATTCTTCAAAGAAACTTTAACACCCCTAAATCGTCATCTGGGGGTAAATCCGAAAAACTAATTTTTATACAAATAAATGTCTCCCTTTTAACCCTTTAAAAATTTGAATGTCCAAAAACACCTCCTAAGTGCTCCCCAACGTCATAAGAAGAAGCTATGTGCAGTAAAAGTAATCAAACTTCTTTACCACACCGAAGTTGTATTTTAAGGGTAGTTTCGAAAACTAATTATTGAAAACCTTTATTGTTTATTTAGGTTGGTATTTATGTCAAGTTTCATGTTTATTGACCCAAGAAATCGGATTCTTAAAAAAAAATTACGTCCCCTAAGTTGTCTTTTGGGGGTAGTTTCAAAAAATAATAAGAGCAACCTTTATTATTCATTTAGGTTAGTATTTATGTCAAGTTTCATCTGTAATATATAATATCTGTAAAACCTCCTAAATCGTCTTTTGGGGGTAGTTACAAAAAACTAATAATGACAACCTTTATTGTTTATTTAGGATGGTATTTATGTCAAGTTTCATGTTTATTCACCCAAGAAATCAGTTTCTTCAAAAAAAATAACATCCCCTAAATCATCTTTTGGGGGTAGTTTCAAAAAATAATAGCAGCAACCTTTTTTATTCATTTGGGTTAGTATTTGTGGCAAGTTTCAAGTTTATTGACCCAAGAAATCTGATTTTTCAAAAACACTGTAATACCTCCTAAATCGTCTTTTGGGGGTAGTTGCAAAAAACTAATAATCACAAACTTTATTGTTTATTTAAGATGGTATTTATGTCAAATTTCATGTTTTATTCACCCAAGAAATTAGATTCTTCAAAAAAAATAACATCCCTTAAATCATCTTTTGGGGGTAGTTTCGAAAAACTAACAATGAAAATCTTTATTGTTTATTTAGATAAGTATTTATGTCAAGTTTCAAGTTTATTAACTGAAGTAATAAGATTCTTCAAAAAAAATTTAACACCCCTAAATCGTCTTTTGGGGGTAGTTTTAAAAAATAATAATAGCAACCTTTATTATTCATTTAGGTTAGTATTTGTGGCAAAATTCAAGTTTATTGACCCAAGAAATCAGATTTTCCATACAAATTTCAACAACCCCTAAATCATTATTTGGGGGTAGTTTTGAAAAACTAATAATGTCAATCTTTATCATTTCCTTAGAATACTATTTGTGCTAAGTTTCAAGAATTTTGGTCGAAGGAATTAGATTTTTCATACAAACTTTCAACCCCCTTTTTACCCCCTTAGGGGTGAAATTTCCAAAAATCCTTTCTTAGTGCACACTTACGTCACTTGAGGAACCTTTCTGCCAAATTTCATGCTTCTAGGCTTAGCAGTTTTGGCTGTGCGTTGATTGATCAGTCAGTCAGTCAGTCAGTCACCTTTCGCTTTTATAGATATAGATTAGACATTTTTCTAGATTTCGGTGGATTTTCGGTGCCGATAACGCTAAATGAAAAACTCAAATTACGATCATTAATCATAATTTTACTCCGTTTTTTGACACGCGACGTACAAACAATCGCGACATCTAGTCAGATTTATATCTGTGCATTAAACATTGTAACAATCAATTGCAGTCTCATCCATCAAATAAGACTCTCCCAAAAAAGTATCCTCTGAAAAGTGACAAAGAGACTTTAAAAAGCTAGAAGATGATTTAAAAGCCGAAGCCAGTCTTCTCATCCCAATTACGAAGCTTCTTGTCTTTTTACCCGATTGCCGAAGGAGCGTAATGTGTTTATCAGTCTATGTATGTAAGTATGTATGTATGTATGTTCCTATATGGCGTTCCAGAGACCAAACGCGTTGGTCGATTTTGATGATTCATACGTCAATCGATGCGTCTTAACCCTGCGAGTGTCATAGACTACATTAAAACTGGACAATAGGAAAATGGCGGATTTTGAGTGCCATATTGTGGGGGCCCAAATTTTTTTTTCTTCCAAACCCATCGTGTGCGGTATCAAAATAAAGGGTTTTTAGAGGTGATTTCAAAAATATATAACACTTGTATGTTTAAATGTATCTAATTCGAAAAAAAAACTAACTAAAAAATTTAATTTAAAAAAACTCATGCTGTGCAGGCGGAGGATACACCAGATTTATGGCGGAGGATAGCCAGCCCGCGAATATGTATCCTCCGACTGCACAGCATGATTTTTTCCTTGTTTACGACTTTTTAGTTCGCTTTTGAAGCAGTCGGGTTTTTTGAACTTTTTAATTAAATTTTTAGTTATGTCAGTTAACAATAAACAATCATCCATCAGAGTCGATACTCACCAGCCAGGATCTCAATTTATTTGGCACTTGCGACACAAACGCGCGTACTCGCATATTTTCGTAATAATTATGTGCTTAGGAGAGTTGATTGAAAAAGAACATATTTTTTTAAGTATGTAAGGATCGTAGCAGGTGGCGTTCTGTAGTTTCTGCCTACCCCTATGGAAAAAAGGCGTGAGTTTATGTATGTATGTATGTATATTATTATGATCAATTCTAGAAAATGTTAATTTTATACACAATTCAATAATAATTCGATGCATATCGCGCCATCTAGTGACATTTGTTTGAACCAAAGTTTCTTTGTTAGCGCTGAGACCCCGTGTCAGTACAAAAAAATACATCATCTTTACAGGTTCAGTCCAGCTGCCTTTTCAACCTACTCCTAAGCCTGGAGACACCATCCCCCGACCCGCTTCACATAGCCGAACTGATCAAAGAAGAGAAGCCACTAAAACCTATCGACTTCTGTTATCGAGACGAAGAGGAGATGGTCAATGTGCTGGATTGTATTAGCCTCTGTGTTATGGTGGTGTCTTACTCCGCTGAGAGCATGAGAGGATATCAGATGCTGGTAAGTAAATAGAACTTTAGGACTCTTTAACCAAGTTTTCAAAATAAATGCGTATACTAAGTTGTAACTTTTTTTAACGGGGGGCAACCTTCAAAAGGCGCCAGTACTTTTGGAGAAAAAAACAAAGATAGTATTTTACCTCACTAAAACCTTCAAGGGGCCTCGTGACCTCTCATAAGACCACCCCGGAGCCCTCTCTGTGCAACGCCTGTTAAGGCACATCCCTGGGGACACTCAAATAGCGCCCCCCCCTCCCCCCACTTATGGAGTCACTTGGTGGGTGAACAGAGTCTCCAATCTGAGCGCCCGCGACCCCAGACTCCCGCCTGCTTTTGATGCTGGCAAGGTTTCGGCGTTTTAGGCATCGAAGCGGTTACCACCCCAACGCCTTCTTCTTTCTCCGAGCGGGGTCGGCTCTTTTCCAATACCGCGGCGGCCTCCTTCTAGACCATCAGGGTCACAGAAGAAGATCATTTTCCTCTAATGCTATGGGCATCCTACCAGCAATAACTTGACAGCATCAACTCGACAGCATCAACTCCAGCTGCCTTCTTTTTCCTGTCAATATCTTTCTCGCTCGGTACTTAATTCTTACAGTTCTTCTTCTCGGTTCTTTACAGCTGAAGCTCGCTACCACGTTCTACGTGTGTCGAGTATGATATATTGGAATTGAGCTGATACCGTAATAATGTGTTTCACAGATAATACTAGAAGCAATACTTCCTTGTTACGTAAAACAAATACAACTGCCGACCTACAACCGCGAGGGAAAGACCGAGAAGGAAATCATTCAACAGCTAGCGATTGCTATTAAAACGCTGGTGAACAACTGCGAAGGACTTTCTAAGTAAGTTTACTCAATATTATACGCTACAATGTTAAAATTACCATTTTTTTTATTATTGGTAGGTTTGCGATTGACAACTATCTCACCGTAAGCGATGATGTGGTCGACGGTGTAACCCGCTTGCCTAGAAGTAACCTATTCACTCTTGACTTAAAAACCCCGAGGTTGTAGCTATCGGGAAACACAGACTCCGGCAGGGAATTCCACTCCTTAGCTGTTCGCATAATTTAACTGAACATTGCAAAACAATCACTGTGTGAACTACATTTATAGAATCTTCTCTTTATAGTTTTCATGCATCAATTTTCTCGAAAGATTTCTCAATACAAATTTTTCCTTTTAGATCTTACAACGGTCCATACAGGACTTCCCCAGAACATAAGGGCTCATCACAAAGAACTGGGCCTCGCACCACTGCTGCCACTATTATCGCATTTGAAGAGTCTCACTCTAAGTATGATAACTCCAAGATGCCTGTACCTGAGTATACTGGTGCTGAAGACTCTGAGGTAAGCAGACAAAAAACATAAATACTTAATTTACTAAATTAAATAGGGTTTCATTCTATTAGTTGGCATCCCTGTAAAACGCTGGTGAAGAAAATATTTTTTTTACTGGATGTCAACAGATTTTTTTTTTTTTAATCAAACTCTTTTCTTATTCTTCTCAGCAAACCCTTTCATTTGATACCTCTATCATGGCAATGCACAAAAAATAACTAGTCCGCTATCTTGGGCCGTCCGCCACATTGGATTAAGAATGACGTCACTTACCTAACCATGCATTGTCATCCAAACAAAAGGTGTATGCAAAATTTAATCTTAATCGGTGCAGGACCAAAATTCAGTAGCAAGATTTGACCCGAACACACATACATACATACATTGCAAATTAAATAAAAGCTTGTAAAAATGGTTCCATTCACAGATTCGTTTACAGAAATAATCGCAGCTCGTAATATTCTGTTAACTTCCCTGTAAAATATTAATTTAGGAGAAAACATACAACATGTCATGTTCATGCTTTTTATTATTGTTTAACTCTTATTTACTGTTCTCGTTGCTTGCAAAAACTATTTTTGTGTATCTACAGTTGGTACGAGCAGAATACCGTAGACCTCGCGATGTGTTACTATCGCTTGTCGGTGAATTCATCGGGCGTGCGACTACTCGCTTGTTGGAAATCAACGGCTCTAACCGAAGTGGAGGCACTGAAGGGAAACCCGTCGAGTTACTGGATTCCAAGTCTCATGCTGTGAGTTTATTGTCTAACCAATTATATTATAAGCTTACTTTTTTTTAGGGTTCCGTACCCAAAGGGTAAAAACGGGACCCTATTACTAAGACTCCACTGTCCGTCTGTCACCAGACTGTATCTCATGAACCGTGATAGCTAGACAGTTGAAATATATATATATATAACTATAACAACAAATACTAAAAACAGAATAAAATAAATATTTAAGTGGGGCTCCCGTACAACAATCGTGATTTTACGCCGGTTTTTTTTCATAATTATAGTCTTCTACAAAATTATAATATGTTTATTTGGCACTACGCTGCTAAGTCGATTGACCAATAGGGTTGTCAAAAATGATCATACATTGTTTAATAGATATTGCTCATAACTTTTAACACACAGCCATACACAATAAGTGTCAAACAAAACTGAGCAATATTTCAATAATTTTGCCAGTGCTCTCAATAACATTTTAGGACTTGAAATCGAATTCAAGAGCTTATGATTATATTGAGAAATATTTCTTACAGCGTCTCGCAGAAATAGCCCACTCTCTACTAAAGGTATCTCCATACGACCCGGAGTCTATGGGTTGTCGCGGTCTACAGCGGTACATGACGCAAGTGCTACCTGCAGCCGATTGGGCGGACGATGCTTTGCGACCGGCGCTTATTATGATACTGAGAAGGTTGGATAAAGTGTTCCTTAAGATTGCCAAGAAGCCTAGCATCAGGGTAAGTTATTAAATTCACTTTGTCTCTGCAACGCAATAATCCATTTGCAATTTTGGTCTATGGAAATATTCAATGAAAGTCAAGAAAATCTATCCATCCTTTGATGTATTACTTGAAGTTGGAACTTCAATAGCATTTTTGTACCTAAGGTTGCCCTAATCGACGGCACGAACTATTTTTTGTGCGGGGTTAAAATGCATGCTCTCTAATCCGACAACACGTGCGAAAGAGATAGATGCTGAGATGAGCAGTATGAAGCTAGTTCGCGTACGAATTAGCACTTTTGCAAATTTGTAGCGTAATGGATGATAATTTAGGACGAAAACGAGCGCGCGAAATTTTATAAACAGGCCTGTGGGAGTCTGGATATCATGACAAAACGACTAAACGTATATTTTCAATATTTTCAAAATAAAATTATTTGCATTTTTTAACTACTAATCTATCCCTGTATGGCGGCTGTTTTGCTATTTTCCTTCTTCTTATGGTTTTTATTTCCGCCCAAAGATGCGTTAAAATTAGTGTTGATATATGTAACTTTCGACGCTCATAACTTTCAATTATTATTTTGTATGACAAACGATCCAATTGGGTAGGGCCAACTTCGAGAAAGAGGACAACCGTCGAAGCCGATTCGGCTGGGCAGCGTTCGGGAAGTTGCGCGGTATCTTCTCGTCCAACTTACCACAGTGTCTCAAGACAAAAGTCTATGACCAGTGTGTGTTGCCAGTGATGACATATGGCTCTGAGACGTGGTCGCTTACAATGGGCCTTATCAGAAAGCATACAGTCACTTAATGGGCAATGGCGAGGGCTATGCTCGGAGTTTCCTTGCGAGATCGAATCAGAAATGTAGAGACCCGCAAAAGAACCAGGGTTACCGACATAGCCCGAAGTATTGCCAAACTTAAGTGGCAGTGGGCAGGGCACTTTGCTCGCAGAACGGATGGCCGATGGGGCAGAAAGGTTCTGGAGTGGCGACCGCGAACCGGAAGACGTTGCGTTGGAAGGCCTCCCACCAGGTGGACCGACGACCTGGCGAAGGTTGCGGGGATCCGCTGGTTGCGAGACGCACGGGAGCAGTGGTCGCCTTTCGGCTGATATGATGATGATTATTATTATTTTTTACTTTTTTGTTTACATACACTGCTAGATCATGATAAGACAAATTGATAACATTTTTATTTTGAACTTACATCGTCAAACAATGGAGTAATCGCCAGACTACGTTTTTATGGAAGAATGATCGACTAGTGCAACCTTGGCTATTTTTCAGAGAAACACCGATTGGGATTCGGCTGCAGTACTATTAAAAGGGGTGTACGAAACAATGATACGGTGTCCATACATAATGCATTGGCAACATGTGAAAACTCTTCTCAATACTGTACAAGTAAGTTTCACCAACCATTTTGTTATTGTGAATTTAAGGAGGACAACACCAGGGGGTGACCATAAGCTCTTCAGGTTATTTCAGTGTGCGTAAGGGACAGATGTATGTGACTAGTATATATCTGTCCCTTTTTGACAGTCGAACCATAATAGTTTTAACATCATGGTACGGGGCAGGTGCACTGTGGCACGGAGCCATCTTTGTGCATTTGTCAACAAAACAAATGCAAATTGACCTGACTCATTACATTGGCCAGATTGTGGCTACTTTTTAGGGTTCCGTACCCAAAGGGTAAAAACGGGACCCTACTACTAAGACTCCACGATCCGTCTGTCTGTCTGTCAGTCTAAAATCAAAATCAGTCATTTTTATTAGGGTTCCGTACCCAAAGGGTCAAAACGGGACCCTATTACTAAGACTCCGCGGTCCGTCTGTCTGTCACCAGGCTGTATCTCATGAACCTTGATAGCTAGACAGCTGAAATTTTCACAGATGATGTATTTCTGTTGCCGCTATAACAACAAATACTAAAAACAGAATAAAATTAATATTTGAGGGGGGCTCCCATACAACAAACCTGATTTTTTTGCCGTTTTTTGCGATAATGGTACGGAACCCTTCGTGCGCGAGTCCGACTCGCACTTGGCCGGTTTTTTTACTTAGGCCTACATAGGTACTTATAAAACGTCGACAAAATGTATGTCTGTCACCAGGCTGTATCTCATAAACCGTGATAGCTAGACCGTTGAAATTTTTACAGATGATGTATTTCTGTTGCCGCTATAACAAAACATACTAAAAACAGAACAAAATAAATATTTAAGTGGGGGCTCCCATACAACAAAGGTGATTTTTACCTTTTTTTGCGATCCTAGCAGAACCCTTCGTACGCGAGTCTGACTCGCACTTGGCCGGTTTTTTTATGTCTCAAAACGCCGACTTTATCGAGATTTTTCTCAAAAACGGAATCGTCAGAAAATAAAATTAATACTACTCTGCAGGCACTGATAGTCTCAGACAACAACAGCGGAGAGAACCTATCATCAGCAACCGCAGCGCTGATGTCGCAACCACCACCGCCGCATTTCTGCAGCACAGTCGTGCGACTAATCGCGTTGCAAATCATCAATACAGGGGTAACATTACTTATAATCCCCGGCACGTAAGTTGGCAAGAGTCATTAGATTCGCAGAAATAGTTTTTTAGGTATCTTTGGTAGAGAAGCGGGGCTCGGGGAACGTTAAAGACCGTTCTGAGCGTGCGATTGGTTGGTCAGTTGACACAAGGATCGACTGACCAATCGCGTCGCGTACACGTTCCGTTCGCTCTATATGGTGGTTGGTGAGTTCGCGGAATATGCGTGAACTTATTAACTACAAAACCTTGTCAACTTACGTGCAGGGCACCAAACTTCATTTATGGCAATGTCATAGAATTCTTTTCAAATGGTGTGACCAATGTATTTTATTTGTTTCGTATTTCAGGATAGTTATTCACTGGAACAAATGTGCGGTGGAAGTGCGTCGTTCCCAACTGGAGAAAAAACTGAAAATATGCTGATGAATCTATTTATGCCGCTATGTTTACGTGTGGGAAGCGGTAGAAAGGGTAAGAATTAAACTTAGACAGAACAAAATTAAAATATTTTAGTAAAGAAGTATCAGCGGATCTTTGTGTGTCTGAATTGGCTGCAAGACCCTGCGCAGTAGCTATTTTTGTGTCAAGGTTGAAGGTGAAGACAGCATTGTATAAGTCTTTTTCACTTGTTTACGTTTGTCGCATCGTCCTATCTCGCTTACTCTATGCAGAATACTCGATGACAAACTGTTTCTTGCGCAATAGTTGGCAAAGCCAATTTCAGAGACACAAAGTTCCGCTGTGACTACAATAGAGGACAGAACTATTTTACGTAATTTTGTTCGTAGGATTTAACGTTTCTGAAACTTTCGATCGTGTTAATGATCTTCCGTTGCTAATTATATCGTACCTCTTTCAAACAATGTTGAAAAGATCGCTTTTAGCGATAAGGCCGCCCATTGTGTCACCCAGTGTAATGTTTTCTTCGTCTATATTTTCTGTAACTTATATGGTGTACATAATAAAGAGTATTCTATTCTATTCTCTTCTTCTTCAAGATGTGCCGCCACTCCGCCAATCAGACGTAAGCTACCTAGTATCAGTGGTTCTAAACGCACTATGTCCTCCGGCTCCGCCTGGACAACTAGCGGCCGTGAACGCTAAGCTCAACGCGTCGGACAACCGCGCCAATTCGCTCACGTTCACCGGCAGTCGTGATACCAGGAACACTACTAGGCTGTCCAATCAACTGTATAGGATTGCTTTCTTAGGTATGTATCCTATAATATTAGAAGTCACATAGTAACTGTATCTATAATTATGTCATGAATGCTAAGCTCAACGTTACCGACAACCGCGCCAACCCGGTAGCATTCACCGGTAGTCGTGATACCAGGAACACTACCAGGCTGTCCAATCAACTGTATAGGATCGCTTTCTTAGGTATTAATCCTGTAGTAATATTAAAAGTCATTTGTAGTTTATCTATAAGTTGTGAACGCTAAGCTCAACGTTTCCGACAACCGCGCCAACTCAGTCACATTCACCGGCAGTCGCGATACCAGGAACACTACCAGGCTGTCCAATCAACTGTATAGGATTGCTTTCTTAGGTATGTATCCTATAATATTAATAATAATCACTTATAGTGTATCTATAAGTTGTTAGCGCCTAGCGTCAACGTACACTGGCAGTCGTGATACTAGGACCATACCAGGCAGTCGAATCAGCTGTATAGGATTGCTTTCTTAGGGATGTATCCTGTAATATTAGAAGTCACTTATTAGCTGCATCTATAATTATGTCATGTATGCTAAGCTTAACGTTTCCGACAACCGCGCCAACTCAGTCACATTCACCGACAGTCGTGATACTAGGACCATACCAGGCAGTCGAATCAGCTGTATAGGATTGCTTTCTTAGGGTTGTATCTTGTAATATTAGAAGTTACTTATAAGCTGTATCTATAATTATGTCATGAATGCTAAGCTCAACGTTTCCGACAACCGCGCCAACTCGGTTACGTTCACCGACAGTCGTGATACGAGGAACACTTCCAGGCTGTCCAATCAACTGTATAGGATCGCTTTTGTATTGATTTTTTTTCTGAAAAATATGGTTGTCTTACTTTCCGATGCCTTCATAATATTGTCAGTCTGTTCAAATGGTTTTTGGTCAAAGTTGAATAAAATCGTCGCACAGTTGCAACTGAATACCAATATTTAACACAGATATGCCAGACCCTATCAGACCTCCACAAACCCGTTTACGTGGTGTAGTGCTCGCTAAACTTCTGAGCCGCCCTGCAGTCGTATTCGGCCAATCAGACAAGATGGAAATCCACATCGCGTCATTCAGCTCGCATGTGATTGGTCGATTGGATAGCGGTCAAACTTTTTGCGCACTTACGCAATACGGCTGCTGAAGTTGGCTTTCCGATGCGCAAGGCACGAAACGGTGTTGTTTTTTGTATGAGATTCACTACTGCGCAGCCATTGTCAACAACTTCAGGGCGGCCAAGAATTTTGGCGAGAACTATATCATAATATATCTTGGTAAGACTGATTGTTCGAATTCCAGCTTCTGACTACCCTAAACGACTGTCACAGAATTGTGACTGTTATTCCCTAACGAGCCAAATACGTTGTAGGTCCTTTATTAATTGTCGGTTTATATTTGTAGCATTAAAGGTGATGTGCGCGTGCTTCACAAGCGAGTTATGCACGGAATGGGGCCGCATAGCGCGCGCCATGAGAGACCTCGGCAGACGGAACGAAGCGGCGCATCATCTGTGGGACTTCCTCGAACATGTCGTCACGTATCGCACACCGCTCTACATTCTGTTGCAGCCGTTTATTGTGCATAAGGTATGCGTATGTATAGTCCCCGGCATGTAACTTGGCAAGGTTTTGACGTAGTGGGGAACTGTCCAACAAACATACAACGCCCAGCCCGTTCCATCATCGGACAACCAGACGTACGGCGATGCGACATCGGTACATGGTGGACATCCCACCCATACGCACAAAATGTTTTGGAGACACTTTTATTATGCGTACAGCTAAGGAGTGGAATTCCTTGCCCGAGTCTGTGTTTCCCGATAGCTACAATCTAGGGGTCTTTAAGTCAAGAGTGAATAGGTTTTTTCTAGGCAAGCGTGCTTCACCGTCGACCACATCATCGCTTACCATCAGATGAGATAATGGTCAAGTGCAAGCCTATAGATAATTAAAAAAAAATAGAGCGAACGGAACGTGGAAGCGACGCGATTGGTCAGTCGATCCTTGTCTTCCCTTAGAAAAGATGACCACACTGCCAGCACTCGTAGGGTCAAACCTCTGACCCGTCAGGTCTAACCTCCAATGTCCCAGAACTTTTGATCAACATCGATGCCGCCAGACCACGGAACGACACCAGAGCGTCACGTTTTTACACGGTCGTAATAGATTAGGCTAGCTAAACAGCCAGACAGGTTCAGCTTCAACTGAAACACAACATTTCTCATGTAAAACCCATCGAAATATTCAGACACAGTCTGATCCTCACAGAACTGGTGCTTCTCAAATAGTATACCTGTTAAATCTCCATCTTCGCGTCAGGATTTCAAGAGGCTCGGGCAGAAACCTCTTTTCCCCCAATAGTAACAGGATAAAAAGAAACTTTCTTCCTCTCTATCGACCCTCGAGAAAGATCTAACCACAGACAAAATAGAATTCGCTAATCACCATCCTATCCAGTTTATGACTTTATTATATTTCAAATTATATTTTATTGTTTAACCATATATGTGGGAATTTATATCTCTACGTATTATTTTTTGTATGCTTAATTAACATTGAAATTTAATTATGCATAACTCAATCTAGAAACAATGCCAACTCCATGAAACTCCGGCGCACTAGAGTTGTTTACAGATATTCCAGTAGATGTCGCTTAAGACGTCATTTTGCAACGTCACACTTGTGTCAACTGACGAACCAATCACGCGCTCGGAACGGTGCTAAACGTTCCTCGCGTCCCGCTTGGTAACCAAAGAGACGACTTGAAAAACGACTTGTGCGCTTCTAACGACTCTTGCTAACTTAGCTGCCGGCAATTATACTAGGGTAGAATACAATCATTGTCACCGATGTTATGAATATAAATTAATATGGATAGATGGAGAGGAAGAGAAGGCAAATGAGATATTGTGTGAGGATTGATTTGGAAGAACAGCGTGACGAGTATGGAAGAAGAAAACGTAGTGCACCGACCCCAAGTAACATGGGAAAAGCGCAGTAAGATGATGAGCGCTAAAACTAATGTGCGCATGCTTCACATATAACTACGACATATGCACGTTTTGAGTTTCCGTGCAAACATAGACATCATGTCATTTTACTCGCAATATTGCCGGATAATTGGTTTCCTTAACCTTCTGAGGCATTCCGAAAACAAAAAACACAATTGTTTGAAATTGTACTTCTTTTAACAGTTATCACAGCCCCCTATCGGCGACAACGAGCGTCACATGCAGTTCGTAGTACGAGAAAGAGTGAGGGGTCTCAAGCTGCCGGCCGCTCGGGCTCGGGGAGCGCTGTTAGCAGAGCTCGCGAGAGAACTACGCCACATGCGCGATACACACGATCAGTACAAATTTGGTAAGTGTAATCACGGGCACCCAAAGCGATGACAAAAAAAATGGTTTCATATGAATTGCACTAGATGGCGTGATAGGCTTCGATTTGTTATTGAGTTTTGTGATATATTAAGATTTTCTTGAGATGATGATAACAAATGTATGTTCTTGTTTAATTAACTCTCCTAAGCACAAAATTAAGGAATATTTGGCTCTGAATTCGCATTTCAAAGATTATTTGAATAGATCATTTAAAATTTATTCCAATAGATGGCGCGGTTTTAAATTTGTGAGGCATCCACTCGATTTTTTAATTTGTTTTGTAACACATTTTGATACAGTGAAACTGTAAAAAACTGTGAAAAACGTGCAAAAAATACTCTATAACAAATCGTCGCCGTAATTTTAAAAAAAAACACGTACCAAGTAAACCATTTTACTTGCAAATCGCTGCTAACACCATCTATATCCGTGGAACGGAACCGAACGCGATCGATGTTCTTAGAAAAATAATCAGCTTATTCAGACGAAAAACGCTAGTTACGTCAGCACGGTTTGTTTGTATGGGATGAGGCATCTGTATGCTAGTATTATATTATCTGTGGTATAATATAGGTATTTTGTTCAATTAAAAATATTTTTTGTACAAACTTACCGTTCAATGTTGTCCAAACCAAACGTAGATGCAAATTTCAGCTCAATCAGTTGCGAGATAATTGATTTAAAATTCATTTGCAAGATTTTGACCCACACATACTAACAAACCAAGTTAAATAAAAGCTTGAAAACTATAGTGGGCATAGCATACGCCTTAAAGCTGTTTAGAGTAGATGCTTCATTTCAAACCGCTTCAGAAAAAAAAGGGAATAAAATACTTTTTAACTGATCACACCGTTAAACCAAAAGCATATCGGGTCTAAATATCTGCGTGATAGAAGGCATTAAAACATCTTCATAGTTTTTAATGTCCTGAAAATAGACAGTTAATGAATCGCTTCTTCTATTTTCTTTTCTAGAACAAATAGCCGAGAACCTCGGACAAGCTGCAGGCAAGCGAGCATCAGAAGTGTTCCCTCGCACTACAACAGTGCCGGACAAACATCAACAGCATAGACCGTCTCTGATATCTATGTTGGTGGGCAGAGCGGGCACCGGTGGACTACCGCGTACTCCGGACCATCCCTCCGCACCGCTATCAGCACAGAGGGGTAATTATAGACTTTATAGTGACTTACATAAGGTTTGAATTACATGAATTCGCGCTCACAACAGTACCAGACAAGCATTAACAACATAGTGCAACTATGTTAGTGTCAACAACTAGTAGTAGTAGAAATTTCTTTAGAAATAAGCAGCACCTTTGTGCTATACTTTCTTTATATGTACTTTCTCTTTTAAGTGTTTTGTGTGTACATAAATAAATAAATAGTAGTGAAATGTATGGGGTTTCATGCAAATGGTCATCAGTCCGAGGAATTGGGTATGAATCGGGTATCGTAATCGCATTGAGTCGTCGATAATTTACGCAGAGCTGGATGTCCCGTTGGGCTTCGGAATATGAACTACAGGCGCGGCCCTACCTACTACTAATAATAGTCTACCAGCATAGCGTTAATCGGCGTTAAATGCGAGGCGGTGAGGGCCTGTTAGGTGGGGCCGAGATTGGCTTATTGTCTATGGTTCTAATGCAGTGCTCAATCAGATTTGTTGGTTCTCGTTTGGCATTGCAAAAGAGCCTGTTTTCTCCTTCTGCGCACTTGTTATAATAAAAAAAATCGTATTGCCCAATTGTTTGCGTCGATAAGACTGCCATTTTGTGGGGATATTTCGATGTCTTCCCGGTGAACATTGATTTGTGCACCTCGTAGCATTAAAGCCGTGAAACTGGGCGAATAGCCATCGAACAGTCGTGGTTCCTTCTTTGATGGAGGCTTACTGCTAAGATCTATCGGTGCTAGCTTATATACGGCGTTACTGACTGGCTCATTCTTTGGTATTGACGGAGGTTCACGTATTTCCATCAGCGGAGGTGTTGGTTGTGGAGTAGGTGGTATTATTTTTTATTTTTTTCTGTATCCTGCTCAGCGCAACAATCTGTCTTTAGACATTTGGCTGCTCCTTTGTTTGAATTCATTCTGTAATTGGTCTTTGTAGCAGTGAGGAATTGTCCATTGACCACTCTCGCTTATTCTATTGGGAATCGGTTTATTAGAGTTGGAACACTGTTCCTCCTCAGTCTTGTGTACAC
Organism: Orthosia gothica; assembly: GCA_949775005.1. NCBI lineage: Eukaryota > Metazoa > Arthropoda > Insecta > Lepidoptera > Noctuidae > Orthosia > Orthosia gothica. The sequence goes on from OX459037.1 coordinate 21,995,664, forward strand.
AATACTTCCAGATCCCGCCAAATCAGCAGCCAGGGAGTTGAAGTAGGGAGTAGAGTAGGTGGTATTGTCGCAATACTTGTACTATCTTCGCTGTCTGTTATTGTAAGCGAAGATATTGGCTTGGCAAATCCATAATTTCACCGATGATAGTGGTCTCAAAGATGACAAATTCTTCAGAGAGCTTGTATTGTTCTCTTGGTTCGTCAATAAAATCCCATTTATACTGCGGCAAGTTAATGACCATACCCGCGTCCCGCATAAAGCCAACACCCTAAAGAGTTCGGTTCTCCTTTGCTCCAGGTAACACGATGGATGTCGTATGCACCTTTCTACCTATTTAGTCAATCTCGGCTCTGCACATTAACACTCTTTGACTTTTTTTTACCCCGTCAGCTAAAGTTAAGTTGACTGGCTGTTCCTCGAACTTGCATCCTCATTTGACCAGCGTTAAGTACAAAGAGAACGATGCGACACTCATCTTCGCGCAAGTATAATGTAGGCGATACCTTTTATTCTCTCGGCCTCAACGAACACAACAGGCCGTGAATATGCATCTGAATGCACGTTGATGGCACAAAACTTCAAGTCCTCCTTAAAGAGCGACGACTTTTTACAGGTGGTACAATTGCTTCTAAATACCCCGGGTGCGCCGCAACTATCTATCTGCCTAGCCTTTTCCCAACCATATTGGAGTCGGCTTCCAGTCTAACCGGATTCAGCTGAGTACCAGTGTTTTACGTGGAGCGACTGCCTATCTGACCTCCACAACCCAGTAACTGAGTAACCCTTGGTAAGACTGGCGTCAGATCTCAAGCTTCTGACTACCCGTAACGACTGTCAATGATCTTCAAATGACAGTCGGGACCAACTGCTTAACGTGTTTTCCGAGGCACGGAGGAATCTCGGTATATTAAAATGGTCACCCATCCACGGACCGATCTCGTCAAGCGTTGCTTAAACTTGAAGATCGACCCGTGCGGTTGTTATTATTTAGCCACGAGCTCCTCGGGTGCGCCGCAACTATAACATGAAAATTTTGGTTGAGAAGGAGATGGTGCCTGCGTCTGGACTTCAGCAACATATTTCGCTGCCACCGAGTTTGTGCCTTCAACACACTTCTTCTTTCGTCCACCGTGTGTGCCGGGTTTTTACAAAAAGTGCATCGCTGCTTTCTTTTTCGCATCTGAGCTGTAGATGTTTCGGTGTGATAAGCTAGATGTGCGTATTCTTGCAGAGTTTCTTCGATACCGCGAGCTGTTTCTAGAAGTTTCTCGAAAGTTAGTACCGTATCTCGCGGCATGCGGTTTCGCACTTCCAACCGCATGAGCGCGAACACCATATCTATTTGTTGGGTTTCAGCCGGTGCGAGAGGAGAAATTGATGCAAATAATGTCCGCTTCTTGGCAAAAAATGCTTCCGTGGTGAAATCAGACTCCTGGACCTCGTGTGTGATCTGGTGATAAATCATATACGCAGGTTTCTGGGGTGCGAAAGTATGGCGCAGTCTATTACAAAACTCTTCCCAATTTTCTACGCCGCTTTTGACGCCTTGCCACCACACCGCTGCTTTATCACGTAGAAGGATTGGAAGCCTTTGGAGCGCATCCGAGTCACTCAGCTTTTCACATTTTTGTAGGTGGACGCTGCTGCTAAAAAAGCCTCGACTGCGTCCGTTTCCTTTTGCCCACTGTAGGTGATGTTGCAAGATGAAAAATTTCCCTGCTCGGAAACCATGATGGTATGTAGGAACATCTGGAACTGTTTGTTGGACATCGCCATCATCAAAGTCCGATGTGGGAGTCTAAGTAGATTTTATAATTTGATCCCTGGATTCGGCCCCACGTTGGGCGCCAGAATGTAATAGGAAACAAACGCAATAGATGGTTTCCAACTATATTTATGTAATTGTACACAGTAAAAATCAATCGCATACAAGCATACAAGTATACACTGCGCGTAGTAGGTAAAATGCGTACACTAGTTCTCAGAGCAGTCCGGCCAGTGAGGCTGAAGATGCCCGAGAGCGCAGCGAACATACTGAGCCGAATGTGCCCGCGATCGTCTTATAAAGGTAAACGCGCACCTATCCGCGCCGCAGGACCCGTACGCGCCACAGTCATCGAATTTTATAAATCTTTATATGAAATCGTATGCAGCCTCGCGCAGCTATCCGCGCCGCACTACCCGCATTTCAGCAAAATGCTGTAGGTATACGGATTCCACCAGCGCGTGCGGATGACGTCATCAGACTCGGCGCGTTCGATGCTTGCGGCGAGTGCGGTGCGGGCGGCGCGGAGACGTCATCCGTATCCGTATAGAAAATATTGTTCAAGATGTACAGAAGTGGATACGATGCGTGCGGCGCGTTCGGCGCGTACGGCGCGTTCGGTGCGGATAGCGTGGGGCCTTAAGAGGGGACTCTAGTGAGACTTTCTCCATACAAACACATTCTGCTGTTTTCTTCGTGGATAATGCCTCTAGAGCAATGATTTTGTTAAAATCTAGGTCTAATTAATACTTGCCTCATTTCCTTTTTTCCAAAACATAATCACAAAAAGAAATATGAAAATCCAAAAATCCGAAAAAAAATGACCGTTTTTACCGCCATGTTCAGAAGACTTTCAGACAAAATTTATAAGTTTTTAACAAAAAAAGGATAGGAGCATAGATATACTTTTCCTCTAAATTTTGATATAATAATTTTTTAGATCAGACCAGTTTTCATGAAGAAAACAACAGAATACGAAACGTCTTTTAGTCAAAGTTTTTGTAGGTAAAATCAGCCTCAGCTGCACTTGTCCCTTTCGCACTTTACGAGGTGAGGTTGGAGGTGACGCGACGGCAATAGTTTCTTCAAATACCTATTTTTTAAATTCCTGTTGACTAGAGTCCGCTCTTAAGAAAATGGGATGACTGCGGCGCGTGCGGCTCCTGCGGCGCGGATAGGTGCGCGTTCACCTTAAAGCGGCCAGCACGTAGCTCGGTGACGTCTAGTGCTGCGAAGTATGGGCAGGGTAGATTAGTTGTTACAGTCTGGATATTATCCTATTTAAAATATAATATTCCCTACTTTTTAATTACAGAATCACTATCAAGTAGCTCAACTACAAGCCAGCACATGCCTACGTTTGAGGCGCAGCTGAATAGCGGCCGCATGAGTGACACCAGCAATTCTCATATAGGTAACAAAATATTCACAAGAAATGTGTGTGTGAAAAGCTATTAACTATATACTGAGTATACTCAGGCGGGTGATGAAAATTTAGATTTTATATGCACGACGAAGGTTATTTTTAAGGCATTTATATCTACTACCTATAATTAGCTTGCATGTTTAATACACCGAAAATGAATCAAGAAGTCGGTAAAGAAAGACCTAATTCCAAAATATATTTTTTCAGTGTTATCTTTTTGCCCACCATTATTGAAAAAACATTATTTACGACTCGCTCTTGTTTATTTTTACTCACTGTGTCTGCTATATTTCTCACAGGGTCGCTAAACAACTATGGCAGTGACAAGCCAACCGCTAGCACTCCGTCGTACACAAGCACACAAACAAAACTACGATTTGTACCATCCGTAGAACTAAAGTTTACATCTGGTAAGTGTCAGTTTTTGACCAAATAAGTTTATGAGTCCTAGATCGTTCTGGCATGATTCGTACTTTGCTACGACAAAGGAAAACGGCAGGCTTGTATGGGAGTTTCGTACCGCTAATAGAAATTTTGTGTTTTGGGATATTTTTAGGGTTCCGTAGCCAAATGGCAAAAACGGAACCCTTATAGATTCGTCATGTCTGTCTGTCTGTCTGTCTGTCTGTCTGTCTGTCTGTCTGTCTGTCTGTCTGTCTGTCCGTCCGTATGTCACAGCCACTTTTTGCCGAAACTATAAGAACTATGCTGTTGATATTTGGTAAGTAGATGTATTCTGTGAACCGCATTAAGATTTTCATACAAAAATAAAAATAAAACAATAAATTTTGGGGGTTCCTATACTTGAAACTAAAACTAAAAATATTTTTTTTCATCAAAGCCATACGTGTGGGGTATCTATGGATAGGTCTTCAAAAATGATATAGAGGTTTCTAATATCCTTTTTTTCTAAACCGAATAGTTTGCGCGAGAGACTCTTCCAAAGTGGTAAAATGTGTGTCCCCCCCCCTGTAACTTCTAAAATAAGAGAATGATAAAACTGAAAAAAATATATGATGTACATTACTATGTAAACTGCCAACGAAAATTGGTTTGAACGAGATCTAGTCAGTAGTTTTTTTTTAATACCACATACATCGTAAACCGCAATTTACCAAGTTCGGAACCCTTCGTGCGCGAGTCCGACTCGCACTTGGCCGGTTTTTTTTGTTTTATTTGGTAGTTAAATATGATTGATAATCCCTTTTTAAATTCTTAGATTTGTTAAACTTGGGACGTAAATGTTATAACCAGTTTTATTTTTTAAGGTTATGTACTAGCGTACCAATGTAGATTGTTACATATAGGTAAATGTTGCATTATGTGTTATGTAAATTATTTGTTGCTATCTTTGTAGTATTTTACTTACCATTAAGTAGGTAGATTGAGGTGCGGATCGTACCTACTCAGGGCATTAGGAGATACCTATATCCAGCAGCGGACTGCAACCGTTTGATAATGATGAGTTTGATTATATTTAATGTTATATCTATTTCTAAGTAATTAATTATCAATTCAATATTTGTGTTATTTTACGTAAGGCAATTTCTAATAACATAACTGCGTTTAGCGTACGATTTTATAACGTTTATATATTAAAATCTTTAGATTGATGTTATTAATTAATCCGAAGTTTTAAAAATAGTAAACTTACATGCAAATAAATGGCTTAGTTGACATAATAAGTGGTACAAATTCTATAACCGAACAACAGAAAAAGTATGCGGTACAAAATCTGCCATTCGCCTTTACATATAATGCGATCCTTATTCTTTAGCTATTTAAGATTCATATTCGTTTTAAACGCTTTGTTTTAATTCAGTATCTTCATGAAATTCTTAGAGTTAATTTTTAACACCTTATTTTGACCTTATTTAAAGGTTACCATTACTCATGGAAATGTCCCAATAATTTTGCCCCTAGAACATCATTTGTTAGCCTTTAGGTACTTTAGGCCCGATTGCACCACACTTTATTTTCTTACTAACTCCGAGTTATAGTCCCCGGCATGTAACTTGGCAAGGTTTTGGCGTAGTTGGGGTTGGTCAGTTCGCGAATAGTGCGCGAACTGATCAACCACCATAGGTAGACGCGACGCGATTGGTCGGTAGATCCGTGTGTCAACTGACCAACTAATCGCGCGCTCGGAACGGTGCTAAACGTTTCCCGCGCCCCGCTTGGTAACCAAAGATACCTAAGAAACGACTTTTGCGCTTCTAACGACTCTTGCCAAGTTACGTTCCGACAACTATAGTAGCTAACCTCGTGTTATTTATGTCATTTTTGTATGACATTTATTAATTTAACTTCATTTTAGCACCTAATTAACTCCGAGTTAAGTTTTTCTCTCAAGAGGGCCTAATGTAGATATTCTCGCTTCAGGAGAAACATCGATGAGCCCTCTATCGCCGATGTCTCCGGGAGAGGCTTCCTGCGGTGAATGCATCCCCGCGCGCGCGTCCTTAGACAGCGACTTCCTAGTGTGCGAGCAGTCGGATACACCCGACGCTGGGGAGAGGCCAAGGTTACAGCGAGCCCATGGACCCTCGAAGAAGACGTTCAAGTTCCGACGCAGTAGGCATACGAAGCCTGACGTAAGACCTATTTCATTTAATGTTGTTCTAAAATATATCTTACCACAAAACCTTCCCAATATTTTTTATACAGTGATCGCTAAACCTCTCCACGTGTTAACATTATTTTTACCGACCATAAATCCTCGTTCACACTCGACAGTCGAGTAAACGCGCCTCTTGTAAACTCGGCTTATAAGAACCAGACAAATTCTAATTGTTTTTGCAACAAGTCAGTCAGATTGATTACCGAAGACACATAAAAACTCAATTTTACTCTGGTAATTTTCTTAATTCTGTCTCATGACTGCATAAATATAATATTTCTGATGCAGGTGAGCCACGTCCGCTTGGAGTCGGACGACGGTTCCTCCCCTGGACCTGAATCAACGCCCCTCCGACGCGCCTGGTCACAGCCGCCGTTCCTGCAGCCCTCCTACATCAACACCGACACATCCTACGACAGTGAAATATCCCAAACATCCTCCACGTCCGGATACAGGCTAGCATTACCCAAACTTCAGTAAATAGTAGACCAATACTAAGTGTGGTCAGCATGCCGTCTTGATGTGCGAACACCTTTTGAAACGGGTTTTATTTATGTGCGGCATGAACGTCAGCCATCTTGTGTGCACGGAATTCGAAATTCAAAATATTATAAGTCCTATGTATCTATTATAAAATCACTCATTAATTCATTTGATTAGTGTTTTGTGCAGCTGCTATACTGGATACGTGGCCTACAACCGATATTTGGTATTGTGGGATTGGACAGATTGTTGAGTTACAGCTTAGTGTTAAAATTTCTGGCGATAGATGGCGTTAAATCGTCCGTTTTAATTTAGTACCTATCTGATTTGCTCTAAAGTAAAATACTGTTATAGTTATCGCCAAACTTCTTGGCCACCCTGAAGTTGGTTACAATGCTTGCGCAATAGTAAATCTCATACAAAAAACAGCACCAATCTGTGCTTTGCGCATCGGAATGCTGGCAGAAGCTTGGCGAGAACTATAACTAAAACGCCTTTGCTACGCTAAGATCATTAGCATGCCAGATAAATTCGTATGAAATAAGTTTAGGTATTGTTTAGTAGTAAACAATTTTAGTTTTCGAGTAGCAGGACGCGATGTCCAGCGATACCATGTTACAGGGAGAGCTACAGCCTGCAAGCGTCCATGACGGAGTCGCCGGGGGGCAGCGCCCGGGTGGCGCTAGCGTCCCCTGAGCTGGGGGGTGAAGCCCGCACGTGCAGCGCCACGCCGCACGCCAGCCCCGACGGTAAACAACCCTTCGTATGTACCGCTCTACTTATACGCAACCCCCCCGCACTCTCGTCTTCTCTCTTTCCGCCTGTCGCCTACCGAGCAGTCTCCATTGTCGTGAGTTATCGTTCCGTCTTCGCTTTGTCACTTCCAGGTTGTTTTGCGATGATGTTTGACTATTTTTGACTTTGGAGACACACAAAAACTGTGGTGATCAGAAATCTAATCATATTGCAGATTTCATTTAGTGGAGAAACCTCTACATAAACTCTAAAGTATTGGGGGATATGTTTAAAATTCATAAATATTCCATGTCCGGACTTTATGGAATCGCTTCCATAGTTGGTAGATAATTACTACTTCATTGGTATTATTACTCCAACAAAAAAATTGGTACCTGAGTAGTTTTCGAGTAAAATCGACTTTGAAGGTGGACCGGCGGTAGTCACGCTCCCTTCAGCAGGCCCACCATGAGCGCCGAAAAGGGGACATTGTACAACTATTCTAAGTATACAAATAATTAGTACCCATAGATGTGATACATTTCGTAAAAAAGAAAGTACTAAAACATTTGTAAATTACCGAGAAATCAACGATGATAACTTTCGCGCAGGCGCACTCGTTCAGCAGGACCACGACTTTGAACGTTTATTCCAGGTGTGAGAAGCTTGTCGCTTTCCTCAAACCTACATAGAAAATAAATACCCTGAAAAATAAAATTAGTACCCAAAGTTCTGAACTGTCATTCCACCCTGAAGCTAGAGCTGATTTCCCCTAAGTTTTCACAGTAAGATATATTTTTGTCACTAGGAATTTCTTTCTGTATCGTGGGTGCGTTTACAAACATTTAAACTCACATAAACTAGACACCCAGATCCGGAACAACTATCTGTCGGCCATACAAATATTTGTTCCGTGCGGGCTTCGAACCCGCGACACGGAGCGCAGCAGCCGATCGACACGACATACACGACACGGCGTAGTGGTTAAGCCATTACGCCGTGTCGTGTATGTCGTGTCGTAAAAAGAATAACGGTTTGAATTCATTTATTTCTAAAGATTACAAATCACTTGTACAGAAATAAATACTAAACATTATTTGAATTTTTACATTTTTGTTGTCCAGGAGTAGCAAGAGCTTTAATAGTGTTAACATTAATATATGAAGGTAATTGTTAAAAGTTTTGTATTGTCTACCGCCGTGCGGCGCGTTATAATAATACTGCTGAATGTATCATTATTTCTTTAGACTTAAATTTTTCGAGTGTAATGAAATTGTCAACTTCATCGCATAATAATCCTTCTTTTTAATGTTGCTGCTTTTGTGTATTTGATAAACTATAATTTTTGTAGGAATTTTATTCTAATGCAACATTTGGTTTTCTGCCTAGCTTCTTTGAGCTGCGAGTCGGGGACATCGTCTGCAGAGCGAACTGCATTACTCGGTGCCGCTAGCCAGCGCTCTCTGTTGCTAAGTAGCGACTTGCGAGATGAAGATACCCTCCTTTAAATAAAATTATTTTTCTAAATTGAAAACTGATGATGGCGTATATGCTGGAAGGCAATATTGTATCCATTTGGAAAATGGGGATGAAAAAGAAGAAAACATGAGGCACTTGGCACTATGCATTTTATAGCTGCTAAAATAATAAACCTGTGACTTGTTTGGACTGATTTTGAAATGGCTGTAATTCCATATTATTTATAATTTTATATTTTAGTAAATATTACCCATAATATTTAGGTATAAGGTTTTTCAGGCAAACAGAACAAAATGTTTAGAATGTCCTTTCTTATTGCATAAATAAATTTACTTATGTACAACATGTAACACCAGATATGAAATAAGCACTATTTGTAATAGACCATTTGCATCTTATGTAATAGTAAATTGTTGTCCTTATGTACTCAAAAATAGTAGGTCCTTGGATTTATAATAACTAATTTAGTAGGTGTAATCTATTAATTCATAGATGATATTGAAATGTTAAACAGAGTTTAGTTTGTTTTTTGTTACATTTTTAGAGAGATTTAATAGAAGTTTTGTTTTTATAAAATTTGTTTTATTTCTGGTTGTAATAAATAAGGCAAAATAAATTTTAAAAAGTTTATTATCACAAATCATGCTTCTTTACACATCAAAAATGGCTGTAACGCAACTTGAACATCTGGATCCAAAGGTATTTCATGAATGTACCTTGAGAATGTGATGGCAATCTTATAAATACTTCTTTTTACTGACGAGATTAGAGCAGTCTTCATTTTAATGGCCATAAAATCATTCAAAATATGTTTTCTGGGCACCAGTCCTGGTTTAGACAATTTATCTAAGTTTTGTTTGAGATTAATTAAAGTAGATATCACAATAGGTAAGTCATTCTGGACCACTCCATATTTATCTTCATTCAAGGAGGCTGCAGCAATACCAGCTAAACCTTCACAAGTCCACATCACCGGCTGAGCTTGCATCAACACAAATTTTAATTTTGTATCTGTCAGTTCTCCAAAAAGATAACTAATACCAGGTTTTTGGCAAAGCTTCTGAAGGAAAATATTAAACTCTTCTTTAACAACATTAGCAAATGTGTCTTCTACTTGGCTCTTGTTGTGATCCTTCAGCCCTTGTAGTTTAGGGGACTGAGCCATGTTTCTTAGATTTCCTGAATAAGTAAAGCCATTGCTTGTAGTGGCCTTTCCATTTCTCAGTGCACCATTCTCAGTGTCATTTGATTTTCCATCTCCGTTAATAGCATCTAATTCCTTGCTGAAGTCATTAATAATACTTATACACTGTTCCAGTAAATTGTTCCAATTTCTTGGATGTCCTCCAGGTTGAGAAAGAGTAAATATTTGCTGCCTCCTTCCTGTATCAGTCATTGACATAATTCTTAGATCCTGTGCTCCTAAGTATCCATTAAATTGTGACCTGAGAGCCAAAGCATTATGGAGCACTAAACTGCCTGAAGATTCAATAGGGAATTTCATTGGTTCAGTCAGTATTATATTAAAAATAGTTCTCATTGTGTAAACTGACACAAAGAACAAACTAGTGTAGAACCAAAGTCCAATCCATATTCCAGAGCTCAACAAGTTAACAACATTATCTAAAGGTGGATCTTCCAGATAAATGCTATACACGTCTGAGACTATGCTTCTCGGTTTATTTCCCCACAAATAGTAGAATGTGCAGTAATAAGCCACTGGCATTATAGAATTTTTGAATCCCATTGAGAGGATATTGTTGACGGCAAGTTTAATTTGCTGAAACTTATCTTGATAAATATGGGGGAACATGAGCATTGTAGTTCCAAAGATGTGAATATTCAGAAAATAATACAATCCCATCCACATGCCGCCGAACTGTAGGAAAAGGCTTTGTTCAACAAGACATTGGCCATCATAAAAATTACACTTTTTCTTCAGAATGTTATAATTGCTCTTTGCCAATGATGAATATAATCCCATAGTAAAATAACCACTGAGAGCATACAGGATACTGAACATGGTGTTTTGTACTGAAAACATGTTCAAGAACATGGAGAACCTCGTGAAGTATTTAGGCAGCGGCATCATATAGTAGCTTCCATAAACGTATGCTTGGAAAAAAGACACGAGACCGAGAAGGATGATATTGATGCCCATCTTCCATCCAAATATTTCGTGAAGCGTCGAAGTGATCCATGTCACTGGGTGCAGGAGGTCGACTTGTATTAAAAATACTAGCCCAACAGCCAGAAACGTCTGGAGACCGATGTTCCATAACACTGCAACAATCAGTCTTTTGGAGAAAATTTCACTTTTTGTTTCCATACCGGCAGAGTCCTTTGTAGTCTTAAACACAGTATATTTTCTTCACTGGACACTTTAAAACAAATCGAACTTATAAAGAACTGACATAGTTAGGTATTGAGCTTTTTAATGAGCATTAAATAATAAATATTGTTTAAAGTTGCGGTGTTCATTGAAAATAACCTACAACGAATTCAAAATCTTTGTAACCGCAAGAAACCATCAAGAGCTCAATGACAGTGACAGAACTTTACATTGACAGAAGGAAAGAATATAGAACTGACGTCGACCAGAAACAATACAAAAAAATGTACTTTCAGATTTGGCAATGGATGGTCTCGGCCAATTTTGGTACTAGAGTCTGGCAAACGAAAGTCACTGACTTAGAAACCTATGGACTTGCCATACCTACGAAATTAGCGTGCATACCTACAAAAATCGGGCACATAAAATGGCTGCCTTGTAGGGTTGTACCTGCGAGAAACATGCACAGCTGATATCGATGTAAATATCGACCTTCATGAAATTGTTTACGTTGTTGTTCTACGATATAATAATGTAATAACAATATAATATGAACAAAGCAGGCCCATAGAAACAGAAGTAGCTATGGGCATAGAGCATTGTATGACTGGCAATATACAGGGTGGGCAAAAAATATATCGTGGATCAAACGAAATAGCGATTGTTGGGGATAGTGGGAGATGTTTTTCTTTTGACCTGCTAGAAAAAGCCCCAAATATTGCCCTGTTTCGTTTGATACACGATTTTTGGCCTGCCCTATACCTAACCCATTAAAAACTAATATGTATTTTGTTTTGTATCAAGTCAAATCATCATTCATTATCATCATCATTTATTCATTTTTTAACAAAATTAACTTAGTGAAATTCAATATTTTATTTATTTCTATAAAGTCAGGTTCGGCATTAACATATTGGTACCATTTGCTCAAAGAAGGAGTGTGTCAAACAAGTGTTGTCGGTATTTCTTATAAAATCATACGCTTTCGGCGAAAAAAAATTGAAGCATAAGGGCAAATTTTCTTAATTCTTCAGAATACTTTTTTTCTAAAGTAGGCCTTTAGATTTGGCAATTTGCTTTTTAAGAAATCCTTTTGCATATTCATCCAGAATGAAACTTCCTTCATTATTGATGTATTTAACTTTCTTAAGGTCTTGAATAATATTAGAAATCTTTCCATCACATCTCCGGACCTTTTCATTTAAAGTTCTCAATTTTTGCTTTTTGCCCATTTCGTTTTGAGATACACATATATATATATGTCACGTCGAAGTACCTATGTATCGTAGGACCGCCATCTTTAACCCCAATGTCTAGAGGCAATTCCTTTATTCTTGACTGGAGCGGGTTACTTCAATAACACACAACACTGGATTGAAACTCAAGAGTGTTTATTTGATTTAGTTACAGGCACTTTGAGTTTTCAAATGAACTTGAAGCTAAAACCACATCGTGAATTCGTGTGGCCTGCTAGGTCCAAAGCTTTTGTCGGTCGCTGGAGAAGACCTAGCCAGAAACTCCAGGAAACTCTTTTTAAATGTTTTTATAGATTACACAATCACTTTATGACAATTAACGTTACATGTTTATTAGGTTTTCAAACATCTATTCAATTAGCAGATTTATTAAACAGTTTTACAGTTATTATTTTTTACACACACCATGCACCGTACGCGCCATGCTCGTACTAAACAATGGGCGGGACTTCCATATTGTTTTTGTTTAGACACTAATTACTTGGATAGTTGAGTAAAGTTAGCAAACAATACTAAAATGCTGATCAGTTAATTATTTTAACATTAAACAACCTCAATACTCACAAATACAAAGTGGTTTGTAGTTTATTATTGAAATAGTCATCTAATAACAAAACTATTCAAGTTTCCGGTGATCTAACAATCTTACTAATTAGAAAGTTTCTCATTATTACATAGCTGTGTAAAATAGTCTTATGACTTCTTAGTATTTAATCATTTACTCAAATTTGTTTAGTTCTCGTATTAAATTATTAAATCTGGTTATTGGTCATAGAAATTATAACATCCGCCATTGTTTGACAACTTAATAAGAATAACATAATGAAACACATTTACTTCGTCAAATGTGCAATAGTTAAGATGGGAACAAATCCAAAAGTACTACAATAAGTGTTCCTGTTTTATTTAAACATCTCGTATTAATTAAACATTGAAAATAGCATACGAATTATGAATCAATACTGATTCCACAGTGAGCCAATAGATGGCGCTGAACTCAAAACCCAACTTAAATAGACATTAGACACTTAAAATGATTAATTAGGATAATAAATGGGTAGTATTTAATACTTTAACTGTAATTCCCCTTTTTTCAATCAAAATATTCGAAATTACTACCAAAAATACTGAATTGCACACTAAATTTGCTCATCAAATAAATGAATTATACTATACTGCTAGATCTTTAAAGCTTAACTGTTTTACTGAATAACTATCTGTTAACTAAAAGTAAATCTAATAATTCTTCGAGTGCAACAAAATATTTAAGTTTTAAGGGAGGGGGGGAAACGAAACAAAGTCGACGGAGCCCCACTGCGCAGGGCTCCTATTTCTGTCTGCAGGGTCTAAAGTAACCTAACATGAAGGAGATGACGGGAGTCATCTCCTTCATGTTAGGTTACCGTCATCTCCTTCGAACCTAACCTATCCGTGTCGGGGTGCCCTAAGCTCCCGAGCTCGCTTCGCTCGCTCTTGGACTAATTCACATTTATTTTATATTTAATTGAATAATTTGTGTGCAAATCAGTATTTTTGTTTTACGGTGAGTAATATTGTTTTGCAGTAGGTTATTAGTGGAGATATTTTGTTTGCTTAAATTTCTAAATAGAGGTGCAGTTAAAAATTCCCCATAATAAATTAGCAAATTCACGACTACGCGGCGACACGGCCATTGTGATCGGAGGCTCGCGCTCTGGGCCTTCCGGTGTCCTCAGTCTCTGTGTTTCTTGGTTGTTATCTGTAATAGCGGAGAAATATTTGTCGGCAGATTATTGTTGTTTATCATCCTACAGTATTAATTAAGTTTAGAATCTGATAACAACTGATTTTATTTATCATTGACAGCTTGTAATAAATCTAAGCTGAGTATGCCTTATTTTGGAAATATTGAATGTATTTTTACACCCACAGCTATATGCTTTAGGTATTCTACTTGCTATATGGTAAAGACCAATGTTGTTAGGAAACAACTAACTGCTACATGTCATGTCAATGAAGGCATACAATTTCTATTTCAGATTTTTGACATGGAATAATCAGTTGCTAGCTTATTTAGTCCAATTTGAATCTTGTTTGCAGAATGTTATTGTTTGTATTATCTTACAATATTCATTGATTTGTAATAGGTAATAGTCAGTTTAAGTTATCAATTTATCACTGAATACTTATGAAATTAGGTAACTATTAAGTTTATCTCAAATGAAAATATTTGATGCATTAATGAGCACATACCTACTTATAAGAAGGCTTACATAGCAGCCTTGTATTTGGTAAGTATAGTGTAGGTAGTGTAGGAGTATTGTGATCAGCTGTTTTTTGTTTAGTTTCATTCTCACGGGACGGTAATGCTCTGTGATAGACACAAAGTCTTTGATTTGACAGGATTTAAGGATAGGATCAGGAACACCGCTCTGTGATAGACACAAAGTCTTTGATTTGACAGGATTAAAGGTTAAGGAGTTTAGGATCATTGCTCCGTGACAGGCACGAAGTCTTTGATTTGACAGGATATAAGGAACCAGGCTCTGGGTGGTCTTGTACACCGTGGACCCAGCAGGATAACATGAGAGATTGTTCATTAGCGGCCTCCACGCCTAACCAATGGATATTAAATCTTTATTAGTTGCTTCCACAGCAAACCAATAGATTGTGTGTTGTATTATCACTATTAGTTTCCTCCACGGATTACTAACAGACAGCTTATTGTGTTATCATTATTAGTTGCTTCCACAGCATACCAACAGGATAGTTTATTGTGTTATCATTATTAGTTGCTTCCACAGCATACCAACAAGATAGTTGTGTTATCATTATTACTTGATTCCACAGCATACCAATAGGATAGTTTGTTATGTTATCAATCTTAGTTGCTTCCACAGCATAATAAGATAGTTTATTGTGTTCTCATTATTACCTCAAATCCATCTCCATGGATGCTGATAGTTTGGTGTTGATATAACCTATTATTATATTAAGTGCCTCCAGAGCTATAGGTTATTGGACATCTCAATAATTAGAGCTTGTTTTATTATTCATTTTTATAATTGACTAAATATGACAATAGAATAGCATAAACTGAAACGAGTTACAAAAACATAATAATAACAGTAGTCCTCCTGACTGTTGAGCCATCTGCATAAGGAGGTACTATGGTGCACAAGGCCAATGGCTCAACATGCTTTTTGAAGCATGGGGGTTCACCAATTTCAAAACTCTGGGCTGCTACAGAGGAATCCCTATTGGAAAAACCCCATAAACAAATTTTGCCCAACCTAGGAATTGAACCCAGGAATAATAATTTAAAAGTACTTTGTTGCATGGTAGTATCATGCACAAGCGTCATGTAGTTGTTCGACATGGCTATTGTGTTGAGCCTTCTGATACAACAACACCGTATCAGTTAGCGAGGTGAGTAGAAGATAGTTTGAAAACTTCTCACCTTTTACTTTAGTTATGTTTGGCTGGAAGTCATTTTTCAGCTGACCTCTATTTGGTGGCATGTATGTATGTTGGTAGCTTCTAAGGTCCTGACCCGGCGACACGGTCACTTGCAAACCAGGTATTTTTAGTTTTGTTTCCACATCCTTGATAATACTTGACTATGTAGGTAACCATTTTGATTTTTGATATGACACAGGAATCTGGAATGTGAGAATGTATACAGATAAATAATAATAAAAGAAAAGATGATCCTATTAATATTTAAATAAGTAGGAGTTAGTACTGATAACAAATAAATTATGTTATTGTTTTGAAATAGTAAGTGAGTAATTCAAAGTTAACTAGAATCTGATGACACTGAAATGAATAACTATGAAGATTGCTGCATTACTTATGACGGTGTTTGCACTAGCTAAAGATTAATGTTAAAACATGTTGAAAACTACTTTTAATGATGCATGTTTGCATACCACACACACAACAACCTATTTACACACCTATTACAAACCTATTTCATTACAAAACCATTTATGTGTGAACAAGTTTGAATACAAGCTAGGTAAAAAGTTGCAAAAAGAAAAGAAAGTTATTGAATGCTAAAAGTGACAAATTATCAAAAAACAAACCTGTCTTTTGATTGTTTTTATTCTGTGCAAGTGCATCCAATAACAAGCTTTGAAATCTGTCAGAAATTACTAATCTATTTACACCCATGTACCATAACAAGTAAAATTCAACTAAACCCATTGTGAGATTTAATTCATTAGGAAGGTTCTCAAATATTGAATGATTAAATAAACTTTATTATAACAAACTTAACTTGAACAAGCATAAATCTTAGAGCTTATAAAAGGCCCCATCAGTATCCAACTGACAGTCTGAACCAAGAATGTAGGGTCAGACAATTTTTTAATTAGATTTAACTTATAGCGCTATCACTGTCAAGAACCCCATAGCCAAAACAAATCTACCAGATCATGTAGACAGATAAGATGGAACACAGTAATCACATTAGATTCACTCAAATATGTCTTACATACACAGGACCATTAATTTACCAAAAATCACAAGGTCCATACATAATAGGTTACTCACACATACTAAGCGTACCTACTTGTAAATTAAAAGTTACCAGGTGGCTATCAGCTTATGACTATTTATTATTATATTATGATTATGCATGAACTGAAGCTCTGCTGATACTTACCCTGATTATAAAGTTTGTAATGACTCACCCAGGTGTATCACAACCCTTTCACCCATTCATACAAATACATTTATATTAGATGCATACTCACTCTACAAAAACCTCTAGATAATATTTTAAATATTGTTTAGTCTTGTAACCAAACAATTATTCTCACCCCAGCTACTTAAATGCAAATCGTTGTAAGTATTTTCTTGAGCACACTATAATTTTATTTTTATTTGTTGTGCTTTTCATGTTTAAGGAATGTGTTAATACATTTTCTTATCTTACTTTACTTTAAAAAAAGTATGACATGCAACGGGTTCCACTTTATTCAATAATAAACCCCGTTTGGTAGTCGGGTAAAAACAATAAATTGCAAAAATGCCAATTAGTGCATCAATATGAATATGTCATGGCACTTTCTGCCAAATGTTTACTACTTCTGTTGCACATACGTGGGACACTCAGAAAGTTTTGCGAAACTAAAAAAAATTGTTCTATACGTACATATATTTTTATTAAATCTTTTCAAAGTACTTTCCACCAGCCTCTATACAAAGATTCATGCGCCTAAACCAGTTTTCAAAACACTTTTTCCAGTCCGCCGCAGACACCTCGTTTACAGCCTGCTCGAACGCAGCCAGCGCATCTTCCGGCGACGAAAATTGTATCCCTTTGAGCTGATTTTTTATTTTTGGGAATAAAAAGAAGTCACACGGTGCTAGATCAGGGCTGTAAGGAGGGTGACCCAGGAGTTTGACTGGCGTGCTGTCCAGGAAGTCCCTCGTTTTGAGTGCGGTGTGCGCAGGTGCATTGTCGTGGTGGAGCAGTAGCCCGCGGAGCCCTGTGTTTGGTCGCTTGTTGCTTATAACAGAGAAAACTTCTGGCAAACATTTGGTAGTATACCATTCGGCATTAATGCTTCTTTGATCCCGTAAGGGAATTGATACCAAGTGGCCAGTCAAATTAAAAAAGCTAGCGATCAAAATCTTACCCCCGCTTCTAGATCGCTTCACTTTGGTAGGCGTTGGCTCATTTTGAAACACCCAAACAGTCGACTGGCGCTTGGTTTCTGGGTCGTATTGATAAATCCAGGACTCATCACCTGTAACGATGTCGTAAACACGCCGAGACGAGCCTGCTTCAAATTTGTTAAGCATATCACGGCACCATTCCACCCGGGCCTGCTTCTGAGCATCGGTGAGGTTGTGCGGCACCCAGCGTGATACTAACCTCCTCACGCGAAGATGGCTGTGTAGAATCTCGTGAACGCTTCCCGATCCAATCTTCAATATGTGTTGAATCTCCTGATATGTAATTCGCCTATTGTCTTGGATTAAATTTTTCACTGCTAGCACGTTTTCTTCGGTAACAGCCGTCAAAGGGCGACCGCTTCTTTCGTCATCCCCCAAAGTTGGTCGACCGCGCTTGAATTCGTTATACCAACGATACACGGTTGCCTTGGAAGGGCCTTCATCCATGAATGCCATTTGAAGTCTATCGTACGATTCATCCGGTTTCAGGCGACACTTGAAATCGTATAAAATCATAGCTCTAAAATGTTCCCGGCGCAGATCCATATTTCAGTGAGACACAATACTTTGAATTAACTCGCAAAAAATGTGGAGGGAAATTTTGAAATTGTAACTTACTTATTTTTACTTATAAATAATCATATTTTCGAAAAACATTATAACTGGCCAGTCTCCCATATATAAAAACTTTTTTTCGCAATACTTTCTGAGGGGCCTGGTACATTCTGTAACTTACTTAACTTATTTACCTACTAAACTTTTGTTTTAGCTACCTAAATGTAATGAATGCTATAAAAATAAGTTGTTACTTTTTGTCCGGTACAAAACTCAACGTAGGTACTTTGAATTGTTTAACATTCATACACTCACACCTTGTCCCCATGGGGATAGGCAGCAACCACAGATTGCCACTTGCTACGATCCTTACATACTCCTCAAATAAAATAAAGTTTCTCAAATAACTGAGCCATTGCAATTCTTAAGACAAAAGAACCATATTTAAACAATAACATTGAGTTCCTAGTCAGCTGTCTTATTTTATGGAGTAATTTAAGCCGTTTCATTCATTTTAATTCCACAAATTGCCACACAAACAACAGCAGGGACCACTCAGTCAGTAAGGGGTATTGTGTTACCCAGTTACTGGGTTTTGGTTGCTCCATGTAAAACACTGGTACTCAGCTGAATCCAGTTAGAATGGAAGCTGTCCCGGACTTGGTTGAGAAAAGACTAGGCAGATTGATTAAAATTGTCACACAAAAGGTCACTGACCTTGCCTTGTATGATGAAAATAATTAAGAATGTTAAGTTACATAAATAAAAAAAAACAGAATACTCCCCTCAACCATGATGGAATCTATCAATGGACAGATCAAGTTGTTCGTTTAGCTGCTTCGGTCATTCTGTGCTGTATAAAGTTTTGGCCACAATGATGTAGGACAGCATCCATGCCACTATCTATATCTATATCTATCTATCTTCTGTCGTTTCAATAGAGTTCAGATCGTTCACGTAAAAATATTCCAGTTATTTTCGCCTATGTCTGGGCATCGCTTACTCTTGGAAATTATCATAGGAAAATCTTTTGCCATACCCTCGGCGCTGGCGATGTTGTACAAAATTCTTCGGATGGCTTTCATAGCATGGGCAGAAGGCGATAGTGGGAGCTGAGCCCAATTCTGATGTCACGTCGAAGTACCTATGTATCGTAGGACCACCATCTTTAACCCCAATGTCTAGAGGCAATTCCTTTATTCTTGACTGGAGCGGGTTACTTCAATAACACACAACACTGGATTGAAACTCAAGAGTGTTTATTTGATTTAGTTACAGGCACTTTGAGTTTTCAAATGAACTTGAAGCTAAAACCACATCGTGAATTCGTGTGGCCTGCTAGGTCCAAAGCTTTTGTCGGTCGCTGGAGAAGACCTAGCCAGAAACTCCAGGATACTCTTTTTAAATGTTTTTATAGATTACACAATCACTTTATGACAATTAACGTTACATGTTTATTAGGTTTTCAAACATCTATTCAATTAGCAGATTTATTAAACAGTTTTACAGTTATTATTTTTTACACACACCATGCACCGTACGCGCCATGCACGTACTAAACAATGGGCGGGACTTCCATATTGTTTTTGTTTAGACACTAATTACTTGGATAGTTGAGTAAAGTTAGCAAACAATACTAAAATGCTGATCAGTTAATTATTTTAACATTAAACAACCTCAATACTCACAAATACAAAGTGGTTTGTAGTTTATTATTGAAATAGTCATCTAATAACAAAACTATTCAAGTTTCCGGTGATCTAACAATCTTACTAATTAGAAAGTTTCTCATTATTACATAGCTGTGTAAAATAGTCTTATGACTTCTTAGTATTTAATCATTTACTCAAATTTGTTTAGTTCTCGTATTAAATTATTAAATCTGGTTATTGGTCATAGAAATTATAACATCCGCCATTGTTTGACAACTTAATAAGAATAACATAATGAAACACATTTACTTCGTCAAATGTGCAATAGTTAAGATGGGAACAAATCCAAAAGTACTACAATAAGTGTTCCTGTTTTATTTAAACATCTCGTATTAATTAAACATTGAAATTAGCATACGAATTATGAATCAATACTGATTCCACAGTGAGCCAATAGATGGCGCTGAACTCAAAACCCAACTTAAATAGACATTAGACACTTAAAATGATTAATTAGGATAATAAATTAGCAAATTCACGCCTACGCGGCGACATATATATATATGTAGGTTGTTGTGAGGAACATATTTGCCTAGGCTGAAAAAGAAAATAGTCGCATAATTCTATTACTTATTTACATATTTAATTCATTTAAATTTGAAATACTGTCAATAAAAAAGTATGTAACAAGATGTGTTGAAATTACTGTGTTTTGCAATTTTTGTTTAAAAACATACCAGTAAAGTCGATGTGGGCACTACGCCAACAGGTAACCTTATCACATCGAGGGTTCTGTTATAACAAGATTCAAAGTGCATGGAGCAGATATGCCACATTTTATGTCTAGGGGTTTGTATTTTCAGAACCAATAGCTTCTATCCATTTCTTCTTTAAAATTTCGTTTCCAGGAAATCTGTGGATTAAAATATCATTGCAATGTATTTTATATACTATCAATTTTATCGATACTTAACGAATGCGTACATCGACCATCACTAACCTTACATGTCAATAATTATTGTAGGTAAACAATGCAAAGAAATATAGAAAATAATAACGTTTTATGCCATACAAAGATGACACAGGTTCCAATAATATTCAAAAATACCATCTTGTAACAATACTTAACACAAAATTCGACCAGATTAGTGAAAACTAGTTACTAACCTGTGCAGAGTCAATTTAGGCTGATTTTTGTTATTTCTCGTACCAGACTGTTTTAAACAATACTTACGGATTTAGAGCAGAAAGATAGGATAAGAACCCTGAACCAGTACTTGGGTGAAATAGCTAGCAGAGGATTGGAAGAAAATGACTGACCATGTCATACAATGTTGAAAATAAATATAATTAAAGGGATAGAATTACAGAAAATAATTTATAAAGTTCCATGATTAATGTACGAAACAGTGATTCCAGTGACTCTAATGAATCTATGCACATGGAAGTCTTAGATTCAGATTTTGATTATGGTAGTGAATAAACCAAAATTATTATAGAATACTGTTGGTTTTTGTTTAATTCGGATTGATAAATAACATATACCACATAATATCTAAAGTATTGCCTGCCTAAAGTAAAATTGTCACACAACTAGTACTTATATTAAAATTAGATGTCAAAGTCACAACGACACGTCAAAAATCTGTCTTATCTGCCTAAAGTACCTATAGTATTTTTATTCAGACGAAGTAAAATTATTAATTCTAAAGTATCAAATTAGGTTATTCCAAGTATCTCATTGTGGTGTTTGTCTATAGTTGTCTGATTTAAAAATAATAATTAACAAAATGTCATATCTTGTGTCAGAAAATTAACTTGAAAATTAAGTGAATAAAAACCAATATTCTCTTGGTTTTTGCCTTTGATTCGTATCAATTTTATTTACTTAATTAATTCGGTGCCAGTGAAAAAAAAATGGAATTTCTTACACGGCTTTTACGCCCAGACAAATTCGACACTGACCCGGGGTCTCCAGATGCCGAAATCAAGTACCGTTATTGGAAAGAGACGTTCAATAACTTCCTCACGGCGGAGACAGAACTATCGAAAATTTCGGATGGTGTCAAACTAAAGGTACTCCTCAATAACGTTTCTCCAAATGTATATTCCCACATACGGGATACAAACTCTTACGCAATAGCTATAAACCTATTCAGCCTTTATATTAAATCTAAAAATGACGTGCATGCAAGATATATGTTGACAACAACCAAACAAAGACCAGACGAGACTGTTGCCGATTATATGCGAACACTTCAGCAGCTCGCATACAATTGCACATTCGAAGCAGTATCAGCTGGAAAATATAGAGAGGAATATCTCCGTGACGCATTTATTAGTGGAATACATTCTCAGAAAATACGGCAACGTCTCCTTGAAAATCAAAAGATAACTTTAGAAGAGGCACGCAATCAAGCATTGTCACTGGAAATGGCAGAAAAGAACTCGAAGGATTTCGACAGCAAACGTTCACCGTTGGATTTCAATCAGATTCAGATTTCGGAACCTCAACTCGAAAATCCTAATGATCTTGCAGCAACCTCATCACGCAGACGCTGTTTCTTTTGTGGTGGCAGTGTGCACCAAAGGATTAAATGCCCAGCTTTCCACGCTACGTGTCAAAAATGCGAAAAGAAAGGTCACTTTGCTAAAGTTTGCAGAAGTCCAACAACCAAGCCAACGAATAATGCTTTGTTCGATTCGGGACCAGAGAATCACATAGGAGCAATCTCAGCAGCATCCCCTACAAATTTACGTAAAACTACGGTTACTGTTATGATAAATAACTACAAAGCTGATGCTTTGATTGATAGTGGAAGCTCGACTAGTTTCATTGACAGAAATCTTGCTCAGATGTTGAACCTAAAACGTTTCCCTTGGCATGAAACTGTGACATTGGCTTCACGAAAGAATACGTCATCAGTAAATGGATATTGCTACGCAAATCTAAGCATGAACGAGCACACATATACACGAAAACCTCTCTATATACTGGATGACCTATGCGCTGATGTTATTATAGGTCATGATATTCTAAGGGATCATTCGAAACTAGAAATTTATTTTGGAGGCCCTAAAAAACCTCTTATGGTGTGTAATGTAATGGAAGCAACGGTTCCTGCGGTATCACTCTTTACAAACTTGTCTAGCAACTTGCGACCAGTTGCTATTAAATCAAGAAAACACTCTGAAACTGACAGTCAGTTTATACAAGAAGAGATAACAAAACTTCTGAAGGATAAAGTCATTGAGCCCAGTAACTCACCTTGGCGAGCACAAGTTCTTATTACTGGAGGCACAACGCATCGAAAACGTCTTGTAATTGACTATTCATTGACAATCAACAGATTTACTGAACTGGATGCGTACCCTTTGCCGAACATTGAATCGATTGTTTCAAAGGTAGCAGAAAACAACGTCTTCAGCCAAATTGATCTTAGAAGTGCCTATCATCAAGTGCCTATTTTGGAAAGTGAGAAGAAATATACGGCGTTTGAAGCGTGTGGAAATCTGTATCAATTTACTCGCATCCCTTTTGGCGTAACCAATGGAGTTGCTGCTTTCCAAAGGACTCTACACTACGTCATATCTAAAGAGAAACTGACAGGTACTTACGCATATCTTGATGACGTAACCGTTTGTGGCAAAACAGAGGAAGAACATGATCGGAATCTAAAAAGATTCAAAGAAGCTGTAACTAAGTATAACCTTACATTGAATGAAGACAAGTGTGTATACAGACAAAAATCTATCAGCCTACTAGGATACATGATCGGGAACAGCTCCATTCAACCAGATGAAGAACGCCTTAGTCCCCTAATTAATCTACCTGTCCCAACTGACTCACAATCCCTTAAAAGGGCTCTAGGTATGTTCGCTCACTATGCTAAATGGATCAGAAACTTTTCTGAAAAAGTCCACCCTCTCACAAAAGTCTTTGAATTCCCATTAAAGGAAGATGCAATCAAAGCTTTTCAAGAGATTAAGATGGATATTAGGAAATCCTCCCTAACTGTCATCGATCAAAATGACACATTCACTGTAGAAACAGACGCATCGGAACACTCCATAGCGGCTTCCCTCTCCCAAAATGACCGACCTGTTGCCTTCTTCTCCCGCTCTCTTAACGAATCGGAACGTCGTCAATCCTCGATTGAAAAGGAGGCTTGTGCTGCGGTGGAAGCCTTGAGAAAATGGCGGCATTATCTTATTGGAAGACGTTTTCTTCTCATAACCGACCAACGATCTGTGTCATTTATGTTTAATCAAAGCCACAATAGCAAGATTAAAAACGAGAAGATCGAGAGATGGCGTCTTGAACTATCAAATTTCAAATATGATATAATTTACCGTCCAGGTAAAGAAAACGTTACTGCTGATACTCTGTCACGCGTCTGCTCAAACATGAACAGCAATACAATACTGATTGAATTACATGATATCATGGGTCACCCTGGAATCGTGCGTATGGCGCACTGGGTACGATCGAAAAACTTAACATACACTGTAGATGATATTAAGAAGATGACGTCACAGTGTCGTATTTGTGCAGAAATCAAACCCCGATTCTTGAGAACTAAAGGTAACCTCATCAAAGCAGTTACACCATTTGAGAGACTTAACATCGATTTCAAAGGTCCTCTACCTACTAACACTCAGAATCGATACATTTTGACCATTATAGACGAGTATTCAAGGTTCCCATTTGCTTACCCGTGCAAAGACGTGTCCGCCAGCAGTGTTGTTAAATGCCTTAGAGACTTGTTCTGCACTTATGGTGCCCCACAATACATACATTCTGACCGGGGAACAGCCTTCATGTCTGAAGAATTACGGCGTTTCTTGGTAACACATGGCGTTGCTTGTAGTCGAACTACACCGTATAATCCACAGGGGAACGGTCAAGTGGAGCGTCTTAATGGTACGCTATGGAAGACCATCAAGCTTATACTCAGATCCAAGGAACTAGAAACATCTTGTTGGGAGCAAGTTCTGCCAGCTGCTCTGCATTCAATACGTTCCTTATTGTGTACGTCTACTAACGCTACACCCCATGAGAGATTTTTCAATTATCCACGTCGGACGGCGAATGGGGAATCTATGCCAACATGGCTTTTGGAGCCTGGTCCCATACTAATGAAAAATAATCTTAGACGTTCTAAATACGACTCAGAGGTGGAAGAAGTGGAACTATTGGAAGCCAATCCATCTTATTCATATGTAAGATTAGCTGACGGTCGTGAAGCCACCGTGTCAAACAGACAACTCGCTCCTCTCCCACCGCTACTACAGCACAGTGATCCACGTCCTGAACCAGATGATCAAGATCTGTTTGAAGACGCAGAGGGTGGAGAGGAAGTCCAGTCAACCCAGCAAACTCTTCGTGAATCCCAACCACCTGAGAATGGTAATAACGAAGCGCTGCACTCGCTTCCCACTCTTCGAAGATCTACGAGAGACAGACGACCTCCAGCTCGAATGTCGGACTACACAACATAATCTAACGGGGGGTGAATGTGGTGTTTGTCTATAGTTGTCTGATTTAAAAATAATAATTAACAAAATGTCATATCTTGTGTCAGAAAAATAACTTGAAAATTAAGTGAATAAAAACCAATATTCTCTTGGTTTTTGCCTTTGATTCGTATCACTCATACTAGTTTTGGGGTTGCTATGCCGAGATGTTTTAAATTTGCCGCGCTTTTTCAGTGTCTACTTTCGTTTGCCAGACTCTAAATTCAATTTGCTATAATTTCACAAATGCTCAGCCCTGATTCAAGCGCCATCCAGATATAAGTATAAGGAGTCGATGAGAGATGATTCGATTTGATGAAACGACATTTTTACAGATTTTTCTAACATTTACTAGCAACATTGTAATGTCATTTTGGATTGATTAAATGACTTTTGTCTATGGGCAATATAGGGTTGTATTTAGTAATGTTAGTCTCAAGTCGATAAAACTATAATTATGACAGCTACAAAATTTTGACCACTTTGTTTTTATTGTTTTGGCTTCGCTCTTTTTGTGCATTTAGGCAGTGTCACGTTTAGATCTTCTAGTTTCTTTAAGCCAGTAAAATGGTGGTAACTTTACTGGAAGCCTCCACGGAGTTTTGTCAACAACATGACCAAACTCATGTTCTACCGCTGTGTTTCACTTTCCCACAATCGTGCACGTTCACTAATATTATTAGAACAAAACACCAACATTTTAACACTATAAATATTCATTTAAACACAATTTTAGGAAAATAAAACAGAGAAGCAACATAGACGCCATCACGTTCCCGTCAAAACCTCCCTTAATATATTATTTTACTCTTTGGTCAAAACTCTCTTTTGACCCCTTTGACACAATGATGAGCAGTGAAGTCTATTGGAGTGAGCTTGAAGTAAGCTGTCAATCCTTAGCTTCAGATGGAATTTCACTTCAGTTCACACTCACTTCACCTAAATTTTCATGATGAAATTTTAACAGAATAGACTGGAAGGACAATATTTCTCTTTAGTACTTTTACGTAAAATATCACCATCAGCCGTTTAATGTTCCCTTCTGATGGGATACAGGCCTCCTCTCTGTGATAGGGATTGTACTCTGCTGTGCACTGCGGCTGGCGCATTACTTTGTGTTATTTATTTCATCACCACTGTTCTAAAAACGGTGAAGAAAAACATTGTGAGGAAACCGGCGTGTCCTAGAACCAATAATTCGAAGACATGTGACATCACCAACCCGCACTGGGCTCGCGTGGTGATTATATCCCATTCCCTCTCTTACAGAGAGGAGGACTGTATCCCAGCAGTGGGAACGTTAAAAGGCTGATAGTGAGGCCTTCCTAATTTAAAAATTATATTATTTTGTTTTAATTGATCTTTCAAGTAAAACAAAAAATATATAAATTAAGAGCTCGCGTATCATTTTATTTTATCGATATTGACATTATGATTGTATCGTAATAAACGTGACATCACTATCATTGTAATTTTGCATCTGTGTCGATGGATGTGCTTTGCTTTCGCTTCTACTATTTTTAAATGATATCGAAATAATCTAAGTTATAGATTATTGGCCAACGAAATAACTTGCACGTTTCTTTTGTGAATGTATTTGCAACTGAGTGGTTTCCGTTTAAGCCTTAACTCAGTCTATGTGGTCGCGAAGTCAAGTGCCCTACATTTCAACACTTTTTATTCAAATGGAAGAGAGTTGTGTACATATAGTGTTTCTGTTTAAGGGAGTGACTTAATGTTATATCTGTGATGGAATATTTCTTCAGAATATCGTCAGGTCGGATAGGCATTGATTGAGAAACTCTTGTTATGTATACTCTAATAGAGATAGCTCTAAGTGTGGGGGTGCTAGTCACCCTCGTTACAGCACTTTCAATATGTGTCTGTGGTTGCAAGAACTCCAACCAGAAGTAAGTTTGTTTGTTTATTTACTTAGAACAATACTATATATTTTTTAAGGCATTCATGAACCGAGTAGTAAGCTAAGATGTATGACTCTGAGATAGCTGAATAAACTTTCACCTAATTGATTTAAATTAGGGACTCAGATAGTTGTCTTACTAGAATTTTATACTAGTCTTATAAAACTAATCAAAATAGTAATTTAACTAGCTTTAATTTTATTAAAAGTTGCAAATAAAAATAAAATATTATTTTTATATGTATATAATTTTTATCTTTGTTGCATAGAAAGAATATAATTGGTAATCTATCTAAATAATTGATAGGCTGCTTAATAATTTATGGCACATTCCAGTACTGCAACGAATTCACTAAATATTTGTTTTTGAGACACATATAATGAAATAATAACTTTAAAAAAGTACCTAGCATGTTTGTTGTTTGTTTGTAATAAATAAATCAAATTAAACAAACAAAGTGTTAGAAGTACTAATTTATGTGCATTGCTTTTCTTTCAAATATTTAATTATCTCTGAGTCTTATTTGTAAACATTCAGTAATTGCATCAAATTATTATTTTTTTAGATTTTTCAATACATTGTAAAGTGCCGCTTAAGAAAATGCAGATATTTTGTCTACATATTATTTAGTTATTGATTTTGAACATATTGTAGAAGTAGGTATGACTCAGTAAACAAATGTTACAGATGTACATCATAAATAAAACATAATTTTTATATTTAACAGAAGTGAGTTGGTTGGTACGGCCGGTGTGGTCAAAATACGATTTGATGAGGAGGCTCCGTCCCCAACGCCTACCACTCCGGCCTCTATCAAGCGGTTTGTTATAGATCTAGCATGACCTAGACTAGACATACCTAACTCAAGGGCTAACAAAATGGTCTAGAAACTAAAATAATTAACAGATGACTTTATTTGAGTGTTTAACTAATTATAATTGTTGTTATGTAGCACCTGTGGTATATATATATTATTAAACCTCTTATTAGTTTATTTGAATGGGGATATTATTATTAACTATCTAACAAATGTCTGGGCTACCCTAACCTTTAGATAATTCTATCAGTGTTGATCCATTTCTATATTTTTGAATTTTAGATTCCATTTTCAAAACTGAATGAAACCTGACAAACCAATGCTTGTTTGTTCGTGCTATTATTATAGGTAGCCAGTATTATGTATGTTGTGTTGTGTGCTATGATTTTTGTCATATTATAGAAATTAAAAAAACAACAAAAAAATTGCTATACATTCTTATATACTTATTACATTCTAAGTAGTCATATTATAAAAAAATATACATACAAGGAAACCATTCTTAAAAAGCTAACGCTAGTGTGTACTGCTTCTAATTATTTGATTGTAAATTCTTACATCATTACCATAATTATTACAATTTAATAGAATATTTCGTCAATACTTACCTTAGAACTTAATGTTTACTTATCCCGCTAAGCACTTACATACCTATTTATAATTGCTAACTTACCATGTAAAAACCACAATGCATGAATGATAATATAGTCTAATTGCATGTATCATTTTATCATCAGTTAACATTTCTTGTTAGAAGTTGTTAGTCATTTTCTGATTCAGCAGTACTTTAATTGAATAGATTGTGTGTTCTCGGTGTGTCATTCAATTAATCTTTCTGCTGTAAATTAATACCATTTCAACTGTTTGAAATAAGAACTAAATAACGACTGCCTTACACTATTTTTAAATTTTGGGTTTACTTTACACAAATTGGAAAGTTACGAAAATGAGTCACGCAAACGATTTAGATGACTCACAATTCGCGATCGTAGTTTTGGTAATAAAAAATTATCTACGACAAGTTTACAGCAATAAAACTCTCGCTTCTATAGTTTAGTCTTGTCTGGGCCGCGTCTAGGTGCGGATATTTGTTGTAAATTCAATAACAGCGACGCGTCAGGGTGCAGCCGAATAAACTGAAAGGAACACAATAGTATGGAGGGTAGAGGGAAGGAGAACGATCTCATAAGGGCTGCAACTTAGAATATATTATAAGGGACGAAAGTTGAAAAAGTGTCCACTAAATAATAGTTCAAAATGTGCATTTCGACCGCGCGGCCACGCTGATATTTAAAAAAAAACTATGCCAAGATTTTGTAAAAATTTGTAAAAGTTGATTCCCAAAACCATAAATTTGTCAAAGTTATGGTTAAAAAGTTTTAATGGTTTGCGCGCGGCCACGGAGATCTTTAAAACTAAGCGTTGTAGAAACCTGAAATTGAGGTAAATAACAGATTAAATTTGTAAAAAAAATGTAAGAATATTGAAAAAAATCTTAGGTTTATATTTTAGGAGCTGTAACACTAAAACCCCATGGCCGCGCCATTGAAACGGTGAAAATCACGTTATCGCCGATATGTCGCTAAAAAAGCATTGCAGATGTTTGATTTTTTTGTAAATGCCAGACTTAGGCAGATTTTAATTGGCAGGCGCTTTACTTTGTGTAAATTATTTCTTCACCACTGCTCTCAAAACGGTGAAGGAAAACATCGTGAGGAAACCGGCATGTCCTAGAACCAAAAATTCGAAGATATGTGATATCCACCAACCCGCTCTAGGCCCGTTCCCTCTCGCAGAGAGGAGGCCTGTGTCCCAGCAGCGGGAACATTAATAGGCTGATGATGTGATGTGATATTTCTGGAGCTATAAGACTAAAAGTCTAAAACCATTACGCCGCGCCATTGAAACGGGTGAAAAACACGTTATCGCCGATATCTCGCTGAAAAAGCATCGCAGAGGTCTGAAGTCCAAGTTAGAAAATTTAATAATATGTTTATTGACTACTTTGTAAACTAAAATTATTGATTAAAAATATTGTTACAAAAATTTACCCGGTTGGCTACTGCAGCGCCACCCTTACTTAGTACATTTTCACGAACACTTTTTCATACATAGAGATTGTTCGCCTTACCATGACCCTCCATACAGAATAGATAGTCGAACTATCTATTCTGTATTGATCATTCATGGAGTACTGTTCTCATCTCTGGGACGGATCTGCCAAATACCAGCTTGACGTACTAGAGTCGATCGAAAAGCGAGCCAAGAGGCTCATCGGCGATGAGGCGCTGGTCAAGTCAAAGCTCCAGAGTCTTGAACATCGTCGCCGAGTTGCCAGCCTGTCGGTTTTTATCGGTTACATTTCGGGGAGTGTGCGACGGAATTGCACGATCTAATTCCACCTAGCCCGTTTCATCATCAGTATACCAGACGTACGGCGATGCGCCATCGATACATGGTAGACATCCCACCCATACGCACAAAACGTTTCGGGAACACTATTATTATGCGTACAGCTAAGGAGAGGAATTCTCTGCCGGAGTCTGTGTTTCCCGATAGCTACAATCTAGGAGTCTTTTAAGTCAAGAGTGAATAGGTTATTTCTAGGCGAGCGTGTTTCACCGTCGACCACATCATCACTTACCATCAGGTGAGATAGTGGTCAAGCGCGAGCCTATAAGTAATAAAAAAACATAAACAGAGAATTGTGCGTATTACACTCTTCCATAAAGTTCTCGTACTAATCTGCCGATCCAGTAACGCTGCCTGCGCCAATATTGGCGCAGGCAGCTTCTTCTGCTCCACTTAATAGATACATGACATGTGACGTGAAAAATCTTTAGTTTCTGTAATTTTAAAATCAGAAAAGAGTTTCATAGGGATCTGCGTTACGCTCCGATACTCTCTAAGACCTTTGGCAGCCAGTCCCATAGATCCCTGCAGGTCACCGAGAAGGGGACGTTCGCTGACGATACATTCAGCTCCTGCGGCCGGCAGTCATCATCGGGGTGGCCAGTTTACTTCTTCACGCTAATAACCTTTTGTTTGCTTACCTTAATCGCACTCGCAATTCACTTTTTCTCGTAGCATAGATTGCCAAGTAAGCCATGCTTTTCTTTCTGGACGTCACTTCTACCGAGTAACCGAACTCAATTAACATTTCGTAGAAACTTCATAGCTTAGACTAGTTTAGTTTTATTTGTAGATTTTATATCTCCTGCTCACTTAGGAAGTTCCGATTGAAAGCTTAATTCGATGCCTATGCAGTATTTTATCCATCTTTGCCAAAGAATGAGATGAAAACGATTCAGTTCATGCAATCTAATAATTTCGGGCAAGCCCCGTCCAGCTTGTCTAGCTACCCTGGTGCAATACACACATGTATTGGTTAATTTGGTTATTTTTTTTATACGTTGTATGGACCTAAACCATATTCTAATTGTGTTTTCTTTCACACCTATTTCACATTGCCGTATTCAGCAATCATGAAGGTCCCTTTAGCGAATACAAGAATAACAGCTGGGATCTTAAAAAGAAGTAGTCACTAGTTGTACTAAATACCTTCGGCTCGTAAATATTTACGACCTGAGGTGACGAAACCACTTATTCCTAGAAACTACGGAATCTCATTCGTCACCAGCCCTAAAATGATTGATGTTCTAATATTCCACATTCCCAGACGGTTGTGCTCATTAGCCAATTATTTCCACATTTTCCTGGATGTGCTCGTTAATGGTGCTCACATCCTTACTTAGTTAATTAATTTATATACAGTATCGATTTCTAAATATAAATTCATGGCAAGTATATGCACATGCAGGTATTATAACTATCGAGTTAGTACCTAAGGCAATTACTTAATTAAGCCACTGCTTTTATTGCCATAAACACAACGATACGCATAGCCAATCGACCATAACTTTTTTATTTTGTACCTACGTAACTTTGACCTAGAACTTTGCAATGTTCCGAAATGTTATAGTAACGGAGGTTATTATAGCGGCATTGTGGCCTTTACGAGTTGACTCTTGGGTCTTGCGTGATGCACGCGAAGTATTCTCCTATGTTTTGGCTAGGTACGGAACTGTCTGGTTAATAAAGGTTTTTATAACCATGTGCCTAGCCCTGCGGATGTAACTATAGTACCTAAGCATGCGATAACCTAGATGTTAGTTTAGAACCCTTCTAACTCTTCCGCCCAAAACTAAACACTTTTCTACTATACTTAAAAGTAATGAATTTACGCATAGGATACTCAATGTCGATTGATGACTTCGGCTGCACTAAATCTAGAAATTGTATTACGATTATTACGACCTATATTCCGACAGAACTGATATTCAATCATTAGATGTCTGTTAAAGCTGTCATGATATGAACGGTTCTCTGAAATCGAGTGGTCTTCTAACTGTAGTAGTCATTCTAAAAAGAAAACCTATTCCAATCATTTCAATATTTTTTTCCGCGCGTCAGTGCATCGAGGCAATTTTCTTCCATCTAATTGTAAACCATATTTCTGTAGTCTTGAGGAAATGGCCTTCTAGACTCCGACCGAAGCATCACATAATACTGTACCTATATTTTATTTATTTACTTTTCATTGACAGGGCGTCTACTCAGAACAGTCAACGGAGTTTGCCAGAAATACCGCATCCTGTTGGAAGACCGGACAGCGGAGACACAGCGTCAGAAATATATGCCACCGTGAATTTGGATGAAGGTAAATGTTCTGGCATGCGAGTAATTATCTTTTAATTACATTGCAAGACACTGCATACGTTTGATCGATATTAATGTGAATTGATTACTGCTGCTTCGCTGGTTCAGAAATCAAGGCGGTACCTAATGTAATAAAATCCGATGTTGGTATACGGTCGAGTGAAAATCCTGCCTAGGCAAAAGTTGTCCATGAAGTTCAAATCAACTGTCATAAATTATTAGACAAACATATTGCGGTGTGACCCACGAAACCTCGACACATACCTTGTTCTCCAAAGGTCGCGGGCGAAAGTGTTCGCAACGAGATTTACTTGATGTTCAATTTTGAAATCTATGTCTATTATCTTAAGTGTCAACTGCTCGAGGTGTTAAGGTCTTTTGTTGTTCTCGTCTGCAAACTATCTAAATAGTTCCATTCCTTCGTGACGTTACACTAATGTATTTTGAAGCATATATATGATATGTTAAAATGTTAGCTCGTTGTGATACCTACATTGTGTTAATTAACCATGAAGTATTATTATTTATTGTGTACTAAAACAATGTAACATGCAATTAGGTACAATTAGTATAGGTACAATAAAATGTTTACTACTTATTGTTGGTACATTAATTGATTTAGTTGACGGAAAATAATTCAGTTTTAATGAGTTTTTGGAATCCTTCACTTAGCCAGAAGCGAAGGACGTCACTTAGACACATAAGGAAAGCACCATTTTCGATCCAATACATGTCCTATATTATACATAACTCATGAAATAAGTAAATTCTAATTTACGAGGTTGAAAGTTGTTGAGCACAGTTTGTAGTCGTACAACTTTTACAAAGAAAAAGTTAATTAAAAAAATCGAAAAACCCGACTGCCGTAAAAAACGAAATAAAAAGAAGTAAAAAAAGTTAATTCAAAGAACCCAACTGCTTCTTGCGTAATTACTTAAAAAACCTGTTATGTTATTAGTATTACTTATTTGATTAATAAGTACTTAATACAAGTATGAAAAATTTACCGATTTTTTGTGGTCATTATGAACAATTTTAACAATTGAGCAAAGATATGAACAGTTAACCATTTATTCGTGGTAATTAGAAAAAATAACAAACCAAAATTTTGCGAAAAGGACGTTTTGAGAAAGAATAATGCTGCGACGAAGCCCTTAAAACAAGTCAAATTTTTTTTTTGACAATTTGTATGGCTTTGGGTCAATAAGCTCCAACCTCTTGGTTGTAAAACCCGCGTGACAGACGGAAAGTCAGACGGACACGTGATGATAGCAATAGGGCTCCGTTTAGACCCTTCGGGTATGGGACCCTAAAAAGAAGAAAATCATGCTTTGCAATCGTAGGATAATATGGTTTTGGTCAGTCAGCTCACGATTATGTATCCTCCGACTGTACAGCATGATTTTCTTCTTGTTTACGTCTTTTAAGTTCGTTTCTTAGGCAGTCAGGTTTTTCGTTTTTTTTAGGGTTCCGTACCCAAGGTGTAAAATCGGGACCCTATTACTAAGAGTCCGTGATCCGTCTGTCTGTCTGTCTGTCACCTGTATCTCATGAATCGTGAAAGCTAGACAGTTGCAATTTTCACAGATCTTGTATTTCTGTTGCCGCTATAACAAAAAATACCAAAAACAGAATAAAATAAATATTTAAGTGGGGCTCCCATACAACAAACGTGATTTTATTGCCGTTTTTTGCGATAATGGTATGGAACCCTTCGTGCGCGAGTCCAACTCGCACTTGGCCGGTTTTTTTACCTATAACTTTTCACTTTACTATCTTTTTTTTCCGAATTACTTTTAAACATATAAGTAGTATATATTTTTGTAATCATCCCTTAACCTTGTATAACCCTTCATTCTGATACCCCACACGATGAGTACGGAAGAAAAAAATAGGGACCCACAATTTGGCGCCCAAAATACGCAATTTTCCTTTTTTTAATACTAATGTAGCCAGTGTACACTCGCAAGGTTACGACGAATCGATTGACGTAAAAATCATCAATATCGGCCTACACATTTGGTGTCTAGAACACCACAAAGGAACAAACATATATAGAATGATAAACACATTACCCTCCTTTGCGTCGCCCAGTCGGATAATAAATCAAATAAAGGAGTTCTCTTCATGTTAATAGCAAATATGTTTTAGATGTTATGTTTTTATTCGGTGTAGTATTCAGCTACGGTAATTCCATTTTGCTGATGCAGTTATATATTTGGTCCGCACGTTTATAGTTCTCGCCAACCTTCTTGTTCGCCCTGAAGTTGGCTACAAGGGCTGCGCAATAGTAAATTTCATACAAAAACAGCACCGTTTCGTGCCTTGCGCATCGGAAAGTCAACTTCAGGGCGGTCCAGATGTTTGGCGAGCACTATTACAGGTAAGGCAGGACCTTTAGGCGTTTAACACTTTCTTTTCGCTGTCAGACACTGCTAAACAGACACTAAATAAAACTGGACAATATGTGACATCATTGACAGAAGCGATCTCAGGATAGTGGAGCGGAGAATTTTATTGTAGTACTAGCTGACCCGGCAAACTTTGTTTTACCATAAAAACACCAAACATTTATCTACCCTACCTACCCTACCTTACACTACCTACCCTACACTACCCTACCCTACCCGACTATACACTACCCTACACTACCCTACACTACCCTACACTACCCTACACTACCCTACACTACCCTACACTACCCTACACTACCCTACACTACCCTACACTACCCTACACTACCCTACACTACCCTACACTACCCTACACTACCCTACACTACCCTACATTACCCTACACTACCCTACACTACCCTACACTACCCTACACGACCCTATACTACCCTACATTACCCTACACTACCCTACACTACCCTACACTACCCTACACTACCCTACACTACCCTACACTACCCTACGCTACCCTACACCACCCTACACTACCCTACACTACCCTACACTACCCTACACTACACTACCCTACACTACCCTACACAACACTACCTTCCCTACCCTACGCTACACTACCCTACCCTATACTACCCTACCCTACACTACCCTACACTACCGTACCCTATCCTACACTACCCAACCCTACACTACCCTACCCTATACTACCCTACCCTACACTACCCTACACTACCCTACACTACCCTACACTACCCTACATTACCCTACACTACCCTACACTACCCTACACTACCCTACACTACCCTACACTACCCTACACTACCCTACACTACCCTACACTACCCTACACTACCCTATACTACCCTACATTACCCTACACTACCCTACACTACCCTACACTACCCTACACTACCCTACACTACCCTACACTACCCTACGCTACCCTACACCACCCTACACTACCCTACACTACCCTACACTACACTACCCTACACAACACTACCTTCCCTACCCTACGCTACACTACCCTACCCTATACTACCCTACCCTACACTACCCTACACTACCGTACCCTATCCTACACTACCCAACCCTACACTACCCTACCCTATACTACCCTACCCTACACTACCCTACGCTACGCTACACTACCCTACCCTACACCAAGCAAAAATAGCTTATACAATAGCAATAAAGCTCAAATTTACTCTACGTTTTAGTTAGAAAACTTTTGTATTGGAAAAAGAAAAGGGCTGTTTTTATTTTTTTCCCGGCAATTATTAGAATTTTTCTCCCCGTAAAAACCATCTTTGAACTTCAACGAACATTAAAAAAAAAGAATTGGCCAAATTGGTCCAGGCGTTGTTGAGTTATGCGCTTACCAACACATTTTGCGATTCATTTTTATATTATAGATTGACTACCTCCGCAAAGCTTACTGGGAAGGCTGACTCGATACAATTTGCTGCCAAATACTCCAAAAACCATTAGAATCTGTTACACCCGTATTCTAATGCATACTAAAGAATGTTAAAATTGCACTGAAGACGAGGCGGTATGGTCCAAGACCTTAGCCTGCCCGAGAAGGGCGAACAAAAAGAAAAAAAAAAAGACACTAAATAATCTATAGTGTCTACTTAGAGGACAGCGAAAGTAATAGTAGGTATAGAACAGATAAAATATCACCAAATAGGTACCATATAATCAGGGTCACAGGTAAAAGAGATACCTAATAACTTAAATACGGTTGTTGGTGATCAGGATCACTCTGAACAAATAGATAGGTGTGTACCTAGACGGAAACGGTTATAGATTCTAAAACGAGTAGAGCGACCTAAATAATTAATTCATAAATGCAGACGTGATTAGGAGTGGCGCAGTAGAATTAATGTAGGCACTGCGGTCCTCTATTAACCCCATACCTTTATGACATTATCGATACAAATTGTAAAGAGATAATTGCAATAACATTCTTGTTTACCTCTTAGTAAAACTTCTTCATGGAATATGGAGAAAAGTTACCAAAAGAAAAACTTTAGGCGCAGATACCACTAAGTAGCTGATTTTAAAATGAGAATCACGGCTAAACTGCTAGTTGTAATTTTTTCGAAAAAATATATGTTGCATTAGAGCATTTTCTTAATAATTTGATCTAAGAACATTTTGAGTTTTATTCACACGGATAAAAAACGTCAACCCCACCAAAACCGCCGGTCGTATTTTTTAATGAATTTGTCACCATCTCATAGACAATTTAATTATCTACACTTTAATCTAAGACCTTTTTTGGAAAGTCATAGAATAATAAGGAAAGTACAAAAAACTACTAAATTATGAGTCGCGCGGGTGTGAAACGAGGGCGCGTTTTGTTCCCTCAAGGTCGTTGGCGTTAGTCGTCGTCTTAAGCCGCACTTAAAGTTGAAAACAAGACATAAAAGAGATAAATAGAATATGTAGGGTTTCTTAAATGTTTATTTTTTATTTTGTTAATGTTTTCTATTGATTACTTGATTAATAAAAAAATGTTTTGTTTTGGAAAATCTGAATTTGGTACAAAGTATGCATGTACAAAACAAATCATTTATTGGTTACATAGATGTTTTATTATAAGAGTCCTCCATGCTCTACTGTCACATAATGCATGCTCTACCGGCAAAACTTATTATTTAATTTACACAAATTAAAATATAGATATATCATATCATATCATTTTAAATAACAATGACAATAAAATAATACGAATAAATGTCAATCGTTTGAATTGCAGTAAAATGTCACAATAATGTCATCAAGGTTACAATTAAAATAAAATAAAAATGACAAATGGTATAATAGCATGTCAATCAGTCAGTGATTCATCATTAGGGAAATCGTCAATTGTGTAATAACTTTCTTTAATTAATATTTCCATTAGTACCCTTTAAAATTTCATTGTTTTAATAATATAAGGTACTTTGTTATAAATGCGTGGGGCATCGTACTTACTGGCCAATCAAGGAAAACAGTAAAATTTCAATTGACATGCATCGGTATACTTATAAATAGAACTACATGTTTTCCTTAGTACCAGCACAGATAATATAATACTAGCATGTACTAGGTATAATAGTACTAGGTATTTTGTATCATGACTAGATTACAGTAATTTAACTTAGAATAGCAAAGTATACAATTCAACGAAATAACAGGTACGTTCTGGAAAATTTATTTTCCTTATGTAGTGGTTAAAGTAACAGGTTCTAATACACGACAGGCATAAATACCTATTAATTGTATTACAGAAACAATGTTTTTTTTTTTGTGGTAGACCACTGACTGAATGACATGACCACTGCTTTAGACTCATTCAATACTAGCAATATTAAAATTTTATTCTGCTTTTGTTATTTGCCCAAAGGACAGAAGCCACGTTTTCCTTCTACATTTTAATAGAAGTAAAGCCGCATATGTTATGTACCTACAGAAATAAAAAATATATCTAAAAGTAGCATTCAATTAACGGATTATGACTTCATGCACAAATATTTTACTCAAGGCTGTTGAACTGATAAAAGGCAACCGCATAATTGCATGATAAAAAGAACGTAAATACATCACCTACGTAGGTTTCAACAGTGGCTTCGTGTGACTACCGTACAGCATTGTTCATTCATCAGATTAGAGATAAAATCAGTACATTATCGGCGCCAAGATCCGGTAGTATCGTACAAAAGCACCGCTACTCGGAACTGGCGATAATTACATCGTAATCAGTACTTGTTTTGATTAATCGCCGTTGTTTATCTGCAGGTAACAAGACAGTAGCCACCGCATCTACGAGCCGAGACTACCCCTACGAGCATCCCTACGCCAAAGTACAGAATGAGAGCCATAATATGTTAGTATGAATTCTAATCTAAGCGAGGACACCCACGATGTCCTTTTGCAGCTGTTCAGTAGCGATACAATCGCAGAAAGATCGAGATACGGTCGCGATGCTGTCGCTGATCCCGTTGCCCATGTTACCACGAATCTGCATCGCTACTATCGCGTATAATATTCACAGCGGATCTTTGTGTCTCTGAACTTGGCTCTCTCAACTATTGCGCAAGAAACAGATTGACCGCATATAGTAAGCGAGATAGGATGATGAGACAAACGTAAGCGAGTGAAAGAGACAGTTATGCAATGCTATCTTCACTTTCAATATTGACACATAAATAGCTACTGCGCTGGCCCTTGCAGCCAATTCATAGAGATAAATATACGTTGTGAATATTATACCAGCGTGTATACAGACGCGGTGCAGTATCGATACAGTCGTTCGGTGTACTATAGTTCTCGCCAAACTTCTTGGTCGCCCTGAAGTTGGTTACAATGGCTGCGCAGTAGTAAATCTCATAAAAAATCAGCACCGATCCGTGGCTTGCGCATCGGGAAGCCAACTTCAAGGTGTCCAAGAAGTTTAGCGAGAATTATACCTGAGAATGCCTGTTGACGCTGGTTGTTTGCAAAATCAAAATTTATTTATTCCACTAGCTGTTGCCCGCGACTTCGTCTGCGAAGCATTAGTAATTCGAATTGCTTATTTTTTATATCGCGGCTTAATATTGTAGGTTTTCCATACAAACTTCTACCCCTTTTTCCACTCCCTTAAGTATGATTTCCGTCAGTATGTTTGGATAAAAACTATCCTATGTCCTGCCCAGGGTCTTAAAATATCTCCGAACCAAATTACATTTAAATCGGTTCAGCGGTTTAAGCGTGAAAAGGTAGACAGAGAGACAGACAGAGTTACTTTCACATTTATAATATTAACTCCGCCCGCGACTTCGTTTGTGTGATGGCAACCAAAAATAAGCTGTTATTAAACCAAATAAAAATATGGTTTCGTAAAGTTCTACGGTCAAGGCTGCGGGAGTCCGGTGGATGCGAAACGCACAGGACCGATCAGTGTGGCGGCGCTTGGGGAAAGCCTGTGTTTAGCAGTGAACGTTTTTTGGCTGAAATGATGATGATGGTGAAAGGTTGATTTGCCGCAAATTCCTTCTTCGTGCTCCCCTAGATCCCTACATCAAAAACGAAACCTTGTCCAGTATGATTCATAACAAACTTTAACACCCACTTAATCCTATTTTGGGGGGTAGTTTCGAAAAAATATAATGAAAACCTTTTATTGTTTACTTAGGTTGGTATTTATGTCAACTATCAAGTTTATTAACCCAAGACATAACATTCTTTAACAAAACTTGTATCACCTGTTAAATCGTATTTTGGAGGCAGTTTCGAAAATCTAATAATATCAACCTTTATTGTTTGTTTAGGTTGGTATTTTTGTCAAGTATCAAGTTTATTAACCCAATAAATAAGATTTTTGAAAAAACTTTAACTCCCCCTAAATCAACTTTTGAGTGTAGTTTCTAAAAACTTATAATGACAACCTTTATTGTTTACTTAAGTTGATATTTATGTCAAGTTTCTAGTTTAATAACTCAAGAAATAAGATTCTTCAAAAAACCTTAACACCCTCTTAATCTGTTTTTGAGGGTAATTTCGAAAAACTAATAATAACAACCTTATAATTTATTTAAGTTTGTATTTGTGCAATGTTTCAAGTTTAGTAACCCATTAAATAAAATTCTTCGATACAAACTTCAATACCCCCTTAATCTACTTGTAAGGGTAGTTTCAAAAAACAAATAATGTCAACCTTTTATCATTTACTTAGATTACTATTTATGCCAAGTTTCAAGAATATTAGCTGAAGGAATTAGATTTTTCATACAAACTTTGTCCCCCTTTTTCTCCCCTTTCGGGGAAGATTTTCGGCAAGTCCTGTCTTATCGGATGCCTACGTCATACAAAAACATACTCTCCAAGTTCCAGGTCTCTACGATCAGCGGTTTAGGCTGTGCGTTGATCCGTCAGTCAGTCATTCAGGACAAAGCACTTTATATGTATAGAAGAAGATATTTTTTTTATATGTATAGAAGGAGCAGAAGACTGGTCGGGTTTTTTGAGACGCATGATGTCGGGTGGCCTAAAAATTACTTTAGTATGAAAACGAATGCTGCGTAAATTACGCGACACAACACAAAAACCTAATACAGCGTAAATTACGCAACACTAAAACGTCACTCACAACTATGTTTACCTGAGACAAACGGTCCAGTTCGGTAGTTCCCCGTATTAGTGCCATTTTATTCTTCAAAGAAACTTTTACACCCGTAAATCGTCTTCTGGGGATAATTCCGAAAAACTAATGATGCCAACCTTTATTATTTTGCCAAAAGAATAAGATTTTTCATACAAATAAATGTCCCCCTTTTAACTCCTTCAAAAGTTGAATTACCAAAAACCCCTCCTAAGTTCTCCCCTACATCTTAAAAAGAAGCTAAGTGCAGTAAAAGTAATCAAAAATCTTGACCACCCTGAAATCGTATTTTAAGGGTACTTTCGAAAAACTAATAATGAAAACCTTTATTGTTTATTTAGGTTGGTATTTAAGCAAAGTTTCATATTTATTGACCCAAGAAATTAGATTCTTCAAAAAAATTAACATCCCCTAAATCGTCTTTTGGGGGTAGTTTCAAAAAATAATAATAGCAATCTTAAGGTTAGTATTTGTGGCAAGTTCCAAGTTTATTGACCCTAAATATCTCATTTTTTGGGGGTAGTTGCAAAAAACTAATAATGACAACCTTTATTGTTTATTTAGGATGGTATTTATGTCAAGTTTCATGTTTATTCACCCAAGAAATCAGATTCTTCAAAAAAAAATACATCCCCTTTATCATCTTTTGGGGGTAGTTTCGAAAAACCAACAATGAAAGCCTTTATTGTTTATTTAGGGTATTTATGTAAAGTTTCAAGTTTATTAACTGAAGTAATAAGATTCTTCAAAGAAAAATGAACACCCTTAAATCGAAAAACTAATTATTGAAAACCTTTATTGTTTATTTAGGTTGGTATTTATGTCAAGTTTCATGTTTATTGACCCAAGAAATCAGATTCTTCAAAAAAAATAACATCCCCTAAATCGTCTTTTGGGAGTAGTTTCAAAAAATAATAAAAGCATCCTTTATTATTCATTTAGGATGGTATTTATGTCAAATTTATTGTTTATTCACCCAAGAAATCAGATTCTTCAAAAAAATAACATCCCCTAAGTCGTCTTTTGGGGGTAGTTTCAAAAAAAATAAGAGCAACCTTTATTATTCATTTAGGTTAGTATATTAGTGGCAAGTTTATTTGACACAAGAAAAAAAAAAAAAAACACTGTAGTAACTCCTAAATCGTCTTTTGGGGGTAGTTCCAAAAAACTAATGATCGCAAACTTTATTGTTTATTTAGGATGGTATTTATGTCAAGTTTCATGTTTATTCACCCAAGAAATCAGATTCTTCAAAAAAATAACATCCCCTAAATCATCTTTTGGGGGTAGTTTCGAAAAACTAACAATGAAAGTCTTTATAGTTTATTTAGATTAGTATTTGTGTCAAGTTTCAAGTTTATTAACTGAAGTTATAAGATTCTTCAAAAACACTGTAATACCTCCTAAATCGTCTTTTGGGGGTAGTTGCAAAAAACTAATAATCACAAACTCTATTGTTTATTTAGGATGGTATTTTGTCAAGTTTCATGTTTATTCACCGAAGAAATCAGATCCTTCAAAAAAATTAACATCCCCTAAGTCGTCTTTTGGGGGTAGTTTCAAAAAATAATAAGAGCAACCTTTATTATTCATTTAGGTTAGTATATTAGTGGCAAGTTTATTGACCCACGAAATCAGATTTTCGAAAACACTGTAATAACTCCTAAATCGTCTTATGGTTCCAAGTTTATTGACCCTAAATATCTCATTTTTTGGGGGTAGTTGCAAAAAACTAATGATGACAAACTTTATTGTTTATTTAGGATGGTATTTATGTCAAGTCTCATGTTTATTCACCCAAGAAATCACATTCTTCAAAAAAAATAACACCCCTAAATCGTCTTTTGGGGGTAGTTGCAAAAAACTAATAATGACAACCTTTGTTGTTTATTTAGGATGGTATTTATGCCAAGTTTCAAGTTTATTCACCCAAGAAATCAGATTCTTCAAAAAAACTAACATCCCCTAAATCTTCTTTTGAGGGTAGTTTCAAAAAATAATAATAGCGACCTTTATTATTCATTTAGGTTAGTATTTGTGGTAAGTTTCAAGAAATCAGATTTTTCTAAAACACTGTAATACCTCCTAAATCGTCTTTTGGGGGTAGTTGCAAAAAAACTAATAATCACAAACTTTATTGTTTATTTAAGATGGTATTTATGTCAAGTTTCATGTTTATTCACCCAAGAAATCAGATTCTTCAAAAAAAATAACATCCCCTAAATCTTCTTTTGGGGGTAGTTTCGAAAAACTAACAATGAAAGTCTTTATTGTTTATTTAGTTTAGTATTTATGTCAAGTTTCAAGTTTATTAACTGAAGTAATAAGATTCTTCAAAAAAACTTTAACACCCCTAAATCGTCTTTTGGGGGTAGTTTCAAAAAATAATAATAGCAACCTTTATTATTCATTTAGGTTAGTATTTGTGGCAAGTTTCAAGTTTATTGACCCAAGAAATCAGATTTTCCATACAAATTTCAACAACCCCTAAATCATTATTTGGGGGTAGTTTCGAAAAATTAATAATGTCAATCTTTATCATTTACTTAGAATACTATTTGTGCTCAGTTTCAAGAATTTTGGTCGAAGGAATTAGATTTTTCATACAAACTTTCAACCCCCTTTTTACCCCCTTAGGGGTGAAATTTCCAAAAATCCTTTCTTAGTGCACACTTACGTCATTTGAGGGACCTTTCTGCCAAATTTCGTGCTTCTAGGCTTAGCAGTTTTGGCTGTGCGTTGATTGATCAGTCAGTCAGTCAGTCAGTCAGTCAGTCAGTCAGTCAGTCACCTTTCGCTTTTATAGATATAGATTAGGCCATTAAGCGGCACTTTCGAAGGTCAAAAAAAAAAAACTAATAATAATTGATTCTACCGTCCTTTCGGCAATGTA
This sequence comes from Orthosia gothica, assembly GCA_949775005.1. Classification (NCBI taxonomy): domain Eukaryota; kingdom Metazoa; phylum Arthropoda; class Insecta; order Lepidoptera; family Noctuidae; genus Orthosia; species Orthosia gothica. Next base: position 22,040,046 of record OX459037.1, read on the forward strand.
GCTTGTTGTGGAGAAGAATGGACAAGAAAATCCACACTCTTTTTAAAAAAAAAAGTGTTTTACAAGTACATATTTGGTTACATTATCTTCTTGAAAAAAAAAAACTTAAATGTGAGAACGATGTAAAAAAAATAAAAGTAACGCACTTAAAAGCTTCTACAGTAAAACAAACAATTAAAAATACAATAAATAGGTGCGTCGAAGCTGTCACAATTTAGTACCTATGCAGCAGCAATACAGTCGCGCGTCTACATATATTGACATGGCCAAAACTAGCGATGCACTGTGCTAACGAAAAACGCAACAGAATCGATGCAAATAGTTATCGTGGGCGACCTGTCTAATCTAACTAAACAATATTGTCTCACTACAGAATTTTCACACTATTTTGTTTTCTGCTAGTGCGGACCTAATACCTTATTTGATGTCCGGTCAACTGCACTGCAATAGTAACACTTGAAACTACGAAAATCGTCCTTACTCATAAGTACAGTCTTTTGAAACCGCAACCTTACGCATAAACGCAACGGAATTCATTTAGATTGCGATTTAATTTCGCATTTCAAATATCGCGACGATTAAATATCTTAGTGCGCACTGCGCGCTTATCCCTATGGTAATTGGGAAGTACGCCGAGCTTGCCCTTACATCAAAAAAACAAAGCAGGTATTTCAAAGTGCAATTGATATCAGTTTTCTTTATCTGAAATAATTTATTTATTTGTCATTTCATTGATTAAATAAACATGTGTCGTCAACTGCAAACTGGTATTGTAAACTGCTGAGGTGACTAGCAATTTTTCGGTATTTCGAATTCCGGTTCACTCTTTTTAAAATACCTGAGTCATATTTTGAGTAATAGTTTTTCTTGTATTTAAGGAAGTATTAAAATTAATCTAATTTACACATTCTTGTAATTCACCCTACCCTAGTGTTGTGACAATATATCCTAGATGACCAGCAACTATTTAATTTATCTATTAACTCAAACAAATAGTACCTGGGCGACCGAGCTGTGTTCTGGTGAAAATAGAGAAAACGACGTTTTCTAAAAATGAAACAAAGTCAAAGTCAAATATATTTATTCAATTAGGCCAATAAACGGCACTTTTGAACGTCACATAAATTAAAATTAAAAGTAATAAAAAATAAATTTAAAAGTAATAAAAAAAAAACAAGATAAAAAAAAATTAAAAAAAATGATTCTACCGTGCATTCGGAAAGTAGATTGTTATGGAGAAGAACGCACAAGAAACTACATACTTACTCTTATTAAAAAAAAAAAAAAAAGTTTTTTACAATATTAACATACGTACATACATTAATATATGTGAGGACGATGCACCCAGAATAGCTCTACACACAGGTATAAAGTATTAAAAAGCATTAACAGGAAAATATAATTAATTTGATAAGTAGGAACATGGTTCTCACATACTTACAAATATTACAAACATAGGTAAAATACCTAATTCAACAACAACGGAACAGAGTGTGAGTCAATTTCTAAAAAAAAACCTAAGCTATATCGATTTTTCGTCCCCGAAACCCCCTGCATACTAAAGAACAATGGCAGAATAATAGTTCACAAAAATTAAAGCGTCTAGAAAATCTTATAATACAGAAAGAGTTTAATGATTTTTCTATGATTTTTCAAATTAAAATGTATTTCAATAAAACCACAGAAAAATACAAACATTTATGGGAATGTCAAATGATTAAAATAATGATCAGAACCATTTTACACTTTCAAGTGTTGCCATTTACTAAAATCATTCTATTTTCGTATATATTTGTAAGACCACTTAAAGGTTCTATATATTTTTCATAGGAAGTTATTATTACTAATAACTATACAATCAGTAAAAAAACAAAAAATAAAAGAATTATGGTTGAAAAAAGGTTTCATAAGAAATACTTCATGCAATTATTCAATACCTCAAACATAATAATAGTAACAATTACATTTAATGTTATGGCAACTCTAAATGAAACACTAAAAATGAAATGTCACTGTCACGAAAAAAGTGGTCCGGTCTGTCACATGCTCCCGTGCTTTTCGTATCGGTTGTGTTCGTTTTGTATTGTTGCTATTTCTCTTATTTCTATTTGACTTGGCTTGCTTACGGACTGATATTCGTTTCACTTTGTGTGACTTGACTTGTGCTTGCCTAAAGGATTCTGATCTTGCCCTGTGTGACTGTGCTATCGCCCCTTTGGACTACGATTTTGCCCCATCGTTTGGATTGTTGAAGTGCGTTTTATTTGAACCACTATGGGAGATCGTAGCAGATTAACGCGAATCCTATGTGTTAACTGCAACGTTTGGTTGGTCGGCGGACTTTAGGGTGTTGCGCCCATGTTATGACTCTGGTGTGGTATTTAGGATGGGCCAGACATCAAGATAATATCACAGCGCCAGCAGAATTCTTAGATTCAATAATTATAAGAGAAGATGATGAGGAGGAATAAAAATGTAAAAAATGTAGAATTGTTTCATTTTTTATTCATTACAAGTACCTATGATAAATGCTGTATACATATCGGCAAGTCACGGAGGAGCTCGTGGCTAAATAATAACAGCCGCACGGGTCGATCATCAAGGTTAAGCAACGCTTGACGAGGTCGGTCCGTGGATGGGGTGACCATTTTCAATATATCGGGTTTCCTCCGTGCCTCGGAAAGCACGTTCAGCCGTTGGACCCAGCTGTCATTTGAAGATCTTTGACAGTCGTAACGAGTAGTCTGAAGCTTGAGATCTGACACCAGTCTAGCCAAGGGGTACCGTGTTACCCAGTTAGTGGGTTGTGGAGGTCAGATAGGCAGTCGCTCCATGTAAAACACTGGTACTCAGCTGAATCCGGTAAGACTGTAAGCCGACCCCAATATAGTTGGGAAAAGGCTAGGCAGATTGATTGACATATCGGCAAGTCACGCCTTTCCTCCGTAGATGCAGGCAGAGAAATCATCCTTCCTCTTAGTACCTACGATCCTGTCTAACATCTTTCGCTTAACCTTAAAGGCAACTATTGAGTGTTGACCCAACGATGTAAGTACGCATAAATATTTTCCTAGAAGGTGCCCACTAAAGGTTGACTGACTGTTACAATTAAGCTAAAAAGGTAGGTACTTACATATATTATATAAAAACCTTACAAAGCTGTATTATGTAAGTACATTAAGTACAGAATTTACTAAACAACAACAGCATGCAGTACTTTATCCAAGTGACATAAGGCATAACCTAAAAAAGTTCAAAATGTTCAAGTTCAAATATCTTTTTTTCTAGGCCCTCTCAGGACAAAATTCTTTGACTAAGTTACTCAGGGACTGACGCAGCGCATTTTAAGATTTTTTTTACGCCTAGACGCTACCATTTCTGTTCAACTAATTTTATATATGAAAGGCTGCCATTGTTCTTTATGAAAATCGTTGGAGCCGTTTCCGAGATTTAGATTATATATATATACATACATATATACAAGAATTGCTCGTTTAAAGGTATTAGATTTAGTTACGTTTTTGATAAAAAGTTAAAAACACGTTTTTCTGATTTTGTATTTTGTTGTTGCAGTCTTGTTGAAGTAACTGATGAAACATCTCAGGGAGAAATTATACAAATTGATGAAAGAGAAGTTGGACAAAATCCTGCAGGTTTGTATGTATAATAACTAATAAAATACGGTTAATTCATAATTATCGCCCACGTTGGCCTTCTTTTGTTTGTTAATTATAAAACGAAATACATTTATAAATTTGTAAATAGTATTGGCTGCTCAAAGTCACTACCAATTTCAATTATCTAAATTGTTAAGAGTCATGCTGAGAATCAAGCAAATTATCATTAGTTACAATCAAAAACAAGATCAAATCGTACATTAAAATCTTGATTTTAATCGTTAGTGGAATAAATAGCTGTAGATATATAGTCAAATTCTGAAAATATATAACGTTTTCAGAATCTGTGGTAATATCAGCGTCCGTGGCGATAAGTGGACAACTGCCTTCGAGTCAGGAGCTGCCTTACATCACCCCACCTTCGCCTCGACCCAACACAGATAATACCACACACTTTAGCGGGGATTCTACTGATTCTGCAAGTAAGTTCAGACACAACAGAATCGATGCAAATAGTTATCGTGGGCGATTTTTTTTTTTTTTTTTTTGCGGGTTTGAAAATCCTCATTGGGTCTGTCAGACTGTTACTTACTAAAAACCATCCTGGTGTTCCATCTCACACATACGCTGGGGGTCGCGGGCACAATAATAATTTCGCAACCCTTGGCTTGTGCCGGCCCGCCTCTGCGGGCCTTGTTCTCGGGTTGGGGTAGAGTGAGGTGTTGGACTCCCCCCGCGACGTCTAAGAGGGGCGCGCGTGGAACACTACGCGCCGCCACCTCGGGTCTTGATGTGTGGGAGGCGACGGACGTCCCCGAGTCCCAGGACTCCTCGCTGCCGACCATAGACTCGACTACGGCCGGCAGCGACAGGTCACTGCCTACTTTTGAGATGAGGGCATGGCGCGGCTCCACCCAAGCGGCACACTCTGCCAGCGTATGCCACGCCGTGTCCTCCCGGTGGGCGACCTCCCTAATCTAACTGACCAATACTATCTCACTACAGAATTTTCACACAATTCCGTTTTCTGCTAGTGCTATTACCTAACTTTATGTTCGGTCAACTGCACTGCAATAGTAACATTTGAAACTACGAATATCGCCCTTACTGATAAGTACAAAGTCTTTTAAAACCGCAACCTTACGCATAAACGCAACGTAATTCATTACGGTTGCGATTTAATTTCGCATTTCAAAAACCGCAACATAAAAAAACCGGCCAAGTGCTAGTCGGACTCGCGCACGTAGGGTTCCGTACTTGGTAAATTGCGGTTTACGATTTATGACTTATAAAAAAAAACTACTTACTAGATCTCGTTCAAACCAATTTTCGGTGGCACTTTACATGGTAATGTACATCATATATTTTTCTTAGTTTTATCATTCTCTTATTTTAGATGTTACAGCGGGGGGGGACACATTTTACCACTTTGGAAGTGTCTCTCGCGCAAACTATTCAGTTTAGAAAAAAAATATGTTAGAAACCTCAATATCATTTTTGAAGACCTATCCATAGATATCCCACACGTATGGGTTTGATGTTTTTTTTTTTTTTAGTTTCAGTTTCAAGTATGGGAACCCCCAAAATGTATTGTTTTTTTTCTATTTTTGTGTGAAAATCTAAATCACAGAATATTTATTTATTTATTTATTTAAACTTCATGTACAATGGTGATACATAGGCGGACTTAATGCAGCAAGGCATTCTCTACCAGTCAACCTTTGGGTTAAAAAGAACACAACAGTGGTAGGAGTCCAAAATAAAAATAAAAAATGAACAATAATTAAAATTGGATAATAAACTATCTAACTAATAAAATACATAAATAATTTCTAAAACAATAGACTAATAAATATTATAATAAATACTATATTCTAAACGAAACAGAAATTTTAATATAATATATATGACGAGGACCGAGCTATGTAAGAGAGGAAACACATCTTTTTCTTGAGGAGAATACATCTTCTTATCAAGTTTCAACAGTATAGTTCTGGTAGTTTAGGAAAAAAGTGGCTGTGATATACGGACGGACAGACATACAGACATGACGAATCTATAAGGGTTCCGTTTTTTGCCATTTGGCTACGGAACCCTAAAAAGCAAGCAAGTAAGTACCTATCGCAGAAAAGTTCTTCAGGAACTAATATAATAGTCCTCCAAGTAAATTCTACTAACTCTAGTCCCAATTTTAATAGGAAATAATAATAATTTTGTGATATTACATAGTGAAATATTACCATGTAATTGAATGGCAATTTCATGATCTATAAAAGTTCCTAATTTTCAAAAATTTCGAGCTTATACATTTATAAAATTGTCTAGCTAGATTGAATTACAACTATATATACCTCTAGGAAGAATAACAATTTGACTTGGCTTGACAATATAATTTTGTAAGAAAATTAATGTCCATCGATCAATATTCAGTCTTCCTCCGTAAGTTGCCTGTAGATGTCCATGTAGATTCGAAATTACATACAAATTCCATCAAACACTGATTAGATCCTGAAGCTGATAATCCAAAAATATCTTTCAAGTAATTTTCTGCCTCTTTGCACGAAAATGCACCTTAATCTTAAGAATTAAAGCTTATTGTCTAATAGCCTGCTAGTGCAGGCATATTATTTAAATTAATGTGGCATTTTTGTCAACATTTCCGCGAAATTATAAAATGCATCTGATTTGATACTATTAATTGCGTGACGTATCAGTAATTATGATCTATTGTTGTAGGTAGTTTGTAAAAACCATTAACTTTATAAATTGCGATAAAACCTACTTAACATAGACTATTTTTTTAATATAAATTTACATAGTATAAAATAGTTAATTAATAATAACTACCTATATATATATATGTTACAGTTAAAACCAGTTTTTAGGTAATACGCGTTTGCCCTATTTAGAACTAGTTCTTATTAAATGCCTTTGTTAAAACATGTCATGTCATCGGACTACCAGACGTACGGCGAAGCGCCATCGGTACATGGTAGACATCCCACCCATACGCACTAAACGTTTTGAGAATACTTTTATTATGCGTACAGCTAAGGAGTGGAATTCCCTGCCGGAGTCTGTGTTTCCCGATAGCTACAATCTAGGGGTCTTTAAGTCAAGAGTGAATAGGTTTCTTCTAGGCAAGCGAGCTCCACCGTCGTCGACACAGATTACCTCCCAATAGATACCGCTTGCCTACTGTTTTGTTTGATTCCGAGTTCACCAAATTTGGCGGAAGGCACGGGTTGCGCGGGGAGTGACAAGTGCGCCGTGATTGGCTGTTCAAGATCACGGTATCTGTCGTAGTGATGGGACATACGCATTAAATGTCGATAAAAATATCGATATTTTCAAACAGAATGGTATTTTATGTAAAATTTCGTAGGCGGCGATTTTATAATTACTTAATAATAATGAAGAAAAACATCGATAGAGAAAAGATTTTCATTTTGGCCAAAAATGATTTAATTTAATTGTAATCCTCTGTAAACAGGGTCACACTGAGCTCTTGTTATGAGTAGAGCACTATTAGTTCAAACTAAAAATAAACTAAATTGTTTATTTTTAAATAATCAATTTAAACAAGATTATTTTGTTCTCCTATATACCTAATTAAATATCGATCATCGATACTTTTCGAAATGCAAAAAACGTATTTGTCTCAACATTTTTACTTCGGTGGGAAAAAGATAGCAATATAATAATGCCGTATGAGTGAAAGGGACTTTCACAAAAGACATCAACGAGCGCTACTGTAAAGTGTGCAATTTTGATTTGTTAACCATTATAACTTGACCTTTTTTAGATTGGTAAATATTTATTACTTTGCCTACCGGTGGAATTTTATCCCATCTTTTTTTGATCTTGAAGGGCTGGTTGATTTTCCACACCATATTACTGCACAATTCGTTTGTTTTTTTAAGGCAAACCGTTGGTAACTATTTTTTAAACAGAATTAAAACTAGAAATGGCTAGCGTCCCCACAGGTCTAATGTCTGGTCGACACTAAAGAGATCATACCGTGTACTGAGTTATATCAGCCTAAATAAACTGATGTGTGGTGCGCGTAAGTTGTCTTCTATGCGGAATCTATTGGGAGGTAATCTGTGACCGTCGACCACATCATCGCTTACCATCAGGTGAGATAGTGGTCAAGCGCGAGCCTATAATGAATAAAAAAAAAAATAGAATTAACTAAAGCTCAAAATTGAATATCAGTTAAATTCCCAATATGAGTAGAGAATGTGATAAAAACTATTATAATATCATATTTAAATGTTGACATTGGTTTTAATTTAGAATAGGCAAGTACGATTACTATTTAAGCAACAAAGTCGACTGAGCCCCGCTGCTCCTCCTTCCTGTCTGCAGGGTCTAAAGTAACCTAACATGAAGAATATGACGGGAGCTAAGTTCGCTCGCTCACTTCAGCTCCTGTCATCTCCTTCGAACCTAACCTAGTAATTTTGAAAATGTCTCTTCTGTTCTTCTTTTTTTTTCCACGCTTTTATACAATACAATATTATTTTTTGTTAATCACACTATTCTTAATTCAAATATATTGAAAATTATTTTCTACTTTTTAGTTTGATTTTCTATTAAAGCGTGTTTATTTTTATTTTTTGCCTACATATTTCTATGTACTTCCTGATAAGCTTCATAGTTCTTCATAAATAAAATGTTTTGTTATACGTTGGCATTATGAATGACCAACCTTTGCCAGCGGCTCCAGTAACATGAAAATTTATTTTTTTGTGCCAGACCGACCATAGCCTGGATTGGAAGACATAATTATATTTTTCCTTCCTGTGTTGCTAATTTCATCCAAATCAACTGTTGTAACGTGATTGATTAACAAACATCCAAACACACAGGCTTTTACATTTAAAATGTAAATAGGATTGGATTAGGTTGCTTTTTAGGGTTCCGTATCCAAAGAGTAAAAACGGGACCCTATAACTAAGACTCCACTGTCCGATATTTTTTTTTATAGGCTTGCGTTGACCACTATCTCGCCTGATGGTAAGCGATGATGTGGTCGCCGGTGAAGCACGCTTGCCTAGAAGAAACCTATTCACTCTTGACTTAAAGACTCCCAGGTTGTAGCTATCAGGAAATACAGACTCCGGCAGGGAATTCCACTCCTTAGCTGTACGCATAATGTCTAGTGTATATCTGTCTGTCACCAGGCTGTATCTCATGAACCTTGATAGCTAGACAGTTGAAATTTTCACAGATGATGTATTTTTATTGCTGCTAAAACAACAAAAACTAAAAAACAGAATAAAATAAATATTTAAGTGGCGCTTCCATACCACAAACGTGACTTTTTGCCGTTTTTTGCGATACTGGTACGGAACCCTTCGTGGGCGAATCCGACTCGCACTTGGCCGGTTTTTATGCACCACAATGTAACAAACAGGCTAGTAACGAAACATTTAAGGATTGTTGAGTCACTTTGTATCAACAGTCTACGCACTATCACTTCAACGACAATCTATCAGTTATTGACCCTCAATAACTTGTTCCAACAAAGTTATCTTTCTAATACATTGTTGTTATACAAAGACGAAATAGCGTCATGACTCATGATCAGTGTATTAAATTCTTAAACGATAGCTTCGTTTAGAGCTTAGTTTAGTAAGACTATTTAAATGCGTCTGGCTTATGTAAGAAAGTTTAAAGACAGTGGTATTGCATACAACGATAAATAGTGTAAAATAAATAGTATGAATTTTATTTTTAATCGTATCTTCTTCTTCCTAGCATTTTCAAAACATATTACATTTCATACAAAAATACTCACCTGGGTAGTCGAAATGTATTAAACAAATGATTTATTTTTTCGGGATAATATTTACAATCAGCGAAAGTGTATCTCTCAGTCTATCAGTGAATCAATTTTCGAAATCGGATCAGCACTTTCAGAGCTTACCCATTACAAACAAACATATAATTTTAAACAAGTAAAATTTCACAATTTAAAAAACCCCCGACACATTTATCTTGCGAAAACACCCCGATTCAAACAGTAAAATGCCCATAACTTTTGAACGGCTGAACCGATTTTATTCAAACATAGCTAAGAACACTCGACAAAATTACCTTTCAAACAAAAAAAACTAAATCGAAATCGGTTCATCCGTTTAGGCGCTATGATGCCACAGACAGACACATAGATACACAGCAACACACGTGAAACTTATAACACCCCTCTTTTTCCGGCGGGATATCAGGGGGGTGACCACAAGCTCTTAGAGTAAGGTTATTTTGAGATCGAGTAAGGGACAGATGTATCTGACTTGTATACATCTGTCACTTACTCGATCTCAAAATAACCTTACTCTAAGAGCTTGTGGTTACCCCCCAGTTAAGACAACACATAGACTCATGGGCACCAGTTGTATTATTTGGAGGAGGAAGCATCTTCAGTCTTCAACACCTCGCCTCAAATAGTTTTCTAAGGCGGTTAACACACTGCCACGCACCACGCTGCATGTTGCGTGAAAACGCACCTACGCGCGTACTTGCGTGTCTCCGTTTGTAAAGAAAAAACGCACGCAAGTACGCGCGTAGGTGCGTTTTCATGCGTTTTCACGCAACATGCAGCGTGGTGCGTGGCAGTGTGTTAACCGCCTTAAGCTCATTCATACACAGATAGAACATACTTTGTCAATTTATGCAGTACAGGAAGAAGATGAATATGTATGATAAAATGCCACATCATACTGAAATGCTTCATCTAATATATAAAAATAAGTCGGGTTTTTTCCTGATGATATAACTCCAGAACGCACGAACCGATTTCGATGGTTTTGCATTCGTTGGAAAGGTCTCGGGCTCCGTGAGGTTTATAGGTAGGGTAGGGTAGGGTATGGTAGTGTAGGGTAGGGTAGGGTAGATAAATGTTTGGTCTTTTTATGGCAAAACAAAGTTTGCCGGGCCTTTTTAATCTTCTAAATATTTAAAAAACTGACAAGGTGAAATTGTGAGCTCGAAAATTTTAGAACTTCGCCTTGGGTATGCTATTTAAATTTCATTAGGTTCCCAAAATGGGGTCGCGGATAAATTTGAAATAGAATTAGCGCGGCCCTGGCTCAAGCAACTGAAGGAACACGGGTGGGTTTTAGTCAGTAAAAGTCTGACACGACTGTCCGTTTCACCCAGAGCGGGAGAAGTCATTTGATGCATCCCCAAAAAAAAAATTACCCAATAAGAGGCTTATTTTTTTTAATATTTTTGTAAAAGCCAGGGGGGGGGGGACTAGAGCACCTCCTTGCAGCCCGCTCCCGTCTATGATTACAAGGATAAAGGCTAGCAACTAAAAAGTGATTCTTTATTTACAGAGGGTTATACGAGCATCTCAGTGCGCGAACCACTGAGTAACATCCGTGCTCAGAGCAGTAAGCCGCCGTCACAACCTCACTACGCCACTGTATCCGATGACTCCGGTAAGTTGACTACAACCTTTAGCTTTGTTTACTCTTTCTCACTTCATTTCCACATTAAATGCCGAAAAATATGCCTAAAGAATTGCCAAATTTTACCGATCAGTATGGCGACGCTTGGGGAGGCCTATGCCCAGTATTGGACGTCTTTCGGCTGAAATGATTCCTCACTACTGAGTCTGGTCGTGATTTCTCTAAACTTAAAGTCATTCACCGTTTGCCGATGCTTTGCCATCTGTGCCGTTTTACTTATATAGGTAAATAATTGGCATGGCGCAGCGCGGTTTTCCGTGCAAAACAAAAATACTAACATTGCCTTTCGTGGAATTTTCACATCACAATTTGATTCCGCCTATCCCGATCCATCATCGGACTACAAGACGAACGGCGATGTGTCATTGGTATAAGGTAGACACCGGTACGCACAAAGCGTTTAGGGAATACTTCTATTGTGCGTACAGCTAAGGAGTAGAATTCCCTGCCGGAGTCTGTGTTTCCCGATAGCTACAACCAGGGACTCTTTAAGTAAAGAGTGAATAGTTTACTTCTAGGCAAGCGTGCCCCATTGGCGACCACATCATCGCTTACCATCAGGTGAGATAGTGGTCAAACGCGAGCCTATCAAAATAAAATAAAACTGGTTATTTATAATAGAATCTGTTTAAAGAAAGGCAACGCCGATATTCGATACTCACTCTTCCCGTAAAAAAAATATAAATAAAGAGGAATACTTTTTATTTCCTTGGTACTTGCACGATAAAATGACGACCTGTTGGAAACTACTGGTATAGTCATCGGCACGTAACTTGGCAAGAACGGTTAGATGCGCATAAGTAATTTTTCAGGTCTCTTTGGTTACCAAGCGGGAGGCGGGGTTCGTTTAGCACCGTTCTGAGCGCGGGATTGATTGGTCGGTTGACACAAGGATCGACTGACCAATCGCGTCGCGTCCACGTTCCGTTCGCTTTATATGGTGGTTTGTCAGTTCGCGCACTATGCGCGAGCTTACCTCCGCTACGCCAAAACCTTGCCAAGTTACGTGCCTATCACGCCCTTGATCATAAACTTGGACTAAAAGTCAGAATCCACATTTTCCGTGCGAAAGCGTAAATTCTTTTTAAAATATCATCGCTTTAAATGACCTATTTTCCAAATTAAGTACGCAAGTGCTTATAGCACATACATAATCTAATCACATACATAATTTTAATCTGCTAAAAGAATATTTTAGTCAAATTTGAAAGAAGCATTCGCTAATCTGCATTTTAATGGGTTTCCCTTTGCTCGTTTCCGCCTATAAATTTTCAAACAATATGTATTAGTTTTCCTCGGTTTTCCTAGATGTTCTGTCAAGATAAGATTTGTTAAAAATATTTGCCTGATTGATCATGAAATTTCATTCATTCATTTATTTGTTCATAAACAATTTACATTGTGTTTGAACATATTACCATTAAATTATTTTTACAATGCATGTCCTCGAAAAGAGCGGTTTTCCAAGCAGCCAAACTGTGCGGAAAGTGTCACTTTTTTTCACTAGTGCTTTTTACTTTCCTGTACTTTTTAATTTCTTACTCCAACGTCAGCCCGACGCATAGAGTTTTTATTATTTAAGAAAAGTTTTACAAATTAGTTATGTACAGATTATCATTCATATAAAAGGTAAAATAAAACTAATACTTCATTTTAGGCGTTTTTAATTACTCTAGATTTAGATTTTGATCAATAAATTAATTTTAAATATTCATTAAATATGTTTGGCAGAACGTATATTTTGCTCGTGCCTTATTGCGTTACGATATGACAGCACTGACAGCTATTCGCATATGCGCAGTAGATATGCCCGACGAACTATAACACGCTTGAATAAGCCCGCCATTTTATTAATTTCATTTTATTAATTTATTTATTTTCTCGCACAATGCATAGTAAAATGTTGTATGATACACGTACGTAAGATGATTTCCGACTCGTGTCGATTTATCCACTCACTCGATTCGCTCGCTCGTGAATAAAAATGCAACTCATCGGAATTACCTACCTTCCGCACTTGTAGCATAAATAACTATTGCCACGATTTAAATGTCATCATGTATGTCTTAATGTACCATACTCAATTTTTTAAATGTCTTTTCTTATTCATACATACTAACATTATAAAGCTGAAGAGTTTGTTTGTTTGAACGCGCTAATCTCAGGAACTACTGGTTGGAATTTAAAAATTCAATAAGTTCATAGTGCAAGTTTCATCAAAATCGGTCCAGCAGTATACAAGATATGGGGCATACAACCGAACTCCTTGGCGGCAAACATCACGAATGTGTAAATTGAGTTATTATGGGTATTTTGTCAATCCTTTAGGTACCTTACTACAGAACTTGCTCATTTTAGTGATGGTGTACTAAAACTAAAAAGAGAAACTTTATCACATAAAATAAACCGACTGTCTTTGGTACCTCTTTTTTTATCATTTTTCGACACCGAATTGCGAAACGAAAGTTATTTTGCACTTTTTAGTCTTTTGTTTTTGAAATAGTTTATTTTTTTGTAGTTTTTTTTTCTATTATCTAAACTTAAATGTATATATAATATACTAGCTGACCCGGCAAACTTTGTTTTGCCATAAAAAGACCAAACATTTATCTACCCTACCCTACCCTACACTACCCTACCCTACGTACCCTACCCTACCCTAAACTTAAATGTATATATAATATACTAGCTGACCCGGCAAACTTTGTTTTGCCATAAAAAGACCAAACATTTATCTACCCTACCCTACACTACCCTACCCTACGTACCCTACCCTACCTACCCTACCCTACCCTACCTACCCTGCCCTACCCTACATACCAAACCTACCCATGAAAAAAAAAAAAATATATATATATACTTGATGTTGACCTATTTTCAGACCTACTGAATATACATATAAAATTTCATCAAAATCTGTAAAGCCGTTTCGGAGGAGTTTGGCAACGAAAACTGTGACACGAGAATTTTATATATTAGATTACAATTAGCATGTAATCTAACGCTGATACGAAGTTATTGCGCCTATTACAACTATCTTGATTTAAGTGTCAGATTTGAAACATCAATAATTCCCCTATTATGATCCTTATCTTGACAATAGGTACAACATAAAATATTGACCGCCACCATAAACAGATAAATGTAATTAAATTTAACAAACATCGAATATGGGACTATAGCACGGTATTGGTTGCCACAAAAATACAATAAAGCATTCAAATTTACCTTAATACCTTAATAACCTTAATATGAATGCAATTAAATTTTCCTTAAAGGAATTTTAATAAGAATTATTATATTTTTGTGGTGACGATTTTCCTTCTATAGTTCCATATTCGGTGTTTATTAAATCATCGTTTCATAGGAAAGAAGCAGAAAAAATTGTTTAGTTATTTGTAAGTACAAATTTTGTTAGTGACAAAATTACAAGTAAGTAAAGTGCTGATAGGACATCAAAAATTTTGTCCTAATTGACAGTGATGCGGACATTAAAATACACAAGTAAAATTTCAAAATTTAAAAAACCCCCGACCCATTTATCTTGCAAAAACACCGTGATTCAAACAGTAAAACGCCCATAACTTTTGAACGGCTGAACCGATTTTATTCAAATATAGCTAAGAACACTCTCGACAAAATTACCTTTCAAACAAAAAAAAACTAAATCGAAATCGGTTCATCCGTTTAGGCGCTATGATGCCACAGACAGACACACAGATACACAGCAACACACCTGAAACTTATAACACCCCTCTTTTTCCGGCGGGTGTTAAAAATAGATAGTTTCGATTCTTACACAGGGTTTCTCTAAGCTAAATTAATGTGACAAAATGTTAAGCACGTGTTATCTGCTGTGATTGGCTGTTGAAAATTTATTCACCCAATCACAGCTGTTAACCGACGATTAATCTTCGATTACGATACTCGAGCTGCGAGAAACCTATGTAACCTGAGTTACGGAACAGACTATCTGTCTTTGCTTTTTATCGGTAGAATGGTATAAGTTACTATAATGTCTTTGCTTTTTACCCGACTGCCGAAGGAGGGTAATGTGTTTAACAGTCTATGTATGTATGTATGTTTGTTCCTATATGGCGTTCCAGAGACCAAACGCGTTGACCGATTTTGATGATTCATACGTCAATCGATTTGTCTTAACCCTGTGAGTGTCATATAGGCTACATTAAAATTGGACAGTAGAAAAATGGCGGATTTTGGGTGCCAAATTGTGGGGGCCCAATTTTTTTTTTCTTCCATACCCATCGTGTGGGGTATTAAAATAAATGGTTTTAAGAGGTGATTTCAAAAATATATAACACCTATTTGTTTAAATGTATCTAATTCGAAAAAAAAAACTAACTAAGAAGTTATAAATAAAAACAACTTAATTCAAAAAATCAAAAAACCCGACTGCTTCAAAAGCGAACTAAAAAGTCGTAAACAAGGAAAAAAGCAGTCGGGTTTTTTGATTTTTTGAATTAAGCTTTTTTATCTGTAGAATGGTATAAGTTACTATAACATCGCTACGAGTTAATTTCTTTTTTGTGTTTCCCTACTCTCCTTCTGATTTCCCTTTCTAGCTATTTTGGGCCATTCTTAATCCTGGTGATGTAAACTACTATTTTTTTATGTCCAGATGAGATGTACGCAGCGATCGAAGAGGCGAGCGTTGGAGAGGGCTCGGACACGTACGCACAGATCGCCACCGAGCCGCGCCGCCGGGACCCCACACCGGATCTACTGCATACTGACCCCACACATGCATCAAGGTAAACTAAACTAATCTGTTTAATAAAAATCTTAAACTCAGTGGCAGGAACTGTACAGCCTAAACCGCTGGGCAGGGCCCGATCTAGCAATTTCGTCGCTCCGGGCATAGACAATATTTGCCGCGCTTGGCGCTCTATAAAATGACGCTTTATAAGGTGATTAATGTGTCATGATATCATCTATTAAAAATAAAACTGTTTTTAACCGTCTGGTCGGATAAAGCCACTTTTTTGAGCACTTCGAGCGAAGTGAAAACGAAGTGAGCTCGTTCACCTAAGAATAAAAATAAAATACACCTAAGAATTTTCGCAACATTATGAATGTTAAGTTGTTTAACGTTGGGTTTACAACTAGAACCAATAACATTCGACAGCGAAACGAGCTTGAAAATTTGAGCACCACACCCCGAATAAGTTAGGTTTTCTGATGAAATGAAAAGGTCTGTTACTTCAGTTTGGCCGCGCCTCATTTATGCCGCTCTGGGCATTTGCCCGGCTCGCCACACTCCCCTAGATCCAGCCCTGTCGCTGGGTATAGAACAAACTGCAAAGTTTGGTGATATTTGACACATAAGTTGCCCAAAGTCAAATATATTTATTTCAACTAGGCCAATAAGCGACACGACACATTTTTGAACGTCAAACAAGAAAAAAATAAAATTTACATGTAATAAAAATTGATTTTACCATGCATTTGGTAAAGTAGCTTGTTATGGAGAAGAACGCACAAGAAACTCCATACTTTAAAAAAAAAAATAGGTGGTAATTAGGGAGTTGGGAACTAAGGTATAATTCTTCAAAATCATTCCCTAATCTTATAAGATTTAGTGACAATGTTAGTTACTTAAACTTCTCTGAACTGTGGTCATCTAATCAGGATTACATCCACACGTCATGAAGAGCTCAGGAGCTAGTGACGAAACTTGACATAGACTAACTCTTCGACCTGTCAAAATCACACTCACTGATTTTGACAGCTAAAAGCATAAGTTTCGTCTACTGTGAAACTGGTGTTATTTAAAAAATAATACGCGAGTTATTACATAAAAACGAAAATTTACATAAACCGAAAATAAAAAAGAAAACAAAAAATAAAGATTTCCCATACTAAATATATAAATTTACATGACGTTACTGGTGACGTCAGCTTGTGATAACCACAAATATTCGAATAGAGTGGTTCATAGATTATATTTGTGTATTTAGTAGCTCGGCGGTGTTCACAAGGACAGTCGTGTTGTATAAAATATAATGCCTTTTACAAAATTTGTGAGCGCTAATTTTTGTTTTTGTAATTTGTTCAGAAGAAGTGCTCCACCAGACGTCGGTGCTTCGACGTCTAATGCTACACACTCCAGACAAGGTATAGTCACTTATTACTGTCGGTTTTTGCCAAAAATTTGTAAAAAAATATCAAGAAATTTACATAAGGAAAACATAAATATTTGCCGCCTTTTATTAAAAGTTTCTAAATTATTTTGAAGAATTTAATTGAGTAATCTTCATTTTAATTTTAATAATAAATACTGATACTTTTTCTTATTAATTATTTTGCGAAGCTACACGGGCGTGTTGGGTATATATGTAATATGTACTCATAAAACATTTTTTTTTTCTTTCAACATAATATTTACTAGTAGGTTGGTTTTGGTGCCAACGCCCTCGAGGCAAGCATACATACTTCAAAATACTGATGACTCAACAAAAATAATATTATTTCTATAAGATGTCTAACTCGATAACTATCATGTCTGAGAATTTGATGAATTATTGCGAATTTATACAATAAAGCCTTGTGTTATTGTATATTGCAGTCCATCACTGTTTTTCAAGTTTTTTTTTTTTTCAATTAGTTAAATGGACCGAAGACTTGCTCACAATTCCCTTCATTTTGCAAATACAATAACATTATCTTTGCCTTCATATGTTTGACAAAATCTTCTGCACGACGGCTTAAATAACGCAATTAATAAAATTGAGTTTTCAAATGAAAGGGATTGTAAAAGTGAGGGTGAATTTTGTACCCTATATAGTGACCTTTACTCCTTAACTAATATCAAACGTCATCCACCAGCGTCGTCCTCGTCATGTTCAAACTCAACGGGCGCGCTCGGTTCTCCGAAGCCAGAGAAGCGACAAGCCAACTCGCCATTACCACCACCACCACACGCGACGGCCCACGCCGCGTCTCACGCGGTATCCCACGCGACGTCTCACGTCAGCACCCACGCGACGTCTCACGTCAGCTCCCACGCGACGTCTCACATCAGCTCCCACGCGACGTCTCACGTCACGTCACACGTAACCGTTCACGCGTCAGCTCATTCGTCGTCGCACAATATGGCGCATGTCACGTCGCATCCCACGGCACATCCCTCAGCGCATGCGTCCTCACACGCGCCGCCCCGACAGCCTGCCATTGAACAGGCGCTTGCGCAGCGCCACCAGCGGATGTCAAGTACAGGTACTTGAGTTTCTTAATATTTTTTTTTTTAAGATTGTAGAGAAACAGTAAGCTTTGTCGAGAAGACACATATCAGTTTCAATGGAAAGTATTTAATGTAAACCTAACTTCATTTTCAGGAGATCTTCATTTCAATCTTGACAAACGACGGAGTCTGAACGAGAAACACCAACGGAACAACAGTTGCGTTAACTCGTCTGACTTCTACGGATGCAATTACCCCATCGAGAAACATCGGTTTAGTTCTGGAGACCTAATTAGACCACTCGTCGCCAGAGAACTTAACATTGATATCGATCAACGGGACGGACAAACTGACAACCTGTACAATTCTATCGATGGGCCCGGGTACAGTGACTATTCATCAGCGGATGCTAACACTAGCTTGAATTCGGATCATCGTGTTAATGAGAGTCCTTCACGTAATCTCGAGGAAATGTATGCTAAAGTAAGCAAAAAACCTAAAGGAAGAACGGAAGATCCTATGAGACGGTCAAAGGAGTTTACCGGACCCGATGGTGAGGCACATACGTCCAAATATCGCAGTGATGATCCAGGGTATGAGACTATAGACCGGAAAAAATCTATCAATCACGGATATGAAACAATTGCCCATAAAGAGCGGAAGTCATCCCAAAACCAAGATCCAGGGTACGAAACAGTCAAAGATATAAACAAAGCAGGACCAAACACAAATTTTTCAAACAATAACTTATTGAAGCTAAATCATCTGGTGGCTGATAGTGGTCCTAACAGCATTGTAAGCAGTGACGCTGGCTATGAGCATATTTCTAAGACTGATAACAATGCCTCAGATTCCGATCCAAATTATGAAGTATTAAGGAACCAGCCACCGACACCGCCGTACGCCACAATCGCGCCGAACTACAAAGTACAGCCAACCTACTCCACAGTCAACAAGAAACCCGGTAAGTACAATAATTGGCCTGCGAACAACAATGAAGAACCCACCTTAGAACCAAATTACGAGTCAATGCCACATGACCCCCTCTACAATACAGGAAGCGAATCAGATCCGAACTATGAATCTGTTCGTCCCAAAGACCCAAACTATGAAAGCGTAAGTACACAGGATCCAAATTACGAGTCGCTGAGATGTAAAGATCCAAAATATGAATCGGTTCGATCGAAGGATTCAAAGTACGATTCAGTGCGCTCCAAAAAGGACCCTAATTACGAAAGCGTTAAATATTTTGAACTGTCCAAGAATGAGCCTCCTTACGAGAAGGTTAACAACGAGGCATCAAGTTCAAGTGTGGAGAGGTCAGATTCAGCAGCGGGCTATGAAAAAATCAATGTACCAAACAGAAGCGAGACGAAAAGCAGTATTAATAACGGAGGCGACGCCACCGTCAGTGATTACTTTCAAGTTTAAATGTGTAACAGAAGAATATTATATTTGACTTTGTTTACGAACTATGAAACACAGGAAAACTAGCTATTGACATGAATATTTTATTAACAGTATTCAAATTGGATTTTGAGATTGAGTGCTTTTTATTTATTAATTAAAATATTTTAGGGACTGTTTACAGCACCTCAACGTTAGATATAATAAGTAATATCTTCCTTAGGTATCTGTGATATAATATGTATGTTATAAAAATTTTGATTTTTGTTTTTATTTCCATAAGATTTTTATATGAGCATTGATAGACATTATGTTATTCTGAAGACAAGAATAATTTGTTGCGAAATCTCCATTTATTAATGTGTTCATAAGTGTGATTATTTTATACACTTTGATATTATGCTGGCGAAAATGTATGCGTGTATTGTATATTGCATGTACAAAATGTAGATTGTACATATTTTTTTTTAATTTTAGGTAATTTATGACTAACTTTATTATGAACTCTTTATTATCGAAAACGGATTGACTTAGCGTTGGTCATGGATGTCATAGAGAATTACTCGTTTTACGTGAATGAGAATGTGAACAGGGTGATAAAAAGGTGTCTATTCCTGGGCTAAGAATGTATGAAAGTTTTTCGATTCAAGTAAGACAGAGTAGTTATATTTTTTGTCTGAGCTTTGTCGTGCTTTCATAATGATCAACTTGTACAAATGGTGCTTGTGTTAAGCTGCTTTATTCTTCTCTCTTCTATATTATTGTACATATTTCAATGGGGATGATGACGGGGTACGAAACAGCAAATTCTATTTAGTCCGCCGATTAAATTATCAAAAAATAATGGACACGTATTTCTTGCTTATTGAAATCAATTAAGAGGAAACGGGGGCAGAGAGCGCCGACTGAATTGCCTTAGTACAAAGTCATAATTCGAGGTTTGGCTCTCGCCTGTTTCCTCCTCCAATATTGGACCAATTTAAAAGATATTCCATAAACTGAAAATAAAAGATATATTAATATGCCCCTATGATTTCCTTTTTGATGATACATTATGAAGCACTAGAACTCGAAAAAATTCTCAAAATTGCGCTGTCAACAAAGGCTTACCCTCAGTTTCCCAGCTCAAAATTATCGGAGAATTAATGTGACAAATTGTCAAGCACGCGTTATCTGCTGTGATTGGCTGTTGAAAATTCATTTAACCAATCACAGCAGATAACGCGTGCTTGACAATTTGTCACATTAATTCTCCGATAATTTTGAGCTGGGAAACTGGCGGTTAGTGTACAAATTTGACAAATATAAATGACACATAGGGGCATAGTATATATCTTATTTTAACAGTTTATAGAACATTTTTTAAATTGGTCCAATATTGGAGGAGGAAATAGACGAGAGCCAAACCTCTAATTATGACTTTTTACTTAGGAAATTCAGTCAGCGCTCTCTGCCCATATTTCCTTTTAAATTTCACCAAGTAAAGCGCATCAAAGTTCGGGAGTGGGGGGCTTGTGACGTAACTTCTATGTCAAAAGTGTACTAAGGCATGACGTCATGCGATATTTTAACGCACTGTGTCGTCATTCTTTTTCGTTAATATGACAAAAGACAAAATTCGTGTCAAATACTTTTTGGCAATCTAACTGACGGACTAAAATTTATTTTTCGTCTTCATCTCTATTAAATTTATCCTGACACCTTATTATCACACCTGTTTAAAAAGAAGGTTATCAAGTATATGGAGCCTGCATTTTAGCTTAAGACTGCCCTATGAGTTTGATTATTATTACTTTATAAATTCCAGTATATGTAATTTAATTCATGAAATTGGTAAATCTTAGAAAACATTCTGTAGGTAAGTCACATCGAAAAATTATTTTAATTTGTAACATAAGTTTAAAACATTTTGTTTTTATGTATTGTTGTTACTTTTGTTATTAACTGCCTGTTGTAATAAAATGTAATAAGTATCATTAATGTCCGTTGTCCATGTTAATACATGGCAAACTGAATAAACGAGACAAGTACGAAGTTATTTTTAATGTCCAAGATACAAAAATGGGTTTATTTTTTGTAGTTTGTTTGTTTTTTGATGAGAAATAAGTACCTGAAAATATTATTTTACGACCTTGCTCTGTCCAACGAATGTTTTAATATTTATGTATGTGAATGCGCCAAAGATAAATGGTTATTACATAGCAACAAAAATTCATGGTACGGCTGGTACTCATGTCTTTGTGAGATTGATTCAATCGCGGGTGGCAATCAAATCGATTTCTAGAACATGATTCGCCTCCGATTTACTTTGGTGCATTCCAGAATTGACTTATTACATTTAAATAACCCTGCCCAAATACGAGCTTTCCAAACAAAACGTTTCACTGTAGTAAATTATACATTATAATTTTATATGCTCTAGTATGACGCAATATCAACTACAGCCCTTTATTACAGCACATTGTATCTACATATTATATAATCAGTAGGTATACTGCAATAGATACAGTTAGTGTATGAAAATAATTTATAACAGAATTTTTATTTATGAAATTTCTTAATATATCGATTTTTTTACCGTGCTTAAATGGATTTGTATTTAATGTAAGTGAATATAAAACATAATTTACAATGTAACTTCACATATTGATTGACTGTAATAATATTGTACCTATGACTACCTTCTTAAACTTGTATGTAATATTGAATAATAAGTATGTATCTGTAATATTCAAACAAACTCGAAAACATTCCATCGTACTAATAGATCCAGTGACTAAAACTACCTATATTTAATGGAATAAAGTATGCCATATAGAGACAAGTTTTATTAAAACCTTTATTACTGTTATTTTTACGCTCTAACAGACACTTGAAGTTCATTATGAAATGCGTAAAATCCAGTGTACAAAGCATTGAGACTCCTTGACGGCGCGGGCGGCCACTGCCGGCACGGCGATAGCGTTTTCTGTGTTCTATGATCCAGAGCTAACTCCACGAGTTGCAACAGGTACCTAGTGCGCGTAGTGTGACTGACACTGGCATGGCCACCATCAATGATTCTAGTTTTGTTAACTAATCGAAATTTGTCGCCAAATACCAGAATTTGTCGGTCACTGGTTCAAAAGTTATAGGGATTTATTTATAAGCCGATCTGGGGAAGTGGGGAGCATCTCCCCAGCTTGGCCCAATTTGAATCTCAAAAGCTAGGGCACCTAGCGAAGATTTGTTTTCTCACAAATTTTGTCGCTATTTAGTCACAATTTTTCGCCAAGTCATAGATTTAGTCGGGTTAGTTAGTTTAGAAGTTATAATGAGTTAAATAGGTATAGTCCAAGAGCTAGATCAAAGAGTCAAAGAAAAATTGCCAATTCCTTAGAAATGTCAGAGGGAGACGCGGTTTTTATCTAATTTGTCAACCACCCCACAAATGAATAAGAGTAAAGGAGTAAAATGCGCATAGCTGTTGAACGGCTGAACCAATTTTTCATTGGAGGGACCTGGGACGAAGATAGACAAAGTTTTGAATTGGGACTTCATAAACTAAGCCTTGGCTTAGATCTAACCGTCTCACCCTGAACCTTTCTAAATCAACATTTCTCAAATTTTCTTTCTCGAAAATTAAAACAATATCCTTTGATAATAAACTACATGTTTGCAATTTGGCATCTACTGTAGAATGCTCAATTGCTCATGCACAGCACATCAATCCCTAAGTCAAATATTTTGGTGTGATAGTAGAAGAAAAGCTTCTCAAAAACTAATTATTAATCGGTTCATCCGTTAAGGAGCTATAATGCCACAGACAAATATATACTTCAAACTCATGAAACCCCTCTTTTTCCGTTGGGATTAAAAAGATGATTCATCACGATTCGATGATAGTCGATTTCTTCGTTCATCACTAGAGAGATGTCATGTTGTCAACTTGTCATGCTTGTTTGACAGCAGTGCTGCCAACTTAGCGCTTTCAGCGCCAGATCTAGCGCTTTTTTTGGTCAACAGCGCGTTCTAGCGTCTAGCGCTAAATCTAGCGCTTTTTGAAACTCTGTACTTTCTTTAAAAAAAGAGTTACTGCGCAAACTTTAAACTTCCCAACGACGTGTTGAGGACAATTTCATCCACAGATAAATATAAATTCAAGTCCAAAACTGATCAAGACCAACCTTATTTCAGCCTCAGAAGCAATTGTAGTAGAATCAGACGAGGATGAATTAATTTAATCCCTTTATTTTATAAATTATTACATTAAAACGTCACTACTTTTTTATTATTACTAAACAAGTACTCTAATCTCTTTTAAATGACATAATTTGATTAAATAATAAATGAAAAACTGCGTTTATACATTTATAGTCTCAAAAAATTGGGAGTTTGGTTTGAATTTGGCGCCGATTTTGACCGATTTTGGGTGCGATTTTTTGACAGCGACCATTTAGCGCGTTTTCAAGGAGCTAACAGCGCGTTTTTGCTTAAACGAGTTGGCAGCACTGTTTGACAGTGACATTGACAAGTAGTGACATGGAAGTGGTCATATTTTGGGCAACTACCTATTTCTAATTATTTACATGCTATAAATTGGTTTATTCTGATATCTGAAGTCGAAAAAACGTAAAAAATGGCAAATTTCAACAACCCAAACGATTATTCATGGCAGACGCAAAATAATAGCCAAAGTTACTCCTTTAACGCTTCCAATACCTTTGCTGATCCAGCACAGACGTTAGGTGAGCTACGACTTTCAGATTTATCTATTTTGTTATTTATTATTAAGAGCATAATTTGGGACTATATTATGATATTTCTGTTGTAGATTTTCAAACCTTTCCAAATGACCAACAAAACTACTCATTTGACCAGAATCAGGGTACTATGACTGCAAACAACAATCAGTACTACAACTCAAACATATTCACACCAGCACCAGTGCCTGGGGATCCCGTTGCAGAACCGACAGACTTCGACGAGCCGCCACTATTAGATGAACTTGAAATCTACCCAGATAGAATACTCGAAAAAACTTTAGCTGTCATGAATCCATTCCACGGACAATCCAAAGCTGATGATGCTAACTTTCTTTTGAGAGATACGGATATCGCTGGCCCAATAGCATTTTGTTTAGCCCTAGCAGTGTGTCTGTTTCTTGCAGGGAACAAAGCTCACTTTGGATATGTTTATGGCTTATCGGTAATGTCAGTTATTTTGATGTACTGCTTACTATCTTTAATGAGTCGCTCTGAAGGAGTTTTTACTCTGTTAAGTGTGGCTAGTGTACTGGGCTATTGTATGTTACCCATGGTTGTCTTGGCTAGCCTTGGTATATTTATCTCTCTTGAAGGATCAGTAGGATTAAGTTTGTCAGCTGTTGCTGTAATTTGGTCAGCTCTTTCAGCTAGCAGACTTTTTGTAACCATGTCTGGTGACTCCGAACAAAGACCACTGATTGCCTATCCATGTGCCTTAGTAAATGGAGTATTTGCTCTGTTAGTGCTCTTTTGATTCAAAATCTCATGTAAAAGGAAAGTGAGCAGATTATAGAATTATAATTTTATTAGTTTATTCAACAAACAAAATGAATAAGCATACACTGACAATTTCTTGAGTTGGTATGTGAGCCAAGTTTATATTTTAGGATTTCTTGTTATATGTTACTATGGGCAAATAACTTAAAAAAATATTCCAATAGTTCTGTAACCATGTTAAATGTATATTATTTTACAGTGTAATATGAGACAATTTCAGTTTTAAGTTGCAAAATAATGATTTTATATTAACAAACTGTACATTTTATTACAAATAAAACTATAATAAAATAAACCCCAAAGATGTTTTTAATAAATAAACTATATATTTAACTAGGCATTACATTCTGTTGTATAACGTTGGTCGGTCACTGAAGAAGTTCTTGAGGACCATTACTTGTGCGAATGCCACACAAACAATTGCTAGAGATTCGCCCATAGACCACCAGAATACTCGCTCGTTGAGGTCCTCTGCCCTCTTGCGGCCTTGAGCTTCCCTTAGCCTATGGTGAGTTTGATGGTCAATGATCCTATTGAGGGCTGAGTGAATTTCTTCTGCAGAAGTTTCCAGCTGAAATTAACATTTTTACTATTAGATTTAACATAATTTTCTTTTACTCAAATGTATGTTATTTTGCTTTATCATTCAACATTGTATGTAATGGCAATGTGACAATGAATTACTAAAATTATGAAGTAGACGTAAATAGATCGTTTTTAAGGATATACGGTCAACTGTCCAGGTTGGCCGGCCGCCGGGGCGCTGTCGGATGACGTTCCCGGGGGCCATTTTTTGCGATCGCCCGGTCTCAGTAAAACGCCGATTTCTCGGTACTTTTGTATGGGGACCATGTATAAATGTTATGTTGTTAGAATTGTGATAAAATAAGCTATCTGATTTCATAGGGATTTACCCAGTTTTACCTTGTAATATATTTGATATATTATATTATACTATCATCTATTAAAGTACCGATTTAAACCCTGATCCTTTGAGAATATCCTTTCCCGTGACGTATTTCGGTCAAAACTTGTACTGACAGGTATTTTTCCGATTCGGTCGGGTGGACAGATAACGCACAGGATGCTTTTTTCCAATTCGGTCGGGTGGACAGACCAGGGGATATAAGAATTTACATTTAGAGATAAGAAATGCCACAAGTTTAATTGATTATGCTTATTTCAACGCTCTATTACTAGGTTAAACCATTTGCTTTGGTAGCATGTTTTCATTTCCTTATCAGGTGTGATGTAAAATAAAGTCACATTACATTAAAATATAAGCTTAGATGACCTTGGTGAATGGGTTAATGACTTTCCTTATAGATGTAGTATATGCCTTGCGTTTATATGAGCAGATATTTAGATAGTTATCTGCTATTGTGAAATTATACTTATTATTGTATGATTTTTCAATATTCAGTGTGCTTATTCAGGGTTTTTTTACAATACTCACTAGAAATAATGTAAACAATCTTTTATGTCAAAATGTATACAAAAAAAGAGGTTTCTACATAGTGTCGCCAGACGTGCTTATCCAGTTTCAATACAAATTGACATTTCCGTTAATGTGATTCAGCATGAGTAAAAACTCACACTAAGGCCTCTGATAACTTTTATCAGAGGAAAAAATATATTTGTCAGCTAACTTGAGAGTGACGGCCGCACAACAAGAGAAAACGAAAGTAGCATTACAGCAAATTCTTTTCTCTACAAAAGTTGTTAAATTTTATTTAAATTTATTCCTTAGATAAAAGTTGGTTGGTTGGTATCACTAAAATTAAGTAAGTATTGATTTATTAACCTGAGTTAGAACAGTTGCATGCTCTCCAACACCAGGTAGTGGTTTCTCTGGACCCACATTAAGTTCCATGTAGACAAGTTTGTGGGAGAATGTACTGAATTCATTGCTAAAGCAAACTTTGTATACGCCTGAAACGAAACAAAACAAAGTAAAATAAGTTAAAAATATTTTAATGATCCTCTATGAATCATCAATACTCCATTTGAAATAACTTTAGAAATTTAAAACTCACTTTTACAGTCCTTTCAACCGATTTTGAGTTCTATCCCGAAAATATAAGGATGGCATAAAAAGCATAAACCATTTACCAAAACTGTTTAAACAGCTGCCATTTGTCTTATCAACAACACAATAGAGGTCAAAATCGGTTGAACGGGCTGTAATGTAAAAGGGGATTATTTAAATGTCTAATGTTAACTCAAATGGAGTATACTAGAAAAATATTGTAGTGATAAACATTCTTTAAGAAAAAGTCATGCAACATAATTATCTTCACAATGTTTTAGGTAAGTATAACTTATTGCTAGTTTCAACAGAAGCATAGCTTCATTGTTATTATGTTAATTACAAGAATAATTATAAGAACAAATACCTGTTATTTGTGCAGTAAACTGATGTGAATCATATTGCATTTTTTGTTGCTGGTAAATAATTTGTTTGTTAGGACCTTCTATCTTAACATCAACGTCATATTGTCCGCCGGTGATTACCTGAAACATTAAACTGTAGTCTTAAAGTCTTGGAACAGGAAAATTATTATGACAAGTGGAACTAATCTGAAGAGGTTAGGAATGAGTTTATTTCCCTTTACAGTCTCACGACAATTATTTAAATTCAAAATTATTGTTTATTTGCTCTTTAGGATGTGTACATTACCTGGTATTCTAATGCCGCTGAGGTATTCTTTTCTATTTCTTGATAAAAACATTCTACTGCACTATCAGGTAACTCGAAGGTAAGTTCAACGCTTTTAGAAAGTATGCCGTTGAGCAATGTCATAAATATTGTAACGAATATTGGTGTGAACATTTTGTTATTAATGATATCCCAAATAGCGTAAAGTACAAAAATAACTGGAGTCGTATCGAAAAAATTCACAACTCAACTCGCATCGATTGACAACTGACATTTCACCACGTAATTGGCTGCGTTCCAAGAAATGCGTCACTCAGATAACATAACATAGCGTTCACGTTAAAACATTGTTGTCTTTTTTTTAAATGTAAGTTTTATGGCCTGGTTGCTAGGACCTTTTAGCCATTTTATTATTTCGCTCTGATATTCTTTAGTATGCATTACAATGCGGATGTAACAGATTCTTATGTTTTTTGGAGTATTTGGCAGAAAATTATATCGAGTCAGTCTTCCCAGTAAGCTTTGCAGAGGCAGTCAATGATTTCAAAAATTGTCCAGTTGCGTAAACAGTTGAGACACAAAACTACACCAATAATATATCACAATATCCACTAGGAATCAATTTGCAAATAATATTAACAGCCACTGAACTTCACTCGACAAAATCCCGCCAAAAACTCTCAACATTGTTGTCGATAAGTCGGAGCCACAGACTATTTAGAATTTTAGAGATAGGTTGGAGCCATGGACTTAATATAAATATTATAAGTCCATGGTTGGAGCCATAGAGCTGAACACACTACAAATGCATATATTATCTGTGAAAATATTCCGCCAAGCCAAAAGTATTAAAGAAAAAAAAAAGGTTTTATCGATTCACAGGGTTGCACAATATATGCTTACCCTCTTACTAATAAACGCGGAATAAAGTTATACCAGGTATAAACCTATGAAAATGTATGGGTATACCTTTGTTATACCTGGTATAACTTTATTCCGTGTTTATTAGTAAGAGGGTTATTATAGTTTAGTCCATAGTCACATTTTGCTGAAACTGCAGAAATCTCAAAAAGTTTTGTGGGAACAGAGATAAATTTTATCTAAGTATAAAAATAAACCGACTTCCAAAGCAAACCACTACAAAGCGAAAAATAACCTTCTTTTCCGAAGTCGGTGTCTATGGTACCTGTTGCGGCTGTTGCTTTTAGTTTTTCGACACCGACTTCGGAAAAGAAAGTTATTTTTCGCTTTTTATGATTAACAGATTTTTATTTTTCTCTTTTTAGTTACGGTAGGTAGAGGATATTACCGTGAAAATCTTTTATAGCCAGTAAACATATCATACTGATTCCAAAATGCCCAAACACGACTAAGTTACATTGTTTTATTACGGAGTTCCAGAGCCTACCTTGCTCGAAGCGAACCCCATCGTGGAAGTCAGTCGCCAGCAGCAGGGAAACAAGTAAACGCCCTGGCGTTTACTTGGCTGGTGGTCTATATGTCCCAAGGAACTCGATCTCACAAGCATGTGAAGGGAACAGCCAGATCATCAAAGGCACCGTAAGTTAATAGAAAATCCACACGGTAATGCAGATGCTCTCTTGCGTAGATTGTGTTCCGATCAAGCGCTGTGTAAGCCCTGTGCCAGGCAAGGGGCTGAGCAGGAAAGATCTTAGCCAAGAGTGGAACGAAATCTTGCAGAGTGCTCAACAAGATGACAGAGACATAAAATCGATCCTCGAATGGAAGAAATTAGGAGCTCCGAAGCCTCGGTGGTATGATGTTGCAGCAACGAGTTCCTGATGGAACTTTAAGAGTTATTGTGCACAGGAGGAAAGCTTGCTTGTCCAGGACTCCATCCTGGACAAGCAAGTTTTCCTCCTGTGCCGGAAATGGGAGAAAGCTCGCGGTGACCAATGTCATCTACAAACTACAAATAGTTTTGCCCAAAGTTAAGATCGGCAAACCTACGGCTCTATCACAGGAGGTCATATGGGAAATAAGATAACTAATCAAGATCCGAGAATGATTTTAATGCATCTATTGTCGAGAGGACGTTGAGCAATGGTGCCGGAAATGCATAAGTTGTGCGGCTATGAAAGGACCACAAACTCGTAGCAGAGGAGCACTAAACGTTTACAATATTGGTGTCCCATGGGAACGTATCGGATTAGATGTTGTTGAGCCGTGTCCTGAATGCCAAAGCGGGCATAAGTACTGGAAGATGGTAGAAGGGCTTTTATCTTGCATAGCAATCCCCTATGCCAAACTCTCACAAAGGCTTGCTGCATGTCAAGGAATGCAGAAGAGCAGTATTCTTTCCGTTCGAGTGCTTGTCGTCCGACAAGCACTCTCCTCGTTCTTCAAACTCTATGGATCTGTTCCACGTATCTCTAAGTAGTCTGTGTGTTCCACAGTGCTATGTTGCTGTCTGATGCCAAACTGGTGGTCAGTGGTCAGGGATTAGAGTTCTCTGGCCAATTTCATATAGCATTTGCTTATTGGTAGTAGGTTGATAGGTCGGTAGGAAGTGATTTCGTGAGGCGGTTTTCCCGGTTTCGGAATAATTATTACGTGCGAAACTTTCCACAATGCCGAAAAATAACCGGTTCTCAGAATGCCATTAAACAAAGCTGCAAGATATTGTGTGGCTTTTCTTGGCAGGTCTGAGAGGACCCTTTTTCAATGAGATCGAATCCAGGTGCCTTTTTGTCATCCACTTAAAAAAAAGATAAAAAAACGACAGATTTAATGTAATTTAAATATAACGGCTTTAAAACCAACCGCCTTTTTACCCGACTGCCGAAGGAGGGTAATGTGTTTAACAGTCTATGTATGTATGTATGTAAGTATGTATGTATGTATGTTTGTTCCTATATGGCGTTCCAGATACCAAACGCGTGGACCGATTTTGATGATTCATACGTCAATCGATTCGTCTTAACCCTGCGACTGTCATAGGCTACATTAAAAGTGGACCATAGAAAAATGGCGGATTTTGGGTGCCAAATTGTGGGGTCCTAAATATTTTTTTTCTTCCAAACCCATCGTGTGGGGTATCAAAATAAAGGGTTTTAAGAGGTGATTTCAAAAATATAAAACACTTATATGTTAAATGTGTCTAATTCGAAAAAAATACTAACTATAAGTAACAGTCGGGTTTTTGATTTTTTGAATTAAGTTTTTTATACAGTCCACTCATCTCTTCATCCACGAGCTAAGATCACTATATTTAGTTGCAGTTGTAAAATTTGGAACACATATTTTTGTAGTTCTTACAACTGCTTCGACATTGGTAGCGGTTTGTTAAAGAATTAAAAAAAATCACTTTAGGAATAACAGTAAAACAATTTTATTCAAAAATTCAAGACGATACAATTGGAAAATTAAAATTTTCACTTTAAAAGTTCAACGATTCGCTTAAGATTAAAGTAAAAAAGCCATGATTCCAACAAACAAAAAATACTGTGTTAAAAATGTCTTAAAAGTTACACTTATGTGCATAGGGACTAAAAATGGAGTCTTAAAAATGCAGACAATACTTTCAATATTGATTTAGTGAGTGTTTAGAATGCAAGACCGGCGTCGGCGTATGTGGTGAAGATCTTCTCGATGGAGTTGGCGTACGCCGCTGTCCTCAGATCTAAGCCCAAGTTGAACTTCACGGCAGTCTTCATGATGGCCTGTGGAAAATAAAAATTCGTTTATTAACAAGAATGAACTAAGGAATGTAATTACAAAACCCTCTAAATCATCCTGAATAAATTTTACACAAGAAGATTATTTTGAATACCTACCTATGTTCATAATTTTTTTAATTTTGTTTGTAACATTTTAGCGGAATTTGCAACTAACTTTGCTTTTTAGACTGATTTTACTGTGTATTTAAGCGGGTTCGGACATATTGAAAGTAAAATTTAAAACTTTATTTTGTTGCAAAAATATGTAAATGTGTCTCCGAAGTAATTTTAGGGGGTTTTGAAATTACACCCCTAGTGTCTGGTACAGAAGGCAGTATTCCGGGAAAAAGGGCGTAATGTGAGGAGCTAGGTTCCTTTCTCTGGAGTCCGAGTCACCCATAGCTTGGACCCTCCGACATTGGTGGATCACAAATTTTAAAATGTTAAAAGTTTAAACTAAAAATAAATCTTTATTATTGTATTGTTTTCGAGCAACTTTTGTTTTTGTCTAAAGGCACTTAACTTCTTGATCAGAGGTTTTCAAACAAGTTATAATGTTGGTTGATGCTTACCCTAGCCGACCTCTCCATGGTGTAGTCGAGACCGGAGTGCACGATGTCTTTCTCGGAGGCACCAGAGATCCTCTTCTGGAAGGACTCTGAGGGTGTGACTGGAATGCGACCTCCGACGCGGCCAAAACGCCTCTCTAGCGACTCTTGTACGGATTCTGGAAAAGAAAACATGTTTTTTAGTTCACTTACAAAATTAGCGTTTATTGCTGTTGACCTAGATTGCATCATCTTCCTGCCCTTTTCCTATGTTACTTGGGGTCGGCGCAACACGTTTTCTTCTTCCATACCATCCTGTCCCCCGTCACGCTATCACTGATTCCCTTTTCTATACCAATATTATAAAGTGCAATTTATTTTTGTTTGTTTATTTGTACCGAATAGGCTCCGAAACTACTGGCCCGATTTAAAAAATTCTTTCACCTATGGCAAGCTACATTATTCCCGAGTAACATAGGCTATAATTTTGACGGGAGCAAAGCTGCTGTCCGCTAGTCTTTCATATCACTCCTCACACAGTCCATCCATCTTTTCTTTGACCGTCCCCTCCCTCTCCATCCATCCACATTCATATTAATAACTCTTTTAATAACATGCGTTTCATCCCTCCTCAACATACCAGAACAATCGGTTTCTTTTCAACTTTTCTGTCACTGCCGCTACTTTCAAACTTCCTCTAATATACTCATTTCTTACTTTATCTATTCTCGTCACTCCGCACATCCATCTCAACATTATCAATCTAGATAGAATACATTTTTTCACTCTAGTCGATGATAACGCGTATTGGACGGTAGTCGAGATGTCAAAAATAGTGATGTAAAAAGTCGGTGAGAGATCGAATGTCGTTATTTTTATATTACGCTCCACCATATGGAAGTTATTTTTGGAAACATCACGAGTCACAGTACTTGTAGAAATCTAATGTTATCTTTGGCCTAGTAAAACTTGTAGCAGTACAATAGAATAAGGGAAGCTGACCTTCTATTCTCATAAAACAAACAGATAACAAGCCTGCAATGTTTGCGGTCGTTCGTTTGCACCGATACACGATATACAAATAATGTTATGTAATTGTAAGATAGGAGAAAAGATGAATTCCCTTAGACCAAGAAAAATTACCTAGTACAGAGTCAGTTTTGGTTCAAAATAACCTTACAGCTTTGATGTTAATGATATTTTTAAACAGTCATATCATTAGTACAATTTGGTATAGTAAAAACCATAGTTATACTAAACTATAAGACTTTATTGTGAACTTTTGGACATAGGACTTAATTTGGTCACTTGTGCTTAGTATATGTTTTTACTCATTTATTTGTTAATTTTATTTATAAACAGAACATGTTCGCTCCGTCACTTGCCCTTAAGGTTTCATTTGGTTCGACGTCACCCAGTCGACACCGGCAGCCGTATTGCGTAAGTGCGCAAAGAGTTTAAACTCTATCCAAACAACGAAATCGGCCAATCACACAAAAGGGAAATCCACATCGCGTCATTCATCTCGCATGTGATTGGTCGATTTGGTCGGTTGGATAGAGTTTAAACTCTTTGCGCACTTACGCAATACGGCTGCGGGTATCGCTGAAAACCATCGCTGTGGCTTTGTCTTGCACGCGATTCTCAGCATTATGCTGAGCGATGACCATTTTGCGTGGTTGTGTGTGAAGCATACTCTGTATTTGTATTTAAGTTTTTCCTTTGTTTTTTTATGGTATGCGTCGTGCCCATAGACATACTCTATCTCAATGGTCGTGCCTGGCACAAATAAACGTTTTTTCTTTCTTTCTTTTTTAATTGTTTTTTTTTTAATAATTTCAACAAGAGTTACCTAAGTGGGTACCTATTATACAAATCTTCCGCCAAACTGCAGGACAGTTTGTCGGCATGTGACACAGTAGGTTAAATATTTTGTCTATGAACTTACCTAATAGGTGGTAGTTGGACTCGCGCTCATACTTGAAGGTAAGACGTCCGTAAGACACGTGGTTGAGGTTCTTGAGCCACTCGAAGAAGGAGACGGTGACACCACCAGCGTTGATGTACAGGTCGGGGATGACGAGGATGTTGCGGTCGATCAGGATCTTGTCGGCTGCCGGGGTCGTGGGACCGTTGGCGGCTTCAGCGATGATCTGAAGAGAAATAAAGTTTTTGAGCATGAGTTGGTATTAGGTTTTTTTATGGACTGATTTTACTAGTGCCAGTTTTAATCTGGAGAATTTTGAATTTTAGCCAGTTGTTTTATACAAAATTTGTCAGATAACTTTTGTTTCACGTATAAAAGTCATTTGAGGTTGTTAAAATCCGCGTTTACAGGAGGGGGACATTAGTTGCAGCAAGCAGTAAAAAGGAGTGATCATTGCTTACAGCACATTTAAATTGTTTGGAAAGAAGAAGTGAAAGGGCAGGTGCCTACATCAAGAATAAGATATCTTTTACTATGTTAAATAATTTTAATAATGTGTGCGTAAGAACTATTTTGTTTAGCGATAATGGAACATATAGAATTGATGTTTCATTAAATTGAGTTCCGTTACCAAATAAAGTACAGTGAAACTATTTTCTTAATGACCCTCGGCAAACTTCGTGTTTCGTCAGTCGTCGGTTTTCCATCAGTTGCCCTTTGCACTTGGTGCAGACCGGGCGCTCTCAATCAACTTGGAAGCTTATAGAGCTGTTAATACTCTTTTAACTTAATGTAATTTATTTAAAAAATGGGAGAAAAACTGCTCTAGGAAAATAGTTTTACAGCTCTATATAGTCCACACGGAAATCAAAACATAACAGCAATAAAGTACTTAGTTCTGAATTCAAATTATTTTACAAGATAAATCTAATAATTGATGGACATGGAAATTAGCATACGTTTGTAAGCGGAAAGGCGATGATTGCCGAGGGATAGTAAAAAAATTGTTGAACTGTAAGTAAGTATTTAAAAATAATGATAAAATACTATTCTCTTAATCTATGTTAATACTTATTTTAATTTATCTTTCTTTCTTTATAAATACAATTTGGCCAGAATTATGATTTATTACATTACTTATTCTTATCAGTAAATGAGAGTACATAAGTACTTGATTTCAGTGAATTCCCACGTTAAGTAAATGCAGTGATAACGCGAATAAGAAATTACAAGGTCTTGAACATAGTAAACCTACCTACACTATTTTGTTGAGAGGGAGATAAGCAACAAGGCTGTTTGTCAAAAGATATTAAATGAAGGTATAAGCCCCCGATAGAACTTCATAATAAATTGGCTAACTGAATTTAACTAAGGGAGCGAAATTATTCATGACAAAAATATTTTATACTACACCTGCTCGGAAAGTACCTTGATACTTTATCAAATTTACGGTAGAAAGTACGTCATTGCATATCGAACAAATATGCGGCGAGAAAACGCATCTGAGCGGGAGAGAAAAGTGTATGAAAATCCATTTCTTACGTGGTTTTTCTTTTTTAATTTTGGGTAAGACTATGCGCTGGTAACCTAAATATCAAAAGCCAAAAAGTTTTACAGTGAGTTTTTATCTCCAAGTTCGCAAAATGACACTGGCCACTAGCTGTGTGGTTGGATGGTGTCAAACAATTTGAAAATAGAACATGTGAAAATTGCAGACGCCATTGGCGCCATTTTCAATTTGTGTGTTGTTTGAGGATTCAGTTTTCGTAGAATGTACTATTCCTCGTAGGTGTAGTATAAAGCACTATGTATCACTCGAGAGAAAGTGCGATTCCCGATCTCGGGTGTTTTAAAGCCCTCGCCTACGGCTCGGGCTTCAAACGACACCCTCGACGGTAATCGGTCACTTTCTCCTCTCGGTGAACAATGTACTATTTTGGGTTCACTTCTAAAATAGGTTGCCCAATAAAATATGTGTTAACATTAACATTCGAAACGGGATATTTACCATGTTTACTGTGTGTTGCGAGTTCCCATGGTAAATATCCCGTTTCGAATGTGTTAGTGACCATGACAGTTTAAAAATATGTGTTGCATATTCTTTCGTTGGTGGTATTAAAATTATAACTGTATTGATTTTTTTACATGGATTAGCAGTTTTTTTTTCCATTTTACCAAATACTTATGCTCATCTACAGTTACAGTTCTCGCCAAACTTCTCGGCCGCCCTGGGTTCCAATGCGCGAGGCACGGAGCGGCGCTGTTTTTGTATGAGATTTACTACCGCGCAGCTATTTAGCCAAGAAGTTTGGCGAGAAGTATATAAATGCAGCCTGTTTTGCCTTTCCAATCGGAGAACGCATAGCAGCTTTTAAGAGGAGTAACCAGCTGTTTAGGCTACGCTATACTTACTTCAGTCGGGGGTGCTCGTGAATTGAATTGCATCCCAGGCCCTGCCTCATGGTAACGGTAGGAATTTTTGGATATTAGTTTGTTGTTTGTTACAACAAAAGAAAAGTTATGCTGTGCAGTATTTTGGGTAAGCACGGAAGGAATATTAGTAGTATCGTTACCTTAGCATTGATCTTGTGTGCGTTCTCCTTGTGGATGACCTGCTCAACGGCAGCGGGGACGAGGATGTCGCATTTCTCGTACAACATGTTCTCTCCCTCGTACGCCTTGGCGCCGGGGAAGCCGACGATTGTGCCGTTGTCGATTCTGTAGTCTTCCAGGGCCTAGAAGAAAATATTTTTGAATGAAAATTTGAATTCAGAGTCTTATTTAATTTGCCAGGTTTTGGAAATTGAACTCAATATTATTCAAGACAAAGTTCAAATTTCACTGCAGCCAAAAAAAAGTCGAGATCTTTGTACATTTATCAGCTTTACTAAAATCTGTGACTACCTACATTTAACGCCGAAAGAAGAAAGTTGAGAAAGTAGCAGGGATGTAAATTATCTAAGAATGAATTAAGTACAAGGATTCAGTAGAAAACAAAGGGCTCATCCCCCGAAACATTTTAATTTCATGCTACATAATTTATCTAGTACCTTGTAGATACGCATCGATCGGCAATCTATTGAACACGTAATTATGACACGATATCTTGCGAAAACACCCCGATTCAAACAGTAAAACGGCCATAACTTTTGATCGGCTGAACCGATTTTATTCAAACATAGCTAAGAACACTCTCGATTAAGTCACCTTTTTAACAAAAAAAAACTAAATCAAAATCGGTTCACCCGTTTGGACGCTATATATACACAGCAACACACGTGAAACTTATAACACCCCTCTTTTTCCGGCGGGGTTAAAAATACTCGGACTAGGGTCTAGTCTTCCTAAAAGAAGCTTCAAGTAAAGTCGGCGAAATTCATTTGTTTCTACAATTGAAATATGAAATCGACTTCAAAACTAATCCGTACAAGTACCTAAAGTGAGCTGATTGCATTATTTATTAGTTTCAACTCCACTTGTAATCACTTGTATGTCAGCTGATTCAGGTGACATTATGATAACGAACCATTATAAAAACCATATTTCACACAATTTATTAATTTGAATCATAATGACTTAATAGGGATTTATTGTCATAAAAGTACTGATGATTTTTAATATTGATAACCCTTTGATAAACCAAAGATTTGTTTACATTTATTGGTAGGTAAAAATTAGTACCTACGGCATTTTTTTATTACAGTTTGATAGCCTCGTGTTGCCGATATCTAACCTTTTAACTTTTAGACCATAGGGGTCTAAGTCAAAGGGTTATTAGATACCTACAAGAAAACATAGACAGTTATGATTAGTTATATGTAATATCAACATTTCAATTTGCGAGATAGAGGAGCATCGCTCATAAATTTTTGCATTTTTTTATCGTCAAGAACACAAAAATTCTACCTTTCAGAATTTAAATATCTCCAGATTTAGTCTTCACATTTATTTCCAAGAATTTGAGATAAAAATAAATCTGTTTACCAAGATAATTTCGAATATTATCTGACATTTTAGTAGGTGTAACAAACAAATGAAAATCATTCGATGTCTCGTCATTTTACGCTGCGTTGATAGTATGTTTTCCGAGAATAATAATTCAGATTCGGCGGTCGGCAAGGCAGATACTGTAACACCTGTGACCTTGCTGATAATTACGATTTTTTGTAACGCTCTGTGATTTTAAATTTATGGTTTTAATGATAGCAGTAGGGTAGGTACCTGATGACATATTTTGCATTGCATGACATATTTGTGATAATTTATCACTCATAAAATATTTTTATTATTACCTATTTATATTAACCCTCTTTCAGAGATTAGACCTTTCATCTACTTTCTTAGACCGATGCTTTGCTCAGGGTCGTGTTCGATCCCCATAAGTCATGAAAAGTGGTATTATAATCGTGATATTCTAAGAAGTCCGATGACGTTTCTCATTTTACATGCCGCGCTAACTTTGTACGTAATTTCTTACGTACAATGTTATCACAAACAAATTCATAATCCTAATGAATTACTTTGTTACCCATACACTATAACAACGAGTATTATTCGTAAGCATCAAGATAAATTATTATTAAGTAACTACAATAGCGTCTGCCAGCGGCTTCGCCCGGGTGAACGTTGAAAATTATCCCAAGGGAACTTATTCCCGGGATAAAAAGTATCCAATGTGCTATTTCAGACTATAATCTATCTCTGTGCCAAATTTCATCCAGATCCGTTAAGTAGTTTTTGTGTGAAAGAGCAACAAACATACAAACACACTTACACACTTACGTCGCCTTTAAATTATTAGTAGAATTTTTATAGCTGTCAAATCAGACTTCATAAATTGTCACGACTTTAGTAGGTTTTTTATAAAGCAGCAACCCTTAATGAAGAAGAAGAAGCAGAAGAATTTCAAATTATTCGTTCTCTTTTTCATGGTGCTTAAACAAAATTAACTATCTAGCTCTGTCTATTACATCGAGGAAAACAGGTGTAATATTATGTAATATGCAACTCGTCACTGCGATAATCGTCATCGCAGAAACGGGTTATTGCATAATAGCGAGATATATAATAATTTTGTTAATTATTATAATTACTTGCTACTGCCAGCGACATCACCCGCGCGATGTTTGAAAGTAGGGTAGTTGACAAAAAATAACAATTTATTTAGTCCGTCAGTTAGATAACCTAAAAATATTGGACACGTAGAGTACATTGAAATGCCATGTGACCACACGGTGTGCTACACTTTATACTGTCAAAGTGACGTCACAAACCCCCACTCCTGAAATTTGATGCACTTTATATTTGTCAGTTTTTATTTATTTGATAAAGCAAAAAAATACGTTTCCAATATTTTTTGATAACCTTACTGACGGACGGATTAAATCTCGACCTGAGACGCATAAGGTCGGATTCTATTGCTTCAATCTCCATACCCTTAACCTCCAAACCTTATGCGTCTCAGGTCGAGGTTTTTTTTTTTACCCTTAAAACACCCCTATTATCTCAAGGAACATACACCCCGGGATAAAAAGTATCCTATGCGCTGATCAAGAACAATGGTTTACCCGTGTGGCAAGTTTTATCTAAATACATTCAGCCATTAAGATCATAGACTATACACTTATATTAAGACGGTACCCTGACCAAAAAATCGGCATGAGATATGAGTATTCCTATTGGTCTAGCGGCACTGGTGGCGCATGAATTACAGTAGTGAATACGCCCAGATTTTAGAATAAAATCTTTATAAAATCGAATTTTGGTCTTTTGAAAAAAAAATCTACAAAAATGTTCGTTATTAAATTGTCTATCCATTAGTGTTAGTACAAAAAATAATTAATGAATACTTTAAGAGGAGATGCATAATATCAATAATTATTTCTCATTTTTATGTTTTTTTGGAAGGAGATTAGTGAAATATATACAACATTAAAAAAAAAACTATTTCTACCATTTTAGAATCAATATTATGTAGAATTTTAATGTATTTTTATTAATTGATATTTCTTTTTAAATAACGAGTAGATAGCTCCTAAAAACAGCACAAAAAACGGATGGCGCGGCGTTTTGCTCGGGGTACCGCCTTAAGATAACAAACAAACAGGCAGACAGATAGAGTTACTTTCGCATTTATAATATTAGTATGGGCAATTAAGTATGAGTGTAAATTTGTATTGCAAATACGACACGGATGATTCTCGTGACTGGAGACTGTTTCACGCTTAATTGAGAGGCTAGTGATGGGTGTCGGAATCAATTAACATTATTATCAGCATATTCATCCATACTAATCGAAAGTGTTCGTCTGTCTGTTACGTTTTCTTGTCTTATTTTGATGGAACTGGGCACACGAATAGACTATAGGACCTGGTTTAAGACTTACTTAGATACTCTTAGGGTTCCGTACCCGAGGGTCCAAACGGAGCCCTATTGCTGTCAATCACGTGTCCGTCTGTCCGTCGTCTTTCATACGGGTTTAACAGCCAAATGGTTGGAGCTACAGTTGACCCAAAGCCATAGAAACAAATTGTCAAAAAATATTTAAACTGTTTTTAAAGGGGGCTCCCGTACAGTTAAGGGGGGAGTGAAAAAAAATTGAAACAAAGCCACCAAAGCCATATAAAAAAAAACAGAAGAATTTTTAACTTCCTATTGAACTATGAACTTGAAATTTGGTGATAATGTTTATTATTAGGTACGGATATTTTACTAATAAATACCAACATGTTGATAAATCAGGTTTTTCCTTTGAAATTCCCTATTTTGTTTGGTACGGAACCCTAAATGTGCTAAGTCCGACAGGCACTTGTCCGGTTTTTTTCTGGTAGTAAGATCCCTTGTGGTAATAAAAAAAAAACATGCGGGCACATGTTCTAAGTTCATCGAATTAGTCCTATCCTATCTATTGAGAGTTTGCCTGAGATTTTCAAACAAGGCAAAAACAGGCAAATGCTAGAGAAATCTATAGACTGACTGGCACTTAGATGTGCTATAGTTTTTTATTGGTCATAATCCTCTTGAATTTAGTTTTTTTTTTATTGTCATCACATTTCCGCTGATTGTCGCTTGATATGCCTACAAAAACGAAAATGTGATACGGGTTTTCCAGTTTTTTGTTTAAAATTTTGTTTATGTTGGTACGTACTCTGCCGACTTTGTGAGTAAAATATCGCAAACATGTAATACTGAAAAAATAAGAATTTCTCTCTAACACCGATTTCTGAAAGACTTACCAAGTTTCCTCACAAATAATCTTATTTCAAAATTCTACAGGAACCCGTTATGATCCGTCTTTATAACAATGGCCAATCAATTGATTATTTAAATGACGTACCAGGTGATTGAACTGTAGAAAACATTAAAAAAGTTTTCAGATATCGAATATTATAGGAAGTTCGGCACACTACGCGAGTCGCTGCGCAGTAGCAATTTAATGTGACAGGCTGACAGCGCAGCGGCGCGAGTAGCGAACTTTACAGCGAGATGTTAGCTACAATTTTTACCTAAGAATTTTCTTTAGTAAACAATCCATGTGGACATACCTTGGGGTCAATGCCATCAGGGTTGTAAATAGAGCCATCGTGCTCGATGATGCCGATGCAGGTGGCGCCAGCGCGGACCAGGTAGCGGCAAGTGTGGAGACCCACGTTACCGAAACCTTGGACGATGAATGTCTTGCCACCCCAGCCGGGGGTTGTGCCTGGTGAAAAAAATGAGAACATATTATAAATAAATGTAAATGCTTGTAATACCAGCTTATCAATAACGGGCTAGGGCAATGGGGGCCACCCGCGTATAAATTTGCCGCTAGAGGCGCTGTTGTAGCATAAGGTCTCCGATATGTCAAACGCCACTGTTTGTGTTGAATATTTCGCGATACTTCAGATTAGTTATGGCAAATATGAGTTACGGGTCAATGAATTTCAGTGATTTAAGGTATTAAAAATGATTTTAATGTAAACTTGGTTTTCACGCCCGTAGTAGGTACGTGTAACAGGTACAAGTAACAAGTACGTGTAGTAGGTATGCGTAACAAACTTTGACAGCTATTCCACAGACTCCTTCAGGACCTTAGTCAACGTTCCAAGTTTAAACTGCCGTTAATAACTTCATCCTCATTCCTATTTCTGGGCAAAACTGCAAAAGCCTCTTCTCATAGAAGGAAAAAGTATTGTTATGATAACCACGCTTGCTGAATGGGGATTGGCGGTTACATAATTGCACTATTTTTGGTAGAACTTATGTGGTATGGCAGTGAAGGTAGTCGCCCCCAAAGTGGTTTAATGACCTGAGTGAGGGTCGCAAGTATTCGCTGGATCAGTAGTTATGGCAGTCTTTAGAGAAGGTATATCTGTGGAGTAGACGTCTTTTTATTAAGTTGCAATGTATGAATGTACCTATGGATGTTATGTTCGGGTCAAATCTTGCAACTGAATTTTAAAGCAGTTATCCTCAACCGATTAAGATGACACTTTGCATACCTACTCGTTTGGTTTGGAATTTTGGATGACAATGGACGGTAAGACAAAAAAAAAAATGTAAAATTATTAGGTAGAAGGTGGAGTGTAGGTAGGTATGGTATGTCTTGCTGGCAACTGATATATTTTTTGACTGTCGAATGTTACGTATTATTGTTTTGTTAATCTAAAGGTAATCAATCAATTTAAAAATAAACCTGATATAATACCTACTTGATTATACTGTTCAGACGGAGATATGAATATCGGATATTATTTTTATTTTATCTTGTGCGTTTGGTGACAGGCAGGAAACTATATTTCATATCGCGTGACAATGGCGAAATTGGACAAAGATTAGAACAAATATGTACCTACTTCTATATTAATATTATAAAGAGGAAAGTTTATTATTTTCGTATGTAGCGAATAAACTTAAAACTACTGGACCGATTTCCAAAATTCTTTCACCGTTGGGAAGCTACACTATCCCCTGGTGACATAGGAATATACTTTTTATCCCTGTATTGTATTCCAATTAATTTTTTATTGTAGGCAACACGCTTTTTATTTTTTTAATTAATATTTACCTAGCCAGTTGTATCCCTCTATCCATGGATGCCTCTCCCTTGTTGTATATTTAAAAACATGTAGTGATTTAAGAACTCTTTAGAATTGCAATAAGGCGATACTGGTTGTTGCTACTTACATAATATATGTGCATAATATTATGATTAAGAGCATGCATATGTTTACAGTTAGGTACATATGAATGCAATTAAAAAATAACAATAAAAAGAACAAACATGGCCCTGAAAACTAGCATACATACATAACATTTGTTATGTGTTGTGATGTGAGATAAAAATATTAGGATTTACAACCGTGGCGCCATAACTATGTTTGCGGTTTGCGTGCAATTTATCATAAACCAAGGAATGGTAAATTGTATTCTACGTCACAATTATTATATTTACTATGTTGTTAGAACTTGATGAACGTCATTCTCGGCAGCGTTTCTGCGTTTCTTCAGCGTGACGTTGAAAGAGAAAACTGTGTTTGAGAGAAGTGAAAATTATTATAGAGGAGAGATTTCGTTTTTGATATTTAATTTCTCTCGTATGTTTTTATCTAAAAGTTATTAAATACCTTTCCTAAAGAAGAAATTCTTTATGGAAAAGATTAATTCTATAAATTAAAGTGAAGATACCCCTCACTAGCTGATTCACGTCTAAACGGCTA
This sequence comes from Orthosia gothica, assembly GCA_949775005.1. Classification (NCBI taxonomy): domain Eukaryota; kingdom Metazoa; phylum Arthropoda; class Insecta; order Lepidoptera; family Noctuidae; genus Orthosia; species Orthosia gothica. The sequence continues at coordinate 22,083,789 of OX459037.1, forward strand.
GTCGTAATTTTTTGCAAAAAATATTTGCTACATGAGACCATTTTCTTAATAATTTAATCTAAGAAAATTTTGAGTTTTATTCGTATAACATAGCGTAAAAAAATTTTAAAACCGGCGGGCGTATTGTAATGAAATTGTCACCATCTGAAAGACAATTTAACTATCTACATTTTGGTTTGAGGCCTTTTTTTTAAATCATAAAATAATACATTCGTCGTCCTTATGTCGTTTTTAATATCGACAGACATCTTAAGTAGGTACATATCTGAACCAAAAACTAGTTCGTGAATCAAGCTGCATCGTTCTAGAACAATGATTAGTATGCTTGACCTATAGGCTACAACAGTCCTACTCATAGAATAATAACACTAGTCCTTCGAATAACCTGCTTATGAAATGTCAGAATTATCATGTGACCGATATATGATAATAAAAACATATGAAGTCATAGCTTCGACGTCTACGCTTGTTTGATGGTGTGTACTTAACGCCAGATTATGTCCTACATACATGATGAAAAGGTTTTATGATGGCCCCAAGGGCGGAGCCTTGGCGGGTCCCATTGAGACCTGTCGTCTTTTGGCTATAAATAAAGAAATATTACAGAAAAAGACAAAGAAACAAATTAATTCCCAACTTATTTTAAAACAGAATAACATGCCTTAAATTTAAGTTTATTTCAACTAATAAATCCAATTCAATCTAAAGTTATCACAGTTCACAAAGTGTCCAGTTTAATAAAACGACAATTTCATAGGTTAAAGACCTATTATTCATTAGTAGTTTTGTAATTCAAGACGAGCAGTTTTTAAGTTGTAAATGTCTAGGTATAATTTGATGGTGTACAATAAAGTATATTCTATTCTATTCTATTCTATTCTACAAGGTTAGACCAATTATAGACGTTTATTATTAGTTCACTAGTATTGGAAGTAGAGAAAACTAGATAATAGCTCTTGATGGTAGCGCGCCCTTACGTAGAGAGGAGGCTTTGAGTTTTGGTGATTGTTACATTACTGGAACGTTAAGTCTTTATAGGTATGCTCGTGTTGGTGCGGAATTTAAATCTATATCTACATACAGTAGTCACAGCGGATCTTTGTGTCTCTGAAGTTGGCTCTGCGAACTATTGAGCATGAATCAGTTTTTCATTTCAACGAGTATACTGGATAGAGTATGCGAGATTGGACGATCGAAAACGAGTGAAAGAATGCTATCTTCTACCTCAACATTAACACAAAAATTGCGCAGAGTCTTGCAGCCAACTTCAGAGACACAAAGATCCACACAGACTATAGTTCTCGCCAAACTTCTGAGCCGCCCTGAAGTTGGCTTTCCGATGCGCAAGGCAGGCAACGGTGCTGTTTTTAACCGACTTCGCAAAACAGAAGGGTTTTTTTTTTATGTGTTTTACCTCAGAACTTTTTATTGGGTGAACCGATTTTGATGATGCTGTTTTTATTAGAACGCTGGTACTTGTCATGATCATATCATCAAGATCTGATGAAGAACTTCGGAGATATACATCAGCAGCCTAATTGTGTAAGTAAATTTGGCAAAGGAAACAATCTGTTTTTTTCCCAAAAACACACACATACACTCTGAAAACGAAAGAAGTTGAATAAAGATTCAACTTCTTTGTGTATGTGTGTGTTTTTGGGAAAGAAACAGATTATTTCCTTTGCCGAATTTACTTACACAATTAGGCTGCAGAACTCTTCAATAAATGACAGCAAATCATTCGGGATAGCAGCAATGGCAAGTCTGTTTATTGTTTACACCATTTACACATAACATCACACTGGTACGCTCTAAAGGGGTACGCAGGTGTGAACAGTTCACCTAGTCTTTAGAACTGGTCCATTATGTACCACAACTAAAGTGTTTTTTTTTTTTACAAAAAATTCAACTGACTTCAAAGTGCAACAATAGAAAGTGTTTTTTTTTTGTAAATATGTTTTTTTTTTGTATGAGATTTACTACTGCGTATCTATTGTAGCCAACTTCAGGGCGGCCAATAATTTTGGCGAGAACATACTATAGTTTATCGTTGGGATTCCTACAAAGCAACATCAGGGAAGGCAATGACCGCTAATGCCGCTTATTTTTGGCATCAACTACAATGTGTTTGATGTAGTTTCGCAAGACCGATCGTTATGACGATGCACTATGTATATAATATCTATACAGCATTGATGTTGTTAATAATACCTACTTTAAAGCTCAGATTATGTTCTACAAGGATAGGACAAAAATTTATAATTTTTCCAGCGTACGACAGCACGACCGCCCGTTGTGATGATAGGTACCTAGTTCATATATAATAGCCAGCTTGATACACTTGAGTCGATAGAAAAACGGGTCAAGAGGCTCATCGGCTATGAGAAACTGGTCGAGTCAAGTTTCAGAGCCTTGAACATCATCGCCGAGTTGCCAGCCTGTCTGTTTTTTATCGGTTACATTACGGGGGGATGTGTGATAGAACTGCACAATTTGATTCCGCTTAGCCAGTTCCATCATCGGACTATAAAACATACGGCGATGCGTCATCGGTATATGGTGATTGGTGGACATCCCACCCGTACGCACAAAGCGTTTGGGGAATACTTTTATTGTGCGTACAGCTATGGAGTGGTATTACCTGCCGGAGTCTGCATTTCCTGATAGCTACAACCTGGGAGTCTTTAAGTAAAGAGTGAATAGATTACTTCTAGGCAAGCGTACCCCATCGTCGACCACATCATCGCTTACCATCATGTGAGATAGTAGTCAAATGCGATCCTATATAAAAAAAAAAAAAATATAGCTTACCGATCATGCTCATGTAATTGGCCTCGTTGATGAAGTTCTCGAGACCGTGGAACACTCCTCTGCCGGTAGCGGACACACGACCGTGGATACCTCCCTGTTATGAACAAAAAACGTGTCATTAATGATTTTAGGTACAGAATAAGTTAGGTACGAACAACTGAGTGGCACATTAGCACTGTTGTAATTTTGAAAAACCTGTTCTCGTTTTGTAAAAAACTCAAGTAAAGTAAAGGGTTACACTTTTAGTTGGTTAATGAGCGCAAAAACAGCTAATGAACGAGGGTCTTACCTTACTCAATGCTTTATGAATAGGTAAAAACTGCACAAAGGCGAACTTAATGCCCAAATGATGTATTTTTATGTGCATTACAGATGTCTGATGTGTATTATGCCTATCACACCTTGCATTTGTAGTCAACCTCACTGCAGACTTAGTATTTGTTTTTTTTATAAGAAGCCATACTTTAGAAGTGGCTATTTGATGTATTGACTTAGCTGCAACAGTGACGTAGCTTTGGTATCAAGTTTTAGGTAATGAAGAGTTAGTAATCTCATTTTTGGTTTGATTAAAAACTTGAAATATACAAAAAAAAAACATTTCGGGCCACCACGAGTCCACAACTCATTGGTCGTATAGTCAGAGCGGATCTTTGTGTCTCTGAAGTTGGCCCTGCCAACCATTGCGCATGAAACAGTTTGTCATCGACTATATAGCATAGAGTAACTGATATAGGACGATGCGGCAAACGTAAGCGAGTGAAAGAGACAGATATACAATGCTATCTTCTCCTTCAACATTGACACAAAAATAACTACCGCGCAGGGTCTTACAGCCAATTCTGAGACACAAAGATCCGTTATGAATATTATGACCTCAAGAGTGGCCAAGCATTTTTGAATCAGACTGAATTTTTATTTGATTCAAAAGTTTTTTTTTTCATTTCTGTTTGCAAATTCTTACCTGGTTGATAGGCTTTCCAGTAACGCAAGCGTGTGCGTTGATGTCCTGGTAACCGATGGTCTTGGCGTACGTGTCGGCGATCCACGACATCTCGCGTTCTCCGGTACCCATGTCAGGGGCGGGTACGTCCACACCGGGCCCTGTAGAACGAAAGACATTATGTTAGGACAGTGAACTCGGAAATGTGACAGAGTATGACAAAGTAGGTGGATCTTATGCTTCTGTTCGTGTCGATTAACTCAAATTTAGTCTCAACTATCAATATTTTTAACCGTAACCGTAACCCAAAAAGTAGGAGGTTATCAATTTGACTGTATTTCTTTTTTTTAAGTTTCCTCAGAACTTTTTACTAGGTGAACCGATTTTGATGTTTTTTTTTTTTATTTCAAAATCTGGTGCCCCATTTAATTATTTCATCAAGATCTGATAAAGAACTTCGGAGATATACATCAGAACTCTTCAATAAATGACGGCAAATCACTTGGGATTGCTGCAATCGCATATCTGTTTATTGTTTACATCATTTGATAACATAACATCAGACTGGTACGCTCTAAATGTATGCAGGTGTGAACAGTTCACCCTGGTATACTCGCATTCCACCGGTTTTGTTCAAGTTTCATGTTATTGGGTTAATCTATTCTGGCATCACTTTGGGCATTATATTGCCTATATAACTGGTCCGTTATGTACCACAACTAAAAAGTGAAAAATAAAAAACTTTTTTACACAACAATACAACCACAGATACAACCGACTGGATTGAGTGAGTGAGTTGTAGTGTTTTCATTTGGAAGTCGGGTTTTTTTTGTAAAAAAAAGTTGATGTCCGACCAGTGTCTAGTTATTTGGATAGCTCTGTCATTTCAGTACGCGAATTCAGGTGCAGTAGGTGGATAAAGAAAATAAAGTAACTGGTGGAAAAATTAACCGCTATAAGTATTCTAATCCATTTCCTTCACTAGACTCAATCATATAGACAGTTATAAAGGTTGTTTTATATGTATTGTTATTAATCAAGGGTATTTTTCAGTTGTCATGGCAACTAAGTCGAGTGGAGTTGAGTTCCCTTTTGAAGGAAAGATCTTAGAATATAAGTGTTAGTAAAGTATTGGCAAATAGCTCTTCAGAAATAAGAAAATCCCTTTGCATAGTAATACATAGGATGTTTAGGTAAACAACTGTACACATGTTGGTAAACAGAGTAACTTTCTAAAGGTGTACCAGGCCCCTCAGAAAGTATTGCGAAAAAAAGTTTTTATATATGGGAGACTGGCCAGTTATAATGTTTTTCGAAAATATGATTATTTATAAGTAAAAATAAGTAAGTTCCAATTTCAAAATTTCCCTCCACATTTTTTGCGAGTTAATTCAAAGTATTGTGTCTCACTGAAATATGGATCTGCGCCGGGAACATTTTAGAGCTATGATTTTATACGATTTCAAGTGTCGCCTGAAACCGGATGAATCGTACGATAGACTTCAAATGGCATTCATGGATGAAGGCCCTTCCAAGGCAACCGTGTATCGTTGGTATAACGAATTCAAGCGCGGTCGACCAACTTTGGGGGATGACGAAAGAAGCGGTCGCCCTTTGACGGCTGTTACCGAAGAAAACGTGCTAGCAGTGAAAAATTTAATCCAAGACAATAGGCGAATTACATATCAGGAGATTCAACACATATTGAAGATTGGATCGGGAAGCGTTCACGAGATTCTACACAGCCATCTTCGCGTGAGGAGGATAGTATCACGCTGGGTGCCGCACAACCTCACCGATGCTCAGAAGCAGGCCCGGGTGGAATGGTGCCGTGATATGCTTAACAAATTTGAAGCAGGCTCGTCTCGGCGTGTTTACGACATCGTTACAGGTGATGAGTCCTGGATTTATCAATACGACCCAGAAACCAAGCGCCAGTCGACTGTTTGGGTGTTTCAAAATGAGCCAACGCCTACCAAAGTGAAGCGATCTAGAAGCGGGGGTAAGATTTTGATCGCTAGCTTTTTTAATTTGACTGGCCACTTGGTATCAATTCCCTTACGGGATCAAAGAAGCATTAATGCCGAATGGTATACTACCAAATGTTTGCCAGAAGTTTTTTCTGTTATAAGCAACAAGCGACCAAACACAGGGCTCCGCGGGCTACTGCTCCACCACGACAATGCACCTGCGCACACCGCACTCAAAACGAGGGACTTCCTGGACAGCACGCCAGTCAAACTCCTGGGTCACCCTCCTTACAGCCCTGATCTAGCATCGTGTGACTTCTTTTTATTCCCAAAAATAAAAAATCAGCTCAAAGGGATACAATTTTCGTCGCCGGAAGATGCGCTGGCTGCGTTCGAGCAGGCTGTAAACGAGGTGTCTGCGGCGGACTGGAAAAAGTGTTTTGAAAACTGGTTTAGGCGCATGAATCTTTGTATAGAGGCTGGTGGAAAGTACTTTGAAAAGATTTAATAAAAATATATGTACGTATAGAACAATTTTTTTTAGTTTCGCAAAACTTTCTGAGTGTCCCACGTATAGTACACCATAATATTATGATTCTAAACGTGACTTGCCTATAATTAAACAGTGTTTTAATGGTCTTTGAGTCACGTTTAGGTGACTAGCTACTTAATTATCATTAAGATCTAATGCCACTGGCTGTATTAATCCCTTTAGTTGACTTAAACTGTTGTAATTTTAAATACAACTTACTTACTTGTTGTTTTTTACGGTCAAACTTTGAGTAAGTAATAAGTAATTTATTTCTTAAAACATACATTGTGTAGAAAATATAAGTAAAATAGAAAAGAAACCATTAAAAAAAGAATCGAAAACATAAAAAAATACAAAATAATAACAGAACCTTAATCGTAGTAAATAGAGTCCATAAAATTCAATAATAATTATAAAAAATATCAATAATGTCACCTATTACAACAGAACATTTTGAAATAATAATAATTTACATTCCATGCTAAATTCATTCCAGTAGAATTAAGAAAAAAATAAAATCCAATGTCAACAATTTATTTGAACAAAAATTAAAAAAAAGGTCAGTCTTCGCAGGTGATAAAGGTACATAATATGTAAATTATATTATACTTGGTAGAGTATGTATCATAATCTCAAGGCTCTTAAGGTTAATCTAGATAAAAGAATAAAACGGAATCCTATGCTTGACGATGCACAGATGTTAGGTAGGTACTGGCTGGAGGAGTAGGTAATCAAAATACCAAATCTTTACCCAACCCATGCAAAGAAAACTTCAATTAAAAGTACCTACCTACTACTAAGCTTTACTACCTACTCAATCATGGCTTATATTTTCAAATTCATTATCTGTAATTAGATTTGATTTTTATTATTCACTGGGTTTATCAACAGCCATTTATCGGTTGCTAAGAAGTAATATTGCTTGAAGAAACGTTTTATTGGCCTTTCAATTTAATCTATCTGATATCGATACTGAAATTATGGTAAGTATATAAAATCTCCACAATCATGAACTATAAAATATAGGTGAAAAACATTTTTTTTGGTTACAAGGTTGTATTTCAGATAAGTTTTTTTGGGGGTTTGGCCCAATTTCTTGCTTGTCATGTTTCTTAGGTGTCTCACTTTGACAACACGTTATCATTATGACTTTAAAACGTACGCATATCTACAAAATCATAATATTTCACTCTACAAATTGCCGCTGGACCACAGTATAAATATGGACGAACAGTACGGAAACTACCTACAAACGCTCGAAAAGGCACACTCACACAAACATGCGCATCGTCGAGACCCCTAAGCGGCTCGCACTACTGACAACACCGCGGACGCTGCTGAGGGGTCTCGTCGGTGCGCATGTTTGTGTGAGTGTGCCGTTTCGAGCGTTTGTAGGTAGTTTCCATACTGTTTGTATATTAATACTGTGGCTGGACGGTTATCACGCGACAGTAATTTCCTTCGTCGGTTATCGACCTAGGTAAGTGGACAGTTGACGGTCGATGACCGTAGCTAACATCAAAACGAGACGTTTCGATTTGCATACAACATCTAATCTATGTAAGTTAATAAATAATGAATTATGTAAATGTAGCTTAATACAAAATAAATAAGGCAACATTTAAGTTATATTTACCCTGTCTGTTATTATAACATAGGTACCGCCATATTATTGAAATTCTGTTTCAATCAAAAGCCAGTGAATAATTTTCAATTCAAAAGTACTCGACCCACATATTATTATACCTAACAGGTATGTAGGTATCACCTTTATCATGAATTTATGACATTGAAGTGTCAGTCAAACCTTATCATTTCAATTAGCTTTTCAGTGGCTGGGTTAACTTGTTTACTCCCCTGGCGCTAATTATGAAATTATCACAAAAACACAATTCAAAACTTATTTTTTTTAAACCAGTCTTCTCATCTCTCTCTGTCATCAACAGCATTGGTACCTAATAGACATTCTTAAATTCTTAGGGTTGTTATTGTTAGTACAGTTACACCAATGGATGGATCCTCGATCCAAGGTAGCATAGATCACCCGACGTCAATAAACTTAGAAACTGTAGTCACCTGTAGCCAAGTTGACAATCTACAATCGATAACGCTAGTAGAAAACGAATCAATGTATGGGAATGACACATCTGATCGTTAAGTCACGTGGACTGTGGACAGCTAGACCAAACAAAGAGAAGGCGTTAACGATTGTAAAAAGAGATTCGATACAAAACGTTTGTAACTTGGCTAGGGGGGCTCTGTAGCCAAGTTGACAATGTACAATCGATAACGCTAGTAGAAAACGAATCAATGTATGGGAATGACACATCTGAACGTTAAGTCACTTGGTCAGACTATACAAATAGAAGGCGTTAACGATTGTAGAAAGAGATTCGATACAAAACGTTTGTAACTTGGCTAGGGGGGCTGCTCCAGCAAAAGCTACTTCGCCAATCCACTAACTTGGATGTCAGTTTCACTGTTTCATCGATAGATCTTCGATTGAGGATCGATCAATTGGTGTTGTAAGTAAGGGTAGCAGCCTATGCCCAATAGTGTGGACGCCTTTCAGCTGAAAATATTAAGATGATGCAAAAAACTAATGTAACGTACCAATGAAGCCCTTCTTGGCGAGCTCGAGGGTGAAACGACGGGTGATCTTCTCCAGCTCATGCTCGGAGTATAACTTGGGGTTGATCTTAATACCGGCCTTGGCGCCGCCGAATGGCACATCGACGCACGCGCACTTGAATGTCATCAAGGCGGCAAGAGCCTTGACTTCGTCTCTGGACACATCGGTTGAGAATCTGATACCTGAGGAAGAGAAAAAGGATATAAATTAGATATAGTTAAATAATACGGAGAAAGGGAAGCAAAGTATTGCTAAAGTAGCAAGTTAGCAACCAATATGGGGGTGGCGATCTGAGATCGATTAATTGAGAAATTATTTTTTGGACCGAAATCTAGTACTGAATCTCATGATCCAATGCATCGATATTTGATTTTCTGTTTTGATAACAAACCAAAATGAAAAAAAAACAGTTTCCTTGAAAACTTTTCAATGTAACCAAAATGTATGTCTTGTTTTATACCTGATACTTTAATTTAATTGTAAAAACCACTTTAATTAGATAAAAATGTTGAAAGATCGATTATTATTTTAATTGATGTTCGGATTGGATTTATATTTGTATTGAAAATATCAACGCGAAAAGTAAATAAAAAAATAAAGGTAGATTTTTAGAAAATCGATTTTGTATGCGTCGATTTTTTTTTGTGAATTGGTTTTTCTGATTTCGATTCGAATCGATTCAAGAATCGATCTTTTTGATCGCGACGCGATTGGTCAGTCGATCGATGTGTCAACTGACCAACCAATCGCGCGTTCGGATTCGGTGCTAAACGTTCCCCGCTTCGTACGAGTATCTAAAGAGACCTAAAAACGAGTTGTGCGCATCTAACGACTCTTGCCAAGTTGCGTGCCGGCAACTATACCAACTAACTAACTACGTGTATACTATACTTTGTTGTGGAGGTCAGATAAAGTCTCCGCCAGATAACATATAAATAAAAGTCATTGATCCGACTTGTACCAAGAACTATAATCACGTAACTTGAAAACATGATGTTTTGTTTATGGAGATATTTTGATAAGCGAAGAACCATTTTATCCGTTTAAGTCATGTAAATCGGTGCACGCGTTTAAATGCCAACTGAAAGGGTCAAGGACGCCCCTTACCGCGATCCGTTTGTTTTGTTCGTGTTAGCGACAAACGTATCGTTTTGAAATATTGGAGTACATTGGTAGACATGTGTTAAAAAAACGACTTTTATTATTTTGTTATCTGTCGGTGAGTTTAGGTCACAGGTGAAGTCGTGAAGCTGAAGAGTTTGTTTGTTTGAACGCACTAATCTCAGGAACTACTGGTTACAATTGAAAAAAACTTTTTGCGTTGGTTATTCCACTTATCGAGGAAGGTTATAGGCACGCTGCAACTAATAGGAGCGGAGCATATTCGAAAAATGTTGCAAAAACGGGCAAAATGCCAATCCGCAATGTCCTGCGTCTGTGTTTCCGAACGCATTCAACCCGAATCTCTTCAAAGTGAGAGTGAACAGGCTTCTTCTGGGTAAGCTCACTCCATCGTTGACTCTGTCTCTGTCACCTCTGACCTAGACTAGAGTCAAGAGCAAACCCATCATAAATAAAATAAAATATTCCTTTTTGAGAGCTTCCGCTGCGTGCGCAGCGTAAGCGGTTAAAGTTACGCAACATTCATGTATGTAGGGTAGTTAGGTAGCTAGTTAACGGGAGCGAAGCCGCGTGGGACAGCTAGTGTAAAATACTGCTGTTCAGTTGTATCCGGATCCGGATAGACAGAAACCGATCCTAACAGTCGGGATAAAGCATACGTAAATTAATTGATTGACAAAGTAGTTAACAATAACTTCGCAGAAAGCATTACAAAGCAATCTGCTAAGCTACATATTTATATGCACAGGTATTTAGAGAATTTGCACACTAAAAAGCGAACCTAAATTCAAAAAAACTCATTGTTTCAATTCATCAATTGCAGTTTTTCATTCAACACATTAAACAGGGCTCGGTAGTAACATGTTTTTACATAAACGTGTTTGTTAACAACACACCGAGTTAATTGTTTTTAATGGTTCATTAGAAGACAGACCCAATGAATAAATTCGAGGAAGTGGTAATTAGAACTTGCTATCTTTGTAAACGTCAGAATTGCGATCAATCCATGCATAAAATTTTTTTAAACGAAAGTAACTCTGTGCGTCTATCTCAGGGGTCATCATCACCAGTTACTTTTATTTGGTGTCCGTTTTTTCACGCCTAAACCGCTTTTTCTTCTTCCATACCGTCCTGTCCCCCGTCACGCTATCACTGACTTCCTTTTTTCATATCACTCCTCACACAATCCATTAATCTTTTCCCTCCCCTCTGCATCCATCCACATTTATATTCATAACTCTTTTAATAGCATGCGTTTCATCCCTCCTCATCACATGACCATACCAGGACAAACGGTTTCCTTTCAAAAAATCCGTCACTGCCGCCACTTTCAAACATCCTCTAATATACTCACTTCTCACTTTATCTACTCTCGTCACGCCGCACATCCATCTCAACATTCTCATCTCTGCTACATGCAATCTCTTTTCATCAATCTTTTTCACAACCCAACATTCTGATCCATACAGTATGACAGGTCTAATCACGGTCTTGTAGATTTTTCCCTTTAACTTGAGGGACATCCGTGGGTCATGTTTAATATTAGTAGGCAGTAGAATATTTGTTGGTACCTAGTATACATTTCTAAAAAGCTCGTGGCTAAATAATAACAGCCGCACGGGTCGATCTTCAAGGTTAAGCAATGCTTGACGAAGTCGGTCCGTGGATGGGTGACCATTTCAACATATCGAGTTTCCTCTGTGCCTCGGAAAGCACGTTAAGACGGTACCCTGACCAAAAAATCGGCATGAGATATGAGCGTTCCTATTGGTCTAGCGGCACTGGTGGCGCATGAATTACAGTAGTGAATACGCCCAGATTTTAGAATAAAATCTTTATAAAATCGAATTTTGGTCTTTTGAAAAAAATAATTCTAGAAAAATGTTCGTTATTAAATTGTCTATCCATTAGTGTTAGTACAAAAAATAATCAATGAACACTTTACGAGGAGATGCATAAAATCAATAATTATTTCTCATTTTTATATTTTTTTGGAAGTAGATTAGTGAAATATATACAACATTTAATAAAAAACTAAATCTACCATTTTAGAATCAATACTATGTAGAAATTTAATGTATTTTTATTAATTGATAATTCTTTTTAAATAACGAGTAGATAGCTCCTAAAAACAGCACAAAAAACGGCTTGCGCGGCGTTTTGCTCGGGGTACCGCCTTAAGCCGTTGGTCCCGGCTGTCATTTGAAGATCTATTGACAGTCGTTACGAGTAGTCTGACACCAGTCCTACCAAGAGGTATAGTGTTACCCTGTTACTGGGTTGTGGAATTCAGATAGGCAGTCGCTACATGTAAAACGCTGGTACTCAGCTGAATCCGGTAAGACTGGAAGTCGACCCCAACAATAATTGGAAAAAAGGCTAGGCAGATGATGAATTTAAGCGAAGGTTTACTCAAATAGATTCTGCAGATTTGAAATATTAATACATCATGTAGACCTGTATGTGTCATCTGGTGATCTCATGTAGGTACCTACCTAAGATTTATGTCTTTTATCTTGCAATGAAATCAATTTTGATGAATGTTTATTTTGAACTAAAAGGGGTTATCCGCAGCAAGTGGTATGATATGAGCTATCTCGACATGTATAGGTATGGATGATGAAATATTTTTGTTTCGTTTAGTGACACTGGTGACATCTCACCTGATTAACGGAGTAGGTTACCTACTCTACCTACTTTAATTCCTCATAGTTACTAAGAATGCAGATATATGAAAGATTCTGACAGCATCATATAATACACACTAATAATATGCCTTAAATTCTCTTGGGTCATAATAATATCGCCCGGAGGCAACGTGGGAAAAATAGACGGAAAAAGAACGCGCGGCCGTTCACTTACTGGTTAGATCGAATCAAGGCGATACCCAGGACTTACTATGACCCCTGAAAAGAGCCGAAGACAGAGCCTGGAAGCATCTCAACATTGTATCCGTCATTGCTTTTCAGGATGGCCACGATTTTCAGCAATGAAGTATACGGATAAGAAGAGCAATGTCTTATTAGCTTCCTAATAACTTAGCTAGTAAAATTATTTTTTTTATCAAAAGAAGCGAAAACTACGTTCTACTGAAAATGGTGAAGTATGTACCCTGTATTTTATATTTCTATGTACCTCTACGTGTTCGGGGTGTGACTTTCGAGACGCTCTCCATTTGAAGCAGCCAAGAATCGGTGTTGAATATTTAAAATGACTTCATAGTTTGGCAAGAATTTCTTTGTTTTGGAGACGGGGAAGGAAAACGAGCTGGCATTCAAATGACTAAGTAGGCTATATTTTTATCCTTTAACCGTTATAGGTAGTTATTTGTTTACAACAAATATATAAAGGTAAGTTGTCAGCGACAAAAACATGGAACCAGTCAATATCTGTGGTTTCAATTGACACCTACGTAGGTTTGTGTTAATTCTTTCATTTAATTTGCATTGTTATGTAATTAACTCAAGATTCTACTTTAAATTTATTGTAGGAGTAATATCTTTATGTCACTAAAAGACTAGATAATTAATCTTTCGATTTTTGGTAAATAATTTGCTTTATCCACGGCTAATTTAACTTCTCCTAAAAGCTTTAGTTATATAATTGTTAAATGGCTCGGCTAAATTATACCTATCTAAGAATAGTTTCAAATTATGGAAGTCGCATAATTACATTTACATTACCTATGTAAATAAATAAATAAACTGGCCAAGTGCGAGTCGCACTCGCGCACGAAAGGTAGCGTGCCATTATGGCAAAAACAAAACACGTTTGTTGTATGGGAGCCCCACTTAATATTTTTTTTTTTTTTTTGTATTTGTTGTTATGGCGGCAACAGAAATACATCATCTGTGAAAATAACAACTGTCTAGCTATCACGGTTCATGACATACAGCCTGGTGACAGACAGACATACGGACAGTGGAGTCTTAGTAACAGGGTCCCGTTTTTACCCTTTGTGTACGGAACCCTAAAAACTATGTTTCACCATAAACATTTAATCACATACCTACGTTAGAATAAATGAGACTGTTTTGCACGGCATATTTTTGTCTTGTTTTAAATAACTCGACCAAACGTTAAGCGACTGAATGGGCTCTGTTCGAGACAAATTTCAGCTATTTTTCAGCACTCTTTGTATAGAATATTTTGTTTGGAGTTAAGTAGATAAACAGAATAATCTTTCTTGTACACCATAACAAATTACAAGTAGGAACTCAGCTCAGGAGTTCTTCTGGATACTGGTCCCTCTGTCCAGAGAGACAAATTTATTCATAAGTTTTTGATAATGTCATGTCTTGTCATACGTAATTTTAGATTACTTACACGAGTTATCAGTTTAATTACTAATTAGTTTTGTTTAGAGATCCGCAAGAAAACCAGGGTTACCGACATAACCCGAAGAATTGCGAAACTTAAGTGGCAGGGGCTGCCCGGCGAGCATGGCCTACTGTGACATCGCGTAAGTCACACTTTTAATCACAGTTTGGGCGATAAACTCATTTTGTCATAAATGCTAGCACGACGGCGTGAGATATTTTATTGACTTGTGGCATAACTTCTTGACGTTTATTTTTTTCTTTTTCGGAAATTTTCCAATTTTATTGCAGTTTCGGTTTAACCTTGGCCATTAAAACCATTTATGTTCTGAGAAGCATATCCCTACGAAGTACGACGCACTGTTTCCGAATTATGGGCCTCCGTATCTTATTTTATTTTGCATAAAACGCTCTATATTTCCAAAATGATATCTCGAAAACGGTATGTCCTAGGTAAAAAATAACCAAAATTTAGCAGCATCCCAACATGAATTATAAGTTTTTTTATTTTTTTTACATTGCTTGGTTTTCGCCTTGAACTACGGTCATGACAAGTTATGATAAAATATGTCATGTCTTACAATTTGTCTTAAATGCTAGCACGGGACAACCATGTGACATAGTTTACAGGCGCGACTTGCTTTTCTTGTTGTTGACTTCATAGTGCGACATAATTTGAATAGACGACCAAATAATATAATACGTAAAAAAGTATGCCGTTCATACAGCTGAACAACTTTTTAATTTTGTTGGGAATAAATTAATATTTGACCCACGACCATAGACTTATGCACACTTTATTTTTCTTTGTTTGTTTGATAACATATTAAGTGTTTGTTAGAAAGATATAATTATTGTGAAAATTTTAATAATTACTAAAAAATATAATAGCTTGGACCAATACCGGTGGGCCCCTATTTTTTATATTTTAAATGTTTTTTGGGGATTTTATTTAAGAAACATTTAAAAATGTAGAAAGTAAGAAGAAGAGAAGAAGAGAAAATAATTATTAAAAAAAAAAATAATAAAAATAAAAATAAGAACAAAAAAAAAAAAAAAATACAATTATGAGAAAGTAATAATAAAAAAATCATTAATAATCCTGTACCATTTCAATTAATTAATAAGCATTGATCACCATACACACAAAATGAATTTATTGCCATTTGGTGCAGTAATTAGAATGCAAATATATTTTTTAAACTATAAAATTTTATCACCACCTCCGAACGAAAGTGATACATTTTTCTAAATCATCTGTCAAAATGTGACATTTGTGACAAAATGGGTGCGCCCGTATTAGCAATTAAGACCCGATGAGTCCCAAACAAACGTCAGGAAATTTTCTCACGCCGCCGGTGCTATTATTTAGGACAAAATGGTGTTATCGCCCCAACTGCGATGAAATGTGTGACTCAAGCCATGTCACAGTAGGCCGTGCTCGCCGGGCAGCAACAAGAAAGGCATGTTGCGCCTTTAAAATATGTCACAAGTTTGACCCGTGCTAGCATTTAAGACAAATTGTAAGACATGACATAATTTATCATGTCTTGTCACAAGTGTCTTGGGTACGCCCATGCTCGCTAGGCTGGGCTCATTGCTCGCAGAACGTTCGATGGTGCAGAAAAATTCTGGAGTGGCGAATTCGCGAACCGAAAGACTTTGCGTTGGAAGGCGTCCCACCAGGTGGGTCCATGAACTGGTGAAGGTTGTGGAGATCCGCTGGATGCGAGACGCACGGGACCTGTCAATGTGGCGACGCTTGGGGGACGCCTATGTCCAGCAGTGGACGTCGGCTGATATGATGATAATGATGATGACTTAGTTTTGTTCGTTGTAATATGTACTTACGTAGATACTTAGAATATAGAGTAAGTAGTTTGGTAGGTACCTATAGTTTATCAATAAAGATTATCGCTAAAGATTATAGGAATGGCGTAAGTAGATATTAGTAATCTCACCACAGTTTGGCCGGACAATCTAATCGAAATTATAAAGAAGTAGGTATAATTGATTATTTGTAAGAGGTTAACTCTGGTAGTAGATAATGATAGAAAGCTACATTATTGCTGGGTGCCGGTATTTTTATGGCATAGTTGATATTAGAAGAGGACGAGACGACTGGGATGGTTGCCTCGAAAATTGGGTAAAGAACAACAAGGACAGAAATTTAATAAAAGGGGAAAACTATGCCAAGGAGTCAAACAGTTCGATTTAACAAAAAAAACAGTTTCTTATGTAAGTAGAAAACCAGCGTAGGTGCATCAAGAAAAGCTTTTGGAAAATCTTCAATATTATTGTCTCCTGGAAACAACATTTTACCTGACACTCGGTGCCATTTTTACAGTCTCGTCTGAAAAATGAATATAACCTTTCGAAATAGTTTCATTGCGATGTTCTGATTCAAAATTATTTGTTGATTGAAGACTAATCAGAGGGTTATGCTAGCAGTAATATTCAATTGTTTACGTTCGTATAACAACGTCGTAACTATAAATCAATTTCTTCTGGTGATTCCCAAAGGCCGCCCGGAGAAAAGGGTTTTTTTAAATATTGGTAAGTAGACTTGGAAGCTTTATTAATCGCAATAAAAAATGTGACGTGTCTTATTAATATACAGTTCATATTTGTAATTATATATAGGACAAAATTTACCAGTTTCATATAAAATTACTCAGAAAAACCTTTTCATCGCAGACCTTTGTAATTTACGGACTTCGTAAAATTGTAATCCATGGACACCCATGAAAGCTTTGTGTTGCACAATAACGAACAAACAATGTAAATATCCTCTCATTAAATGCCAATTATGAGAAGCGTTTATTATCTCAAATGATTACAAAAAGTACACCAATGGTAGTTTCACTAATAAGTGGTAAATCCATTGATTTTGTTTTATCGATTTCATGGACTGCTTAAAACCAATCGTATATAAATTTTAAAGAGATCAGAAAAAGATGGGCAGTGCCATTGGGCGAAATAATTACAGAACTGATCATTGGGTCAACATTATTGAGATCAATGCAAGGCACCAAGGCCAGTGTAACTCGTGCGTCACAGCAAAAGACAATAACACAAAACCACTTGGGCAGCTCAAAAAACAGGCCTATTGTCAGGTGCAGAAGGAATGTTCTAGAATGGAGTACAATGACCTGATGAATCCAAGACGTGACGGCAGAGTAGAAAAACTGAACGAGGTAGGCGAAACGCCGAGAAGAATGTAATTACAGGGGCATGAGGGCCGAGGGGGCTCAATTTAGGCGGTCTACACTTTGCATTGGAGTTAGAATGAGGAAGATTTGTCGTCTTAACACCAGTAATGGCTTACACAAGGTAACTAGATAATGATAGAAAGCTACATTATTGCTGGGTGCCGGTATTTTTATGGCATAGTTGATATTAAAAGAGGACGAGACGACTGGGATGGTTGCCTCGAAAATTGGGTAAAGAACAACAAGGACAGAAATTAAATAAAAGGGGAAAACTATGCCAAGGAGTCAAACAGTTCGATTTAACAAAAAAAACAGTTTCTTATGTAAGTAGAAAACCAGCGTAGGTGCATCAAGAAAAGCTTTTGGAAAATCTTCAATATTATTGTCTCCTGGAAACAACATTTTACCTGACACTCGGTGCCATTTTTACAGTCTCGTCTGAAAAATGAATATAACCTTTCGAAATAGTTTCATTGCGATGTTCTGATTCAAAATTATTTGTTGATTGAAGACTAATCAGAGGGTTATGCTAGCAGTAATATTCAATTGTTTACGTTCGTATAACAACGTCGTAACTATAAATCAATTTCTTCTGGTGATTCCCAAAGGCCGCCCGGAGAAAAGGGTTTTTCCATGTTGTCAAATTAGGGAAGTCAACTTTGTATAGAGTGATACTTGTCTCGGACTTCCCAGAATCTAATTCCTTTGATAAACAAGAACTGCATACCTACAGTCGAATAGGGGGCACGGCTGGACCAAGTTTACCACTTAGAATGAGTAGGTAAATAGCAAAACGTGATTCTCTAATAGAACTGTTGTCAAGCCGTGTGTGCTTTTCTAATTATCTCCAATAGGTTAATAATATACGCCACTGCATATGCCCAGGTGCTGACTATGAAATGAAAACAAGTCTTGTTTAATTTTAGCAGTTGCGCAACACAAAATGACGCGGAAAATTTGCGTCACGACCACGCCTCCCGTTGCCAACCTGCTAAGAACCCCATTTTTTTTTTTATCTTTATGTCAAGTGTCTAATCTCACTACCTACGCGAAAGCCTGTGACAAGAGTCACGTAACTTTTGATGTATCGCGTTCGTAATCGTCTTCGGTGATTTTAACAGCGCGATAATGCTGTTGCCAGCCGACACTTTGGAGGTGTGTTTAAGAAATTACACACACCTCCAACAGATTTGAATCTTCTAGCCCCCTGTGGTACTCCTCTTATCAAGTCTATATCTTCATAGTGTGTGTTCCTAAACGTTCCATTCTGAGGTGGTTTCGACAATTTGCATTACATGTACTGGTGATAAAATTTAATTACGTTTGTGTCCGTAACCATAAAAGCAATGTCATTAAGTTAATTTGCTAGAGGTACCTCTGTTATCAACGTTAGATTGTTTTAGATATGGAGATTCTAATTCCGAAATGGCGTAAAATATGATTACAACCGGTAAACAAGTTCAAGGTTTTAGGAAAATTCAAGTCATGCTTTCTTTATTTTACAAATTTTTTGAAGATTTGATTTGTTGTTCAAGAGGAACTTCAATAGCTGTAATGGTTTCGTGCTCTGATTTTCATACACATTTTCTTGAAGTGTTTGTTCGTGTCTATTGTCCAAGCACATTGTACTTAACCTTCTTGGAAAGTGTATTAACATTGTTTGCCACTTTCAACTTTTTCTTTCCGTTCTTACTTTAATATTTAATTGGTGAAGCATAAAATTACTGATTTTTTGCGAAAATAATATTGCAAAATTTTGTAAAATATGCAGAGTTACTTTATAGAGGAAAGCGTAGGCCATAAATGTCAATAATTAGTGACAAAGGATTGACTGTAAAAATTTAGAGGAAGGGTCCAAAATAAATGAAACTCATATCTTCGAAATTGCACTTTCCAAGTTGTCTCCGTCTGGGTCGACTTCTAGTCATTAATATTCTATTTATGTAAGAGGAATCGATCGACGTTCAGGAGAAGGCAGTCATGAGCTGCTAATTGATTGATTCAAGTAGCAGTAGCAGTAGCAGTAACAGGGCAGGTAGCAGGAAACAATGGTTTAATAACACAGGTCTGCGATTTTCTTTTTTGAAATGTTGTTTTCTTAGCTATTAATATTCATTGAGTTTGACTTAAAAGTAATATAAAACGGCAATAATATGATGTATATCTCGTCACACTGACCAGCAGCCTAATTGTGTATGTAATTCACTTACACAATTAGGCTGCAGAATTAGATGGAGGTGTTTGGAGAAAAATAACTACAAGACAAAAATTAAATTAAATACAAAACAAAGAAAATAATCAATAACAACGTAGTTATATTCTTTTAAAAAAAAACTGCCTTTTGTTGGTTTTCATTTATGAATTTTATTTTAACTCTACGTTAGCTATTTGCAAATCCAGCAGTAGTTCGCCATCATATCGTCCCAACGGCCTTGACACCTTTTTGCATATCTTTTAGTAAAGAACAAAAAATGCTATGCGTGTTTATAGATATTTTTTTTTAAATATTGGTAAGTAGACTTGGAAGCTTTATTAATCGCAATAAAAAATGTGACGTGTCTTATTAATATACAGTTCATATTTGTAATTATATATAGGACAAAATTTACCAGTTTCATATAAAATTACTCAGAAAAACCTTTTCATCGCAGACCTTTGTAATTTACGGACTTCGTAAAATTGTAATCCATGGACACCCATGAAAGCTTTGTGTTGCACAATAACGAACAAACAATGTAAATATCCTCTCATTAAATGCCAATTATGAGAAGCGTTTATTATCTCAAATGATTACAAAAAGTACACCAATGGTAGTTTCACTAATAAGTGGTAAATCCATTGATTTTGTTTTATCGATTTCATGGACTGCTTAAAACCAATCGTATATAAATTTTAAAGAGATCAGAAAAAGATGGGCAGTGCCATTGGGCGAAATAATTACAGAACTGATCATTGGGTCAACATTATTGAGATCAATGCAAGGCACCAAGGCCAGTGTAACTCGTGCGTCACAGCAAAAGACAATAACACAAAACCACTTGGGCAGCTCAAAAAACAGGCCTATTGTCAGGTGCAGAAGGAATGTTCTAGAATGGAGTACAATGACCTGATGAATCCAAGACGTGACGGCAGAGTAGAAAAACTGAACGAGGTAGGCGAAACGCCGAGAAGAATGTAATTACAGGGGCATGAGGGCCGAGGGGGCTCAATTTAGGCGGTCTACACTTTGCATTGGAGTTAGAATGAGGAAGATTTGTCGTCTTAACACCAGTAATGGCTTACACAAGGTAACTAGTTAAGTGCATTGTTAACACATTGACGAGACCTGAGAACTTAAATCGCAGTGCTAATATTTTACTTCCATGAGTAACAATATAATATATTGTCTTTTTATGCTTCCGGCTAGACAACCCTGTTAAACCAAATTAGTGCTTGGATTATCTGAATGGTCAGGTTGAAGCGTATTCCGACATTATGCCAAGTTTTAGGTCCATGCAATAGGAGGCTAGTGCCACTAAGAGCGTTCATAGACGGACTGCTTGGACCAGATAATGCCGAAAGAGTCAAGCGATTGCTGTAGGGCAATCTGTAGTTTTAAAATACACAAAAATGTAGAATCCGGGAACTGATCACGCTTTTAAGTTACAATTTTAGGAGAGGTACAAAAAGGGGCATATATCACGCGATGTTGATACAGCGTCAGTTTTTGAAACGTATTTAGTTAACAACTGTGAGTCGGCTAACGGTTTAGTTCCTGTTGCAAACAAAGGAGACCCTTGAAAACAGGTTACGGACCATTATAGTGCTTCAAACGAACAGCTGTGTTTTTGTTCGGGCCAAAAATGCAAGGGAGAGGGTGCAATTAGATATTTTATTGTAAAATGCAGTATTAATTATTATGTAACGAGTAAATTGTCGCACAATTTAATCCGTTATTGTTCTACTTATGTCTCTTTTAGCATATGGTGCCGTTTTGTGCGATTCGATAAAACGAGTAGATAATATGGTAGTCTGTCTGGTATTGTTATTAATGTTTGGCCGGATCCTGCGCTAGCAAGCGCTTACGTTAATAATTTTGATCAGTGAATTGCTTAATTAAGACGGTACCCTGACCAAAAAATCGGCATGAGATATGAGCGTTCCTATTGGTCTAGCGGCACTGGTGGCGCATGAATTACAGTAATGAATACGCCCAGATTTTAGAATAAAATCTTTATAAAATCGAATTTTGGTCTTTTGAAAAAAATAATTCTACAAAAATGTTCGTTATTAAATTGTCTATCCATTAGTGTTAGTACAAAAAATAATCAATGAACACTTTACGAGGAGATGCATAGTATCAATAATTATTTCTCATTTTTATGTTTTTTTTGGAAGTAGATTAGTGAAATATATACAACATTTAAAAAAAAACTAAATCTACCATTTTAGAATCAATAATATGTAGAAATTTAATGTATTTTTATTAATTGATATTTCTTTTTAAATAACGAGTAGATAGCTCCTAAAAACAGCACAAAAAACGGCTTGCGCGGCGTTTTGCTCGGGGTACCGCCTTAATTGTAAGGTCAAGTTTAGCTACCTTTGCATAGCATTTTTTTTTCCGAGAGCATATGGATGACTTAATAGAATTTTATCGAATGGTTTTGATTTTCCTGTTAATTTAGGTTTTTATAAAAATAACAATGTTATAATATGTACGTTTCGCTTTTCGTAACACCTTCCTACTTAATATCGTTTACAATGAATTATGTAACGTATATATTTTGCATATTATTCATATTCAATTACCGTATCTTCATACGTAATCCCACTGGCATATTTTATTATTGTTAGTGCAACAATAGAATCAAGTTTAACAACAAATATGTAAGCGAATTGATTTCCGTCCCAAGTAAATGTTAAAATGAACCTCCAAAATGGACAACAGGTAAATTATGGGACTTACAACATCGTAACGTCTAGCAAAAGCTTCTTAGTAACATGATTACAATAAGATCTGAATGAGAATGTAATCACAATTACGTATTATAATAGGAAACATATTTCCCTTGTCTACAAGGTGTTCATTCATCGCTAGCTCAAAAGTAATAATAGTAAAGAACGAACTTATTTTTAGGTTAAAAGCGGCTCGAGGGGCTAAATCAACATGTGACCAGCAAATCAGGTTATAGTTTTCCTAAAACTAAATTTTTTGGCAACTCCTAGACAAAAAGCAGCATACATAAAATGGCTTCTACTAGTCATTTTTCTTATATACGCGAGTTGTTGAGGTTTATTTTAAGCTTAGAAAGCACAAATTCTACGTCCACATATTTTAGCTAATATATTATTAGGAACAGTAACATCACGTGTCTCTTAAGCTATAAATAAACCTTCCTATTAACAATAATTATTACGTGGATGATGTAAGCAAAGCTAAATGAAAATTGAATAAATATGGCACCTACCTCCTTTAGTTGGAGTCCTGTGTGAGGAATGTTGCGCTCTGTAGCCGCGGATCATTTCGTAATCGCCAGAATCGCGCCTTAGTGGAAATTGGATTTCAATGATATGGTCACATGGCTGCAAAAGCTTCAGGATGCCGGCAACCGTCTTTTTCTTCTCTTCGATGGAAGTTCTCGACTTCATATCTTCTACCAGTTTGTCCTCGATCACCTGGCAGGCTCTGTGGAAAAAGTATTCCACCATGTCGAAGAATCTTGGGCTTGCGTGAGTCGGGATGTCCTTAAGCCTCTCGGGAATTTCATGGCTTGCGTATGTACGGCAGCATACGTTCACACCAGCAGGGGTAAGTTTGAGCATGGTGTTGACTCCCTCATTCTGGAGGCTGTTTTTCAATTGTGGAACCACCGATTTGGCGATATTCTTTAGGTGCAGCATGGTGGCTGTTTTAATTAAGTACGTTGGTCGGGTTAATAATCGGGCCGCCCTACTCTACACTATGTATAATACACAATTCTATGTAGTGCTATATAGACTGTAGTGACGACCCGCCCCGACGGAATCCGACTCACTGAGTAAAGCGGCGTATGGCAAAAAATAAAAAGGCCTCAATGCGTGATGCGGATACTTGGTCTCGCTCCCTCTTGGGCGCTTGATAAGAATAGCGATATCACTACGCTACGAAGTTGGTCACACTCACGAGCCCCCGAGGCAATCGAATCATTTGCCGGTGCCGGTGGTGTTGTAAATTGACTAAAATGTTTGAGTTGGTTATAATTCTAGAAAAGTTTAGATTCCACAAAAACAAATCATATTATCTACTTGAATTGATAGTTTGGTACTCGATTCATTTCATCTACGGTTATGATTTATGTTAGATGATCATTTGGATTAGGAGCTATTCACTTGCCCTACGTGTTTAATATATTACGGCTTTGGTTATATTTTCTTTTTTTACCTAACTGCCGAAGGAGGGTAATGTGTATATCAGTGGTGTCTCATCCCATACAAAGAAACTATCCCGACGTACTGTACTGATAATTTTATGTACATCGATCGTGTTCGGTTCCGTTCCACGGACATAGATGGTGATCTATCTATCGCCGTGGAATGGAACCGAACGCGATCGATGTACAAAAAAAAAATCGCTAGTTACGCCGCGCCGGCTCGGTTTCTTTATATGGGATGAGGCATCTGTATGATAGTATTATATTATAATACTACTAATACTATTATAGTATTGTATGTATGTTTGTTGCTATGTGGCGTTCTAGAGACGAAACGCGTATGCCGATTTTTATGATTCGTACGTCAATTTGTCGTTCGAGTGTCACTGGCTACGCTGGCTACATTAAAATTGGAAAATAGAAAAATGGCTTATTTTGGGCGCGTTAATGTGAGGGCCCAATTTTTTTTTCTCCCATACCCATCATGTGGGGTAGGGTTTTAAGAGGTGATTTCAAAAATATATAACACTTATGTTTGGATGTTTCAATGTACTTAATGCGATACATGTTCGGTACATGTAACTATTTACGTATAGGTACTTTTTACGGTTTAACCCGTGGTTTAACTATCTTACTTATATGTTTTATAATGTTCTTCTATCAGTTCTATATTAACCTCATGCAGCTAAATGTATTTTTTTATATATTTAATAAAAAATCAAGCAACATACAGGTAGTACGAGTGCATAGGCGGACTTAATGCCTAGGGCATTCTCTACTAGTCCACCAAAGGTGGTGAAGAGATAACACGGCAGGTGCATAAAAAACTAAATATTTTTAATTTGAAGTAGCTCATTTGTTCATATTGTATCTCAAACTATTTCATACCGAAGAACGAGATAAATTTTGACGCAGAACGGCTTGACTTTGCTTTTGTAGAATTACCATTTTGTCTATGAGCATTTGACAACACTCTACAGTGGTACAACACTCAACTCGACTAAAGTGAGGAACAACTTCACGCTACAACTGACAAAGCTAGAAACAGCTGTCTCAGCTCAGCTGTCAATCTGTCATGCAGGTTTACTAATCGTAATCACCCGAGCACCCGTCAACGTTAAACACATTAAATATTTGTTAAAGTTTATATAGCAATTTTATTTTAGAGAGAAAATGAAATGATCTTGATGGTGTGCCGTTTGATATTGGGCCAATTTGTATCTACGTTGTATCATTATCCGTAGATTTTAAGTCTAGCTATACAATTAAATTATTGTATTTCGTAAAAATAGCTAGCTGCATCCCCTCTCTCCACTTACACGTGTGAAGGGAGTAAATACCAAATACCTACGCAAAAGAATTACGATTGGAGCCAAATTTAGAAATTGATATACTTACTTGAAATGATTTGCATTTTGAACGTTGACGCAGTCTAGCACTCGAAATTAAATCTATTGTTCGTTTAATTTGTTTGAAAGAATAAGCGATAATTCGGGTAAGTTTTTTATATTTTGCGCGAAACGTTTAAAGAAATATGTGCATATTTTTGTTTTAATTTCTCTATTTTTATGTAAATTTGTACTTACTTTCTAGCACAATGATGGGCCCCACAGAAGCTCCAAACCAAATTGATGTTCTACCAGATGAGTTATTGATTAACATTTTTAAATACCTGCCGTTGGAGACACTACTAGAGTGTGAAAACGTATGCAGTCGGTGGAAGAAACTGTCTCGAGATGCCACACTTTGGCGGGAAATCATTTTTGTCTACTCCGGGAAACCAGGACAAAGCGAAGTAAGCGAAAAAAACCTGGAAATCATAGAAACTCATAGTGAATGTATTCGCTGTATTAAAATACAGTATGTCTACAGCTACCCTGTGATCAAATCAATAATTGAGCAGTGTCCTAATATTATCTCAATTGAACTTGTGATGTGTCGTCTTGGCATGGAGTTTGCAGATGATGTTATAAAGTGGCCAAATTTAAGAAAAATTAACTTGAAAAATTCTCTCTTGTTGATGAATAACGATGATGTTTTGGTCCAGTATGATAATTTTAAATACTTGAACTATCTGGCTTTGTGCGATTTTGGTCTTCCGGCCGCGACCCGCGACAGTTTACTCCGATGTAATTATTTAAGTCACATTTTCATAGAAAAGGTTAAAAATCTGGACTTAGAATATGTAAAAAAATTGATTAAATCAAAAATGGCAATTCTTAACGCACTACACATCTATGGGGCTGACGCTGTTGATGACGAGTGCTTGTTGATGTTGTCGCGTTGTCATTTGTTACAAGATCTTGCTATTATACGTTGCGAAAGTCTCACGGACGCAGGACTCATCAAACTAGCAGATTTAAAACAATTGCAACATTTACAAATTTGGAATAACGTGGTCTTCACCGAAAATAATTTGCACAGAACTTTATCAAGTCCGAATTTAGTCAAACTGGAAAGCTTAAGTTTATCAAGAATAGGTAATATTTCACCTGTGATAGTTGATGTGATCTCTGAATATTATAAAAATCTTAAGTTTCTCGCTGTTTATCAGTGCCCTAGAATTATAAACACAGATTACGAAAAGCAGCTGAAGTCGAAATTTAGAAATATTGACGTTGTTTTATATTAAAGTCCTACAATCCCGAATTTGATTACTCCAGCCCGATAAAACGTTAACCCAAATCAATACCTATATTATCTTTAAAAAATATTGAAAACTAGCTAACCGCCTCGGCTCCGCACGAGTAGTAGAGCATATTACGCCTAAATATTTTTTCTGTGGTAACTTGTAGGATCGAAACAGCGAGTCCCCTCATCGGTGTGACACCCGCACTTGTATTAATTTTCTTGCGCGTTAGTTTTTATTGCGATAACTTCTAAGATAGGTATTCATTTAAATTATATGGTGTAAATGATTATCATAATGTGCATGAACTGATTTAATAACTAACGTATTTAAATGAATAATTATTAATACTGTATCCGTCTAAATAGCTTTCCTATTACCGCATTGTACGTGACTATTTTTTTAAGCTAAAAGATACCTTATGATACCTATGCCATCGCGGACTTTTCTATAGACCTATAAAAGAGGAATATCTCAACATAAATTGTTTTGTTAATCTCAAAGGAAGCTCCCAGGCGGCTTGACCTGTTTCGTAATTTTTAACAATTATCGTCTTAATTCAACCAATTTACCTTGACAAATTTTACACCTGTTTAGGTGTAGGTATTCTTCCTCGTGAATCACTCTGTCTATTGGTAAAAACCATATGAAAATCCGTTAAGTAATTTTTGGGTTTATCGCGAACAGACAGACAGACGCGGCGGGGGACTGTTTTTAACCGACTTTCCAAAAAGGACGATGTTCTATGTTCGACTTTGTTTGGTTTTCTTTTGTTTTTGTTTATGTTCACCGATTTCTCAGTCAATTGTGAATCGATTAAGAAAATTTTGAAAGCAAGTATGTTCCCAAATTGGAAGAGGGATTGTGAAGATCTGATGAAGAAATTCGGCGATATACAACAGAACTCTTCAATAAATGACGGCAAATCTCTCGGGATTGCTACAATCGCATGTCTGTTTACTGTTTATACTATTTCATAACATAACATCACGACAGTACGCTCTAAAGGGGTACGCAGATGTGTACAGTTCACCTTGGTACACGTGAAAAAAAACTTGTTTTTCGGAAGTCGGAGTTCCTGTTTCCAAATCTTCGTTTTTTGACCACGACTTTCGAAAAATAAGTTATTTATCACTTTGTAGTGTTTTTATTTGGAAGTCGGTTGTATTTTTTTATTTGTAAAAAAATATTTTTTATAATATGTAGTGAAGTATCTAACATAATATTTTACAATCATATTATGCCCACAAACAAATACGGTGGACACAATAGGACAAAATGTTGTAATACGTTACATAATACTGCCGGTTTCCCAGCTTAAAATTATCGGAGAATTAATGTGACAAATTGTCAAGCACGCGTTATCTGCTGTGATTGGTTGAATGAATTCTCAACAGCCAATCACAGCAACTAACGCGTGCTTGACAATTTGTCACATTAATTCTCCGATAATTTTGAGCTGGGAAACCTCAGAGCAATGACTATTTATTCTAAAGCATAGAGGGAGCATACAAATTAGGGACAAATTACGATATATCTAAGCTCTTCTCTCTTATGACGCAGATTGTACACTTAAAAGAGACAAACATATGGATTTATCCATGATTAAAGCTAAATGGACATTCCGAAATTGTCAAACGGTCACACTTGGTCTCTTATTATACGATCAATTAAAAAGAGCACAATAGTTGCCTAATACATGGTTAACCCTTAACCGTACAAACTTTTTGGTTAAGTCGTATATTACGTCGAGAAAGTAAGTACTTGTGCTGGGTCATTGTTTTATTAAAAACTAATAGATTTTTTGCATAATTTGGTAAAAAAAACGGTGCGAAGAACAGATCAATAAGCTGTTAACATGGCTTGTTTTGTGTTATCGTGTAAATCGCATTCGTTACGGAAAGAAAACAATGAATTTGTAAGCTTTCATCGGTAAGAGTTCTTTTTCAGTTTTCATATAAAATCACGCGAAATATTTGGATGTGATCACTTATAACATACATATTAGATTGATATTGATCCCTTCAAACTATCTTTATTATAAATTATGTTGTTATAGCGAATTAATTTTCAAATAAATAATTTGTTAATTTGCTAAGCTAGTGATGTGATACTTTTTATCGATACGATAATTTTATGCCCATAAATTGGAGAAGGTATCGTTTTTTTGCAGTAGGCTTCCAAATTAGAAAGAGAATTTAATTTGTCTAAAGCGATTCCAAGAGCCAGAAATTATTCAACTAAGCATAGCCGAATATGTTCGAAACATTTTACGGACGACTGGTTTATAAGAAGCCATAAATGGCTGGCGCCATACCATCTCTATTATTGGTAAGTAAAGCCATCTTCACGTGCGCTCACTTAGTGGTCAATTCGCGTTAATTTTCGCCTACCTCAAAACGTTCACAGTCCTGTGCCCCAAAGCTTCATGAAAGATAATTATTTTCTTGCAGACTTGAGGGGTGGACCAAAAGGTTTGTATATGGACTGTTGTGAACGTGTTAACCTTTACCAATTGTTTTACTTACACCTAGTTAGTTTTCTTTGTTGTTTTCACAGAAGATCACAGAGCACTGTTGATTAAAATGATTACGCAGAAGTATTTAAATATTAGAATTCACTACATAACAAAGAAAACTGGGGATAATCAAGAAAAATAGGTCACATTTGACTAAAACTGTAATATTTAAAGGACATTAGACTAGAAGAAAACAGTTTTAATTATTCGATTTTCAATTCATTTTATTTTATATCTACAAATATTCAATAAAAATTCGTTTTGATAAAAAAAACCATCACAAAGAATAATCCGACTTCCAAAGCAAAATACTAAAAAGTTAAAATAAATTACGTTTCGGCAATCGGTGTCTTTACCTCCTTTATTTTTGACGTTTAGCAACACCGACCTCCGAAGCGAAATTTATTTTCTTTTTAGTGTTATGCTTTTGAAGTCGGTTTATTTTTTGTGAAAACGTTTTTTATTCTACTTTTATTTGCAAGCTCATTTGGTATTTTGGCTGGACAAAATACCAAATTTAAACATTCGTGCTGTTTGTCGTTAAGGAGTTCGGTTGTATATTTCATATCTTGAAAACTGCTTAACCGATTTTGATGAAATTTATACTGTTCCCTAAGTTGAGAGATACTTAATCCAATAAAAAAGAATTATCACAATCCGATTACGAGTTTCGGCGAAATGCGTGGAATGGACAAACATACATACATACAAACAGGAATGAAATTTGGCACACGTGTTCAGAAGCCCACATAACGTAAATTATACGAATATTGTGCAATTCCAACAATATTACTTACATACGTATCGAATTGATAGTATTAAGTCAGTAAAAAGAAAAGTAAGATGATTTCATGCTTCGGAAGGAACGATAAGCTGCGAACTAATGCTCGTTACTTACGTTGGAGATTAGAAAGCGGTTAAAAAGTCTGACATCAGTGTTTGGTTGATAGACTTTGCAGCTCACACGACAAGAAGAAGAATAGGATTATCATGTAAAAGCCTGTTGGAACCCGAGCGAGATTTTTTAAACAAACAATGTATTCTTTGTTTTTATAATCCATGGAATTTATGACATGACAATACATTCATTCCGATATGTAAATTATATGTCAAAAATATTTTTTGTCGATACCTCTGCAAAATACGGCACATCACTACCGAGACAAAAAATGTGGACAGCATTGCCATAAGCAACCCTTATAACTATAAACCTGTCCTTGTTATTCACACTGAATGTGTCATAAGTAAAAAGAGTATAACTAGGCTGAAATTTCACGCTCCCTCTATGCTTTAGTCATTGCTCTGAGTGGGAAACTGAGGGATACACAGGACAGGAGACATTCTGACCGCGTCGGTCAAACAGAACGCACGAGTTCGCGCGTTCACTGCTGTTTCGGTGACCACATTGGAAGAAAGATGGAGACTGAAAAGCTAATTTTATTAGTACATGAAGAGCGTTTTTTTATACGATGGGAATGATAACGATTATAAAACTAGCAGAAGTATGTTTGGAAATTGTAGTTGGCATTTCTTCATCTTTAACCCATTTAGAAAAAAGGCCATGAAATTCTACATCTTGTTCTCTATCCTTATTTACTGGACGCACCCAGTATTTCCGTATACACCTTGATGCTGATAGTGACCACAAAATCAATATTTCGTCTTTCGATGAAGAACTATCGTTAAAAACATGGAACAATAGTGGTACCGCTTAGACCGCCCAACAGCAGGGGGGTTCGTGAGCTACTGCACGCTCGAACGCAAAACTGACCTCTTGAACGCTTGACCGCTCTCTGTCTGATAGTACCCTTAGGGATAATTATAACGTTCTATAGAAGCAACGTTATATAGGCAGCTATAGGGTGTATTCTAGCTTTGAAAGCATTTTCGTTACGAATAAAAAGCTAAATAAAATCCACATAAGTATATTTTCACTGTATATAGGCAGCTATAGGGTGTATTCTAGCTTTGAAAGCATTTTCGTTACGAATAAAAAGCTAAATAAAATCCACATAAGTATATTTTCACTGTATAAATAATGGCATATTTATGAATCAAATAATTAAAACTTCATTATTCCAGACAAAAAAATAAGAAATAAACTTATTAAATAAATACTTACTAGTCATTTATAATCGAGAATCGACTCCCTCTAAATGGAAATCAAACTTATCAAAAAATAAAAAAAAAAATACAAGAAAGTGACCTTAATGTGCACATATACAGATATTTTTCTAGTTCTTCATAAATGTTCTTGATTACAACAATTATTATTTATTCTGCCGTTAAAATCTATGGAATTTACGTTTCTCTTTTTCATGTACCTACTTTATTACAAAGGTTCGTGTGTTATTTGTGATGATGTTATAACAATACATTATTTACGAGAAACGAACTAACTTGTTTTATTTTATCCTTTACCAATTACTATGCTGTTTTGAGGGTACCTTTTATTTTAATACTCTTTAGAGTACGAAAGTGCTCGACAAAAAGTACAAATGTTTCTAAAACATTATTAAAATATCTTAACACATAAAATACATACATATCGTCGAGTCACTCATCTCGCGCCTTACAAAAACACTACATCACAATTTATGTTTTATTTCAAACATATCACAGCATCCCGGATCATTTGGTACTTCTCTGACATTCCTTTGTTTTAATGACTACTTTAAGAATTCTGGTTAAAGGAACTTCGATCAATAATAGACTAGATACACAATCCCATAAAAAACTTCTCTTTAAAACTGTCGCCAATTGTTTTTGTGTAATTCTAAGAATTCTAGTTGAAATAAATATACCTACATTAATGAAAATTCAAACTTAAATGCATTGCTTAAAGTTGCATTCACAAAGCTATGTACAAAAAGCAATATTTTTTTATGACCTTTCGTTGCTGCTCAATATACATTAACACAAGTTCTAGAACAGTCGACATATGTTATAATAGTTGGTCAATCTACTATTTAATTTGGTTTTTACTTTATGAAAAACACATAATGATATAAACTTACCGGAAAAAAAGATATTCCTTCCAAAATCTTGGTGTTACGGCGTTTATTTGCACAAATTTTTAACGCACACTGCGGCATTTTGACATCTAAATGTTGGCTACGATTGGACTATACTAATTTGAAATAAGACCACAACCGTATTTGTGCTCTTATTTTTCGGTCCGTTTTTGAAGCGCTTACCGGTCATCTAGTGTATTTTTGATCGAAGTTAAGGAGTCTGTCCACTACACCGTACCATGCCATGACCGTGCCGTTAACGAAAATGAGACGGACTAGTATGCCCACTAGAACGTATCAAATCAACAGTGGGCTTATTCCGAGATTTTACTCATGCTCACTCGATCGTTAACGCTATCCAGCGTGAGATAAAACTCACACTAAGACCACAAGTCAATTTGTTGACGCTGTGTGCTGTCTATGTCACGCGACGGTATTGGTCGTTGACGGATTGCTCTGGTGAGCATGGTCTCATGCTTTTCATACAAAGATTTTTTTTGCCTGACACGTTCCTAGCACGTTCATGGTATGATACGGTGTAGTGTGCAGACTCCTTAAAAGTTCTAATAACACAAACAAATGCGAAAGTTTCACATTTGTGTTTAAAACATGTACAATTATGATTATAGTGCCGATACTTTACGCTAAATACACTATCTTAACAACTACAAATTTTTGATAAGCTCAAAATTTGTTTGTTCTAGGTATTTTACATGATTTTTCTTTGTACACTGTCTATTTTTTGGTTTCAATCAGGAACAAGTAATTTATTAGTCCGGTTAGGTGACAGTGCTATTTATTTATTTGAATGTAAACGTTAAAATATTTTGGAATAAATACGCAAGTAAGTTCATTCGCATGAAGTTTCATTAAGAAAATTAAAATATTTAAACATTTAAATTTATTTGGCTACGAGGTAGTATAACAAAGTGATGTTGAATAGAAAATAAATAAGTTAAACGATAGAACTTGTACATATTTTTTTACAAATAAGAAAAATATAGAAGAGCATTTTTTTCAAAACGAAAAACCCTTTAATAACGTAGCAAATTCAAAACGAAGCAGTGAATAAATCACGATAGCATGCACGCAAATGTCAAAACGTAAAAAGTTACAGTTTCATTGAAACGTCTGCTGAAATTGAAAGATATAAACACAAAACATTCTGCACGAAAAACCCACGGTTCATTATAAATATATATACAAACACATATGGCCGTTTTTGGCCATCCTATAGTTATGGGGTGATGAGGGGAAATTGACTCAACCCCCGTAACAATAACACATAAGCAACATTAGGGTATCGAACCTCTTAAATTTGCATTCAGATGGATCTCAAAACAAAATCACTAGATGACCGACCAAAGGGGGTAAACCTACAAATAAAAATCACGTAGGATACTTGGGACGGGGGGAGTTGGTGGGGGTGATCATCGCTTGCGTCCGCGCATGATCTGTAGCGCCTTGGCCATGAGCGGCGCTTTCTTGGGCTTGAAGGAGGAGCCGGAGCTGGGCAGCGGCGCCATGGCGCGGGCCACGGCGCCCCCGCGGAGCACATTAGGCCCCGCCAGCGCGGCCACCCGCGCCGCCGGGCTGCCTGTTGCCATGCGCGCTGTGCCGTGCTGAGCCTGCGGAGAACGTATTCAAGTGAGCATTACGGTGCACGGCGACTTAAGAGTGGTGTTATTTCACAACCCCCTAAAATGACTTGGACACATTTACACACTAAAATTAATGTCTATACGTTAACTTTCATAACCCACTTAAATATACAGTAAAATCAGGCTAAAAATAATGTAGGTTGCAAATTCAGAATAATCTTCTTTTGAAATTTTCTTCAGGATGATTTAGAGGGTTTACAGCTCCTCTAATGTTTGTTTCGGCATCTTTTAAAGGAGCTTATCTGAAGAAGTACTTCTTCCGTGGTGGAAGCGCCACAACTGATTTTGTCGCAAAGCAGCGTTGCTGTGGTTTGAAGAGTTTCAAATTTTCTCCTTAGAATAGTGACGCATCAGAGCTATATACGGTTCATTAAAGAAACGAATCTAAAATGGCGGTGCTTATCATGTTCTCTCACTTTCACTCACTCACGCGCGTACCGTAGGCAGAAAAAAATAAGTCTTGATTTGCATTTGATTTGAAATTAGTAAACAGTAATATTCGTTTTTAGAGCTGGTGGTCCAGTGGTAACGGCCCCGACTTACGTGTCGTAGGTTCGAACCCTGGCAGGCGCTTTACTTTCTGTAAATTATTTCATCACCACTGCTCTAAAAACGGTGAAGGAAAACATCGAGGAGGAAAACGGTATGTCCTAGAACCAAAAATTCGAGACATGACATCCACCAACCAGCACTGGGCCCGCGTGATGGATTACGGCCCATCCCCTCTCACAGAGACGAGTCCTGTGTCCCAGCAGTGGGAACATTAAAAGACTGATGATCATCATTATGAATATTCGTTCTTTATTTTAACCAACATCATAATAAGGATAGATTAAGTTCTACCGTGTTTTGATGTTTCTAATATAAGTATGAGTATGTTTCTAATAAGGTATGTAGGAAATCTTCCAAACAGGTAACTGAGGTGAGTGTACATAGATATTGTATAATATAATGAATGTGTGTACGACTTTGGTCACCTTTTGAAGCTTGTAATATTTGATATAACTACGACCGGGTTTTTAGGGTTCCGTACCCAAAGGGTAAAAACGGGACCCTATTA
Source organism: Orthosia gothica (assembly GCA_949775005.1). Lineage (NCBI taxonomy): Eukaryota > Metazoa > Arthropoda > Insecta > Lepidoptera > Noctuidae > Orthosia > Orthosia gothica. The sequence goes on from OX459037.1 coordinate 22,118,601, forward strand.
CTAAGACTCCGCGGTCCGTCTGTCTGTCTGTCACCAGGCTGTATCTCGTGAACCGTTATAGTTAGACAGCTGAAATTTTTACAGATGATGTATTTCTGTTGCCGCTATTACAACAAATACTAAAAACAGAATAAAATAAATATTTAAGTGGGGCTCCCATACAACAAACGTGATTTTTGTGCCGTTTTTTGCGATATTGGAACGGAACCCTTCGGGCGCGAGTCCGACTCGCACTTGGCCGGTTTTTAATATTATTATTGATTATAAAACATTGTTTGCCTGAAATCTTAAATGCTAACTGTACTATCTGTCTACGCAAGTACAAGCCACCATTCCAAATTCATTTCTTTAATGCATTGTTATATGCCTCTGTTCTTGCAATTTTAAAGCTCGCTTGATAACATTGCAACCATGAAAAAATTAAAATGAATCATTTACGAACCAAATGTAAATGAGTCAATTGAGCAACACTTTATTTTTATTACTTTTAAATGTTACATATTCATTAAAATATAACTTACTTTTTAGTTTTGCCGACGTGGAAATAGTATCCAAGTCATTCTTTTTTTACGTTTCCTCGAGCGTCGTTTCTGGACAACAACGTATTTTCTAAATTGTGGTTTACAATTAAAAATAATAATGATTTAAATGATAGTTACCTGTTTCTTAGCGACGCCGCGCGGCGGTTTGGCAACAGAGTCGACATACGCCATTTTGGTCTGTTTAATGGGCGCCTTTTTCGCTTCTTGAGCTATTCTTATGTTGTTTGTGAGCGATTTCAATCGGATTTCTTGTTCCTCTTGGCACCTCTGAAATAAGAAAATACAATCAAAAAATCTTACACAACGGATTTTGATATCATTTTCACAAATGCAAAAAGGGATAAACGACGGATTGTGTATATAATTTTGGCTCGCAAGTAAGATATGTTTGCATCTTTTTTTTCATTTATTAACCCCCGCCGGAAAAAGAGGGGTGTTATAAGTTTCACGTGTGTTGCTGTGTATCTGTCTGTGGCATCATAGCGCCTAAACGGATGAACCGATTTTGATTTTGTTTGAAAGGTGATTTTGTCGAAAGTGTTCTCAGCTATGTTTGAATAAAATCGGTTCAGCCGTTCAAAAGTTATGGGCGTTTTACTGTTTGAATCGGGGTGTTTTCGCAAGATAAATGTGTCGGGGGTTTTTAAAATTTTGAAATTTTACTTGTTACTAAAGAACTTTGAAGAGGGCAAAATGTTTCGCTAAACTAACTCACCAAATAAAGTTTAGTACAACAGATACATGCAAGAATATTTAGGGATAGTAGAGCACCCAACTCAATTAGAGGTACTTTAAAAATGTTTGTATTGTAGTATACCTACATACCATACCATATCATGAACCAAGAGATTCCATGAGATTACTATGTAGATATAATGCCCGGGCATTATGAATCTATTCAAGTCAAATCGGGCAATGTAATAATTACTGATTTAAACTTCTATAATATTTATCACATTGTCTGGTCATTATGAATATTGCTACGTAACGGTTGGGCAATCCGTTAATTATGGTCAATGAATTAGACCAAGAGCTAGCGAAGAGAGCTCGGGAGCTTAGGGCACCCCGACACGGATAGGTTAGGTTCGAAGGAGATGACTGGAGCTGAAGTGAGCGAACTCAGCTCCCGTCATCTCCTTCATGTTAGGTTACTTTAGACCCTGCAGACAGAAATAGGAGCTCCGTCAACTTTGTTGCTTAAATAGTAATCGTACTTACCTATTCTATATTGAAATCAATGTCAACATTACAATAATTAAAAAAAACACATATTTTTATTACCTGGCACAATAAGTGATGGGCATTATTCAGAAAGCCCGGTCAATTTAATTATTTCAATAGTTTTTAGCATAATATTGCCTATTCATATTGGGCCTTTTTCAAATTGTCTGAGCATTATGAATAATGCTGTATTAATCACTTGGTCCATAACCTATGTATTGTAATGTATAAGTTACTGCATAAGCCCGAACTACAGTAAAACCTAGGATTTACAGTCTTACTGGTAAAAGCCTGAAATAATCACTATTTGGGGGTTTTAACAGCAATCACACGATAAATCATAAAACAAAACGTACATATTGAAAGAAGAAAAATTAAGAACTTATCGGTTAGTTTCACCAAAGTACGTATTATGTTGACGATTTTTTTTTCGACGAATTCGAATTACGAATCTAATATTCGAATGATAATCAATTTGTTGAAAAAAAAGAATGACCAAAGTCATTCTTTTTTCAAATGCCAACTCACCGTATACATTTCCCTCCACGCCTCATTTTCCTGCCGCTGTTTGTTGCGGAAGTTCTTCTGGCAGAACTTCTGCCACAGATGATCAGTGTCCTCCATCAGGTAAGGATTGTAATGTTCCAGTATGAACAGCTGTTGCGGGGTCGCTCTGTCTACAACGGGCTTTAGAATTTCGTATGGCACGCCTCCCGTGTATTCAAGTGCTGAAATGTAAATAGAATTTTGAACAATATGTTTTGTTTGGGGTACACTTAGTTGAGGCAGTGGTGTCTCATCTCATACAAAGAAACTGTTCGACGTACTGTACTGATTATTCTGATTATTTGATTTATCTATCCATATCGATTGATTATTAGATGGTGTTCTATCTATCGCCGTGGAACGGCACCGAACGCGGTCGATTTACAAAAAATAATCGGTATAATCAGATGAAAACCGCTAGTTACGTGGCACGGATTCTTTGTATGGGATGAGGCATCTATATGCTATATTATATTATCTGTGGTTGAGGTATGAAAATGTTATATGTTGTAAAGAAATTCTGTATCGGGCATTAAATGGCAAACTAATAGGGATGACGAATAAAAATATTTTAAGGCCGTCGCGTAGATTAATAAAAAATATAAGAAATATTTTAATCTTTTGTCATGTCAACAAAAATAACGACGTAGCGTTGAAATTTCGCGTGACGTCACATGTCGAACTTTGATGCGCTTTATAATTGTCAATTTGTATTGTAGTATTGATAAACTAAAAAATACATGTCCAATAATATTGTTTTGATAATCTAATCTGGTGGCACAGCAGTTAATTAAACACTCTATGACTTACTTACGACTCATTATTTAGTATAAGATATGCAGCAGAAATCACATTAATTTATCCTTGTATTGTAACAGGAAACATAACTATTCGGTATGATTTTTCAGGAATTTTTAATTTATAGATTTTTTAAGCAACTAATTTCAATATTTCGTATTTCCAAGCTGTAGTTATTTTTTTTAAGGTTTTGTTTGTGCTGACGTCATAAAGTAGTCTGAATGGCATAGGACTTGACGTTGACATTGACGCTTGACACGTACAAAACAACGGCCCACTTGCACGAAAGAAGCTCGGAGTTGATTGCTAGCGCGAGGTTAAATTGACAATATTGTATGACGAACTGTCAATTAATCTACTCTGGGTTGAGGTTTTCGTGCAAGTGGGCCTTAATTATTTCATTACAAGAGGCACTGAAAGTTTTCTTTACAGGATTTATAACGTCATTTAGAGGTCAAGAAAAAGTAAAGGGATTTTAAGTATTTTTGTGAAAATAAATACGATCTCAAAATTTCGCATTTTTAGGTCTTAACCTAAAAATGCGATAAAGGTTTGCCATCCCCGTACCATATAATTGACTATCACGCATGGTAAATACAAGTTGGCGATTAGTTTTTATTTTTATAAAAATAAGTTCTTAAATAGGACATATCATCTGTTGAAAAATTATGCGGATAGTTGGTGTTGCCCAGCCCAACCATCCGCATGATTTAAAATCAAATGTAGAACTTACCATCAATGTGTTCTTGAAGTACATTAACGCACATCTCGTATAGCGACGATATTTTGCCTCCTATAACTTTGTTGCCGGAATAAACTTTGGTTCTGAAAAAATAAATATATTTACTCAATAATAAGAATCAACGCAACGACAGAGTTTAGAATAACCTATGCATATAAGAAACACGCTTATAGCAGAATATGGAGACTAGGCACTAGTAAATTATTGTATCTATAAATAAAAGAGAAAGTATGTATGTATCCTTATAGACTCCGAAACGGCTGGACCAAATTTCAATAATTATTTCACCGTTGGGAAGCTACACTATCCCCGGGTGACATAGGCTACTTTTTATCCCTGTATCCCCACGGTAACGGGAACTACGCGGGTGAAACCGCTAGTTTATTATAACAATACTAAAATTTCATAAATTACTCTCGTATTACAGACTATGATACTTACATTTTGACCCTGTAATTGCATAAAATAAAGCATGAACAGGTGCCGACAACACGTGATTTAACAGGAAAAGACAACAAAATAAATTTATTCAAAAGTGTGAAATTAAACAAACTGGCAAAACATCACTTGCTGATGGGTATCGGTCACCAAAATTATATGAGTTTATAACTACTATGTAACCCAAGGGTTCCCAAACTGTGCGTCGCGACGCCTCGGGGCGTCGCGGTACTCACTCACGTGCGTCGTAAATGAGAAAGAACAGCTGCTGAATCTATGAAATACGAGCCTGAAGCTGCAATATGCTACTCGATAAATACTAACATAATAGTTCCTATTCGATAATATATACAACTCTGAGTACTGAAGATTCTAGTAACGTTTGATACGTCGGCGTTGGTTATTCTTATGCGAAACTAGCTATTCTGCAGTTGCAGTAATGAAGTCCTAGTATAGCTACAAATCAATTGAGAATATAGAAGAGTAACTATTTCAAAACTTTGGCTCGGATTTGAAAAGATATGCTCAAAAATGTGACCCTATTTTTTCCTAAAAAACAAAATTAATTCAAGCAACAAGAAAAACACAGTTAGTTATTAAGATACAAAGGGCGTCGAAAAAAAAATACTCTATGTAAAGGGAGTCACAACCTAAAAAAGTTTAGGAAGCCCTGATCTAACCTATCCTGTTTTTTTTTTATAAGTGTAATTAAGTGGTCGCAAGCTGTGTCCACGGGCTAACTGGAATACGGAATATAATTCAGGTGCAATAAAGCAGTGAAAAAACCAATAAAAAACCGGCAAACTGTGTTAGTTACTTACCTAGCGTTTTTAGATGAAATGACGCAGCTCATAGCATCTTCATCGTTGAAATGTGGCAGTGCTCGAGGTGGCGGCCTCGGCTTGTAGTTGGGAGATATTTCTGGTAATGCTGAGATCTCAAGCGCGGGCAGTGGCGCTAGCTTCGCAGTAGGGGCCAACAGGGCAGCGGGGCTAAACTGATGAAATAAACAGTATATTGTAAAGATGGACGAACTATGAACTTAGCTGACTAACCGACTAGACGGCAACGGCAATCAAATGGACAACTGATCGACCAACTAGTCGTCTACAAATGTGATGCTGGCTGTTCATCTCTATTAATTACTATCGTTTTAAGTTTAAAAAGTTTCGTTTCGCCTAGGTATATTATTTAACAGTATTTATGCACTGTTATATTGTTATAAAAAAAAACTTTTTACAAAAAATACAACCGACTTCCAAATAAAAACACTACCAAGTGAAAAATAAATTCAATTTCGGAAGTCGGTGTTCCCGTTTTCGTTTCTTCGTTTTTTGACACCGACTTCCGAAATTGAATTTATTTTTCACTTTGTAGTGTTTTTATTTGGAAGTCGGTTGTATTTTTTGTAAAAAGTTTTTTTATTTTTCACTTTTTAGTTGTGGTACATAATGGACCAGTTCTATAGGTTAGGTACCTATAATGTCCAAAGTGAAGCCAGAATTGATTATCCCAATAACATGAAACTTAAACAAAACCGGTGGAATGAGAGTATACCAGGGTTAACTGTTCACACCTGCGTACCCTCTTTAGAGCGTACTAGTGTGATGTTATGTTATGTAATGGTAAAAACAATAAACAGACATGCGATTGCAGCTATCTCGAGTGATTTGCAGTCATTTATTGAAGAGTTCCAATGTATATCTCCAAAGTTCTTCATCAGATCTTGATGAACTTTAAATGGGACCACATGACAAGCACCAGCTTTCAAATAAAAAAAGAATCATCGAAATCCGTCCACCCAGTAAAAAGTTCTGAGGTAACAAAAATAAAAAATACGGTTGAATTGATAACCTCCTCTTTTTTGGAAAGTCCGTTAAAGAATAGAAGTATTAGTAATTTAAATCCTTTTTTTTTCAGTACTTCATTGCCGACTGACAAAATGTGGTCGGATAGTCGGTTTTTCCGACTTATCATTTCCATCTCTAGTGTATTGTTGTTATTGTACAAGTGCAACAAACTGCTAGTCTATTGAAATAAATCAGATCATGATAGTTAAAAAAATATTTTGCTTACGTCAGTGTTCGGTGAAGCTGAGTCCTTCAATAGTCTCTTTTTAGATTTGGTGGGACTGATCATGCCAAGCGCTTCAGCAAAACTGGCTCCTAAACAAAAAATTAACAAATACAATTTAACATTCAAAAGTTTACTAACAAAAACCAATGGTTTATCTGTATTCAATTTATTTACCTGAGCCGCAGTCAATCCCGTCATCACTATCGTGTTCATCAGGGACTTGTATTTGAACTTTTTTCTTTGGTAATTCTTCATTCTTGCTGCTGCTTGACTGACTGCTCTTATGTGAGGAGGAACTTGATCTGTGCTTTGACTTCTTATCGTTCTTTTCATCATTCTTCTCAGAATGGCCCTTACTGCTACTGTTCGACTTATGATCACTCGACGACGAATGTTTTTTCTCACTACTATGACTACTCGACTTCTCCTTGGAAGAGCTACTTCTATCTTTTGACTTGTCCTTGCTAGAGGAACTATGTTTTTCCTTAGAACTACTACTATTACTAGTGCTGTCTTTAACTTTGTGTTTAGATCGTTCGGAGTCTTTTTCTGACGAACTCTTGTGCTTTTCTTTCTCGGATGCATGCGAGTGACTTGAGGATTTATGTTTGTCTGGCTTGCTGTGTTTATCAGAAGCTTTGTTCTTGTCAGACCCACTGTCAGACTTGTGTGAGCTACTTGACTTGTGTTTGTCTGAGCTACTGTGCTTGTCAGAACTACTGTGTTTGTCTGAATTGTTATGCTTGTCTGAACTGTGATGCTTATCTGAACTACTCTGCTTCTCTAAACTATGTGGAGACTTTGATTCTTTTTGACTTTTCTCTGGTTCTGATTTGTGTTCTGTTTTATGTTTCTTATCAGAATGTGACTCCTTTTCCTTTGAACTTTTGTGTTTGTCAGAACTGTGACTTTTTTCTTTTGTTGAAGATGCTTCCGAGGAATGCCTCTCTTTTGAATGAGAACTATTATGCTTGGAGTGCTTTTCAGGCTCTTGGGGCCGGCTCGAACTGGATGATTTGTGATCTGCATGCTGATGGTGAGAGGAGTGCTTAGATGAAGATGACTTATGGCTACTGTGTTCTCTCTTTATATTTTCTTGTTTGACCTTTACCTCTTCTTGTGAGGAGTCAGACAACTCTGAGTCACTTCCATCACTCTGTGAGTCGTCACTATCAGAAGGACTGTCACTTTCACTCTCAGCCTTAACTCTACCATGAGACTTTTTTTTGTAATCATCCTCACTGGAACTAGAATGTTTTGAACGTTTCCTTGGTTCCTCATCCTGAAAGTAATAAAAAAAGTTTTTTTTAAAAATAATTCATAATAATAGTCGTTAATTTATAACGGTCTGGTATTATTTTTTATTTCACAATTACGGCGCTCTTTTACAGATGAGTTGCCGTGAAAATTAGAAACTCTTATGGATTAACTTTTTGGCTCCTGTAAATATTTTTACTATGCACAATTGATTGGTTTCAGAATTTGAGTAAGAGAGAGAATAAAAAACAAAAGTTTGGAAAAATATTGCTATCGGCATTTAAACGCTGCATAGGTGTAGTAGCACAGTGATAGTGTAACCACAGATAAAGGAAATAAACATGATAAAAGCTTTACCTCACTACTGTGGTATCTGCGTTTGCCCCCACTGTAGTTTCCATTTATTTCTCGGTGGTTATTCGGTTTAGATGAAGAGTTTGCCCTCTCATATCTATCAGCTTTGGTCCTGGAATCATCGGAATCTTTTCCACTTCCGTGTCCATTTTGTGTTGAACCTGGAAAAGAGTTGGGGTTCTCAAATGAGGTTTTCTTTGTTACACCAGATATGTCCTTCTTTGACAATGAGTGCCATTATGATTATCACACACGCCAAATTTATAAACAAGCAAACTATTTTAATAATGCTAATTTTTAACAGGTATCATGCTTGGTTGACTTATAATGCTACATTGGCAGAATAGCATCTGGCTGAACATATTATTGCAAATTCGAAGAGATATCATTATGAATGGTCACACTGCTCACTTTAGGTAATGCTGTACCTAAAGAACCTATGTTATGATGCAATACTTGAATACAAAATGTTACATTATATGTAAATGCAGAAACGGTCCAATTAGCACACTGGCTGAGCGATAAGTAACTAAAAATTCCAATCTTGCATAGCTAATATTGTAGTCTATATAATATGTTGATTGGGCCATCCATGGATAAGTGAATATTTTTGTACAAAAAATACAGGAAGTACCCAAATAGCACCAATTATAGAACAATATATCTTAAGTATTTATAATAGCCCTGATGATCTGTTAAGGTTGATTGATTGAGAAACAAGCAAATTACTAATAGAGACATGATCAATTCAATTAAGGAAAACCTGTCAAAGTTCTAACCTGCCTTAACAGGTTTTATTGATAGAACAATAATAAAATTTATCAGAAAAGACACTACAAAATTTGCTTATATCCATTAATCCAATTTTATTGCTGGTGTGATGCCCAGTCCTTCTCCCAGAGTTGAGAACTGTGTTCCAGCAGTGGAAATATTATAGGCTGATTCCATTCCAGGCAGAGGCCCTTACTCTTGATGTTATTTCTTAGTCATACTCTTGTGAAGAGAAGCTCTTTCTGGTATAGTGATCGCCAAACTTCTAAGCCGCCCTGAACTTGGCTTACAGATGCGCAAGGCATGTATCGGTGCTGTTTTTGTATGAGTCTTTCTACTGCGCAGCCATTGTAGCCAAATTCAGGGCGGCCAAGAAGTTTGGCGAGAACGATACCCAATAATGTATGTCTCTCGCGAATTATATAAATTTTTATCAGAGAAGAAATGATTGAAACAGCGTTGCCAGAACGTAACTTTTGTTACATTTTACGTAACTTTTGACCGCCTCATGTAACCTCCATGTAACACGACTCAAAATGTAACTTTAACGTAACTTTTAGGACTTACTAAAAATATTGAAATATTTGCCCGCAAACTAAAAATAATCGTGAAACTAAAAAACACGCATCTAAGAAAGCTTTTGTTCGTAGTGTTGTCTCACCTGTGACCTGACTTAATTCACTCACTCACTCACGTGTATTTCTAAATCTTCCATCCCGCTTACTCCGGCGAGCGAGTGAGCGTCGTGTTTTGTTTGCTAAAGTTTTATTATCTCCAAAGAAGAGTAACTAAAGAACAATGGCGAGATTTTAGCTGACTTAAATTTGAGCGTCTAAAAGTGAGTTATATACGAAAGACTTTCTATTAATTGTCTACATTTTTTAAATATATTATTGGGCTGGTTCAAAACGGATAAAAAAAATCATAATAAATAAAAAGTTATTTGATTTTTTTGTTAATTTCTTTAGCTTAGTGTTGCCATTATATATTTTATTTATCTGCTAAGTGACAAGTAGTAACTATATTAATTAATAATATAATTAATGTATTTATTGCAGTAAATGAGTTAACAATACAGTTTATGTCTAAGTATAGATGTTCCTCGCAGGTAGGTAAGAATATTGTAGTGTAGTAGAAATAAATGAATTACTTTTAATTAATGATTGGCAAAAAGACTAGTATCCAAGTTAAAAAAATATAGCTTAGTTGTTGACGAGGACGACGACCTTTTGATAAACGTCAAAGTCGCTTAGTTTAAATAAATATACTCTTTCCAAAGAGTAAATTATACATTTCATGCTGAAATAACTAGGTAAGGGAAATGCTAATGCGATATTCCCCTTTTACTTCCACGAAATTGAATAATATTACCTATTAAACACATTATTAAAAGTTACCTAGACATAACGTACAAAAGTTTATGACTGGCTATCTAGTATTCTCTACATTCTCGAACAAAAATTCTTGCACAAACTAATTCAGAACATCACCCTGAGTTAAACCAGATATTTTTCATTTAAAGACGTAGGAGTTTAATCTCAGCTAAAAAAATGTATGGGCACCTGCCATTGTTCTTTGAAAGTTAATATCTGTGGATGTAATTTTATTTCGTCAATAGTGTCAATTGGTTTGTTTTCGACTTGTTTGTGCTAAGAATACTTGGTTATTAAATGTTACATTTATTGTAGTTTTAATTAAATAAATAATAATTTAATGAACCAGTAAATCAACAACAAAGTCGTGTTTGCAACTGAAATAAATTTATTTTTGTATCAATCGTCAACTAAATATCAGGATTAACAAGTCAAATAGCATATTTTAAGTGTGCCTTGCACTGCACATAGCTTCAAGAAGTTCATTTAGCTATTTATTACTCATTGTTAAGTAACTTTGGTTTCGTTTACAAGAACTAGAGTGGGCTGAGTACCTACCGACCGGCGTAACCTACATTTGATTTTGTTTAGCGATAATTTCGCTAATGCAACCAAGTAGGTACCCAGCTACATAGTTGTTTCTTGATGTAATTTAAATGTTCTAAACTAAACGCAACGGATTTACCCGTGGTAGTCGCGGGGAAAAGGCCGCCCGCGCGAATATTCGAAAAGTGGGCGTGTTCGCCTACATAAATAGAAGAAAAAAAATTGTGGTATTTTATTATTTTAGTGTCGTTGTCCACATAAAATAAGGTAATGTAACTTTTCTCATGAAAATGTAACTTTTTGAGATTCCTCTTGTAACATTTGTCTATCTGCCACTGGCAACACTGGATTGAAATCTGACCATTGACAGTCTACAGTCATGTAAACGAACAACTTAATGGTTTAGTTTATTAAAATATTTTAGTGTAGACTAGGTTTAAAAATATTAGTCACAAACAATACAAAAGATTTCAGTCTGATTCAGTGCATGTAAAATTAGCAATACAAATCCAATACTTTAGCTAGTTCAATACCAAGTTCATCAACTATTGTAAATAAGGAGTGTTAAATAACTTCAAACAATACAATTGATTCCATTTGAAATAAGTCTTGTTTAATGACATGAATGAGTACCTACTGTTAAGTGTCAAGTGCAGTGTGTGCATTTGCGCAATAAATTCAAAGGGTTTTTTGCAAAGGATCAGTAATGAAATGAAGTATAATTTAAAAATATATATATTTCATTAAGTATTAAATCTATTGAATAATTAGGTCTAATAGAGCTTGCCCCAATTGTATAATTATCTAAACACAGCTTAACTTATAACATAAAATATTTAAAACTCAAACAATGAAATACTATCTACTTAAACGAAGAACAAAGTTAACAAAATAATAGTTATAAATTTAAGTGTAATTTTATTAAGAATTGTTAAAGTTAAGTGATGTAAAAGATCATTGCACAGTTTAAAATTAAAATAAATCAACATGCACTTAGGTGCTAGTAGTACTAATAAAAAATTGTTCTACTAGTTATCCAGCATAGTATTTTTATTACATTTGGACCCTCAAATTATATAGCTGATAGCTACCATAAATTCAATTTTATGTTGTGTAATAAAATCGTTAATTATTTTTTGTAACTTTTCCGAATTGTTAAAATTCTTGGAATGATTAATAGCAATAGTTTTAAAAACATTCTCAGTCTGAAGGCAAACAGTAGCAGCTATCTGATTATTACATCTTCTTTATAACCATGCACAATTCTGTTCATTACAACAGGTAAATTGACATGAAAACATAACAGTATTTGCCTTTTAGAAATATATTCATAACAGTTGTGAGCCAGCCAAACCCATTGAACAGCACACATGCACACACTAATGTACACATAAACATTACTCAATCATGGTGCCGGGTACTTCTACTATAGTAAGACAGACTTTTGTTTTAACAGCTCATTGCACTTTTCCTTGTAAGTTTAATAAATAACCGATGACCATGCAGTGTCATGCTTTGTAAAAGCATATTTTGAGTCAGTTTATAAAATAAAAGCATTATCTTTTTTCATGCTACAACAAAAACATTTCAATCACAACAAAAACAATGTTATGCTTTCAACTACGTAAAATGTTTGCAAACAAAAAGGTCACATAAAATTGGGAAGTAACATTTAAATTCTATCTCTTTAAGTTCTAAAGTTGAAGCACACACTAGTATGTCACTAAACATATAAAAGTTTAAAATTTTGTTGGCTCACTGTCATTATTCTCCGTTTCCTGGTCGCTCCCCTCTGCTGCAACCATCAGCTTCCATTTGTACACCAGGGCGCGCGCGGCCTGCCCCACGTCGCCCGCCTCCTTGCGCAGCGCATTCACCGTGCGACCAACCCCTGTCTCCTGAAGGTGCTGGACTGTCACAGCCAAGTGGAACAACTTGTCTATACATTTTAAGATCTGGAAATAAACAACACTGTTTAAATACTATACCGTGAAGGTCACTGTGCTTAAAACTCACTTCAGTTGCTGTCTTGATGATGGGGATGTGGAATTAAATTACCATACATATGTTCACAGCAATAGCGTATTTTCAAAATGATAACAAAATACATATCTGGCGACATTTTTGTCGAGTTAAAACACGTATTTTTGTTATTTTTGGATTGCATTTTTGTGACATTGTCGCAAAGCAAAATTATTCAGGAATTATCTAATTTATGTGGGAATTACACCAAATGGAAGATGATTAAAATGAAAACTCACTTTATGCTCGTCGGTAGGATACTTTTCTATTGTATGCTGGTAATGTTTGACTAAATCAAGAACAGACGCCATGCTACACAATTTTTATCATCACAATGTCAATTCTTTAGCAATAAAGACTGGATGCCAGCTGGTAAACGGGCACCATTTTTATCATACACATAGACGTCAATGACGTTCGTTCAGAATCACACCACAGGTTTGGGACATGGGATTTTTGCATACACCCAGCAAAGATGATATTCTGGTCTACTTCACTAACGATGTCGTGTCATTTGCGTGTCAAAAGCCGTTGCAAAAACCCATAGACATAATAAATGCAAAAACCCATGAACGCAACCATAATCTGTGGTCCCATTGTGGCCACTCTTAGATAAAGAACCTATAAATTTAGCCATACAATGAGCTTGATTGATAGAGCGAGATCGATAATTGGCAGCCTCATGTAAATAATAAGGACAAAAGATTATTTTTTGTCTTTGTCACCATGGCCGGCTTTTTTTGTTTGTCAAACGCTAATATAATGGCAGGTTTGACAAACTAACTCGGTCTTGTTTGATTTTTTTTGTGATTTGGCGGTATTAAGTGTTTATTGAGACAAGGAATTGGGTTATTTATAGATAATAAGTGTCACTGCGATGGTGGGTTGAAGTGTTCAAGGCTGTAAAAGCCAAAGTGTTATTGTTATTGTTGTTGCATGAATGCATGTGCGGCCACGCCATTGCTCAATCTATAGGTACTTTATATAAGCAAAAACCCATGAACGCAACCATAATCTGTGGTCACATTGTGGCCAGTGCCCTGCCTGTCAAAAGCAGTGCTGCCAACTCAGAGAGTTTGTATAGTAACCTAGAGATAACGTATTTACGACGAAAAAGAAACTGTCAATTCATTCGTTCTTGCTTATGGAAAAACTCTATGAAAAAAAAAGAGACAAACATAGACAAACGCCACCATCCTGAACGTCAAAGAGATAACTTTTTAGTCACTGTTGTATCCAATCGGTTAGCAGCTGTAATTAAAGTTTTTCACTGTTTTCACGCTTTTGTTTCGTTTATATCAGGAAGAATTTTGTTTATTAATTATCTGCATGAACCATGTCGTGTGTGGCTATCGGTTGCAAGAGTAGAATGAGCGTATTAACAGACCATAATCAAATGATATCTTTCCACAAGTGAGTTATCGACTGGCATACTGAAATTATTGTGCAGGGAATACATTTCATAGGCTGTCCGGAATAAAGGAACTTTATTCTAAACACGTCGAGGACGTATAGTATCATTTAAATCATTCTATTTAGTGAAATAATTAACTTTTATGCATTCGCTGATAGAGCTTTGACAGTTTACGTACTTACGTTCTGATGTTAGAGATGTGACAAAAGTCACAAGAAAGATTTATCGATACTGTATTTTTATTTTATATAATTTAATCATTTCTTAAAGTATATTTGCTATTTGTTATTATTAATCTAATTTTGATTGTGCACAGGTTTTCTAAGAGTACTTATTTAAGAAATAAGTGGATCAAGAATATAAAACGATCTAACTGGACACCTTCACCATATTCCCGCTTGTGTTTACTGCTTTTTAATGAATCATGCTATCGTTATCCCTCGACCTATCTATGGATACAGGTTAATGAATCATGTTTATTTTCACATTTGACTTCTTAAAATTAAATTATTATATTTAAACCATTTAGTTATTATTTATTTTGTTACTTAAATAAACATATTCGTGTGTTAACTTTATTTTCAGTCTTCCATAAGAACTAGTATCAGTATATATATATATATTTTTTTTTTTAACTTTTCCCCACACTAGGAATTTCTTCTTGTATCGTGGGTGCGTTTACTAACATATAAACTCACTTAGACAACACCCAGAGCCGGAACAACTATCTGTAGGTCATACAAATATTTTTTCCGTGCGGGAATCGAACCCGCGACACGCAGCGCAGCAGTCAATCGTTCAACCACTGCGCCAACCGTGCGCCCAAATTTGTTTTGTTTGTTTCATTTTTGATGAGGAGAATTACCACTTGTAGAGTAGTTTTATTATTTTATTAGTTCAGCTTCAATAATTTGCTCTATAGAAAATTTAGTTAAACGACTAAGTTATATGATTAGAATTGTCATGTCGCTTTTAACGAAGAACGTAACTATACTTCATATAGCTTGATCTCTGTGACAGCTGTCAGGGTCAATAGAGTGCGCGCAAGGTAAGTCTGTGCGCGACCAAAATCGGAACTAATCGTTTGTCATTTATGTCAGGTGTCAAGAGAGTGTGTTGTATTCAGTGTTTTTATTCGTTTCAGAAGTAAATAATCGCCATCATTATGCTAAAAGTAATCTAAAGTGATGGCAGGTATGTTTTCTTGGAGTGAACAAGACGATAATGGGCCTACGGTACCGTTTTACAAAGATAGAGCCCGCGTTGCTTATTTGACAGGTAACTTTTAGGGATACCACAATACTAAAATTTCCCTAAATTTTCGTACTACCGGTGCCCGACAGTATTGGTTTTTGGGTGGTACATAAATATACCAGCGGGACAGTATCTCGTAATATAATGCATCATTGTTAATTTGTTTTAGGCATTTCTGAACGCACCGTTACCCAAATAACTCAAGAGGGTTATGTGGCAGCAGTTTCTTAAAAAAATGTTGAAGACGATATTAAAAAAGAATTGAAATTGAAGGTCCATTGTTAGACCAAATTTAACAGTATGTACGGTTTAAGGTAAGTATTCAATAAAAGATTTACAATAATTTCATGAAGCTTTTTTCATCATATTCTATGCAAGTAGAAAAAGCTAGTAATTAATTATGTTTAAATCACTTTAAGTTTCGAGTAATAAAAATGACTATTGATTAAATGAAGGAAAAAAGATCAGTTATGCTGGCAACATTAAGCACGCCACCCGTCGCGCGCAGACTTATCGTGCGCGCACTCTACAGTAACAATAGCGCTTGACAGGCTAACAATAACGTATTATGTGAGTTTCACATAAGTCGCAGAGATCAAGCTATCTTTTACGAAGTAGAAGTTATTTTTGATTAATTTGAGTGGCGTCTCGCAGCTCAAACTGATGATTTGGCTTAACCGGGCGAGCCTGTGGAGACTAAACTAGAGCCTCCAGCTAGGGCAACAAAATGATTAACATAAGCGACCACACGGAGAACACCCGGAGAACCAGGGTGCGCGCCTCAGCTCAGGGCGTCGCTGGGGGGGACAGCAAGGGACGGGCTGGATCATGACTCTACCGTCCGTTTGGAAACTAGCTTGATATGAAGAAGAACAGACAAGAAACTCCCTTTTGATTAATTTAACAACGGCTAGGGTCGGGACATACTAGGGTCGGGGCGGGCTTGACGGGGACGTCGCGACGGGCCTCGGCGGCGAGGACGGTATAGGTGTACCAGAATCTCATGGCATTTTTTATTTTTTTTAAATTGTGATTTTCATATGGCAATGTCAATTGTCACCTGTCGAATCAAAGTACTTGATGTGTCAACCGATGCTGAAATTTTTTGATATTATCTTGAAAATTTGTTATTTTTGTGAAAATGTCGAAAAACCCACTTCGATCTCATGCGAGACATATTGTTTTCAATGTGTATCATAAAATAAGGGAAGAAGAAGGCGTAAATCAAACTCAATCTTTGATTTTAAAGTGCGTCGTAGAGTGGACCGGTAAGTTGGACTGACTCGTTTTGATACTTTTAGTTTAATTTATATTTTTCTTACTTAATTTTAATTTCTTTCCATTTCTATTATATGGTAAATCGTAGGTCAGGGCACATCGAATGATGGCCGGAAGGAAATGGCAACAGTAATGTAACTGTTACTAATTCTTCGACAAGATATTGATTTTAACGGAGATTGAGAATCTTTGACGTAAGAAAAATATTAAGTAATAATCTGCGCCCTGCAGTGGGACGTGTATATAGATGGGAGTTTTTGGCGGGATTTTGTCGAGTGAAGTTCAGTGGCTGTTAATATTATTTGCAAATTGATTCCTAGTGGACATTGTGATATAAAATTGGTGTAGTTTTCTCAACTGTCTACGCAACTGGACAACATGTGAAATTAAGTGGCAGAAGCGATGTCGGGATAGTGGAGTGGAGAATTTTATTGTAGTATTGACTGCCTCTGCAAAGCTTACTGGGAAGACTGACTCGATACAATTTGCTGCCAAATACTCCAAAAAACATTAGAATCTGTTACATCCGCATTCTAATGCATACTAAAGAATAAATATAAGATACAAAACTATTTCCAAAGACGTGGCTAAAAGGTCCTAGCAACCAGGCCATAAAACTTACATAAAAAAAATATATATAGACTGATGATGATGAATGACTTTAAGTAACATGATACATTTTATTATTTTTTACAGACTTTATACATAAATAGATTGGTTTTGAATATGTTAAATGCCAATGAAAAAGAACCATTTTGATGGAGAGAGATGACATAAAACTACAAAGATACAAGTTTTTGTGCAGATGGAGTTCATGGAATCCAAATGCCAGTGGAGTTCATGGAATCGTATTCTAGTTTTCTAGTTCTGAATGAGGTTTTAAGTTATTAGTATGATTTAAATGCTAAATAATAAATTAGTACATAAATTAATATTCAATTGATTTATTTTTCCTATGTTAAGAACACGATGTATAACAACATTATTCATACACATACCTATAATACTCACAGTGGATCTTTGTGTCTCTGAATTGGTTGCAAGACCCCGCGCAGTAGCTATTTTTGTGTCAATGTTGAAGGTGAAGATAGCATTGTATAACTGTCTCTTTCACTCGCTTATGTATGTCACATAAGCTTACGGAGTTTCTTGTGCATTCTTCTCCATAACAAGCTACTTTCCGAATGCACGGTAGAATCAACTTTTATTCCATGTAAATTTAAATTGTGACATTCAAAAGTGCCGCTTGGTGGCCCAGTTGAAATAAATATCTTTTGTCTTTTTTGTCAACGTCCTATCCTATCTCGCTTACTCTATGCAGTATACTCGATGACAAACTGTTTCTTACGCAATGGTTGGCAGGACCAAGTTCATAGACACAAAGATCCGTTGTGAATACTATAATAAAGGTACCTCATGTTCATTAATACTAAAGACATAAATAAAAATTAAACAGTATCAAGATCGTTTGATCCAATTTCCCCAGTATTGCATACAACAAATTTTTATTTCCCCTTTTGCCATGAGATTCTGGTAGACCTATACGAAGGCTGTTTGTATCTTCTATGTTTGATAGTCAATATACGACACTATTTCTATGTAACTATAATGCGATAAAGTGACAACCCCCCAAATGTCAGTTTAGTTAGTCTATGAAATCAAATCAAAAATCATAGTACTTATATGGCTTATTCAAGCCACATGGTTCTTAGGGTATCCGGTATATATGTTTTCTGTGTGTACTAGGATTCAAGCTCGCTTCGTCTTCCGTAATGATCAGGTTTTGATGCTAGTCGAAAAAAATAGCTTCATATCAGTTTGAATACAAATAATAATAATATTTTTTGCTTACTTTCGGTTATATTATAACCGAAAGTTAATTTATCCGAGGCAAAGAGAGAAAAATTTGAGCTCGCTTCGCCTTATTGTAATCTTAGGTTTAGGTAGATTTTATTCTATGTTTTCTTGACATCGATGTGGACGAATCTTTGATGCACAATGAGCCCTTTTCCCCCTTTTTTCCTGTACTTTTTTTAGAATATTATTTAAGTATAGTTATATATTATTTTATGTTAAATAAGAAATAATCCAAATAATAATACCTTTTGATTTAATTTTTCTACTTCTCAATATTTTATGCTCAAGTCTAACTACAAAGAAACTTCTATATCTACCTGTGTGGCTGAAGTAACTTCTAATCGATTTGAATATAATTAAACAGAAAACTAATCAATCCGACGCAGAGTGAAAAAAAATTTAGCTCGCTTGGCACTATCTTGAAATCTTAGGTAGAAGATTCTGATTTTTCTAGGTACTTCGCAATATGTGTTATATGCTTGTGTCTGCCCACAAAGAAACTTCTATAGGTATTTGAGTGGCTGGTAAAATCATAAATAACTTTGGTCTATGGGGGTCCTCACTGATCAAAGAGCACACGCATCGGGTATAATGAAAGAGAGCGAAACAAGCTCAACAACAACAAGAAATAACAGAATTTATTCGAATGAAAGAGCAAGCGAAGCGAACTTGATTCATCTCAATTTTTTTTTATTCATTGTAACTTTTGAATTCAAGCACATACTTTAATGAACAACAAACATTATGAAGCGATTGATATATAAAATATCGATGTATAAAGCAATGACTGCAAGCAAAGAACACACGCGTTCTTTGACCACAAAGTTACGCAATTACGGGACAGGATGCGTCTGGACACACGTAATATAATACTAGCATAAAGATGCCTCATCCCATACAAAAAAACCGTGCCAACGTATCTAGTTTTTCGTCTGATTAAGATGATTATTTTTATAAGTACAGTAGTAGTTTAGATGCGTTAGCAGCGACTTGCAAGTAAAAGGTTTTTTTGGGTTCGTGATATTTTCGTTACAATACAAATTAAAAAAATTGAGTGGCATGCCTCAGAAATGTGAAACAGCGCCATCTATTGGTATTAATTTTAAATGATCCGTTCATATAATCTTTGAAATGTGAAATATGAGCCCAATATTCCATAATTTTGTGCTTAAGAGAGTTGATTAAAAAAGAAACATACAATTTTTATGATCAATTCTAGAAAATGTTAATTTTACACACAATTCAATAACAATTTGATGCATATCGCGCCATCTAGTGACATTTATTTGAACCAAATTTTCTTTGTTAGCGCTAGGACTCCGTGGTCTGGGTATTATTTATGTGTGTTGCGCTTCACTGAATCTTAGCGTGTGCTTACTGGCGTGGGTGCTATAGGTACCAGCATATGCTTTTGAGGTGCTCCTCAAAATTCATTACCTTTAATAAAGCATCAAAAACGAAGTATTAGAGTGCTACTGGGCAAAAAGTCATAAGCTGGTCCTGCATACTTAGTGACAAAATTTAATGCTTTTTTTTGTTTCCGATAAGTAGTGATTAGACTCATTAATTCGATGCAGCAAGTGCAAAAAGGTTCTGAACATGCCAGGACATCATTAACAGCATTGCTGAGAGTTCACATTAATGATCACAGTTGTATTGTATAAAATATTTCCTTGAAGCCAGTATATGTAACCGGAATGGGCGAACTGCAGTTAAATGGGTTTAGGAGTATAAGAACCTACTTATAAGTATGGGCGGACGCTAGTTAGTTGTCATCTCCGACGATTTATGGAGCTGGTTGCGCTGTGGGTCAACAGGGCATGAGTGAGGGCCACAGCCGGCGGCGGACTCACGTGACCTCTGTCAACTACTATCTACGCCTTACGCTTTATTTACCCACAATAGCCGCGCCCACCCTCTATATTTAACCTAATACTCATCCGTGGTCTTTAACCTTCGACATAGCTTTTCATAAGTGCAAGCCGACATCAATTACCTACTTTCGCAATATTGGAAACTTTATTGTTTCACTATAGGTTTGAGTTTAACCTTTGTCTTATGTTGAGACAGATCACGGACGTGTTCGCTCTTATTTTTGTCTGGCAAAACATATTCTTACGCAGTTAACTCATTCTGAATGGCGGTATAATCGAATATAGAACTCAAAGAACATATTATGCTAACTAGCAATCAATGTGTAAGTGCATGTAAGTAGTAAGTGCCCGTTAGCTCGTCTGGCTTTCAAGTTGCCACTTACAAGGTAGCAAAATGCGTGTTGTAGTTACAGGAAGCTCATCGAATTCTGTGCAATTGGAGTCACTATCTGAACGACGTGGAGCATGACAAGAACGGATACGTATTATTATATGGTTAATTATATGTGTATATGGAAATGTATCGGGTTTATGTGGCTGGCGCCCGCTTCCCACGCATTTGCAGTTGACCCTACTGCGTACCTCTGCTTCCCCTACACACTGGTACACGGCGAATCCTGTGTACTTCGCGTTAGTACACGTCTACGGCTAATGTCCCCGTTATCTGTGTGCTCCTGCTTGCCTTCGTGCCGTGTTGTGCCCCAAACTGTTTTGACGTAGCCATAAATCGAGCATACGTTGTCCGCAGTGTTCCTGAGAAGAGTTAATAGGAGCTAATAATAACTTAGATTCAACCTCAAAACGATTAGAATGCGCCTTGGCTTTTATAGGAGCAATATTTTTAACAGTTCGGCGAGACTAAAGTGCCTGCGAGGTGTTTGTCTTATTATAATTTAAACGTCTTGCTAGCGCTTTCTACGTAGGCGTTAATGTGCATTGTTATGGAGTGCAGTGGTACGTAGGTAATAAAGCTTAGACATTAATTACCCCACTGACCAATTTCCAGTGTGTGTACTTTAGTATAGGCCCAGATATTCTAATGCTTAAGCATTTGAATATCTAGTGTTCTTGTCATGTTTCTAAGAACTATATTGTCCGTTTATTCTGAATCTTTAGTTCAACCATTCCTACATAACGACTGCGTACAGTTACGAGTTATTAACTTAGGTATTAATGTTACAAACATTCATTCAAACCATAAATTATCCTCTGAATGACTCTTGATGGACAGCACTACATGAGTTTGTGTTTGTATTAAGGTTCCATTATCGGGACCCCGCATTATTTCCATAGATCATTATTTGCAAGGATAGCCGGTATTATTCCTGGTTGTTATTATGCTCGGCCCGCAGCCGGGCCGATTGTTATCATTTGAAAATCACACTAACAAGTTAGTAAACGTGAACTGGTAATGGGAGTCGGGACCGTTGGTACCGAATTCAATACAGCGTGCGGAAGCATTGCGACGGTAATCTGCCCGCACAGCGCCCGTAGATCGAGATATTTGCTTGTATGCAAATGGAGGCCCTTACCGTGCGACCGCGCCGGTACAAGCTGATGTGATAATACCCAACGGTCTCCATATAGAGTGATACTAACACAAGATACACGTGTAGATAAGGACGATGGCCGACAACCCGTAATAGAGACAAAGGGACAAGGGCCCATTGCCGGACCGCTACACTGAAATAGGCGCACATAACAATAATTTTGTAATCATATTATTTATAGCATCAAATAACGTTATGCACCAGATCAGCATAGCAGTTTCTTATCTCTGTATAAGTCAGCAGGAAGAGTCATTATGTAAACAAGATTGCAAGAAAAAGTAAAAATAACTCAACAGTCCGGTTCGTCTACCTGCATGGACTTCCTGCGTGGACGGCGAGCAGCTAGGAAGTATGTCCTGACCGGCTCATCGGCGAGGGAGCGCGTGCGCTAAAGCTTGTTACCTATAATTTCCCAGCAGACAAGATTAATATGGCGTTAAAGGGATCATCACTTGCAGTTATTAAGGTGTTGTTTACCACTTGAGGCGTTTGTCCAAAGGTCAAAGCATAATATCGTGGTGTCTATAAACTCGCATAGTATTATAAATATTTCACTTCACGCCAGCGCCATGCATCATAGTAATTTTCTCACTATTAGGTATGTAGGTTCATGAAATTAATTTCTCGTTAACCTTTTAGCACCTCAGTCAGACAGACAAAGCAAGGAGAAACTTGGTGGTAGATGGATGAGAACTAAGTATGATAAAGTATCAATAGAAGACGTCTTGCTCGATGCAATTAGCGAAAAATACAATGCACATTAGATTTTTGCATCAAATAGGTAATGTACTTCCAACTGAATATAATGATTAGACGGGTGACATTATTTTATGTTGGAAGTAGAAACTAAGCGCCGACGCCTGGCGTTTTGTGTACTCTCTGACTAATAAGGTGTCTGATTTAAAACTGCAATATTGCTCGGATGGTGACAGGCGGATAGCTCATTCCTCGCCAGCATTATTAATCCTGTATTTTCCCTAGTTGACTTTTGCAAATTGCGCAGAGAGATACGCGAGTCCTGAGATGTTTTCTTTTATTTTTAGAGCGCCAACATTTTTATATTTTAATGTTCACAGTCACCTTTCTTACATGGATGAACGGTTTTATTGTCGCAGGTATAGTTAAAGCCGTTTTACTACTCACAATAAAATTTAGAGCGTTTAAGTCCTTGGACGCATAAGGAAAAATGGTGACAAATTGTATAAATGTATTTGAGAAAGCTCGAACAAGAGCTATCTCATAGAAACATTTTGGACAAAATTTCAGTAAGCGTTACTGCTCTATAAGGCATTAGGCAGAACCTAAAAAATGGTCTAGACTCTAGATTTAGATTTTTTAATAATATAATATACAAGGTGTCCAGAAAGGGTATCGGGTATTTGTTTTCGCGCCATATTCAAAACGGGGCGTCTAAAGGGTGCGGGAAGGGGTTCGTGGCGTCCGCCATTTTGTGGAGTTTTAGAGTCACGATGGAACAGTACTCGGGGACGCATCGCGCATTTTGCGTACGAGCGTATTATCGTAATGGTGATTCAATAGTGACTGCTCAACGTCTCTATCGTGCGGAATATCGTACACGCCACGCGCCAAGTGACGATAGCATTAGGAAATGGATCAGGATGTTCGAGAATACAGGTGCGACAGTTAAAATTCAAAACTCTGGTCGTCCTCGTTCAGTTCGCGATGAAGAAACAATTGAAGAAGTTGAGGCGTCGGTTCGTCAAAATCCGTCTTTATCCATCCGAAAGCGAAGCCAAGCGTTGAACATCAAAAAATCGTCTTTACATTCGATTTTAAAGAAATACTTACATCTAAAAGCCTATAAAATTCAATTAGTTCAAGAATTGAAGGATACGGACTATGCTAATCGACTGAATTTTATGTTGTTAACGAGTTATTCCCTAATAAAGTCATTTCGCGAAGGGGTAACATCAACTGGCCTCCCAGAAGCCCCGACCTTAGCCCGCTTGACTATTTTGCATGGATACCTTAAAAGTAAGGTTTATCAAAACAATCCGACGAATCTAACCCAGTTAAAGCAAAACATCAGGTCAGAAATGGCAGCAATATCGATAGCTGTGTGTCAACGTGTTATCCCCAATCTTCGTTTCCGTTTAGAAGAGTGCCAGCAACGTAACGGTCATCGTTTGGATAACATCATCTTTTCCAAATAATTCTCCAATTCATATGCTAATAATAAACAATAAACTTTTTTATTGCATACAAATAATTTTTGTTTCATTGAACTTACAAATACCCGATACCCTTTCTGGACACCTTGTATAATATACTTACCCACATCACTAAATTGCAATGACTTTGCTAGATCAGAATCAAACGAAGAACGATATCCTATACCAGTGAATGTGTTATGATAAGCAGCATAACACCTCATCACAGCCACACCTGACTACTTCACACTGTATGACATCAGCAGAGAAATAAAACTATGCACGGAGTTGATAGTGCGATCAAATTGCAGGCGAGAATAAGGCAAGCATATGCCATTACTAGTGGCCGTAAAAGGAGCTAATTTAGATAAGTTAGATCTTCCATAATTTGCACGGCTATCCACCGAGGAGAACCTCAAACCATGTAACGTCTGTATCAAACTAATTTCATGCAAATCTTTTTTCTTTTTCGTTTCATTGTTAATCTAGTTTACACTTACCGTGAAAATAATAGCAAATAAAAAATCTTTTTTGCAAAAAAATACTACCGACTTCCAAATGAAAAACTACTAAGTGAAAAATAACTTAACTTTTGGAAGTCGGTGTCTTTCGTAGGTACCATTTTTTTTGCGATATGGACACCGACTTCCAAAAGTTAAGTTATTTTTCACTTTGTAGTTTTTCATTTGGAAGTCGGTAGTATTTTTTTGCAAAAAAGTTTTTTTATTTTTCCCTTTTTAGTTTTACCTACCTAATAGCAAGTTGTTTATTAAGGTCCCTATAACTCCAGAATAGATTAACCGAATAATATGAAACTTGAACATAACCGGTGAAATGAGAGATCTGTGTACCCCTTTAGAGCGTACTGGCGTGATGTTATGTTATGAAATGGTATAAACAACAAACAGACATGCGATTGCAGCAATCCCGAGAGTATTGCCGTTATTTATTGGAGAGTTCTGTTGTGTATCTCCGAAGTTCTTCATCAGATCTTCACCAAATTAAAATGGGACAAATTTCAAAATATACTCTTTCAAACAAAAAACGAATTTTCAAAATCGGTCCACAATTGACGGAGATATCGGCGAACATAAAAAAAAAAAAAAAAAAATTATGAAGTCGAACATAGAACCTCCTCCTTTTTGGTAAGTCGGTTAAAAATTGGCATTCTTATCTACTGGTTCGTATGTAGCGCATACGTTCAAAAACTACGATCGCTGGCTTCGAACAGAAACATATTAATACAACCGACAGCTTTATTGAATAATAAGTATCGTAAATAGTTCCCGAGGCGAATTAATACAGCGACCGATCTCTCTGACCTTTTATGAATTAACAATATTGTCTTGTCTGTGTATGAAAGTAATTATAACGGTAGCGATAAATTATCAGTGCTTTACCAGTTCTATTGCATGACCATACAGAGATAGGTGCACGTATGGAGTTCTGAGTGAATTCAAGTTCAACATTGTATGGTTCCGTACATCTTAAAACTTGATATAATGATACAGTTAATCTGCTCGCTGCGTCCGGTCACTCATCGAATAAAAATGCAATAAATTACTTTTTTTTTCTTTTCCCAGGCGAGACGAGGGTTATTTTAAGTTTTATGCGCTGATGTAGTTGTTACGGTTTTTCCTTTTACGAGTAATTTTCGTAAGTTATTTAGTAAGTGCCGCTCGTTGATATCTTTCGTAGGGACAGACCAAATAAATTGGAAAGTAAAGATCAAAACATTGGAAGAAATAATCCTCCTGGCGGCTGAGAGGGTAGGCAATAAGCATTCTAGGCCCTAAGCAAATCTCAGGAATGTAGTTAAAATGCGAGCATTTGAGATAATGATAAATCCAAAAGTTTAAATTAGGAACAAACAAGTTTTTGAATTATTAACATTTAGTTAGGTCTTTTGGTAGGTATCGCTTCAGCTCACAGCTTTTTTTTGAAGTTAATTATGTACCATATTACCTACATTAGTTATATATATACTTCGCATTTTTTTACCTTGTAACAATCATCTGTGTCCTAAATAAATATTCAATATCTCTGCTTTTACGCTCTCGTGACTAATTGAAATATTGAAGTGGGAAGGCATTTTAAAGGGTTTTATTAAGCAATATAATCATCATCATTTCAGCCAACAGTCAACATTGTCTCTGAGCAACAAACTCCGGGTCTACAGCTCAGTCATAAAACCCATTTGGACTTATGGAATACAATTATGGTCCTCGGCTTCCAAGTCAAACATCCTTTGCCTCCAAAGAGCTCAAAACAACATCCTAAGCACTATAAGTGGTGCAGCCTGGTTCACCCGCAACTCAAAGATTCATGAATACCTCAGCATGAAGACTGTTATGGAAGAATCCAAACAGTACAAAGACAAATATACAGATCGACTGAAACATCACCCTAACCCATTGACAAGCACGCTTCTAATGTGTAATCCAATTAACCGCCTGAAAAGAGCAAATGTGCTATTCTAATAAGGAGAGTTAGGGCGATGGCGCTAACTCACTAAAACCTCTACATACTTCAACCCATCTGATTATAGTCCACGGACTGATCGCAGATTGACCTATAAAAAAAAAAAAAAACATTTCAGCCGAAAGACGTCCACTGCTGGACATAGGCCTTATAATGTATATCCTTAAACCTACAGGCAATATAATCCACTATTGTTATAATTTGCACATAATGCTGTAAGTAAGTTTCGCTAATTGCAAGTACCTATAACCCGTGCTATAACAAAAAGTCTTGCGTTGAAAATAATATAAGATATCCAAGTATTTAGGTTACTTTATTTTCATTGTCAAGTTATTCCACAAACGGGTAGCTGTGGTTCACTGAAGGACACATCTAATTACAACTCTCTAGAATTTCAGTGTTTATTTTTAAAGGAACATAAGAATATATTTATAGATGATAATAATTGCAGTATCGTGGCGGGTTGACAACCAGTGACTCGAGAGCCCCTGGCAATGTCGACGGAATGCCACGCCAAGTGCAATTTTCCACCGCAACCAGGTTCAATTGTGATTTTCATTACGGGTCCCAAGAGTTCGCGACCTACTCTAATTAGCTTAGATGCTTATGATTAAACGACTCGGTCACGACTTGTCGATTTACCTCAAATCCGTCGCGCTTTTGTCTTGCGAGGTCGAGCCATCCGTCAAGTTGGACACTGGCTAGAAGCAATGTTGTTCTATCCATGCCAAAGACCTTATACGTATTTCTTACTACTAGACTGTGTACCAAAAATTTTTGTATAGCTAAAATGAAATCTATTATCATACATCTAGGTTAGCTATTCCCTTATAAGCGGTAGCTAACCAAAAGCGGTCCTGAGCGAGAGGGTGCCCGCTGGTAGTGTGTCCTTGTCTGACATCTTGCCAGCTCAACTAATCATTGGGTTTGGTAGAAATGGTAGAAAATTTTAATAAAAAATATATTTAAATACGTTTCAAAGTCTATGAAACTTTGAAGCGTATTTAAATATTTTTACAGTTCCTTTAATTCATCAATTCATTGTATTTAAAAAATAATTCATTAATACTGAGTAAAAGTAGTACTTTTAAATGTTTGGGCCTGGTAATACTAAATGTAGGACCACCAGGTTTGTGGAGTTTTTGGCGGGATAAGTTCGAGTAAAATTCAGCGGCTGTTAATATTATTCGCAAATTGATTCCTAGTGGAATAAAATTGGTGAAGTTAAGTTTCTCAACTGTCTACGCAAATGGACATTAAGTGAAATAATTGAGATCCTTTGGGGTATTTCAAAGCATCGTCTGAAGACTGCAGGATCATCTAACGCCTCTCCTTCATGAGCTTGAGAGTAAGATCAGAGAGTTTTTTTCCTATCTATGCGATGGGTCTTGAAGAATAAGACTTATGCAGACTTGGGATTTGAGGATTATCGAGTCCTCCCTGAATTTACCATCGTAAACTGCTCAATTCCTCTTCGAGTTCGGTCATCTTATCGTCGGTCCGGAGTCCGGGTGTGCGCGTGTTGTACGTTGCCAGGTCCTTTCGTCGGTATTTGTTGGGGTAGCCGGACCTCGTCCGGGATTCTTTGCACCCCTTGCCATACCGAAACCTAGACCGCTACCGTAGTCGAGGTTAGGCAGGCTGCCGGGCACTAGGGGCTGTTTTATTTGTGCTATTCATGCGGAGTGCTTTGCAGGCGGGTTGGCGATCCCAGTATGGTTGTTACAAATGCACAGAGAACGCTGCTGATCATTCTCTGGTTTGTCCCTTAGTCGCCCCTTACGACACCAATGGAAAAACATGGAATGTCGAAATTCTGTACGCTCGACACTGACTTGGTAAGTGACGTAGATTCCAAAAAATATACACACATATTTGTTTTTTCAATGGTAGGTTTAGGTGGCGTAGTTAGGTAGCATAAATACATATATTGGGATACTTACACTATTGTTTTTACAATCAATTTGTCCCGTGTTATGTTTGGTCATGGTCACCTCATTAGAAAGAGACACACTACCAACGGGAGCCCTCTCGCTCGGACCGGTTTTTGCGCCATAGTGCACAGTCTAGTAGTAAGAAGTATAAGGTCTTTGATCCATGCTACATGTTCAGAAACAATTGCTAGCTCAATGAGGAACTTAAGTTAATCAGTGTAACTTTGACTACTGAAGGTTGTCATTCATCTAGTTGTCTGCAGGAATATGAGTAAGGAGATACTTTGCGTCTAACCAGTTGACGTAACGGCCGCTTCAGGGCCTAATGTTCGTTAAGTTACAAACATTGTTGTTTGTTGTTCCACTTAAACAGGTGCACTTGTTGGGCCAGAGGCTCGTCTATTAACGTTTTATATGAGCATGATATATTGGGCACCGTAGTCAGGTCACTGAGTCCGCAGTCAGTGTCCGTTAAGCCTATGATGGATGTTTGGGTGTCATCACGACACCGTATTCGTATTGTGTTGGGTGCAGCTTTGACCCCACAAATGTTTGTAGGTAAATCCGATTCTGAATCTTAACCGTAACTTTGAAGAAAGAGGACTGCATTAAATTGTAAGAAGTGTTTAAATCCCGACATAGAAATTACATGAATAAGTATGTATAAACCAAAGACCTCATAATATAGTAAGAAATACGTATAAGGTCTTTGGTATAAACCGTAGGCACAGATAATATAATACTAGCAAACAGATGCCTCATCCCATACAAAGAAACCTTGCCGACGTAACTAGTGTTTTTCGTCTGATTAAACTGATTATATTTTTTGTACGTCGATCGCGTTTGGTTCCGTTCTACGGCGATAGATAGATGGTGTTAGCAGCGAGTTGCAAGAAACAGGGTTTACTCGGTTCGTGAATATATTTTTCTTTAAATACATTAACGATTTATTTTATAGTAGATTTTTGCTCGTTTATACAGGTTTATACACTTTCATTGCACAAAAATGTGTTACAATACAAATTTTAACAATAGAGTGGAATGCCTCAGAAATTTTAAAACTCGCCATCTATTGGCATTAATTTTAAATGATTTGTTCCATTAATCTTTGATAAATGAACTAAGAGCCCAATATTTCATAATTTTGTGCTTAGGAGAGTTGATTAAACAATAACATACAATTTTTATGTTCAAATCCAGAAAATGTTAATTTTACACACAATTCAATAACAAATCGGTGCATATCGCGCCATCTAGTGATATTTATTTAAACAACTCTTGCTTTCTTAGCGCTGGGACCCCCTGCCATAGGTATGCTCGTGCCTTCTCTTTTATTAGAAAAGGCATTTGCCCTGCAGTGGGACAGTTACAGGCTGGTATTAATATTATTTAGATACAAACCAGAGATTGACATACGTACTTATAAAAATTAAGACATTTAAGTATAATCACGACCGCGTGTCGGGAGGTTGCGACCGACTTTTCTTCAATTAACCGTATATATTTCTGAAACTAGAACTTGTCTGAAGACACCTTTACTTTCACATAGTTTTTGTGTAATTACCTACAGTTAGGTATCATCGGCATCCGGCTGTTTGCAGGCAGACAATTGGCTCAAAAAAAGCTCTTGACGAAATACCCGTTTGGAGAGAGGCTATTTGTAGGCTATTTTCTTTGAAACAAGTTGCGTGGAAGACTTTAACAAAGCTAATTAATAAAAATAAAAGAAAATAATAGCCTAAACTATCAAGTGTCAAGCGGAATGGAAAAAAGTTGTTTTCGTTGGGGTCTAAAAAAATATAACTGACAGTCGTCTCGAGTTCTGTTGTAGAGGTTTTTTTTGCCTTATGTAAGTAGGTTCATGATAAATCAGCCGATCGATTGGAAAGCAAATGTGTCTTATAAGTAGACCGTTATCCTGAGCCCACGCTTGCTACGTAAGCATTCTAATTAGGTAAACAGGATCTCTGTGACTACGGTTTTTGAGCTCCAGGATAATGTGACTCTCTAGTAGAGACTTAGGTAAGTTGTTTTTATGTAAAGAACTTGCTAGATGTAAAGGAAAAGGTAGACATTGTACCTATGAGTTTTTCCCTTCAAATCAGTACACTGGTCTGAATATCATCCGGTGTTCTGCGTGCTCAATTGCGTCAACCTTTCCGGTCGTTGGATATCGAACTGTACTGGGGTTTCAACGTGCGGAAATTAGCTGATAACTGAAGTAAAATCAGTTTTTTCCCACGACTGCTACGTCCAATTTGCATAACTGAAACGCAAGATTAACAACCAGCAAGAGACAATTGAGGTTGGTTTTCGGGGACACCACATCCTCAATAAGATTTACCGCAAGCATACATTCTGTAAGGTGCAAATATGGCAGATTAGCTGATGACATTAATTTGCAATCGATTCTGCACGTAGCAGATGCAGTTGGTCAAACTTGTTTCCATACAGGTAAGCAAATATTTTTGAATTTGTAAGCGTATCGAGGTGTCTACCTGGTTGATGTAGGTTGTGGTCTCCGGTTGTTATTTGGCGTGAAGTGAAGAGTCCTCTTGAAGTTAAGTGTTTGCTCAAACCTCTGGGTCACGGTCAACGTTCGCTCTGCCATGCGAGCTTGTCGCCCCTCACCTAGTAATCACTACCTAAATATCGCAAACCATATTAGCGGAACCTAATTATCTACGACCGACGTTTAATTTGTTCTCAGTAATAAGTTCGCGCCGAACACTTTTTGTTCGAACAAAAACTTAACACAAATGATGTGCCAATACTGTTATTTTTGTTTTGCATATATCTGTTTCGTGAAACATCAATAGGTGAGTCGCTACATACAGTTCGCTCTAGTCACTGTGAATACGTGTTGGTTTGTCCATTACGGAACACATCCCGCCTATTGTAATGATGTTTGGTGCTTACATCCGTCAAGATCCTATCTCGATAAAATAAACTAATGACTGAAACACACCTGTTGTTCGCGTGGGAGGGGCTTGTAATGACGATGAAGATAGCTCCCAGCGGTGTGATGGTCGCACAATAGACCCGAAGCCCGTATCGCATCCATTTCGAATCTGTTTTTGTAGTAGGTAATAAATATTTATTTATCATGTTTCATCCTATGACGTGATGCCGTGCACTTTATCAATGTTCAATCGCTACGATGCGAACGAACTTGCCTTCAGACATAAAACGTCTGCTTGAACATTACTTTTTAGGGTTCCGTACCTCAAAGGTAAAGACCCTTATAAGATCACTCTCTTGTTCGTCTGTCCGTGTGTCACCACCGATTTTTAACCGACTTTCCAAAAAGGAGGAGGTTCTATGTTCGACTATATGTTTGTTTTTTTTTTTTTTTTTTTGTTTGTTCCCCGATATCTCCGTCAATTGTAAACCGATTTTAAAAATTCTTTTTTGGTTTGAATGAGTATGTTTCGAAATTGGTCCCATTTTAATTTGGTGAAGGTATGATGAAGAACTTCGGAGATATAGAACAGAACTCTTCAATAAATAACGGCAAAACTCTCGGGATTCTTGCAATCGCATGTCTGTTTATTGTTTATACCATTTCATAACATAACATCACGCCAGTAAGCTCTCAAGGGGTACACAGATCTCTCATTTCACCGGTTATGTTCAAGTTTCATGTTATTCGGGTAATCTATTCGGCTTTATAGGGACCTTACTAAACAACTTGCCTATTTATTATAATGTATAATCTAAAATAATATAATTAAACTAAAAAGGGAAAAATAAAAAACTTTTTTGCAAAAAAATACTACCGACTTCCAAATGAAAAAGTACAAACTCAGACAGACACTCAGACTCGCACTTGGCCGGTTTTATTCTTTGAATCCTACAAAGCATCACGCTGACGGGTTTAACAATTTTAATGAGTTACTTACCAAACCAAATCAATTCGCCACATTAGTTGCCAACATTCCTTCCTAATACACCAACCTACTACCTGAAAGGTATCTATGGTCGGCTTTTATACACAATGCAGTAATTTTCAGTTAGAAAAATACGATTACGAAATTGATAATAAAACAGAGGTAATTGTACGAGTAATGCGGTTGACGCAATGTGGTTTGTTCTGGTGGTGGCAAATCTTGGCTGCTTGGACTAATTGGCCATATTGTGCCATTACTGGCGTAATGGTGGAGAGGCCATTAGGCAGGCACGAGTCGCGGTGACGATACCACGACACAGCCAACGACCCGTCCCCGCACACACAGACACACAGATTTGCATATGACCAATCAGACAAATGGGAAACTATTTTTATGTAAACTATTTGAGGTCCAAGTTCAAAATTGTTGTTTTGCCAAGAACCTTTTCACTTACCAACGGCACGGGGTCTCATTGCTAAGAAAGAAAATTTGGTTCAAATAAACCTCACTAGATGGCGCGACATGTACACACAATTTAATAGAATTGTGTGTAAAATAAACATTTTCTGGAATTGAACATAAAATCTGTATGTTCTTGTTTAATCACCTCTCCTAAGTACAAAATTATGGAATATTGGGCTCTTAATTCACATTTAAAAGATTATTTGAAGGGATCATTTAAAATTGATGCCAATAGATGTCGCATTTTTAAATTTCTGAGGAATTCCACTCTATTGTTAAAATTTGCATTGTAACACATTTTGGTGCAAAAAAAACTGTAAAACCGTGCAAAAAATTACTATTAAGACGACGACTACCGCCAACGACCTTGAGGGAACAAAACGCGCACTCGTTTCACACCCGCGCGACCCGAAATTTAGTAGTTTTTTGTACTTTCCTTATTATTCTATGACTTTAAAAAAAAAAGCTTCAGATCAAAATGTAGATAATTAAATTATCTTTGATATGGTGTCGATTTCATTAAAATACGCCCAGCGGTTTTGTTGTGATTGTCGTGTTCTTGTCCGTTTTAGACATAACTTTACAAATTAATTACACTATTGACTATGTTATACGAATAAAACTCAAAATTTGCTCAGATGAAATTATTAAGAAAATAGTCTAATATAACATATATTTTTTCCCAATAAATTACGACTAGCCGTTTAGACGTGATTCTCATTTTAAAATCAGCTACTCAAGGGAATCGGCGCCTTAAACGAACCTTCTCTGTATTAAAAAAATAATAATTCACGAACCTAGTAAACCCTTTTACTTGCAAGTCCCTGCTAACACCATCTATTGCCGTGAAACGGGATCGAACGCGATTGATGTACTTACAAAAATAACAAGCTTAATGAGATGAAAAACGCTAGTTACGTCGGTTTCTTTGTATGGGATGAGGCATCTGTATGCTAGTATTATATTATCTGTGCCAACGGTGTTGTCAAATATTGAGTAAACAGTAACGGGATCGTACAAAAGTTTGCTGAGCTGCTTAACCCGTATTAAAATAAAGCCGCAGACTCACCGATCGCAAATGACTATTAGTTATTGTTGAGCGCTCCCCTCGGGTGCTGCTTTAATTGGAGAAACTCCAGGTCAATGGGTGATGACCGCAGTTCGCAGGTAATAGCAGACTTAATAACTTCACCTGAATAAATCACCAGCAACCGTTACTATTTCTAAGCCATATGAATGTTAATTTGACAAGACACGGATGGATATGCGAACTAATAATACAGTAATGTCGAACAATGAAGTGCTCACGAAAGTAAGCAAAAAATTAATTCGATTAGAATGTAAAAACTGACACTAATAATAACACATTTATTTTCATATTGAGTATAGGTACAATTCGAAGAATAAAAGTGACGAAAGTAGATACAATATTTTATTGAATGCGGTTACCAAATTGGCTTTACAATGTTTCTACTGTACAACGTTCAGTATAAAAATATTGGTAGAAACACATGAAGCCACCATGTTCTATACGTACATATACAAAACTATTATGCGGTCACATACTTCTTTATAACAATCAATAATCAAGAATCACTGACGAAAATATCAAAACATCGCGTAGAAAATGTTATCAAGGAGAACTTTCAACGCTTTAACTATTATAAAGGACGTCATATCGTCATTGTGATGTAACGTTTATCTAAATTAAGGACAACAGTCTTGTAAAGCTGTATAATAAAATAAGTAATAACCTAACTTACTATTTACAATTAAACTGATGCGAGGGTTTTACAAAATGTGGAATACAGTTCTATACTATTGATCATTATATTGTTATTCTATGACATCTGTTATTAATATAGAAATAATTATTATACCATATACATATAAGTACTTGCTTAATAGCTAATAAAAGGCACAATATTCTCGATAGTACAAGCTAGCTCTGTGAAATTCAGCCACGTAAAGAGTTTAAGCGATAGCCAGTGGCGGCTTTAGAGGGTGGCGAGCAGGGCAATCGCCCGGGGCCTCGCTATTGCAGGGGCCTCGCTGTTGAAGGGGCCTCGCGCGACTACCCAGAAATTTACAATTGAAATGTTTTGTTTTATCTTTACCAAACAGTTATTCGTAATCGTAACAATAATATAAAGATGGTTAAGTATTTCTTAGTAAAGTACTATAATAATAAGTGCCAGGATATGCATTTCTCGCCTATCATCATTTCATTACGTACATTGCAAAATGAGGAAAGTTAGGAGGCTTAACCTCCTAACTTTCCTCAGGAAATGCGGTCGCGACTGAATTTCCTAAGTAAAAATTCACAATTCGAGGTTAGGCTTTCGTCTATTTTCTCCTCCAATATTGGACCAATTTGAAAGATATTCCATAAACCGAAAAAGAAAGATATATACTGTGCCCCTATGTTTTTCTTTTTCGTTTATAGTTGTCAAATCTGTACACTAGGCCTCTGTTGACAGCGCAATTTTGAGCATATTTTGAGGGTTCTAGTGCTTCTAAATATAATGTATTATCAAAAAGGAAAACCTAGTGGCACAGTATATATCTTTCTTATTCAGTTTATAAAATATCTTTAAAATTTTATTTTTTAAATTCAGTCGGATGTCTGCGACTGCATTTCCTCTTTAAGGCCGCCCCTGGCGATAAACGCGCATAGCTACCAGCTAGTTTCGTCGTCGTACGGAAATTATTCGAATGACTATGAATATTCTCCTACAGCAAATTGGTTATTAGATACCGAAGAGGTGTAAAGTCACCTGCTCCTGTTCCTAAGAAAACAGTTACAATTACTGGAATTTCTCCGATAAGATTTAGCGGTTTTTGATGTTTGTGAACTTAAGTATACATATTTTATTACAGTAAAAAATCTAATGATGTCATTTTCTTTAAGCATTTTTTTACACCCAAATATATCCGCTAACCATCAGTTTAATTAAGCTACGTCATATATATATTATACATTTCCAAAACTAACAAGAAAATATCAATAATATATTTGTAATATATTCGTATTACAATAATTTATAACGTAGGTGCCATATCTTGTGCTCATTTTCTAATGACTGTGAAGCAAATACAACCTCTTGACACTACTAATAAATTCAAAGAATAACACACAAAGATTTGGCATAATCTACATCTAAAGAACGTCTTCCTTTTATGTGCTTAATGTGTTTAACTTACCTACATTTCACAATACATTTACATTTTTATATTCCAAACTTACCTATCCTTTAAAATACACCATAAAAATATACCGCTAAATGCAAATAATGTTTATCAAAAAGAATTTATCACATATACATAAAATAAAAGTGAAAAATCTTATACGTCGAAGATAAGTGACTAGTTATAAAAATGGCCGGCGAAATATTAGCTGAATTTCGCCGCCGTTTGAGTGAAGAGATTTCCATAGCATGCTGGCGACTATATTTACGAGTATAATATGGTCGAAGAGTATGACGTTTTTGGCAAGATAAAGTGTACAATGTAGAGAGACAAGGCGCATTCGTTCTATGCAAAGTGGGTGTTACAGGCTATTATTAGCCGTGCCGAAGGTTAACGAAGCGTAATTTAAGAGCGGCGCCGGATTAGGTTTTTTCTGATCGGATTCCAGGTCCGGACGTCGCAGCGGTTTGGAGTAATTAAGCGGTCGGTTATGAGGTGTAATTACATGTGGAAATAACACTTATGTGTGGCATGGGGTTGTTGAACCGTACGGCAAAAAATGTGGTAAAAAATGACGATGAAAAAGTTGCCCAGCCAGGTTGTCAAAACACACGTCACAGGAATATGGATGTGTCGCCTGCGGCGTGTGCGCGCTTCCGATGTAGGGCTGCCACACGGGCTATTAATGTCAAATAAATAAATTCGATGACATATAAAGTGATGTGAGAACATCGCAAAAGAAACACTGACAGTCATATAAAATATGAGAAAATAAAAGACTGGAGTGACACAACTGCCGTATCACTTGTAAGCGTGTAAGACATCTTATAAATGATGCGATTTAAAGTAGATATAGACGCAGGCAGCCCTAGATCTGCGTACCACCGAGCTCTTATCGGCTCAACAGTTTATTGATCGCGAGAGGCTGCGGTAGTCGCCGCCGCCGACGCCCGATCATTGTTTGCTAATGAGACTTCAGGAGCACAGAGCACAGGTGGTCCGCCGCGGTCTAACTCACTTAACTAAAACAAATATGATGTCATGTTGACAATAATAAATGACCCCCATTAATTTATCCTAAACGTAGGAGTATAAAATGTCGCAGTAGTTACCTACACTTATTATACGCTATGGTTTAGATCAACTAGCGAGTTACACGGCTATTATTCTCTTTAAAATTCCTGTTGTTACTTAACGTAACAACTTAGTTTACACTATCTAGTACAAAGTTCACATTATAAACTACAACAAAAACGTAGAAAAATCGCATCGCGGTGAAAGATTCACGCCACAAACGCACAATCAGAGCTTGCATTATAAAATATTGTTTTAAAATTAAAACGATATTTTGCATTTTTATGCTGGAAATCGTGCACTGCACAGAACAATGCACATGATCTTATACAGGAATGGAAAATCACACTATAGGTACAATTGTCGGAAGACAGCTTACATTCTAAATTGGTGAAGTTTGCCGGTTCGCCACCAGACTGCTCTTCAGTTCACTGAACACTTAAACGTTGAAGCCGCATCACGCATGCATGGAATACCCACAGGATGAATTTTGATAGGCCTTTGTGGTCATTTGTATTCAGGATCGCAACTCCAGCGCATCGTCATTATAACATTGTTTAAAAAAGATCTGAAACACGTATGTAGCACCTCTTCATAATTATTTACAAATTGTAATAAAATTCTTTCACAAAATATACGAAAACTTTTGACATTATTTGCCGTTATCGATCCGTTTCTCGATTTGCTACTGCGGAATGTTATCCGTATTTGTCCGTTATGAAATCTGAAGCGTGATCGACGCATTCAATTCCGAAGTGCATATTGGTTGTCCTTGTTACGTGAATCGATGAAATATGTCCGTGGTGATACCCACCAAGAAGTCGAACATTTCTCCGGAGTCGGTTTCAGTCCCCGTTTTATCATCTTCTGTGAAAACCTGCGAACAAAAATTTATATTATTAATAAAATAAATTGTCATTTAAATTTTGATGAACAGTCATGATCACCGGTTATGTAAATTACTTAAGATAAAGCGCATTTATATGATAATAAGTTATGCGTATCAGTACAAAAAACCGGCCTAGTGCGAGTCGAACTCGCGCACGTAGGGTTCCGTACTTGGTAAATTGAGGTTTACGATTTATGACGTATTAAAAAAAAACTACGTACTAGTTCAAACCAATTTTCGTTGGAAGTTTACATGGTAATGTACATAATTTTTTTTTTTTAGTTTTATTTTCTCTTATTTTAGAAGTTACAGGGGGGGGACACACATTTTACCACTTTGGAAGTGTCTCTCGCACAAACTATTCAGTTTAGAAAAAAAATATATTAGAAACCTCAATATAATTTTTGAAGACCTATTCATAGATACCCCACACGTATGTATGAGTCTGATGATTTTTTTTTTTTAGTTTTAGTTTCAAGTATGGGAACCCCTAAAATATATTGTTTTTTTTTTCTATTTTTGTGTGAAAACCATATTGCGGTTCACAGAATACAAATACTTACCAAGTGTCAACAGCATATTTCTTATAGTTTCGGAAAAAAGTGGCTGTGACATACGGACGGACACACAGACAGACATGACGAATCTATAAGGGTTCCGTATTTTGCCATTTGTCTACGGAACCCTAAAAAGGTGACAGCCACATCTCGATTAATTTTGCTGTTATTTTCAGCAAGAAAGGAACGGCACTAAGCGCGTAAGTAAATAGCACTATTGCGTTTCACAGCGCAGTACACTTTAATATCAGAGACTATCTGATAACATCAATTAAGGTTTTAGTTACAGTGAAATATGTTGAGATTAACAGTTTAAGTGTGGAACGACCGTTATTTTGTAGTTCTCGTATATTTGTACGTAGTTCACGGTTGTGTTTCAAATTGAATCGGTATTCGCGATTTATGCAGGTCTTTAGACGATTGTTGATATGTGAGTGAAGATTAATTAAATAAACCACAATACTGGCTAGTGTATTTGTATCGGTTTCTGGTTATTTATTTAGAACAGTTTGTAGTAAAGCTTCGGGCTGTGTTCTAAATATGCGCGCTATAGATGTTAAAGTGTCTCGAAGCTTAAAGTAATGATAGATTACAAACAGATCGCCTACAAACACAGTGCTCTATTTTTAACCCCCCCGCCGGAAAAAGAGGGGTGTTATAAGTTTCACGTGTGTTGCTGTGTATCTGTGTGTCTGTCTGTGTCATAGCGCCTAAACGGATAGACCGATTTTGTTTTTTTTTTTTTGTTTTTGAAAGGTGATTTTGTAGAGAGTGTTCTTAGCTATGTTTGAATAAAATCGGTTCAGCCATTCAAAAGTTATGGGCGTTTTACTGTCAGAATCGGGGTGTTTTCGCAAGATAAATGTGACGGGGGTTTTTTAAATTTTGAAATTTTACTTGTTCGTAGTCCATTCGTGGAAGCAGTGATGCCAATTGAAGGTGCTTTTTCTTACCTACATTTATTTTTAACCCCCGCCGGAAAAAGAGAGGTGTTATAAGTTTGACGTGTGCTGCTGTGTATCTGTATGTGGCATGATAGCTCTTAAACGGGTGAACCGATTTTGATTGTTTTATTTGAAAGGTGACTTTGTCGAGAGTGTTCTTAGCTATGTTTGGTTAAAATCGGTTGACCCGTTTAAAAGTTATCCGTTATTTTACTTTTTGAATCTAGGTTTTTTCGCAAGATATCATGTCATAATTACGTTTTTCGATAAATTGTTGATTGAAGCGTGGCTACTACTAGGTATATTATATGTAGTTTAAAAACCGGCCAAGTGCGAGTCGGACTCGCGCACGAAGGGTTCCGTACCATTATCGCAAAAAACGGCAAAAAAATCACGTTTGTTGTATGGGAGACCCCCTTAAATATTAATTTTATTCTGTTTTTAGCATTTGTTGTTATAGCGGCAACAGAAATACATCATCTGTGAAAGATGATGAGATTGAGATATGAGATTTCAACTGTCTAGCTATCACGGTTAATGAGATACAGCCTGGTGACAGACAGACAGACGGACCGCGGAGTCTTAGTAATAAAGGGGACCCCCTTTGGGTACGGAACCCTACAAGGCATGAAAAAAAAATAAGAAACCCCCGACACAAAAAGCACAAAATAAGCCTCGTACCCGCGTTAGGGAACCGCTGAGTAAATAAAATAAACTGCTGTAAACGTTGGCGGTTCCCCGACGCGAGTACGAGGCTTATTTTGTGCTTTTTGTGTCGGAAGTTTTTTATTTTTTTAGTCAATCTCTCTAATAATAATTCTATTATATTTATTACAATTACTGTTGGCACAAAATAGTTATCAGGTCACTCCAACATTCAATTAGAGAGATCTCTTTACAGAGCTTGCAATGTGTGCGTGAGTAATTAATTGAATTTTGCAAAACCTATTGTGAGAATGTGTGTGAGAATCATACCCAGTTTTTATTCCACTGTGAAATTAACAACGTTAATAGTTGCAAATCACTGGAGGTTTACGAGCAAATGATACAATGATAGTACATAAACGCGCCGAGATAATAATTTAATCATGATATTAGCCGCTGCTCGAGGGCAAATTGCTCCGTTTATTTGGAGGTGAAAAAGAAAAAGAGTGTGACATACATTTAAAACAGGAGAGATGGTATCGCAAAAAGTTTAATGAATGGGACACGGCAATGGGCATATTCCGTGTTCATTGTTGCCGATTTCTCAGAGCGATTTGCTAATAGTGGCTATTAGCCCGCCTCCGGTCTCCTCTCATGATGTTGCGTGTCGACTACCGGCCTTACCATACACAAAAAAAAACATAATTATTCCTAAAACGGTAACACTTAATTGATCCTCCATGTGTAGATAGTCGTACGGTAAAAACGGTGTCACGTTTTTTTTCGAGTGTCGACATTCGGTCGTCGCTCGAGTATCCGTTCCGAAGTAGCGAATTTATCGATATGTTATTAACTTTAATTATATATGCGAACCGTAATTATCAGTTAAGATAATGTACTTTACGGTTACCAAGTTTAAAGTTGATTTATTCGTGTTTACCGAATCTCTACCGCACTGTAATTATTGTTATCAGATTTCAAACAGCGTGTTTGAACAAAATTGAAATAAGCATAAAATGTTACAGACTATGCTATTACATTTCAATCATTTCGTAATACCATACTTTTTCATGTTTTTATTCGTAGTTGAGCTTAGTTTGTATCTAACAAAATTTACAGACCGTAAAATTATGGCGCAATCGCTGTAAATTCCACTAATGTGAATGTTGGAGGTATGGTGCGGAGACCACAGGCAGTCTGACCAACAAACATAGGTGGGAATGTTCTTTTATCGAAACGATCAAAATAATATTTAC
Organism: Orthosia gothica; assembly: GCA_949775005.1. Taxonomy (NCBI): domain Eukaryota; kingdom Metazoa; phylum Arthropoda; class Insecta; order Lepidoptera; family Noctuidae; genus Orthosia; species Orthosia gothica. Next base: position 22,160,006 of record OX459037.1, read on the forward strand.
ATTTTCACGGATGAGTCACATCATCGAAGTGTTGTGAAAGCCACTAAAATGAGGATATTGTCAATATACAAATGAAATCAAATCTTTTTATTGTAGGCATAGGTTATACGGACAGATGTTAGGTAAATTACAGTTCTATTATGTCCTGCCTAATAGGCATACAATAAGTCAACATGCAAAATAATCATAGGTATCGCATATCACATATAAAGCAATACTTACAAAAAAAAAATTGATGCAAGGTGACAGATTGTAGTAAGTACTAATTATTAAGAAAATCTTGGATCGTATAGTAAGTAAGCTTTGTCAATTAAAAAAATACGTAATTCATATTTGAATAGTGGCAGTTCCTTAGTGTTTAAAATGTCCACAGGTATCCTATTGTAAATTTTTGATGCCATCCCAAAAAGACTTTTGCTTAGAAGTTCTATGTGGTAAACTAGATATTTTAAGTATATATATTTTTGATTTACCTTTTCTTTTTGACAAGACAAATTGTTTGATCAATTTAAAAATAAAGAATGCGGTGTCAGCGCGTTGTTGCGGAAATTAGCGAGGCTGCAGTTAGCGAGCGTGGATGATTGAGATCTGCGACATTCGTGCGCCAGTGGCAGCGCCTGCGCAGGTCATTACGCCGAAACTTCGGGCTGCGCGCAACGGTATCGAGACGAGACGCGGAGATGTTTTGGGACAAATTTAACGATATAACGCCAATACTTACTCAGCTCGTTGAGTTTTTTATCAACCAAAGAAGCTTCACATCAAAAGTCCTGGCTATTAGTGAAATAGAAGCGGCGCTGTGTGAATTTCTTTTTGATTTTTGATGGACATTTTGAGAACTCGGTTTAACTTTTTAAAGTGATTTGTAAATGAAAGTACTAATGGACGTCGATCGGTAATCTATAGAGGCTAAGAATAGTTCAGTTTTTCTTTTTGGTAACCCGATAATCATACATTCATTTTGATTGACGACTGAAGTTCCTATGAATAGATCTGTGTCAGCCTTCGAAAACTATAAAGCCTGGCATCGAAACGGAAGATCTAGAAAGCTTAAATATAATTTAATTCTGTGTACACCAGTCAATTATAATTACTATAATATTGATGTGTACAAAAAGTTAGTTGGCTGAAGAAGATAAATGCTGTGCCGATGGGAAACGAAAGTGTGCCATCACAAAAAGAATGATACTGATCACGTACAGAGCTGGAGTATTAAATTTTCCGCTTCGTTTTGGCGACAAACGGTTAGTGAACGGTCCAGCGCGCGTGCTGTGCTAGCCGCTCGCCACTCGCGACCACCTCAATTCGGCAAGTAACGCCAGTCGACCGGACACTATGCCGACTTTTCTACCACCTTTTGAATTCTTTACTGTTCTTTTCTCGGAATTAATTTCCATGACATGACGAAGCATGACCTTTCCTTTAAAATGATAAATATGTTTATCTTTTTACAATAAGGATATTTCCTGTGTAGAAAAATGACAATTATATTTAGTCCGTCAGTGGTATTGTCAAACAATATTGGACACGTATTTTTTGCTTTACAAATTCAATAAAAAATTACAAAGATAAAGCGCCTCAAATTGCAGGCGATGTGACGTCACTATGTCAGTATAAAGTGTACTAACGGCGTGATGTCACACGATATTACAACGCTAATATCGTCGTCACTTTATGTTAACGTGTCAAAAGAAAAAATACGTGTCCATTATAATAATAATAATATTCAAGTAACATCCCTATTGATTTAAGATACGCTGATTTTAGTTCAGCATTTCTGCAGCCTTAATTAAAAAACATACGATGTAACAAAAATAAACAAGTTTGTTTTCAACACAGATACGAAAACAGATCTTGTTTAATCATTCTATTTTCTCTAGGAACGGATGTTTAATTCTATTAAAATAGTTTTCTTCCAATCAAGCAACTAAAATGTTATCAGATTGTGTTAGTCGATTTATACGGTTAGCACCACTAGTGTTGAGCCGATCGACAGGCTGAACACAATGATGGATGACTGTCCAGTCCACACACACGCCAATCATGATCCTTGCGATCGCCTGCAGCGACAACATCCAATATGATACGGTAAGGATCTACATCGCCAACGCCCACGTATTTAACCGTCCTGCTTTTATTTTCCTGTATTTGTTTTTGTGCCTATTTAAATAAACCACTATTTTTAGTATTCGAACCAATACTAAAATAAATAGTTTATTGCTCGTTAGGCGCCCGGGGTTTGGATTCACTTTTTATCGTATTTTAATTAGTTCTTTCTCGGCGTTCCTTTTGTTTTACATTACATTATTTTATTCGAGTTAGTTTTTATATGGGGTTTTTTCGAGATACCACTTAAGGCGTATATATTCCCCGATGTTAACTCAGTACTGGCCGTGCGCGCTCGGAGCCAGAATTACAATATTGAACCTCCTTATGGGTAGTTTTGTTTGCAAAATATTCTTTGATTACAAATGCTATTTCTGTTATGAAGAAATTCTAGCCATATTTTTTTCTGTATATAATATTTTTGAACACCCAATTCGTTTTGGAGGAGTATTGAAAAGTAGCAAAAAAATATCGTGTTGTAATTTTTTTTTGAAAGCAAAACTATTAGTTATATTATACACGAAAAAAACATGTTTCAATAATTTACATTAATCAATAATATTATTTTTCTTCAAACCTAGCCGTTACTAAGGAGTGTATGCTTTAGAAAGTAACCGTTGTACGGCACTAAACCGGTGGAAGGCCCTTAAGCTTATTCAATTTATATTAAGCAGAATAAGGAATGAAAAAGTTATTGTCTAATTATAGTAGACCACGTTCGACGTTCATTTGAAAGTAAAAATCGAGCAAATACCTACGCGGTCTTATTCAGAATAGTTCGGCGGATTTATGTCGCGAGACAATATGGACCGGCCGGTCGAGACCCATACATACTCTTACACAAAAACTTAATGAAAGTTGAAAGTACGCTTTCACTTGTCGACGGTATTGTATTGTGCGTCAATTGTATACAACACTATTTCAATTGTATTTCTTAAAGTTTTTTAAAACAAGGGTGGCGTACTCCCAGACGGTCCATTAGCAGTCTGGCCGGTCATCAGACAGAATTAGCTACAGCAGGTATCGCACAATGGGACTTGTTCTAGACAGTATTATTATTTTTGAGTGAAGTCATGGTAGCTTGTAGCTCGGTGAGTTTTGAATAGAATGCGTTTTCAGATTTAAATAAAATCAACGGGTGATTTATTCTGACGCTTTGTGTGGGGATAACGAAATGGAGGGCAGCTTTTGTGGCGTCAGTTAGACTGACTATCGACAGATCAGTTCTAAAATGAAGTGAGAGATAAATCTTGGCTATGCTGGGTGTCTCAGAAAAAGCTAACTTATGTAAACGCATAAAAAAACAAATATATTATATCATCATCATCATCATATCAGCCGAAAGAAGTCCACTGCTGGACAAAGGCCTCGCCTAAGCGTCGCCACATTGACCAGTCTCGTTGTCCTTAAGTGGCAGTGGGCAGGGCACATTGCTCGAAGAACGGATGGCCGACGGGGCAGAAAGGTTCTGGAGTGGCGACTGCGAACCGGAAGACTTTGTGTTGGAAGGCCTTTCACCAGGTGGACCGATGACCTGGTGAAGGTTGCGGGGTTCCGCTGGATGCGGGACGCACGGGATATATTATATGTATACGTTAAATTACAAAATTAGAAGCTGACGACATGGGAAAAATACTTTTTGAAAATAACTCTGGCACTCTTCAAAGCGATCTCTAATAATCATGAAAACGAGCCTCAGTAGTTGAGTAGCCCAGACCTAACCTACCCATAATGGGTAGGTACGGAACCCTCGAACCGCCATAATAAAATAGGTATCATTAAGGTAAATTTGAAAAATCGCAGTGATCTAAATTTACTTATATCTTTTTATCGTGTTCACTCAGAACCTTGATTTTATACACCTAATAGGGACTTGCTAGGTCCACCTGTTCTTGAGAAAATCGGTGGGAAAACACGGACAGACTGACAAGACAGTGATCATATAAGGGTTCTTTTTTTTTCCTTTTGAGGTACGGAACCCTAAAAACGAAAAAAAATCCAGACTCCGGGCTGCTAATTAGAAATTCTAGATTGAAAAACCCAATAACACTTTGGCCGACTCAGGACTCGAACTCAGGACCTCATCCTCAGGTAATCCTTGCAACCATTAAACCAACGAGGCAGTAGCAGTAATAATAAATGCTAGTAATGGTGCAAGAAAGGCGACGGATAGCACCTGTGTGTCGAACATACGCTACCGGCGGCGTCGGCGCATTGAAAACGTCGAGTGACAAGCATTCATCGCGATGACCAACACTATAAAATTAAGGACAGACTTATATACGCTTAGCCTAGTTAAACCGATGAAAATTTTAAATAATTTTAGTAATATAACTAAATTACCCATTCATGATTTTTTACTTTTGAAAATATTTTTAATGAGTCTGAAATTCTGAATGCAAGTGGGTATATTATTAGTATTAGTCATAGCTAAGCTCCGTGTGAAACCACCTATTTTATTTGTGTTGCGCACGAGTTTAGTTTCTTAAGGGGCAATTAGTGATCTTAACGTTTTGACAGCGCTATTTATACAACGCACATAAAAACCGTAGACTCGTCTGTAAATTGTACCGATTTATTATTAAAGCTGCAATACAATGTTACAGAATTAATAATATTTTGTGGTTTATTTTATCATTTAAAATGGCGTTATTATACAGCTTCGTCCGGTCTAGTGGGCGCAGGCGCTACTGATGAGTAGGTACGAGATCTTAGATTCATTCCGGGTCGAAAAAGTTTTATTGGTTTTTCTTATGGAATCTGTCAGTAGTAGACTGGACTCACGCTTTGTACCTGATCGATGGCAATATCTCTTATTATATGAATCTTAACAGATAACTATCAAAATGTGATTGAACTATACGTACAGGTACTGCCTAAGGGTGTACCCATACCAAAACGTTGATCGAAGTTGATCGATTGGTGTTGTATCTTTGATTGATCGACGGATCATCATCATCATATCAGCCGAAAGACGTCCACTGCCGGACATAGGCCTCCCCCAAGTGTCGCCACATTGACCGGTCCCGTGCGTCCCGCATCCAGCGAATCCCCGCAACCTTCACCAAGTCATCGGTCCACCTGGTGAGAGGCCTTCCGACGCATCGTCTTCCGGTTCGCGGTCGCCACTCCAGAACTTTTCTGCCCCATCGGCCATCCGTTCTGCGAGCAATGTGCCCTGGCCACTGCCACTTAAGTTTGGCAATTCTTCGGGCTATGTCGGTAACCCTGGTTCTCTTGCGGATCTCTACATTTCTGATTCGATCACGCAAGGATACTCCGAGCATAGCCCTCTCCATTGCCCTTTGGGTGACTGTAAGCTTTCTGATGAGGCCCATTGTGAGTGACCACGTCTCAGAGCCATAGGTCATCACTGGCAACACACACTGGTCATAGACCTTCGTCTTGAGACACTGTGGTAAGTTGGACGAGAAGACACCGCGCAACTTACCGAACGCTGCCCAGCCGAGTCGGATTCGACGGTTGACCTTTTCTCGAAGTTGGCCCTACCCAACTGGATCGTTTGTCCCAGGTAGACATAATCTTCCACAACTTCGAGTGTAGACGGATACCGTTCTATAAAACGGCGACTAACCAATAGTCGATAGCATCGATCGACGATTAGCCACATCATCCGGCTATATTCCATCAGTTTCTTTCGACATGTATTCAGAAGATGACTAGTACATTGTACCATCGATCGGAGTGGTAGAAACTATTGATCGGCGTCGACTAATCCATTCTACCATCGATCCACGATCTATCTATTGGTCTGGTAACACCCTAAGACTTCGATGAATGTAGACTTTGTCTTCTTTTCGCGTCGATGGTGATTTAACCCTCAGACGTCTATAGCGTCATCAGTGGCGTTCATCAGGTCCTCAAAAATGCAGGTAGGACAACTAGAGCACTCCAACAAGTGGGTCATGATCTGGACTGCACTCATATTTGGTATGTCTGATAGTCACCCCACTTTGCTAAGTAATCTAGATCTGATATTATGTTTTGTATAACTGCCCAGATACTCAGGCAAATACCTTTAAATTGAGACGTTCTTAGACATTATAACTTTATTAATACCATCGGTATGCTCAGATTAACCGGTAAATCTCCAAGGTACCGGTGTTTAGGTTCCATATAAATACCATCCCGGTCATACTCAAGATTTTAATGAGTTTGAAGGCACTTAATGTCTGCATAATAAACAGACTACCACGGTGCGCTCGTGTACTTAGAGAACATAGTAAATATTAAGCTATGGTTTCGTACATGGTAAGATCTTCTTTATAACTATACTAGTTTTTGCGACTAGACTTCATTTGCGTATTTTAGAATTTAGTTTACGAATTTTAACATCTCATTCTACTACTTTTAAAGTTTGTCTTACATTAAAATGTCTTACCAAAAGTCTTAAGAGGAAATGCGGTCGCAGACATCCGACTGAATTTCCTAACTAAAACGTCTTAATTCGAGGTTTGGCTCTCGCCTATTTCCTTCTCCAATATTGAACCAATAAAAAATATATTCCATAAACTGAAAAAGAAAGATATATACTGTGGCCCTAAGTTTTTCTTTTTGATCTTTAGAAGCACTAGAACCCTCAAAAGATGCTCAAATATGCGATGTTAACAGAGGCCTAGTGTACAAATTTGACAACTATAAATTAAAAAAGGAAAACATGGGGCCACTTTATATACCTTTCTTTATCAGTTTATGGAATATCTTTTAAATTAGTCCAATATTGGAGGAGGAAATAGACGAGAGCCAAAACTCGAGTTATGACTTTTTACTTAGGAAATTCAGTCTGATGTCTGCGACCGGATTTCCTCTTAAAAAGTACACTAAGTCTGGGTTTAGTTTACCTTGACATCAAATCTAGTCATTAAAACTAAACAGACAGACCAACACAGATACTTAAGCATTTATGATAAAACCGGTTAAGTGCGAGTCGGACTCGCGCACGAAGGGTTCCGTACCATTATCGCAAAAAACGGCAAAAGAATCACGTTTATTGTATGGGAGCCCCCCTTTAATATTAATTTTATACTGTTTTTAGTATTTGTTGTTATAGCGGCAACAGAAATACATCATCTGTGAAAATTTCACCTGTCTAGCTATCACGGTTCATGAGATACAGCCTGGTGACAGACAGACAGACAGACAGACATACAGACAGACGGACCGCGGAGTCTTAGTAATAGGGTCCCGTTTTTACCCTTTGGGTACGGAACCCTAAAAACTAGCTTCTGCCAGCGTCTACCCCCGCGTGAAAGTCGAAAATGATCGCAAGGGAACATACTCTCGGGAGAAGAAATATCCTATGTCCTAATCGAGTACACGTTCTACTCGTGTGCCAAATTTCATCAAATCCACTCAGCCTTTATGACGATAAAAGGTAACAAACAGACAGAAAGAGTCTTTCGCATTTATAATATATCAGTATGGATTACGATTTCATATTTGTTTGCATGTACGTATATGTAAGCTTGATCGTGTTTGGAATATTTTATGGATATATCACAATAATTGCTCCTTGTGCTTATGGGAAGCGGTGGAACCATTGTAAGTGAATTAAGTTATGTGTGAGTTTGTTTATGCAAATTAGTAACAAATACATACGTTGTAGAAAGTTTAGATATATTATCAGAGAAATCTTTACAATAGGCTCAAACAATGGCCATGACGAAAAATAATAAAGGTAGTCAAAGAGAGCGCTTCCTGGGAAGCCAGTGCAGATGTCGGTAGATGTGAACTGCTAAAAAACAAACGCCCTAACCTACATTTCAGCAGTACATCTGCACTTTGGATACAAATTGCAGTGGCCATCTTGGAAACCTGTTCACTGATTTCGAGCCCAGGGTCACCACTATAGAAGCATCCTAGTCAAATGCGAGTATCATTGACCCATCTGAAACACAGTGCAAGTGTGGAGCCCCTTCGCAGGACATGCCCCAACTCCTTTTTTGTCCATCATCCCACCCACCAGCACCTTCCAGAATCTAGACGTGGGGAATAACAAAACCAACCAAGTAGCAAGTAATAATCTCGGTTGGACATAATTTGAAAAGGAAGAAGATGCAAGTGACATGGCACTATGCCACAGCATAATTAGGATAACTTTATGATTTTGCCGTACCCAAAGGGTAAAAACGGGAAACTATTACTAAAACTCCACTGTCTGTATGTCTGTCACCAGGCTGTATCTCACGAACCGTGATAGTTAGACAGTTGAAAGTTGAAATTCACAGATGATGTATTTCTGTTGCCGTTATAACAACAAATACTTACAGAATAAAATGAATATTTAAGTGGGGCTCCCATACAAAAAACGTGTTGTTTTTGCCGTTTTTTGCGATAATGGTACGGAACCCTTCGTGCGCGGGTCCGAGTCGTACTTGGCCGGTTTATTATAATGAACCTATTAAGAAGTCCAACAACATAGATAGAGAACGTTAAAATACTCAGTAACGATGAAGCGATGAAAAGAATCGGTCAAAAAAGTATGACATTAAACATGTCCATTAAATACGGATAGTTCAAAGTCATTAGTCATTTATCTGACAGCGGAACGAGCAATGACAACACATTTACAGGCGGAACTCTACGTGATTAAAATGAATGAGAAATGTGTCGAAAACGTGAAACATCATTTAAATTTTATACTCACAGATGATATAAAAATGTCGAGTAACATGTGGACAGTGTCGTTAAGTTGTACTTAATGTTAATATTTACGATGACGACGTGTTGTGGGCTACTCTTATCACTAGCTCACTCGGAAACAGAACCAGACAATGATGTCAAGAATTCACAGTGTTGTATACCTTTTAACCCCCCACGTTGGTGTCAGAATGTCTGTGAGAGTTAGTTTAGTGTCACCGATGTAATTAAACCTGAGCTAGGGGGCATTGGTCACTAGTAACCAAGCACTAGGTACTAATTATTCATCCAGAACTATAGGAAGAACAGTTAAATGCAAATCATTGGTGTGATCATCATTAATTAAGAAAGCCATAAAAGGTTGGTATTAGATATTTATGACGTCACTAGAGGACTTAAGAATGCCTGTAGGGGAACAAGTTGTTACGCTGCTCGAGTGATGGGGAGATAATCTGTTACGCTGTTACTAATTGTGTGTTACCGCGGTATTTACGCGTGTTTGGAACACTTTTAGTTGCCCGACAGCTTGTAAGCCTTAAGGTTCTCCTAGTCTACGGCACGAACTATTTTGTGCGCGGGGTTAAAATGCATGCTATCTCATCCGACAACACGTGTTAAAGAGATAGATGCTGTGATGAGCAATAAGAAGCTAGTTCGCGTACGAATTAGCAATTTTGCAAATTTGTATCGAAATGGATGATGATTTAGGACGAAAACGAGCGCGCGAAATTTTATAAACGACTAAATGTATATTTTCAAAATAAAATTATTTGCATTGTTGAATTACTAAGCAATTTTCCTCCTTCTTATATATTTATTTCCGCCCAAAGATGCGTTAAAATTAGTGTTAAAATATGGAACTTTCGACGATAGTTTTTTCTTTACTTCTTTCCTGTATCTAGATAATGATGCGACAAATTGATATCGTGTAGTGTGTGTAATAGTGGAGTGATCTCTAGATTACGTTTGTATGGAAGAATTTTAGACTAGTGTAACCTTAAGCTAAATGAACGTGGAAGTACACGATGTTGCACTTACATTGTCGGGAACACTACGACAATATTATGAGTATCATTGGTGCTGTGCTTCACGGTTGAGTCAAGCGGGTTTTTAAGAAGCCGGTAGTTAATAAAACTCGGCAGTTTATGGGATGATAAGATTTAGTGCATCTGTTTTTTAAAGAAACTTAATGATAGCATTCACTGAAGAGATATTACAGGTGTATATTCTACACACGTAACGGCATTTACGGCTATGACGGCAAGGTAGCAGTGTGGATGTGGTGGCGAGTCGCTAACTATGATCCTTCTTCGATCTGTGCTCTAAAACATGACGTCAAAGTGACATCTGCCTTGCCCGACGATGTCGTAGAGGTAGCGAAGTTTTGGGCAGTAAATAATCTAAATAAGCGTCGAGTGAGCAACAAGACGAAGAAGTTAAGGTTGTATTAGTAGATCATTCTTCCCTACAAACGTAATTTTTATTTTTCTCATCATGATCTAGCCCTGTATGGAAAAGAAAAAAAATATATTGAAAGTTGTGAGCGTCGAACGTTCCATATTTCAACACTAATCTTAACGCATCTTTGGGCGGAAATAAATACCATAAGAAGAACGAAAATTGCAAAACAGCCACCATACAGGGATTCGAAAAACCAATAAATACATAAATTCTTTATATCAACCAAGAGAGAAAATCTAAAATTTCATGTGTCCTACCAACTGTAAAAATTTCATACAAACTTTCAACCACCTTTTTACCTCCTTAGGGGTAGAAGTTCCAAAAACAAATAAATACACAAATACTTTTTATCAACCAAGAGATATAAGAGATAAATCTATAAGTTGAGGTGTCCAAATTACAAACTGTAGGGTAGTAGTTCAACAATGCAAATAATTTTATTTTGACATACATTTAGTAGTATTTTCATGATATCCATACACCCCCAAAGGCCTGTTTATAAAATTTCGCGCGCTCGTTTTCGTACTAAATCATCATCCATTACGCTACAAATTTGCAAACAAGCTTCTTACTGCTCATCACAGCATCTATCTCTTTCGCACGTGTTGTCGGATGAGAGAGCATGCATTTTAACCCCGCGCACAAAATAGTTCGTGCAGTCGACTAGGGCAACCTTAAGGCATATATATTCCCCAATGTTAACGCAGTACTGGCCGTGCACCCGCTAGGTGCCAGTCTATCAATATTCGACCTCCTTTTGGACAGTTTTGTGTGCAAAATACTTTTTGATTTGCATTTCCTGTGTAGGTTAAGACGAATTTCTAACCATACATTTTTCTGTGTAAAAGTATTTTTAAACATTCAAAACTTTTTAGAGTATGCAAAAGTGGCGCAAAAATATAGTGTTTTTAATTATTTTTAAAAATACACATTTCACAATAAACGTGGACTGGATATATTTAACCCCCGACAGAAAAAGAGGGGTGTTATGAGTTTGACGTGTGTACCTGTGTTTGTTTATCCGTCTGTGGCATCATAGCTCCTAAAAGGATGAACCGATTTTGATTACGTTTGTTTTTGTTTAAAAGGTGACTTTGTCGAGAGTATTCTTAGCTATGTTTGATGGAAATCGGTACAACCGATAAAAAAAAGAAAGTATTCATTTATTTGACACAATCCACTAGAGCACACAACATAAACATAAAAAAAGAAAACTTAAAACTAAACAACAATAAAAAAGAGAAAACGAAATAAATGTATCATTGTGTGTCCCACGGCTGCGCCAAATAGGACCGTGCATATGGGCGAAGTTTGCATTATTTTTAAGTATGTGAGAACCATGTTCCTATTTATCAAGTGAAAGAATTTTCCTGTTAGTGCTTGTAATACTTTATAACTATATGTAAGAGTGCAAGGTGCATCGTCTTCACTTATATGAATTTACTAGTTGTTGCCCGCGACTTCGTCTGCGAAGCATTAGTAATTCGAATAGCTTATTTTTTATATCAAAGCATAAAATTGTGAGTTTTCCATACAAACTTCTACTTCTCTTTCCACCCCCTTAATTAAGATTTCCGGGATAAAAACTATGCTATGTCCTGCCCAGCGTCTCAAAATATCTCCGAGCCAAATTGCATCGAAATCGGTTCAACGGTTTAAGCGTGAAAAGGTGGACAGAGAGACAGACAGAGTCACTTTCACATTTATAATATTAAATCCGCCCGCGACTTCGTTCGTGTGATGGCAACAAAAAATAAGCTGCTATTAAACCTGAGACAAACGGTCCAGTTCGGTAGTTCCAAATCGATGTAGAGGTCCCCATCCTAGTGCCATTTGATTCTTCAAAGAAACTTTGACACCCCTAAATCGTCTTCTGGGGGTAAATCTGAAAAACTAATGATGCCATCCTTCATTATTTTGCCAAAGGAATAAGATTTTTATACAAATAAATGTCTCCCTTTTAACCCTTTAAAAAGTTGAATTTCCAAAAACCCCTCCTAAGTGCTCCCCAACGTCATAAAAAGAAGCTATGTGCAGTAAAAGTAATCAAAAATCTTTACCACCCCGAAGTCGTATTTTAAGGGTAGTTTCGAAAAACTAATTATATTAAACCTTTATTGTTTATTTGGCACTTATTGGTATTTATGTCAAATTTATTGTTTATTCACCCAAGAAATCAGATTCTTCAAAAAAATTAACCACCCCTAAGTCATCTTTTGGGGGTAGTTTCAAAAAATAATAAGAACAACCTTTATTATTCATTTAGGTTAGTATATTAGTGGCAAGTTTATTGACCCAAGAAAAAAAAAAAAAAAACACTGTAATACCTCCTAAATCGTCTTTTGGGGGTAGTTGCAAAAAACTAATAATGACAACCTTTATTGTTTATTTAGGATGGTATTTATATCAAGTTTCATGTTTATTCACCAAAGAAATCACATTCTTCAAAAAAAATTACATCCCTTAAATCGTCTTTTGGGGGTAGTTGCAAAAAACTAATAATGACAACCTTTATTGTTTATTTAGGATGGTATTTATGCCAAGTTTCAAGTTTATTCACCCAAGAAATCAGATTCTTCAAAAAAACTAACATCCCCTAAATCTTCTTTTGGGGGTAGTTTCAAAAAATAATAATATCGACCTTTATTATTCATTTAGATTAGTATTTGTAGCAAGTTTCAAGTTTATTGACCCAAGAAATCAGATTTTTCAAAAACACTGTAATACCTCCTAAATCGTCTTTTGGGGGTAGTTCCAAAAAGTAATAATCACAAACTTTATTGTTTATTTAGGATGGTATTTATGTCAAGTTTCATGTTTATTCACCCAAGAAATCAGATTCTCCAAAAAAACTAACATGCCCTAAATATTCTTTTGGGGGTAGTTTCAAAAAATAATAATAGCGACCGTTATTATTCATTTAGGTTAGTATTCGTGGCAAGTTTCAAGTTAATTGACCCAAGAAATCAGATTTTTCAAAAACACTGTAATACCTCCTAAATCGTCTTTTGGGGGTAGTTGCAAAAAACTCATAATCACAAACTTTATTGTTTATTTAAGATGGTATTTATGTCAAGTTTCATGTTTATTCACCCAAGAAATCAGATTCTTCAAAAAAAATAACATCCCCTAAATCATCTTTTGGGGGTAGTTTCGAAAAACAAACAATGAATTTCTTTATTGTTTATTTAGATTAGTATTTATGTCAAGTTTCAAGTTTATTAACTGAATATAATAAGATTCTTCAAAAAAACTTTAACACCCCTAAATCGTCTTTTGGGGGTAGTTTCAAAAAATAATAATAGCAACCTTTATTATTCATTTGGGTTAGTATTTGTGGCAAGTTACAAGTTTATTGATCCAAGAAATCAGATTTTCCATACAAATTTCAACAACCCCTAAATCATTATTTGGGGGTAGTTTCGAAAAAATAATTATGTCAATCTTTATCATTTACTTAGAATACTATTTGTGTTAAGTTTCAAGAATTTTGGTCGAAGGAATTAGATTTTTCATACAAACTTTCAACCCCCTTTTTACCCCCTTAGGGGTGAAATTTCCAAAAATCCTTTCTTAGTGCACACTGACGTCATTTAAGGAACCTTTCTGCCAAATTTCATGCTTCTAGGTTTAGCCGTTTTGGCTGTGCGTTGATTGATCAGTCAGTCAGTCAGTCACCTTTCGCTTTTATAGATATAGATTAATGTATGTACTTTAATATTGTAAAATACTTTTTTTTTAAATAGTAAGTATGCAGTTTCTTGTGTAAATATGTAGCATGAAATAATAATGTGAGGGTGGTGCTTTAAATGCTAGGATAGTAAGATATTTACTTGTACGGCTGGTGGCGCCTCCCAGGCTTGTCACAAGTCTCCCCAGATGACGGCGCGCTTGCTGCGGTCCACAGACGCCAGGAGTCCAGACTGAGGGTGCCAGGATACCGCCGTTACTGCTGACCTGTGAACAAGAAATAATAAAATAATTAACATTAGGAACATGTATGCAAAAAACAACTTGCAATGGTGGCCCAGTGGTAACGACCGCGACTTACTCGTTGTAGGTCGTGGGTTCGAACCCAGGCTGGCGCTTTACTAAGTGTAAATTATCTGATCATCACTGCTCACAAAACGGTGAAGGAAAATATCGTGAGGGAACCGGCATATCCTAGAACCAAAAGTTCGAAGACATGTGACATTCACCAACCCGCACTGGGCCCCCATTGGTGGATTACGGCCCAATCCCTCTCTCACAGAGAGGCCTGTGTCCCAGCAATGGGAACATTAAATTGATGATGATGATGATGCAAAAAATAAGGTGAAGTGTGTAACAAAGTTAAAAACTAAAGCTTGAATATGAAATAATAAACGCAATTGTTATTCTAACAAATACTGAATTAAAGTAAAAAAAAAAACTGTCGCTTGGTATATTTATAACATCCGACGGAAAAAGAGGAGTGTTATAAGTTTGACTTGTGTAACTGTATGTTTGTGTATCTGTCTGTGGCATCATAGCTCCTAAACGGATGAACCGATTTTGATTTTATTTTTTTTGTTTTAAAGTTGACTTTATCGAGAGCGTTCTTAGCTATGTTTGATGAAAATCGGTCCAAAAGTTAGGGGCGTTTTAATGTTTGAATCAGGGTGTAATCGCAAGATATTTTATCGTGATTACGTGTTCAATACGACTCCCAAGCAACACAGATTGGCTGAATAATCATTGTATAAAAGCGTTTCTGTAAACTTCAAGCTGACATAGTTGACTGGTTAATGTCTGGATAAACGCTTACACAGATGTTATTCAAGCATTTTGGGCTCAAAATAAAGCGCTTTAATTTGTATAATAGCAATATAATCGCAACATAGTAGCTGAATAAATGTACAACAAGCTTAATATCGTCTGCATAATCGCTGATCTACCTTTTTAACAGCTATTTTAACTCTTTTAACTAGGTAAAAGTTTTGTGTTAAGACAAGTGAATTATTACTGCGCATGTAATTTTATTGTGAATATACATATATCTTAACTGTATTTTTTTAAGCGCCACACGATAATGCTACCATTCTAGTTAAAAAAAAATCATTTTTACAAAAAATACTACCGACTTCCAAATAACAAAACTACAAAGTGAAAAATAACTTTATTTTTCGAAGTCGGTGTCTTTGGTGGGTACCATTTTTTTTGCGTTATGGACACCGACTTCCAAAAAAAAAGTTATTTTTCACTTTGTAGTTTTGTTATTTGGAAGTCGGTAGTATTTTTTGCAAAAAAGTTTATTTTTATTTTTCACCTTTTAGTTGCACCTTCCTAATAAACAAGTAGTTAAGTAAGGTACATATAATGACAGAATAGATTACCCGAATATCATTAAACTGAACATAACCGGTGAAATGAAAGTTTACCAAGGTGAACTGTGCGAACAATGAACAAACATGCGATTGCAGCAATCCCGAGAGATTTACAGTTATTTATTGAAGAGTTCTGTTGTATAACTCCGAAGTTCTTCATCAGATCTTCATCAAATTAAAATGGGACAATTTTCGAAATATACTCTTTCAAACAAAAAATGAAAGAGAGAGAATTTTTAAAATCGGTTCACAATAATTGACGGAGACATCGGTGAACATACATAAAAAAAAAATATGATATTAGCCTTACGACTCTTCAATATCCAGTTATTTTCTGTATAAAAATCTTCATTTCATATTTGTTAACGCCTTTAGCTGTATATGATGGTAATATTGCGCTAAGCGCTTTAAGCTAGTTGAAAGAGCTTACTCATTTTCAATTATATAGCCTTCTGCATCAAAAAAACAAAATAAACCTCTAGTAATCAGCTATTGAATAAGTGCTTATGATTGAATTGCAATACAGCTTGAAGAGAACAGAACATAGGTTATTCAGCATAAAGCAGTATAATGAAAATTGATACCTAAGTTATACAGATAAAGGCTATCAAATCAGCTATTATGCAGCATTCAGTGGTCTCGGATGTCTTAAACTGAATGGTGTATCTTTAAGAGTTCTGTTCATGACAAATATTAAGCTTCAAAAAAGGAAATCAGTGTTATAAAGACTTTATTAAGCTAAAAGAGTAATAATAACCCAAAAACCATTCAATACAGCATATGTCTGTCCCGTAAGCTTTGAGAGGAAACGGGGGTAGAGAGCGCCGACCGAATTTCCTAAGTAAAAAGTCATAATTCGAGGTTTGGCTCTCGTCTAATTTCTTCTCCATTATTGAACCAATTTCAAAGACATTCCATAAACTGAAAATGAAAGATATATTCTATGTCCCTATGTTTTCTTTTTTTCATTTATATATCCTATGTCTATCCTATGTCCGTCTCCTGGTTCTAAGCTACCTCCCCACCAATTTTCAGCCAAATCAATTCAGCCGTTCTTGAGTTATAAATAGTGTAACTAACACGTGTAAGCCATCCTATCTTTCAAGTTGGATCAAATTGCACACGGTGTGCAAATTTAATTTAAAATCGGTTAAGTAGTTTAGGAGTCCATCGCGGACAAACAACGTGACACGTGGTTTATATATATTAAGAAGATTACTTGTTAGATAAAAAAAAAACCTCTTTCATTTACTATTATTATTTATTCATTTACCCTCGCACTGCACCCTCCTCTTTCATTTGACATCTCACACCGATTTCAGAGACTCCATACTCTTTGGATGACACATCCCTCATATTTTTTTTTTCTCGTATGTCACCCGGGTCATGAAAACTCTTAGATAAAGTACCTATAGATTTAGCCTTAAAATGAGCTTGATTGATAGAGCGAGATTGCTAATTGGCAGCCCCATGTAAATAATAAGGACAAAAGATTATTTTTTGTCTTTGTCACCATGGCCGGCTTTTGTTGTTTGTCAAACGCTAATATCATGGCAGGTTTGACAAACTAACTCAGTCGTGTTTGATTTTTTTGTGATTTCGCTATTGAGACCAGGAATAGGGTTATTTATAGATAATAAGTGTCAGTGCGATGGTGGGTTGAAGTGTTCTAGGCTGTAAAAGCCAAAGTGTTACTGTTGTTTCATGTGCGGCCACGCCATGGCTCCATCTATAGGTACTTTATCTAAGTGAACACTAATCAATTGACACCTTATTCATAAAAATCACTACGATGGAACAGACCTACAGCATACGCACATATGTAGACTGCTACAATCATTACCCTTACTTTTGGCATCAACGTAGTTGAGTACAAAACACACTTGTGGCAAGATTTCAAGGGCTATAGATTTGTTTGGCGAAAACACGCGGTAATTCAAAGGCATTACCTTCACGTAACGGTCAACTTCGCAGAAAACATTTTAAAGTAAATGAGACACGACAAAAATAAAGGATAATGACGTCTGGCGATGATGATGATGATTGAATCAAATTAAGCTTTAGCCAGAAAATGTAAGCAAAACTGTCGTAAAGTAACCATCATCAGGGTTATCTCCATTCAAAAGCGAGCTTCTTTCTCGGTCATAGTAATTGAAAGTTTCAAGTTCCTAATCTAGGAGTTTCAACCAAAATTGTTTGTCGGGTCATAAAACAAGTGCATACGACGGACGCTTAGTTCATCATAAAACTGGAGCGTTTTTGTGCGCGAGTCGCGTGGACCGTTACATTTCTCAGAATATTATATGAGGGGACTATGAACGGTAACCCGCGTTATATGACCGTACATTACGAATATTATGTCGGCATTTAAATCTGTGTCACTAGCGCTTAAAGGCACTCATCGCCTTAAAGATGCTCATAGGCTTTAATAAATACCAAAAACCGACCAAGTGCGAATCGGACTCGCGCACGAAGGGTTCCGTATCATTATCGCAAAAAACGGCAAAAAACGGGGTTTTTGCCAGCTAGAATTTCTCAGTAGCAGCCCGGAGTCAAAATTAGGGCATGTAATATCGGCACTTTTTCAATTCCGATATTGATTTCTGATATTAGATCTCAATATTCGAGAATGCCGATATTAATAACGGAAATACGCACTTTCGTTAAATATCAAACATTTATTTTGTTAATTGCACAAATTCGGTATGAGGTTAGATTGAGTACAATAATAAAAGCCGGCCATGAGCGAGTCGGACTCGCGCACGAAGGGTTCCGTGCCATTATCGCAAGAAACTGCAAAAAAAAAACGTTTGTTGTATGGGAGCCTCACTTAAGGCGGTACCCCGAGCAAAACGCCGCGCAAGACGTTTTTTGTGCTGTTTTTAGGAGCTATCTACTCGTTAGTTAAAAAGAAATATCAATTAATAAAAATACATTAAAATTCTACATAATATTGATTCTAAAATGGTAGATTTAGTTTTTTTTTAAATGTTGTAATATTTCACTAATCTCCTTCCAAAAAAACATAAAAATGAGAATTAATTATTGATATTATGCATCTCCTCGTAAAGTGTTCATTAATTATTTTTTGTACTAACAGTAATGGATAGACAATTTAATAACGAATATTTTTGTAGATTTAGATTTTTCAAAAGACCAAAATTCAATTTTATAAAGATTTTATTCTAAAATCTGGGCGTATTCACTACTGTAATTCATGCGCCGCCAGTGCCGCTAGACCAATAGGAATGCTCATATCGCATGCCGATTTTTTGGTCAGGGTACCGTCTTAAATATTTATTTTATTCTATTTTTAGTATTTGTTGTTATAACGGCCACAGAAATACATCATCTGTGAAAATTTCAACTGTCTAGCTATCACGGTTATGAGAAACAGCCTGATGACAGACGGACCGATGAGTCTTAGTAATAGGGTCCCATTTTTACACTTTGGGTACGGAACCCTAATAAAAAACACACTCAATAAAGTATTCGAGTCTCTTGACCATTTACCGAAGATGATCATCGTAAGAATGGAACGGTCACGACGGTTGAAATACATTTGAGTTGGCGGTGTCCATTTAACGTATAAGGAAGGATTGTGACCGAACTAGTCCATAATCGTACAATTTCGAGTATAGAAACTGTTGTACGGAGCTTTGATTGTCGGTGGCCGCTTAAAGGCTTTACATCGTTTCTATGCGGGGCGAGGCTTCTCATAAACAAGAATTAGCGTCGGGTTTGTTCGCCTCGTTTACACATACCGCTCCCGGTCGCGTATAACGAGCCGGGGCAAGGAGAGCCAATACGGTGACTAGGAAACGCCATAACACGAACAAATCTGGTAACCAGAACCTGCGATTGTTTCCTTATTGCATTCCGCCCCGATATCATGATTGTTTTTATTGAATCATATCATACGAGTACGTGCGCCTAGATGCTGGGCCGATTGCTCCGATTGCTGTACCTGTACCTCGTCAGAAACTTAAGGCGATATATACGCCCCAATGTTAACGCAGTAGGTAATGGCCGTGCGCCAGCTCGGAGCCAAAATATCAATATTGAACCTCCTTTTGAACAGTTTTGTTTGAATATAAATAAATTACAGCCATACATTTTACTCAGTAAAAATATTTTAAACCCCCGCCGGAAAAAAGAGGGGTGTTATAAGTTTCACGTGTGTTGCTGTGTATCTGTGTGTCTGTCTGTGGCATCATAGCGCCTAAACGGATGAACCGATTTCGATTTAGTTTTTTTTGTTTGAAAGGTAATTTTGTCGAGAGTGTTCTTAGCTATGTTTGAATTAAATCGGTTCAGCCGTTCAAAAGTTATAGGCGTTTTACTGTTCGAATCGGGGAGTTTTCGCAAGATAAATTTGTCGGGAGTTTTTAAAATTTTGAAATTTTACTTGTTAAACATACAAGTCGTTTTAGAGGAGTATCCAAAAGTTGCGAAAAAATATCGTGTTGTTAATTATTTTTTTAAAGCAAAACTATTAGTTACACGAAAAAACCTTGTTTCAAAAATAATGTTCATGAATCAAAAATAAATATATTTTTTTTTCAAATCTTTTAACCTAGCCGTTACTAAGGAGTATGCTTTAGAAAGTAACCGTTTTACGGCACTAAAGCGGTGGAAGGCCCTTAATAACCGTTAATTTATTCAATTTCATATATTGGAATATGCGCAGTTAATTAAGTGATGGCTTTAATAGTTCCGCCTACAGGGCAACGTTTAGAAAATGTTGTAAATAATAATTAACGCAGAAAGAAAGTAATAAAATGTTATGAACCGGATTTGTTGATCGATTTATTCTGTACATGAAATGAAAATGTAATTAGTCCGTGGCCGATATTTACATGATAGGTTTTATTGCTACAAATGGGTGTTTATAAATATGTATGTTGGTATCACAGATATAAATCTAACTAGATGACGTGATTGTATGACGCGATTGGATGTACTTCGCGTGTCAAAAAACGGAGTAAAATTACGATCGATGATCGTAATTTGAGCTTTTCATTTAGCATTATCGGCTCCAGTAATCTACAATAGAGGACTGGACGAAGGGTCTCGATCCACCAGAACAAGATAGTCTTGTGTGGTACACTGATGTATCCAAAATGGAATTAGGTACAGGAGTGGGAATATACGCAAAAGGTTACAAATGTAGCAAAAGCTTGTGGAAGATGGCAACTGTGTTCCAAGCAAGTTATATGCCATAATAACCTGTGCTCAAGAGAATATAGATAGAGGAACCAGAGGTAAATCCTTAATATTCTTAGTGATAGTCAGGCTGCAATCAAAGCCATGGAATCCTACAAAGTGGACTCCAAACTTATTCTGGATGCTGTCCAAACCCTACACAGGCTTGGGAAATATAACAGGGTAAGACTGATGTGGGTCCCTGGGCACAAAGGAATCCATGGTAACGAAGTGGCAGATGAACTGGCAAGAGGGGGCTCAGCAAATGATTTTGTGGGTCCAGAACCATGTGTAGGCATTTCGACGTGTCTTGTAAAAGCCACATTTAGGGAGTTTGCAGATCACAGACAACGAACACATTGGCTGTCTAATATCGGTCTACAACACACCAAGAAATTCCTAGGCTCTACGTTCAAAGAATGGGAATGCATTTGGAATATGAGCAGCGGGCAAATCCGTTGCCTGCTTGGGGCAACTTAGGAACCAACGACATGCTCATGAAGATGGGTCTAACCGCGACACCCACGTGCAGGTTATGTGAGGAACATACGGAACGCATGGAGCACCGTCTGTGCACATGCGATGCACTGGCTGGTAAGCGCATGAGTTCCTAGGGTTTGGATATCCAAAACCAGAAGACTATAGGCTCATATCTCTTAGTCTCGTTGTAAAACTCATGAAGAGAGTTTTTAACGAGATTGGGGAGGTGTAAGTTATCTAGGGGACCACAATAGATCCCAATGGGTCGAAGTGTCCGAGTTATTTCTCGGCCCTTCCACAAGATAAGATAGCATTATCGGCACCAGAAATCTAGAAAAATGCCATATTGAACTGTAAAGACTGTATAGAAAAAGTTAGCCGAGGCATTGGAGATGTTTTCTTTCATTGCTAAGTAAATTTGTTTTTAAATTAAGTGTGAAAAAGTGGCACGCTTGGTTTTCATACATAGGGACTTGCGTTATCTAGTTAGATTTATGTCTGTGGTTGATATCGTATATCTTACTCCCTTTTCGGCTGGATTCATAACCAAGTAACACGCCTTCAGTGTTGGGAAACAAGTTACCCAATAAAGTAATTTCAAGAACCTATCTCCGGCGGTCGTTAGCCTTTACGCTACAAAAAGCATGCACCGCGATTACCCGAGACCAATGTCCGTACATACACTACATACCGTACACACTTTTGTGATCTAGAGGGTAGTTACAAACTGATCATACGGAAATTGCAACAAAAGATACTTGGCCAGCGCAAGCGCAGCTCAGAAGAGCTTAATTTGAACGTTAACCGCGTCCCGCATGTAGTTAGCATAAGATTAAAACTGCTTCACGTCCTATCCCTCGCTGTTGGAATGGCACGTATCATATTTTCTTTACTCCACATAGGAATGTGAGCGTCTGCTAATAATCTCCAACGTTTATTAGGCAATAACTTCTTTACTGAACGAATAAACTACACGCCGCGGAAATTATGTAGCGCATGCACGCGAGGTGGTAGTTATCGACAATCGTCAAGTTTGCCACTTCCACAGTAAAATAAGTCATCATAACAAAGAGTAAAAGTATTTTTTTATTCTTTTTTTAAACTCCCGTCGCATTTTATTTCATGCTACGTAATTTATCTAGTAGACACGCTTCGATCGACAATCTATTGAACACGTAATTATGACACGCTAACTTGCGAAAACAGCCCGATTCAAACAGTAAAACGCCCATAAATTTTAAACGGCTGAACTGATTTTCATGAAACATAGCTAAGAACACTCTCGATGAAGTCACCTTTCAAACGAAAACATGCTTTAATAGAAAACCAAACTAAAAAGTAGAAAATAATTTTCAATAAATTTAAATAAAAAAAAAAGTGAGATTTAAAAAAATATATAGTAAAAAGCGTGGGGTACTTGATGTCAATTGTTATAACATTTTATTGGCAGATTTAGGTAAAAGTAGTAATTTTGCAAATGTCTTAAAAAGCACCTTACCCTTTTTTACAACAATTTTTTTTTTGTTAATCACACTATTTTTAATTTAAATTAATTGAAAATTATTTTCAACATTTTAGTTTGGTTTTCTATTATTTATTTTTAAACTATTTTTTTTTTTTGTTCAATCGCTAATCCTGAAGATCCTGGTAAGGATAATGAGACAAACTATTTAAATTGCGTTGTCAGCGGTCCTTGATATTAGTGTGCATAGTCTCAAACTAATACGACGTTTTGAAGGGGGTGAAAATCACTTTCAAAGATTCCGTTACATAGATACATATATTGACATACCAAGCTATGCGCAATAAAAGCGTGTTAAAAATACTAAATCAACTTTAGGTTATCCGTTCAGGAGCTATGATGTACACAGGTACACACGTCAAACTTAAAAACCCCTATTTTCCGTATCTGGTTAAAAACTACGAATTGACGGACTGAATTATTTTTAGTTCTACGCCGCATTCCGTGCATAGTTAATTAGATACTCTCTGAATCGCAGGCAATCTGTATCGTCCTTAATCGATAGCCATACGAAGAGGATTAATTGCCCATAATGTATTCTGTAGCTAGTCTAAATGATAAGATTCAACGATTGTGCGTCTTGGATATAAATCATGGTACTGGCCGGCGACAACAATAATGTGTGTCGCACATGTTCGAGCTAATTTTGTGCTAGGCCGCATGCTGGGCACGAGGCTCGAGTCTCGACGTCCCGAGTCCTCAAGGTACACGTACAAAAGCGCCAGCGCAGACCATTTGACTAACATCGCGGACCTATTGTACCAACCATTCCGGAAACGTCCGACTTGAAGTTCAAGTCAAGCGCAGTGTGTTCTCCGGCTGGTTTGCTCACATTTATAATATTCGACTCCAGAACCACACACGTATTTAGAATGTTATAGCAAGTGACAATATTAACGTCTACAAACGTTATTACTACAGTATTAATATTTGTGGTAGCTATATTCCGCAGGCCATCTTCAGAATACATAAACCCATATAAAGTAAGACTCGAGAGTGTCTCTGAAATATTTTATTGCAGAACGCGACGAGACGCTTTGATATACAAGTAAATACATGTAGATGCAATATTAGGAAGTAATCGAAGTGTTTGCTTTGACACAGAATAGTTACGATCCCCTCGCGGTTAAAAGCGTTAAAGTATGAAATAGGAAACAATGGCTGGGCCTAAGCTAAACAATCTTTATTGCTCATCTCTCTTTATTTCGATATTGTTGTGCGCAAATTGATTTTGGCCGGAGATGATAAGACTTTTATGTCGCAACGGTATATTGTAAGCAGACCGTAGTAATGTTAGTTTCAATATTGAATCAGACTCGACAATACAGTAATAAAGTGGGCGAGCAACTTAACTGTTCAAACTCACATCGAATACTGTACAAACTAATATCAGTATGGTAAGTATTACTAAGCAAAAATATGCATGCAGAGGAATGTTTCCGCGTTACTTTTGTCCTTGTTACGGTAAAATTGTTTACACTATTGTGTGTCGGCGCGAATTAAGTGCGATTGCATCGCGCCATGCACTTGTGGTGGACAGCGCGAGGGAACAATATGTCCCATTTGCGGCGATCAGCGGGTGAATGGGTCCCAGCGACGTGTTGCGCGGGTGTCTTGGCAAAGATTCGATCAAGTCCTATTGCAGCGAGCGCGCCCGATAAGACTGGACGCGACGCTCGACAAGACCTAAGGGTAAAACAGTCCTTTGACTGCCGCGCTTGTCTACGACCAGGAAACGGCGATCGTAAATAATGCGCCATTTGAATGCACGATATGTCTTAAATATTCAACTAATTAAATTTAAAATGAACAAAACACAATTGCGATTTTCAGGAAATGCATTTGAGCAAGGTTGTTGTAGATTCCGGCAAAACACATTACAATGTTTTGGCATTTGGTATTCAAATGGATTCAAATGTCATTCTTTACTTTAATCGCATCGGGCAGGTGTGACGATAGCTTAATGCCAAATAAATATGCAGTGTACGGTATGGGAAAGAGAAATTTGCAATGTTGAGACAGTCGAGGCAATGTTGACCTCACGATTTCAATTGTCCATGCGAAATGTTACGGGGATAGCGAACGATGTCGCGACTAAAACAATTCCAGTTTAAAATTCAAGGTCAGAAATGTGTCTGCTGAAAATTTATTACGAATCTCAAAGGTCACATCTGCCGTGAGCTGTGCTTACAGTTACAATTCAAAGAAACGAATTGAAAACAAATTGCGGTGCGCTCTGCAAACGCTTATAGGTGAACTATTGTTTAGGACGTTCGGAGATTATATCAATGGTTATTGAAAATAACTCTAGATATAAATTAGAAATTTTGTTATTATAGTAATGGATTTATTGTGTGTAGCAAAATAGGAAATAGGTTTGTCTGTAGGATTTATTTTACTGAAAATTTTATGCGGTATAATTAGCGATAAGATTGACTTCTTAGAAAACCGGCCAAGTGCGTGTCAGACTTCGCACATTTAGGTACCAAACCGGAAAATTAAGTTCGTTGTAATAGGAAAAATGAGGGAAGAATTTCAAAGGAAATATCTGATTTATTAATATATTGGTATTTGTTAGTAAAATATACGTAATAATAAACATTATAACCAAATTTCAAGTTCATAGGTCAATGGGCAGTTAAATGAATCTTCGGTACAAAATTTTGTAAAAAAAGCTGACTTTGGTGTCTTCTCATTTCTTTATTTTAATCAGGTAATTTTTTTTCACTCCCCTATTTGTCTGTATAGTAAAAAATATAAAAACATATTTTTTGTCAATTAGCATAGCTTTGAGCCAACAAGATGCTTACACTGTGAAAATTTCAAGAATGTAGCTCCAATCGTTTGGCCGTAAAACCCGTGTGGCAGACCACGGACAGACGGACAGACCGACGGACACGTGAGTGACAGCAATAGGGTTCCGTTTGGACCCTTCGGGTACGGAACCCTAAAAATCCGGTCATTGGGTAGCTAGTCACATGTCTGTCCATTCGTCCAGCTGAAGCTCAGCTACGTATGACTGTTACGACGGTACAATTAAATAGCATCCTGATCTATTAAGCAAGGTGAGTTGTAAAAGTCGCCGGCGGGAAACTGGTTGCATTGGTCGCAGTAAATCAGTTACTTATCCGACTCTTATACACCTTGCTATCTTTTAAAATAAACCTAGTACTTAAGGTTACACGAGTCGAAAATTCTTCCATACAAACGTAGTCTAGAGATTACCTCACTGTTTGACGATGTACGTCCAAAATAAAAAATGATATCAATTTATCTCTTCATGATCTAGTCCTGTATGGAAACAGAAACAAAAAAAAAAAAAATTGAAAGTTATGAGCGTCGAAAGTTCCATATTTCAACAATAGTTTTAACGCATCTTTGGGCGGCAAAAAATACCATAAGCAGAAGGAAAATTGCAAAACGGCCTCCATACAAAGGAAAGATTAGTAATTCAACAATGCAAATAATGTTATTTTACATATATACATTTAGTTGTTTTTGCATGATATCTAGACTCCCAAAGGTCTGTTTATAAAATTTCGCACGCTAGTTTTCGTCCTAAATCATCATCCATTTCGATACAAATTTGCAAAAGTGCTAATTCGTACGCGAACTGGCTTCTTAATGCTCTTCACAGCATCTATTTCTTTCGCACGTGTTGTCGGATAAGATAGCATGCATTTTAACCCCGCCCACAAAATAGTTCGTGCCGTCGACAAGGGCACCTTAAGCCGCGTTTGAAGCTATCGTGATAAAGTTCCGTAGATACGTATAAGCTCAGTGATAGCACGTTTTATTTAATATTCTAATGCGACGACATAATCATCGTTGAGCAGATATAGGAGTCAATAAACTAATTAGCGGAGGAGATCTAGCTTTAATATGTGTTAATTAGCAAACGGTATACGAAAGATAAGTAGTGTAATCATAGTACGAAACAAATATTTGTATGGCCTATATATAGTTGTTCCGGATCTGGTTGTCTTGTGTATAGAAAGAAAGAAAGAAAATATTTATTTGTGACCCGCACAGGAGACACGAGAAAATAAGCATACACTTAAGACGGTACCCTGACCAAAAAATCGGCATGAGATATGAGCGTTCCTATTGGTCTAGCGGCACTGGTGGCGCATAAATTACAGTAGTGAATACGCCCAGATTTTAGAATAAAATCTTTATAAAATCGAATTTTGGTCTTTTGAAAAAAATAATTCTACAAAAATGTTCGTTATTAAATTGTCTATCCATTAGTGTTAGTACAAAAAATAATCAATGAACACTTTACGAGGAGATGCATAATATCAATAAATAATTTCTCATTTTTATTTTTTTTTGAAGTAGATTAGTGAAATATATACAACATTTAAAAAAAAACGAAATCTACCATTTTAGAATCAATATTATGTAGAAATTTAATGTATTTTTATTAATTGATATTACTTTTTAAATAACGAGTAGATAGCTCCTAAAAACAGCACAAAAAACGGCTTGCGCGGCGTTTTGCTCGGGGTACCGCCTTAAACAATAATAAAATAAAAACCCTGTGCGAGACCAAAAAGGCTCCTATCTCAGCATTTGCAGCGATATCCAAAAAAAGTAATAACGCTGCGCTGATATTCTGATAGGGCCTACTGTTGATGCCACGGACACACTAACGGAAACAGGACTTATATAATAAAATAAAATAGAATAATATATAAATAACAAACAAAGTAGAATGAAACACTGAATGTGGGTCAAAGTATGTGAAAGTATAATACATATATATAAACGCGATGCTCAAAGATCATTTGTCGAAACCGACAGAGCGCGCGCAAAGAGTGGTTTATTAAAAAAATACGGAATACGTATGTGAGTTTAAATGTTTGTAAACGCCCCTACAGATACAGGAAGAAATGTCTAGTGTGGGACAACATTTAAAAAAATCTTCTTTCGTTCAAGCCGCCTTTAGGAACCCCACAGGCCTCTGTTCTGGCTATTTCATACTTACATTACAGTACCTGGGCGACCGAGCTCTGCTCGGGTGAAAATAGAGAAAAGGACGTTTTCTAAAACTGAAACCTAGATAGATCGATTGATGGCCCCTGAAATCCCCTGCATACTAAATTTCATGAAAATCGTTGGAGCCGTTTCCGAGATTCAGATTATATATATCTACTTATATACAAGAATTGCTCATTTATTATATTAACTATAAAAGTCCAGGTTTCCTCACGATGTTTTCCCTCACCGTTGCCTGTGATGCCTAAGATAAACTTAGAAAGTACATATGAATTTAAAAAGTCACATTGGTACTTGCCCGGATCAGAATCCACGACCTCAGGCAAGAGAGGCGAGGTCTTAGCCACTGGGCTACCACGACATAAAAAAAAACCGGCTAAGTGCGAGTCGGACTCGCGTACGAAATAATCCGTACCCTTATCGCAAAAAACGGCAACAAAATCAAGTTTGTTGTATGGGAGCCCAACTAAATTATTTTATTCTGTTTTTAGTATTTGTTGTTATTGCGGCAAAATAAACACAACATATGTTAAAATATCAACTATCTAGCTATCACGGTTCATGAGATACAGCCTGGTGACAGGTAAACAGACGGACAGTGGAATCTTTGTAATAGGGTCCCATTTTTATCATCCCTTTGGGAACATACTCGTGGGGCTAGAAAAACTTTAGTTGTTAAACATTCATCATCTGCCTAGCCTTTTTCCCAATCATGTTGGGGTCGGCTTCCAGTCTAACCGTATTCAACTGAGTACCAGTGTTTTGCATGGAGCGACTGCCTATCTGACTTCCACAAACCAGTAACTAGGTAACACGGTATCCTTTGGCATGACTGGAGTCAGACCTCAAGCTTCTAACTACCCGTAACGACTGTCAAAGATCTTGAATTGACAGCCGGGGCCAACAGCTTAACGTGCTTTCCGAGGCACGGAGGAAACTCGGTATGTTGAAATGGTCACCCATCCACGGACCGACCTCGTCAAGCGTTGCTTACCTTGAAGATCGACCCGTGCGGCTGTTATTATTTAGCCACGAGCTCCTCCTAGTTGTTAAACATTAAGATGTAGAAAAGTGTGAAGTTTTAAGATAGATTTATAGTTATTATATGTCTCAGGTTGGTTACGAGTGAATGGTGTTTAAATCACTTTTGAAATGAATCCTTACAATTATATTCGCAATGATATTGCGAATATAATTTTAAGGAATGTGCTAAAACGGTATTCTAATAATTTTCAAGTTCAAAGATAATTATAAGAATACTAAAATTATTTATTTATTATTTCCAACAGAATTCAATTAAAATATGATGGGATAATAACTATAAAGAAACTAATTGTAATGTACAAGCGCGTATGAAAAGCGGAGAAGGGAAGAACTCATTGGGCTTCAAAAATAGAAGATTCAAGAGTATTTATTTGTGGAAACATGAGTACACATCCAGAGCATGCAAATTATTAAATTACATTATAGATTAAGATCAGTCAAGTTTGGCCTTAGTGGCGTACAAATATTTAAATCTATACTATATATAATAATATTATAAAGCTGAAGAGTTTGTTTGTTTTTTTTGTTTGTTTGTTTGTTTGAACGCGGTAATCTCAGGAACTACTGGTTGGAATTGAAAAAATATTTTTGTGTTGGATAGCTCATTTATCGAGGAAGGTTATAAGCTATATAACATTACGCTACGACCAATAGGAGTGGCGGATAAATGAAAAATGTTGCAAAAACGGGCTAAATTATTCCCTTTTGAGAGCTTTTGTTGCGTGCGCTGCGTAAGTGGTTAAAGTTATGAAACATTCATGTATGTAGGGTAGGTAGGGTAGGTAGGGTAGGTAGGGTAGGTAGGTAGCGAGTTGACGGGCGCGAAGCGGCGTGGGGCAGCTAGTTTCAGTAATAAAGTCTTTGGATAAAGTATTAAATTAGGTACATAAGAACAAAAATAGTAAATCTCAATTTTGAAAACAAAAAAATTAAATAAATGGTTATTATTATAGTAAAAATTATTAAATGTCAATTAAAATTATCCAATGTCAAATCAAATGTCAAATGTATTTATTTCAATAAAAATAATATGTACAGATTACGTCAAAGATGT
Source organism: Orthosia gothica (assembly GCA_949775005.1). Classification (NCBI taxonomy): domain Eukaryota; kingdom Metazoa; phylum Arthropoda; class Insecta; order Lepidoptera; family Noctuidae; genus Orthosia; species Orthosia gothica. Next base: position 22,189,884 of record OX459037.1, read on the forward strand.
ATTGATAACATTGGTTACTACACGGCATTAGATGTTGTCATTAAGAAATTCTAGAATACTGTAATAAGTTTTTCCTTCTAACAGTATCTTTAATTTATTTTTCAATTGACGGACTATTTGGGAGTTTATTAAAAACCTTAAGGGCCATACAGAAAACACTCTTGTGCATTAATGCTGTTTTCGAGCTATTTAGACAAAGAATACTGACATCACGCCTACTATGGTTGCGATCGACCAATTCTGATTGACGTGGAAATAAGTGTAAAATTGATTTTACAAACATGATAATTGAAAATGATGAAAATTTCGTCAATCGTCTTGCAGAGACAGAGTTTTTTGGAATGGGCTATATCGCTGAATATCGTGAATAAAAGGATTCGTTCGCGAATTTCGGCGTTCAATTACACACAGGCACGTATACACATATTACTAAAAGAGTAATGAATACAAATGCTGATGGATGGCGAGGAAGGAGAATTTCAAGAAAAAGATGGATGGGTTTGTTTAATAAATTACATGAAAGAAACGGGCGTGAATGATATCGTGACGGTTGACGGGAAAGAATATAAGAAATCGTGTTGCGCCGACCCTAAATACCATGGGATACGGACAGGAAGATGATGAATCATTTTACCATTACATTAATTTTATGGCCTTTAAAAGAGACGTTAACCTCTGAGTCTGTTTGGACTTTTCAGAGTTGTCAGCTAGGACACCGACCTCATCTAGTTTCAAATGACAAAAAAGGTTGAAGTATAAAAGTGTTATCTGCGTAGCATTAGCACTTCGAATAGCCTATTTTTTATATCGCGTAATAATATTGTAGGTATGTGGGTCGCCTTACTTGAGAAATTATTGGTTCACCATACAAATTTCAACCCCCTTTCCACCCCCTTAAGGATGATTTCCTGGCTAAAAACTACCCTATGTCCTTCACAGGGCCTCAAACTATTCCTATACCAAATTTTATCTAAATCGGTTCAGCGGTTTAAGCGTGAAAGGGTAACAGACAGAATTACTTTCGCATTTATAATATAATTATTACTAGCTGAGCCCCGCGGCATCGCTCCCGTCAACTGGCTACCTACCTACCATAACTACCCTACCCTACCTACCCTACGTTTTTATGTGTATTCGGGGCGGAGACAAATCCAACGAATCAAAAACCATGAAAATTGGTCAAGCAGATCTCGACTTATAAGTGTTGTAACAAACCCGTCTTTGTTTTATTTATATAGATACTAGCTGACCCAGCAAACTTTGTTTTGCCATAAAAAGACCAAACATTTATCTACCCTACCTACCCGACCCTACACTACCCTACCCTACCCGACCCTACCCTACCCGACCCTACACTACCCTACCCTACCCTACCCTACCCTACCCTACACTACCCTACCCGACCCTACACTACCCTACCCTACCCTACCCTACCCTACCCTACCCTACCCTACACTACCCTACCCTACTCTACCCTACCCTACCCTACACTACCCTACCCTACCCTACCCTAACCTACCCGACCCTACACTACCCTACGCTACCCTACACTACCCTACCCTACACTACCCTACCCTACCCTACACTACCCTACACTACCCTACCCTACACTACCCTACCCTACACTACACTACCCTACTCTACCCTACACTACCCTACCCTACCCTACCCTACCCTACCCTACCCTATGTCCTTCTCCTGGTTCTAAGCTACCTCCCTGCCAATTTTCAGCTAAATCGATTCAGCCGTTCTTGAGTTATAAGTGAAGTAACTAACACGACTTTCTTTTATATATATAGACTAGCTGTTGCCCGCGACTTTGTCTGCGAAGCATTAGTAATTCGAATAGCTTATTTTTTATATCGCAGCATAATATTGTGGGTTTTTCATACAAACTTCTACCTCTCTTTCCACCCCCTTAAGTAAGATTTCCGGGATAAAAACTATGCTATGTCCTGCCCAGCGTCTCAAAATATCTCCCAACCAAATTGCATCTAAATCGGTTCGACAGTTTAAACGTGAAAAGGTGGACAGAGAGACAGACAGAGTCACTTTCACATTTATAATATTAACTCCGCCCGCGACTTCGTTCGTGTGATGGCAACCAAAAATAAGCTGCTATTAAACCTGAGACAAACGGTCCAGTTCGGTAGTTCCAAATCGATGTAGAGGTTCCCATCCTAGTGCCATTTGATTCTTCAAAGAAACTTTGACAATCCTAAATCGTCTTCTGGGGGTAAATCCGAAAAACTAATGATGCCATCCTTTATTATTTTGCCAAAGGGATAAGATTTTTATACAAATAAATGTCTCCCTTTTAACCCTTTAAAAAGTCGAATTTCCAAAAACCCCTCCTAAGTGCTCCCCAACGTCATAAAAAGAAGCTATGTGCAGTAAAAGTAATCAAAAATCTTTACCACCCCGAAGTCGTATTTTAAGGGTAGTTTCGAAAAACTAATTATTGAAAACCTTTATTGTATATTTAGGATGGTATTTATGTCAAGTTTCATGTTTATTCACCCAAGAAATCAGATTCTTCAAAAAAAATAACATCCCCTAAATCATCTTTTGGGGGTAGTTTCGAAAAACTAACAATGAAAGTCTTTATTGTTTATTTAGATTAGTATTTGTGTCAAGTTTCAAGTTTATTAACTGAAGTAATAAGATTCTTCAAAAACACTAATACCTCCTAAATCGTCTTTTAGGGGTAGTTGCAAAAAACTAATAATCACAAACTTTATTGTTTATTTAGGATGGCATTTATGTCAAGTTTTATGTTTATTCACCCAAGAAATCAGATCCTTCAAAAAAATTTTCATCCCCTAAGTCGTCTTTTGGGGGTAGTTGCAAAAAACTAATAATGACAACCTTTATTGTTTAAGTTTCAAAAAATAATAAGCCTTTATTATTCATTTAGGTTAGTATATTAGTGGCAAGTTTATTGACCCAAGAAATCAGATTTTCAAAAACACTGTAATACCTCCTAAATCGTATTATGGGGGGTAGTTGCAAAAAACTAATGATGACAAACTTTATTGTTTATGTAGGATGGTATTTATGTCAAGTCTCATGTTTATTCACCCAAGAAATCACATTCTTCAAAAAAATTAACATCCCCTAAATCGTCTTTTGGGGGTAGTTGCAAAAAACTAATAATGACAACCTTTATTGTTTATTAAGGATGGTATTTATGTCAAGTTTCATGTTTATTCACCCAAGAAATCAGATTCTTCAAAAAAATTAACATACCCTAAATCGTCTATTGGGGGTAGTTTCAAAAAATAATAACAACAACCTTTTTTATTCATTTAGGTTAGTATTTGTGGCAAGTTTATTGACCCAAGAAACCAGATTTTTCAAAAACACTGTAATACCTCCTAAATCGTCTTTTGGGGGTAGTTGCAAAAAACTAATAATGACAACCTTTATTGTTTATTTAGGATAGTATTTATGCCAAGTTTCAAGTTTATTCACCCAAGAAATCAGATTCTTCAAAAAAACTAACATCCCCTAAATCTTTTTTTGGGGGTAGTTTAAAAAAATAATAATAGCGACCTTTATTATTCATTAAGGTTAGTATTTGTGGCAAGTTTCAAGTTTATTGACCCAAGAAATCAGATTTTTCAAAAACACTGTAATACCTCCTAAATCGTCTTTTGGGGGTAGTTGCAAAAAACTAATAATCACAAACTTTATTGTATATTTAAGATGGTATTTATGTCAAGTTTCATGTTTATCACCCAAGAAATCAGATTCCTCAAAAAAAAAAACATCCCCTAAATCTTCTTTTGGGGGTAGTTTCAAAAAATAATAATAGCGACCTTTATTATTCATTTAGGTTAGTATTTATGTCAAGTTTCATGTTTATCCACCCAAGAAATCAGATTTCCCATACAAATTTCAACAACCCCTAAATCATTATTTGGGGGTAGTTTCGAAAAACTAATAATGTCAATCTTTATCATTTACTTAGAATACTATTTGTGCTAAGTTTCAAGAATTTTGGTCGAAGGAATTAGATTTTTCATACAAACTTTCAACCCCCTTTTTACCCCCTTAGGGGTGAAATTTCCAAAAATCCTTTCTTAGTGCACACTTACGTCACTTGAGGAACCTTTCTGCCAAATTTCATGCTTCTAGGCTTAGCAGTTTTGGCTGTGCGTTGATTGATCAGTCAGTCAGTCAGTCAGTCAGTCAGTCAGTCACCTTTCGCTTTTATAGATATAGATTAAGTATGGTATTACAACAAAAAAAACAATCGACTGCCAAAAAAAAAACACTCCATAGTGAAAAATAACTTAAATTTCGGCAGTCGGTGTTCCTGTTTTCGTTTCTTCGTTTTTTGACACCACCTTCCGAAATTACCTCCTTTTGGGAAGTCGTTTAAAAATAAATATCGTTCATACAATCACGCCTTTTTCCTAAGGGGGAAGGCAGAAACAAATACATAAATATATGTAAATAAATAGCATCCTTCTAAATATAATTTAATCAGTACGTACGTGTGATCCTTGAGTATCGTCTCCAGCCGTCCAGAATGCGTGTTCCACACGTACGCGGCACCATCAGCCGCCCCTACAGACAGCAGCCGGCCGCCCGGGCCGAAAGCCGCCCTCGACCAGTCGCACCCCACCTTGAACGACTCGTGACTGAAATGCAATAAAACAATATTGAAATGCCTTATAACGTTTTCGGGAAAAATCCCTTTTTGACAGATAAAATAAAAAGTGATCTTGAGTGAGTACCGTTTTGCCTTTGGAGGCAATATTTCACGCTCAAATTGTGTGATATTAGAGAAACAATATTGTGCAAATTTTACCCGGCTGCAAAGAAAGGGTTATGTTTTTCGCGCGTATCTTGTTGTTGTACAAATGAAGCTTACGGAATCAATATTTAATCAAAATTATGCTATGTTGCGCCAAGCTGTGCTGTGCTCAATTAATCTGAATTTCTCAGAAAAGGGAATTAACAAAAAAAACGGACAAGTGCGAGTCGTACTCGCGCACGAAGAGTTTCGCATTATTATCGCATAAAACGGCAATAACATTACGTTTGTTGTATGGGAGCCCCACGTAAATATTTATTTTATTTTTTGAATTTTGTTGTTATAGCGGCAACAGAAATACATCATCTGTGAAAATTTCAACTGTCTAGCTATCACGGTTCATGAGATGCAGCCTGGTGACAAAAGGACAGATAAACAGACCGCGGAGTTTTAGTAATAGGGTCCCGTTTTTACCCTTTGGGTACGGTACTCTAAAAATGATGCGATGCGCTTTGTAGACATTTTCATTATTTACATCCGTGATCAGTGGCAACCCACCCTGAAAGCCTCGTGACTGAAATGCAATTTGCAGCCCCGTACACTTTGTCACGTCTACACTAATAAGTCTATTCTCGTACTTAGTTAATGTACAGGTGTCCAGAAACCTTCTGCGTTTTAACATGGAATGTGCTGTGTTGCCAAGGAATTTTCTGAATACTTTTAAAGCAGTATTTAATTTACTTTTAAGGCGTATATATTTCCCAATGTTAGCGCAGTACTGGCCGTGCGCCCACTCGGAGCCAGAATATCAATATTGAACCACCTTTTGGGCAGTTTTGTTTGTACAATATTCTTTGATTTACATATGCTATTTCATTTATGGAGAAATTCGAGCCATCAATTATTCTGTGTAAAAATATTTTTAAACATCCAAGTCGTTTTGGAGGAGTATCCAAAAGTAGCGAAAACATATTGTCTTGATAATTATTTTTTTAAAGCAAAACTATTAGTTACACGTTCGTAGCAGGTGGCGTTTTGTAGTTTCTGCCTACCCCCATGGGCAAAAGGCGTGAGTTTATGTATGTATGTATGTATTAGTTACACGAAAAAACTATTTTTCACAAATAATATTCATAAATCTATAGTTTTTTTTTTTCAAACCTTGTAACCTAGCCGTTACTAAGGAGTATTGCTTTAGAAAGCTACCGTTTTACGGCACTAAAGCGGTGGAAGGCCCTTAATTTATTTTTAAAGTTATAGGCAGTATACTTAGTTATAGGCAGTATACTTTTTTTGGAAACATTTATCGTGTTGTTTTTTATTTATTTTAAAATTTTCAATGTAAAAGTAGGCGCATTACGAAATGTCATGAAAAAAATGCCTTTAACTTCAACTAAATTATCGTCAAAAATAATGTTGAACTAACAATCTTTATTGAAATAATTAATTCAGTGCTCAAAATAATTACTTAAAATACCTAACTGCAAATAATCATTATCGATCTTTTTGCGCTTGGCACAATTGTCTGCATACTCGTTCAAGAGATTGTACCAGTATATAAAGCTTTGATTTCGATCCTTTTCAGCGATTCGAATAAAGAGCTTTTGACCTCTATTCACATTTAAAAGCAACTGTTTGAATAAAAAAACTGTTCCTAATGAAATAATTTATTATTAATGTGAATTTGAGCAGTAGTTGAGAAATCGAAATATTGCCAGAAGAAAAGACATCAACGCGCTATACGCTTGCATAGTGTTACGATGCGCTCACAAAAGGCGAATATTGTATCCTCATCGGTGTATTAATATGCAGATTCTTTACAAAAACGAGCTCTAATTGATACTTTTGGCCATAAAAATAAAGAGAAAGTATATTTTAGTTTAGAAACTGTGGGGAATACTATAAAATAGAATTAGTTTTATTTGAATTGCATATGCAGTAAATTATGTTCAGTATTTCTGTAGGTATTTCAAAGAAATGTTATGCTATAGAATAGAATAGAAAATAATAAAAAAACATTTTTGCAAAAAAATACTACCGACTTCCAAATAAAAAACTACAAAGTGAAAAGTAACTTTATTTTTAGAAGTCGTTGTCTTTCTTGGCATTTTTTTGCTATATGGACACCGACTTCTAAAATAAAGTTATTTTTCACTTTGTAGTTTTTTATTTGGAAGTCGGTAGTATTTTTTTGCAAAAATGTTTTTTTATTTTTCCCTTTTTAGTTGTACCTACCTAAAATAGGCAAGTTGTTTAGTAAGTTACCTATATGCCAGAATAGATTACCCGAATAACATGAAACTTGAACATAACCGGTGCAATGAGAGATCTGCGTACCCCTTCCCTTTAGAGCGTACTGGCGTGATGTTATGTTATGAAATGGTATAAACAATAAACAGACATGCGATTGCAGCAATCCCGAATGATTTGCCGTTATTTATTGAAGATTTCTGTTGAATATCTCCGAAGTTATTCATCAGATCTTCACCAAATTAAAATGGGAGCAATTTCGAAACATACTCTTTCAAACAAAAAAAGAATTTTCAAAATCGGTCCAGAATTGACAGAGATATCGGTGACATACATAAAAAAAAACATACAAGAAGTCGAACATGAACCTCCTCCTTTTTGGTAAGTCGGTTAATAAAAGAAACCTGAAAAAAAAGCCTCCTACCTCCTGTATAATAAAGTTTCACCAAATTGTTGCGATATTTTAGCATCTAACTTAATTAACGGGTAACTCGCATGCACACGGGTAACTCGCATGCACACGGGTAACTCGCATGCACACGGGTAACTCGCATGGACCTTTTTGGCGCAACCGCGGGGCACACTATGTATGTAATTGTTTTTTTTAAATTACGTTTCCTTTTATTTGTACCTACATTGTGTGTATCTGTGTGTGCCAAATAAACTGGTTTTCTTTCTTTCTTTCTTTTATTTCACACATAACAACAAAATTCTGTAAATATCATGTCTATTATTAGCATACGTCGACTCAATTTAAACACAAGCCATAATTATTATCTGCTTTTACCACTATTGTTCTAGAGTGAGTCGTAAAATCCAGAATATCTAACTGTAACCATTTCTTGGGTCTTCAGACTATTACATCGCAGGAAAAGACATAAAACATTACACTGGCGTAGTAGAGTTACAAGTAATAATAATAAATTATAGGTTAGCGTACCTGAAAGAACGTACGATCGTGTTCATCCTCAGATCTATTAGTTGTATTGTGTCGTCGCGGACGCACGCTAGCAGGTAATTGTTGTCTGCAACAAATAAAAATAGCAATATTAACAACACATCATAACTCAACAGTTACAAAAATCTTGCTAAGGCGGTACCCAGAGCAAAACGCCGCGCTAGCCGTTTTTCGTGCTGTTTTTAGCAGCTATCTACTCGGTTATTTAAAAAGAAATATCAACTAATAAAAATACATTAAATTTCTACATATTATTGACTCTAAAATGGTCGTATACTTTTTTTTTTAAAGAGATTGAGAGGATTAATTTAAGAGTTTCACTAATCACCTTCCAACAAAACCATAAAAATGAGAAATAATTATTGATAGCATGCATCTCCTCGTAAAGTGTTCATTAATTATTTTTTGTACTAACACTAATGGATAGACAATTTAATAACGAACATTTTTGTCGTATTTTTTTTTTCATAAGACTAAAATTCGATTTTATAAAGATTTTATTCTAAAATCTGGGCATATTCACTACTGTAATTCATGCGCCACCAGTGCCGCTAGACCAATAGGAATGCTCATATCTCATGCTGATTTTTTGGTCAGGGTACCGCCTTAACAGCATCAAAAGCTTCATTACGGACTTATAACCATAAAAGATTAACTTAATATTTCTAGTGATAGTGACCGAAGCTTCGGGTTGGACCACCTCCGGCCAAAAACCACCTTCGGCGAAACCTTCGGCTTCGGCCAAAATGGACAGAAGGTTTGCCTGTACCACAGTTAGTATAATACTAGCATACAGATGCCTCATCCCATACAAAGAAACCGTGCCGACGTAACTAGCGTTTTTCATCTGATTAGGATAATTATTTTTATAGGTACTCCGATCGCGTTCGGTTCCGTTCAACGGCTATAGATGGTGTTAGCAGACACGCACATGCAAATAACATGGTTTTCCCGGTTCTTGACTATTTTTGTCTTTGAATACAGTGACTATTTGTTTTATAGTATTTTTTGCACGATTTTACAGTTTCATTATACAAAAATGTGTTACAATACAAATTTAAAAAAAATAGTGGCATGCCTCAGAAATTTAAAACCGCGCCATCTATTGGAATCAATGTTAAATGATCCGTTCAAATAATCTTTGAAATGTGAATTAAGTGCCCAATATTCCATAATTTTGTGCTTAGGAGAGTTAATTAAAATGGAACATACAATTTTTATGATCAAATCTAGAAAATATTAATTTGACACACAATTCAATAACAAATCGATGTATATCGCGACATCTAGTGACATTTATCTGAACCAAATTTTCTTTATTAGCTCTGGGACCCCGAAAGGTTACTAACAAGCATTGATATTGAGCGAATTGTAACGAATAACTCTCTAAGATTTCTAGAGACGATTAAAATTAACTTTTTATATTTTACAGTAAATATAAAACCTTCAATTTAAAAACATTTATATTATTAATTGTAGCTTGTAGCAGTTATAATCTTGAACAGAATTTCTTAGGGTTTGTAAGCTTCCGGCTTCAGTAGAAGGTTGTGGTGATAGCTACTCGTAATAATCGGCTTCGGGTTCCGCCAGAAATCGATCTTCAGTCGGACACTAGACAGAATATCGGAGACATATAATAGCTTGTGCTTAATTGAAACGATTTGTAATCATGAACCCGCTATGTTCTTTACTGCCTTTTCGATAATCGTTGCGAAGGTTATGATTAACCTTAAACCTTTCAATTGCAGCTTAAGGCGGTACCCCGAGCAAAACGCCGCGCTTGCCGTTTTTCGTGCTGTTTAGGAGCTATCTACTCGTTATTTAAAAATAAATATCAACTAATAAAAATACATTAAATTTCTACATATTATTCTAAAATGGTCGTATACTTTTTTTTAAAGAGATTGAGAGGATTAATTTAAGAGTTTCACTAATCTCCTTCCAACAAAACCATAAAAATGAGAAATAATTATTGATAGTACCATCTCCTCGTAAAGTGTTTATTAATATTTTTTTTACTATCACTAATGGATAGACAATTTAATAACGAACATTTTTGTCGTATTTTTTTTTCAAAAGACTAAAATTCGATTATATAAAGATTTTATTCTAAAATCTGGGCGTATTCACTACTGTAATTCATGCGCCACCAGTGCCGCTAGGCCAATAGGAATGCTCATATCTGATGCTGATTTTTTGGTCAGGGTACCGCCTTAACAATTTTAATGTAAGGTAAAGAGCTTCATGAAACGGGCACGCCGCTTTATTAAATTATATGATTTAAGTGTGCGATACCATCTTTGTTTCAGTCATGTCAGTCGGTATAAAGAGCGATCAAATGTCTTGAGGTCAGTACTAAGTTCTCATGCGGTTTGCGCGCCATTAGATATTACTAGTTCAAACGTGAGCTGGCGTCTATGTGTTAACACCAGCTTAGCACTAGGAAAGCATTTCTCGTATCGTGCTAAAGCAATTTGTACGATAATCTGCAATTTACATATAACATACATAATACAAACCATTTTCTTTCATTCATTAGTAGGAACTTATGAAGTACGAAGCTAGTAGCTGATGATACATTCACACCTTTTTCACGTTTAAAATGAAATAAAGTTTCTTAGTGAGGTTTTCGTTCTAATTCTAAATAAACTCATAACATCGGTGAATACTTCAATGACGTTGCTATTTTGACATTTGTTTTAATTATTTTTTACACGGATTTGATATGCATTATTTTTATATTTTGACATTTGATTGGTATTTTATACGAATTTGACATACCTATATTATTGAAATTTGACGGTAATAAATATTTTTAATCATAAATTTTCAAAAATATTGTTGTTTGACATTTACTTGATATTTCTTATTTTAATTATCTTTACTGTTTTACTTTATTTTGTTGACACTTGTAATCAAATTAAAATTACCTTTAGACTCATTTCTTTTATTATTTTATTCATTAATTTTATTCAAGATTTGAATGCCATAGTATGTGGCAACCATGTTTGAACCTTTTCTGTTTTTGTAATCCTTTTGTGTTTATGCAAATAAATATATCCGTATATGAACTACTAAATTCCTAGTAGTTAGGTGTAAACAAAACACTAAACATGAATGAAACTATCACAAAGTATTCATCTCTCGTACATAATGTTCAAACAAGTCTCACATATCTTTCACAACCATCTCCCAGAACACCAACAAAGATCTTTTATCAAACTGTTGCTCTACTCAATTGAGCGCGGATCCACAACTCTATTCTACTTTCATGCAGTTTAATATTAATATCAATAAAGTGATAAGTGAAACTGAAATCGTTTAAAAAGCTTTCGAACATGACATATTTGCGATTCGTCTAGTATTAGAGCATGATAGATGGTCGATAGCGCGATAGATCGGGATCGAGCATGATGGCTAACTGTGAACTGTCTCCCTACTCATTTGTCCGATGAAATCGACGTGATTTAATCAGTTTCCGAGGCAGTGACGTCCCGACACCGCGATTGATTGAAGGTATCAATCTGAGCGTTTCGTGCGATGCACAGACCGTTACCGACAAAAAAGGGATCGATCGAGAAGCGCGTAACGGAAATGGGCATTGCGCACCCGTCACGTTCTAGTGCTGACACGAATACCGATACTAATATGCGATGCATTCAATTACGGAAAGTTTACAAGTACTTCAACCAATAAACAGCTATTTAACTTTTGATGTTATGTGCTTGTCTTTCGGTCTAACCGTAGTTGCGATGTTAATCTTAACTACTGTTGCTTTAACTAGTCAACAGCTGAGGTAATTTCTTGCATTTGAGCATTAAGTAGGGATGCGCAAGATTACTTCTGTCATAAATTGTTGCTTGTTTATGAAATGATATTTTAAGTATTACCAGTGGTGTCTTATCCCATACAAACAAACCGTGCCGACGTACTGTACTGATTATTTTTTGTACATCGATCGCGTTCGGTTCCCGTTCCACGGATATAGATGGTGATCGATCTATCGCCGTGGAACGGAACCGAACGCGATCGATTTACAAAAAATAATAGGTATAATCAGATGAAAAACGCCAGGCACAGTTTCTTTGTATGGGATGAGGCATCTGTATGCTAGTATTATATTATCTGTGGTATTACTGAACGAGTCCACGTGCTGGATAACTTTTTATGCATTTATGCGTTAGAAAATGACAGAAACGTTGATGTAATAAACACACATACCTCTGCTAAGATCAAGCGATGTGACCTTCCCTTGCAGCATGATATCATTGGCAGACATCTCTGTGCGGATGTCCCAGAACCTGATCCTCTTGTCGAAGTGTCCCGAGATGATGGTGGAGCCCGCCCCGTCTGACGTCACCAGGTCGTTACACGATGACCCCGCGAACTTCGTCTCCGTACCTGTTGAAGCGTGCATTATAAAATCTGTGTCATACAACGGTTGATAATAACAATAAAACTTCCTGAAGGCCTATTAATGTGCGCGGTAAATTGCTTATGTGTGTTATTGCATTCATTAGTTAAGATTCCTGGCTGGTGGCCGACATATGTATGTCAAGCTTTACGACTGATACGAGTGTTTTAAGTGGCCATTGCTACGACAGATAATAATTAATAACATCATTATGATTAGCAGTTTATTGCTGTCGATATTTTATTATGTTGTGTTAGAGATACATGTACATGTAATAAGGATCTTATATCGTATGAAGATGGTGAGATTAACAGATGGGAAAACTTTGTCTTACTCAAACAAAACAGTAAACTCTACCTTATAATTTCATTTGTCTCGGATCACCCTTAACTCTGTTAAAGGAACCATGGCAGTATAACTAACAGTGTGGGGCAACGTTTTTTTTTTATCAACAAATACATTCAGTACTTTTTTCATGATACTCATATTCCCAAAGGACTGTTTATAAAATTTCGCGCGCTCCTTTTCGTTCTAAATCATCATTTATTATTATTATACCATGAGTGTGTATTCGTACGCGCACTAGCTTCTTACTTCTCATCACAGCCTCTATTCCTTTCGTACGTGATGTCGTATGAGATAGCATGCAATTTTAACCCCGGCCACAAAATAGTTCGTGCCCCCGACTTTGACAACATTAACATTACAAGTTGCTACGCGAGCAAGTCTACATTGCACTAATTTAACGCAACGCAGTCGCCCAAAAGTTCAACGATCGAAGCATTCAATCACGGGTTTAAAAATCAGTCTCTATAATTAGCATAATAGTTGTCCAGAACAAGTGAAACGAGAATGAACTCTCATGGAACAGAGACAAGTTATATTTATCCTTGCAAAAAAAAAGTTTGACGATTACTTATTTGGATATATCGATGGCGCAGAAAAAGTGCTTGTAGTCGCGGTGTTCACTTGATTGCGGCTAACCGCACGGAGCAAGTCTCTCCAGGTTCACGGATCGATGCACAACAATGCTTGTGATATGCATTATGTAGGTACAATGTATGCTATGAGCTCGAATAGATCACTTTGTCATATTATGTGATGTCCTATGATGTAAGTATGACGATCAAGGCTGTTGACATTGCGAGTCATATATTATATTCAACAATTCAACACATCGTGGCTATAAAACTTTTGAAATTTACATATATGTTTTAATTATATAGCCTGGATTATTAAATAGACCTAGTTTGCCCTACTCCTTGGCAAAGATCTCACCCAGAGCCCTCCATTCTTCTCGGAGTGTTGTTTCTTCGACCAACCTCTTGTAAACGCCTTAAAATGAAATGCGTTCACAGACATCCGACTGAATATCCCAAGTAAAAAGTCATAATTCGAGGTTTGGTTCGCCTGTTTCCACCTCCAATATTGGACCAATTTAAACTGAAAAAGGAAGATATATATTGTAACTATATGTTTTAATTTTGATGATACATCTTTAGAAGCACTAGAACCCTTAAAAAATGCTCAGAATTGCGCTGTTAACATAGGCCTAGTGTACAAATTTGACAACTATCAATGAAAAAAAATAACAAAACGTAGAAGCACAACATATCACTTTTTTATTCAATTTGTCGAATATCTTTTAAATTTGTCCAATACTGGAGGAGGCAGTAGATGAGAGCCAAACCTCGAATTATGACTGTTTACTAAGGAAATTCAGTCGGAGCTCTAAGCCCGCATTTCTTCCACCAGCATTTCTTATAGGCCTTTATCGGTGACGATGCCCTTACGCTCCTACTGCGTATTTGGGTAATGCCTCTTGCCTTTCGTTTTAACCTTATGCATCCCAAATATTATATTATTATATAATCTGGATACCAACCAATAAACTATACTTAAGATAATGTATATTATTTGGTTATATTATTTAAACCATCTTGATAGATTGTCGTTTAATTGAAGTTTCTCTGTGTAAGCGTTTATCCTGAAGTGCTTAGAAAGTTCAGTTCAATAGAGAGAAAGTCAAACGTTTCGAAGCCAGATGGGTAGAAATAGGATGATTTGATTATATGGAATCAGTATTAAATTACAAACCCAAGGTGATATAAAGTTTACAGTCTGTTGATAACTTCTTGCATAAATCCAGATATGAAATATAGATTCAAACGCACTAAAAGTTCTAATGGAATTACAGTTTTCCTTTTATGTTATACGGCCGAAAACGGAGTATAAGCTGACATTCGAAAAACAAACTCAAGTACCTTGAATAATAAAATCACTTTCAAGTCGTAAAACTTATCATAACTTTGAATTTCTCCATCATCCGGTTTTAATTTTAGTACTAGGTAAGTAGGTTAGGTTAGGAGAGATGGACCCTCTTTGCCGCACTTACGCTCCCAATTGGTCCGCTGTGCGTGCAGGTTTCCTCTCTGTGAGAGGGAATGGGCCGTAAGCCATCTAATATGTAAGTAATTTCATCACTATTAAATGTAATCCATACTAATATTATAAATGTGAAAGTAACTCTGTCTGTCTGTCTGTCTGTTACCTTTTCACGCTTAAACCGCTGCACCGATTTAGATGAAAGTTGGTATAAAGATAGTTTTGAGACCTGGGAAAGGACATAGGCTATAAAGGTAGGGTAGGGTAGGGTAGGGTAGGGTAGGGTAGGGTAGGGTAGTGTAGGGTAGTGTAAGGTAGTGTAGGGTCGGGTAGGGTAGTGTAGTTTCGGGTAGGGTAGGGTAGTGTAGGGTAGGGTAGGGTAGGGTAGGGTAGGGTAGGGTAGGGTAGGGTAGGTTAGGGCAGGGTAGGGTAGGGTAGTGGAGGGTAGGGTAGGGTAGGGTAGATAAATGTTTGGTCTTTTTATGGCAAAACAAAGTTTGCCGGGTCAGCTAGTTAAGTCATAAAACAGATAAATGAATAATTAAATATTGAAAATAGTAGTAGTAGTAGTTGGTAAATCCATGCATACACCGGCAAAATTTGCGGTACAAAATGAAAACGTCGTTTTTTTTTAAATTCGTCTGAATTTTATTAAACTTATATTAGGACAAGATTCTTTACTTAAAATACGCCTTTTAAATAAAATAAAAATGAGTTCGCATTTAATACATTTTGTGTGAGTGAAATGCTTTTTTTGTGAAAATTGCACACTGTTGATTTTTAAGGTCACTAAGTTAAAAAAGTTAATTAAAAAAACATTTTACAATAAAATTAATATCACATAATATTGAATGTTTTCCACTTTCTTTTAATAAAGTTTTCACCCGTCTAGAAATGTTGAGAACAATGGTATCCGATGTCTCGTGTGGTTGTCTCAATCATTCCTGTACAACGGTACTTCGCAGTTCACCCACATTGACAGGTGTATGTATTATGAATGTTGCCCTTCGTTTTAATAGGTCCCAAACGTGTTCTATAGGATGCATAACTGGTGTTATCGCCGGCTATTCTAAAACTGCGATATTGACATTTTTGACATATACTGAAATTGAAAAAGTGGTATGTAGCCGAGCATTATCCTGGATTAAAACGAAGTGACCCCTGATAAAAAGGCAAATTATATCACATTTTATTCTTAAATAAAACTTCTACAGAGATCTTCAATAAGATATTCTCTATCGGTTACCTCAAAGTCCGTACGAGCTCCAAAACATATCCTACCTGAATCCAATATTGTTAATCTACCATATGCCACAGTAGTTTAAAGAATTGACAGATAATGTTGTTCTTTTTCATGATAGAACATTTAATACAGTCTGTCAATTCCATTTAAATGACTTCCACACTCATCACTAAACAATATTGTACTCCATTAGTCCGTTGGCCAAAGTCGATCTGTTCTAGCAAAAGTAACACTGTTTCTAAGGAGTGTGCCTCAAGTTATGGACCTACAAAACCAGCTTCTTTCAACCTCCTTCGTACCGTAAGCTCACTTAGGTATTGTTGCACCTCGAACTTCCTCCAGCTCAATTCTGGCTTGAACGGCCTTTAAACGCAGGTTTTTGCGAACGCGAAGCTGAATGAAACGATAATTCCTGTTAGAAGTACGGGTTTTCTGGCTTTTCCTGATTTTCTCACAAAAACATTAGTCTCTCTGAATCATTGGAAACTGTAATAAATGATGAATTATGCACATCATCTGTAGGTTTGATCATTTCTTCTCATCTCAAGTGCCCTGGCCCTCTAAGTTTGGATTAAATTGTCCACAATGGCGTCTTTGACTTCGAATAATTCAGTAGGTTAATGATTTTTTTTCGAAATTTTGAGACATATATAAAGTAACGTGGCAATTAGCGAAATTCTCTCGAAATGATGTAAGTTCGAATAAAGTTTAAACAATCGCATGAAAGGTGATGTTCAATTGTTGTTATCAGTTTGGCATAAATGGTTTTATTATAAAACAAAAGAAAAACCAGCCTGTAACGGTAAAAAAACAGTTTTACGATATATTTTTCTTGTTCCGCTAATTTTGCCAGTTAGTGTATTATATTAGAAGTACATACAGATCCAACGCATTATAGCTTCCTAACAAGCAGGTAAAGATGAGTATATACCCCGGGTTTAAATTACCGTCATCTGTTCATAATATCCGGGTATTAATATAATAAAACAATTCAATTATATAACTTTACAGCATGTCTAATTAGACACTATACTAATATTACAAAGAGGTAAATTGTTTATTTATTCGTGTTGATGTAAAAGGTATTAAGGAACTTATTACGAAAAAAAAAATACAAAATAATTCGTCGGTACTCCGTAGACCAATTCAAATTTGACCAATTGGTCTATGGGGAAAATTACATGTTTTTATCGTCCGAATACCAACTGGGCTATGGAGAACACTGGACGTAAACCAAAACTATGTTCCATTATAACCGACTTAAACCGACTTCCAAAAAAAAACACTACAAAGCGAAAAATAACTTTCTTTTCCGAAGTGGTGTCTTTGGTACCTACTGTTTTTCATTTTGCAATCGTTGTTCGTTTGTCACGCGATTACTGCGCCTTTTGTGGACCGATTTTAGAAATTATTTTTGTTGTTGAAAGGCCATACTCCCAAGGTGGTCCCATTGTCACCAAGTCAGAATCTGATGATGGGATCCCATCGAAAGACGGTTGCTGTAGGATCGACCATAGACTCAAAGCCACGGGAAAAAGAAAGTTTACAATGCCCATCCCTTGGGAGAATACGGCATATGTTATGCGTATGTTAGGGCAGTTATCACTTTTTTCAATTTATTTGTAGATTTAAAATATTAAATTATCTGTCAATTCTTATCTATGGCCGATGTTTATCTATGACATCGACATGTCTCAATACTAACTAGTATGATTGGATTTTTTATTTTATTAATATCATAAATTGGACCGTTTGTCGGCGCCACGGGAAGTCGTGGTTATTCACACTTGATTGAGAATCAACTCATAAGCGCCTGATTGGTTATGAAATATGATAAACAAAATGGCGGCTACTTGCTAGCGCTACTATTGTTCTTTGTTTGGCACAATCATGTTGGTTTATCAGACGATCAGCCAATCACAGCCCACACCAAGACAAAGGCTTACATACAGACGATCAATTTTAACGTGTGACTTGAATACCTCCAGCAAATTCTGTCATGTAGTACACTACTTTAGAAAATATAAGTTTTAATAATAATGTTCGGTGGCTCCATTCAATAATTATTTACTAATCAAACATACATACATACATACATAAACTCACGCCTTTTTCCCATGGGGGTAGGCAGAAACTACAAAACGCCACCGGCTACGATCCTTACATACTTCTTTTGCTTCACACACATTCATACATCTAGTCATACACACACGCCGGTTATGGGTACTGCGCACTTGGCTTTTCTGAAGAACATCACCTATAAGGTCTATGTATGTCTTTCTAGGGCGTCCCTTCCCGGCGTTGCCATTCACGTCTGCCTTGCAAATACCTTTCGTTAGTCACTTTCATTCATCCTCTCAACATGGCTAAACCATCTTAACATACTCTTTTCAATTTTAGTGACCACATCATATTTTAAAACACAACGTTGTCTTATTACCTCATTCCTCAATCTATCATTTAAAGTTACACCACACATACTCCGCAAGGAGCGCATTTCTACTGCATTAATCCTACTTTTATGTCTTCTTTGCCATACCCAACCTTCACTTCCATACATAAGTGTGGGCACCAGCACGCTGTTGTGAACGGCGAATCGAGATTCCGGAGACAAGTCAAAAATATTTCTATCTGTCTGCCCGTAGCGTAGGGACAAATACGACATGGGTTAACACACGGGTTAATTTAAATACGACAGTCGTAAAGCGACTGATGACTGCTTTTCTAGCAGCCAGTAGTAATTGTAAATCAGGTGCACTCTAATTAGTTCCTAGATTATAATAGCTGTGGGAAAAAGGATGCACTAAAATGGCTAATTGCGTTAGACGTCCTGATTAGATTTCAATCAGTTCTCAGAAGCCCGCACTTTTACGGTTGTTACAATCTAAGTTATAAACGGAGTTATTTATCCAGATCCAATAATTGTAATATGTTTATGGGGACGAGTTTCCAGACATTTATAACCTGAGAACACCAGCACTTGCGCATCGTATCGTGTGTAGGCTATAAGTTATCGAGTCTCACATATAAGTTATTGCCTAAGCATCGCAGGAAGCTAGCCTATCGTAAATCAGAGAAAAAACCCTAAGCCACGTTGTATTTGGAAACAAACTATTATTTTTAGAATGGCCAAACGTTTACACACTAAGATTATCTGGAAGTTAACAAAGACTAATCACAAATGTTAAGACGGTACCCTGACCAAAAAATCGGCATGAGATATTCGAGCATTCCTATTGGTCTAGCGGCACTGGTGGCGCATGAATTACAGTAGTGAATACACCCAGATTTTAGAATAAAATCTTTATAAAATCGAAATTTGGTCTTCTGAAAAAAAAATTACTACAAAAATGTTCGTTATTAAATTGTCTATCCATTAGTGTTAGTACAAAAAATAATTAATGAACACTTTACGAGGAGATGCATGCTATCAATAATTATTTCTCATTTTCATGTTTTTTTGGAAGTAGATTAGTGAAATATATACAACATTTTAAAAAAAACTAAATCTACCATTTTAGACTCAATATTATGTAGAAATTTAATGCATTTTTATTAATTGATATTTCTTTTTAAATAACGAGTAGATAGCTCCTAAAAACAGCACAAAAACGGCTCGCGCGGCGTTTTGCTCGGGGTACCGCCTTAAGTGAAACAGCTCTAAACACCACTTAGTGTTGGTTCGCAAGCACAGGGGACAACAAATGGTTGCCAGATAAATTACACGAACGTATCAAATAAATGCATTGCCGCTCTTTAGATAAAATGCAAATTTTTAACAGACTGCAAAATAGGAAGAGGTTCGCTGGTGAAATTCCAGATAATCCTCAGTACTTTCGCAGGTTAGATTAAATGTTCCACTATGAATATAATCTTGAATCCCTAACGGCATTTAAGAAGGGACAATCGAGGACTAACAGCTACGATTTCTGTCGTACATATACATATTGGGTTTGATGTTGGTGACCAACGACTGTCTGCGTTCTAGTCTAGTGTTAAAATTTCACGTATGATTGACTTTACTAGCTGTACAAAATGTCATGATGGCCCAGTGGCTAAGACCTCGCCTCTCGTGCTTGCTCAACGTGACTTTGCAAAATCATATGTACCTACTTTTTATTTATTTAAACTTCTTGTACAATGGTGATACATAGGCGGACTTAATGCAGCAAGGCATTCTCTACCAGTCAACCTTTGGGTTAAAAAGAACACAACAGTGGTAGGAGTCCAAAAAAATAATAATGAACAATAATTAAAATTGGTTATTAAACTATCTGACTAATAAAATACATAAATAATTTCTAAAACAATAGACTAATAAATATTATAATAAATACTATATTCTAAACGAAACAGAAATTTAAATATAGTATGTATGAAGAAGACCGAGCTATGTAAGAGAGGACAAGTAACTAGTAGAGTAAGTACTTTTTAAGTTTATCTTGGACATCACAGGCAACGGTGAAGGAAAACATCGCGAGGAAACCTGGACTTATATAGTTAATGTAAGTCTGAAATAGCGCAAAGTAAGAGGCCTGTGGGGTTCCCAGATGCGGCCTATTTAACTCTGACACCAGAGGTTGCCACATCTTCACACGAAAAGATGAAGAAGAAAACAATATCAGTGTAGCGTGTAGAAAAGTGAGGGTAGAGGAAGAATTTTCTGCCCCAACGGAGCCAATACACCGAGACACCAGTCTACCCACGGTCGTTGCAACACGGCCGACACGTCGGGCGAAATAGGTAAACAAACAATCGAAATCATCGCGTTAAATTTCCCGTGATAATTATATTGTTTTCAATTTTGAAACGCGAAAGTTTTAAAGTTAATAGATGAAGAAGAAGGTGTACAAAATCTCGCATCGTATAGCTTGGCAAGCTACGTGAGCAGTTCGGCGACACAATCACGCGACCACATCACCCCCATCGTGCGTGCCTCACACTGCTCTTTAATTCCAGCTGAATCAGTCTTTCCTTTATCTTTTAATTTTCACACGGGATTTCAAACTGCAGTTGTTATCCGGTCAGCACTTGCAGTCAGGTAGCATTAATCTGCTGCCGCCATACATTTATTGTTTGCTCGTAAATCAGGTGGGTATATTTCATTGGGCTTCTGTTATTTCTATTAGCATCCAACCACCAGAACTTAAGTCTACCTACACCCTGAGTGCGTAGGTGAGTTATGTAAAATATAAATACAATCTTGAATTTTCTTGGGATAAAGAGCAACCCTACTTGCTAAACACTCCGGCAATTTTCGGCTGAATAGATATTTCCTACTATTTTATTTCTGCAATATGCTCTTCTACGTTAACTGCGTACTTTCAGTTTACCGACTTTAGTTTCACATCAGATATATAGGCTTGCGCTTGACCACTATCTCACCTGATGGTAAGCGATGATGTGGTCGACGGTGAACCACGCTTGCCTAGAATATATTTATTCACTGTTGACTTAAAGACTCCCAGGTTATAGCTATCAGGAAATACAGACTCAGTATTTAAAAAATTGTCCCCACCTCGAAAACCATAACTTTAATGTAATATTTATGTTAGGTTGTATACTATCATTATGCCGTGTATCTAAATCTAAGCTGTTAGTTCTTGTCCGAGTTATAAAAGACGACTGCGAGAAGGGTTTCCATACAATAGAATATTATGAATTATTGTGCAATATATTTCTCTCTGTACTAACATAGAATACTATTTTGTTATTAAAATCGTTGCCAATAAACAAGACGGTCCTATAAACCAAATGAGTTGGTACATACTTACACATTTTACTTCTAAGGTCCCATATTTTGAGCGTCCGGTCGTGGCTTCCCGTGATCACTTTGGTCGGCTCCCCGAGGAATTTAGCTGCCATTACTTTGCCGCTGTGACCAGTCAGTGTATGCTGTAACAAATAACAACACATGAACATACACGTACACATTCATAAAGACGTAAACATTTATTTATGCGAGGAATTACCATACGTTCAGTTTCACATCACATCATCAGCCTATTAAGGCTGTACCCCGAGCAAAACGCCGCGCAAGCCGTTTTTTGTGCTGTTTTTAGGAGCTATCTACTCGTTAATTAAAAACAAATATCAATTAATAAAAATACATTAAATTTCTACATAATATTGATTCTAAAATGGTAGATTTAGTTTTTTTTTAAATGTTGTATATATTTCACTAATCTACTTCCAAAAAAACATGAAATTGAGAAATAATTATTGATATTATGCATCTCCTCGTAAAGTGTTCATTGATTATTTTTTGTACTAACACTAATGGATAGACAATTTAATAACGAACATTTTTGTAGAATTATTTTTTTCAAAAGACCAAAATTCGATTTTATAAAGATTTTATTCTAAAATCTGGGCGTATTCACTACTGTAATTCATGCGCCACCAGTGCCGCTAGACCAATAGGAACGCTCATATCTCACGCCGATTTTTTGGTCAGGGTACCGTCTTAATGTTCCCACTGCTGGGACACAGGCCTTTTCTCTTTGAGAGGGAATGGGCCGTAATCCACCACGCGGGCCCAGTGCGGGTTGGTGGATGTCACATGTCTTCGAATTTTTGTTTCTAAGACATACCGGTTGAGAGCAGTTACGTTCAGTTTAGAATCACAAAAATATAGTCATTACGATTGCATGTGTAAATATGCATAATGAAATTCAGTATAAATATATTTTACTAGAAATATTAGTAAGAAATCATTGAGATAGAGGAGGCGAGTGGTGTAATAAAATGCAAATGGTGCTACTGTCAGCTCCCGGCGGAGTCGGACAAGCATTACACGTGGCCCGGGCTCCCGGCGGGCGCGGGTGCGGCAACACGAACAACGATTATTGTCTTCTGTTTATAGCATCGTGATCTCTTCACACAGTTTCACTTAGCACTGCACCAAATCGATGTCTCACGAAGGAAATCGTTGAGGCCTATTTGCATCTAAAGTGCCTATTAATTGCTTGAATGTCACAGTTTGTAAACGACTTGCTGAGTTTACGATAATGTTTGAGTAGTGCAATGCGTTCTGAATAATACAGTGTGTTTGCAATTTTACTTTCGGGGTCCATTAAAAATTGTGAAACTCGATAAACTCTTCTGCAAAAAATTAAAACTTCCAAAACCCCAACACTTTTTTTTATTTCCCTTTTTTTAAACTACATAATTTATTTATTAGTACGATTGCTTCGATCAACCATCTATCGAACACGTAATTATGACAGGATATCTTGCGAAAAACCCCGATTCAAACAGTAAAACGCACATAACTTTTCATCAAACTTAGCTAAGAACACTCCCGATAATGTCACCTTTCAAACAAACAACTAAACAAAATCGGTTCATCAGTTTAGGAGCTATAATGCCAGAGACAGATACACAAATACGCAAACACACTTCAAACTTATAACACCTCTAATTTTCCGTCGGGGGTTAAAATAATTTTACTATACACAACAGTCACCTTTTCTATTTAAAAATGATCCGTATAAAGAACGACGAGTCAGTATCTATCAAAGCTTAAAAGCTCTATTCCACAAATTCACAAAACAAAAATAAAATCCTATAAGCTCAACAAAATAACTGTGTTCATAATAATACACTTCCTTGTTTACAACAATACACAGCGGACTTCCATAATGTAGGTGCTCGAGCTGTAAGTCCGCAGCTGGTTCATTAGCGAGTAATGTATTACCTACAATTAACAAACAATCTCACTGGAATCATGACGTTATGGCAGATTTATAACACAAGTTCATTCTAAACATGACAGGCTTGTAGTTAAACAATCTGGACACGCTCAAAATGTCTCCATAACTTTGTGGTAATGCCGGGTAGACGGCTGACCCGCTCTCGCCGTTCTTAATTACAGACAAAACGCTCCGTTATCGGACGGCACAGTCGACAAGTTTCATTCCATTTATGTAGTATAAACAGTAACATAAACAAAGGCGAGAGACGCGTAGCGCGGCGAACAACGCTCTGCACTCGTCGGAGACGCGTAGCGCGGCGAACAACGCTCTGCACTCGTCGGAGACGCGTAGCGCGGCGAACAACGCTCTGCACTCGTCGGAGACGCGTAGCGCGGCGAACAACGCTCTGCACTCGTCGGAACCACGCTCATGTAAATTACCCGCACGGACGCGGATACGCCACACGTTTTTCCGCCCGCCTTAGAACCACGTAAACTAAGCAACTCAAATAGTTTCGCCGCTATATTCTACAATCCTTCGCTCTTACGCAGATAGTGATAACATGTTAAGTCATTAGCGCTGTTACTGTTATTACGCCGACACTCGTTTTGAGGACAGAAATTGCAGCACGTTCCGCAAATTAAGATATCATTATAAAATATTTAAAACGGTATGATACTCTGAAAAAAGATAATGTTGGTAATAAAAGACGTAACCGATGTTACGAGGAGTAATTGACCCCGGTGTATCTCGATAAATATGAATTTAAAAGCAATCATACCGATAAGTACTATTATCACATGTGGTCATAATGTGCATCTTATATATTGGCGGCGCCGTCCGCGGTCGCATTCTTTGATCGACTAGATTATGTACTAGACTAGACTATCACAATAAAATATAGCGTAATTTATTTTCTCATCACCTTGCATTTTTAACCCCCGCCGGAAAAAGAGGGGTGTTATAAGTTTCACGTGTGTCTGTCTGTGGCATCATAGCGCCTAAACGGATGAACCGATTTCGATTTAGTTTTTTTTGGTTGTCGAAAGTGTTCTTAGCTATGTTTGAATAAAATCGGTTCAGCCGTTCAAAAGTTATGGGCGTTTTACTGTTTTAATCGGGGTGTTTTCGCAAGATAAATGGGTCGGGGGTTTTTAAATTTTGAAATTTTACTTGTAGCTTATTTACCTACATTTCCGGTCAAATCTTTTTTGGCAGCCATTTTGTTTGAAAGTCACTTCTGGGAAATAACCCTGTCGAGTAGACAACCCTAGTTTCTTCCAAGGTGGATGCACTTCTCCTTTCTCTTTCCTTCTTTTCGTAACATTCATTTCTAAGCCAAATTCAATCCAGTAAGAACGTTTGGCGAAGAGGAATTAATTAAATTTAATTCTCAAAGCACCATTAGCCGGCGGGTAGTGTTCCCGGTGAGCGCGCAACGGGACCTTATCATCGCTTTTAAAATTTATAGTATAACGGCTAATTAAGAGTACACTCATTTGGTTTGTTCGTTCTTCGCGTCACGAGTGCGGGGCGCTTATATGCTGTTTCGGGTTATTGCCACGCGATAGTAAGGGCACACTAATTGAGGGGGTTACGAGATATCATCCGGACAAGGCCCGCGACTCTTAACGAGCTCATATAAACTGACGTAGTACATTCGGAGCCAGCAGACCTCCCAATGCTCACAATTCGATATTCAATATTACCCAATATAAAATTTACATCCAATATAAAATTTTAATGGACTCAGTGTCGAAAGAAAAGCAATTTCCGACCGAGTTGTTCGGCAATTAGCTTTTGCCAATAAACGTCAGAGTGCAATTACAAAGACAATCGGATCGGTCTTATTACGTTACATTACGCCGTCGGGAATAAATGACAAAGAATAATACAATGATTTATTACGCCATAAACTTATAAGGCATATCTGGTATACATTATACTTATCGCAATAATGGAGTACAATATCTATGTGGCCGTTAGAACATAAGTAAATATTGTACGGGCAGCCGGCGAAATAACTTACTCCTTATAAATCAGTTGATTTGAATTGCGCTCTCATTAGTGATTCCAGCTGCGGTGCGTTGCGCAGAAATACACAACTTATTACTTTGGCTACACGGCTAAATCCATTTATAAAGTATCCACATTAAGCTTCTGAATACGCGACTTATCTCTTGTTGATATCCAAACGAGTTCACCAAATACAGAGATAACAGAGAAAATCTGCGTCGTCGGTTTCATTCATGTGGACATTTGAATTCACACTATGCAGTCAGGAAAGCTTATAAAGAGGCTTATTTTATGATATCAAAATGTTTATCAGTATCATGCACCATCACGGAAACGTTATGTACGTTGCAAAAATAATCTCGGTTTAATTTATTATGAGGAGCATGGTGGCGCCGGTTTACAGCGTCCGCTTCGAGATAATCTTTTTTATCTCATCGTATTAGCATCTTTTGAGAAACTCGCAAAAAATTCGGGCAGAATAATATGCGGAGGAACATTTGTGGTGTGAGATAGTGGGGGCACAGGGTTCCAGCGCGAACAAAGAATATTTGGTTTAAATAAATCTCACTAGATGGCGCTATATGCATCGATTTGTTATTGAATTGTGAGTAAAATTAACATTTTCTAGAATAGATCATAAAAATTGTATGTTCCTTTTTAATTAACTCTCCTAAGCACAAAATTATGGAATATTGGGTTCTTAATTCACATTTCAAAGGTTATTTGAACGGATCATTTAAAATTGATTCCAATAGATGACGCGGTTTTAAATATCTGAGGCATGCCAGTCGATTTTTTAAATTTGTATTGTAAAACATTTTGGTACAATGAAACAGTAAAAACGTGCAAAAAATACTATAAAACAATCCATCACTGTATTTAAAGAAAAAAATAGTCACGAACCGAGAAAACCCTTTTACTTGCAAGTCGCTGCTAACACCATCTATAGCCGTCGAACGGAACCGAACGCGATCGAAGTACTTATAAAACTAGTCATCTTAATCAGATGAAAAACGCTAGTTACGTCAGCACGGTTTTTTGGTATAGGATGAGGCATCTGTATGCTAGTATTATATTATCCGTGGTGAGAGTATAGTTAGGTAGTGTATGTGACGCCTCGTTTCTAGTTCCCTGTACTTCCTCGTGTGCGGGTATCGCAGGACATAAACCACGACAGGTGGTTGTTAAATCACAGCAGTGCGCGATATGAAGAGCGACAACAGATGCAATCAACTAGTAGTCGCCGAGGGGCGCTGCCATTAGTTATTTACAGAGCTGAGCAGCTAGGTGTGCGAGTTATATCTGCTTCCCTCACCAATGATAACGACACGAAGAGTGTTCATTTATGATGTCAGCTTTCGGATATTCTGCAATTTAAACTAGATTACAACCTGGTGAAAAATTATATCAAGGAAGACTTATTGCAAGTAGTCTGCTAGAACTAACATTAACATTCGAAACGGGATATTTACCATGTTTACTGTTTGTTGCGAGTTTCCGATATTTCGGTGCTGCTGCAAGCACCATGATCACGGATAAACTGAAGTTCTTGC
Source organism: Orthosia gothica (assembly GCA_949775005.1). NCBI lineage: Eukaryota > Metazoa > Arthropoda > Insecta > Lepidoptera > Noctuidae > Orthosia > Orthosia gothica. Next base: position 22,217,165 of record OX459037.1, read on the forward strand.
GAGTGGGTGTTTATGAGAAGACAAATCGGTCTACCCTCTTTCTTGTTCGTTTTTTGCACTCATTACCGATTCTGTTCCCGACACACGAAACTGACTGTGTCCGCTCGCGAACTTTTTTGGGTTTAACAGTAAACATGGTAAAAATCCCGTTTCGAATGTAAATGTTAGTGTTAGTGACCATGACAGTTTAAAAACTTATAGTCTGCTAGAAATATTAGTTTCAAATGTGAATTTATAATAATAAGCGAACGTAAGTATGAAATGAAATTGAGTATCTAATTCTGCTGAGTCAGCAAATTAATATCTGACGGTGTTTAAATACCATGGAAACCTAAAAGTAATTATGAAGTAGGCAATGAAACGAAAATATACAATGTTTGAAATGAATTTTACGGTAATTTCGTATTTGAGTAAGACAGGTCTGATTGTTATCCTCGGTGTAATTACGTGGATATCTGTTAATTTGCATACAGCAAATGGAGGAATAGCCTTTAATGAAAATAACAGAACTGCCGGTCAACGAGCTCCTGAGAACTGTTTTGTTTAGGTCATGAGCATATTTCAACTTGGGAATGATTGTTCATTTTCTTGCTTTGTTTAACTTTTATTTGAAAAACAATATAATTATCACGGGTATTTAACGCGATGATTTCGATTGTTTGTTTACCTATTTCGCCCGACGTTTCGGCCGTGTTGCAACGACCGTGGTACCGGGTATTCCCGGTACCACGGTCCCGGGTATTCCCGGTGATAATTATATTGTTTTTCAATTATGAAACGCGAAAGTTTTAAAGTTAACTTTTATTTAATTACAATAACAAAATATCTTATACTGTTTTGTTGCTCTCAACGTAATGTCTATCCATAAATTTATCGTTGCTTCTCCTAAAGCTTAACTTTATATTGGCAAATGTTATATAATTTTATTGTATATTACCACAGGAATAGCCTCAAATAAGGAAACAATCCGTACTTATTAGTTAATTATTATATTACTTTTGATAAACTGTTAATGGAAAATTTCCACCCTAGGTATGTAATAATGCAATTAACTCTAGCTAATAAAATGTTGTTTATAAATAAACCGTCGTAGAAAGCTATTCCTAATTTTGTTTTGATTTTATCTATATATTTCATTTATTTTAAGGGTGCCGGAATTGAGCTCGCTTACACACCGATGACTTGGTGATTTCGTAAAATTATTATGGTAATGACTTGCAGAGTTCCATAGTATTTAACCCTGCAGCAATCTATATTCTACTACCAAGTATCATTAATGAAAATAAAAATCAATGCCACTTTTCGTTGTAATTTTATAACTCAAGAACGGGCTCACCTATGCAAACCAAATGTTTAGGCTTTGTTCGGACTATTTAGTAGATGGTTTATGTTTTTTTTTCATTTGGTAGGGTAGGTAGGGTACGTAGGGTAGGTAGGGTAGGGTAGTTATGATAGGTAGGTAGCCTGTTGCCAGGAGCGAAGCCGCGGGGGTCAGCTAGTATTTATATGTATTTAATTGCTTTAAGATCTTTCTAGAAAATACTGAATGAGCATTTCCTAAGGTGTGCATGCGGGCAAAGTTAGCAGCTTTATATATCATATTTCTACATTATGTATAGCTAATAGCAAAAAGAAATTTTAAATAATTATATTAAAGGCATACAGTGCTGTAAAGAGCCCGAGAACGTATTTTTTATAAACAAATCTATTTGCAAAAAAAAACAAACACTGGGCTAGGTGCGGGCATTTCCTCTATCTAATCGAATACCTTTAAACGAGCAATTCTTGTATATATGTACACTGGCTGACCCCCACGGCTTCGCTCCCGTCAACTGGCTACCTACCTACCATAACTACACCACACAGGCACTAGTTCTACAACAAGAACTAATAAGTATTTGTAGAACCGCGGGGTTTGAATTGCGTAAGTGGCACAGCAACTCGCCAGCGATTCTCGCTGCAGTTCAGCCCACAGCTTCTCAAGGTGAGCAGCCACAATTCGTACCTTGGGCTGAAATGGATGCTGACTGTCAAACTAAGGTGCTAGGATTTCAGTGGAATCCTAGTACTTATGATTTTTCATTCAGTGTTCAGGTTCTGAATGATAAATGTACGAAACGCATCATTCTTTCTGAAGTCGCGAAAATTTATGACCCGATTGGCCTTTTATCTCCGGTAATATTATTTGCCAAACATCTGATCCAACGCTTGTGGATAGCTGGTGTTCAGTGGGACGAAGCACCGCCCATGGATATTGCCAATTCTTGGACAAAGTTTGCGGCATGAGTTGCCGCTCTTAAAGCAGGTGTCATTTCCGCGTCTTATTTTTACAAAATTTATAAAATTTGCCGAACTACAAAAAAAAAACATAAACCATCTAATAAATAGTCCGAACAAAGCCTAAACATTTGGTTTGGATAGATGAGCCCGTTCTTGATTTATAAAATTACAACGAAAAGTGGCATTGGTTTTTATATATATAGAGAGATAATCTGAATCTCGGAAACGGCTTCAACGATTTTCATGAAATTTTGTATGCAGGGAGTTTCGGAGGCGAAAAATCGATCTCTAGGTTACATTGTTAGAAAATGTCGTTTTCTCAATTTTCAACCGAGAAGAGCTCGGTTGCACAGGTACTTGTTATTTAATTTAAAACTATTAGAAAATATCCATAAATGGATAGTGCACTGAATTGTTCAACTATTCCTACAGATACAATCATGTGCATTTATATAAAATTTTGATTTGAAGTACAATCAAGGCGTGGTTGAATGCCTTCGAACCGATTCTAAAGAAACGTGCTGTCTTAACGCGCACGAACAATTAAAGTTAAGGTATGTAATTATAACAATTTAAAAGAATGATATATTTTTTATTAAACGATAGCAAAGCATTCGTATTTCAATAACTACATGTGCAATAATGTATAACTATCATGGATTGTCGTCGTAACAATTTGAACTTAAAAGATATGGTGATAGGAATCAAAGTGTGTTGATTGTGACGGTTATAACGATGTACAATAAGCGTTCAGAAGTATTTCACAAATTCGACATGAGATAATTAGGACCCCGTGTGGGAGTTTACTAGCGGTTAAAAATAGATGAATAAGGAACCATTTTTAATCGACTTTCCAAAAAGGAGGAGGTTCTATGTTCGACTTTATGTTTGTTTTTTTTTTTTTTTTTGTGTATGTTCACCGATATCTCCGTCAATTGTGGACCGATTTTGAAAATTCTTTTTTTGTTTGGAAGAGTATGTATTGAAATTGGTCCCATTTTAATTTGGTGAAGGTCTGATCAAGAACTTCGGAGATATACAACAGAACTCTTCAATAAATAACGGCAACACTCTCGGGATTGCTGCAATCGCATGTCTGTTTATTGTTTATACCATTTCATAACATAACATCACGCCAGTACGCTCTAAAGGGGTACGCAGATCTCTCATTTCACCGGTTATGTTCATGTTATTCGGGTAATCTATTCGGCGTTATAGGGACCTTAGGAAACAACTTGCGTATCGATTAGGTAGGCAAAACTAAAAAGGGAAAAATAAAAAACTTTTTTGCAAAAAATACTACCGACTTCCAAATGAAAAACTACAAAGTGAACAATAACTTAACTCTTGGAAGTCGGGATACATATCGAAAAAAAATGGTACCTACGTAAGACACCGACTTCCAAGAGTTAAGTTATTTTTCACTTTGTAGTTTTTCATTTGGAAGTCGGTAGTATTTTTTTGCAAAAAAGTTTTTTATCTAAGTATCTATACTATACAATTTCTCTGTAATGTCACTTAAATATAGTTTCTAGAGGTTTGAAAATAAATTATCTATTAGTTAAATTGAAATAGGTGTATAAAGATCTGATAAATCACGACATTACTAGATCTTGCATACGTTGTATGGATGGTGGAGAGCTAACATGACAGAGAATAAAAAAATAATAACAATATGTAAATATATATTATAATATATATACCTATATATATATAGTTATATAAAATATATATATAGTTAAAATAAACATACAAAAACATATTTATCAAATACACAAACTGATGATAATATTACTTAACAATGTATGTATAAACGGAGAGAGGGGAATAAAACAATTGGGAATAAAAAAAAACAATATCGCTTTCAATGGGCAAACTGCCAGAACGCTGATAGAGCATTGTCAAGTTGAATGGCAATGCTGATTCTTTGGGCGAAGAAATAGCCAAATTTTAAATAAATGTTATGAATACAAGTAAAAGGAAAAACATCATCATCACACAAATCGTTGCCCACAAACACTCACACACCCAGATCCGAAACAACCATCTGTAGGTCATACAAATGTTTATTCCGTGTGGGAACCGAACCCGCAACACGCAGCGCAGCAGCCGATCACCCTACCACTGCACCAACCGTGTCGTCAATTCTCGTTCTCACACTATTTGTTGATTGGTGCGTGATTGTCTCGCGTTAGTATCGATTGTTATCATGTATCCGAAGCAAACTAATAAATCTCGCCTAGTTTTTGTAAAGTATCATGCTCCTTTTTGTAAGCTGACACACTCTCCTAACACGAATCCATCTCTAGATCAAATAATACGAATTTGCAGCAATTTAAGAGCCATTAGCAAAGCTCAGCAGATTAATAACAGTTTAGAGGCTAATCACTGAATTCACGCTTAAGGCGAGAGCATTAATCGCGTAATATTTCAAACTACCGTATAGAAAAAGATAAATTCTTTATTAATTGACTCACCCAGCTAATTAACTTTAAGTTGTACTGTTTTTGTAATTTAAGGTTCCCCTAGTCGACGGCACGAACTATTTTGTGCGCGAGGTTAAAATGCATTGTATGGCACCCGGCAACACGTGCGAGAGAGATAGATGCTATGATGAACATTAAGAAGATAATTCGCGTACGAATTAACACTTTTGCAAATTTGTATCGAAATGGATGATGATTCAGGACGAAAACGAGCGCGCGAAATTTTATAAACAGACCTTTGGGAGTCTACATATCATGAAAAAACGACTAAATATATATTTTCGCAATAAAATTATTTGCATTGTTGAATTACTAATTTATCCCTGTATGGAGAGGCCGTTTTGAAATTAATTTTGCTTCTTCTTATGGTATTTATTTCCGCCCAAAGATACGTTAAAATTAGTATTGAAATATGGAACTTTCGACGCTCCTAGCTTACAAATATTTTTATTTTGATTTTTTGTTTCCACACAGGGCTAGATAATGATGAGACAAATTGATATAAATTTTTATTTTGAACCTACATCGTCAAACAGTACACAAACAGTTTCCTCCGTGCCTCGGAAAGCACGTTAAGTCGTTGGTCCCGGCTGTCATTTGAAGATCTTTGACAGTCGTTACGAGTAGTCAGAAGCTTGAGATCTGACACCAGTCTTGCCAAGGGGTACCGTGTTACCTAGTTACTGGGTTGTGGAGGTCAGATAGGCAGTCGCTCCATGTAAAACACTGGTACTCAGCTGAATCCGGTAAGACTGGAAGCCGACCCCAACAAACAATTGGCAAAAGGCTAGGCAGATGATGATCGTCAAACAGTGGAGTAATCGCCAGACTACGTTTGTATGGAAGAAAATTCGACTAGCGTAACCTTAAACAACATTAAATTTATGTTTAGACTTCGCCATATTTACCAACTAATAATTAAGTTAAATCTTTTTGATTGAAGCTTATCGCGGCCACGATTCAGAACTTTATTGCAAGATGTGAAAGTACAGTGTCCCTTATAAAAGGAGTTTACTTGTAGTAAACGTACAAATACGTCGATTTTAATGCGAACGTTAACCGATTTTACTTGATTGTTAAATTCTGTAGGTAATCTGAGCGCTAATAACTTTGTATTAATGGTAAGGTTATTTACTGTTAGGACTGATTTACTTGGAACCGTTAGGTTGGAACGGAGAAAATTGTTACAAATTGTTAATTAATATTAAAACGTATAAAATTTTCATAGAAGTCATTATTATGGTTCATAAACAATATTTTATATATTATAACCGAAAAGGCAAAATCAAAATCGATACGATTTCGCTAATTCGCAATTTATATTTATAGGGTCCCATTCTATGGTTTACGCATTCCATGGAAAGATATAAATTGCCGGCGATAATTAACCGTATATCTTAGCGTAGAAGATGTAAATTCTGGTAATCAATATCTGTTATAACGGCTTGTTTATCGTTTCCCAAATTAAGGAAAGCAAAATTAATGTAATGAAGGTTGTGTCAATTTGTTAAGTGTCCGCATAAATCAATTTACGTATGATTAAATATGTGGCTAACTGTACCGTTGCCAACAACGGGGCACAGCTGTTAATCAATTAACGAAATATGTGGTGTACCGTGCGGGGACCGTTGCGTTGCCAACTGTACGTATGAGGTACAATCTGATTTGTCACAACCGCGGCCGTCGGCGTTGCTGGCTATCAAACGCAAAACCAGTTGATTTGTTAATTTGTCTCGTATTCTATGTTGAGATTTGCGGTGTCCACCTGTCTGTCGGTTTCTCCTCGGTTTGTTTACAAGCTGATATAATCCCCGGCATGTAATTTGGCAAGGTTTTGGCGTAGTGGGGTTACCCACCACCCTATAGAGCGAACGAAACGTGGACGCAGCGCGATCGGTCAGCCGATCCTTGTGTCAACTGACCAACCAATTGCACGCTCGGAACGGTGCTAAACGTTCCCCGCGTCCCGCTTGAAAACCAAAGAGTAAAACAAACAGGTGAAAAACCTCTCAATTGAAAAAGCCACAGATTAATAATATAACACCTAACCTCAAAAAACATATTTCTTAATTACTTGACTCTCCAATCTTTTAAAAATATATTGAAGGCCGTTCTTAATTACATATATATAGGCAAATGAAACAACGTATGTTTCATCAAGGGACGTTTTGTTAAATTTTACTAATCCAAGCATTTTAGGAGCGTGGCCATTGTTTTTTCAGATGGGAAAACCGAATAACATTTTCGCCCGACCCGGTTATCGAACCCAGGATCCCATCTATACTAATATATAATAATATTATAAAGAGGAAAGATTAGTATTTTTGTATGTAACGAATAAACTTCAAAACTACTGGACCGACTTCAAAAATTCTTTCACCGTTGGGAAGCTACACTATCCCCGGGTGACATTGACTACTTTTTATCCCTGTATTCCCACGGGAACGGGAACAACGCGGGTGAAACCACGAGGCGTCCGCTAGTAGTTGATATAGAAAAAATTGCATTCTCCCTTTCAATAAATGACTTCAGCGCTGGCAGAGCCGAAGAAAAAGCTAGTTAAACGTTAGTGACTAATGATGAGCTACAACAAGGAAGTGTTGGTAACATGCACTGGAAAGTACATAAGAACACACGCAGTTCTCATTGGTCGTTAACGTGTCGCACGTCTAATTGAAAAGATATGTTTCTTAACGAAGTTTCAAGAGTAAAACGACATTAAACATTGCTTGTTACTGAATCGTGTCAATAGTTCCGCACCTTAGAAAATAACTGTGAGTTTATGACTGTGTATCTAATTGAATATGCTGGATACGATCTAAATACTAGAGCTGAGACACTAAAATGAAATACTGCACATTACTGTTTATTTGTAATCTTGTGTCTGAGGAGTTTAAAAGCTGAGGAGCATTCAGAATGTTTAAGAGGAAACAGGGGCAGAGAGCGCCGACTGAATTTCATAAGTAAAAAGTCATAATTCGAGGTTTGGCTCTCGTCTATTTCCTCCTCCAATATTATTTATTATTTATTTATTTATTTAAACTTCATGTACAATAGTGGTACATAGGCGGACTTAATGCCACAAGGCATTCTCTACCAGTCAACCTTTGGGTTATAAAGGACAACGATACATATTCGATGATACATTATCTTTAGAAGCACTAGAACCCTCGAAAAATGCCCAAAATTGCGCTGTCAACAGAGGCTTAGTGTACAAATTTGATAAATATAAATGAAAAAAGGAAAACATAGGGACGTAGTATATGTCTTTTTTACCAGTTTATGGAATATATTTTAAATTGGTCCAATATTGGAGGAGGAAATAGACGAGAGCCAAACCTCGAATTATCACTTTTTACTTAGGAAATTCAGTCGGCGCTCTCTTCCCCTGTTTCCTCTTAATTGCCCGCGTGAAAAGTTTAATTATACCGGGACAGTGGTGTCTCATCCCATACAAAGAAACTGTCCCGACGTACTGTACTGATTATTTTTTGTACATCGATTGCGTTCGGTTCCGTTCCACGGATATATATATATTTTTTTAAACTTTGCCCCACTAGGAATTTCTTCCTGTATCGTGGGTGCGTTTACAAACATATAAACTCACATACACAACACCGAGAGCCGGAACAACTATCTGTAGGTCATACAAATATTTGTTCCGTGCGGGAATCAAACCCGCGACACGCAGCGCAGCAGTCAATCGCTCAACCACTGCGCCAACCGTGCGCCCAAATGGTGATTGGGTAGTGATTATTATGCGAAAGTTTGGTTGGATGTATGTATGTTTTTTCAATCACGGCCCGGATCTGGATGAAATATGACACAGGGATATATTATAGTCTGGAATGTGCTATTCCAATATATAATATATATATTATATATATAGGCTATTTTTCATCCCGGTCACAGATAATATAATACTAGCATACAGATGCCTCATCTGATACAAAGTAACCGTGCCGACGTAACTAGCGTTTTTCATCTGATTATACCGATATTTTTTTTTGTAAATCGATCGCGTTTGTTTCCGTTCCACGACGATAGATAGATCACCACTAGTCAATCTACTATTATTAGTAAGATTGGTGCAGTAGTGATGTAACTATTGCGAGATTATATTGATTGTAAGAATTTTCGAGAAGCCATAGCCAAGCAGGTTGGTAATATTAATTACAGCAGTAACACGAAACAACTCAGTCCGGTAGCTGCGGCGGCGGCGGCGCAGGCGCATAGCGCTCGTAACGGCAGCAGCGCTGCGCTCACGACGCGACATCCTCCGCCGATTTATGTGTGGGAGCGCTGGGTCGTGACCCTACCACATGAAAATGTTAATTCGTCTTATATCGCAAGCATTACAACCGCACCACATTCAAATACATCCATTTCGCCATTACAATAATTGCTCCATTAGAAAGCAGGAAAAGGCCTACGTTACGGCTACATTCAAATAATATCACAAATTAGATGCTGTTACACACTAGCGTGTCTAGACAGACATTATTTGCATGAAGCCGATTCATGTTACAAGAATCGGGACGCAAATTGTGTCTAATCACTATTTCTTGCATTCCATAAGGCACCCAGATTTTTTTGATTGAAAACGGTGAATTCAATTACGGATATAGTGAGTTTCGTAACTGGATATATCGGAAATCTACAACCGAATCGTTCGAACTTGTTTTCGCACGCTCATGTAAAAATTGCTCGGAAACTATAAAAGTGTGCAGTAAAACCAAAATTGGGCGGCGAGAAACGATGTGACCGTGTTACAGATAATGCCGGGATGGCGTGACCGCACACATCTCTAATGTTGTTATAATGGAGATATCTCGGGATCGTGTAAGCAAGTAATTGATAGAGCAACTTGCAATTCTCTCTGCTATTAGCTGTTTTAATACACTTAACTTATTAAGGTTCAAATGTCGGCGTTTCTTTTGCAACGCTTTATTATAATATGTGAACTTTTTGACAATAGTGTTTGTTGTAACTGTAAACGATATTATGACAACGGAACCAAATAACTTACTGCAGTTGCTTTTAAGTTATTCACTTGAAGTTGTTTTGTATAATGAGAGTGTTTAACTGCTAGCGATTAACGCAGACTCGTAATGTTAATTTAGTACACAAAGACAATTATCTATGTGTGTTTGGTATTGTCTGCAATAATTTGTAACAATTTATTGTTAATTAGTGAGAAATATGACGCGTACGACACTGTATTTACCCGACTGCCGAAGGAGGTTAATGTGTTTATCAGTCTATGTATGTATGTATGTTTGTTCCTATATGGCGTTCTAGAAACCAAACGCGTTGGCCGATTTTGATGATTCTTACTCAAATCGATTCGTCTTAACCCTGCGAGTGTCACTGGCTACATTAAAATTGGAAATGAAAAAAAAAATGGCCGATTTTGGGCGCCATTTTGTGGGGTGGGGATTTTTTTTCTTCTAAACCCATCGTGTGGGGTATCAAAATAAAGGGTTTTAGGAGGTGATTTCAAAAATATATAACACTGATATGTTTAAATGTACCAAATTCGAAAAAAAAAACTAAAAAGTTGTAAATAAAACATAGTTTATTTGAAAACCCGACTGCTTAAAAATCGAACTAAAAAGACGTAAACAAGAAGAAAATCATGTTGTGCAGTTGGAGGATACATCTGGTTTTGGTCAGCCAGCTCGCGAATATGTATACTCCGACTGTTTAACTGTTTTAGTGCTCGCGAACAATTTGCTGAAGTATATCTATTTATATGTTAGATGTTAGCTAGCCTCTCAACTGCCAATTTAGTTCCGCCATTATAACTGATTATATTTCACGATAACTTGTAAGTAATTGATACACATCCGACGTTAGACGTTAAATCACTAAGGCCATGAACTTAGTGGCTTCGGAGATTCCACCACATTAGAGGTGTTAAGAGGAAACGGGGGCAGAGAGCGCGCCGACTGAATTTCCTAAGTAAAAAAAATCAAAAAACCCGACTGCTTCAAAAGCGAACTAAAAAGTCGTAAACAAGGAAAAAATCATGCTGTGCAGTCGGAGGATACATATTCGCGGGCTGGCTGACATAAATCTGGTGTATCCTCCGCCTGCACAGCATGATTTTTTCCTTGTTTACGACTTTTTAGTTCGCTTTTGAAGCAGTCGGGTTTTTTGATTTTTTGAATAAAGTTTTTTTATTTATAACTTTTTAGATAGTTTTTTTTCGAATTAGATACATTAAAACATATAAGTGTTATATATTTTTGAAATCACCTCTTAAAATCCTTTATTTTGATACCCCACACGATGGGTTTAGAAGAAAAAATAAATTTGGGCCCCCACAATATGGCACCCAAAATCCGCCATTTTTCTATTGTCCAATTTTAATGTAGCCTATGACACTCGCAGGGTTAAGACGCATCGATTGACGTATGAATCATCCAAATCGGCCAACGCGTTTGGTCTCTGGAACGCCACATAGGAACAAACATACATACATACATACATAGACTGATAAACACATTACCCTCCTTCGGCAGTCGGGTAAAAAGTAAAAATTCGTCTTCGTCAGGGTTTGGCTCTCGTCTATTTCCACCTCCAATATTGGACCAATTTAAAATATATTCCATAAACTGAAAAATAAAGTTATATTCTATGTCCCTATGTTTTCCGTTTTGATGATAAATTATCTTTAGAAGCACTTAGAACCCTCGAAAAATGCCCAAAATTGCGCTGTCAACAGAGAGGCTTAGTGTACAAATTTGATAAATATAAATGAAAAAAAAAGGAAAACATAGGGACGTAGTATATATCTTACTTTACCAGTTTATGGAATATATTTTAAATTGGTCCAATATTGGAGGAGGAAATAGACGAGCGCCAAACCTCGAATTATGACTTTTTACTTAGGAAATTCAGTCGGCGCTCTCTGCCCCTGTTTCCTCTTAAGAACAGAACGGAAGATATAAATCAACCGGTTTTTGTTGGTCTTTATTGCACCGTTTAGACACCTTTTTTATACGGATAATATTTTCCCAACACTGTTTTGACGTTAATAAAATTATGTGCTGTGATATAATTGATGTGTATCTCGAGAGTGTTACGAGTGTTAGTAGTTCATTATAAATGAATTTCTTAATGTAATAGCTTCAAATAGTTTGATTATATACATTAGAGACTTAACATGTAATCCACGTCGTTTGAAGTAGATTGTATCGGGACTTGTAAAGCTTAACGGCTTTTGTGTAATTGCTTTGAAGAAGAAAAATATTATAACCATTGGGTAAGGGCTTTATAAATCATAAGGACATTGATGATTCACTTGAATGATGACGCTCTGCGAAATTGATGGATGATATCCAATCTTGATTACTTACTTGTGTATGTACCACAGACATAAATCTAACTAGATAACGCAAGTCCCTCCATCTGTATGAAAACCAAGCGTGCCACGTTTCTTACAAATGAAAGAAAACATTTCCAATGCCTCGGCCAACTTTTTCTATACCGTCTTTACAGCTCAATGTGGCATGAAATACATTTTTCTAGATTTCCGTGATTTTCGGTGCCAATAATGCTAAATGAAAAGCTCAAATAAAAAAGTTAATTTAAAAATAAAAAAAACCCGACTGCTTAAGAAGCGAACTAAAAAGCTGTAAACAAGAAAAAATCATGCTGTGCAGTCTACAGCTTTTAAATTCACTTCTTACTTACTTACTTTTTTACTGCTGTCGGGTTTTTGATTTTTAAATGAACTTCTTTTGTTTACAACTTTTTAGTCATCATTTTTTGTCGAATTACTTTTAAACATATACGTGATATATTTTTGTAATAAGCTCTTAAAACCCTTCATTTTGATGCCCCACTCGATGGATTTAGAAGGAAAAAAAATGGGACCTGCACAATATGGCGCCCAAAATCCGTCATGATTGTTTTTTTTAGAACTTCACCTATCTAAGAAGACTTGGGCGGTCAAAACTTATCTATCGATGTCTTAATTATATAAATCGGCCAAGCGGTTTAAAATATATGAGGTAATAAAGAATATTACATAAGTACATACAAACATAAAAGATACGCGCGAAACACAACCCTTTTCTTGCAGTCGAGTAATTACGATCATTGATCGTAATTTTGCATCGTTTTTGACAAGCGAAGGACATCGCGTAATCTAGTTACTTTTATATCTGTGGTATGTGCCGCTATTTATCAATCTTATGTCACACAGTTGAGCAATTATCAAGACACTTTATAAAGTGTTGTGTTCGTGATTAAGATCGTATTTTGCATTAAATATTATCTTCACATTTTTAATGGAAATAAATTAAATGTTGAGCATTCTTATCTGGTACTAGCTGTCCCACGCGGCTTCGCTCCTGTCAACTGGCTACCTACCCTACATACATGAATGTTGCGTAACTTTAACCGCTTACGCAGCGCACGCAACGGAAGCTCTCAAAAAGGAATAACTTTTCCCGTCTTTGCAAAATTTTTCATCGCTCCGCTCCTATTGGTCGTAGCGTGATGTTATATAGCCTATAACCTTCCTCGATAAATTAACTATCCAACACAAAAAGAATGTTTCAATTCCAAACAGTAGTTCCTGAGATTAGCTCGTTCATAAAAACAAACTCTTCAGCTTTATAATATTATATTACTAGTTGACCCCCGCAGCTTCGCTACCGTCAACTGGCTACCTACCTACCATAACTACCCTACCTACCCTACGTTTTTAAGATGTATTCTGCTATTCGGGGCGGAGACAAATCCAAAGAAAAAAAAAAAAAAAAAAGAAAAAAAAAAAAAAAGTTAATTTAAAAATCTAAAAACCCGACTTCTTAAAAAGCGAACTAAAAAGACGTAAACAAGGAGAAAATCATGTTGTGCAGTCGGAGGATACATATTCGCGAGTTGGCTGACCAAAACCAGATGTATCCTCCGACTGCACAGCATGAATATCTTCTTGTTTACGTCTTTTTAGTTACTTTTTTTTCGAATTTGGTACATTTAAACATATGAGTGTTGTATATTTTTGAAATCACCTCTTAAACCCCTTATTTTGATACCCACACGATGCATTTTCCCCCACAAAATGGCGCCCAAAATCCGGCATTTTTTTCATTTCCAATTTTAATGTAGCCAGTGACACTCGCAGGGTTAAGACGAATCGATTGACGTAAGAATCATCAAAATCGGCCAACGCGTTTGGTCTCTAGAACTCCATATAGGAACAAACATACTTACTAACATACATGCATAGACTGATAAACACATTACCCTCCTTCGGCAGTCGGGTAAAAACCATGAAAATTGGTCCAGCAGATCTCGAGTTATAAGTGTTGTAACAAACCCGTCTTTGTTTTATTTATATAAAGATATAGTATAGATTACATTATCATCTAGTAGCTAAAGCTTATATATCTGGAGGTTGGCTGACACAGTAGGAAGGTTTGTGACAATGTGCAATCCCATTGTCACAAAGCATCCTACTTTCTTTATCTGGGACTGCACCATGAAAGGCTCACGAGATCGCGGAAGACGGCACTAGATATCGCTAAAACTACTTGAGGTATCTATTGTACGTAACAATAACAATAAGTAACGAGTAAGTGAAGAGAAGGCTTTCTACTCTAAAATGTTGAACAAGTGCGTGCGTTCCTAACACGCACTACACTCTAGTAAAAGCAAGTTTTATGCATTATTACAATCACAGTAATCCGTGAAGATCGATGATTGAAAGTGTGTATGAAGAAAAACGATAAACTACGCGAGTGTTTGGTAAAGTTTCGTGCATAAGTAATTTAAATCTTTTTAACCATTAAATTGCAGGTTAGTTACGAGAAAGCTACAATTGCGAATAAGAAATACAACAAATTCGGCATTTCCCCACCCGAGTGAAAGTTCAAACACTTAGTTTTTTTATTCGTATTTATCTAATGGCCAAGAACAGGAAATTACACATTATTATTTTTCCTCTGCTGCAGGACCATTAAGGCGGTACCCCGAGCAAAACGCCGCGCTAACCGTTTTTCGTGCTGTTTTTAGGAGCTAAAAATAAAAATACATTAAATTTCTACATATTATTGATACAAAACTGGCCGTATACTTTTTTTTTTTTAAACAGGTATATTTTTCACTAATCTTCTTCCAACAAAAACATAAAAATGAGAAATAATTATTGATAGCATGCATCTCCTCGTAAAGTGTTCATTAATTATTTTTTGTACTAACACTAATGGATAGACAATTTAATAACGAACATTTTTGTCATATTTTTTTTTAAAAGACTAAAATTCGAGTTTAAAAAGATTTTTTTCTAAAATCTGGGCGTATTCACTACTTGTAATTCATGCGCCACCAGTGCCGCTAGGCCAATAGGAATGCTCATATCTCATGCTGATTTTTTTGTCAGGGTACCGCCTTAAGCGCATTAAACCAGGAGAATACAGTACGTATCAGTTGGAGAGCTATCAATGTCAGAACAGTACACGTATTGTTATTCCAGAGTAAATATCGTTAAGTCAGGAATTGCTCTCGAGCGTGAGCTGGGGCGCGTGAATGTTACGTTTAGAGGTGGGCGCTAAGTGTTCCGCTATTGGTTTGGGTTACAGTGTAAGTAACGAACAAAGGATCATTCGCATTCTGTGCGACGTGTGAGACAATGCGCAGTCCAGGCACCCAGCTAGCGTAACGCGGGGTGAATGAAACCTAAATCAGTTCACGCTCATGCCAATGCTCATTTCCTCAGCAGTCGCACTTCTAAACTTTAAGGTTGCCCTAGTCGAAAATTCTTCCATAAAACGTAGTACGGCGATTACTCCACTGTTTGACGATGTACGTCCAAAAAAAAAAAAAACTATTTGTTTCAACATTATTTAGCCCTGTATGGAAACAAAAAGGTAAAAAAAGTATGTTTAGCGTCGAAAGTTCTTTATTTCTACACTAATTTTAACGCATCTTTGGGCGAAAATAAATACCATAAAAAGAAGGAAAAATTTCAAAACAGTCAACATACAGGGATAGATTAGTAGTGCAAATAATTTGATTTTGAAAATATACATTTAGTCGTTTTTTCATGATATGCATACTCTCAAAGGTCTGTATATAAAATTACGCGCGCTCGTTTTCGTCCTAAATCATCATCCATTTCGCTACAAATTTCCAAAAGTGCTAATTCGTACGCGAACTAACTTCTTACTGCATCACAGCATCTATCTCTTTCGCATGTGTTGTCGGATGTGATAGCATTTTAACCCCGCGCACGAAATAGTTCGTGCCGTCGACTAGGGCAACCTTAATAACTTTTGCGCGCATCAAGTCTCTTAGTTACAGTAGACGCACATCATTAGAATACGACAAGGAAAAATATGAACGAAATACACAAACGACTGTACGCTGCTCGAAGGGAACAGCCGAAGCGAATTTCGATACCACAACTATCATCAGGCCGCATGCATGCCGTGTCTAATGTGCCTTACGTCGCTGGCGTCTTAAGGTGAACGCGCACTTAGACGCACCGCACTCGCCGCACGCGCCGCAGTCATCGCATTTTATAAATCTTTATATGAAATCGTATGCAGCCTCGCGCACCTATCCGCGCCGCACTACCCGCATTTCAGCAAAATGCTGTAAGTATACGGATTCCACCAGCGCGTGCGGATGACGTCATCAGATTCGGCGGGCGATGCGGGTGGCGCGGAAACATGATCCGTATCCGTATGAAAATATAGTTCAAGATGTACAGAAGTGGATACAATGCGTGCGGCGCGTTCGGCGCGGATAGCGCGGGGCCAAGAGAAAATGCGATGACTGCGGCGCGTGCGGCGAGTGCGGTGCGTCTAGGTGCGCGTTCACCTTTATAACTCCTTCATACAGACGGTCTTTGACTTCTAGTGCCCGCAATAACAGAACACTGATTGACTATTTCCTGGCGTTTTGAGTATAATTACTCATCCACTCAAATACTGAATGATACATACCAATTTGTGAAGTAACCATTCCATTACGGTTCTTAATTACTCTTTCCAGAATTGCTGGCCTGATGAGAACTTGGCTATGATAAAATCAAAAAGTTGTAGGTTAGTGTGACAACATTAGTATTCAACATTGTAATGTTGCAACCTTATAAGGTTTGTGTGTGGAGTTCGAAAGAAGTGGTTGATGAACGTCTCCGAGACATGGGATAGTTGATCTGAGAACAGATCTCGAGCATTACAGCGTTATCTCTAAGCCCGTTACTGGATCAAAATGCAAATTAACTCACAACCCCGCACATACTGTTTTGGAGTCCAAGTTATAATTAAGAGTAGCAGCTTTTTGTACAACAGCATGTTTTATATTAAAATTGCTCATTTTCTTTTGTAGCTAACTGCTGCCTTGGAATTTTAGATACAAAACCTATTAACTCTGGGTTTCGTTCCATGATTGAGCTGTAGCAAACAACGCTTTTCGATTATTTTTTCGGTATTCTACACCTAGATGTCTCAATTAAAAGTGGCGGGGAAAGAACTCTATTAATATTTTTTGAATATTCCATTTAAAAATTGTTCTTTTAATTTTGTTTGGTAAGGTGGCGTAAAAACAGCAAGTTGCCTATTTCTTGCGGCCGGCAGCAAAAGTTTGGGATTCGCGGTAAAGCGCGGAAGGCGCATGAGGTGAGTGCTATCGGCGAGAGGCCATCTGCCTCCGTATATCAAATTAACGGTGCGGAACTGGGAACCGTGGCAGGCAGGCAGGGCAAGCGACATACCTAAATTCGCACCTGTACGCGTGCGACACACATACGCAGATATTTCTACAGAATCATAATGTAGAGGAACGAGCACATGCGAAAAATCGGCCGACCATGTCTAAATGTCTTTGTTTTGGGCAAATTCAAAGTCCGTATACAGAATGCCGTTAATATAAAGTATCTTAATGTTTTTATATTTCTGAGAAATCTTCAACGCAACAGGGTAGGTTTTATGGTCGTTGCTGTACGACGTAACTTTAAAGTTGTACAAATAGGTAAATGCGAGACGCCGCCAGCGCCATGATAATTCTCTAATATATTGTCAATAAATATTGTGATGGTTTTATATTAGTACGTCGGCAAAGAATATATGACAGTTTGCTGCTGAAAAATTATTACACTCAGATAGTTCTCTTTCACTAGGAACGGGTTTCGCCTTCGGGTACCTACGATTCGCATCTCGTTACCTGAAATTATTAGTACTTTACTTATTTAAGTTAAGGTGCCATAAAGAGGTGTTCAGTGCGTGGAGTTGGCAAGTAATAAAATACTTAACACTTTGTTTGTTTTAAACACAAAAAAAAAACTTTTGTAAAAATAGACGGAATGACTCCATCTTTTATTGTGGTTTTACAGTATTTTCGCTACATTCTCATAATGTTTGGCTAAGTTAAAATTCGAGGCTGCTTCACCATGTCCGATATTAAACGAGAGCTTCCACGGGCATTACATAGTATGCATAGGGTTAAGCTTCGCGACACCTTTCTGCTTGTGTAGGTAAACATAAATCTGCAAACTTGGTTCGCTCCGACGATACAATCGTGGGAAGAAAGACGTTACAGTGCTATATAATTGTTTGAAGACATGAATAGTCAGTGAATGAACGCGTCAACTATGCATATGTATGAAGTCAAGTACCCCTGTGGTTAGCCATGTTACCATGTAGCCACATAGAAAATTCAATCACACAACTTATTATGTAACGCTTCTTCGGCAGCAACAAAAAAATCAGTGTACCTAGAATGCTTAAGTAAAAACATCATTTGTCAAGAGACAAGGACCGTGAAACTGGACACAATGATGTTTGACCAATCGGTCACGCGCCACCAGCTAAACAAAAAATTTGTAAATAGACTCCAACATCCATTTTTGTCTTCGATTATTTTTGATACGAAAACATGTATTGAATTTGAAACATACCCGATAACTGTATACCGCGCGCGAGTTTAAATATTTTTTATACGTCTGTTGTTCAAACGAAATTAATACTCGTCTAGGTAATTTGAAACTAACTATGACGCCAGTGTATTCTTAAAGGAATTAATCACCGTTAGTTTTCTTTGTAAGTAGATCATTTGAATTGAGTTAATCAGGATACTGACGCAAAAAAAGATACTTATAAATAATGATTAATTTCTGCACGAGACAATAGTTTGATCGATAATAATATAGAACAAAATATCGATAATATTTGTTTATTAAGAGCAGTCTATTAAGTTTGAACGTCAAAGAACTATTCAGGACCAAGACAGTAATTTATCATAGTTTTTGTCGCGCACAATGAATAGACCTGCTTGTGTATTCAGAATTTTATAACTGTATTCTATAAGTTTACATCTTTTTGGTAGCCTAGATAGATTTATCATAGTTAATAGAAACATAAAATTATAGTTTATTAAATATAGTTCTAAAATATGTTAATAATACGAGTTTATTAACGTCCAACTTCTGAGTTGAATCTGTATATTTCATAGGAATTATCAAGAGGTAAAATGTCAAGAGTCTTCTAGGTATTTGTTATTTATAGATTGTTTGATCAAGCCAACGGGCTGACAGGTACACAAGCGGCCCCGGTCGACACCAAAGGCCGTCTGCTTGGGTGGTCCACAGTCCAGCCAGAATGCCAGACTAAGTCTACACTCTACACGCACTCGCCTAATTACGGTCGTGTTATAACGTACAAGTACAAAGTGTACCAACTCTCTCAATTTCTAATCAACTCCGTGATTAGGTGCCTTTGAGGTTGTGATTAAATTGTAACAACGACGAAATGGTATGAGGACAAATTGTTAGGAAGAAACGAGGGCAGATCATAGAAAAGGCTGTCAATAAGTTTTTTGTATTGCAATTTCAAACTTTTTTCATTTGTTGCCAAAATATCGGAAATAAAAACCAGGCTTGCTTTGTTAGAACCAAGTTAGACATCAAAATTGACGACGAAAGCTAACGGTTACTCAGTTATCAGTTAAGTATACGTCTGGGCCTGGGATACAGATTAGGATCGTGGACAAGTTCACCGGAAGGACTGGGAGTGCAGACAATACGCGGGTATTCGTAGTGCGCGCACATCCTCAGCGCTGAGATAGTGTTTGTAATTAGAGAAGAGTCGGGTGTTGGCGGCAGCAGGGTTAACGCGACGCTATCATGCCATTCGGCGCCTGCGCACCTCCTATCATGTGAGAGATCAAGCGAGGCGAGCGCACCTCTTCGCTGCTAGTTTCAACTAACGTAATATTAATAAAACAAATATATACACATGTTCTGGACGCACTTTCAGGGTTTTATGATTATTTCGTACCTTTGTTAATCTATATACTCGTATAATAATCAATGCCACTTTTCGTTGTAATTTTATAACTCAAGAACGGGCTCACCTATCCAAACCAAATGACTTTGTTCGGACTATTTAGTAGATGGTTTATGTATATATATATTTTTTATTTTTTTCATTTGTTGGTTAGGTAGGGTAGGTAAGGTAGGTAGGGTAGGTGGGGTAGGTAGGGGGTAGGTAGGGTAGGGTGGTTATGGTAGGTAGGTAGCCAGTTGAAGGGAGCAAAGCCGCGGAGGTCAGCTACTAGCTGACCCCCGCGGCTTTGCTTGGCATGTATGTTTTTTGTGTACAATTTCAAAAAAGCATTAGCGAACTGAACATGCTTAGCAGTTTTTACGACTTGACAAAATACCGAGGTTTCTGAATTATATGATGTAAGTTTCATTTTAATTCTTTCGTCAAAATCGCATTAAAAGCCGTTGTGAAATTTAGAAGGTAAACACGGTCATCCATACATCTGTATCTATTTTGTGTTTAAATTTTCGTATCTGTGGTTCAGTTTGTTTTAGCTGTAAATCTCCATGCTCTACAAAATAAATAAAATAACACCTATGCAGGTAATCTTTACAGATTTGCCTACATAGTATCCGAAGCTTGATATTGGCACTAAAACGTCCGCACGCCCGTCCGATGCTAATCACAGCCGCGATAATTACCCTAACGTGATAGATAACCGGTGAATACTGCATATAGCTGCGCCCGGGGGTGGTTCCTCAGTTACGGTACGATTGATGCGGCCGAGTGCTATCAATGCGGTGTGCGGTAACTGTTGCTAATTAAGAGTGGTCGTGTAATGGCCGATGACGGTAACGGCGCGTGCGACGGTCCGGGCTGCTTCCGCGCTACGCCTACTGACAAGCGACGCGCGTCCTCTGCTGATGTCGCCGATGTGGGATTATTTATTCATTTATGTACACAAAAAACTCTGACAATAACATGTCATGTTGTATTAGGCTTTTGTGCTTTGTGTGTGGCTTCATTTGTGCTAAGATCATGAGCTACAGTGGTGCAGGTTTACACTGACTTGCAGTTATAAAGTTCTCAGAACACGTCTATTTACAAAATCTTAGTTGGAAAGCATCAATGAGTTTCTGCCGAAACTCTTCAGATGTTGCTAGAATTCTCGAAGGATATTATATAAATAAAATTATTAATTAAAAACTCTTTTTTTAAAACCAGCTTTTTTCGTATTCTTCTCAGCAAACCCTTCTATTTGATACCCATATCTTGGCAGTGCACAAAAAATAACTACTCCGCCATCTTGGGCCGTCCGCCATATTGGATTTGGAATTACGTCACTTAGCTCACCATGCATTGTCATCCAAACTAAACGTGTATGCAAAATTTCATCTTAATCGGTGGAGGATAACTGCTTTAAAATTCAGTTACAAGATTTGACCCGAAGACACTTACATACATACATTGCAAGTTAAATAAAAGCTTGTAATAAGGAAGGGTCTTTCCTTCAGTATAAAAAGGTTATTGATGAGTTTCCTTAAGTGCTTTAGTATAAAACCGGCCAAGTGCGAGTCGGACTGGCGCACGAAGGGTACTTGGTAAATTGTGGTTTACGATTTATGACGTAATAAAAAAACCTACTTACTAGATCTCGTTCAAACCAATTTTCGGTGGAAGTTTACATGGTAATGTAAATCATATTTTTTTTTAGTTTTATCATTCCCTTATTTTAGAAGTTACAGGGGGGGGACACACATTTTACCACTTTGGAAGTGTCTCTCGCGCAAACTATTCAGTTTTGAAAAAATAATAATTAGAAACCTCAATATTATTTTTGAAGACCTATCCATAGATACCTCACACGTATGGGTATGACGAAGAAAAAATTTTTGTTTCAGTTTCAAGTATGGGAACCCCCAAAATTTATTGTTTTTTGTTTATTTTTGTGTACAAATCTTAATGCGGTTCACAGAATACATCTATTTACCAAGTTGCAACAGCATAGTTCTTATAGTTTCGGGAAAAAAGTGGCTGTGACATACGGACGGTCAGACAGACAGAAATGACGAATCCATAAGGGTTCCGTTTTTTGCCATTTGGCTACGGAACCCTAAAAAGGATTTTATAAGCTACACCCGTATGCAAATCCTGGGTATGCCAATGGCTAAGATGTGGAACTTAGTACATTTGTTAATGTACATACGCGGTTGTATTGTCTAGCGATGATTGCTTTTGCCTAATGAATTGAGAGTGGTTGTGTAATGGCCGATGACGGTAACGGCGTGTGCGAGCGACGATGGTCCAAACTGCTTCCGCGCTACGCCTACTGGCAAGCGAAGCGCGTCCTCCAAGAGGCCGTCTATTTGTGATCATGGCTTTTTGCATTAGTTATTATAAGAGATGGGCCAACTATGGACTTAGGCGACTAGTCAACAAGACGACTACTCGGCGCTCAAACGGCCGAGTAGTCTGCCGCCCAGTCGCCAACTATAATTGTTGGCGTATAGTCGGCTTTCCTGGTTGCGACTGTCCATCTAAAGATATTTATTTATTTATTAGATGGAAACCCAACAGCTATACATAAAATGAATACACAAGTTGAGTATGTTACATTAAGCCAATTACAGGTTCTCACAGCTAGAGATATAATAATTTAAAAGAGATCTTAGGGATCACTAGCAGCAGGCACAACAATTAGAAAAAATAAATCACTAACGCTAAAGGACACACACACACTATGCACTTTTGAAAAAGTCAAGGTTAAGCTGCTTACGCACTGACAAGCTTTTAGTGGTAAACACATCAATCGAGAACTCCTTACGCAATAAGTTAAGATCCTTACTCGCTCGCACTAAGTATGAATTACGCCTGTAGTTAGATGAGAGGAGGGAATGGATATAGGTGGATTAAATCTTATATTATAGGTCTTTAAGATGCGGCAATTAGCACATTTGTTTCTAATGTGCACAGCTGTATTGTCTGGTGTTGATTGCTGTTGACGTATGTTGCATCGATTTGAAATTTCCAGTAAGATGAGCATTAAATTGAGGTTTATGATGGCAAATAGCTCAATACTACCCTAACAAAATTTGGTCCTTAGGTACGGTGTATATATCACTTTAGTTACTTTAAGTGAGCTCTAAGAGACTAAAGCTGAAAAAGGCTCTGGATTGGATAAGGCATTGAGGATTGTGAATAATAGAAAACCCGTCGAGAGCGTGACGTCCTGATAGCTTTTAACCGACTTACAAAAAAGGAGGAGGTTCTATGTTCGACTTTATGTTTGTTTTTTTTTAATGTATGTTCAACCGATATGTCGTCAATTGTGGACCGATTTTAAAATTATTTTTGTTTGAAAGAATATTTTCCGAAATTGTTCCCATTTTCATTTGGTGAAGATATAATGAAGAACTTCGAAGATATACAACAGAACTCTTCAAAAAATTACGGCAAATCGCATGTCTGTTTATTGTTTATACCATTTCATAACGTAAAATCACGCCAGTACGCTACAAGTACGTTACGGGGTACGTTATAAGTTTCTTATCCGTAACTACTTGCCTATAACCCGGTACAACTAAAAAGTGAAATATAAAAAAAAAACCTTTTTACAAAAAAAATACTACCGACCGAATAACAAAACTACAAAATAAAAAATAACTTTATTTTTGGAAGTTGGTGTCCATAACGCAGAAAATTTGTACCGACGAAAGTCGCCGACTTCCAAAAATAAATTTATTTTTCACTTTGTAGTTTTTTATTTGGAAGTCGGTAGTATTTTTTTGTAAAAAAGTTTTTTATTGAATAATAAAAAAGAACGAGAACGTAACGTTCTGATTGCTTTTTATTTAATACTACCAATCCCGGACCAAATTTGTCCCTGACGCATTCAGTCAACTTGTATTTATAACTGCATCCCACTATCTATTGAATATTTACACAAGCGTATAAATACAAGATAATATTTGTAAGTAAACAGGAAACAAAAGGAACATATCATAGTGTTGGCGGGCCCACGCCTAGGTCCTGGCTCTGCGACTCGCGGCATGGTATCCACACGATTGTATTTCAGGTATGTTGAGTTGAGTTATCGCCTCTCGTCTGTCGGGGCCTTTGCCTTCTCGGCGCTTCCGCGGCCGTCGCGTGTCGCCGTTGATATGACCATGACGCCCGCGGCTCTTTTGATAATGCTAATGTTCCAACGATAGCCTCATGATACCAGGATCACATACAATGACCGCACTGGCTAAATGGGCATCAACCGAAGTCTACGGATTCCGAAGCGCATGAATATTTCCCGACGATACGAAGATATTCATTGGAAAAGATTAACAGTTATGGTAAGATCTCGCGGTCCTTTATGCGGAATCTGATGTTGTAAATTAATGTGCTGATAAACATTGTATTGCTAAAATGTGCTTGAAAATCAATATCAAATAATAAGTATGGCGAGTGAGTGGTAAAATTCGTCTCAATAGCATTGGGTTGCCAGCGGCCTGCGTCGAGGAACAATCGGTCGTAAAGAGACAATTCAGCGTTTTATGTATGCGCTTGCAGTCAAAGAATCTTAAGTGGGCGTGTTGTGTCGTAAACAAGCATTTGTACGATTTTGTATTAGCGAAATGGTCCGAAAGTCGATAATTATACGCTAGCTGCTAGGTGTATGCTGGGCGGTGTTGGCGCAGGTTTGGTGCCGGCTTTAATTAACACCCGCGCCCAAGCTTCCTTAGAAGAAGCGTGTGAGATACAGTGAGGATTTATCTGCAGTATTATTAAATGGAAGTCCATTCCCTACCTTTAATATTGTGATTACTAAACGCAGCGTATAATTCATTCAAACTCGTATAATTATTTATAGAATCTTTTGTTTTACAATTTCTGACCAAAAATCAACATTCTTGTATATTATCATAAATGCAAATCAGCTCTAGTCTATTGCCACTTAATTTTATTCAAACTATAAAAAAATCAATAAAGATCTCATCCAAAAATCTCGATCGTTATTAGTGTTTATTTAGTTGCAGTTTCCGCATTCCAGCAGCATTTTTAAAATCATCCGTAAAATTAGATGCCAAAAGATTGATGAGAAAGAAGCCATCACGAAATGTAATTATAATTATCGGGAAAGCAACAGGATAAGCTTCGAGGCATTAAGGCGTGATTGTCCATGACCATAACTCTCGCAAATTATGGAGCACGATAAACCAATTTGGACCTCTGTTTACTTTGCAGGAATGAATGATTTAACATAGCAATCGTAGGGACTTGTGTATTTAGGATACCTATTTCATGAAGTGAAATCAGTGTTTCTTTTTAACCCCCGCCGGAATAAGAGGGGTGTTATAAGTTTCACGTGTGTACACAGCAACACACGTGAAACTTATAACACCCCTCTTATTCCGGCATCTGTGTGTCTGTCTGTGGCATCATAGCGCCTAAACGGATGAACCAATTTTGATTTAATTTTTTTGTTTGAAAGGTGATTTGTCGAGAGTGTTCTTAGCTATGTTTGAATTAAATCGGTACAGCCGTTCAAAAGTTATGGGCGTTTTACTGTTTGAATCGGGGTGTTTTCGCAAGATAAATGTGTCGGGGGTTTATTAAATTTTGAAATATTACTTGTCTAGTTAGATAACAAGTAAAATTTCAAAATTTAAAAGAACCCCGACACATTTTTATTTCATGCTACATAATTTATCTAGAACATAGTAGATACGCTTCGATCGGCAATCTATTGAACACGTAATTATGACACGAGATCTTGCGAAAACACCCTGATTCAAACAATAAAACGCCCTTAACTTTTAATGGCCGAACCGATTTTATTAAAACATAGCTAAGAACACTCTCGATTAAGTCAGTTTTTAAACGTAAAACTAAATCGGTTCACCCGTTTGGACGCTATGATGACAGACAGACACACAGATACACAGCAACACACGTCAAACTTATAACATCCCTCTTTTTCCGGCGGGGGTTAAAAATCAGAGGAGATTATTATAGTAGAAAACTGTTCCGGAAATTAAGACAATAAAAACATTCTCAGCGTTTGAAGTTGTAACGACGTGAATGCTGGTTAGGTAATTTATTTTCAACATTCTCCTGTTTGTAATCTATTACCATTTTATAAGTAGGCAAGCGGTGTACATTACAACAATGGTCACGTTTCCAAAACGTCGTCTTCGCACCTACTCACCACAACTTATATTTGATTACGTTTTTTAATCAAAAATCTTATTCTGCTAGGTTAAGATAGTAGTATAGTAGGACAGTCGGTCGCCGAGACCGACCGGCGCACGTGATAAAATTATGAAGGTCGCTGGTAACAACAAAGTGTAAAAGGGGTTTCAATTCCATGGTAGATTACCGTAGACGATACACGGCTATGGAAACCGTTAGCTACCGTTTTCTTTTATTATGTGACAAGAAGATTTTTTGCATATGGTATTTATGTATGTTTTATTCGGAATGACGAATGGCAGAGAAGACGGTCGTGAACCGGAACGCGACGGTGACAACATTGCGAAGACGAACAATAGACCGGGAGCTGGCGCTACGTGATCGACCGAGATCACTTGCGAGATTTAATCAAATTAATTGACACAACCGTTAGCACATAATGACCATGCATTGTACGGGTAATTTGTTAATATTTAAAGCATAGCGTGCGTTGCGTGCAGAAAAACCTACATACGAATATTTATGTTACAGTTAAAACCAGTTTTTAGATAGAACGCGTTTTCCCTAGTTAGAACTAGTTTTTACTAAATGCCTTTGTTAAAACTAGAATTAAATAATGCTCAAAATTGAATATCAGTTAAATGCCAAATATGAATAAATTGATAAAAACGATTATAATTTTAATATGATTACTATTTAAGCAACAAAGTCGACGGAGACCCGCAACTGCGCGGGGTCCTATTTCTGTCTGCAGGGTCTAAAGTAACCTAACATGAAGGAGATGACCTATCCGAGTCGGGGTGCGCTAAGATCCCGAGTTCACTTCGCTCGCTCTTGGCCTAATTCATTGATCATAATTATCAAATTGCCCAACCGTTACGTAGCAATATTCATAATGACCAGATAATGTTATAAATAGAGAAGTTTAAATCAGTATTCATTACATTACCCGATTTGACTTGACTAGATTCATAATGCCCGGGCATTATACATAGTGCCCTGATTAATCACTTGGTCCATGCCTAGCTCCTCTAGTGCTAGTTTTAGCTAAAGCTCGGAGTGACAACTAGATTTATCTAAATATCAAATATATCAGACGTAAATTCTAGTTTTGACCAGGTATTTCTAGTTTTAACAAAGTAAAAACTAGTTTTAACTAGAGAAAACGAGTTCTAACGAAAAACGGGTTTTAACTGTGACATATACACCGTAGTTCGCATTAGACAAGACAGTCTACGTAGGCAGAGCTCTCGTGGTATCCGACTCATGATGCACATTCGCGAACAATGCCATCAATGTTGCTAATATAATTTGCTCTCCCGCTCTATAATCTAAGGCGCATTACACATAATAACCAAACTTTTTTCGACGAATTAGACAGTCTGCCTTAGGTACATGAACCATCGATACACGAAATATGGTTCTTATTTAAGTTTTTTATTTACGTGGGGACTATATGGACTCAAAGCGACTGTCGGTAATCTTTTTTATCCCTCTCGCATCAGGAATTATGTTTAGTACGTGGATATGATTGCGAGCAAATGTTATGGCTTAGAATAACATAATGAGGCCGACAAACTGCGTGACTTTTGAAAATATTAAATTATAAAACAACTAGTCATAATGACAGGTTAGGACTTGGATAGAGATAGCAAGTAATATGTTACGGTACAAATCAACGAAATTCTTACATGCATCGATCTAGTGGTAGTTATACAGCGGTCACGATTACTCGCCGAAGTGAAAACATTACGTGTGTGAACCCATAATTTACAGCAAATTTCGTAGACCATTGAACTTCGAGTAATTTAGTAAGTGGCCAAAAGACGCTTCGCACTTAAGTAACTAATTTTGGTAACATTATCAAAGTGTGAAGACAGCGCTTGCGGTTAGTTACTGATGACAGGCTCTTCATTGCCGACGAGGCCTAGCAAGTACAATATCAGCATTGTAGTCAGGATTTCCTTGTTTACTAAACTTTCTTCCTTGATATCTTTACATCCAAATTAGTTTCCTGATGACAATTAGATGTTGGATGTCATTTTCTTCCTAACTGCATTGATATGATTCATATCAGCGCTTGAAATTCCTCCAGTATAAAACCCTGACCGCTACACGAACGGTATTGGTGAGTATAGCCAAAATTACCGTACTCGGTATAATGAAGTGATCGCAGATGCTGTTAATAGTACGCAGGTTGCTGTTAGCCGTCCTCCTGTTAGGATTAATTCCGTGCTCACCTCATATACACCAAAGAAAGTTATGACGCCCTGTTGAGAGCCGTGCGTGTGGTCTCAGGGATGCACATGGCTGACCACAGCTTTATCTTTTCTATTACAGCGACAATATTGCATAAAGGATAACACAGTGTCATATTACTTTGTAACAATGAAGAGGAAGTGAAAATTGAAATTTATTGTAATCATAACAGGGAGAGACGTGTTGTTGCCTGACAGTTAGGCGCTTAGAAGTGGGTGAGGGGCGGGACTCCAGGGTACGGAGTGCCGACGTCCAGAGGGAACAGTCCTCCACGAAAATTTATTTATCAAGTATCGGTTGGTACATCAGCGCCTAAGGACAAGCGGCTGGAAATTGCGGGCGGGCGAGGCGAGGCGATGCGCTCGTCGATACGGGACACTGGTTACTTCCTAACATAAATTCGGTGCACGGGAATCGGATATTATTATTCAATCGTACGATCGAGGTTCGCGCGGGGGCCATAAGTCACGGCGACGCGAGCGCCGGCGGCTGCCGTGAGCGGTGGCGCACGACCGCGGTCCGCGATGCCATCGCGTCTGCAAGCACCGCTAGGCTTGCGCGGTGAGCCTGCCATCGCCACCGCTGCGCCCGCGCCGGGGCTGCCCGGTTCCGCACACTTCCGATACGCACATGTCTGGCAGATAACGCATCTGCCAATAAAGATCAAAACAAACAAGAGCTTCAATAATTTCAATAATTAAGCTTCTGGGATACAAACGCTTTGGTGAGCTCTAAACTATGTTTTCAAATATTAAGACAGTAACGTTGATATTAATTTTAAGAAATTCGGCATGACATGTCAATTTACATACAATTATTTTTTACATAACTTTGACAATCTCGGGACCCTTAGGTCCGGGTCCTTTGAAAGGTGTGCGAGGGGCCGAAGCAGAGGCCTTGTTAGGCATGTATCAGGAAATTGACACCAACCGACGATTATCCCTGTATGCATATGCACTGCGCAAGTGCACCCAAGGGCAATCCCCGGTTGGTGCAAGACTATTGCGAAATATGGAGAAAAATGTATTGGGCTATGGGTTTGGTAAGTTCAGTGGATCGATTGCCTAAAACTATAGCAAGACTACTGGTCCCTGCCTGACCACTGTTGAACTACACGGCTATAAAATGGCAGGGGATGACATGCACACTCAATTAATGGGCACACATAAAGGGTCTTCAGCACTTTAGTGACGTAGCGCCAAGGGGGCAACATATTCGGAGGTGCTTGAGGAATGGAGAGGTATATACCACGGCTATCAGGACAATTTCGGAAGTACGGTCAAGATCCCTACCTGTATCTTACTGGGTTACTTCCTTCCTACGAGTTGCTCTTGCGAATCTCCACTCAAGCCAGCCAATTTAGACAAGAGAGAGGTGGGAGCTCTGTTGCCCGTCAGTGTTCACTCCGACCAGCCAATAAAGGCAAGCCGGAGATGAGGGACAAGACTTCTACCTGGAGATCAGGTCCGTGGGGTCGCCACTGCCCACCAGCTCGCCACAATTATTATTATAATAGTAATAAACTGCTCTATCAGTAACGTAGCAGATTGCTACGAGACATGTAGCACGCAGGTATATATAAATAGCCGTCCTCCTCATCGTCATAGTTTTTTTTTATATTTCATTATACGTGGCTATTTAAATCAAAGTTAACTACGCACAGAATATACTTATAAATCACACAGTATGAAGTAACTAATAAAATAAATAAAAAAGGTAATTAAATTGCGAACTCTGGCAAATTACAGTGTTACGCAAGAAATACTTTTATAAGTTTAACAAAAAGAATTGTTATTATAACTGAAGTGTTCACTTTACTAATGGAGCTCAGCTTCTTCTGGGAGCTAGCGGCATGTTTTTACGAGATTCTAGATGTTATTAAGGAAGAGGAAGCAAGTCATTAATCATTCCATCGCAGCATCCACCGCCTCTGGACTTATCATTCAAATAGTTATTTTTTTCTCCTATTAATACGGCGTTTATATGCAAATGACTCGTTATTAATTATTTGATACACAAAAAATGCCAAATAAGTCGTAAAGGATGGAGCAAAAAACTTTTAAGACTGGTCAATAACCCTAAAGTCGCTGCATATTTTTTCAATAGATAACGCTTCGAAGACAGAACATAATGTTGGGTCATAAAGCATGAGAATGATTATTCACGAATTATTCCCAAGCTGATGTGGGAATCAAAGAAAAACTTAATTGGTAGCTCTTCATTACGCTTATTGTGAGACTTAATTGAGGGAAAAGGATATGCGCTACGTAAGCCATCATAACTGTGGGTTTAGGCGTATAATGTCTAAAGCGCAAAACGGCAAAAATTACAATAATTCGTCTAAATCTTTCTTTTTCGTGTGAGAATGTGACACCTCTGGTGTCAGAGTTAATTAAGCCACCTCTGGGAACACCACAGGCCTCTGACTTGGCTATTTCAGACTTACATTAACTATACAAGTCCAGGTTTCCTCACGATGTTTGCCTTCACCGTTGCCTGTGATGTCCAAGATCAACTTAGAAAGTACAACTCCAGATTTGAACCTACGACCTCAAGAACAAGAGGCGAAATCTTAGCCACTAGGCCACCACGACATATAAGGCCAAATAAGCTGCTAGCAATTAAAATGATTTTGTTAAGTTAGATACTGGTTTCCGGTATAACAGATTTTTAACCCCCGCCGGAAAAAGAGGGGTGTTATAAGTTTCACGTGTGTTGCTGTGTATCTGTGTGTCTGTCTGTGGCATTATAGCGCCTAAACGGATGAACTGATTTTGATTTAGTGTTTTTTTTTGTTTGAAAGGTGATTTTGTCAAGGGTGTTCTTAGCTATGTTTGAATTAAATCGGTTCAGCCGTTCAAAAGTTATGGGCGTTTTACTGTTTGAATCGGGGTGTTTTCGCAAGAAAAATGTAACGGGGGATTTTTAATTATTACTTGTTGTAATCATTAAAATACAAAAATTAACATAGTCACAAACATTGTCAAATTTCACCTACAAACTTATTCTCAACAAGATGATTTAGGTGCCATTTGGTACTGAGTTCAATATCAATAAAAAATAATTTCTCAAAAACCTGTAACTTGGTGACAACTTATTTAGAAGTATTATTGAAACTTTTGACTCTTTGCACTTTTGTCTTTTTGCTCTTTGGACATCTTGCTCCTTCGACGTTGTGCGCTTTTAACATTTTGCCGTTTAACCCTCAGCATTATAAGCGAGTAAGGAATTGTTGTGCATTTCTAGAACCGCGACCCATGTTCCCCGGAGTGGAGTCGTGTAAAGTTTAGCTCCTCCCGGTATGGCACGAGAGCAAGACCGATACCAAGCTCGTTTTGGATGCAACAGGTGTACTTATACGACCAAAAAGAATCATTTCATTCTTATATGAAACGGCAACTGAATGGAGAATGTTACTTATAAATGTAATGTTTTTTGTTTGGCAAAAGTGAAATATTTTAAAGGCGAAAGTAACTCTGTCTGTTACCTTTTCACGCTTAAATCGCTTAACCGATTTAGATGAAATTTGGTATGGAGAAAGATTGAGACCCTGGGAAGGACATAGGATAGTTTTTATCCCGGCAATCATCCTTTAGGGATTGGACAGGGGGGTAAAAGTTTGTATGGTGATATAATAATTTCTTAAGTAAAGCGGTCCACACGCCTATAATATTCTTAACGAACATCTATTCAAGATAGGCGCCACGGACAGCCCACTTTGCATGGTCTGTTTTAACGCCGAAGAATCAGCCGCTCACGTAGTCCTGGAATGCGAGGCCGTGGCCATCTCAACGCGAAGAAATCCTCGGAACAGAGTGATCGCTCCGTGAAGACTTTGAAGCTTCCAGGAGGCTTTTGGACGGAGCTAGGCTGGCTATATTAGCCAGTGCGCCCACGCACACCGGATCAAATGGGAGTCTATGTGCAAAAAAGGGAATTTCTACCACGACTTTTACTACTATGCCTATAATATTATGGCGCGATATAATAAAATAGGCTTTTCAAAGTACTAATGCTACGCAGACAAAGTCACGGGTAACAGCTTGTAAGAAATAAAGGTTATATCATGTTGCTGTCATTTATGTCATTCTAGATTTTAGTACTTAACTTCTACAGATTTCATCCGGCGCTTCATCCGGCGTAATTACAGACTCAATAGAAAAACAATTAAAACAGTACCGGCTCCGGTTAATGCCAGTTATTTTTTTTTAAACGGCTGGTCTTTTATATTCTGGCTCCTGACCTGTCATACATGTCCTCTTTGATCACGAGTCAAACTAGAGGCTTCACAAATTGCTGAAACCAATTATGTCAATAAAGATATTATTATACTTAATCACCATTGATAACACAGGTCTTCAACATGTTTTACAGGACAAATGATAGAAATAAATATGTATTCGAAGATGTGTAAAGCTCTGCTAATGGACATGGGAAACTCTACTTTTTGTTAGTGATATGAACTGACTTGACGACTCGTCCGGTCGTCCGTCCGACATCGTCCGTGTTCGCTGCATCACGCAACGCATATCTTAATTTATATTAAAATATGCGTAGTGAGCTTTAACATACAAAATGCCGATTAACCACAACATGAATAAAACAATATTAAAACCTAAGCATTTGCTTAAATCATGAGTTGTATTTTAGCAATGCGGCCTAGACAATCATTTCAAGAGGCTAACATGGAAGAAAGAATAAGAATATTTAATATAATAAAAATATTTATTTGTGACCCGCACAGGAGACACAGTTAAGCAAAACACAAACAATAATAAAAAATAAATAACCCCGTGCGAGACCAAAAAGGCTCCTTCCTATCTCAGCTGTGCAACGATATTAAAAAGTTAATAACGCTGCGCAGATATTCTGATAGGGCCCACTGTTGATGCCACGGACACATTCACGGAAACGGAACATATAATATTGACGTGAAAGGCACAAGATAATTTATTTTCATGCCTGATGATTTTAACGACTACCTGTCCACTAATTAATTACTGGATCAGAAGAAACGGATATCCTTGATATGGCAAATTCACATCGAAGCGTAATGACAAACAATGCGCGATTCTATGCAGCTCCTTAGTGCTGTAAAAAACACAAGAGCATGCATTGGACAGACATTTGACATCTGTGACTTTTTGCATTCACTTCCTGTACATGGACACATGCGCTTATTCTGATATAAAACTATGCTGATACTTTTTATGGGATGCAAGGCGGAAGATGTGAGTTCTAGATTTGCTTAGCGGCAGCTGATTTACAGGTTTTTGACGTCATCAAAACTGTGGATCCATAAAGCATAGACCTTGAGATTTATGGGAGCCAGTTTTCTTAGTTGTTTTTAAAAGCGAAGGAAAAGCCTGAGATCGGTAGCCGTTTACGTCAAGCTGTGAACTGTGGGACGCAAAGACATAAATCTAACTAGATAACGCAAGTCCCTCCATCTGTATGAAAACTTAGTGTGCCAATTTTTCACACACAATTTAAAAACAAATTTACTTACTAATGAAAGAAAACATTTCCAATGTCTCGGCCAACTTTTTCTATACGGTCTTTACAGCTCAATATGGCACAAAAAGGCTTTTTTATAGATTTCGGTGGATTTCCGGTGTTGATAATGCTAAATGAAAAGCTCAAATCACGATTATTGATCGTACTTTTACTCCGTTTTTAGGGTTCCGTACCCAAAGGATAAAAAACAGGACCCTATTACTAAGACTCCGCGGTCCGTCTGTCTGTCTGTCACCAGGCTATATCTCATGAACCGTGATAGCTAGACAGTTGAAATTTTCACAGATGATGTATTTCTGTTGCCGCTATAACAACAAATACTAAAAAACAGAATAAAATAAATATTTAAGGGGGGCTCCAATACAACAAACATGATATTTTTGCCGTTTTTTGCGATAATGGTACGGAACCCTTCGAGCGCGAGTCCGACTCGCACTTGGCCGGTTTTTTGACACGCGAAGTACATCACACAATCACGTCATGTAGTTAGATTTACATCTATGGTGGGAGGTTTCTAGGAGAACCTCGATGGATGTGCTGGATAAAAATAGAAGAATTTATTAGACGACTAGAATTCAATTAGACTTGGAACCTGGATTCATAGGGCAAGTATACGAATGTTACTGAAAGTATTATTATGTGCCAGGGTTTACTGCTTATGAGAAACAATCTGAAACATCCGTAATATACTTGAACACCGTTTTATTTTTGTATTTTACAGGAAATTGTTTTAGTAGCACTCAAACAATTTCCTGTCGGAAATTGCAACTGGATCAGCAGAAATGAGGTCCAGAATAATATTTCCTTCTCCGTTTACTGTTCAGAGATAGCTGATTAGATTTGCAATCTAGCAGCCAATTACCTTCTTAATATTTTCAATAGTAACTAGCTATCATCTGTCGACGGTAGAATAGGATAGATGTCCCTTTTTGGGGACTCTAGTGAGACTTTCTCCATACAAACACATTCTGCTGTTTTCTTCGTGGATAATGCCTCTAGAGCAATGATTTTTTTTGCATAAAATCTAGGTCTAATTAATACGTGCCTGTATCATTTCCTTTTTTCCAAAACATAATCACAAAAAGAAATATGACAATACAAAAATCCGAAAAAAATGCCCGTTTTTACCGCCATGTTCAGAAGACAATCAGACAAAATTTATAAGTTTTAACAAAAAAGGAAATGATAGGAGCATAGAAATACTTTTCCTCTAAATTTTGATATAAGATTTTTTTAGATCAGACCAGTTTTAATGAAGAAAACAGCAGAATACGAAACGTCTTTTAGTCAAAGTTTTTGTAGGTAAAATCAGCCAGAGCTGCAGTTGTCCCTTTCGCACTTTACGGGGTGAGGTTGGAGGTGACGCGACGGCATAGTTTCTTCAAATACCTATTTTTCAAATTCCTGTTGACTAGAGTCCGCTCTTACCCTGACCAAAAAATCGGCATGAGATATGAGCATTCCTATTGGTCTAGCAGCACTGGTGGCGCATGAATTACAGTAGTGAATACGCCCAGATTTTAGAATAAAATCTTTATAAAATCGAATTTTGGTCTTTTGAAAAAAAAAAACTACTAAAAAGTGCAGGCCTTCTCTCTCTGAGAGAACTAATCAACTAATCCACCACGCGAGCCGAGTGCGAGTTGGTGGACGTCAAATATCTTCGAATTTTTGGTTCTAAGACATGCCGATTTCCTCACGATGTTTTCCTTCACCGTTTTGAGAGCAGTGGTGATGAAATAATTTACACAAAGAAAAACGCCTGCCTGGGTTCGAACCCACGACATAAAACTTGTAAGTCGCGTTGTTACCAATGCTCTTTTCCATACCAATATTATAAAGAGGAAAGATTTTTTTGTTTGTTTGTTTGTACCGAATAGGCTCCGAAACTACTGGACCGATTTTAAAAATTCTTTCACCAATAGAAAGCTACATTATTCCTGAGTGACATAGGCTATTTTTAAATCCCGAAAACGGGTCCTGTGGGGTGGCCCACGGGAGCGAAGCCGCGGGGAACAGCTAGTCTCTTAATTTATAATGAAATAAATGTTTATGAAGATTTAAATAAGATATCAACGCTTTATAGGATTAGTAATTAACATAAGTAATTAAGTAGGATAGTAGTAGCAGTCGACCGCCTCGGACACCATGGCCTATCCTGCAGTAGAAGCGCTGGTCGGTTAGCACGGCACGCCAGCATTAATGACATCATACGTCGGGCTCTTGTCACCGCCGGGGTGCCAGCTGTTTTAGAACCCAATGGCTTGGCGCGCGACGATGGGAAGAGACCAGACGGGATGACCATAATGCCTTGGAAGGTGGGTAGGCCTTTGGTGTGGGATGCAACATGTGTCGACACCCTTGCGCCATCCCATCTTCTTAGCACGGCGGGCTGTGCTGGGGCAGCTGCTGCTGGTGCAGAAAACCTCAAACGGCGCAAATACAACAACCTTATTGGAAGTTATATATTTGAGCCGTTTGGGGTTGAAACATTAGGTCCATGGGGTCCGAGTGCTCTTCGAGTATTTCGAGACGTAAGCAAACGGTTAGTCGACTCTTCACGTGACCAGAGGGCTGGGCTTTTCCTTGGCCAGAGAATCAGCATTGCCATCCAACGTGGCAATGCTGCCAGCGTTCTGGGCACTTTTCACGTTGACAGCGATGTGGACGAATTTTATGACGCCCTATGACCGCCGCCCTTTTATTCGTAGTTTTATTTTATTTTTATTTAAGTGTATATATAGGTAGTTATTTTTAATTAAGTATTTGAAATGATGTACTGAGCAAATAAATAATATCAAAGCGTTAAAAAAAAGTAGGATTTGCTTTAATCGATGAGATACGTCTCTATTCCTGGAACGAGAAAATCGCATCCTTTTTTTCCTCGCCCGTATTTCTATCTTTGCCTTAGACGACACTTGCAATAAGTACTTGTCGCAAACGTATGCACGGATCTAATCTAAGTACATACTAATTAAGGCCTAAGGAAATTAAATTTTAACATTAAAAGCATAAGATTGGAAGCTTATTTAAGTTCATTACTTGTTTTTATTATCGTCCATAACTTTGCGGCATAAACATCGTGTTTAAGAGGAAATGTGGGCAGATAGCTCTGACTGAACTGCCTACGTCAAAAGTGATAATTCGAGGTTTGGGTCTCGCCTATTTGCTCCTCCTATATTGGAACAATTTCTTTAAACTGAAAAAAATTTCTTTAAACTGAAAAATAAAGATATATACTGTGCCCCTATGTTTGCCTTTTCGATGATAAATTATCTTTAAAAGCAGTAGAACCCTCAAAAAATGCTCAAAATTGCGCTGTCAACAGAGGCCTAGAGTAAAAATTTGAAAACTATAAATGAAAAAAGCAAAACATAGAAGCGCAACATATATCTTTCTTTCTCAGTTTATGGAATATCTTTTAAATTGGTCCAATATTGGAGGAGGAAATAGGTGATAGCCATAACTTGAATTATGTCTTTTTGCTTAGGAAGTTCTAATCTAATTTTATTCTGAAACTAGCTGACCTCCGCGGCTTCGCTCCCGTCAGAAGTATAGCCTATGTTACTCGGGAATAATGTAGCTTTCCATAGGTGAAAGAATTTTTAAAATCGGTTCAGTAGTTTCGGAGCCTATTCGGTACAAACAAACAAAATATCTTTCCTCTTTATAATATTGGTATAGATTAAGGACCATGACAAAAATGTATACACAGAAAGGTTGCAGGTTGTTTTTGACTGGCATAAAAATAATATTACACGCGCGGTTTGACGAAAAAATAAATACACGTGATATCTTACTTCACCCTCCTCCCCCTTTGTGATATTTCGTGATTTTTGCTAATCCTCCTACCCCCCCTTTCAAGCCTCACGTGATTAATGGACGGTCCCTTTGCGAGAATCTCAGCAAATATCAAGTAGATGATACAAATAAGCTATTAACGGTCCTGAAGATAGCCTGGTTATTTTTTTCAAGGAAATGTATTCCTACAATGATAGATTCGCACCACGTAACCAGAGAACAACGTCATTAAGTAACCAGTTTACACCAGATTATTATAGAGACGTAGATAAATCTTGTTACACGAATAACTTAATGTACTAGATTATGTTCAAACTTTATCATTACTGGCACATTTTTAGGGTTCCGTAGCCAAATGGCAAAAAACGGCACCCTTATAGATTCGTCATGTCTGTCTGTCTGTCCGTCCGTATGTCACAGCCACTTTTTTCCGAAACTATAAGAACTATACTGTTGAAACTTGGTAAGTAGATGTATTCTGTGAACCGCATTAAGATTTTCACACAAAAATAGAAAAAAATACCCATACTTGAAACTGAAACTATTTTTTTTCATCATACGTTTTTCGTCTTCAAAAATGATATTGAGGTTTCTAATATAATTTTTTTCTTAACTGAATAGTTTGCGCGAGAGACACTTCCAAAGTGGTAAAATGTGTGTCGTCTCCCCTGTAACTTCTAAAATAAGAGAATGATAAAACTAAAAAAAATATATGATGTACATTACCATGTAAACTTCCACCGAAAATTGGTTTGAACGAGATCTAGTAAGTAGTTTTTTTTAATACGTGATAAATCGTAAACCGCAATTTAAAAAGAACGGAACCCTTCGTGTGCGAGTCCGACTCTCGCAGTTGGCCGGTTTTTATGTAGTGTCGGAGCTAAAGGGATAGGAATATATTATCTGTTTATTGCTCAAAAGAGCCATAAGCAATTAATAGGAATGTGTTGTGACGTACGAAATGTGGTTTTTAGTGGCTATTTATAAAAATTAAGTTGTATTATTTAAATTAGACCATCAAGATTAAGGTGATAGATAACGGTGTGCTGTATCAACTCTATCTACGTGTGCGGCATCACGGATTCTTCATCAGAAGACCGTTAAATGCTTGTCGCATACCAATTAACATTATCTACTTCTTGGAATTTATTTTTATAAATATTGGGGAGATGACTAATACTAGTGACAGAAACGGTAACATTCATTTATATATATATTTAACCTTGCCCCACGCTAGGAATTTCTATCGTGGGTGCGTTTCACATCATCACATCACATCATCAGCCTATTATTGTTCCTACTGCTGGGACACAGGCCTCCTCTTTGGAGAGGGAATGGGCCGTAATCAACCACGCGGGCCCAGTGCGGGTTGGTGGATGTCACATGTCTTCGAATTTTTGGTTCTAAGACATGCCGGTTTCTTCACGATGTTTTCCTTCACCGTTTTGAGAGCAGTGGTGAAGAAATAATTTACACAAAGTAAAGCGCCTGCCTGGGCTTGAACCCACGACCTACAACTTATAAGTCGCGGCCGATACCACTGGGCCACCACTGCTCTAAGTGGGTGCGTTTATCAGACATATAAACTCACATACACGAACACCCCGAGTCCCCCAGATTGTTCTCTTGTAAGTGACAATTGTCTTAATAGGAACTAGCTGCCCCCCGCGGCTTGCCGGATCCCGTCGATTGACTACGTACCTACCTACCCTACCCTACCTACCTACCCTACCTATCTATTTAGCCTACTCTACGTACCTACCTACCCTACCCTATCCTACCTACCTACCCTACCTATCTATTTAGCCTACTCTACGTATCTACCTACCCTACCCTATCCTACCTACCTACCTACCCTACCCTATCCTACCTACCTACCTATTCTACCCTATCCTACTTTCCTACCTACCTACCCTACCTATCTATTTAGCCTACTCTACGTACCTACCTACCTTTTCGTATGTACGTAAGTACCCACCTACCCTACCCTACATACCCTACCCTACCTACCTTACTCTACCTAACTACACACACAATTTTTTTTTGAGACATTATTTAGCCTATCTCCTTCCCCAGGAGGTCATCTATCTGCCAAATCCGTTCAGTGGTTTAGGCGTGATAAGGTAACAGACGACAGAGTTACTTTAGAATTTATAATATTAGCATGGAAGTATAGATAAAGATATTTAAAACTAACATTTACCTAAAGAGGTGTAGAAGTCTATGCTTTTGCCTAGTGGTGCAGACAATCCCACCGCATTATTCCCAAACCACTGCAACTCTTGAAAGTCAGAATCAACAGTGGCGATCACCAGAAAAGCGCCAAGGCAATGAGGCTCGACGAAGTCCCGGAGAATGAATTTAACTGTCTTGGAACCCGAAACGAAATTAATCAGACAAGAATAATAGAGCAGTTAGGAAGTAGCGTACAAATTTCCACTGCCCTCCATATCAAGAACAGCCGAGTGGTGCAGTAAGTTTAAGTCTCAATATACTACTAAATCCTTAGCATCCTGACTCCTTATAAATCAATCGAAAATTCCTAGAAACAAATTACCTAACACACCAATAAAACGTTCGCCAAGAATGTTTACGTTTTAAAGGAAGCAGTTACAGGGAACGTTGCAATAGGGAGTTACGAGTAGGCAGTCGCGTCAGTTACGCATACTGCCGGAGTTAGGGCCACAGCAGACGTGCTTCTTTTAACATCAGCGATCGCAAATTTTGCAATTCTTCGTCATTGCTGCATCATCATCGCGTTCTGGCGACTCTGTGTTTAGTCGCGAAATATGCAAGGTGAATCGCGAATTTCTCGATGCTGCATGGCTTTCTGCGACTTGTTGTGTTTAAGCGCGGTATGTAGCAGAATAATTGAGCTTTGAACTATGTTCCGCGGATGCTAAGCGCCACAAAGTCGCTGCTGCTGGCGATCAATTGAAGTATCTATTTTTCGAAAAGCGATTCAATTTCTTACTGGCATCGCTAAAAGAGTGCGATGTTAAGATCTCAGGCGTTCCATTCTTTATACATCTTACCTTGAAAACTTAGTGGGGTTGAAGAGAACTGTCATCCCAACTTGATTGAATGGTTTGACAGTTCACTCCATCTAAGTTTTTACGCTGACATTTTTACAGAATAGCGCTACTGTTGCAAGAGTCAAGTTTGTGTAAAGGGATTAAATCGCTCATTGCCGATGCTAGAAGTAGCATGTCTGCTACGACCCTTAGCGCGGTGCGCGGCTAACGTGGTCGGACGCTGGATGCGCACGGGCAAGTCGTAGACGACTTCATGGAACACGCAGAACACGCCACATGAGAATGTCTTGCGTGCTGTCTACTTACAATAGTGACCGCCGCGGCTTTGCACCCTGCTCAAGTTACAGGCGAATGTTTCGATAATAATTCGTGATAACGATTCGGATAGTCTGATGCTTTTAATAAGCTGTAGAATCAGCAATTGTTTTCCTTTGTGAAAAGGATAGGCACCGCATTTTCACCCCGGTATTTAATTGCGGATGTCCAGGGGCGGCGGTGACCTCTTACCATTATGTCAGCCGCCTGCTTGTTGGATATACGAGATTTTTAAAAAAACCTTAAAAATTTGAAACAGCTTTCTTTAATACAGGTTTTAAAAGAACATGTTCGCTTAATTTATCGTCATTAATAAATAAGTTTTTATCAGACGACCTATTTCAAAGCTCTCGTGATTAAAACATAACATTAATAAATAATTGAGGAGCATTTTTCATTTCTCTTAATTAATGAGTGAACTTTGCAGCTTAATTTTACAACTTGACTAACTCAATATATTATAACTTATCTTTTTCCCATCAAAAAGCTGTTTAGATCAACAACATTGCTTATTACAACAATGTCCCCTTCATAAGTTGAATAAGCACTATCCCAGTATCATTTGTGCAAAGTAAGTTACCTATAAAATGAAGAAGCAACGTTATTAAAGTATCAAAACGACAAGCGTCCGTAACTTAGACCCTGACCTCAAAGGTCATGGGACAAAGCTCGCTTTGTGTTTAATCTACTAAAAGAAATTACTGCCGCTTCGCTTCTAATTGATAGCACTACTGTATTATAAGCATCATCATTAAATAATGGCCTTATGAAATATTCATTTGGCTATTGTCTTTTATCCCCTAGGGCTTGCTATTTTATTTACTGACTAAAATGACGGTATTACTGTACAATGTTTATTAAGTCTTGATACACGGTAGTCGTTTCATATTTATCCATTATTATTGTTTTTATGACCTAGCGTTCCTCGTTTGTAATCATAGCAATTGGTTTGGCCATGTGCTTTCAGGTGTGGAGCCCATAGCTCCGAATCGGGGTCACCATTAACACTGCGGGCATCAAATCATCCGTTATCAATGCACCATGCAATTAACGACACTTACGCCGAATGTTTCGTCGAACATGTATTCTAATAGTGAAAAATGATCGACCGACTTCGACTCTTAACGATCTCGAGATTCGTGTAATTATGAACTTAACATCGCTTGTTTATTTCGGTATGCATCATTACTGTACCAACATAGTAAATTCTTGGGGATATTACAAAACGGTTTTCTGAAAACTGGTTAAAGACGAGTTTGATCTATGTGGCTATATATCTGTGATGGGGTAGGAAGAAAATAAAAAAGGTCTCGAACAGGGGCAACGTGCTGACACAGCCATTAGACAAGAGGAGGCGGTGATGGCGAGAGCGTGCAATGGCCGCGGGTAGCGTGAGAAATACGCCGCGAGACGGTACGGGAGCGTGCGCACCCAATTCCTTATGCAAATGCGAGGGCGCATCCACCGCCGCCGACGCCGACGCCATCTAGTAACAGCAGCCGCAGCCGCGTGCGCTACCTACTTTTATTAACAGTCGATAATAGAGTTCAGACTTAGATTGCTAGGGTTGCTCGGACAGAAAGGTCAAATGGTCAGGCGATATTGTTTTCTGTGGAGCTTTTATGATTGTATCGGTACTATTGCGATCTCTTTATTCGGATGGTTTTCTCACAGCTGAATTATCGTAGCGCTAAGAGCTTTTAAATATAGAGATGAATGTGTTTGATTAAGATACTACTCGAACATTTTGGCTGGGATAGATGACTTATGGAGCCAGATAACATACGATTTCCAGTAGATAGGTATTGTAAATCCTAGGTTATATGCCAATATCTTTTATATTTTGCATATCAAAACGTATTCTTTCAAGTACAGCGAGATGTCAGCCCTATTGCATCGCACTCACATCGTGCATACTCGCGTAACCACCGAGAGAGTTAATCGTATTGCAAATGCACTTTCAGTGCTTTATTGGCAGCATTAGAAAGGGACTAGACTGCGTTAGGCTTTAAAGGGGCATCTCAACAATGGGGTTTAATAACGACAACCGACCGCTCGTTACCAACCGCCGATCTCATGTCGCGAGAAATTGCCTCCCCTATTATTGTTCAGTGCGGCCAAGTGTGCAATAAGAGCAAAAATTTGCGAACAGCCTCCTTTATCTGATATACGTTTACAAAAAAAGGCGCATTTCACTTGCAGCAATCGAGATTGACGTGTTCAACGTCGGACAGATAAAATCGCTTGAAATTATAAGCACATCTTGTGATTTAATGACACGTACTTTACTTTAGATTCGATGAGTTTCGATCTCGTTTAGACATATCGAAGGTATTTGCATCAAACCAACCGCTAACACTATTAGGCTAGATCAACGAGGCGTTGATATCTGGTTAATTATAACATAAATCACGTGAGCGAAATAATAAATCAAGACATTACTGCTGCAGTAGATCCGTATCTACTGAGATAGCATTTCGCTATTCTCTTTTATGACATGAGCTGGGACGTTTCCAGGGCACGAGGTCTTGATATTAACTGACTTATTACATACAAGAGGTCCGTGCTGTTAGGTCGGGGGGAGGGTGACATGAGATGAGCGCTCGGCGTGTGCAGATTGAATCCGACAGTCGCGATGATATTGTTGGAATTACAAGCGTTTAATCACGGAGAATGCGCGCGAGCCGCCGTCGGGCCCGACAATGGCGGCACTGTCACGGCGCACGCTGAGTCCCGCGCCCGATCACGACCGCGACATCGGAAATCAATAATCGGATGATTTAGCCACCGCGCCGCGTGCGAACCTGATTAGACACGATAATGCCTGGCGCGTCTCCACCGAACGCTATGAGGCTGCGGGCCGATAGGTTATCAAGCCTGAGGAACATACAACTGTATTACTACGGAGTACGGACATCGTCTAACGGAATG
Source organism: Orthosia gothica (assembly GCA_949775005.1). Classification (NCBI taxonomy): domain Eukaryota; kingdom Metazoa; phylum Arthropoda; class Insecta; order Lepidoptera; family Noctuidae; genus Orthosia; species Orthosia gothica. The sequence continues at coordinate 22,261,256 of OX459037.1, forward strand.
ACATATTTTTCATTGATACACATCTCATAAAATCGCGCACGACAGTCTGATTTACTGTAACATATTCGGTATCAATTGCAATAAGTTTGTCTTAAACACCTAAGTGCTCCCAAGTAGATACCGTTTGGATAGGTAAGTAAGTACTCGTAATATGAATGTGCAAATGCAGCCATACATTGTAAAGTCAGGGCACTTGATGGTTGACCAGATCGATTTGGCGTGATGGACTTTTCATACGACTGACAAAGACGTGTTTGTGTCGTGCTTTGAATTAATGGACAGTTTAAGTTGATTGTCATTTTGGGCATCGATCAAGTTAGGACTTTACATATTATTTTGAGATAATTGTTTGCACAGACGCTATCAGTCGCTCACAATTAGCCAAATCAGAAAGCTTACAGTCACCCAAAGGGCACTGGAAAGGGCTATGCTCGGAGTTTCCTTGCGTGATCGAATCAGAAACGTGGAGATCCGCAAGAGAACCAGAGTTACCACATAGCCCGAAGAATTGCCAAACTTAAGTGGCAGTGGGCAGGGCACATTGCTCGCAGAAAAGTTCTGGAGTGGCGACCGCGAACCGAAAGACGTTGCGTTGGAAGGCCTCCCACCAGGTGTACCGATTACCTGGTCAAGGTTGCGGGGATCCGCTGGTTGCAAGACGCACGGGACCGGCCAATGTGGCGACGCATGGGGGAGGCCTATGTGCAGCAATGGACGTCTTACAGCTGATATGATGATGATGACAGACGTATTGGCTGTACAAATCACCCCCAAGTTCTTTAATCAACTTTATACTAAAAGTACTAAAATATGGTCGTTAAAGCAACTAATTGTTAATTTAAAGATGAAGAAATACCCACATTTTATTAGATTCCTGTAAATTTGATTAATTGGCATTACATTTACTGTGATGAATAACAGTATTCTGTAATCCTTCTTAACGATGATTTAATAATATATAATTTGTTAGAGACCATGAAATAAACCCTAACTAAAGGGAGAATTTTGATAGGTTATCTGAAAGCTACTTTTGTGAGTTTAATCCAGATTTAAAACAGTAATTATCATTGCAATAAAAATATTAGTTAAAGTAGTAAGAATCGCCATTTTTTAAAGAAAGATCTTGTCCAACTGCTTCTATATGTAACTTTACATCTATACTTGATAGTAATAAATCCTTGAGAACGGATATATACATTATCCATGTTGGGTTTAACCTACTTCATGAGGATGGATAAGCTTAAGGTATGCCGGTGACCTGCATTTAAGCACTCCAAGTAAACACAATCTATATTTAAATGGAAAACAGAAAGTGTTATGCGAACTTGGCTGATACACTGCCGTGTGTCTTGGTTTATATTTTTTAACCGACTTATAAAAAAGGAGGAGGTTCTATGTTTTTTTTTTTTTTATGTATGTTCACCGATATCTCCGTCAATTGTGGACCGATTTAGAAAAATCTTTTTTTGTTTGAAAGCGTATGTTTCGAAATTGGTCCCATTTTAATTTGGTGAAGGTCTGATGAATAACTTGGGAGATACACAACAGAACTCTCCAATAAATAACGGCAAAACTCTCGGGATTGCTGCAATCGCATGTCTGTTTGTTGTTTATACCATTTCATAACATAACATCACGCCAGTACGCTCTAAAGGGGTACGCAGATCTCTCATTTCACCGGTTATGTTCAAGTTTCATGTTATTCGGTTAATCTATTCTGGAGTTATAGGGACCTTAATAAACAACTTGCTGTTAGGTAGGTAAAACTAAAAAGCGAAAAATAAAAAACTTTTTTGCAAAAAAAAATTACCGACTTCCAAATGAAAAACTACAAAGTGAAAAATAACTTAACTTTTGGAAGTCGGTGTCCATATCAAAAAAAAATTGTTCCTACGAAAGACACCGACTTCCAAAAGTTAAGTTATTTTTCACTTTGTAGTTTTTCATTTGGAAGTCGGTAATTTTTTTTTGCAAAAAAGTATTTTATTTTCCACTATATAGTACAGACCATTTCGATGTTTACATTTGACAGTTCCAAATCTGACATTAATCCTGTCACAGCGTTATAATAGCACCTTACGGTGAAATGCACGTACCGATCAATTAATCGATTCCATCGATCGATATCCGTGACAGGTGTCAAATGATGTCAAAACCGTCGCATGCGCTGCTTGCACGACTGCTTTCTATTAAAAAGAGAATGAAATAACACGGGCTTAGAATAATGTGTTGTTTCCTCACTGTTCAATGTAAACAATCGATCAGATCAAGGATAATTTCTGCAAACGGGGTCAGTGACAGTTATTGAATAATTCAGGATCAAGAAGCAAGCTTTCTTTTTTGTACTGTCAGAAAATACAGACATGACAGATTATCAAGTGAGTCGAAACCGTTTAATATTTTTTTCAGGTCAGAATATTTTTTGGGCCACAGATGCTGAACTGGTGAAAGCTCAACGCCCAAAAACGAAAATGTACACCTACTTTATAGAAACTATACAGAATCCACCTGTATATCGCTCACTACTCATCATTTAGTTAATGCTACAAATAAAATTGCAGAATGAGGGCGAATTCTCGAGCAGCACTTAGCTGGAACAAAGCCTAATTACATTTCGTGAGGTATCAATGAGCGCTGCAATTACGTCAGTGGGCTCTATATAATCGGTGCTCCGAGCGCATTTCCCGGGTGTTCCGCCGATGTATCTAGAATAATCTACCATTACCATGATTTATATCTGACCGATCATGGACTGGGTGGCTTAATGACAGACTGGGGCCCTCCCAGCATGGCACATATGAGTCTGAAGCTCGAGGTAATGAGCGCGCAGCGAGCCATCCCGGAGTAGAGAGAGAACGGCGTGCATTAGAGTGCCCCTCTACGCAAGCAAGGCCGTGACGCCTCTCCATCCAATCACGAGTTTTACCATCTTCTTGTCTTCGTGTCGATAGACTCAAAATAAATTATTCAAAGAAAAATTTTTTTAAACAAGCTTTTTTGTATTCTCTCTATTCAGCAAACCCTGCATTTGGTAAACATATCACGGCAGTGCACAAAAAATAACTAGTCCGCCATCTTGGGCCGTCCGCCATATTGGATTTAGAATGACGTCACTTAGCTAACCATGTATTGTCATCTAAACTAAACGTGTATGCTAAATTTCATCTTAATCGGTGGAGCATAACTGCTTTAAAATTCAGTTGAACGATTTGACCCGAACACACTTACATTGCGCACGGTTGGCGCAGTGGTTGAGCGATTGACTGCTGCGCTGCGTGTCGCGGGTTCGATTCCCGCACGGAACAAATATTTGTATGACCTACAGATAGTTGTTCCGGCTCTGGGTGTTGTGTATGTGAGTTTATATGTTTGTAAACGCACCCACGATACAGGAAGAAGTTCCTAGTGTGGAGCAACGTTTTTCTAAAAATTAAATTAAAAAATAAAATACATATATTGCAAGTTAAATAAAAGCTTGCAATAAAATGATATCGGACCTGTATTATCGTTGGCCTGGTTTTAATTCTGGAAGGTAGACTGCAGGTTGTTGTTGTCAAAGGGGGTGACGCATTTGGAAGAAAATAATGCGTGCCACAGACGACATCGTTAAGGTGTGAACTAATTTGAATTAGATAGCTTCATTTACAATTCAAATGATTCGTATCCATGTTTTTATAGCGGTAAAGAAAACATATTAAGTGGTTAGGAAATTGAGATATAATGATTGCTATAAATTATCAAAAATACCGAATTAAGTGGGCTAATAATTTACCGATATTGGTGATTTATCATTTTTATAATCATTAAAATGGTTAATAAGTATCGTATAACATTTCAGGGTAATCAGTTGATGTAGTTCTTGTAGATTAATGGTGTGACTTCTGATTGTTGTTGTTATAACTAGTCTAGCCACAATGTTAGGAACCATTAATATGTATTAATGCTAATTTTTATCTGTGGTGCTAGGCAACTGGGCTTATCCCAGTTGCAAACGGCCCTTTGTGCCTATTGGTCTTGTTTGTTCTGTCTCCTGCTTGATATGGAGGGAAGTGGAAATTTATATTTTTTCCTACTCCTCCGTTATTCTTTTCTGATTAATTTCGTTGCGGGATCCAAGACAGTTAAATTCATTCTCCGGGACTTCGTCGAGCTTCATTGCCTCGGCGTTTTTCTGGTGGTCGCCACTGTTGATTCTGGCCTTTAGGAGTTGCAGTGGTTTGGGAATAGTGCGGTGGGATTGTCCCAAAAAAAAACTAGTTTAGCCTGATTTATCGATGTTTTCTTTCTCTGTTAGATATTTCTTGCAGAGCGAACACAATAAGACTAGCATCGCTCCATCGGCGAGATCGGTAGCTTATTGCTTTTCGAAAGCAGTTAGCGAAGTCTGAAGGTTGAACCGCATATTTCGCGACCAAGCGGTTTCTAAATGTAAAACACTGAACGTATCGTGTTCCATTGCACTATGGGTAAATAAATACCCATAATCCCGAGCTTTCTAAGAAAAACACACAAAGCACTATTTTCCTTTTTTTTATTCATTATAGGCTCGCGCTTGACCACTATCTCACCTGATGGTAAGCGATGATGTGGTCGACGGTGGAGCACGCTTGCCTAGAAGTAACCTATTCACTCTTGACTTTAAGACCCCTAGATTGTAGCTATCGGGAAGATTCCGGCAAGGAATTCCACTCCTTAGCTGTACGCATAATAAAAGTATTCTCAAAACGTTTAGTGCGTATTGTATTTTCCTATGTCCATCTCCTAAAGAACGAGTAAAATACCTCGGACTTCGAGCGAGACTGATTTGATGTGGGACGTAAAGAATAAAAAAGCTTTTGATCGTAGGTAATTAATTCACGAGAATAGATGTTGCATTGTTAACAACGTACCTACCTATATCACATAAAACTCTAAGGAATGATATCCTGTCAACACAACACGAACATGGTGATTACTTTAAGTTTCTTATTTATATAGCCGACCTAGACGGATTAAATTTACGCGAGACGTAGGATAATAGCAGCCTGCTACGAGAAATCCTCCCATATAGCTTTTATTGTTTTACAACAAAATTGAATTATGTACATATCGCTGCAGATAATTAACTCCAGGTGTAGCCACTGGTTCGAATTTCATTACAAACTTTGTACTATTAAGACCACATTATTTGGTCGACGTATCAAAAAAAACTGTCTTCAAATTGCACGATGTCTACTTGTCTACAGGCGTATCATTACACTACTTGTAATTATCCAATTCGATGGTGGTTAAATGTCTGTAATTTTCGAACAAGCTGCTCGGCAACTAGTCGTATATTAAAGTAAAATAATAAGTGCGTTTTTAGTTCAACACTTTAGTCGATAGATTGCCGCTTATGCTCGGTGAGAACTACAATAAAAACTATTAAACGTTCAGCGAAACAAAAAAATAAGGGGACGGCAGAATGTGGAGCAACAAAAAGAAAAGTGGTGGAGGCATCAACGTCGGGATGGCGGGCGCAGATCGCAGAGCCAAAGTGTGGCCTGGGTGACGGGTAGATTCTAGCCTGTCGCACTCAATGGCCAGTGGTCATTACACAATTAGTGGAAGTAATGTCACATCTCTCAGAAATTATGGCCGCACTGACGGCTGCCATTAAATAACCTACCGATAAATTCTGAGAAATTCTAACACTATTGGCATTGCCATTTTCATGTCTGAACTTTGTTAATTGGGTTTATTTGTTGATCATTTAACGGTTTCATGTACCAGAACGTTATACTAAGAAAAGCAGCAAGCCTACTTATTAAAACGTAGTCGTAAGCGAATAGCTGGCTAATTGAAAACTTTACAGCCAGATAGTTTTCAATGAGTTATGTGATCAATTAATATTTTAAGTTTTAACGTCGACTGCGTAATTGAATCCTGGTTACCACTACGATCCTATAAAAAGTATTGATGTTCAATCTCTTTTACCGGTCCCCGTTTGATTGTTCCATTATTAAAGTAATCTAATAACTGGCTGATTGAAAACTTTACAGACAGATAGTTTTCAATGAGTTATGTGATCATTAACATTTTAAGTTTTAACGTCGACTGCGTAATTGAATCCTAGTTACCACTTCGACCCTATCAAAAGTTTAGATGATTTTTGATTGATGTTCTATCTCTTTTACCGGTCCCTGTTTCATTGTTCCTTTGCTAAAGTAATCTAATAAATGGCTAATTGAAAACTTTACAGCCAGATAGTTTTCAATAAGTTATGTGATCAATTTACATTTTAAGTTTTAACGTCGACTGCGTAATTGAATCCTAGTTACCACTTTCGACCCTATCAAAAGTTTAGATGAATTGATTGATGTTCTATCTCTTTTGCCGGTCCCTGTTTGATTGTTCCTTTGCTAAAGTAATCTAATAACTGGCTAATTGAAAACTTTACAGCCAGATAGTTTTCAATAAATTATGTGATCATTAACATTTTAAGTTTTAACGTCGACTGCGTAATTGAATCCTAGTTACCACTTCGACCCTATCAAAAGTTTAGATGATTTTTGATTGATGTTCTATCTCTTTCACCGATCCCTGTTTCATTGTTCCTTTGCTAAAGTAATCTAATAACTGGCTAATTGAAAACTTTGCAGCCAGATAGTTTTCAATAAGTTATGTGATCAATTTACATTTTAAGTTTTAACGTCGACTGCGTAATTGAATCCTAGTTACCACTTCGACCCTATCAAAAGTTTAGATGATTTTTGATTGATGTTCTATCTCTTTTGCCGGTCCCTGTTTGATTGTTCCTTTGCTAAAGTAATCTAATAACTGGCTAATTGAAATCTTTACAGCCAGATAGTTTTCAATAAGTTATGTGATCATTAACATTTTAAGTTTTAACGTCGACTGCGTAATTGAATCCTAGTTACCACTTCCAACCTATCAAAAGTTTAGGTGATTTTTGATTGATGTTCTATCTCTTTTACAGGTCCCTGTTTCATTGTTCCTTTGCTAAAGTAATCTAATAACTGTCTAATTCAAAACTTTACAGCCAGATAGTTTTCAATAAGATAAGTGATCAATTTACATTTTAAGTTTTAACGTCGACTGCGTAATTGCATCCTAGTTACCACTTCGAACCTATCAAAAGTTTAGATGATTTGATTGATGTTTTATCTCTTTTACCGGTCCCTGTTTGATTGTTCTTTGCTAAAGTAATCTAATAACTGGCTAATTGAAAACTTTTCAGCCAGATAGTTTTCAATAAGTTATGTGATCATTAACATTTTAAGTTTTAACGTCGACTGCGTAATTGAATCCTACTTACCACTTCGACCCTATCAAAAATTTAGATGATTTTTGATTGATGTTCTATCTCTTTTACCGGTGCCTGTTTGATTGTTCCTTTGCTAAAGTGCCGCCAAACTCACATGAATGGTAAATGGTAATTACGATGTAAATTTTGTAGAACAAATCACAGTTACATTTTAGTACCTGCATTTTGGGATACGAACGTGACCAATGTATGACGCTTTGGACAATAAAAATGATGAAAATGCACTATTCAAATCATTATTTATGACTTTGCTTATTAAGCGTGTTGATGGTGATATGAATTTCCGTTTATTGCTGCCACAACCTACTAAGAACTGGCCAACCTAGAATTTGCGATTGTCTTTCTTGAGTTAGTGTTCTGTATGCAGTGTCATAAAGTTCTATTACACACCAAAGGATTTCATTAATAACTGTACTTAGAGCTAGAACTGTAAGTCATAAAAAGTAAATAAAAGTAATGTGGCTTTTCCTAGTAAGCTTTTATAATAATTATGTTTTCTAGGCAATGACGTTTTTATTTGTTTTCATATTATTGTAGTTAGTCTCAGTAATAAACACCGACGACAGACGTGTTATTATGGTCGCCATATAGTTTATACGCGTAGAAATTATTATATGGAGAAGTACCGCAAGTACCATTTGTGTCAAAACTGTCATCCAAATTAGTTGGGTGACATGTCAAGGGATGTAACAGTTTGGTGCTGTAGTAAATCAAAAGGCGCCTGCGCGCCGGGCCCACGCCAGCGAGTAAGGGTGCGGGCACGACAGTCTCGCTTGTTCATAGCGGTGGGGCAAGCGGAATGTCATCCAATCCAACCAATAGGATCGCATCATTAACCCCCGCCGGCAAAAGAGGGGTGTTATAAGTTTCACGTGTGTTGCTGTGTATCTGTGTGTCTGAGTATATGTGTGTCTGTCTGTGGCATCATAGCGCCTAAACGGATGAACCGATTTTATTTGAAAGGTGATTTTGTCGAGAGTGTTCAAGCTATGTTTGAATAAAATCGGTTCAGCCATTCAAAAGTTATGGGCGTTTGAATCGGGTTGTTTTCGCAAGATAAATGTATCGGGGGTTTTTTAAATTTTGAAATTTTACTTCTTTTCGTTTCAATCTCATTGGCTTATCCCGACATATCCCCTAGATCAATAAATTGAGATTCCACCATTACGCGAATGAATGACCGGCAATAAAAAACGAACCAATTAAGTATTGTTGTTTTAAAACTCTATTTGTAGAGAGTTAATTTAACCTCGCAATAACATTGTTTTGTTCTTATTTTATGCCGCCAAGTTAAAATAATTACCTACATATATGTGTAATTTATTTTTTATATGTTTTTCCCGCAGATTGCTACTGGAATCGCTCCGCTCGTGACTAGGGGCTATATATCAGGGCAACACGCGCAGTGGCCTTAAATGGTTTACATCGAGACGCGTGATCGTAAAAGGGGCTTCGGCATAGCATTAAAGAGTCTGGCAACGCATTTTGATGAGCATCCCCGGTTAACTCTACCGACAATCGGACGCGATACCTTCCACTATCGACATATATCCGTTGGCAAAACGATTGAAAAGGAACCCCAGCCAGTTTTATTTCGAATTTAAATGTTATTGTATGGTCTCGGAGTAAGATTTCTATCAAACGGAATTTATACAAATGAAGATAAATATTCATAGATAGTGGGATTTTCCAGATAGAAATACGTGCATAAAAACGTTTAACTAGTGGTCTGCTGATTAAAATTTCTTTTGAGATGCTGTTTTCCATTTATTAGTTACACGTTTAATCTATCTAATATCTTTAAACGAGCAATTCTTGTGTATGTATGTTTATAAAGATAAGATAAGATTATTATAAAAAATTTGAAGATTACTTATATATTTTAATTATTTAAAAAAATAAAGAAATATACCTCTTCTCGCCTGAAACACGGGATTACCTAGTTCAGGCACATTACACATGTGACATAGACTTAAGCCAAAATTGTGTTGATTGTTTTGCCTTGTGATTGTATATTAGAATAGAATAGAATATACTTTATTGTACACCAAAAAAAGAAATAACACATTATTTTACAGCAACTTAATACTACTAATCAAAAATACTATCTAATAATAAAAAAATACTATCTAATAATAAAAAAATACTATCTAATCTATCTTAATTACTACATAATCTGAATCTCGGACACAGATCCAACCATTTTCATGAAATTTAGTATGCAGGGGGTTTCGGGGGCGATAAATCGGTCTAGCTAGGTTTCATTTTTAGAAAACGTCGTTTCGCCCAGGTACGTTTAAGCTTATAAGTCTGTTGATTGCAAATAAATATTAAAATATCTTTACGCTGGTGATGTCCAAGATCATGTTCGTATCTAGATGCTTGTATGTGTCTTTGCAGCAGAGAGATCGAAAAAAGACCAAAGGTTTAGTAAAAACTCATGTCTCGATTAGCCTAGATCGCCGATTCATTATTCAGTGAGACGCCAATAATCAGCTCTCGAGGCATGCGGTTCGCTTGCCGTAAATAGGCGCATTAACGAGAGGCTGCCCGCTGGCGGCCGGCCAGGCTCGGCCACTACTCACACTACACTGGCCCATACCCTCACCAACTAACCCACAAACCCTGAGGACATCTGTAAATATTCATATAAAAATAAGCTTTTATATCATCCTTTTTAGGGTTCCGTAGCCAAATGGCAAAAAACGGAACCCTTATAGATTCGTCAGGTCTGTCTGTATATCTGTCAGTCTGTCCGTTCGTATTTCACAGCCACTTTTTTCCGAAACTATAAGAACTATGCTGTTGAAACTTGGTAAGTGGTGGTGGTAAGTATTCTGTAAACCGCATTAAGATTTTCACATAAAAATAGAACAAAAACAATAAATTTTGGGGGTTCCCATAAATGAAACAGAAACTATTTTTTTTTTCCTCAAACCCATACGTGTATCTATGGATCGGGGTATATCGGGGTATCTATGGATAGGTCTTCAAAAATGATATTGAGGTTTCTAATATTTTTTATTTTCTAAACTGAATAGTTTGCGCGAGAGACACTTCCAACGTGGTAAAATGTGTCCCCCCCACCCCCTGTAACGTCTAAAATAAGAGAATGATAAATTGGTTTGAACGAGATCTAATAAGTAGTTTTTTTTTAATACGTCATAAACCGTAAACCGCAATTTACCAAGTACGGAACCCTTCGTACGCGAGTCCGACTCGCACTTGGCCGGTTTTTTCTCCATATACGACACTGTAATTCAATTTTCATATAATGTAAGCAGGTTCTATATAAATATTAATAAAGCAAAATATATGTTTATGGAGTATTAATATAATTACGACTTTACTGCCGTCATAAATTACCTATACAACTTTGTACAGTAACCATTACTTTCCTCGACGTCAACATTGACTTTAAAAAAGTCTATTTAGTTTCACGTTTATTTATGTACGCAGCTACAGTTCCAACTTACGATTCAATCAATGTAAAGCCTGTAACCTATTTATGTAAATAACTTTAAAAAGTGCGAAAGACGATTTATTTTACATTTTATCATACTGGATTACTCCACATTCTTTGGCGTACAGCTTTACATGGCCTTAAAAGATAATAGTATGCTAATGTCCACGAATAGATGTTTCTCCAGCGAAGTCGTTAGTGCAAAGTGAAATAAGATATTTAAAAAAATATTTATGTTGCGTAAAAGACGGTAAAAGTTTACATGACGACACAAAAAAACACTCCGTATATGGTACTCATTAATCGGACGCATATCTATATATATCTTAATGTAACTATCCTGGTACAAAATACATATAATTATCGTCTTAACAAGAAAACCACAAACTTTACGTTCTTAAAGCAATAATAAGCGGCTAAGTATGTACAGGTGCGAAGCTTGCTTAATTGGACGTAGAAGTACGCGTTTTGAATATCAACGACATAGTTACGTACAATTAGGGATTTTCTAACACGGTCGGGCCCCATAAGGGTCTTCCTCATTAGGCGGCTACACGGTCGCGGTCGGCGCAGGCGCATCCAGCCCAGCCAGCACAGCGCCCTACACGCCCGCCCTACTAAATATTCATCAGCTAGCAAATTGTAAAGAATCGCTTTTATGGTACATTTAAATATTGAACACCGTTAAAATTTATTATATATGTCCTGTAACAATGTAGTTTAACTGATCTCGTCGGCCTTGCGCGTCTAACTGTAAACGAGAGCACTTAACAAAAAAAAAAACCTGGCATCCAGCACCGTTTGCAAGATATGAAAATATACATGCTAAAAAAAGATTCAGTGATTAAAGTTTATACGCATGAGACGCTTCCATTCGGTTGTAAATAAAAATGGTACGAGTTCGGGCAAACTCGTCCCGTAAAACGATGCGAGGGCTGTCGGTGGGAGCGATTTATCACTTGGCAGATCGAGCGTGGCTTCGGAGACGTCAGTGGCTCGTGGTGTGGAGCGAGATGGGGAGATTAGTGCAGGAGTGGACTAAAGAGTACGGCGTCGCGAAGGTTTTACGGTCGGCGCAAGGACGCCGAGCAAGGACGCTTACGTGTCGTTAGCCTGCCACTGTCACGCAACGTTGCGTCATGAATTTAGTTATAGGTATTGTTTTCCGCTTTAAATTATGTACTAAGGTTTTCATTTTCTTTTTAAGTGACTTACCAAAAAGGAGGTGGTTCTATTTTCGACTTTACTTTGTTTTTTTGTTTGAAAGAGTATGTTTCGAAATTGCTCCCATTTTAATTTGGTGAAGATCTGATGAAGAACTTCGAAGATGTACAACATAACTCTCAATAAATAACGGCGAATCTCTCGAAATTGCTGCATTTGCATGTCTGTTTATTGTTTATACCATTTCATAACATAACATCACGCCAGTACGCTCTCAAGGTGTACGCAGATGTGTAGTAACAATTCACCTTGGTAGACTCTCATTTCACCGGTTATGTTCAATGATATTCGGGTAATCTATTCTGGCATTATAGGTACCTTACTTAACTACTTGCCTGTTAGGTAGGTACAACTAAAAAGTGAAAAATAAAAAACTTTTTTTACAAAAAAAATCTACCGACTTCCAAATACGAAAACAACAAAGTGAAAAATAACTTTATTATTGGAAGTCGGTGTCCATAACGCAAAAAATTGGTACCTACCTACCAAAGACACCGACTTCCAAAAATAAAGTTATTTTTCACTTTGTAGTTTTCGTATTTGGGAGTCGGTAGTATTTTTTTGTAAAAAAGTTTTATATGAAATGGGTGTTTCATAGGTTCCTTTGTTTTTAAGCATGTTAATAACTCGTGCCTTTGAGTATATAAATAACAATAATACGCCCATTTACATAACCGGTTATGCGGTTCATGCGATAACTTTATGACCCCTAATAGCACCAGAACAACTAGCTTCATTTATGCAATTTAATTTGAGCGATCCTCAAAACAAGATTTCGAACGATCAAGTTGTTGAAGTTATGCGGCTGATCTCAATTAAACTTCAAACATTCGCTACGATTATTAAAATTGAGGATATTTAGATATCATATTTATTTTTTGCAGGCAATCGATGATGTAATTAGAACAAAAACAAGTTTAAAATCGTTTGCAAAGTTCTTTATAAGTTCCCTAAATTGTGCTTAATAAACACAATTTATCCTGTAAACTGCCAAGAATAATCAATCTGCCTAGCCTTTTGCTTACTACATTGGGGTCTGCTTCCAGTCTTAACGGATTCAGCTGAGTACCATTGTTTTTACATGGAGCGACTGCCTATCTGACCTCCACAACCCAGTAACTGTGTAGCTCGGTACCCTTTGGCTAGACTGATGTCAGATCACAAGCTTCTGACTACTCGTAACGACTGCCAAAGATCTTTAAATGACAGCCGGGACCAACGGCTTAACGCGCTTTCCGAGGCACGGAGGAAACTCTGTATGTTGAAATGGTCACCCATCCACGGACCGACCTAAACAAGCGTTGCTTAACTGCTAAGAATATTTTTATTAATTCAAACAAATCGACTGCCATCCGTGTCTAGTGTTTAATGAAAGAATTCATTGCAACGTCACGAACGTAGAATAAAACAATTTGAACAACATGAAAATAAAGACTACCTAAGCGGTAATATTTTATTTCCTTTCAATGTTTAGTCGTCATGTAGTAAATGTTCCGTTAACAATAAAACAAAAGTGCTTGGGAGGGTGCAATGGCTGCAATCGTCGGCGGCGGTACTAGGAGACCAGTTCAGCATGGGTGTTGTTGTCTAAATAAAGTCCGGGCCACTACTTCCATAACTCTAAGCTCCTGGTACTTCTTGGCGCCTGATATAAATTGGTTCGATTATAAAGCGACAAGTTTACTTGCGCGCTGGTCGACATACCATTTCAGTATACTAACTAAAACGCGGTCGCCATGTTTGGCTTCTTGTGGACTTGTTAGGTTATCTTATCTCTTGTAATCAATACTCAGTGGTGAAAATTTCGTTGTGTTCGTAAATGACTCTAGCAGAGTAGTAAAGTAAGTTAGTTCCTTATTCAGCTTCAAAACTTATGTACCTAGCTGGTGTAATGAGAAAATTATGATAATAATGACAAGTGCTGTATGATGAGGATCCCATATGGCTACGTAAGCCATTTTGGCTGACTGATAACAAGGTTTTTTGTAGGTAATCAATACATATAATAAATCTGTAGAAAAGTCGTTTTTGTACATTGAAAATATTAAAAAAAAAATAGCCAGGGTGTTAAAGGATAACCAACAGAACCCATTTCCAGCATTTTTGAAATTTTTGTCTGTTTATTTGTGCATCACGTAAAATGTAGGAAACCAATGTAAATACCGTTTATATATAAAAATTATGCGTAACTTGAAGTATTACTTAGTTTTTGTTTCATCGCAATCGGTTCACTTTTTCAAAAGTTAGATGAATTTAAAGTGTTCAAGAAATAAAATATCACAACACACGCAATTCAGATACTCGGACAGTGGAACTCCATATTCGATAGATGGCGTTGTGCATTTGACGTCATTTTCTGAATGGCGGTGTTAAGATTCTCTGCGGAAAATGACAATAGAAAAAAAAAATGTAGGTAGGTAGGCTAGGTAGCAAGCCAAGTAGGGAAGCCAAGTAGGCAGGGAGTATTAACTCTATACGTCGAATCAACGACATACCTTCAAGGGTCATTTCAGGTGTGGTTGGAGTAAAAATAATAATTCGGGACCTAATGCACGACACACAGATTTTAGGTCTTTAACCATACTACTAATGTGAATGATGACGTTGACGTGTGTGCAATGTGATTCGTAATTTTGCCGCCGCTACTGCCCGTCAGAATAGCCTAATGATAAACGCGGTGGCCTACTACGCCCAAGGTGCTGGGTTCGAGTCCCTGCTATGAATAGTTATTTTATGTTTTTGTTTCGATGTGGTGTTCTGGAGTGCTACTAAATACCGCGCAGCAAAACTGTCTTTACTTTTTTTTATGAAGTGGATATTCTTCTACCTAGAGTAAATAATATTCTGTGCAGGTAGGTAAGTTGGGTAGGTAGGTAAGACGTAAGGTAAGTAGGGTAAGGTAGGCAGTTGACGGGGCACAGCTAGTAGTCTATATAGGTATTTTGATTTTGTCACAGAGGAAACATCTCGTCAATATATTCTGGACACAACACCGAAAACAAATTAAAAACATAAAGAGGAATAAGGCTTCTTTTAATGGATCAAAAGTTCGACGAAATTGTTTACTTTTTGCGATGTAGCAACGAAATTATAAACAAGCACGTATCTTTCCGTGGGCTAGTAGGGTTTTTTATCGACTCACTGGTCTTTTTGCGAAGATGTTTAGAATACGGACCCCAGACTTTTCAATAGGTATATTAATGTACACGACAGTTACTAATTGTAATTTTCGTGTTTCTTTTTCCAGTTGCAATCGTCCGAAAGCACCAAACCAAAGAGTGTTTAATTTTTTTCCAACTCCGAAAAAACGTGATACGTGACGTAATTTTAACTCTTACACCTGTTACGTTCAGAGTGTTCTTTTTACTTCAAAAGCGTACAAAAGGAGAAAACTACAGTTCAAATACATCAGAATAAGTTTTCACGTCCAGGAGTTAGTTTAATGCCCAATATGAGTAGACAATGTGATAAAAACTATTTTAATGTTGACATTGGTTTAAATATAGAATAGGCAAGTACGATTACTATTTAAGCAAGGCTGCTATTTCTGTCTGCAGGGTCTAAAGTAACCTAATATGAAGGAGATTCAGCTCCCGTCATCTCCTACGAACCTAACCTATCCGTGTCGGGGTGCCCTAAGCTCCCGAGCTCGCTTCGCTTGCTCTTGGACTTATTCATTGACCATAATTATCCTGGATAAGCCCAACCGTTACGTAGTAATATTCACAATGACCAGCCAATGTGATAAATAATGAAGTTTAAATCAGTATTCATTACATTTCCCGATTTGACTTGACTAAATTCATAATGCCCGGGCATTATACATAGTGCCCAGATTAATTACTTGGTCCATGATTAGTTTCTCTAGTGCTAGTTTTAGCTAAAGCTCGGAGTGACAACTAGTTTTATCTGAAAATCAAATATATCAGTAGTAAATTCTAGTTTTGACCAGTTATTTCTAGTTATAACAAAGGCATTTAATAAAAACTGGTTTTAACTAGGGAAAACGAGTTCCAACGAAAAACGGGTTTTAACTGTGACAACTATATTCTTTTCATGTAGTGTTCATGTTTACTAATAATAGTAGATTTTACAAGAAGTGCACAAAACGAATAGTAATGTCGAGGATAAAATGGTTTTGTGGACCAGTTATAAACTCTGCTTTTCATTTCGATTGCGAGGAAATAAAACAGTAGTAATTTTAGCAAATTTGAAGAAATTAATAAACGCACGAAAAAACAAGACCTGTTTCCCGCGCTTTTTTTTAAATCATACGACATTGATGTTAGGCTTGGGCTGCAGACCTATACAGCCTACTATTAAGGCACCGATTCCCTTGAGTAGCTGATTTTAAAATGAGAATCACGTCTAAACGGCTAGTCGTAATTTATTGGAAAAAATATATATAATATTAGACCATTTTCTTAATAATTTCATCTGAGAAAATTTTGAGTTTTATTCGTATAACATAGTGTAATTAATTTGTAAAGTTATGTCTAAAACGGACAAAAACACGACAATCACAACAAAACCGCTGGGCGTATTTTAATGAAATCGACACCATATCAAAGACAATTTAATTATCTACATTTTGATCTGAAGCTTTTTTTTTTAAAGTCATAGAATAATAAGAAAAGTACAAAAAACTACTAAATTTCGGGTCGCGCGGGTGAGAAACGAGGGCGCGTTTTGTTCCCTCAAGGTCGTTGGCGTTAGTCGTCGTCTTAAATTAATTTTGTAATAAATATATTTTTATAATTAATTAAATAACCCACCGTATTTTAATTTAAATTTTAATATCTTTTATGTCTTAAAAACACATAAAAGGCAAATAAATTAAAGTAAATATTATAAAATAACAAATTCTATCTATGCACTTTTTATTGTGTTTGGCGGTATGGCTCATTTTCTTTGCCTTAATATAGATACATTTATAAGTAGATACGTTAATGCACTTGTGCACAAAAATCGATTTTGTGCAGCCTATATCCTGCACAAATAAGCAATTTCAGAGCATGAGAAGTGAAAACATATTAAATTGTTATGCGGTTGTCGGTTTCCACTTGAATATTTTAAATAGATTGAGTATTATATGTTCTTGTCATTTCTTGATAGCTAGATGACTCATAGCCGTCTCATGTGACAAGTTTGCTTGTTTTATCATCCATTATTTATAAATTCATGTCGTTTAGTAATAATTGACTCCTGCGCAGACACACATTATAGTCGACGACAAGCTATCATCAATACTAGTTGTTTTATCATCCTCTCAACTGTTAATAAGGGAGAAGATCAGAATAACAATATGCATTAATTTAATACTCAGATATTTATCGCAAACGAAATTCCTACATAATGATTTTTAAGTGTGTATGATTATTCAAAATATAGTTTTCGTGCGGCAGCTATTGTGTTAATGTTGATATCTAAATTAAGATGTTGAATATAAGAATTACTTGACTGTTTATTTTAACAGGATCTACTGGTAAAAGTTTCATTGGAGAAATAGGTAATTACAGACCAGTCCAGTCTGTTGCTATCTTTAGTCGAATATATGAATTATTCAGTAGTGGGAATTTACATAAACAAAAAAAAGTACGAGCGAAAAATAGAACAGCTCCAGTGATACAATAATATCCACATACGTGTGAATTATCCACGGAACCAGTTTGATAAAAAAATCAATATGCACATACATACGTAATCAAGTTTACGAAATATATTGACCCCAGTTGGAGGTGGATGACAGATGATCGATGATCGAATTAAAAGGCCCGCTTAATTGATATGTATGATGGCGCTACGACGAATCTCCAGGAGTAGAATTGAAGATTAGAATCTAGATCGCCTAAGAAACGGCATCAGTTAATTATCGCTGATTTATGAACTAATTTACGAAGGTGATTGATCGCAATTTTATGAATAGTATCAAAAGCTACAAGATTAAATTGACTCGCTAAACGCTTCCGGCAAACACCTATTAATAGGATATATTTAAATAAATTTAATGACTTCTATGGGAAAATGCTGATAGAAGAAGAACCATAATTAAATAAAAAAGTCTATAGTGCACAAAATGACTAAGACTATCAGAGTAAGTGTGTGAGATATAAATCAGAACGAAGACAAGGCATGGCGATGGATGTAAGTAAAAGTGTGGCGCCCGATCGTCGATCGACAGCCATCTAATATTTTTATTCATAAAGATGAGTGCTGACTAGGAAAAAGTCTATGTTTTTTGTGCTTTTTGCGCCCCAGCGAGCCATGCAAATGGTATTTAACGCATAGCAGCATGAGGTCTCAGACAAGTCAGTAGATTAACGAGCATCCACCGATAAAAATTCAAAAGATGTATAATATTGAAATGTAGAACGTTCTCATTACTGGCGGCTTTCAGCTCCAGTTCTCCATATCAATGAGTTGTTATGTACATCACTTCTGTATTAATACGAGGCGCACAGCTTTGTATGCGGCCACTTGTTTTGGTGTCTTTGACCGTGATGATCTCTACAGTTAGACAATGAGAGTAATAACATTTTTTTGTGGAATGAATAATGACAGGCTTATTTGATTTAGTGGTATGCGATGCGAGTGGGATGTAGAGGGTTTTGGGATAAGATGTTCGATAACGGAGGTGGGGTATAGCAACAAGTTGCTCATTAAGTCATTCGGTGTAGGAATCGATCGCTGTACGGATTTCCATTGGCGAATTAATTCGGCGGACGCGAGATCGAGTAACGGTGCCGGAGCGGCGTGCCATTGACATTCGTCAGCGGACGCAGTGGACGGGGGACGCAGTTCGTTGTTCGTCCACCGCCCCGAGACGCGCCGACCGCGGCCGCCATTCGCCGTTCTTCACCTTGACCAAGGCTTACGCGTTCAAGTTTGCTTACAAAATATTCACGGCTTCAAAATGCAAATTAAAGGCAAGGCTCTATTTCCAAAACATAATGCGGTTGATGCATGCCGTTCTTGATGTGGTCTGTCAGTGTCGAAGTAACGTTTCATTAAATAACTAAACCGCACGGCTTCCCAGTAATGAATGAGTCGACGTTCTACCACCAAGTTCGGTTAGCGGGTTTTTTTGCCCACTGCTCTCCTTATACTAGATTGATTTCTATTATTACCTGCCATTGAACTGCGAACACTATCGAAATGGAGTAATTGGCACCTGCGCAAATTTTTCTACATCGAAAATATTTGCACTTTACTTTCTTCAGCTAATGTAATATTGTGAAAACGTGGGTGAATGGCATAGAATGCAAATTGATAAACAATAAAGAGATTTCGATATCGATAAAACTGTTCGATGGCTCACACTTTTAGTTTTATTTTTGGCGTTTTCTACTGTTTGATGCATAATTTCGTGGCGCTCCTTGTAACTAGGGTTACCATTCGTCCGGCTTTATCTGGAAATGACCAGACATTTGGTTCTTCTGTTCGGCCTTCTAATTTGTCCAGATTTTTCGCTTGGATAAAATTTTGGTTCTTTTTTCATACCACCATGGCTATCCTTTAAGAATACTTTAGGGTCGGTTCATATCTGACGGATGATGCGTCGAGCGTAGTCAGTTAGCACAGTAAACGCACTAACGCATCATCGGTTGAGTGTGAACGGTCGAGTGTTTTTCTATACATTTGTCAGTTCTGGCGGATAATACGCGACGCATATTCCGTTAGATATGAACCGACCCTTATTGTTTTATACTTTTCAGATCACGATTTTTTTGCAGTAGGGTTTAAGTTTAAAGACTATTTTTTACAAGCTTTTATTTAACATGCAATGTATGTATGTAAGTGTGTTCGGGTCAAATCTTGCAACTGAATTTTAAAACAGTTATCCTCCACCGCTTAAAAGTAAATTTTGCATACATGTTTAGATGTTTAGTTTGGATGACAATGCATGGTTAGCTCAGTAACGTCATGCTAAATCCAATATGGCGGACGGCCCAAGACGGCGGACTAGTTATTTTTTGAGCACTGCCATGATATGGGTATTAAATGAAAGGGTTTGCTGAGTAGAATACGAAAAAGCATGTTTAAAAAAAAAAAAAAAAATCGTAACAAAAAATCCGGATTTATGTCAGGACTTTTAAATGTTTTGAAATGGTAACCCTACTTGTAACCTTCTTTTTTTAGCTCTGATCTAAAGTTAAAAACAAGGTGTGTTTACTGTTACGGATTAACATATAGACACTAATAGGATCGCCTAATGCTAACCGCCACGCAACTGATTTGCATATTGTTTATTTACAGTCTTAGAGAAGGCGTTCAGCACCTGAATATATCACTCTCAGATATCGTTGGTTTATATTCAAGTATTAATTTATTATGACACGGATACTTACTACGCGGGATCGGTTACATTCGGTTACTTTTTCCTTTTCTACAGTAGCTACACAGGTAGCTGTACAATCTTTATGTCTACAGTGATTCGTAGAACTACTCAATAGCACATCGATGTCCACTTTACGCGATCGTAATTTGTGATTATCGCACATTTGGGGGACTATCATTACAAATACTCTTAGCGTCAGCTCGCAAACGGAGTACCGTTCCAGAGTGACGCTACTTTATACTTGTTACTTACATTAATAACGGTGTTACTTCGTAAATGTAATTGAATAGTAAATTACTTGAGATACCTGAGCTAGACTACAGTATTAAAATGTTTATAATTATTATGGAATGTCAATACTGTGTTATAATAGTCTTGTCATGGGAGGGACTAGGAACGTTATTCATAAATTACAGGTGTTATAGACTCATAAAAAGTTTATCTACTTGTACTACTTTAAGTTGGCAACACTGTTTTAACTGGCGGCCATTTTTTCAGCTGTCAAGTGATTTGTGTTTAGTTTGGTTTGGCATTTCAACACGAATAGACTGAATCCTGAACAACGCTTCCTTGTGGAATTTTTTTGTTTTGTGCAAATTGGCCAGAAAGTTACAGTCAATGGTGACCGCTATAGAGCCCTGATTACTGACTTTTTCGTTCCTTAATTGAACAACCATGATGTGTTGGAGCTGTGGTTTCAACAAGAAGGCGTAATATGTCACACAACTCGTGCCTCACGATGGATTGGATTTACTGAGGGAATCGCTTGGTAACCGCATTGTTTCACGTTCCGGACCCGTGAATTGGTTTCCAAGATTGAGGATATGTGAAGTTGCTAGTCTACGCCGATAAGCCCGAAACGATCGGAACCTGGATGACAACATTCGCCGCGTTATTGGCACAAATGTTGGAAATGTGATTGAAAATTGGTCCTCCAGATGGGATTACGTCCGACCGAGCCAGCCGTGGCTGGTGTGTCAGAAATCATATTTAAATTATAATGCCAAAAGGTTATCAATTAAATAAAGTAAATTTCATGTCAATTTTAAAAAATCACCCTTGTTTTATTCTATTGCAAAGTTCTATACCTCTAAAAAAAACACCCTTTAGTTATTTTTTAAAGACGGTTGCCACAAATCCTAATGGTAACAACACTAACTGCAATCACTTGTTATTACACGAAGCAAAGTCCAACTCTATTCCCTACAGAATAACAGCTACAATAGTCCAACGGCAATCTCAGGATGCAAGACTAGTTAACAAGCAATACAACAGCGCACTTCCTTAATTGAGCCTGTCAACTTAGGTCAGATGATAAGCCACTGATACACACGTCATTTCCATTTAATTTCTAGATTTGCATAGAATACAAATTTGGATAATACGGAGAGAAAACTTAATAAGATTATCATCGATTCCTTAATAGCAATACGATATTAGAAATTTAGCAAATAACAGTAAAGAGGCAATTCACGGTATTTTATTCGTTTAAAACAACGGCTACTTTTAGTATTATTGCCGTCGCATTAATTTAAATATTTTGATATTCCAGTAGATTAAGGTTACACTAGTCGAAAATTCTTCCATACAAACGTAGTCTAGAGATTACTCCAGTGTTTGACGATGTACATTCAATATAAAAATTGATATCAATTTCTCTCACCATTATCTAGTCCTGTATGGAAACAAAAATGTAAAAAAAAACATTTTTGAAAGTTATGAGTGTCGAAAGTTCCATATTTCAACACTAATTTTAACGCATCTTTGGGCGGCAATAAATACCATAAGAAGAAGGAAAATTGCAAAACGGCCTCCATACATATGTTATAGTATAGATTAGTAATTCAACAATGCAAATAATGTTATTTTATAAATATACATTTAGTTGTTTTTTCATGATATCTAGACTCCCAAAGGTCTGTTTATAAAATTTCCCGCACTCGTTTTCGTCCTAAATTATCATCCATTGCGATACAAGTTTGCAAAAGTGCTAATTCGTACGCGAACTAGCTTCTTACTGCTCATCACAATATCTATTTCTTTCGCACGTGTTGTCGGATAAGATAGCATGCATTTTGATCCCGCGCACAAAATAGTTCGTGCCGTCGACTAGTTCAACCTTAAGGATTAATTAAGCAGAGTCTAAAAGCTGCTCGTTAACTGGGCGACAAAGTAACCTGAATGAAGTTATAATCATCGGTTGATTGCAATATGCTTATTAATGCTGACGATAATTTTCAGATCATAAATTTAAGGCGGTACCCCGAGCAAAACCCCGCGCAAGGCGTTTTTTGTGCTGTCTTTAGGAGCTATCTACTCGTTATTTAAAAAGAAATATCGATTAATAAAAATACATTAAATTTCTACATAATATTGATTCTAAAATGGTAGATTTAGTTTTTTTTTAAATGTTGTATATATTTCACTTATCTCCATATATATATTCATGGGAAATAATTATTGATATTATGCATCTCCTCGTAAAGTGTTCATTAATTATTTTTTGCACTAACCCTAAGGGATAGACCATTTAATAACGAAAATTCATATAGTTTTTTTTTTTTCAAAAACCAAAATTCGATTTTATAAAGATTTTATTCTAAAATCTGGGCGTATTCACTACTGTAATTCATGCGCCGCCAGTGCCGCTAGACCAATAGGAATGCTCATATCTCATGCCGATTTTTTGGTCAGGGTACCGTCTTAAGATGACTTGTAGATATATTAATGCAAACAATTAAGTTTTATCGGGTTAAGTTTGTGAATAAATATGCATATACCGGTCTGTCCCAGTTTAAATTAAAACTACAAATAGTGGCGTGGTTGTCCCATTATTGGTATAACGGGTGACAGTTCTTTATTCTGCTGGGATAACGTTCTGTAAATACAATTTGCATCGAAGACTGATGGTTTGTTTTTTGAAGCGTTAATAACACCTTCATGAAGATAGCGTGTTAAATAAAAGCACGAAAGAAATTCACACATTCATAAACTTTATATTTTCTGTCGATTTCATTTGCAGCTCTTGGTCACAGTAACAATATACAAACAGTATGGAAACTACCTACAAACGCTCGAAACGGCACACTAACACAAAAATACGTGACCATTCGTCGCGACGCGGCATTTAGTACAAACATTACCTCGAAAGTGCACGAACGGTCTCATCGGGGCGTACGTTTGTGTGAGTGTGCCGTTTCGAGCGTTTGTAGGTAGTTTCCATACTGTTTTTATATGTTTACTGTGTCTTGGTGTTAATTTCCCCTTTATTTGGTTTGCGGCGATTTTTATTCCATCTTTTGCACACTCAAGATAAGTTATGCTGATATCATTATGTTAAAGTTATTTTTACTGTTATAGCTGCCGTTATAAAGGCTAAAACATCTTTTATCATTTGAATTCCGATAGGTTAAAATGTATCTCGCTTTTAAAATATACAAAGCTTTTAAACTTAATGTAATTATGTGCGCCACTCAAGACCAATTTCATTTCCGAGCGGTGGATTAAACAAGTCGGCCTTAAAAACAGCTAACTGCTGAATAACAATCCGATTGATTTCGTGAATGAGTCATAAAGTTGTTTGTGAACGTAAACCGCGGCTGTCGGGCGACATCTCAAGCTTTCTTTTATTTCGGAGCCATGTCGAGGAGCAGCCGGATTAGTGTCGACACTCGGACACTGCACACAAGCGACGTCCCAGCGATTCAACCCCAAGTATGGCGAGAGAGGCAGAAACGCGCGATTTGAGCCCGCTTGTAAAACGATAAAAAGGTAAATACATGGATGCGTGAGCAAGCTATAAACTGACTGACGTTGATATTGACAATAAATAGCTCCAAACTACCTCAACCTGCTTCAATATATTGCATTCGAAAAGTTATTTTAGCAAGCAACCGCAACTCAACGTCCGGATTGTTTCAGTTTCCAAACGGTAATTTCCGTAAGTAGGCAAGTGTACGTCGAGAGTCTCGTAGAACGTTTTGTTACACGACGTGTGAAGGTTTATTTTGTATCAACAAGCTTTATAACGAGTAAAAAGTGGGTGATGTGGAAGGCAGCCTTGGCGCTCCACATCTTGTTCCGCGAACCACCTGCACTCAAATCGTCTACGTGTACAAGAAAATGACCTGAGAAAAATGGAAAGTGGAGTGATTTTGTCTAGCTCAGTGTGTTAGTGTCCGATGTATAACGGTGCGCGTTACTCAGATAAAAGCACACCCGTAGGATGTGATACACTCCAAGCCCGATGTAATGCACACAGCGTGAGAATCACAACCGCCCGTTAAGGTTACACTAGTCGAAAATTATTCCATACAAACGTAGTCTAGCGATTACTCCACTGTTTGACGATGTACGTTCAAAATAAAAAAGTGATATCAATTTGTCTCATCATTATCTAGCCCTTTATGGAAACAAAAAAGTAAAAGATATATATATTTGAAAGTTATGAGCGTCGAAAGTTCCATATTTCAACACTAATTTTAACGCATATTTGGGCGGAAATAAATACCATAAGAAGAAGGTAAATTGCAAAACGGCCTCCATACCGGGATTATATTATTAATTCAACAATGCAAATAATTTTATTTTGTCATTTTTTCATGATATCAGACACCCAAAGGTCTGTTTATAAAATTACACGCGATCGTTTTCGTCCTAAATCATCATCCATTTCGATACAAATTTGGAAAAGTGCTAATTCTTACGCGAACTAGCTTCTTACTGCTCATCACAGCATCTATCTCTTTCGCACGTGTTGTCGGATGAGATAGCATGCATTTTAACCGAGCGCACGAAATAGTTCGTGCCGTCGACTAGGGGAACCTTAATATCGCACTCCGGATAGTATCTCTCTCGTTACAATCGTGACAAACTATTAACCGCGCACAAGAGTTCCGACGTTATTATTAAAGCGTTTAAATGGCGTAATTAATTTGTACACGTGATGTCAGCCATGCTGAGACTTAATGTAAGACTTTAATGTTTATTTTGTAATAGTCTTATTTAACTAGAAACTAGAGGTATTTCGAAGAATGCGACATAGACTTGTGCTGACTCAGTTGGAATACGGTATCTTAAGTTTAAAATATTTATTAATTAAGTAAGCTTTTAAGGTGGTACCCTGACCAAAAAATCGGCATGAGATATGAGCATTCCTATTGGCCTAGCGGCACTGGTGGCGCATGAATTACATTAGTGAATACGCCCAGATTTTAGAATAAAATATTTATAAAACCGAATTTTGGTAGTTTCAAAAAAAAAATACTACAAAAATGTTCGTTATTAATTTGTCTATCCATTCGTGTTTGTACATATAATAATTACTAAACACTTTACGAGGAGATGCATGCTATCAACAATTATTTCTCATTTTTGTTTTATTTTGGAAGGACATTAGTGAAAAATATACCTCTTTAAAAAAAAGTATACGATGATTTTAGAATCAATAATATGTAGAAATGTAATGTATTTTATTAGTTGATATTTATTTTTAAATAACGAGTAGATAGCTTCTAAAAACAGCACAAAAACGGCTAGCGCGGCGTTTTGCTCGGGGTACCGCCTTAACTAGAAACTCGAGGTATTTCGAAGAATGCGACATAGACTTGTGCTGACTCAGTTGGAATACGGTATTTTAGTAGTAAGCTTACTTTAAATCTTATGAAGCACACGTCCAAGCTACGTGAGCGTATAATCAAATTCAATAATAAACGACAATCGAACGTACAAATAATATGTAAAAAAAATATGGAGACTTACGAGTAAGCATTGCTGCGTAGTATTTGTAGTACAGGTCGATCGAGACTTAAAGCTGCTTCAGGAACGTTTAACTTACCTGAGGAAAAAATAAAGTATATTAAGACTAATTAATGAGTATGATACTGTATAAGATGAGCATTATCTATACTAATATTATAAAGCTGAAGAGTTTTTGTTTGTTTGAACGCGATAATCTCAGGAACTACAGGTTGGAACTAAAAAAATATTTTTGTGTTGTATAGTCCATTTATCAAGTAAGGTTATTAAACAAGGCTATTTAAGACGGTACCCTGACCAAAAAATCGGCATGAGATATGAGCGTTCCTATTGGTCTAGCGGCACTGGTGGCGCATGAATTACAGTAGTGAATACGCCCAGATTTTAGACTAAAATCTTTATAAAATCGAATTTTGGTCTTTTGAAAAAAATAATTCTACAAAAATGTTCGTTATTAAATTGTCTATCCATTAGTGTTAGTACAAAAAATAATCAATGAACACTTTACGAGGAGATGCATAATATCAATAATTATTTCTCATTTTTATGTTTTTTTGGAAGTAGATTAGTGAATTATATACAACATTAAAAAATTACTAAATCTACCTTTTTGGAATCAATATTATGTAGAAATTTAATGTATTTTTATTGATTGATATTTCTTTTTAAATAACGAGTAGATAGATCCTAAAAACAGCACAAAAAACGGATTGCGCGGCGTTTTGCTCGGGGTACCGCCTTAAGTTACGCAACCATAATGTAGGTAGAGTAGGTAGGGTAGATGGGTAGGTAGGTAGCCAGATGATGGGAACAAAGCCGCGTGGGATAGCTAGTTAGCTATAAAGTGATAAATTTATGAAGGGCGATAGGGGATTACGTCAAAATGTACGGAGCGGAATTCTCCGGTATGAAGAGCTTCATGTTACAATAGTATGCAATATTTGTTACGTTCATATTCTAATCAACTTTGAAAGAGTTTACAATAAAGTTCAGAAGAGATTAATGAAATAAATATTAACCGGCTTTTATAGGTGTTTTCTAGAGTCGTAATATCCATACCAATATTATAAATGCGAAAGTAACTCTGTCTGTCTGTCTGTTACCTTTTCGCAACTAAACCACTGAACCGATTTAGATGAAATATTAATAATTGGTATGGAGATAGTTTGAGACCCTGGGAAGGACATAGAATAGTTTTTATCCCGGAAATCATCCTTCAAAGGGTGGGAAGGGGGTTGGAAGTTTGAGTGGTTAACTAATAATTTCTCAAGTAAGGCTGCCCACAAACCTTCAAAAAATAGGCTATTCGAAGTACTAATGCTACGCAGACGAAGTCGCGGGCAACAGCTAGTCTATATTATTATTATAAAGAGGTAAGATTGGTATTTTTGTATGTAAGGAATAAATATAAAAACTACTGGACCGATGTCGAAAATTCATTCACCTATGGGAAGCTACAGTATCCCCGGGTGACATAGGCTACTTTGTATCCCTGTATTCCCACGGGAACGGGAACTACGCGGGTGAAACCGCGAGGCATCCGCTATACCTAATAAAATTACATTTTATGTAAGTACATTATTTATTATAGAAAGTATAAGTAGAATTTTCTTGTACAGAGTGGCTTTTAACTCATTGGTATGGTAATCTTTCACGAGGTAAGTGTACTCAGGAATATAGAAACCTTTTACATTGTGATCAACTCTGAAATATGATAGAAAACATAAACTGTTCAGTACATTTATGACTTTTCCAAATATTCAAAAACCATCTATCTTCTTTTATATAAAATTCTCGTGTGACAGTGTTTGTCTGCAAGCTCCCCCGAAGCGGCTTGACCGATTCTTATGAAAAAATTGCCGCATATTTGGTAGATCTGAGTATCGGTCGTAAACAATTTTTAAACCCCTAGGTAGGGTAGGGTAGGTAGGGTACATAGGGTAGGTAGGATAAAATACAGTGAATTTAAAAATCTAATTTGGTGTTTTAAGGCGCCGATTCCCTTGAGTAGCTGATTTTAAAATGAGAATCACGTCTACGGCTTGTCGTATTTTTTCGGAAAAAAATATATGTTAAATTAGACCATTTTCTTAATAATTTCATCTAAGCAAAATTTGACTTTTATTCGTAAAACATAGTGTAATTAATTTGTAAAGTTATGTCTAAAACGGACAAAAACAAGACAATCGCACCAAAACCGCTGGGCGTATTTTAATGAAATCGACACCATATCAAAGACAATTTAATTATCTACATTTTGATCTGAAGCTTTTTTTTTTAAAGTCATAGAATAATAAAGAAAGTACAAAAAACTACTAAATTTTGGGTCGCGCGGGTGTGAAACGAGAGCGCGTTTTGTTCCCTCAAGGTCGTTGGCGTTAGTCGTCGTCTTAATGGGAAAACATCGTTTGCCGGGTCAGATAGTAGGTATATCTATAAAATGTTGCAAATATTATAGGTAAAAGCATGTCATTAGTGCCACAGAATTATTTCAAGATCCATTTTCAGTTTGAGATAAAAGAATACATCTATAAGTCAGGCAAGAGTCGGCTGCCGTACTAATAGATACAAATTACGAGAGAATTTATTTGACATTTTTCGTCAGCTATGTGCGGGAGGCTGTGCGATCCAGGCGCAAACATAAAGAACCGCGCACAGTGGCCGCTTGGTGGCGTGATATATGGTTTGCATAATGGTAATTCAGCTTCATGCCTCCACTTACAAAGCATGGAAATGCCGCGCGCGGTTTCTATTCGCCCGTGTTGAAATTAATGAGAAATTATTCTACAACACCACTAATTAATTCCTATACTTAAACAGCCAGGCCTAATATCCGCCGGTTTAATTTCATTTCTAAAGCAATATGCCGTTAAAATGCCTTTACTGCCAATTGGACGTACATCATGGCTCGTAAAGCTTAGTCTGTCTTCCGGTCGTTTATTAAACATTCAGTTCCTACTGTTTGAATAACCACCCTGCCTACGACTGGTAAATAGAACAACCGTAGGGCGATAGCATTAATTGTCTTTATAACGACTTATCTCAAGAGCCTTGTATGTGTATTATAATTTCAGCAACTGGAGCTACGAGATGAATTTATATTTCTGATTTAGTTTTGATAGCAGTGAGATTAGTTAGATTAAGAGGAGCTCATGGCTAAATAATAACAGCCGCACGGGTCGATCTTCAAGGTTAAGCAACGCTTGCCGAGGTCGGTCCGTGGATGGGTGACCATTTCAACATAGCGAGTTTCCTCCGTGCCTCGGAAAGCACGTTAAGCCATTGGTCCCGGCTGTCATTTGAAGATCTTTGACAGTCGTTACGGGTAGTCAGAAGCTTGAGATCTGACACCAGTCTTGCCAATGGGTATCGTGTTACCTTACCCAGTTACTGGGTTGTGGAGGTCAGATAGGCAGTCGCTCCATGTAAAAACACTGGTACTCAGCCGAATCTGGTACGACTGGAAGCCGACCCCAACAACAATTGGGAAAAGGCTAGCCAGATGATGAGTTTTGATAGCAGTGAATTAGTGTCCGACCGAAGCTGGTTTTGACGAGAAACCGAAACCGAATTTCGGCAACAGTCTCAGTTTCGTCCAAAACCGAATTTCCAAACGAGGATCATGTTTAGTGGGAAAAAAAAATAAAACGTTATTATAATCAATCAGTCTTTATTTTTTTATCTTCATCAAAAACAATCACACGAAAACTCACAACAAACAAAACGAACTGCAAACACAAGCTAGTCACGACATGATTAGGCACGTGGACGCAGCAAAATGTGTTCGTTGCTTACTCGCTTGGAAGGAATTTAACGCACCGAACATGACCGATCACAGCGCGAGAACTCCCGAATGCAGTTTCGGTTACGGTCGCAGTTTCGGCAACTTTTCCGCCGAAACCGGAACTAAACCGAAATTCGCTTTTTTGCCGAAACTCGAACTTAACCAAACTTTCGGTCGGAAACTACAGCGAAGACAAATAAAATTTAAAGAACCACCGACACATTATTATTTCATGCTACATAATTTATCTAGTAGTAGACAAGTTTCGATCGACAATCTATTGAACACGTAAGACACCCCGATTCAAACAGTAAAACACCCATAACTTTTTAACGGCTGAACCGATTTTCAACAAACATAGCTAAGAACACTCTCGATAAACTCTCGAAATTAAAATTAGTTCATCCGTTTACGACCTGTGATGACAGATACAGATACACAAAAACCCGTGTACACACGTCAAACTTTTAACACTCCTCTTTTCCTGTCGGGGGTTACAAATAGAATTGTTGGGAGCCCCAAGGGGTATTTTCATATAACACAGTATAACATAGATAAAGAGAGTATTATTTTTCAGTAGCCAGCGGGGAAAATCAGTTTTGCACACATGCCGAGACAGTTAGCACGCGCGACCCCAATCGTGATACGAATATCACCATTTATAGATGAGGGAAAAGTGAAACTGATATGTATTTCCACCGTCGTATCAAGTAAGAAGACTTTCAACAGGATTCTCTGAGTCACCTTTTGAGACAGTAAATATTTATGTCGCGTAGCTTAATAAAATTACCGCAAATTTTGCAATTTTTACGGTAATAACGTCCTACGACTGGCCAAAAATTGATGATGATGATCTTAAAAATAACGGTGTGACAGTTTTAAATGTAGATCAGAATAAAGAAGATTGGATTGATGCGAAAGATGTAAATTTTTTAAAAATTTAGAAATAATGTGTCTATTTCTGATCTATGGATATTCAACTAAGCCAACAATAAGCCTTCATTGAACCGTCTGCATGCAACGAGGGTGCCAAAGAGACACCGTGAAAATTGACTCTAAAACGGGTATTGTACGAACAAAAATACATTTACATATATAAACTAGTATGTCGATGTCTATCGACAAATATAGTTGGCAAGTTGACAATAGTCGTAAAATAAGAATGGACGCAATAATAATATGTGCATTTGAATCGTGTGCCAGCTCTCACACCGCGATTTTCACGGTTATATACTCTTCTGAAATAAATAGTTGTATTATGTCAATTTACTTCGCTTTACGAGGTGGTACAAATAACAAGGCCAGAATTTATGACAAGAAACCATTGCTTCCACCACCAACTTAACTACGTTGGTGGAAAATGAAGCCTTTGCACAAACAAGTAAACTAGATCATAGCATATCTGAAAGCAGTCAGCGTAGGAAATACATTTATGCTAGAAATTTCATACAATCATATTTCCTGAATACTGTACTTACGTTTGCGGCCTCATTACAAATAAGGTTTATTCATATACTCGTTATCCCACCCGGCTTCGTTCGGCCACTCCCGTTAACTGGCTACCTACCTACCCCCCTACCCTACCTACCCTACAAACATGATTGTTGCGTAACTTAAACCGTTTACGCAGCGCACGCAACGGAAGCTCTCAAAAAGGAATAATTATGCCCGCTTTTGCAACATTTTTCATTTATGATCCCCTCCTATTGGTCGTAGCGTGGTGTTATATAGCCTTTAACCTTCCTCGATAAATGGACTATCCAACACAAAAAGATTTTTTCAATTACAACCAGTAATTCCTGAGATTAGTGCGTTCATACAAACAAACAAACTCTTCAGCTTTATAATATTATATATAAGTATAGATTGAAAGGAGCTGTCTCCTAAAGTACTTCAGTACCAACTATCTGATATAACATGAATTTTTATAGCACATAACAGTTTAAAAGTATAGTAAAATATTATGTTGCTTGATTATTTAATAGGCGTTATAAAGTCAGCTTCTGTAGTTAGAGCCTGCATTATTTTGAAAACAAACAAAGTCTCGTGGCCATAAGTTGAATGCGTCCTGGGGCCTACACCAGCTGGCTAATTATCAGTCTAATGGGTGACTCCTGACTGAAGGAGGATTTACTGCCCTGGAGCACGACAGGACACGGCGGCGCCGGCGCTTTGAAGAACGAATTCATGTCTTTACTTCACGCGCCAATTTAGCGTCTTTCATAAATATGTGAGCCAATTGCTACCTTGAAATTGTTTGTTTAGTCTCAGGAAATATAATCCTAGTTATGCTTTACGAATAAATACGTCGTAAGCAACGTATATTTATTGAAGCAATCGTTCCCTTATGAGCTTATACTGGTGCATATGTTATGGACCAAGTGACTAATACTGCATTATTCATATATGCCCAGACAATTTGAA
The DNA here is from genome assembly GCA_949775005.1 of Orthosia gothica. Classification (NCBI taxonomy): domain Eukaryota; kingdom Metazoa; phylum Arthropoda; class Insecta; order Lepidoptera; family Noctuidae; genus Orthosia; species Orthosia gothica. Next base: position 22,293,552 of record OX459037.1, read on the forward strand.
TTCACAATGCCCAATACGAGTAGACGATATGCTGAAAAGAAAACTATTGAAATAATTAAATTGACCGGGCTTTCTGAATATTAGCCTTTACTTACTAAGCAGGGTAATAAAAATATGTGTTTTATTAAATTATTTGAATGTGGACATTGATTGCAACAAAGCCGATGGCGCGGCAGCCCGCTGCCCGGTGCTCCTAATTTCTGTCTGGAGGGTTTAAGCTAACCTATCCGTATCGGGGTGCCTTAAACTACCGAGCTCGCTTCGCTCGCTCTTGGATTTATTCATTAAAAATATCGGCACCGCTTAGAAATATAATTTTATTCGAAATGATTCTATAATCCTGTTCACCAAAAATATAATTTCGCTGTGAAAATAAATTTTTCGCTGATATTTCTTGCTGAGCAAATGTTTAAAATAAAAACCGTACTAATGTACCATAACTATCGAATTGCCCAACAGTTACGTAGCAATATTCATAATGACCAGACAATGTGATAAATATAGAAGTTTAAATCAGTATTCATTACATTTCTCGATTTGACTTGACTGGATTCATAATGCCCGGGCATTATACATAGTGTACTGATTAATCACTTGGTCCATGACACATATAATTATATAAGTTATTGTTATTGGAGTAGCGGTACAAGAAGTTTTAATAATAAGTTCATTAAAGAAGACATAAAAAGTTTTATCACCAATTACGGCATACTAATTTATGTCCATTAAGCTAAGTGTCGTGTTTAGCACTAGCTAATTACTCGCTGATAGAATGAAAATATCATTTATCCATCCAATAGCAATAGAAGTTAAATTGTATTTACCCACAAAGAAACGTACGGTAAAGGCTTCCATAGGCGATGTAGCTTTAAAATTGAATATAACGTTTCGTCAAATCATGAAATACAGCTTTAAGTGCAACTATTGAGTTATAGTGATTGCTAACGCTCTTATGAGCTTTAGATCGTAAATCAAGTTGTAATAGTTAATACAATAGAAGATCTTTAAAGCGGCTATGACACACGATGTGGCGGCAATGTGTCTGGCCCATTCCCGGGAACAATCAAAGCCGGAATGACGTTCATTATTGACCAAGATCTTAAACAATCCCTAAAAGGAAAATGTACTAGTGTCAGATGATATTTCACGATGAGAAATTGATGAAGCTAGCTAATTTGGTTTAATTAAAATTGAATGCTAGGCATTCAGGACTTACGAACAGAAGCGCAGAATCATGTGAGGTATTGCTATTATACGCTTTGAAAGATTAAATCAGTCCTACCTAATCCTATCTCGCTTATTGACCTAACAGAGGATTCAAATTAACAATTGAGGTACGACTCTTACAACCACATCAGTCCTGGAGATTCTAAGTTCATTATCGGCAATGAAATAAAAATATATTTTCCGGTAGCTACCCGGCGCCGCCCCCAATATATGGGGACGTTGCTGGAGGTGCGCAATTGATAGACAAATATAATTGTAAACTTGTATTATTTCATCAATGTTATACGCCTTGCAACAAGCAGGATCTTGCAGCAGGATCCGCAGCGGCTACTCAACAGTGGACCACATACGTACGATAAAACAGGTTATTGAGAAATACAATGAGTATCTAATGACGTATTACCTTGCATTCGTAGACTACAACAAGGCATTTGATTCTCTAAAACACCTATGTATCTGGGAAGCACTACTGAGTCAAGGTGTACACAAGAAATACATCAGAATAATTAAGGGAATCTACACAAAAATGACAGCTAGAGTAAAAACAGAAAGAGTAGGAGAAAAATTCGCAATAAAGACAAGGAGATCCTCTGTCGCCGAAACTCTTCTCTGCCACTCTAGAACAGGCATTTAGAAATCTGGACTGGGACGGCTATGGTATTAAACGAAACGGAGGAAATTCAATCATCTAAGCTTTGCTGACGATCTCATTCTCATTACGGATAACCCTAAACATCTACAAGAAATGCTAGAACAGCTAGTAAGAGTGAGCACCAAAGTTGGACTTCAGTTGAACACGCTTAAAATTAAATTAATGACAAACCACATAAAAGCACCAATTTCTATAAACAACAAACAAACATCGAATATGTTGAAGAGTATGTATACCTAGGACAAATTATCTCCCTAACTCAACTCACCACTAAAGAAATTCAAAATAGGATTAACTCTTCATGGAAAAGTTATTGGTAATTAAAAGAAATTCTAAAAAATCCATCTATAACTCTAAAGCTAAAAAGACATACGTTCAACGCCTGCATCCTTAATGTTATGACGTATGGCTGCCAAACCTGGCCTCTTACTAATGAAAACATAAACAAACTAGCAACATGCCAACATAACATGGAACGCAGCGTGTTAAACTTGAAGAGAATAGATAAAGTCAAATTAAAACTCAATAGGAAATAAAAAACTTTTTTGCAAAAAAATACTACCGACTTCCAAATAAAAAAAAACATTTTTGAAAAAAATACTACCGACTTACAAACAAAAAACTACAAAGTGAAAATAACTTAATTTTGGAAGTCGGTGTCTTTCTTGTTTTCCATTTTTTTGCGATATGGAAACCGACTTCCAAAACTAAGTTATTTTTCACTTTGTAGTTTTTTGTTTGTAAGTCGGTAGTATTTTTTTGCAAAAATGTTTTTTTATTTTTCCCTTTTTAGTTGTACTTACCTAAAATAGGCAAGTTGTTTAGTAAGGTGCCTATAACGCCAGAATAGATTACGCGAATAACACGATACTTGAACATACCTGGTGAAATGAGAGATCTGCGTACCCCTTTTGAAAAAAGAGGCATCATATTTTTTTATTAGCCTATACTATCCCACTGCTGGGCAAAGGCCTATTTTAAAAAGATAATAAATAAAAAACTTTTTTGCAAAAAAATACTACCGACTTCCAAATAAAAAACTACAAAGTGAAAAATAACTTTAATTTTGGAAGTCGGTGTCTTTCTTTTTTCCCATTTTTTTTGCGATATGGACACCGACTTCCAAAATTAAAGTTATTTTTCACTTTGTACTTTTTATTTGGAAGTCGGTAGTATTTTTTTGCAAAAAAGTTTTTTATTTTTCCCTTTTTAGTTGTACCGAAATAAAATAGGCAAGTTGTTTAGTAAGGTAGGTACCTATAACGCCAGAATTGATTACCCGAATAACATGAAATTTGAACATAACCGGTGAAATGAGAGATCTGCGTACCCCTTTAGTGCGTACTGGCGTGATGTTATGTTATGAAATGGTATATACAATAAACAGACATGCGATTGCAGCAATCCCGAGGGTTTTGCCGTTATTTATTGAAGAGTTCTGTTGTGTATCTCCGAAGTTCTTCATCAGACCTTTACCAAATTAAAATGGGACCAATTTCAAAAGGGTGCTAATTAAGGCAGCTTCTTTAAAATGTCATTCTCGTCTGCAAATATATTTAGTTGTCTAATTAATTAATAGGTCAGCGACAAACTTTTAGCGTCTAATAAATGGTTTATAAGCGACCATATATTGTAAAACAAGCTACTGTTAATATGACGCAACATGGTGATAATTCTTAAGCAACTAAATTTGTGATATGTCTACTCATTGCTAGCTTCTAATAAGTGTATCAACTTCATCTATAAAATAATATCAACGTACTCTAATTTCATAGAGTCACCTTTATTTTTATACTTTAGCATAAGTAATTGATGAGTGAATCTACTATATTTGAACATAAAATTTCCTTATTATTGTCATCAAATAATGGTCAATAAAAGCTATAATTTCATGTATTCGCCTATCTATTTATAATGTTACCATAAGTAATTGACTATTATACCTACCCAAATGAACATACAAAAAATAGGGTGGTATTTAATACTTTAACTGTAATTCCCCTTTTTTCAATCAAAATATTCGAAATTACTACCAAAAATACTGAATTGCACACTAAATTTGCTCATCAAATAAATGAATTATACTATACTGCTAGATCTTTAAAGCTTAACTGTTTTACTGAATAACTATCTGTTAACTAAAAGTAAATCTAATAATTCTTCGAGTGCAACAAAATATTTAAGTTTTAAGGGAGGGGGGGAAACGAAACAAAGTCGACGGAGCCCCGCTGCGCAGGGCTCCTATTTCTGTCTGCAGGGTCTAAAGTAACCTAACATGAAGGAGATGACGGGAGCTGAGTTCGCTCGCTTTGCTCGCTCACTTCAGCTCCCGTCATCTCCTTCGAACCTAACCTATCCGTGTCGGGGTGCCCTAAGCTCCCGAGCTCGCTTCGCTCGCTCTTGGACTAATTCACATTTATTTTATATTTAATTGAATAATTTGTGTGTTGCAAACTTTCACGAAAAAAGAATATGATTTATTAATTTAGTTGTTGAATGAAAAACTTTGATTGCTAATTTTGAGGCTGGAATTTGATTTTATTAGCAGACAGATGTTGAATCTCTAAAATATATAAAGTAGCTCACTTACAACATTAGTCGCTGAGTTATCAAATCAGAAGTAAATATATTTATCGGTAGCTCGGAGTCATATTAATTTACGCTCGTAAATTGACGCTGGTTTTTTGATATTCTGTTGGAGTAGTAAAGATGATGAATTAATATAATTGAAGCTGTTCTATTAACTCGTCGCCCACATATAAAAAAAGACGCTAGGTTGCAGGTGCTAAAGAAAACTTTTGTTGCCGCACATATAATTTCCCATTTCAAAACATACTCTTTTAAACAAAAAAAGAATTTTCAAAATCGGTCCATAATTGACGGAGATATCGGTGAACATACATAAAAAAAAAAAAAAAACATACAAGAAGTCGAACATAGAACCTCCTTTTTTGTAAGTCGGTTAAAAAACTAATATTATGAACGTGACATTCACAATTAAAAGACTAAAATGGCAGTGAGCAGGTCACACACTACGAAGTAGAATAGAGAAGTGGGCCAAAGATGTTACTGAATGGTACCCGAGAGAGGGGATGAGGAAACGGGGAAAACCAGTGCGTAGATGGGAAGATGATCTCAGATCGACAGCAGGCGCTGCGTGGAAGAGAAAAGCACAAGATCGTGTACTGTGGAAGGTTCTGGGGGTGGTAGTGAGCAAGACAAACAAACCGATGTCTGATATTCTCAAAACTTATGTAAATATTAGTTTTAAGTTTGTTAATAAAGGCTATTTGAATTGAATTGAATACGCCTTGCCTAATGCGGCTCTTACAGAAGTCCCATGCATAACGAAACAAAATATCTTCAAATATTCTTAGCATTCCAAATACGAAGACTCTTCCAAAACGTGCCAGCTTTATAAGAGGCAAAGAGGTCGCGCACTAAAACAATGCAAAAATACAGTTGTTGGTGGTAATTCAGATGAGTCATATTGAACGATAACAAACATAATTTAATTAGCACATAGCTGTAAATATGTCTATGTTTGCACAAAGAACTTGATATTAAATCTTTGGTTAGTTCAGTTTTGATTCTCTTCAATGATTAAGCTTCCTTATCACATTGCTTCCAACCATTACTGCCATCCCTATGCACCGCTTAAGAAATCAGAATACAGGAAATATTACTTTTAATTAAGAATATAAATCTAAGTAGTTAAACCAAATGGCTAAGTTCAGTTAATACGTCGAGAAGCGTGAAAAGCCATACGCGATTTTTAAGGTTTTATATTCATGTACTATGCTCGACAGCTCTAAATACAACTTCACCTTTACACGACGCTGTTAATTGTGCAATGCAAGGGAAATCTCGTTTTAATTGCACGAAGCATTTTTGTTCTCTAATCAGTGTGTAGACAAAAAACAAAAAACCCGACTGTTTAAGAAGCGTACTAAAAAGACGTAAACAAGAAGAAAATCATGCTGTGCAGTCGGAGGATACATATTCACGAGCTGGCTGACCATAACCAGATGTATCCTCAGACTGCACAGCATGATTTTCTTCTTGTTTACGCCTTTTTATTTCGCTTCTTAAGCTGTCGGGTTTTTGATTTGACAGCGTCGATAAAGTCACTTTACAAACAAAAAATCGAAATCAAAATCGGTTCATCCGCTAAGGAACTATGATGTTACAGACAGATACACAGGTATACACGTCAAACTTATAAGACCCCTCTTTTTCCGTCGTGGGTTAAAAAGTGGTAATTGCACCTATCATTATGAACAACTTTTACTATACACAAGACTGCGAAAAAAAATCTGCTGCTCATTACATTTCAAGTTCAGCAAACATGAATGTTCGTAGCAGTAGTTTTTTCCACGTTTTCAGGGTAAAGCCCTTTCGATTTAGATCACACCGATAAGCAATGCGACGCAATTCGACCAAAAAGGACTTAAAATTTTCTCGACGCAATTTAAATGGCATCGCGCCATTAGTAAAGGGCCTTAGTTCCATAGTTAAAGTTATCCATAATGATGTGTACAATGACCTCTTTCTAGGAGTGGAATGCCCTGCCGGAGTCTGTGTTTCCCGATAGCTACAATCTTGGGGTCTTTAAGTCAAGAGTGAATAGGTTTTTTCTAGGCAAGCGTGCTTCACCGTCGACCACATCATCGCTTACGATCAGGTGAGATAGTGGTCAAGCGCAATCCTATAGAGAATAAAGATAAATAAATTGCGTCCTTTCAGTTACAGTCACACGTTGGCGTTAGTTAACTCTCCTAATGCAGCCAACCAACATTGGACGTAACAACAAGTTTTCTAAGAAATTCATGGGAACATTGAACTGAGCAACAATAATTAAATAACAATTAACAGGGAACATGATGCCGCTTTTTCCCGTCGCACTCCCATGAAGACGGGCACCGAGCAAAAGCTATCAGGAAACAACTGTTCAGTAATTATGTAAGATATTAAATGTAATGAGAGTGTTCTAAAGCTTTTAGATCGTAATTTCTATAAACTACAGAGAGTTTCAGATGAGTTTTGAAACGAATATGTCATCTAATCTATACCATACCAATATTATAAAGAGGAACGATTTTTTTGTTTGTTTTGTACCGAATAGGCTCCGAAACTACTGGACCGTTTTAGAAATTCTATCACCTATGGAAAGCTACATTATTCCCGAGTAACATAGGCTATAATTTATTTAAAAATATATAGAGATCCTTATGAAAATTTCAATAATGTAACCCAAAGTAGCAAAACTGCCTAAAAATTCATTATTTGGCGTGCGCTGGGAAAACTATTGATGATACATACAAATGATGTACTACATGATTAAAGTACTCATTATTAACTACAAAAATGACTGCGAGAGAATATATCTAACTATCATAGTTAAGTCACAACAGCAGCTTTTGTGTTCTAAAATTTAATTAGTTCGCTGGTAGAAACAAAAGTTGGTTACATTTGTATTTAATTGTAGTATTAATTCTTATTCAAATAAGTAGTTTAGCAAATTGGTAGGGTAGAGTAGGTAGTTAAGTAGGTAGGTTAGGTGGATGGGTAGGTAGGGTAGGTAGGTGGGTATATAGGTAGATAGCCAGTTGACGGGAGCGAAGCCGCAGGGGTCAGCTAGCTGTTTATTATATCTATAATATAAAAATGAATCGCAAAATGTGTTGGTAAGCGCATAACTCAACAACACCTGGACCAATTTGGCCAATTCTTTTTTTAAATGTTCGTTGAAGTTCAAAGATGGTTTTTACGGGGAGAAAAATTCTAATAATTGCCGGGAAAAAATAAAAACAGCCCTTTTCTTTTGCCCATACAAAAGTTTTCTAAACTAAAACGTAGTCAATTTGTAATTTATTGCTATTGTATATGCTATTTTTGCTTTGTGTAGGGTAGGGTAGTGTAGGGTAGGGTAGTGTAGTGTAGTGTAGGGTAGTGTAGGGTAGGGTAGTGCAGGGTAGGGTAGGGTAGTGTAGGGTAGGGTAGTGTAGGCTAGGGTAGTGTAGGGTAGTGTAGGGTAGGGTAGTGTAGGGTAGGGTAGTGTAGGGTAGGGTAGTGTAGGGTAGGGTAGTGTAGGGAAGGGTAGTGTAGGGTAGGGTAGTGTAGGGTAGGGTAGGGTAGTGTAGGGTAGGGTAGTGTAGGGTAGGGTAGTGTAGGGTAGGGTAGTGCAGGGTAGGGTAGGGTAGTGTAGGGTAGGGTAGTGTAGGGTAGGGTAGTGTAGAGTAGTGTAGGGTAGGGTAGGGTAGTGTAGGGTAGGGTAGTGTAGGTTAGGGTAGTGTAGGGTAGGGTAGTGTAGGGTAGGGTAGTGTAGGGTAGGGTAGTGTAGGGTAGGGTAGTGTAGGGTAGGGTAGTGTAGGGTAGTGTAGGGTAGGGTAGTGTAGGGTAGGGTAGTGTAGGGTAGGGTAGGGTAGTGTAGGGTAGGGTAGTGTATGGCAGGGTAGTGTAGGGTAGGGTAGTGTAGGGTCGGGTAGGGTAGGGTAGGGTAGGTAGGGTAGATAAATGTTCAGTGTTTTTATGGCAAAACAAAGTTTGCCGGGTCAGCTAGTTAGTAATAAAACACCGATGAGATAACCAAAGGTACCTTCAATAGACTGGAGGAGCGATTTGTAGCTGCGGTAAATATTTGTGTATGAAAACACGTACGACTTTTCTAGGTCGAAAACGAAAGTTGACTTTAAATTATTCCATGACTTTTTTGTATAAACTGCAAATCACAGGTGTCAGTCAGTAAAGTGTCGGAACTCTAACGGACATTACCTTTACTTTTTTGCTCACCTGTCTATATTGACGAAAGACTATTTATTTTGCTCAGCATGATTTACCCAAATTTCCGAATACAAATAAAAAATATATTTAAAAATAACAAACAAACCCGACTGCTTAAAAAGCCAACTGAAAAGACGTAAAGTAGAAGAAAATCATGTTGTGCGGTCGGAGGATACATCTGGTTTCGGTCAGCCAGCTCGCACATATGTATCCTCTGACTGCACAGCATGATTTTCTTCTTGTTTACGTCTTTTTAGTTGGCTTTTAAAGCAGTCGAGTTTTTTGTTATTTTTAATATATTTTTTTATTTACAACTTTTTAGTAATTTTTATTAGAATTAGGTACATTTAAACATATAAGTATTATATATATTTTTGTAATCACCTCTTAAAACCCTTCATTTTAATACCCCACACGAGGGGTTTGGAAGAAAAAAAAATTGGGCCCCCACAATAAGGCGCCCAAAATCCGTCATTTTTCTATTTTGAATTTTAATGTAGGCAGTAACACTCGCAGGGTTAAGACGAATCGATTGACGTAAGAATCATCAAAATCGGCCAACGCGTTTGGTCTCTAGAACGCTATATAGGAACAGCCATACATACATACATAGACTGATAAACACATTACCCTCCTTCGGAATTCGGGTAAAAAATTTAAGTAGATGATTGTTTGTCAGTCTACTTTAGTCTGAAACGTGACAAAATTTGGCATTAATGTTCTCAATTTAGAAACCGGCCAACGCTCTATTTAGAATACGTAAGAAACCGTGAGAAATTATTACATAATGGTCCTTCTAGGTAGTCGTAGAAAGGTTTTAAACACAGACTCGGTGATATTTTCTATATTGACTCGGTTCTCGTAAATGAGTTTAATAGCGGATAATACCATTGTAATAACGTGTAATAAATGCGGCTAGACTGTGGGTATCAATGATTGCGTGTTTAGGAAAACCGCTTTAATACTTATTTAATAATATATATTTTATTATTTATTATGTTGTTCATAATATTATAATAGACTAGCTTCTGCCCGCGGCTTCGCCCAAGCATAAAGTGTTTTATGGTCCCAAGGGAATACAAACTGTCCTATGTCCATCCCAAGGTCTTAAAATATCTCCATGCCAAATTTATTTTAACGGTTCAGTAGATCCAGAGGCTATCCCCTACAACCTCACAAAGTTTACCTCTTAATAAGATTATTAAGATTATTATAAATGCAAGTTTGGATGGATGAATCTTTCAGAATGGCTGAAACGGATCTGGATAAAATTTGGCACAGAAATAGATTATAGTTTGGAATAGCACAAATACTTTTTATCTCAGTAGTATGTTCACGCGGGAGATTTCTTTATATTTGATGGATATATAGATATACTAGCTGACCCGGCAAACTTTGTTTTGCCATAAAAAGACCAAACATTTATCTACCCTACCCTACCCTACAATACCCTACCCTACCCGACCCTACCTTACCCTACCCTACCCTACACTACACTACCCTACCCGACCCTACACTACCCTACCCTACCCTACACTACCATATCCTACCCTACCCTACCTATAAACCTCACGGAGCCCGAGACCTTTCCAACGAATGCAAAACCATCGAAATCGGTTCGTGCGTTCTGGAGTTTTATCGTCAGGAAAAAACCCGACTTATTTTTATATATTAGATGGATATGGATATATCATTCTAGTTTGGAGGTATGAGGAACAGGGTGTAAAGTCCCACAAACATCCATAGAAAAGTGAAGATCCGCCGAGCAGACGGGTGTTGTGTCCTGGTCCTGGTTATTGTAGGCTTTTTGTATGTGTTCAAAACGCGCCGAAAACTTTGCTTGCGCTATGCAGGATTTGTGTGACGTCATATCATTAGTTCGTATGTGGCGACGTTGGTACCGCTACATCACTCCCCTCCAGAGACCGGAGGTCGATAGCTGGTTGAGTCGTCCGTACATCTCGTGATGCATGCGAGACCAGTGGAAGGTTGGTTCCCGTGAGTCGGAACCGGAAGACGCAGAGTTCGCGGTGAGTCGGAACTGTTTGCGGTTGTGCCCCAGTGAGTAGGGGTGATGATATCCCAGTGAGTCGGAAACTGGCTGGCTGTGTGACTCGCTGCTCGAAAGCTTGAGGAAGTGATGATGAGGTCTCGATTAAATAGCTCTACGCGAAGGGTGCGCTGATGTTCATGTTCGAGGAACTTCTTCCGAACGGAACTCTTCCGCGTCTGACTTTTACTGCTTCTCTTCCGATTGCTCTTCCGTCAGTATTACTGTCTCTTTGGTGTCGTTATTTGCGCTCATGTCAGAGGCGCTCTCAGAGACGCACATCGTTTCTTCGATGAGACATAATTATGTCACTATAGTGATATGAAATTCGTCAAACATATTCAGTGACTTTGGACGTTCAGCATTCTGAGGTTCAGCAAGTTTGCGCCGTTTTGCACACAAAGAAAGTTTTTGGCACCTACGTCAAAAACATCCTTCCTTAGTGGATGCCTACGTCATAAGAGGAATAAGTGTGCAAAATTTGAAGTTTCTAGCCCTAAAGGTTTGGCCTGTGCGTTTATTTAAAACTTTCATCACCTATTTTACCCTCTTAGGGGTTTGATTTTTGGAAAACACTGAAATACGTAACTCATTATTTTTGCCGTACTCAATTCGTACGAAATTTCTTGCAAATATGTCCGAGAAATAAAAAGTTTCATACAAACTTGTATCCCCTATTTCACCCCCTTAGGGGTTGAATTTTGAAAAATCCTTCCTTAGTGGATGCCTACGTCATAAGTGGAATACGTCTGCGAAATTTTAAGTTTCTACCCCTAAGAGTTTGGCCTGTGCGTTTATTTCAAACTTTCATCCCCAATTGTACCCTCTTAAGGGTAGAATTTTGGAAAACGCTTATATATGTAACTCATGATTTTTACCGTACTCATTTCGTACGAAATTTCATTCAAATATGCACTAAGGGTGCCTTGGTTTGCCTTTTAAATATATATGTAAACAAAGTGCGTGACACTACATTTAGTTTGTACATTTGAATTTGCCACGTAATAACTTTGATGTATAATTTATCTGTGAACTTGTTTGATTCTATGGAGCGTCCTGTCATATTGAAGGACTGACACAGCTTGATAATTATAGAGGTTATTTAAGTGAGAACTATATTGTAATTTGAATATTTAAATAATAGTGATTAATGAGACTGGTGAAACAATAGCTTTAAATGTTGTTTCTCTTTTCAGGTAAAATTAGTTATTAGGTAATGCTAAGGCATGTTTTGTAAAAGTGTTAAAACTAGTTTAAGTAATAAAATAAAATTTCTCTTTTCAGAGCAACTCAATTTTGGTTATAGTTTTACTGTTCACCATAATATCCAAGGATAATTATAAATTAGCACATTATAAAACAACATTTGTACAGCTGGTTACCAGAAATAATGGAGAAATTAAGATTTGAGTTCATGGTCAAGGCCAGTGAAGATGTAAAAACAAGTATTATTTGTGTAACGTCAATCACGGATCTAGATGGCCGAACCTTTGCGATCCCTGATAAATTACAGCCTGTAAAATTACATGATGCAATAATAAAGACCCAAATCTATCAAAAAGTAAAGGCTACACTACTAAAACGGCATGAGAAACGACAGGTGTGGATTTCCATGAACCCGGAGATGAAGGCGGTTTATTGTGATGAAGATGGAAATAAAGAATTTATGGGATACCTATTGGAGGAACAAACAAAACCAGAACAACCAAAACCACAAACTTCTTCAACAGGGATTTCAGAAGAATCTCTAGCAAGAATCATAGAAAGGTTTGCTGAAATAAAGAAAGATTCATCAAAACCTTTTAATATGGGGAAAATGGTAGAAAAATTTGTTATAGAAAAATTCAATAGCAAGATAACAAATGTGTCCCAGTGGATGACTACCTTTGAAGCGGAATGTGTTCGTATAGGAATAGAAGAAGATGTCAACAAAATTGAAATTTTTAGGTTATTTATAGAAGATTCTTGTTTAGACTGGTATAGTTCCATGCTTATAAAACATACAATAAATTCAGAATGGGCAATGTGGAAAAAGAACTTTTGTGAAACATATGCGGATAAGGGTTGGTCACCGATCAGGTATGCAATGTTATTTAAATACAGACAGGGCTCATTACTGGAGTATGCGTTAAAGAAAGAGAGACTACTATTAGAAATAAATAAAACCATAGATAAACTTACTCTAATTGATCTGATTGCCACTGGATTACCGAATTTTATTGCAGATAAGATTGATAGGAATAGTTTAAAGGAAACTAAAGACTTATTTAATAATCTAAGAAGTTTAGAGCATATGGTAAACAAAAAAACATTTGATAAAAAGATAGGAACTTCCGAAAGTAAAATTAAAGAGAAAAATGTGAAGTCCCAGTTTAGTCCGTGTAAAATTTGTGAAAAAGAGAATAAAGGTATACGTTACCACCCGGAATCCCAATGTTGGTTCAAAATTAAAAATAACGATAGACCAAAAAAATATCAAATAAGGAGTGTTAACAATTCTGAATTAGAGACAGAATTAAATGAAATTCATCCAAAAAACTAATAGTGCCGCCATTAATAAAAATTAAATTACTAATAAATGACACTTTGGAAACATCAGGAATCTATGATTCAGGATCTAATGTGTCCTTAATAAATTCAAGGTAATTATCTTTAAAAAAAATACCTACTAATGATAATAACGCAGGTTTAAAAACAATTAATGGCGTAAAAAAATCAATAGGAATGGTAACTTTAAAAATAATAATTTTCAAAATTGAAAAACATGTTAATATTTTTGTTATAGATGAAGACAACTTTGACTATGATTTCCTAGTTGGGTTAGACTGTATACAAAAATTTAATTTATCTCAAAATGAGAATTTAAATATCACCCAAAATGTCCTCAGCAATAATAATAAAAACTACATAAAAAATAAAGAAAAGCAACCTATAAACACTAACAAAGTTCCTGGCAGTTCAGGTAGTGGCATAGAGAATAAACAATGTATATATAATGAAAAAAAAGGTGAGGATATTACAAAGAAAAATAAAAAAGAAACTATCATTAATGAGTATAAAATAAACTTTAATGAAAATATAATAGTCGATAATTTTGATATTTCAGTAAATAATTTAGATCTTAAAAAAAATCTGATATTGATAAATTGATATGCAAGTATAATTCAGTCTTCGCTAAAGACAAATATGATATAGGTACTGTGAAAGGTTATGAAGCCCATATTGATTTGTTGATAGATAAATACTGTAGTAAAAGACCGTATAGGTGCTCTATTGAGGATATGAAAGAAATTGAACATCAAATATCAAAATTACTAAAAAATCATTTAATTGAGGAGTCATATAGCCCTTTTGCCGCTCCGGTAACACTAGCATTTAAAAAAGAAGAAGGAAGGAAATCAAGGCTTTGTATAGATTTTCGCGAATTAAATAAAATTGTAGTTCCCCAATCGCAACCATTTCCGCTAATCGAGGATCTAATGGTTAAAACAAGGAAATGTAAATTTTTTTCAACATTCGATGTAAACTCAGCATTCTGGTCTATACCTCTTAAAATTGAAGATAGACACAAAACTGCATTTGTTACTCAAGAGGCACACTTTCAATGGACTTGTTTACCTTTTGGTTTAAAAACTTCTCCCGCTATTTTTCAGAGAATTTTGAGTAGTATTATAAGAAAGCATAAATTGTCAAATTTTACTGTCAATTACATCGACGATATTTTAGTATTTTCTGAAACGTTCGAAAAACACATTGAACACTTATCTTTGTTATTGGAAGCAATTTTAAAAGAAGGTTTTAAATTAAAATTCACTAAATGTAACTTTGCACAGGACTCTGTAAAATATCTAGGGCACATAATAAAAAACAATACTGTCACTCCATTAAAAGATAATTTGATTGCCATAAAAGAATTTCCAATTCCAAAAACACAAAAAAATGTCCGACAATTTTTAGGAAAAATTAATTTCTATGGAAAATATGTGCCAAATATTTCAATTATATTGGATCCTTTACATAATTTATTAAGAAAAGGAGAAAAATTTGTTTGGTCTGATAAATTTCAAGAATCCTTTGATACAATAAAAAAACTACTTTGCTCTAAACCTATTCTAGCCATCTTTGATCCAGACTTGCCAATACATATTTATACAGATGCTAGCATACAAGGTATAGGTGCGATTTTAAAACAAATTCAACCCAACGGTGATGAAAAGCCTTGTGCATATTTTTCCAAAAAATTAAACGATTCTCAAAAAAAGAAAAAAGCCATATATCTTGAGTGTTTGGCAATAAAAGAGGCGGTAAAATACTGGCAACACTGGCTTATAGGAAAAACATTCACGGTTTTTTCAGATCACAAACCTTTAGAAAAAATGAATATTAAAGCCAGAACGGACGAAGAACTGGGCGATTTAACGTATTATTTGTCGCAGTTCAATTTTAAAATAATATATTCTCCGGGGAAATATAATATAGAGGCAGACACTTTAAGCAGAAACCCTGTGTTAGAATCGTATGAAAATCAAGATAGTAGTTTAAAAGTAGTAAATTTTGTGAAATTAGAAGACATACGAAATGATCAAGATAAAAATGAAGATATAAAACAAAATATAAATAAACTTATTTTCAAACATAATATATATTATAAAAAGATAGGAAAAAATGAAAAGATTGTACTAACTGAGGAGTTTAGTAAAAAAATTATAAAACATGTACATCACTACTACTGCCACATAGGAAGACAACAAATGGCAAACAAGATTAAACCCTTTTATCAAGCTAAAAACTTATTGGATAATATAAAAAAAATTTGCGAAAACTGTGATGTCTGTATAAAAAATAAATCTAGAGGACAATACAAGTTTGGACTAATGTCTCACTTAGGTCCCGCTACCTATCCGTTCGAAATAGTGTCTATAGACACCATAGGGGGATTTGGTGGTGCTCGTTCAACAAAAAAATATTTACATCTTCTAGTAGATCACTTCACTCGTTACGCCTATATTTTGACATCCAAAACCCAGAGTGCAAATGATTTTATAAAACTTGTCCAAAAAGTAACACAAGATTATAAAATTTACTTGATTCTATCAGATCAATATCCAGGCATAAATTCAAAGGATTTCAAATTTTTTTTAGAAAAGGAAGATATACCTATAGTTTTTACAGCAGTAAATGCGCCATTTTCAAATGGATTGAACGAAAGGTTAAACCAAACGTTGGTAAACAAAATTCGTTGCAAGATTAATGAAAGGAGAGACAAAATTGCTTGGACAACTATTGCTCACGAATGCACTGAAAAATATAACGAAACTGAACATAGTGTAACAGGGTTCTCTCCAAAATATTTATTGGAGGGAAAAAATGTTGACATTCTACCAGATGAACTGAAACAAAATATAACACAGAATCATCTATTGCGAGACCGAAAAATTGCCTTAGAAAATAGCATAAAATCCCACAATTATAATAAACAAAGATTTGATAAAAACAGAAAACATTATGAACTTAAAGTCGGAGATTCTGTATATGTTGAAAACGGAAATCGGTTAAACCGAAAAAAACTAGACGAGTTGAAAATTGGACCTTATCAAATTGTAGACAAAATATCCAATTCAATTTACAAAGTAAACACGGGTCACAAAAAGTCAGAGTCGAATCTCTTCCATATTACAAAACTTATTCCAGTAGTAGAGTAAAACAGTAAAACTTTATAATTTAGAAAGAGGGGGGGGGGAGATGTAAACAAAGTGCGTGACACTTCATTTAGTTTGTACATTTGAATTTGCCACGTAATAACTTTGATGTATAATTTATCTGTGAACTTGTTTGATTCTATGGAGCGTCCTGTCATATTGAAGGACTGACACAGCTTGATAATTATAGAGGTTATTTAAGTGAGAACTATATTGTAATTTGAATATTTAAATAATAGTGATTAATGAGACTGGTGAAACAATAGCTTTAAATGTTGTTTCTCTTTTCAGGTAAAATTAGTTATTAGGTAATGCTAAGGCATGTTTTGTAAAAGTGTTAAAACTAGTTTAAGTAATAAAATAAAATTTCTCTTTTCAGAGCAACTCAATTTTGGTTATAGTTTTACTGTTCACCATAATATCCAAGGATAATTATAAATTAGCACATTATATATATATAGTAGATTATGACAAAAAAAAATATTAAAGTGATTCGTAAAGCTCATTTTATCCAGTTTGTTTTTGTATTCTACTCGTAAGGTATCTGCGTACCAACAGTAAATCGATTAAACAAACGTACCTAAATAATTCGTTATCAAATATCAATTCATCTTGAATAAACAAGTAATTATGTCCAGGCCGGACAGTGGAAGATTGATGTGTTCATGAATTAATACCACGTTTCGTATTCAAACACCTAGCGAACACAAAAAAGATTTAATATGGACCTCTAAAAGCAGTAATATTTCAAAGGTATACTTATTATTAATTAGCTTTCACAGAAATGTATTCCATTTCGTTCAACAGACGTATATGATTACTGCTGAGATAAAAAGATACGTTCTACATCGTATACTTTAGAGCCTAGAATATTTCCTGGTTCATAAAGCAGTCATAAAAAATCTGCGTCCGTTGATTAAGATCAGACTCTTCGTAATCTCGGAGAGCGTGTGAAAACAGACGCCATCAAGGAAAAGGTATGCATAAATTAAAAAGAAAATGAGGACAAGAAAAAGTTGCGAAGGATACGAGTGACTCGTATTGAGTTTCATAAATAATACGAGTTTCTGGGTAAAGATTTCTAACTGTCAGACCGTGGAACGATTGTAAATGTTTTCAACAAACACAAAATGTAAAGCAGGACTGTACACCCGATGAACCGGTGAGATTGTCGCAGAGTTATAGGGATATGTTCCTGCTCAAAATGTTGGAGGTGCGAATTTTGAAAATGTTGTCAATACTGGTTTCTAAAGAGTTTGATTTGCGAAATATAAGACCTTTAGAGAATATTGAACCGACACGAATTTGAAAACCACGAGACAGGAAGAAGAAATAAAGAAAAAAGAAAAGTGTTTATTCGACACAAAAACGAAGAACAAATTTTAGATTTTTCCTTACATGAAACCCTCAACTATAGTATTAGTAAGTACTTAAATTATAATAGTAAAGAAAAGTAAGATTAAAATAAAAAACTCAATTTGAGTACCTAATAGGATGATGAATAATTAAAAGCAAATGCATTATTTGTGCGTGGAAAGCATCATTAGGCAAAGATCTATATATATTTTGAATCTTGATTGTCTAAGTTTAAATGATTTAGAGATAACGACGATTAATAAACCTTCAACTAAACAGGTTAACAACCTGTCATAAACTGTACTATTCTATTGTGGTTTATAACATAGGAATACTTATCTGAGCGAAGGATTTCCAAATAGGCTTGTTTTGCGCTAACGATGCCCACTTGATATTAAACCTATCAAGCTTATCGCGATAATAGATAAACTTTAAACAACAACGCTTTCCATAAAATTTTAGATGAAGGCCATGTTTATTGAAAATTGATATGGTACAATATCGAACCGCGCCGTAACAGCATAATTCATAAGGAACTTCACATTTTCATGATTCTTGGAGGCTGTTATGCAAAAGAGCCACCGTACAATGGGAACAAATATGTAGCGACATTGTTGAGATAGTACATAATAACGTTAAGATTCTGCGGGGCTGTAACAATTCGCTTAACAACCCGGTACGCCGTTCAACTCAATAGGGACACTTAATTTTACTCCACAAAAGTGCTAGGTTCTTAGTTATGATTATAAAGCATTAACGTCTACATTGTAATCAGTTAATCCAACCGGTTGGTGTACAGCAATTTATGTTATATGCACATTAAAAACGTGTCCTATTGGCTCCATAGCTTCTACGGTGCCAATGTTGCAAACGAATAGAAAAGTAGTTGGTTTTATAATGTTCATAAAAATATTTTTATTATTCGATGCTCATTTACATAAAAGTTAAGTGCATGAATTAAGTGTAGGATTATCATCAGTAAGTGGTACACACTTATTAGTCAAGTATTTTTCTTTCTTTTACGAATAATGCCAAAATGTATATAATTTCTTTATAAAAGCATATTTCACATTGAAACACGTTTTATATGTATGTCAGACGTAAATAAGAATTGGCAAATAGCTGTAAAATGTGTCATTTCCGCAATAAAAACAATATATTTATATTATGTTTAATTCATTTCTAACGCGAAATGCCATTGGATGAGTAATATTTAAAATTGGAAACAATATGTTAAAATAGACAGTTTCTTTTAAATAAATGGTACCTACTATTAGTATGTCATCAAATCAAATATATTCGATACACTGGATGGCTATTTCTACAATCGAGCACAATACGACACAATAATGACTTATCGATATCTATCTACACACACAGGTAACTAATGTTTTAGAGTCGAGAGGATGAAGGCGCTTTTCGGACGATTCGACAGAATTGGCGGGAATATTTATTACGAATCGTTCATGACCATGAATATACAAGTATGTGAGAACAATAAAAGGGATGGAAAATATATAAGTTTTCTTACTTTATACATGCAAATACAATTTCAGATATTTTCAACCTTTTTTGACGACGCTTTTTGCGTGACTTATAAAAAAAAACTTCTTCTTTGGTAGGTACTAATTTGTATCACTTTGTAGTGTTTTTGTTAGGAAGTCGGTAGTATTTTATTGTAAAAAAGTATATTTTTTATTTTTCACTTTTTATTTGTACCTAATAGACAAGTTCTTTAGTATGGTACCTATAATGCCAGAATAGATTACCCGAATATTATGAAACTTGAACATTACTGGTGAAATGAGAGTGCACCAAGGTGAACTGTACACATCTGCGTACCCCTTTAGAGTGTACTGGCGTGATGTTATGTTATAAAATGGTATAAACAATAAATAGACATGCGATTGCAGCTATCCCGAGAGATTTGCCGTCATTTATTGAAGCGTTCTATTGTATAACTACGAAGATCAATCTACAGACCTTCACCAAATTAAAATGGGACCAATTTGGGAATAATCTCTGTCAAACAAAAAAAAAGAATTTTCATAATCGGTCCACAATTGACAGAGGTATCGGTGAAAACACACAAAAAGAAACTAACATAATTTCGAACATAGAAACTCCTCCTTTTTGGAAAGTCGGTTAGTAAAAGATAGGAAGTAAAGAAACAAATTACATTGAAATATCTGAACAATAAAGGCATACCTACCCACCGTGAAACCGAACCTAACTTAATCAATTACGTATTGAAAGGCATATAGCACTTTATTAGGCATAGAGCTGCAGGTTTAAATGCTTTCAACGCTACCAAGAGAAATATTATAAGGGGATAATGCGAAGAGTGAAACATTACCACGGCATGGGCTATACAGGCGTGTCTAACATGAAATAGAAAATTTTATATAGCAGCTGGAATTGATTACCACTACGAGGAAATAAGCGATAAAAAAGATCCAATAATTAACTTACGTGCTAAATAAAAAATAACGTACATTATACTTATTTTGCTAATCGAAAAGATTTTTATATAAGCTGATGATGAGATCATGTAATATTTAGAAGCAATATTCTATCAAAATCAAATAGTTTATTTCATATAATATAGAATAGAAGTTTATTTCTCTCAAAAAGGTACATTTCGTTTAATAATATCTAGGTTACAGCAGATTCAAACCTTTGTGAGAGCTGGAGTCTATACTGGATTCGAGACCTGTATGACAGATCTCCAGGCTCACACCCATAAAAATTACAATACTATGGTGCACTTACGTACTACAACAATGTGAAAGTATCAAATTGCGAGGAAGAGATACAAAAACAAAAGGAGATGTGCCATGTGTGTCTTTGGAGAGTGTTGTGTCCGTGAGTGCAATATAACTAATATAAGTCTTCACCCCAGCATATAAACCTCAGGGGTACTTTTGAAATGTCAAACAAACAAGAAGTTTACTCTAGTTGCAAATTCGCAAGCGTCAGTAGGTGACATTGGAGAAGAATTTGCAACTCCACGGACACTCTTTTCCATCAGTTTTTAACCGACTTCCCAAAAAGGAGGAAGTGTCGGAGAAGGAGGTGACGGAATCGGTGTACATAACGCAAAAAAATGGTACCTACGAAAGACACCGACTTCCAAAAATAAAGTTATTTTTCACTTTGTTTTTATTTGGATGTCGGTAGAATTTTTTTGCAAAAAAAAAACTATCGCCCCCGAAACCCCTACATACAAAATTTCATGAAAATCGTTGGAGCCATTGCCGAGATTCATCTGATACATATATAGCGCATGGACTTCCGGTATCATTGAACCAGAGATTTATAGCACAACGCATGCATATTTATGGCTGTTCTTAATTATTTAAAGTTATCTTATCTCATATAATATATAAAATTGCATATCGTAATAAACAATAAGATACGTATCATCGGCCAATAAATGAGTGAGTAGCATCATATCCCGAGGCGTAATAGGCACTCAGACGGGAAATATGATGTGAAGCATAACAAACTACAGGTCTTGGGAACATTCTTTTATGATGCAATAATTGACAAAGAGGAAACTTGATGAATTGATGTGAAACCATGATGAATCGACCGCACTAATGAAGATTATGAGCTAAGAGTTACGGTAAAAAGAATGATCATGTGGATACACATCTTTGATAGACCGCAATGACCCCAGCCCGCTAAATACCTACGAGTTGTATACGACGTCAATCCGCATCTTCAAAAAGTGTTCTAACTCAAAAAAAAAAAATTGTGGGAAATGAGCAAATACTAACTTTAAAACTTTCGCGTTTCAATCATCGCGTTAAATTTCCCGTGATAATTATATTGTTTTCAATGAGCAAATACGTCTTCAAAAAGGTATAATGTTGACTGTACTTTTTTTTACTTAAGGTTACACTAGTCGAAAATTCTTCCATACAAATGTAGTCTAGCGATTACTCCACTGTTTGACGATGTACGTTCAAAATAAAAAAAAATATCAATTTGTCTCCTCATTATCTAGTCCTGTATGGAAACAAAAAAGTAAAAAAAAATATATATATCTGAAAGTTATGAGCGTCGAAAATTCCATATTTCAACACTAATTTTAACGCATCTTTGGGATGAAATAAATACCATAAGTAGGAAAATTGCAAAACGGTCTCCATACAGGGATAGATTAGTAATTCAACAATGCAAATAATTTTGTTTTAAAAATATACATTTAGTAGTTTTTTCATGATAGCTAGACTTCCAAAGTTCTGTTTACAAAATTTCACGCGCTCGTTTTCGTCTTAAATCATCATCCACTTCGATACAAATTTGCAAAAGAGCTAATTAGTACGCAAACTAGCTTCTTACTGCTCATCACATCTCTCTTTGGCACGTGTTGTCGGATGAGATAGCATGCATTTTAACCTTGCGCACAAAATAGTTCATGCCGTCGACTAGGGGAACCTTAAGCGGCAGTTCTTAAAAAATTACTTACCCACCAAACTGCGAGGCAGTTTATCGGCGGGATTAGCGCTCGTATAACAATTGGTTTACACTTAAACTTATGACTTTTAACTTATTGGTTTACGGTGATTTAGGCTGTCCCTTTCTTACACATAATTCGGGATAGGTAGATTCGGTGTAGGCTTTTTAAGGTCAGTTTATAGCGCAACCAAAAGTAACAGAAATTTTGAATTCTGGCAATCTCATTCTGAGGCTGCGAAATAACAAATGTTTTGTGACATTAACTCCACTTTATCACAATATGCAATACTAAATAGCTTTGTAGGTATCAAGATTACTCATCTCTTAGTTATCTGAGACATTTATCTAAATAAAGCGTTTCAAAGCGAGGTTTTGACAAAAGTAGGCTCGCTCTAATTTATTGGTATAATCACATGTGTGGGTGTGAACTTGCTACCATAACTACTATGCCGAATGCCGACATACTTTTGTTCCATGACCATATTTGAAAACCGTTTTATTTAAGTAATGTCAACAATTGTCGAAGCTATCTTAGGATACCTTCGCGACCTCAATCGCTTTTAATGTTCAATATTCCTCTTTTCACCTATAACCTAGCTTAAAGCTCTGTTCACAACGACTTGGTTAAAGTATAAACAGATATTATAAACAGTGCAAATAAAGCGTCTGCCTGACATCGAACCCAGGCAGGCGCTTTACTTTGTGTAAATTATTTCATAACCACTGCTCTCAAAACGGTGAAGGAAAACATCGTGAGGAAACCGGCATGTCCTAGAACCAAAAATTCGAAGACATATGACATCCACCAACCCGCACTGGGCCCGCGTTGTGGATTACGGCCCATTCCCTCTCACCGAGAGGAGGCTTGTGTCCCAGCAGTGGGCACATTAAAAGTTTGATGATGATAAACAGCGACTTCACAAAACACTACAGACTTTATTCTAATAGTAAGTTATTCGGAGAACAGAAAACTGTCATATTATTATTTTAACCACAGATAATAATAAAATATTCCCTACCGCTCATGTTTGCACCACCTTGGCTAGCTCTGAAATTTGCGCTTTAGCCGCAGTTGTTTTAGTTAGTTACGTCATAAAAGGAACGTTTATTTGCCTTGAGCCTGGGTGTTGGTATGCCAGTAAATCATATTTCTCATCTACTTAAATAAATATAATAAAACCCATTTCCATATTGGTAAGCAGAATCCGTTGTCGTTTTGTGTAAACAACCCACACTTAGTGATAATTTAAATTTAATGGATCCAATTTCTCTAAAGCGAGTCGTGTGAAAGCCATATTTCAAAAAAGGAATCAATGAAACTGAAAATGCAAGAGAAAAGTAAATAAAACATATTTAAATAAACAATTTTCAAGTTCAGACGTCTTAGAAAGCGGAGGTCGTCGACATTATCTTTTTCTTCGGCACATGTCATTAGGCAAAACGTCGCAATTGTACCATTTGAAAGCGAAATGCTTTTACATTTTCATTCACGAATGTGAAGACGAGAGTAAAAGATTGAGCAATTTGAGTAACAATTGAACTCTTTATATTATATATTCAACAAGCATCATTGTAAGCCATAAAGCTCCGGAGGTAAATTACAGCGGAATATGACAATATCACTTAGTTTGTTCACCTGCCTCTATCATAGAGCATGCAGTAATAAAATATGAGTCATGTAATATTCGAATAAATATACTGAGAATGGAGCTTTTATTGTGAAAAGATTTTTTTATCATTATCTATGTAAATAAAACAAAGACGGGTTTGTTACAACACTTATAACTCGAGATCTGCTGGACCAATTTTCATGGTTTTTGATTCGTTGGATTTGTCTCCGCCCCGAATAGCAGAATACATCTTAAAAACATAGGGTAGGTAAGGTAGGGTAGTTATGGTAGGTAGGTAGCCAGTTGACGGGAGCGAAGCCGCGGGGATCAGCTAGTCTATATATATAAAAATCAATTGCTGTTCGTTAGTCTCGCTAAAACTCGAGAACGGCTGGACCGATTTGAATAATTCTTTTTTTGTTATGTTCGACAGAATACAGGGAAGGTTTAAAAGCAAAAAAAAAAAAAAAGTTTGGTTGGATAGGGTAGGTAGGTAGAGTAGTGTAGTGTAGGTAGGTAGGTAGGGTAGGGTAGGGTAGGGTAGGGTAGCGTAGGGTAGGGTAGGGTAGGGTAGGGTAGGGTAGGGTAGGGTAGTGTAGGGTAGTGTTGGGTAGAGTAGTGTAGGATAGGGTAGTGTAGCGTTGGGTAGGGTAGGGTAGGGTAGTGTAGGGTCGGGTAGGGTAGGGTAGTGTAGGGTAGTGTTGGGTAGAGTAGTGTAGGATAGGGTAGTGTAGCGTAGGCTAGGGTAGTGTTGGGTAGGGTAGGGTAGGGTAGGGTAGGTAGGGGGTAGGTAGTTGAAGACGGCGCCTACCACTCGGCGCTCTGCGAACTAGGGAGGTTCCCCGGACATGGTCCGAGACCTTGGGGACTCGTTTTATTAAAGGTCAAATATATACAATTTCTTATGAACTATTAACATGCTACTCAGTCTCTTGACGAGTTTCTTAAATTTACATTTTATACTAATTAAAATAACTTATGATTAAAACATATTTTACAGCAAAAATATTTTAGCAGTAGCTAGATTCAGTTGGTTTCTGATGTATACTGCTCTGTACGCTTCCAGACTTACATAACAATGTAAGTCTTCGAGCATTGATGTTAATGGCTTATTTATTTTTGCTGACTGTCCTTTGAGCTACTGTTAGGCAGTATGCTGTGAATGTTTCTCTGTAAATTTTCCTACTGATTAGTTCATGAAGGTTCCCTTGTGTGATCTGTATCCCTAGCTGCTGCATGGTGTTGTATCTGTCTAGGGCATATACCGGGCAGTCCGTAATTACGTGGATCGCCGTTTCGCCTACGTCATCGTCACATGTGCATGATGGGCTTTCCTTACACCTGAATCTATTCAGGTATTCTGAAAACCCACCATGCCCCGTCAAAACTTGGGTTAATAGCCCTGTTGGTCTTATTTTTCTTACTATTTTGTAGGCTTTCACGGCGTCCGGAAAGAATAGTTTTGTGGTGGCGGCTGTATCACCCATTGAGTATCTCCGGTTCCATTCGACGAGCGAATCCTGACGGATTTGTCGCTTGACGAATGAAACCGGGCGCTGGTCGTAGTCTGGTTTCTTTTTAAGTTTTAATGCCGCTTCTTTTGCCAACTGGTCGGCTCTCTCGTTCCCCTCCAGTCCCGCGTGCGCCTTGATCCAAAACAGAGCAACATGCTTGTTTTGGATGCTGCACTGCCTCAAGTTCTCCCGGGCTTCGACTGCAAGGGGGTGAAGAGAGCGGTGGTTTTTGACCGTTTCCAGTGCCGATCGCGAGTCACTGAAAATACCAAAAGTCGAGTCTTTTTTCTTGGCGATCTCCCGCGTGGCTTTGCATATGGCCAGCAGTTCGGCCTGGTAGACCGTGCAGTAGGACGACAGTTTAATCTTTTGGCATCCGGTTTCGGCGCCATTGCTCCAAAAAGACAATGCCGCCCCCACCTTGCCATCGATTTTGCTGCCGTCCGTATAAATCTGCACTGCTTGTGAGCAGTGGTCTGCAAGTTGGTCCTGATCTGCCAGGCATATGAATTGCAGGCTCATATGCTCCGCCGGGTGGGGTGTAGAGGCAAATGCGGCGCGTCGCTCGACGTCCCCATCTCCCAGTGCCGACCGGGGCGACCCCCTCCTTGCCTCATATAGGGCAGCTGCCTCTCGTATTCGGAGGTCGAGGGGAAGTATCCCGGCCAACACTAGTGCCGAGTTTAGGGAAACGGTGCGATAGGACTTGCACAATTTCTGTGCAAATCCCCGCTGGACCGCATTTAACCTCTTTGTGACGCACTGTTTTGTGGCTGCAGGTGCCCATGCACCTGCCGCGTACATTATTACCGGTTCCACCACTGCCGTGTACATGGTGCGGATGACGTCGGGGTGGAGGCTCCAGCTGACCTTCGCAGCCCTCGACAACTGCTTATAAAAGTCCGTCGCCTTCTGACAAACGTTGGCGACGTGCTTGTTAAACGTAAGCTTGTTGTCGATTGTTAGCCCCAGGATCTTGATTTCCTGCGTCATGCCAATGGCTACCCCTCCCATGCTGAGCCGTGGGGTGTCGAACTTCAGTTGCCGCGTGATTACCATCGCATTGGTCTTATGCGGTGCGAATTTCAACTTATTGCTGACACCCCACTGATAAACATGGGCGAGGGCGTCATTGGCCGGGTAGGGTAGGGTAGGGTAGGGTAGGGTAGGTAGGTAGGGTAGGTAGGTAGAGTAGTGTAGTGTAGTGTAGGTAGGTAGGTAGGGTAGGGTAGGGTAGGGTAGGGTAGGGTAGGGTAGGGTAGGTAGGTAGAGTAGTGTAGTGTAGGTAGGTAGGTAGGGTAGGGTAGCGTAGGGTAGGGTAGGGTAGGGTAGTGTAGGGTAGGGTAGTGTAGGGTAGTGTTGGGTAGAGTAGTGTAGGATAGGGTAGTGTAGGGTAGGGTAGGGTAGTGTAGGGTAGGGTAGGGTAGTGTAGGGTAGGGTAAGTAGGGTAGATAAATGTGTGGTGTTTTTATGGCAAAACAAAGTTTGCCGGATCAACTAGTTACTATATAAAAATTTGATTATCTTTATGAGGAGTTACATGGCCTGAGGTTTTACTTTTCTCATGGGATTTATGAACACGATCTCAGTCATTTCCTATTTTCTTTAATAATAATTAAAAAACCAATCACTATAACGAGAGGATTATTGCTATATTAAGTCTTTATTATCTTTCATTATGGTTAAGAGGAAATGTATAAGCTATTGACATCTATGACTAATTGTAGTAATCAAAATGAAAGGCTCCGATAATTACTGATAAACCTTTAGTACCTTACCTAACGTTAATAAAGAACTTAACTTTAATAACGTATCTTACAATACTGTTGTTATAATGTGATATATAAATAAATATAACAATATTTGTTTATTTATTTATGTACACACAAAACACTTAATAGAGAAAAAATAATACAGATAGAAGAGCACAAAGGATCTATATATAGGTAGCTTCTTATTTCAATTGAAATTTCTTCCAGCAGACCTGCGACAGGAAAGTTGGATGATAGACGAAGACAGTGTGTAGAAAAAAATAAGGAAACTTAAAATAGACTATTATTATTACACATATATCTTAACTATATATTATATATACTAGCTGACCCGGCAAACGTTGTCTTGCCATAAAAGTAACAAAACACCAAACATTTTTTTTTTGAATTCATTGTACTTTTATCCTACCCACCCTACCAACTCCACCTACCCTACCTACCTTCCTTACCCTACCTATCTTACCTACCTACCTTTCCCTACCTACCTACCCTACCTACCTACCTACCCTACCTACCTACCTAACCTACCCAACCATATCCATGGGTGGATAGGGTAGGTAGACTCTATCCAACCCAGCATATTTTTATTTGTTTTTCAACCTTCCCTGTATTCTGGCGAACATAATAAAAAAAGAATTATTAAAATCGGTCCAGTCGTTTTTGAGTTTTAGCGAGACTAACGAACAGCAATTGATTTTATATATATAGATAGAAATTGTTGTATTGTATTGTGTATTTATAATATAATTAAATAATCTATGTGGGTAGGTAAGTATGTATGTACCCTACAAACGGTTAAAACTTAAAAAGTAAAATCTTTCAGTCCAACGTCTGGCCGAACCTTTAGGATTAAATGAAAGTTGATACTCTACAATCCTAATGGTTAATCCATTAGTATAGATGAGTATCGACTTTCCTTTAACCAACTATGTTACTTATAGCACTCGTATAATCCAACTGACGGAAATGGGATCATGTGCGACCTATAAGAAATGGGTTCAGTGCAACTATTTATGAATGTTTTGTGTTAGAGGTTTTCATTGCTTTTGTGGTTATCGAACTAGCTGGCTGGTTCTTTATTCGATTTTCAAATTGGTGAAAGTGTTATTGGCATTTTGTAATGTTGCTTCAATATCAATTTATTTTTATTTTAAATAGGCCTACATGGGCACTTATAAAACGTCGACAAAAGGTGCACGGTTCGGGTTGGTCGTTACCTATGGAGAAGAACCGGCAAGAAATGCCACGGTTACTCTTTTAAAAAAAAGGTTTGTTTTTACAATATTTCCATGTTACAGCATTAGAACTTAAATATGGGGGGACAACGTAGGCCCGATAATAAGCCGTAAGAAATTAATAAAAAAAAAAATAAACAAAAGAAAGTAAAACAAGATAAAATGTTAACAAGCATCTAGAATTCATTCATTGCCTCGGCGCTTTTCTGGTGGTCGCCACTGTTGATTCTGGCTTTCAGGAGTTGCAGTGGTTTGGGAATAGTGCGGTGGGATTAACCCAAAAAAAAAAAAAAAAAGCACCTAGAAATCTAGAAGGCTTGCCGGATCTATTATCACTATCATTGCAACCTATTTTAAAGCTTTGTAGGACATGACCATGTAAATAGAAGCTCCTAATAACTTTACACCTGTTTTCATTTTGGCAACAGGATTGGTATTCTGCTCAACAAATATAATTACTCCTTTTCAATGGTCTACCGTGCTTAGTGAGAGATTCCAACCGCGACTGTTATACAAAATATGTCTCACCAAGTTTATTTTCTTCTTAATCCTCGTCTCCATCCGGCCTAGGGCCACTGCGTGCGCTTACTCGCACGCCCCTTATAATTAGACACGCTACGCTTTGTCTTTATAACTTTTCACATGAGACTCATTCGTGGAAATGCAAAACTAGTCTTCTAACCTTGGCTCACCTCCATAACTATTACTAAGTGGCGCAGTAATCCTGTCTTTCGCTGACAACTCCAAAGACACAAGTGGTATTAAAATATGTTAGTACTTAGTATAGAAATGTGATTCAGATTACAGTTACGATTCGGGGACCTTTGTCTATAGATAGATGTGACCGAGTGATCCTTGGCTGGTTATCGACAAGTATGAATAATAGATTCCTGGTATACATTCTTGGTTGCACATTAACGGATTGTTTTATTGTTATCACTGGAAAGTTGTGTTTGATCATCGAGTATTTTATCCGCAGGGTTGTTTTCTACTCCTTAGGGTCAGTCTACTGTTGTATTTAATCAGTCTCTAAAGTTTCTCCTTATTCTATCTGGTGTCCTCTTTACCACAAGGAGGTTAAAGTAATCAAATTCTTTCACTCGAATGCGGTTTTCCTAAAAGTTGCTAGGAATGAAGTCCAGTTGCTCCAATTATAAGCAGAAACTGTTAGTATCATGGGGGATCCACAAGCCGTGCGGTTGCTAATGGACGCACGACTTGTTTTGTATATGTAAATTGCAAAGTGGGCCTTGATAATAAGCGGCAATTATGGAATGATAGGATGTCTTCATCACAGTTAGTTCCCATCATTTTAAATCATTATGATTCACAAGCATCAAACATCGCGTTTCGAGTATAATTTTGGAGGTGTGTCTGTTTACATTTTGGGGCCATCAATGCTTTCCTCACACCTCAAACACAAGGCTTTTAAGATGGCTTAGTGACTTGTCATAAATTTCCCAATTTGTTGAAATGCGTATAATCAAACAGTAGTGTGAAAGATAAACATGATCAACTGAGTGTATGGGAAGCAGGATGGGGTCTGATGGCGGGCGGCCGGCGAGGCGGCGGCGGCGGCGCGCAACGCGGCCGCTGCGTCCGCGCGTCCGGCGACCGCCATCTCTCCCTTTCTCTCGAAACTATCGCTCTCTCTCTCCGTCCTTCGGCGGCTCGTTCCTCTTCTTCTTGCAAGGTTAAGGTTACGTCAGACGTGTTATGTTATAACCGTTGGGGCGCACTCTGGCAAGTTCAGTGTCTCGTCGAGAGTGGCCGCGACACTACTCGCGACTAACGTGCGCGCTCATCCCGAGGACTGTGCGACCGCCTGTGATATACGAACAGTGAAAAGTTCATGAACTGCGTGTTGAATTTTGTTTGAACTATAATTTCACGTGACGCTTACCCCTCACATATCCTTCCCGTGGCCCTTAAAAGGTACGTCCCTGATTATAATTATTAATAATAATTTCGTTCATGAAGAATATTTTTGAAATATTTAAAAAATGTAGTTGAAGATATTTTTCCAAGCTCGCAATCCTGGACAACTGAGTGCAATCAGGTGATCCTGTTCAATAAACTGGTTTATTAAATATTTTATGGTGGTTGTTCGCTGGAACCACCGATACAACTGCAATAACTTGTAATTATAAATATTTTCTGACAACAGTTTACAGAATTAAATAGGTGAAATATTGACAAAAGTATGACAGTAGCAAACGTTTATATTAGTGTATCTATTTATTAAGGCCTAATCTATAAGGATAAAATAAAAAAAAACATAGTAAATGTTTCATACTCAAATTTTCAGTTACTACAAACATTACAAAAGCTTACCTGAAAATACAGGAAGTAACAATAAAATATGAACTAAAAACGTTTCCAGGAAACGTAAACTCGGGAAAATAAATCGATGATAACGTAGAAAAATGAGTAGTGTGTATTGCGTACCGTTAGGGTATGTAAGGTTTTTGCGCTCATGCGCGCGAGCTTGTCTTCAATCGTGTATAGAGCGATAAGCTCCGATGCGCATATAGCAATAATGGCACTGCGCTATATTTAGAGTCGCTTCGTTTGGCTCCCTTTGCGAGAAGATTTATCATGTATACCATCGTTTTTAAGTTCTAGCCATAAACTTTTACAAATAACGTTTAATGACTGTATAAATAAAGAGGGACGCCCTGTAAAAACAAATGAGATTTACGAACGATATGGCGCATAAAAGGTTTTACAGAATTAAAGCTAGTTAACAAATACTTTAAACTATCATATAAAAATCAATTAAACTGGAATCAAGACGGACAACTTGGAAAATAAGACCAAAATGACATACAGCGAAATGAATCAGAAAATGTTCAAAGCTCCGATCACCGCTAGTAAAAGACATCAACGCGAGACGCGGAAGAAGTGCAAAATCTTTTTACGATCATAATAAAATTATAACAATATAAAGATGGCTCTATTAATCAAAATTCACCTGTTTTCTCTGTCATGATTATGGATATAGAATTTTAAAATTGATTAAAAAACTAAATTATATCGTTGAAAATATCAATTTTCTTAATCAAAAGTCACCGTTTTTTCTGTCATCATTATGGATAGAATTTGAAAATTGATTAAAAAACTAAATTATATCGTTGAAAATATCAATTTATATTATTACAAAGGCGGCTGCAAATTAAAATAGTATATTTGCTGTTCACATTAACTTCTTGAATCTTTATGTGTATCGTCCATAAACTGTACTAAACTACGCCTGCATTTTGTTTTCAAATATATTTCAAGAGGGTTTCGAAGGCACTGTAATAGGCTTTCTATTTAGCGAACAGAGGGCACTTACATTGACTTAATGTTATGTGCGTAATGTATTTTAATAGTGACTGAATAATAGTAACGAGCTAACAAACGATATTGTTAGCTGAACACGAAGACGTAAAATATTAATAATAAATAACGAGTTAATTATGAAAACTAGTCGATTGGAAGTGGATAATTGGACATACGCGCCGGATAATTATAGTAATCTCATACCTATAATAACGAAGCTTTTATGACAACAAACATAAATCTTCACAAAATGTTCTACATAAAACGAGCGAAAATAAAGCTAGATTTTTCCCACGAACTCGAACATTATTAAGGTCCTAGCTACCTACGGTATCTAGGTCCGCAATTGTACACGGAACAACTGGTAGCGTTGGCGAACCGCAAAAGTATAACAAACGATCTGAAGATCACGACCGGGGGTTCAGGTCATGTTGGTACCCCGGTACGAGTACCAACTGTGTGGAATTGGATCACGAACCCACAACTTACGACCTAACGTACAGCTGCCCGCGATACTAAAGTTTGGCGGAATTCTTTGAGCTTAGGAAAGGCTTAATTTGTTAACTGTCGCAGCGAACCCATAAACTTCTATGTATTCACATAGTTTATGGCCATTCGCATAACTAACAAGAGCCATAAATTACGAAAATCTGAAAGATTTACGTTCTCGTAAATGGTGTTAAGCTTTGTCAAAATATGTAAAAAAGCTCGGCCTAAAGAAAATTTTAAGAAATATAAATTAGGAAAGTTACTGTGGTGCCAACGACTTCTTGTCGACACTATATTATTATAATAACTAAATCAGTACATTCGTGGGTAATTGTATATGCTTCAGGAAAAAATACAAGTATAGTCTTAATGTTAATTATTTGGTATCAAGATATTACACGAACTTAACGCATAAAGTCCATAATAAAATTAGAAGAAAGTTTTGAAGGAAACCGAGTCTGTTGAATTAATGAAAACATAATAAATAGATTATGTATGTAGAAAAGTAGGTAAGTTTTAATTTTACCAATATTCAATTTTAAAATAAAGAAGGTCTTGTAGTGCATTTTTGTCTGTTTCCGGATCCACTGCATTTTCTTTCTGTATAAGTATGAACTTAGCTAGAGGATATAAAACTTATATATTAACTTTATATAGTTGTATCATAAAGCAGTCTCCTATAACTTTGGATTTTATTGGTGAGTATTAAATATCACAGGAAATGAGAGTTACAGAGGAGGGCAGAAAAAGAAGCATTCGCAAGGTTTCCCACCGTTGGAACAACTAAACTCTCAGCTCACATGAACTAAATACCAAAATTCGATGCACAAATCAACATATCGAGTTGACCCGATTGCGGGCCCTGAGATTATAATTAAGAGGGTCACGTGAGAACAGCGATCCACCGAGTAGTTCGTGACTGCGCGCGCATAGCCCGCGACACGCCAACAACATCGATTATTGGGCACAAGGCAATACCGCGTGCCGATTTCCTGATTATTTTGATATCAAACTAAAGTTTATGAGACTTAGCGGAGATATGAAGGGACAGTGCGATCTTTTCGATAACTGAGGAAACACAGTTTAAGAATGTGTAGGGAACACGCTACCTGCAGAGAATACCTGGAAATATGAATTTAGATTTTGACGTAGGGATTTTGATTGAATTAAGAACGTAGGTAAAACAAAATTTAGTATCATACTAATGTTTTACTTCTGATTTAGCGGAGATATGACGAGACAGTGCGATCTTTTCGATAACTGGGGAAACAAAGCTTAAGAATTAGCTAAGAACACGTCATGGAGAGTGTGAATTTAGATTTTGTTTTAATTGCAATTCATTCTTGATATCTTTTTAAAATGTATGGAGCGACTTAGCGAAGATATGAGAGGACAGTGCGATGTTCTCGATTACTGGGGAAACAGGGGTAAAGAACTAGTAGAGAACACGGTACTTCCAAAGAATGACATTAAATGTGAATTTATATTTTGGCTTAAAGATTTTGATAAAATTGATCATGATTAACTTAATATTGTAATTGAATGAGTAAAATAAATGTTTGATATCACACTAAAGTTTATGGAGGGACTTAGGGGAGTTATGAGACGACAGTGCGATCTTTTCGGTTACTGGAGAAAAAAAGCTAAAGAATGAGCAGACAACACGTCAAGGAGAGTGTGAAATTACATTTTGACGTAGATATTATGATAGTGAAATTAAATTGTTGCAATTCATTTTAGATAATACACTAAAGTTTATTGAGGGGCTTAGTGGAGATATGAGGACAGTGCGATCTTATCGATAACGGAAGTTAAGAATAAGTAGGGAACACGCTAACTACAAAGTATGTCTGGAAATGTGAATTTATATTTTGACATATAAATCTTGATAAATTTAATAGTGTAATTAAATTAGTGATATGTATTTTTGATATCACGAAAAAGTTTATGGAGGGCCTTAGTGGTGATATGAGACGGCAGTGCGATATTTTCGATAACTGGGGAAACAAAGAATGAACAGAGAACACCCATGACGAAATTGTCATTAAATTGATAGAATGCAATTAAATTAATGCAATTCAATTTCTGTATATCAATTTACTTCACGTGAATTTAATTTAAGATGCTGAGATTGAAGGGTAATAAATAAGAAATAGTACTTTGGAATTTGATAGGTTTTTCAATTTTAATTATAGCTGGCATAAGTTGGAAAGTTTTATTCAATTTAAGTGTTTTATTGAACAGATTCGTAATTTAATCTTAAGACCTACCGCAGCTATTAATTCGGTGATCAATTTTGAGATGTACCTTAAGGCAAAATTGATAGGTAATAAATCAATTTTATAGACGACCATGACTAACTAAAATCTTTACAAGTTTCGAAGAACTGTAGTTACCTCTAGCAAAATGAATTAAAATTATAAAAACCTTTTAACTTCATGTTTTCACCTCCGTAATTACTATTCATACACAATCCGCGAGCGTTCTAAAGCTGTCAGATTTTTAAATGCATACACACGAGAATTCAATAAAACGAAAGTTAAGGCTTTTAAAACCGCGGAATAATTAAGTTTATTTTTTTAGTAGCTCCCGTATCGCATAGCAGTGGAAGGGACACGAAGCTGGGTTGCTCCTATTTATAAAGTAACGTTTAAAGGGCGGTGCTAGTCGGTCGTGCGCGGGGTCAGGATGGATTCCATCAGGCGTGCTTTCCATGAAGGATTTTAATTACGTCGTGTCGGGGTGAATGACCCGCGGCCGCTGTGCGGGTGCGTGCACTTTTGACGGCCCCTTTAACAGGTGTCCCGTAACTTAATTTATTTTTATCTACTATTACTACTATTAGACGCTGTTATTGACTCCAATTTTCTATTCGATTTGAGGTGTCGAGACTTTTTTTTCGTAAATTGTATTGAATCGGAATTATATTTATAAAGTCAAGTTTTAGATTAGAAAAGCGATGGAATGTAAAAATAACTGAACTCAATGATGCCATGGTTTAATCTAGGCTCTCACGGTCATAAATATGAGTTAATTTAACTTTAAAAATAAATAAATGGAATGCATAACTGTGAAGTGAAACGGATATTTTGGCAACATCGTAAAATCCAACTGGAGAAAAAAGTAATGTCACTTATGTTTGTTTATGGTGAGATGGGTATGCAAATGAGGCAACCTGCGCCTGCGACTAACAATAGGCGTGGGTGTGAGCGGTCACCGCTGACTCATCGTCGACACAGATACCGCGCCGTACCCAAATATTGATACTATCATAAATTACCCAAAATCCGCAAACCAGTTTCCGTGTTCGTACTATAAAATGAAACATTATGGCTTTAGTCTACTTTATCTTCGGTAAAAAATGAGGGCATTGCTTTCAGCCGCTGAATAGACGAAAAGTAACCAAATAAATCACACTGAAAACTTGTCAGTACCGTTGTACGTTCGCGGTCAAATTTAACGAGAAGACATTTCAAACAAAAACCAAAAAAATATATTTGAGTTCTAAAATAAACCATAGCAACTCTACGCAATTTTCATTCGAGAAAATTACCGAGAACACCGCGTGATACTGATCCAATTGACGTCATACTAAAATCAAGAGCTAAGTGTAGTTACAGCCTTTCAGTTGTGATCAATAAGATCGCCTGAGATGAAATCGGCAAGGATAATACCTGACATTAGGAACATTAATACATCAGCAGCAGAACCTGAAATCGAAACTTAGATACAATCGTTTCTCATAGCAATGCATCGATTTATCTGCAAAATTCGTGATATACTGTTGCGTCCCAGATAAAGCGGACAAAACAAAATTATACACAGCAAGCTTTACATTAGCCCGGAATGGAACACCGTGTGAGCTTAAATGGAGAACGTGGCTGTAAAGCGTTTTATGCTCTATAATACGTTGCAAGTAGGGCGACTTACACCGCCTGCAATGTGCTCAAATTGATTACGGGCGATACACGCGAATCGTCTAATAAAATCACTAATGGAACGGTACCAGTGGCGTGCGTCGCATAACGGCGCGGCTGTGTATCGCTCCCACTGCTGACACATTATGCAAGCGCGGGCGTCGCCGACGAGCACAATGTGTATGTGAGCTATCGATCGCGGTCGCGATCGCGTTCCCGACGAAAAACTGCGTACCGTAAGTGAAACTAGATGCAATCCTAAGCGACATTCGCGTGTCTCTTGATTGACTACACAAAGCTAATGTTTTGTTTCTTCTTCTCTGCGCCATCCAGGCCTGACGCTACAGTTACATTACGAATACGATCGGTACGTTTTGTTGTAGGAAGTACCAATGGCGCCAACATACTTTTTGCAGTACGTCGATTTCGTGTCTCGAACTAGTTATTTAACAAAATATTTTGACCTTAAAACCGCACGTGTTTATAATTATAGATTGATCAAAGTTAGACTATGAATCAATCAATCTGCCTAGCCTTTTCCCAACTATGTTGGGGTCAGCTACCAGTGTTTTACATGGAGCGACTGCCAGTCTGACCTCCACAAGCCAGTAACTGGTTAACACGGTACCCCTTGGCTAGACTGGTGTCAGATCTCAAGCTTCTGACCCGTAAAGACTGTCAAAGATCTTCAAATGACAGCCGGGACCAACGGCTTAACGTGCTTTCCGAGGCACGGAGGAAACTCGGTATGTTGAAAATGGTCACCCACGGACCGACCTCGTCAAGCGTTGCTTAACCTTGATGATCGCCCCGTGCAGCTGTTATTATTTAGCCACGAGCTCCTCAAAGTTAGACTATGAATGCATTATTTAATTACCCTTCAACGTCTATATCATTATGTCATACACGAATCTTCACAGAACATGCAGACGTTATTAATTTGTCCGACCGCGGAGCGGAACGTGCCATTAAAAAATGTGATCTAATTAGAATTGAGATGTATTAACTACACAAATTTGTAATTACAACGTGTTGCTAATAACAGAAAAATTACATGCCGGCGAAATTAATGGTGCTTGCAATGAAGGGGTTGTGAGATCTATTGAATAGGTACAAATGTGTAGTAATGACACGACTAGAAAATAATAGAATACAGTAAATATTATCGTTACATCGTAAAACATAATTCAAATGATCATTCAACTTACTTTTTACATGGCCATTACATTGCTATTTAATTTATCAAACCCATTTCACTCGCAATCAGCATTGAACGAAAGAAATCTAGAATCGTTTACTATTGTTTTAATTTGCATCAAATTATCCATAATACCATCATATCCTTATTAGAGTCAATTCTCACATTCATTAGAACTCGGAATGCGCAACAGATCGTTTAGTTGAGTGCTGCATTGTGTACACGCTGTGTGAAGATGAAGATAAAACGAAAAATACATATGTTTTGCTACAGCGAAAACTAATCAGCGTAATCTTAACAGCTTATGGAAGAAAGAGAATATATATAAGGAAAGTTGACAATCATGTATAACAGCTTACAAGATATTATTGGCTAGATGTTATTCGATGCTTTCGTCTTCGGCGGCGTGAACGCAGCACGTCCCAGTAGCGGAATTCGGCTGCGGTCGGCAGGCACGAGACCGCAGGCCGAAACGCACGGTCCGTAAATTAGCAAGGAGCTCTTATACGACTGCCAGATTACTTGCGGTGAAACTCCACAGCTTTACACTCCACACTTCTATTACCGAGAATCAGTGTGTGACCCAAATCCGTTCCACGTTCCGCACTTATTTGGCGTGGTATGAATGTGGAATGTCATTTGCTGCGCGCGCCGCTATTTTACACCGCAATGGATATGTGTCTGTGCGGTCGTTTACTGCTGTCTTTCGTTAATTTTATTTGCGTTTTGAGCTGCTAACTGTAAATGTGTTTGCGTACACAATGTACACGATTTTATCTAGCGCCGTATTTTCCTACATCCGTACTAGGCTTTGCAGAAACATGTTAACCGCCACCGAACAGTGGTTCCAATCACAGCATTAAATTACAACTTGCAGAATTGTGTTTGCGTTTAACCAATGTGGTCATAACAATTAATGTAGAAATTTCTATACGTTTAGGCGGTATCTGAGTCATTTATTACTGCATGTTCAGATTGGTCGAGAACTAGGTCAGGTACTGGATAGCTCTGATAAAGCATCTAAGAACCAAGTGTTGACTAGGAATATGCAAATGTTTGCATTCGATAAATCTCGAGTGCAGTGGCAAACTTGGTGAAGTGTGGGTATTAAAAAATAAGAGATAACACATTCCTGGTTTTAGTCGTGACGTTTGGTCTGCGGCCAGTATGTCGAAGTCGGCGACGATGGCGGTAACGAGTGCTCGAGTGGGCGCTTTACATAGATCCAATGCAAATTGAGTAGCGATTTGCGCGCGTATAAATCAGCCGTCGCAAACACTATACCACTTCGCATTTCGTCAATTAACGTCAGCCATATTGTGCTTCATACGTGCGTGCGATGTTGCACGGAGATTTATTGACTCTTACGAACATGATGCATTGAGTTGATAGTTTAAGCCTTAATGAACACAAACGTACAGTTCTCGCCAAACTTCTTGGCCGCTCTGATGTTGGCTACAATGCCTGAGCAGTAGTTAATCTCATACAAAAACAGCACCGCGTCAGTCCGCGTGGTAGGTACCTTGCGCATTGGAAAGGCAACTTCAGGGCGGCTAAGTTTGGCGAGTACTGTACCATCGGTGGCCAAATTATTAGGGATAGTACTAACATTTTTGATATAATTTTATTGCTTTAATCAAATAATTGATTGTAGGTCTCGTGGGTATTTTTATTTATAAGAGTATTTTATAAATACCTTAAAAACAACAAGTTATTTACATAAGTCAATTTAATTTGCTTCGAAAAATATTAAACGCCATAAAGAAATGTAATAAAATTAATTGTATACTCTCTACACATATTTTATCATTATGTTGGGTTTTTACTATTGTGGTTCCATTTTGTTTAGGGCGTATATATTCCCCAATGTTAATGCAGTACTGGTCGTGTGCAAAATCTTCTTTTGGACAGTTTTGTTTGCAAAATATTTATGCTATTTCAGTTATGAAGAAAGTCTAGCCATCATTTTTTCAGTGTAAAAATATTTTTAACATCCAAGTCGTTTTGGAGGATTATCCAAAAGTAGCGAAAACATATCGTGTTATTAATAATTTTTTTAAAGCAATACTGTTTTTGTTTGGAATTATTTAAACTAAATATTACATAAATTCAACATTCGTCATTCAACACCATCTAGGTCTATATCGAATAAACCACAAGGAGTAAAAACAACAAACTGATGATACCTAGGTACCTACCTAAAATCCTTTAAAAAAATCTTGTTCTATTTGTTACGCTAACTAGAAAGTGAATTAGGTATAATCATAATTTGTCTGGAGTGGTTTGAGTTGCGAGCCGGGTTTAAATTACAGGGAGCTTCTTAGAAAGAACCGCGTGCGCAATTCAAGAACTGGACGTAAATCATTATCATTCCTTATATTTATGAATGGAATTCTAGAGACGCCCCGGATGTTATCCACTGCAATTTTTGACAGCAGGATTACGACGTTAAAGTTTTCACAAGTATATTTCATTTCATATGTTTGAATTAAATCTAATTCCTTTAAACGAGCAATTCTTGTATATATATATAATCTGAATCTCGGAAACGGCTCCAAAGATTTACATGAAAGGAGAATGCCCATTTTGAAGGGAACTTGGGCCCCTTTGAAAAAATGGTTGTATCTTGATGAATTTGATTGTATATTGTAGAAAAAACATGATATATTCATAATTAGAAAACAT
Source organism: Orthosia gothica (assembly GCA_949775005.1). Taxonomy (NCBI): domain Eukaryota; kingdom Metazoa; phylum Arthropoda; class Insecta; order Lepidoptera; family Noctuidae; genus Orthosia; species Orthosia gothica. Next base: position 22,333,530 of record OX459037.1, read on the forward strand.
TTTTTATTTATTTTGCGGGGTTCACGAGATATAACGATGTTTCTGTTCTTGAAATGAACCCTTATTACAATGCAATAAGGTGTATACAAATGTCCAAGTTAAGGAACCTGATCTGTTGTTGTCTGTACAAATAAAGGACACAGATGGAAAATAACACAAAACATAAATCCTATTTTTGTATAATATTGAAATCGCAGACACGATACCTCATAAGGGGCCTGTGTATGGGCAATCTCCTTTAGTATGCAGGGGGTTTCAGGGGCGATAAATCGATCTAGCTAGGTTTCATTTTTAGAAACCGTCGTTTTCTCTATTTCACCCGAGCAGAGCTCGGTCACTCAGGTACTTTATTTGATGAGTCATAAAGACGTTTTCGACATAAAATCTGCTTGTAATAATTGTTCGTAAGACCAAAGAGGGGCGGAACCGACGTGTCTAAATCAACTTAACGGTCTCCGCGTTTATCTGTGTTTATCCTGGCGGCATAAACGTGCACACGCCTATTATCAATGCTTCCGATTAATTTACGCTGTACATATATAAAATTTTATTAGCCATGGCCTTACAAGAGAATCTTGCATGGCTTTAGCGGTCACGTAGCGGACGGAAATAAGAACGTCTTGATATCACTTGGACGATTCACTAGATGAGAGCGTCAGCCAGAGCTTCAACAATACCTACGCAATTAATGAACTGTCTGCTCCAGTCTGTCCAGCATCTCGTCTCGGTGACACTAGCACAGTATAAATATACAAACAGTATGGAAACTACCTACTAACGCTCGAATCGGCACACTCACACAGACATGCGCATCGACGAGATCTCCTGCTACCGCCCGCACTGCGGACGCTGCTTAACGTCGTAGTTTGTAGGTAGTTTCCGTACTGTTCGTCCATATTTATACTGTGGCACAGTGAGCAATAACGTTCTTGAGCTACACCGACTTATTAAGGATAATAGTTTAAGTTAAAAATATAAGGCAGAAAAGTAAGCGCTGGCTGATTGGTACGGAATTAATCCAGTGCAAACTACCGAATGCAATAAATTTTCTGTTTATTGACAATTGCTTGCGCGTGCGCTGTAAATGTGTAAGTAACGAGACTGCTTTATGAGCCTCGCGATCGCGTCAGGAGATGATCCCAGTTAGCGGGGTGAGTCGGTGCTTGTGTGCAAATCGGGGGAGGTGTTGCCCGGGTCGGGGTGTCGGGGGCCGAGCTATCTAATCGGGCGTCGCCTCGTCGCCGGTGGGCGGCGATCGGGATAACACGCCACCACCGCCGCGCCCACACGCCAATTATGTGGGAAGAGGTTACGATTGCGCGCGCGATACCGCGAAATAACGCAAACGGACCCACCTAGGGACGATCGCGTGCATTAATCGGGAAACTATTACCAATGGCACTCCAATTAATGCTTGCTGATAAATATGTAGATTGCTCAACTACTTTGTTTGGTAAATCCATCCCTTGAACTTAATCGTCACGATATGACACTTATGTATATTCCATTTATTACAAAATTAGATAAATAACGTTATAAAATTAAATTAACGTTTATTTCAGACTTTCTGTCCATAGGTACACTTACAAAAACATAGAATGAGATATACAAAAAACAATACAGACAATAAACAAAACAAAATAAACAACACAAAATACAACGAAGAACGTTAACGTCAACGTCAACGTTATAGGCCATCGTCATATCAATATAAGCAACTAATAAGCTACGTTATTTCATCATAATCTTGCCCTTCATCATCGTCATCAGTCTATTAATGTTCCCACTGCTGGGGCACAGGCCTCCCCTCTGTTAGAGTAGATGGGCCGTAATCCACCACGCGGGCTCAGTGCGGGTTGGTAGATGTCACATGTCTTCGAATTTTTGGTTCTACGACATGCCTGTTTCCTCACGATGTTTTCCTTCACCGTTTTTGAGAGAACTGGTGATGAAATAATTCTCTGAATTATCTTGCCCTTATCCCAATTTATTGTAGACTTTATCATATGTTCTTCTTTCATGTTTCTCTTTATCATCTCAGGAGTCACTTCTTTACAATCCAATCATCTTTCATATATCGTTTAATTGGTCTTTCATTCACATGAACGCTTGATAGTGTCATAAAATAACACAAGAGCTATCGTTAATTTCCTGTAATTTGTCTAGTGCTACAATTAATGGAATACAGCTAAAAACAATAGTAAATTTACTTGGATTTACAAAAACCATTTTTCAATAGTGCTTTGTTGACCCTCGTAAACGTTATGATTTATCACATAGAACAATCAAAGCATTCACCGCAACTAGATAAAAGGAATTCGAATAAAATTTGAAGAGCTTTGATATAATTACTTGAATGCAACGATTGCCGCATAGATCCGCAGGCATATTACGTATCTTTTGCAAGAGCAAAATGATAGCGATTTTTGCGCAATAATTGCTCTTCAACACAAAAGTTTTAGAGTTGTTGGCGGTTTTTTTTTAAATAAGTGCATTTGACAAACAGCGAGCGATTAACAAACGATTGTGTAGGACCTACCATACCCACACTGCAGGTAATTGCGTCTTTTATGACATAAACCGTTTGATCGCAATCGTTTTGATATCGCAAAAGATACGCAATAAGGCTGCGGGTCGATGTTATCGTTTCATACGGACGTTTTCCCGTCGCAGCGATCGATAGGAGTCAGCGTCCGAGAGACGTAATTACAATAAATACGGTTCACATGCGAACAGGACCGTCCGTCCGTCCGTCCGACGGCCAACACGTCCACCAGGCACATGCCGCCGCATTCTTGCAATTACGTAACACCCCACCAGACGTAGCGCGGAATTAATAAGTGCCCCAAGCAAAAATGCGAAGGAAAGATGCATCGACCGTTATACTCACTAATAATAAATTATTATACGCTTAAAACATGCATTTCACATAAACAACGGTCTCTTTCTATTTTGATCATCTCCGCCAACAGTTTTGATGACAACCATAAGTAGAATTCTTAATTTATACAATAATGAACATAAATTTTATGCATTTATAAAGCGGAAGGCAGCTTCGCCATCCGCCATTATAGAGATATTATGTTATTACTGCTGTCGAAGCCCAGAGTAGAGTTTCCTTTTTTCAATATCATATTCACCATCATCATCTGCCTAGCCTTTTCCCAACTATGTTGGTGTCGGCCAGTCTAACCGGATTCAGCTGAGTACCAGTGTTTTACATGGAGCGAATGCCTATCTGACCTCCACAACCCAGTAACTGCGATACCCTTTGGCTAGACTGCTGGTGTCAGATCTCAAGCTTCTGACTACTCGTTACGACTGTCAAAGATCTTCAAATAACAGCCGGGACCAACGGCTTAACGTGCTTTCCGAGGCACGGAGGAAACTCGGTATGTTGAAATGGTAACCCATCCACGGACCGACCTCGTCAAGTGTTGCTTAACCTTGAAGATCGACGCGTGCGGCTGTTATTATTTAGCCACGAGCTCCTCCACTGTAACTTAAAGTTTTTCTACGGCTGTTCGATATAAACATAAACACCGAATGATACTCTCCTTTCGCGCCAATCAAGTGATCCTTTTCTTTTATGACTCATATTTATAACATGACACTAACATGGAATACTAATGGTGTTCAATAACTTGCCCCGTACCTGTTTGTAAAGTAAAATATATTTATCGGAGTGCTGCATGCGTGTGATGTTCTTTCTGAACTGTTCGACGTGTCCGTGATTGTGATTCGATAACTGATTCCTATTTCAAATCTTTATTCAATTCCAATGAGGAGCTCGTGGCTAAATAATAACAGCCGCACGGGTCGATCTTCAAGGTTAAGCAACGCTTGACGAGGTCAGTCCGTGGATGGGTGACCATTTCAACCTAGCGAGTTTTCTCCGTGACTCGGAAAGCACGTTAAGCCGTTGGTCCCGGCTGTCATTTGAAGATCTTTGACAGTCGTTACGGGTAGTCAGAAGCCTGAGATCTGACACCAGTCTTGCCAAGGGGTATCGGGTTACCCAGTTACTGGGTTGTGGAGGTCAGATAAGCAGTCGCTCCATGTAAAACACTGGTACTCAGCTGAATCCGGTAAGACTGGAAGCCGACCCCAACACAATTTGGGAAAAGGCTAGGCAGATGTGATTAAATTCCAATGCGGTTTGATAAGGTTTCACTATTATTCAAGTCATATCTTCTCTTGGAACTTCGCAATGCCCATCTATTACAGCGAAACATGGGGAGATGTGTTAATATGTCATTTTAGTTAGAATAACCTGATTTTAACCGCAATTATGCTCGCATAATGAGGATGTAGTGGCGTCCTAGGTTGTAATCAAAGATGTTATAATCGTAGGGTATCTGATCACGCCGCGGCCTCATCTCCTACTGTTAGACCAGTTCTGTCACGCACCGCTGCCTCTGTCGACGCATTCATAACAAATCTTAATCAAAGGAAGTCTCTTACATAATCCGTGCCACTTAATCAAGTGCTAACGCTCTCTATCCGGTTGCTAATTAAATTGACATTTGTATGCAATGATGTGCCTTGACTGACAAGAAATGATTCCTAACTAACACAATCGCAGCACTATATTTAGAAGTCGGTTGCCTATAGCAAAAGATGACCGTAGACTATAATGCAATTGTAATGAACCTGCCCTTGAAAAATAAGAAGCGTTGCATGTTAAGTTACCCGAGGAAAGTGTACAGAATAATGACAGAAGGGCGGTTCGGCGTTATTACTGTAATGTCAGGTTACTTCATCTTCGTTCGCGAGCGTTACATAGCATTTCTCCTGAGCGTCAGCGAAACTAAAAAATAACACAAATAACCGGCTTGCCACAAACTCTATTAGATTTCCAACTTACTTTTTGCAGAGGTTGTCGTCGCCTAACTCGATCTCGATGCGGACGTGAGAAAATTGTTAATCTTATTTTGTAATAGTAGTTTGCAAGGAGAGATGATGAAGCGGCTTTTGAATTGGAAACTTATTCAAAAAGATGACATCGTTCGGTAGTACTCAAAGGATTTAATTATGTGGCCACGAAGTAAAAAAGTACCCTCTGATTATAATGTTAAATGCCATCATTACTAACTTTACCGTAGCTCTATTTGTTCATTCGCCGCGCGTCTGCGTGTTACGGTTATGTTAAATGTAATGCAAATTAAAATCGAAATTCATTCTCACAATGGCTGTAACAGCGACTTCATATAGGTTAGTTCAAATGTAATAACAGTTAATAGCAATGGTATTATCGTTCCACTAGTGAGTGTTATGTAGAAAGGAAGAGTGCAAGTGTCAGAGCGCAGAGTTGCGACAGGGAAAGCGCTTCACCATATCACGAAAGGGAACTTCAAATCCACACTCGGTACGTCAGGTTCACTAACAACTTACTTCATACGATCTAAGATAGGATCGAATACAGGAACTTGTAAGGGCACTTTCTTCGACTCATTCAAGTTTTTTGACGTTGAACTGCGGGGTACTCTGCTATACTTGTCCGACGTTTAAGTCCGGTGCAAGCATTAGACTGTAGCTGACTTTAGCTGTAGTGTTAGACTGGATGCGCCCCGTGGAACCTGTCCTGTCTGTGCCGCTGGACGCCCTCGGCGTGATCGGATTTCCCGTTTGCGATTATTGCCTTTCTTTATTTCACGGGGCGGTTCGTTACCGTCGGTATCGGTATGTAACGGTACAGCTTGGGCACAGGCATTTGCATGGTGATCCCATTACGGCAACTGGCGGGTGGAAGTTATTAAAATACGTTTAAGATCGTACAGCATTCGGCGGAGGCGATAAAGAGTAGACATTGCAGAGTCGTGAGTTCGCTCCGAGCTTTATTGCGTTCGGGATGAGATCGGGCTCCGCGGGCGAGTACGATGCCAACGTAAACAAAAAACGAATTGAGGTGTTGGGCAAGCGACGGGCTGACGGAAAGGTGCACGGTGGAGCGCTGCGCCTGTACGAGTATCTCGTTAGCGGCACATTGTTCGCTCTCAGACACCGACGTCGACATTCACCCTACTGTAATTGGCTACACGAAATATTGCCTTATCGCTTTTATGGTCTAACCATTAACTGTTATAAATTGACTTAATTTGTTCACATATCACATTCACATGCCCGTTTCTCCGGAAGTAATCGCAAAGAGAAATAATACATTAGAGCGATAGGAGGAAATAAGCGATTCAAAGCATACCTACAACGTAAACACACTTATGGTTCAAGGACACAAGGTTAGAAAGTGGGTCTCTGAATGCGTGCGGCAGTGACAGTGCAATCGCGTGACAAGTCTCGCTCTGAACATTATCATTCCACGTACGATGCTAAACCACTTATTCGGCTCGTGGTGACCGTTACCCGACGCACGCACGCCGCCTGCATCAATGGCATATTTTTCCCCGGCGAAACGCCGCACACATTTACCATTCAAGGTTAACCCGGTCAGTGTAGCGCTTTGTTTACACCAGTGTCGCGCCGTCCGACATCACACGGCGGACGTTCACACTTCAAACTCGCACTGCTTGCCAACAAACGACCTATTGTCTCGAGAGATTTCTAGATTAATTTGCAACTAAAACTAATGTTCTCATTTGAACAGTGCATGCACGATGTGTGCGGATGTGGCCTACAAAAATGATAACAAACGCTTTTGATCGTAACATGCAAATATGCTCGTTAAATACATCAAAACCTTCGCCTTGGGCGTGAACTTGCACTCCATCCGACGCCGACTCCATCTAGAAATCTAGATAAGGCCATGCGTGCTCGAGGTATATAATCCAGTCGGCCTATGGCGAATCTAAACTATTATGTCAATAAAGTTACAGCGTCAGTTAATTGAATGGCCATTCTGTAAATGAAGTCCATATAAGTTCATAATACGTACCTGCCAGGGTAAAATTTATAGTTAAGGCTACAGACATAGATAAGTGCATAGCCGCTAATGAGATTTTGCTAAATGGCTTTATTTATACCGAGAACCACGCTGCCGTTTTACGAAGCGTTTGCATACTTGTAAATTCTGTTTTAAAGGAAAATTCTCAAAGTGATTAATGCACAGACCATGCGAAACTAACATTATGTATCCATATCACTATATGTAATACTAATAAATGTATGTCCGATTGTTGCAGGTGCTCCAGACGACTGACATCGCTCAAACTACACGTTGACAAGGTAATTAAAAGCATAGCGCATTTATTATTGAGCTTGCTCGACTGTGACGGTTCCTATTCCTAGTAATGGCTGGTGGAAATAAATAAAATATATACACCAGCGATTTCTAGGTCTACTTTCTTGTGAATATTCAGTATGCACATATTATTATGAAGATACTAAAAATACAGTCAAGAAATCTCATGTTTTTTAAACATTAATTGAAAAATGTCACCACACATGATATATACGTCCCATAAAATTAATTTGTTCTCGTTGCACGTGTGGCAATTTATTTAGGGCGATGCATGCGGGATGTGTTCTCATTAATATCGAAAGTATACCACATCCGCGAGTTTGTGTCATGTGTGTGGTTGTTAAACCTGTCCATACGCACCAGTTTCTTTCAAACTGGTCGAGCAACACATTTAATAGTCCTCTTCGCCTTGCTAATTGCATTTCTTCAATGCGTTCAAAGAATTTCGATGCGATAACCACATGTGCGCCTTTAGATAAACGGCTAAGGAAAAACATTTATATAAGTACGAGTTGTAGGCGCACATATCTACTAAATCAATGTGAGCATGCAGTTTTATCGCAAGCTTAACTCTTTCAACATTAAGAATTTTCAAACAAGAACACTGAAAAGTTGCAAGATTTAATCTAGAAAGCTCTGCCTTCCCTAATAGCGCGCGCAATTAAGTGAATTCTTATTTATTTGCGGACTGCAATCAGAACCGAGTCTCTTGAAATGAAACAACGGAACTCTGGCCGGCAAAATGTCGACAGCACTTCCAAGTGGTGGATTCAAATATAGATTGACGTGTGTCACGAAGCGAGGCGACGGAAAATGCGAAACTGCAAATAAGTTTTTCAGTGATTTGAATTTGAGCCGCGATAAGGTTGACTCGCGTGCCCGTCCAATACGAGCACCCGTCATGCCATCCGTACATTTTAACGAGACCGCGATCGCCCGCGCCGATAGCGACAGTCTAATGAAAACCCCGCTGAATAATGCATTAATACCAGCGTTAAATCGTGAGCACACACTATCTAACTCGCGAAAGGAAAATACTACCCAGATGCAAATTTAAGTCAACACCGACGCCGATAAGCTTCCGTAGGTAATTCGAGAAATGCAACTATAAAGTTAAAATTAATACCGCTCCGCGCTCTGCTGGAGTGCCGTTGGACGTCTATTTAGAAAATGGTATCCATGTTTTAGGACTTATCGAAAAGGTGAAGCATTCGCTTTGTTCGTCGGATAGTGGTGATTTACGTGTGTTAGATGTTTGTTGGGGACCTGACAGTGTTTATAAATAACGGCAATCATGCGAAATAGGTGTGGTGTTGACAGTAGACGGTTGTGCTGAGTGTAGGTGGTGGTGGGCCATGCTGGGCGTCGTGCTGCGCGTCACGCCGCGACCCGTGCTCACCTTCTCTATTGAAATGTCAGTGCGCGGACCGGTGACGAGACAATCGTAAAACACAATGTTAAGGTCACATCATGACTTCAATAAACTATTCCCAACATTGGAAACGTGACGTCGCCGCTGTAACCGAGACCTCCTGAAAGTGTGCCAAACATGTACCCAGCCGAAGAGACAACGTAATCCCTTGCTTGATCCTAGACTGTTCACTTGTAGCTATTTTTCTTTCTCGCCTATATGTTAACACAGTGAAACATCAACGCATTTATAGAGAAAATGTACAAATGAATTAAATGCAGCAGTTACCACCTGCGGATTCAGCCGAATAAAATCCATAGCAGACTATAGATCATTGGACCAGAACATTAAATCGTTGGAAAATAAAAGACCGATCAAAATCAAAACCAATAAAATAAAGCGTGTTTTTAATTTGTCATGGCATGATAGTCGGACATTGCTTATTATTCAGATCAGTATTTCAAGTACAGGAAGTATCAAAGTTGTGTGATATATTAGATACGCGAAGCCATAACTCTGGGTAGGCAAGATATATGGTTAGCGCGGTATAATATCAAGTGTATAGTTGTCAGAGGCCAAGTGTCAGGGCAGGACGGGGCAAGATGCCATACCGTCCACAGTCGCACTACCGTTCCCGCGTTCCAGATATACGAGCATGCGAGAACATACTTAGATACACAGGATTGAGGCCATTCGTGGTGTCACTACAGGCCACCTAACATTTTGATTTAAAGAGATATTTTCAGTTTCCGACTTCGTCTATTTTATTCAAAACATCTCGATATACAATAGATAGTTCATTGTAGGTATCATAGATATGCCCCTATCAAAATTCTTCCTCTTTTAAAAATTTGGCTGAATCATTTTCAGAATTCTCACAGCCATCAAGAAAAACCCCATTGTTATATTTGGAATGAATTATGAATTCAGAATTTTACAACTGGCATTTGAATCTGAAACTATGCTCTTTGTGCCAAAATTATCTAAAAATACAAATGAGAGTGTCATAGAAATCAGTATTCCAGAATAAGTTATCATAGCAATTTGTGTGTCAACAGGACACGGGGCTCGCGCCAACATAGCGGGGTTTTACTTTCTTATAGTGGCCTCAAGAAACTAGTTAAGAGAAAGTAGGATTAGTATCTTCAATGTATTTATCGTTATATAACCGTAAGTGAACCGCTAAATAATTAATTTGTGGCGTCAACACAACGAGGAATTAACGAGGAACTTATAAACGCGAGGGCGTATCGGCGAGGAAGTAAAATTACGCTATTATAAATTACTTTCAGACACAAATAAGGAATTCCCCTCAGAGTGAAACAAATTCGCGCCTACAGACATCCAATTAGGCCGGTGGTATCGTGCGTATCCACCGACCCACGTGTGTAGAAAATAGGCACTTACTCATAAATATTTATGGCGGGTACAAAGCCGTCTTTGTACACTTCCACATTCACTCGGAATTATAATGGCTGTCACACTAGGATCCCGAACAAGAGCCGAAACGGCTCGCATTAAGAAGAATAAAAGATTCTTGCGACGGTTTCACTTAGCAACCGACACGGCGAATATCTCGAATAGAGATGACACAGAAACAGTTTGCTGGTGGAATTTTTAATATGGAAAGCCATGAGAGACCAGGCGACGATATCACAGTTTACGTCGGCGGCAATACACCGCAGTTGACCTCGTCCCCGGTGTACTTACTGTGAGAATGGCGGACAGAGTCGAGTTCCACTTTTATTAGTCGAAAGTTTTTGTTTGTTGTGGTTTTATTAAGTGCGGTTCCTGGAGGAAATGAGTGTGGCGACAAAGAGAAGGTTGACGTGGTTGAGGACGGCGACGCCCGGCATTTCCCGTTGCGGTGGTGGTACGAGCGTCGAGCAAGCGGCAGGCGGTCCGTGTCGTACGGTAGTGGTACAGTTAGCCTGGATAAAGGCGGTTACGGTGTCCGCTGCCGTCGTTGTGATCTGTCAATTAGAACCCCATAACCTTGTTCACATCGCTGATCGCTTCGTCCAGCCCTAACGATTACAATTACCGTCAGTCCCTAACAATGAGTTACATTGCATTTCCGCCAGCGAGCCTGCTAAGTTACGACTGGCTGATGGTAAATGTTGAGCTACAAGGTCAAGAACAAGAACAAAAGTGGTTTTATTTTGAAAAAAGCATTTCGGTCACTCCGATTCGTAGTAATTCAATAGCAAAGTAGCGAATTTCACGGTCGGCTTTGAAGACGATTCTAGCAGTACCCGCGACTTTTTACTTTTTGGTTTGGTCTTCTTATTGCTTTTATTGAAATCTCTCTCCACTTCATATTTCTTTTGTATACAGATTAAGGAAACCATCTTCAGTTTTCAGCTCATACCGTACTATACCACAATACAAAGAAAACAATTGAAAATTAACATTTCCATCACCTGTGCCATCTTGTTTCTTGTCTTCCGGCCAACTTGTAGCGAATAACTCAATGTAATTTTCTCAAGTCAGGATCGGATTTATGGCCAACTGCCGATATGATCGCTCGATGTCACATAATTTAAATGTATTATTGCGTATGGCAAACTGTGACATCGGACATCATAATTCTTATGCCTGTCTGAAAACCTTTATAACTAAACTGACACTTGATTCGAAAAGAGATGGCTGTGAAATTTCATTCAATTAATAATGTTCATCTTTGTAACGGTTATTCAATTTGGAACTTTCTGGCACGAAGTGTCATCATCGGGAGCGCTAAAGGTATTTCTAAGTTACGTATTACCATCATCGAGCCAAAACCGTTCCATGAAATTTAGAATCGGAATGGCTCGAGACACAATCACGTTTTCCATCACTGTGAAATCTACCAATAGCAATGCAGTCCAGTGGAACGGTGGCTGTAAGAGATGCGTGGCATCACGTAGACATAGCTCCCAAATAGCGTCGTGCTCAGCGCCCGCGCAGGTCGACGGCCGACTTACGAAATTTAATCGAATTATACAAAACTCATTGCCAAACAAATATTCCGATTCAACGGTGCCTTTTTACATTACGTTCGTTCACCTCATAAATAATTCGAGTTGAAGTCTCTTAGATTTTATAGCGTCCAATATACGGACAGCTCGCGAGATAGATAAGTCGACGAGTCTCTGGGTGAAATGAAGAATGTTTTTGGTCGAGTTTAGCGGAGGTGGAAAATGGAACATGGTTTATTTCTCTATTGTTTTGAACGTGCTTTGTATGAACAACACCATCTAGTGTTTTGTGGACTGAGGACCGTTTAGCCGCTTTCAAGTTATCGAGTTTTCAGTACTGCGGGCTATATTTATGCTCGGGTAGGCGACATGGTTGCGCTGCGTGGGTGTTTCGGTGACGTACTGGAGTGCTGCCGAGAAGGTGGATATCAGGACGAGGCCATCTACCGATTTACAGATGCGACCTATTTTAATAGTATTCGTTACTGGCTACGATTAATAATTCGTAAGCATACTGCGTTTTCTCACGCTTATCCTATCTCCCTTCATGGAAAATCAAGGATAAAATGTCTTGTGGCTATCTATCTACTTCAGGTACAGTAACGTGCACAGAAATACATAACAGGCTCAAGAAAGTCATGTAGTTAAAACTGATTTACATGTGCTGTTAGGTACTTTTCGCTTTCGGTATTTACGGGTAATTTGCGAATTTTATCCGTTAACACAACATTGCCTCTTTTTTCACGGTCCTCTCACACGCACCCGCAATTTATGACAATAACTGTTTCGCAAATCGGTACTAAACGATAAATGGGTACAATTCATCTTGATATTTTTTCAAATGTAGGTGAGTGTTATTTATTTAGTCATTTACAAAGGTAAATGACTAAATTTCATGTATTCTGTTTTTAGTCCACCATACAGTAAACAGTTAAACAGTAATAGTGACTAATAAAATATAGTGTCTAAATTCTAAAACAAAACAGTTTCTCTAGAAGCAACATATGGCCCAAGCCTGTCTGTGTGTTTAGGCGCATGCCTTTCCGAGATGAGTCAATATTTACAGGTTATCGACCTGACTTCCTTTCTTCCAATAGTTCGAAAGGATATTGGTAAAAGTCGACAATTGTTGATATAACAAGTGATAGTAGACTTTATAGACCATCAGTTTTAAGCACGCACTAATGTGAATATGTATGTGGTGGTAGCAAAGCGGAATCGTGAATTAAATGCATCTGATTAAACCCTGATATAAGAAGGGCACGAATCCATGAGCAACAATCCTTGTTCTTAGCTGGATTTCCGTTATCTAATGTGAATTTACTACGTTAGATTACAATGGTTGGCCGGAGGCATCTTCAGTAGTGATCTTTACGTAATGGAAGTAAAAATACTTCCTAGTGTTAGTCACGTGAGAACAGTGTTGGTGCGACATTGACAAATGGTGTGCGGCGGGCGTGCACCGGCGCAAGCGCAGGGCGCTGGACCTGAGTGCTGACGGCCCAACCGTATCGCCGCTCACCGACGAGCAAACACCACAATATATGCGGCACACTTATCAAAATTAAACGGCACATTACAGATTTGCAAACCTTGAACTTCCACTAACCAAACATAACGGTTACCATACAATTCTGATTCTTTAAGGCGGTACCCTGACCAAAAAATCAGCATGAGATATGAGCATTCCTATTAGCCTTGCGGCACTGGTGGCGCATGAATTACAAGTAGTGAATACGCCCAGATTTTAGAATAAAATCTTTATAAAATCGAATTTTAGTCTTTTAAAAAATATATTACGACAAAAATGTTCGTTATTAAATTGTCTATCTATTAGTGTTAGTATAAAAAATAATTAATTAACACTTTACCAGGAGATGCATGCTATCAATAATTATTTCTCATTTTTATGGTTTTGTTGGAAGGAGATTAGTGAAACATAGTCTTTAAAAAAAAAAGTGTACGACCATTTTAGAGTCAACAATACGTAGAAATTTTATGTATTTTTATTAGTTGATATTTCTTTTTAAATAACGAGTAGATAGCTCCTAAAAACAGCTCGAAAAACGGCATGCGCGGCGTATACCGCCTTAATAACTACTGCAGAAATTAACACTTCACACCAAAACTAACACAACCAAATAAAATGTTAGCTGTAATTTTCAGAAGATCAATCATGACACAGAACATTTTTCTATCACAGTGTTATATTATTCATCGATTGATCTCGATAATGAGGCCAAATTAAAAATAACGTCTGTTACGATGCATAAATATATTATTAGCTTGATAAAAAAGTGCTGCTGATACATATCAGTTTGTATGTCTAAACAAATAACCACATCGGTCGACAAAAAATATATATTTAACTAGTGTTAGTATTGGCTACCGAAGTTGAGATGTGATTAAAAAAGTCACAAAAAATCCAGTGTGATACAAAAACTGTTCGTTAAATATTATTGCACTTTGATATTAGAGAGACATACATTTTGAAATGTCTTAATTTAATGACGAAGCGAATGTTTTAATATAGCTTTACATACTATAATTAAAACTTTGTGTGAATTGCGAGTTTCTTCCTTTGCTTTACGTCTTTTATAAATATTCATGATACATCTAATAATAGTCGTAAAGTCAGTGCGAGGAAATTACTTGTTGAATGTTCTAAAGATATGTTGACATAAGATTAATAAAAGCAATCTAAAGACTTGTAAAGCCGCTATTTCATTGCATAATGTATGTGTTAGAAACACAAATCACCAAGTTATCGAATATGTAAACCTAGTTAGAAGAAAGAGTATCGTTTACGTCGAAACAAAAACCGTGACTTTTTGTTGTAACTGTAAATATAATTGTATTTGTTCCAAGACAACTGGGAATGTTTTTCGATGAGTTGAAAAAACTAGCAAGTACTCTCGGTTTCTTCGTGTAGGTTGGTTTTGTGTGGCTGTGTTTCTGTTATTTGACTGTGAAATTGCGATTCTAAGCCAGTCGAGCGTGTTTATTTAGCTATAAAACAATCTATGGGAGTCGGAGTGCCGTTTAAGGTTCAATGATCACTAGGATCAGTCAAGACTACTTCTGACTGATCGGTAACTTTTTTCTAGCGATACGATTCGTCCGGCTTGCTCAAGCGTGGGACCGCGATGAGTCTGCCGTTGTCCAGAGCCCACTGACGTAACGTATGTTGAGTTGCTGTGATTTGATTAATGGAACAGATTGAGAAAATTGAGTTGGCATAAGATAAGTGGCATGTGTTTCATTTAAAAGACGTGCGGTCGATGCAAAGTGACGCGTATAAATCAGTTTTTTCTATCGCTTACTGTACTTTAATTAGACTTGAAGCGGAAACAGGTACACTGTTTATTTTATCCTTGTCATAATTATATTCAAATACTTTAGTTTTTTTGCGATATGGAACGAACCACACACATCTATCGGAAACACTTAGGTATGTCTGGCGATTATTAAGCGATAAATCAATTTTTTTTTTATGTCTTCAGACCGAATATGGTCGTTACCAAATTGGATTTTATCGTGAAAATATTAACTTCTCGGCATACCTATATTTATTGATTAGATACTAGGTACATACCAAATATGGTGGTGTTATAAAAAAGTGTATTTACATCACTCTGGAACAAAAGCAGAGGTATTCTATAGTGAACTTTCGAAGAACAACTTAATTCAAGTATCGTACCAGTGCAGGTCAAGGAAGATACAGTTAATATTTAAATCGGGCGATTCTCTCCCATATCCCAACAGAATACAAAATTGAAGAGTTCCGACAAACAAGCAGAATAGTTTCTCAGGCGAAACTATGTTGAATTTAAATAATTTCCAGCAACTTTGAATCCAGTAAGCGGCACTCTACATAATTCATTGCCTACAGATAGATATTTAACGACGCCGACCATGTATATAAATTTAGGTTATTAAGTATCTAAAATGTTTACATTATTACTTTGTGTTAACAGTATTTTCTAACGTTAATTCGATATTAAAAAGCTTAAGCGATAACTATTGGGTTAGCATAATTTATGTTAACTCCGATGACCATAGCCACCTCCTGGATAACTGAACGGACAGTCCTAAAAACAAAGCCTGAATAATTTAATTAACAACAATGTAAGTGCGACAGAAAACGTTAAATAAACATGCTTTCACCACATTAAGGTAACATAAACACTAAGTAATGCGCACTTTACATTCAGGCGAATATCTGTTACAAAACGTGTTACATAATACGCAGCGTTTATCTGCTTCAACCATCACAGACATGTCGTAAACAGCTGCATCCGAGGCGCAAGGTCTAGTTCAAAACGACTCATGTAAATAGACAACAGAATTATGGGTGCAAACAGCATTCAGGGAAATTCTTTAACGCGAAATGTTTGCAATTACAAGTCGATACGTGGAAGCGGCCCTGCTCTGTTCCTGAACAGAATGAGGGAATCACGAGCGTGCCTGCGCTCGCGCAGAATGCTGCCTGTGTCATTACAGTCACCTGTCTATAATCCAACATGTCATAATTGAGATACACTCATGTGTAAACTGTGTAATTAACTGGCGTTTTTCTTTTGATCGCAGCACGGCGGTGGCGGACAGCGGGTAGCGATCGCGTAGCTGCAAGGTTAGTAACCCCGCCGTACTATACTCGACTACGATCGGAATTCGTGAATCTTCAGAAATAACACGTCATTATGTCTTATTAGCCGTAGCGGAAGCACTTAGAGCAAATGTAAGGCAAATAACACCTTTCGTCTCGAGAGATTGTTCTACTGTCCATTATTGCACCCATTATAAAAATTAGTTTAGGTTTATATTTAATAAATCCCGTGTAATATACAATTTGAAATTATTAGCACTGATTGGGATCGTTTCAACGGTAAATGTATGAGATATTATTGCATGGCAACTTGTAATAATGCTGTCAAACTATCCAGAAACAAATCAAAAAGAAATAACAGAGGCACCGAAGTGCAAACAGATATACAGTTAGTTTTTCTGGGGTTACTTAGTAAATGACTCGCCGATATAGTCCGGTAAGTACGTGTGTATCGTAAAGGCGGTACCACACTTACGTGCCGTGGCGTGGCGTGGCGCGGGATCCACCAATCAAACGACTCTGTTTCAGTCTACATCATATCACAACGAGTTTTGTAGCCAATCAGCTGCGTTAGAAGGCGCCACGCCACGCCACGACACGTAAGTGTGTTTCCGTCTTTATTAATGCAGCGCCCATTACCTGAAATGATGTACGGATGTTACGAAACCATTCTTTATGATGACTAGACGCAGACAGTGTACCGTTGTTTACTAATAAAAAACTGCCCTAATGATTGATTACTTCGAATTAATACACCGTTGAAATAAATGAGATATAAAAACCAACTGAATCACTTTATTAGTGTTTGCTTTTAGATAGCATTTGTATCTAATTAATTTAAAAATGAAGACATGCCGTTCAAGAATTAGCGAAACATTTAATTTTTAATGAATGTTAATGAACCGATTTTCCTCAGGATTATTGAAATAATAAAAAATAAATGTTCAATAAAATGTAAACGCGGCATTCTCAGAATACGCAGGTGGGCACTAAATTCCAATGACCATACATACTTCGCTCGGGGATTCTAAAAGAACTCAAAAGAGTTTGGCAACTGCCTCGATTTCCGAATTATATAAACCGGTTTTTGTATAATATTATCCTGTTACTTTTTACCGTTTAACAGCAGTGAAAATACCTCGTACTTACCTTCCATTGAAACCTTCGTCCTACATAGCGTGCACATATGAATGCATGCATGTAGGTACGCCAATTTCGCTCCTTTAGCAAGCAATTACTTCTCATTTACAATCATTAACAATTTTCTTAAATTCTTTCCTGGATGTTAAATGTTTCCGAGATAAAATAATTCAGGTAAATGTTTATTTAAATAGCTGAAGAAAACCATGAGCAGGAAATTATTTGGCACGCGCGATCTCTGATTATTTGCGCAAATAATTTCATTCATAATCAAAATTAAACACAGCGCTAAATTTGATCGCAAAATATCTTACCATTAAACAACTGATCTAAAGTAGTTTTATTAAGATTTAGAATTGGACAGATAGTGTACCTACCGAAAGGTGTAAAAGGCTTAATAGATAATTCATTATGAAGTTACAGCTAATTTAATTATCCCCGTTGTCTGATATCTGATTTATTATCACGGAATCACTTTCGCGGCGCAGCGCGGTCGCCTAGCGCGTGTAGGGTTACCATTAGAAATTTGAAAAGTTCTGATAAAAAGTTTGCCATTTGCAAAACAGTCTGGAAATCTTGAACAGCTTTTTTATCATTATTGATTTTACGTCATTTGCTTCTTTAAAAATCACTATCTATACTCTATACCAATATTATAAAGAGGAAAGATTTTTTTGTTTCTTTGTATGTTTGTTTGTTTGTACCGAATAGGCTCCGAAACTACTGGAGCGATTTTAAAAATTCTTTCACCTTTGAAAAGCTACATTATTCCCGAGTAACATAGGCTATAATTTTGACGGGAGCGAAGCCGCGGGGGTCAGCTAGTTACTTATAAGCCCGGAGAAAATACAGCAAGAAAATGACTGGACAAGAGACGCAAAACCGGTAATGTCCAGGCTATTCCAGATCCAGACGCATGGTCACCTTAAGCGCGAACCTACACGTGACGTTCTTGTGTTAATTCAATTACGATAGTCTCGTTACCAACGCCTAGACACTGTTAATCTTGACCGTCGTCTGCGCACCGCAATACCTTATCTTAATAGGTAATCATCGTTTGAAATTTTATGTGCAGAAGCTGTATTATCCAGTTTATGTACTGTACCGTTCCGTAATGTTTATTTAATTTTATATAACTATGCTAATAAATGGCGCTTTGATGTTTATTTTATTTAGTTATTATAGGAAATTGGTTTGTAAAAGTAAAATAAGTGCCAATAATACGGAAGGTACATCTAATCAACATCGGCTATTAATGTAGATTCTACTGCCCTTTTCTCATGTTTCTATAAAACAAACACTCTCTATAATTCTATATCTTTTTAGAACTATGTGTAATCGTGTCCTGCAAAGCTCAAATCGATTTAAAAAGCTCGTTAGCCTAAAAAGAACACAGATGTATTCAAACAGATTGTAGATAATATATAATCTTCAGTATGCCTATGTGCGAGAAGCAGTAACAAACTTATTCAATTGTAAATGCAGTAAAGCAATAACTCAGGGGAATAGCAGTAATTTCAAAATAACAAGTCATTGCTAGGCCACTATATCAAAGAGGCGGAGTTTCGAGCGAAGCCAGCAAAATATAAAGCAAACCTATTTTAAAGCAGCCGTCATGTACCTTTATTGTTTCCTGATTTAACACACAAGAGACGATTCAAATCTAAACTAAAATAGATTTTATGTTAATTTATAGAACAATCAGAATAGAGATTAGTTCAATGCAGGCATACAAGTAGTAATACAGGAAATGTCCGAGCAATATCCACCCTGAGGCGTAGGGTATGCATCGGGAAGCAATCGTGTACATCCTATAGAACAAGCAAAAGGCGGTCGAGATCTCCGCCAGAGGCTTTTAATTGACAATAGATAGCAAGCGACCTGTATAGATATGCCACACGATAGCGTTTTACCTTTAGCTCTTACGGTATGTGATAGTGGTCGTAGGTAATGTTCAGCGATCGGTTATGGCTCCCGCGTACCACAATTAACATACGCCGAGCTAATGCATTATTAGTCGTATCTTGTGATATCTGCAAATCGTGCGTTACCTTCTAAGTTGGATGCTCCGTTAAAGCAAACATAGCCGCATAAGGCAAGGGGCTGTTATTGTGAAGTCATTACACACACGGAAGATATAGTTGACAGAAGAGTTACAGCGCTTGTAATCGTTATGCTGATTGCCAATCTCTAAGAAACATAATACTGGGAGAAAAGCTGGAGTGACATTAGCCAGGCCGCAGTCAAGACTCACATTATATATAGTGAGGACCACCCACTGTCGAGCCAGCTTGATCATTAACTAAACAATTAGTTTTACTACTGCACTAATTGTTTATTTCATGTGCTAAACGATAAATAACTTTTAAGGTTGAACTAGTCGACGGAACGAACTATTTTATGCGCGGGGTTAAAATGCGTGCTATCTTGTCCGACAACACGTGCGAAACAAATAGATGCTGTGATAAGCAGTAAGAAGCTAGTTCGCGTACGAATTAGCGCTTTTGCAAATTTGGATCGATATGGATGATGATTTAGGACGAAAACGAGCGCGCAAAATTTTATAAACAGACCTTTGGGAGTCTAGATATCATGAAAAAACAACTAAATGTATATTTATAAAATAACATTATTTGCATTGTTAAATTACTAATCTATACCTGTATGGAGGCCGTTTTGCAATTTTTCTTATTCTTCTGGTATTTATTGCCGCCCAAAGATGCGTTAAAATAAGTGTTGAAATATGGAACTTTCGACGCTCATAACTTTCAAGTATATTATTTTTTTACATTTTTGTTTCCATACAAGGCTAGATAATGATGAGGCAAATTGATATCACTTTTTATTTTGAACATACATCGTGAAACAGTGGAGTAATCTCTAGACTACGTGTGTATAGAAGAATTTTCGACTAGTGTAACCTTAAGTCATGTTACTGACATGTTGGAAGGCATGATATAGATTTATTAGTTCGACTTTAGTTAAGAGAGTAGTGTTTTACTGCTTTCTTTTTCTCTTTTATCAGATAATATTCGCGACTGTTGTAAATCCTACGTGTACAAAGGCGTAGACTTGTAGCTAAAGCTTGTGTTGAATAAGCGAGCGATGCTTGTCGGTCCATGCCAGCAAATTGCGACACGATAGCCGGAATGTCCGTTCTTTCGAAAGTTTTCACCGAACCGGGATATGCATCACAAGTATGCATCCAGATATTATCAAACTGGTCTTAACGTACTCGTTAACGGTGCTTATAATGTCGCATTAAAATGTACATAACGTATTTTTTCTGGTTTGTGTAAAAGTAGCCGCCTCACAGCTTTTCACGTTCTTGTTTTGTTTTACGAGTGTTGTTTAGAAAACTACGACGTCGCCGGGTCGCGGTGTGAGGCGCCTTGCATGCAAAGATGTCGGGATACACCGCACAATAAATATGATCGCATGGCGGGATCTGTGTGAACATAATTGGATATTCGCAGTAAGCCCGCGATTCCAAAGATAAACATGTCGAGGTCGGGCCGGAGGCGGCGTTGTCAAGTGTCCATCCAATGTTATCTGCGCGCGACATCTTTATTCTGAGTTCGGTTTTTCTACGCGTGCGCGGTGCGCTGGGCGGTAATGGCGTCCGCCCCAACGGGATTCGCGCGCCGACATCGTTTCGCGTCTCATCGTGCGGCCGCAATACATCGCTCCACTTAAATTACGTGCGAGCTTGTTCCGGTAAACTATCGCGATACCTAAGCTATAAAAACGTCCTTACTTTTGCACCTGACCAGCTTCTCGACAGGAATGTTTCGAGTAAAGTGCTTGCAGAACACTATTACACTTGTATGGACATTCGACCAGGTTGTTAGACTTCACCATCGAGACACGTAAACATTAAGAGATTAGTGTCAAGTATGTCGGTCAGCTGCAAGTGAATTCAATACTATCGGCAGAAATCATTTACCTAGTTTATTGGGTAATAACACAGCATCACGATGAATGGCGCAATGATGTGCTTAAACGAGCCTCGTAAACGTTCGATCAATCGCCGATAACGGTAGGCAAGATGACGTGACTCTAGTATAAGAGTATTGACCCTTTACAAGTTCTATCTAAATGTGCCATTACGAATCTAGTGATTTACAAGAAATCTAAATGTGAATCAACATACAAATAGACCACTACTTTAATGGACTTACCATTAGTAGTAAAACTCCTCTAACCGAGTCAGTTAAACCTTGCAGGTTATTTCCAAAAGATAACTTTACACGATAAAGATTTGTGAAACGATGAAACAATGGTAATCCTCAATGAGAGCCTCCCACGTGCAACGGAACCTCTTCCGCCGTTTAAATTGTGGAGCATCAAAAATAATGGGCGCAAACAAAACCAAGTAAAAGACCATTATAACACAATATGTACCGTTACTCCTAATCAGATGAATGATGTGTTTAGCTATACACGCCATCGTTGATTGCTATGTATTAGTGAGATTAATCATTCAACTAAGAAAAAGTATTTTAAAATATAGGTGGCCAGTTAATTGTTTTTGGGCGGCATAAATACTCTTTTGTCAGAGGCGTGACCGCCATTAGCAGCATTATAATTAAACACTAGAGCATAATGATTGACAGTCTCAGTATAAACAGATATAAACATAATTGATAGGCTTTTAATGTTTTCACTTGAATGATCGGCGAACGTGTAACGGTCTGTGTTTATTTCGAGAGCATACGATAATTATCTACTGATCTCGTCCTACTTTAAATGTTCACTTTTAACACTTTTAACGTGTCCGAGTGTTCTCATTCCGGCGGTTTTATCTCTAATGGAGGTCACCATTCTTACGTTGATTAATATCGTGCATGCACATAGCTGTCTCGCCGGTGTATCGAGTGTATTTAGGCCACATGAGCGCTGTCTCTTCGATTGAAAGCGGCCGTTCAATTTGTAAAGTAAAAAGAGTATGTATAAGCACCTAGGGGCATATTGCTTGCCGGAAGAGCTGGTTCACCGTTACAACATTAGTGTTTTTGCATCCGCCATGAGTGGGACAGGAGTGTGTCGCCGCTCCCGTGCACCGGGAACCAATCAATTACATATTAGCTTAATGTGACGTAGATAGCCCGCAGTTCGCGCCTGGACATTTGCATGGTGCGTGCAAAACGTATGACCGTTGACGGCGTCCAACTATAACGGGCATTTGTCCGAGACAATCACAAAGTGTTGCTTCTTATAAAGGTAGCATTTTTAGGTTTCCGTAGCCAAATGGCAAAAAACGGAACACTTATAGATTCGTCATGTCTGTCTGTCTGTCCGTCCGTATGTCACAGCCACTTTTTTTCCGAAACTATAGGAACTATGCTGTTGATACTTGGTAAGTAGATGTATTCTGTGAACCGCATTAAGATTTTCACATAAAAATAGAAAAAAAAAACAATAAATTTTGGGGGTCCCCATACTTGAAACTAATTAAATTTTCCATCATTCCCATACGTGTCGGGTATCCATGGATAGGCCTGTGGTAAAATGTGTGTAACCCCCCCCCCCCCTGTAACTTCTAAAATAAGAGAATGATAAAACTATAAAACATTACCATGTAAACTTCAACCGAAAATTGGTTTGAACGATATCTAGTTAGTACTTTTTTTTTAATACGTCATAAATCGTAAACCGCAATTTACCAAGTACGGAACCCTTCGTGCGCGGGTCCGACTCGCACTTGGCCGGTTTTTATAAGCTACGACTGCGATAACAAACATTCGATGCTCTGCTAACTCGTAGATACTGTTAAGCAAATCAATTCAAACAGTTGAAAATAACGTGCAGCTAATATCGTGATTTCCTGGATGTAATTGTATTACGAATGCAAGTCGGAACAATGTTCTTACCATCATAAAGCACGGACGAGTACTGTATAGCAATGGGATTTATGTGGTATAAAATATTTTCATTAGAAGAGAGTTTAGAGGGGGATCGTAAAGTAAGTTTTAATTGGTGGTACATGGTGTATCGTGTGCGGGTGCGATGCAGCCGCGAGGAGTAACAATGGCAACGTGCGCGGGAGGCGGAGGCGCGCCGTGGTCGCCGCCGGCGCAGGCACTCCTGCGCTCAGAATAGCGCCGCGAACAAACGCCGCCCCGCCCGGCCCGCCTGCTCGACGTTCCCAAACCTTACCGCAATTACAACTTTCATTACCAACTCTAGCTTTAACTCCAGTTACTACAAAACCAAGAAAAAAGCATCGAAGCATAGAAGGAAACAATAAAACTGACAGATGCTATCCATATTTCATGCGTGCCCCGAGGTTCATAACACGTGTAAAACTAAGCCTGATCATAAACAACTCAAGAGAAATAGGTGCAGCAGCAAATAAAATTTAAATTTAATAAAGGAAAGAAAAGAAGAATAGACGAGATAGACGCATGGAACTAAGAAAGCATAAAACGCGCGAGGCTAGCTATAAATATGCCACTGCGGACACGAACTCAATACCCGTGCCTCCTTACGTGTGGCAAAAAGTCCGCATTCATTACCTGAGCGCATGTAAACAGATTTTAAACGCACAAGTTACAAATAAAATATATATTACGACCGGACAATTTATTAGTTGCCTCTAATGAAAGTCATTATTCATTCGCGCTACCACCTAAGTACCGAGTACCGACATATTATTATGAGCATAATAGCACTTTTTGACCCGTCTTAGGTCTTAAGTTATATGGGAATGATTTATTTGAGAGTCTATTTTCAGACAATATCAAACTTATTCTTTTAATAATTCCTGAAACCATAGCCATTTTGGCCTGAAACTACAACCATATACGTCTGAATAACGACTAATCAGACTAATTTGATCAGAGCATCGTTCATTCCATTTGACACTTCTACTTTGTTTGTACCAACCATGAAATGACATGCTTGACAGAAATATAAGGATTCCTAATAGGATAGGAACGTAAGACAAGTTTATCAAGATCACATCACTTATTAGGAATGGCATGTAGACGCCCGCCGCCTCCGTAATATTTTTATAGCAAGCGGAATTCTATTCTGACGGCTCATTAAATTTCGGAACCACCAAACAACTCGATGGGGAATTCTTTAATGGAGTTATCATCATCTTAATTTAAATCACTTTGTATTGAGTACAGTCATTTATTTACGACAAGCTTCTGGTTTATGATCCCCATTCGATAATTACATGTTTTAAAAACGTTACTGCCTCGTCTATGAATTTGTTCGGTAACGAGTTCAATAAAGGTCCGTTAGTCTTGGACCGGTATGTGCAGAGTACAGGTGGCGTCCACTTACCAATTAGTAACTAACCATGTCTTACGTAATTTCGTCATTGCGTTCCTCGACGCGAGCGCAGGGCTGGAATGCACAGATTTCATCTACATATATTATGTATTCTAATTCCAGTTGCAAGACTAATGGTCGTCTCCACGGCGATTAAATTGAATAAGACAGCGAAATATAAGTGATAAATTGCACCTTAATCGAACTAAAACATTATTGTGTAATGATCGGCGAGAATTGGAAACATCCGAAAGAGAATTCAATGCATAATTTTATAGTAGCTTTCATTAATCATGTTTCTTGTTTATTTATAATGTGTGTGGAAGTATCTATAGTTGATAACTATAACTGTTTATTATAAAACAACTCGCAGTTAAATTGTATAACTTGTAAGAGGTAACATAAATTGCAACAGTACGTTTATTCGTATATATAATTTAATGTTATGTCATCTCACAGACCATTATGTCATAAATCTTACAAGTTCAATGACAACTAGAACACCACAATACAATAGTCGACACTAAACTTGCTCGTACAAATTGTAAGCACGCGCCTAATGCGATTCAATCCCACAAGCTATTGAGGTGTTAACTACCATTACGTTGCAAACGAGTCCAATAAGTGAAATCTAGATCTGTAACAAGTATTTGATGTTTTGTATTGATGTGCGCATTCAATATCGCGAATTCGATCCTGCGGACACCCGTAAAGCCGCAACGCAATTTTCCGCGCGCACCTACTGCTGTGAAGATTGAAGCGAACCTGTAAATCGAATCTATCACGTACGTGGTGCTGTCATTACAGTGCGCTGTGTGATTTCCTTGTGGTCGACAACATTCGACGAGATTCGAAAAGACAAAATCAGCAATAATATACCAGACATTCATTCATCAAACACTGAGGTCAAAAAGCTCTAAAGTAAGATTGATAAGTTAGATTAATATACATATCCAAAGCACAAGTACAGTACTTACCATACAAAGATTAACTGCACCTAGGCTATTACTTGGATACCAATTTGCATCCAATTCGTTTCTATACCTCATTATCATACATCATAACTCTTGAGGGTTTACTGATCCATATTTCATCCGGTATCGAAGGATGTATCACTGACGCGATACTAGATTGTATTTACGAGACCGGGTCGTGAGCTGCCGTATGCGGATAATAGGAAATCGATCTTTTTCCACTACCTTGTCTATTATGTAACACATTGCCTAAGAAATTCGTTTCGAAATATGAACATTTAGACACAAGATTATAAAAAAAAAAAATATAATAACAGTTACGAAATGACTTCTGTATGGAGTATTGATATCATTATGTAACTGGCAGAATTATACTGAACCTGTTACCTCTCGGAAAAGCGCGCGTTGATTGTGTGTTGGTTGTGTCGTTCTAATAAATTGTTGTTGGAACTTATTTGCATTTAAATAAGTAAGCTCATCGGGTAATGGAAAAAGAATCGTTTGTGTCTCGCATAAAAAGGCTTTATTTTAACACTCGCATGTAGCTTTGGAAATTGGCTACATCGCTCGTGTTAAAATCTCGACTTTTTATGCTCGACACGAAATGAACTATTACATCATTACTGCAGTCCTAATATGCACACAATATGGTAGAGTCTCGGTCGACCTTATGCATTACCCTATGAATTCTCATTACGGGTAACAGTCAGCTCTGACGGAGAACGCAACTGTGTATCATGATCCGTTTAGAAATTAATGAACAGTGTTTTGAAATTTACAATGGCTGTTAGTAGTAGGTAGAAAATACTTTTACATTTTCTAGACTTTTACTGGAAAACATGGACGTTAGCCTAAACGGAATAAACAGTAATGATGCCGCTATATTTATGTGGCATTGTTTGTCTTTGTGACCTCAGCTTTATGCTTAACTAATATCCGTTTTCATGCTTTGCTAGTATTTAATATTAACCTAGATGTGGCCAGTTTTACAGAGAAAACTCGCTTCGTTTTACAATTTCTTGCTTTGTGTTTCTAGCAGATACTTGGAAGCGGAGAGATTGCTAATATTGCAATATATTCACATATGGGTACATATGTGCATAAATTCCTCAATCTTATTCAATATAGGCAATTATTCCATACCACAATGTGAACTTAGGTGGTAGGTAAAGGAAGGAGGGATGAAGAGGGATTCTGAGTCGTCATGAGCCAACTTTAATTTTCATTCGGAACAGCAATCCGTATTATATTTATATATAGCAATCTGGATATATGGCTGTTTGCTTTGAATCTTAGATTGCCATTATTTGCCAAATAATACTGTTATTTGAACAAAATAAGTACCGAATTTTTCCTGCGTATTGTCGAATTCTGAGAATGATGATGAGTGAAAGGGTCGTCGCAGGCGCAGGCGCGGACGCGGCGAGTGCTCGTGCGCAACCCGGCGCGCTGCCTACCGTTACATTGCACCACTTTGCCGGACAGTTAACTTCAAACGCGCTGATACTAACATCAAAACAACAAGGAAACTGAAAATATATCAACATCACACAAACATACACTCGCTAACGTGCAACCCATTCACTCCAACGCCCTACTATAAAACAGCAATAAGCATGATTGCACTTAACACGGCCAATGAGTATGTCGTTAGCGCTGTCCTACTATGCTGTTAAGTAAGAGGACGTGTTCTCGATGCCGGTTGTAAGCAGTGCACACGTCATCGTCTGTCACGGCGTCATGATAGATGGCTGCATAAACAAGTGATATTACCTAGTTCGGCGAGTGGGTATAAAGATGTTTATCTGAAAGGTCGCCGCGTGTGAGCGTATCGGTAAGTCTCGGGCTCTCGGCAGACGCGGTAGTGTCACCTGGGGCGGAGACGCAGCGGCGACGTCGTGACCGACGCGCGTGCGCACCGCTTGTCATGCGCTACTTGTGATTATCATGTCTAGCGCCTGCGTCACGGCACTCCATTGTGTTCTACCCGAGACACGACACTGGCTTTTTGCTTGTTGAGACTTCAAACTCAACTAGTTCAGACGCAAAATAAGGTTAATTAATAAAAAAACAAAATGAGGTAGTGTGTTAAAAACTGAATTGTTATTTGATGACAATGGACGGAACAAAATTTTTCAAAAAAGTTACTACAATCCTTTTCAAAACGCAATTTTATTTTGCATTAGTCTCGATGATTGAAA
Source organism: Orthosia gothica (assembly GCA_949775005.1). Classification (NCBI taxonomy): domain Eukaryota; kingdom Metazoa; phylum Arthropoda; class Insecta; order Lepidoptera; family Noctuidae; genus Orthosia; species Orthosia gothica. The sequence continues at coordinate 22,361,304 of OX459037.1, forward strand.
ACTGGCCTATGGTATTGGAATGGCTTCTATTATCTGCCGTTTTCAAGTTATGTCCTATAAAGTATCTTTCTATAAGTTCCCAAACAGAGCTTGGCTACTGATATTTGTGTAATTTCATAGTACGTATCTCGGGAACGAAGTGCACGGGTACGTGGAAGAGGAGTGTGCGGCCGCCTCGACCCTCCGCGAACGCAATAATTGAGCATAGAAATCAAATTACAGATGATTGATGATGCCGTTACCGCACGACCGAAGCCGCAATGACGCCCGCCGAGCGGACCGTATCATTTGCGTAATAGGAATTCGACAAAATATATTATAATTACCTGCTAAAATCACAGTAAATTCAAACATATTAAAAATTGTTCGGTACAATATATGCAACCGAACAGCTCAGCACTATTGCCTGCGTGCATTTCCATAAATGCATGTATCGCAACTAGCATCAGTTAATGCGTGTTCGGATACCAATCGCGTAACTCGAATCAAACCATTTTAGTGCTACTTTAGCTTAGATTAACCATTTACCATTATTTTAACCATTTACGAGTATTCAATATAACTTTTAAAACCATTATTGCGTATCATTAAACCAGTGATCGTAAACCAATAAGCAAACCATTACCATTCTAGTATAACGTCAATCAAATCAACCAACTCAGAGTTTAGTGCTAAACCGAACAGGCGCTAAGTTCTACAAAATATTTCCGTTTCCACAACACTGTTCGCCAAGAACATTTAAAATCATCCGTTAAGTTGGTCCAATGATAATTTAATTTCAATACAATGCTATAAACAGTTCCATTTCTCGGTTGTGGCGCGCCAATCAATCCTTTAGGTACGAGGTAGTAAGATGCAGAATGACAACTGTACTGTGATTTTACGAGATAGGCCATATAAAAGCATTAGAGGCAATAAATGCTCGATCGACTCACGAGTGTGATGCTTTACAACGCCGCCGCCGCTTGAAATATCGTTTATTCCGCACTTGTATGTCACATACGAGTTCTGGAAACGGGCCGCAATTGACATGCCATGCAATGCTTTAATGTTGTAAATAATTAAATCAACGCGACCTATGTTATGGACGTTGGGATAAATAAATCATTTGTCAGGTATGAAATGTTCTAACAAATTTATATCAGATGTAGTCTGAAAATAAAAGGGGCCGAAGAATGCGCAGGCGCAATGTGTGTGCTATATAGAGTTTCACCGCCAAGCAGCCTACGGGCGGCGCCTCGGCAAATCGGAGAGACTCTTACAAACATTTATTGCTTACTTTCATTTAGAGCAAAATACGATTTTGAATTATCTCCCAACACTCGGTACACTAGCAAAAACTCGCAACAACGGAGATAGATATCAATCAAAAACTTATTTCTTTGACGTCTGTAAAATAAAAAGAATAACTGTATTAGTTTTTTTTTGCGACCTTTAATAGTAATTGATAAAACGATAGAATCGGAGAGAAATAGACCGCAACCTATTCGAATGATTATGTATTATATTTTTAGAAATAATTGTGCTTTCACTATACTTCATAAAAACTGAATAAAATATTAGCAAAAAATAAAGGTATTGGATTTAAAAATATTTTATAGTAGAGATTACCACAAGCTGGCAAATAAGTAATATTTACAAAACGTAAAGAATACGGCACTAGGTTGAATAGTTAAATAAGGGGGATAAGATCAAACCGGTCGAGTGGATGCGTGGGCACCCTGGAGAACAGGTGCAAATACGGCCTTAGCCCTACATGGACGTGACAGGACACAAACCTGAATTAGACAAAATTTACTGACCACCTCCTGGTTACATAGTCCATAAAGTAAGTTTTAATGGCTCAAATCGATGCTATCAACCAGATGAATCGTCCTATGCTGAGTTTAAATAAATTGAATGCAAGCCACAACGTTTCATGTAAACTAAGGGATATCGCCCACTCAATGCTCCCGCATCGAGCCAGCATCGCTTCATTCCGAGTCGTCATAGCGTTTATTGCTTTTCGTAAACACCTTTCTGATAGCTTGGTAACAGACTTGGGTCAAGAGTTTTATTGCTTTGCTAATTGATATTCTGCAATTTTAGTATCTGAATTAAGTTGCAGTATTCAGCGCACTACCTAGAGATTAAAAGGAGTTATATCTATTAGTGCATTGGCAGTATATAAAAAGAGAAATCATGAAACTTTGACATAGATAATCTGAGTAAGAAAACGAGAGCGGTAGGGGTGAGCCGGTGTCGACTCTGAGCGCTGAATGGGCTACTTACTTTACCTACTTTATTTGTAAAGGTATCTGCGACAATATCCGGTATAAACATTAAAGGGGAAATGCAAGAGGCCTAAAATACAGGTAAATCGTTGTCCATAGTTGGTAACCAGTCCACTTTCGATTTAGAATGTACAGACTCTACCAAAAGATTTTATATGTTATTTATACGTTTCTGTATATACGAGTATAGTATATAAATACAGTAAGGGGAATATAAAATAGAAATTCAAAATTTCAGACGTTTTTAATTAAGCTCTGTGCCTACAAGTATAAAACGAAATATAGGTATGCACCGATCCCAGCAATGAATAAATGCAAAAACGAAGAAAGATATTTTAAGGTCGGTCATTGAATGACAGTATAAACTACAAAGTATTTAACGTATATTAAATAATAGGTGGGCACTGAGCAGCATCAGAAAAATAACATGCTATTAAAAAAAACAACCGCGAATCGTAAGAAACATAAAATATTTTGTAGTAACTATTAGCCAGTGAATACGCACGTGTACAATGTAGCGAAATGGTTGAGTAAATGTATCATTAAGTTATAAAAATAAATGATAATAAAAAAATAGTGAAACCACCTCGAAAGTAATCAAAGGCAAGGGGAGATGTATGTAATTGCACACATCACCACAAAAGATGATGTGGGCAGAAATAGAAACAAATTGCGATGTCGCAGTCGATAATACAGCAGATGACCACAAAACAGAACACTCTCCTCTAATAACCGACACTACAAGCTTGCCTTACACGCAACACGAAGCTCGAAATAAACTTTATTATGGTAATTACTAAGCCTTATCTTTCATTGTTTGCATTAAGCCAGTACAAACAAAGGCAGCCAAAGAAGACGCGGATGTAACGAGCGCACTGCAAACCTACTTCCGATTGCTTCGAGACCATGCTGCCGTGAACAATGCTACAAAATTATAGGATTTAGACTCTAGTCCCTCATTGGGTTAGCATGATTAATCGCGGAGAAAACTAGGCGGGATTATATGTTCGTTATTTAAGATAGCACGTTTTACACAGTACTGATCATTAGTAGAGTCATTCCGTACACGATCGAATGATTTTTTCAAACAAAAGTTTGTTAGAAAATCATGTAGGTAAGCGCATGATGTGTTTAAATTACACGTATTATACTTTTGATTCGCGTGAGCTTGATATATTGCCTTTCAGATTGCACGGTCTTGCCATTGTTTAAAGCTACTATTGAACTCCTACCACAGTGTAAAAGCGGGCACTGGTTTTTGTTGCTTATAATTTCACTACTAAAGCGTTTAATAATCTGAAATTGGATAGCTTTTACGATGTTTCATTATCAGGGAATAACTCATTACTGATAATAGCACTGCAACCACAAAAGTTAGTGCTGAAGTTAGTACCACAATCTTGTAATCGGAGTATTTTCGATGAAAATTTATTACGAGTAATTGTATCTATTTATTTAAATAGCCCATACAATCGTTTTAAGACCACGAGATGAAACGAATAATAAAACGATGCAATTTCCACCTGCCCACTGGAATGCGAAGCCCTATGCTACATCATGGAAAGTGGTCCAATATTTCAAATACTTTCAACGAGTGTTGTTCGGTCAAATGCCTTGGGTATGCGCACGGGTAATTTTATGAAGATATAGTGTTCTTCTTCAAACTGAAAACGTGTTCATTCATTAAGGATAAGTTTAATAATACTCTTTAATGAAAAGTAAATGAACGAAAAACATTTAGAATATGTAAAGACTAACAATTTAGAAGTTGATTAAGATATGCTAACGAGCTTTCGAGTCTTGAAAACACAACAAGCTTTCGATTTGCGACAGTAAGATGAATTACGGAGGTATGCCTGTTGGTTTCTCGTGTCTTAATTGAACAATTTTAGAATTAACATTATTGCAAAGATAAGTGTAGTCACGTAGGCGGAGGCAACTGTTAGTGTTGTACGATGTACTGATCGGGATCAGAGAAATCGAGATTCCCTCATTAATGTAAATCGCGCGGGCAATCCGCAGCCGGCACGGGCCATCAACCCACTAACCTCTCCGACGAGGACATCTTACACATATTTGCGTTACAGAACCCTTGCTGCGCGCTCAGTTCACCTAGACACGTTTACCTTGCGAGCTAATGGTTTCTAATGTTTAATTATTATAATGAGAATTGTTCAGCCCACTCGGACGTTCCTCCGTAAGTAATAGGCCAATTATGTGAGTTGCAGCGTCAGCCATGCGGAGTTACGCGGATCTTAAGCGGTAACGTTATTCAAATGATTACATGTCGTTGAATAACCTGATTTTATAATGACACCAACACTGCATGACTACTTATTTAATCTCTGCGCAAAATTATATAGCTTTTTACGTAAGTCCGATGTTAGAGAGTTCGTCCTATTTGTTTCAGTAGAAGACAAAACGATGGCAAGAACAAATAAATGGCGCCAGACAGTTTATTTCAGCATTGTGTACATAAATATAAAGGAGAGACATAATAAAAAATGTTCATTGCTGTCTTCGGCGACTTAATAAATATCGCAACCGTGAGTCAGATTATCTGCTGGTTATTCATTTACCTGCCACGCACGTGTAATCATTAGAACCTGTACGTTGCCTAAAGGAGTAAAAGTTCATTGTAAATGGTCGCCAGTTTGTCGTTAAGACTAATACAAATTGACTTGAATGCCTGCATCATTGTTTTTATTTATAAACAAGCCTTCTTCGTGTCTACTGTTGCCGGAGGGTCATTCATTTCACGCATATTATTATAGAAGGAGAGGAACTAATTTCACGAAATAAATGTTTTGACTTTCTTGGTGTTAAGTTGATAGATAAGATATAACGACTCCGGTTTCTTCTTACAATGTAACCTTATGTAGAAGTTATTCTTGGAGTTTGTTTTATGAGGAGAAAAAAGTTTCTTTATTCGCCTCGCTATAAAATTAGGTGTTTGGTTAAAGTTGTGTTCATATAAGGTCATTTATATGTCTCGGACGTGTTTCGTTACAAACATAGGCATTGAACAATGAGGGACATTGACGCCCAGTCAAAGCCTGGCGCCTTCTAGGGGCGGCGCGTCACAATCCCGGCCGTCAGCCGCCGCACATAAGGAAGCTGCCACCCCATTAGAGAGAGACACAACAAATTACAATTTCATTCAATGTTAATCCGCGGAACGTTCTCTTGGCGATGCTAATGGCTGAACTTAGACACGCCTAATAGTTTAGAGACAAGCGGATTAAGCCGTTCAGCTTCCCCATTGTGTTCTGACGGACACGTCAGTGTATATCGCGCACTGGCGTCGAAGATATATTCAAATAGCTTCTGTAATTAGCTTTAACGGGAGTCTGCTTTTATTACCGCTACGAAGATAAGCTATGCGAGCTACGTGCACCATACTATCAACAATTTGTATTGCATATTGCGACATAAAAGTTAGCGTTTTCGTTTTACGATTCTTAAATGCTTATTTGAATTGAAAAATAAAATGTACTTTTTAATAAACTCTATAATATTACAGTTCACTAGTAAGTAACAAACTTCTTGAGAGATGTCCGCTAAATAATTAAAGTTTATTACGTTTACTATTTGTGTCTTTAAATAAATGAATACGTGAAGACTCCGGCCACATAGTGTTACAGTAGTTATAAATATTTCACTTACCAATTAATTGTTTCACAATTGGTTTAAGCGTTGAATCTTTTAATAAACCTATTAAAAGCTGCATTCGAGTGAGATAAGATTGACCACCGAGATATTATTCGCCAGATTAAATGCCCAGTAGCTTTGGATCAACGCCCGGCGTTTATGTACGTAGATGAGATTGTGAAATTTATTAATATCACAAATTGCAGGCGTTATTAAGTTGAATAAACATCATGCTACTAATATTAAGTCTTATTTAAATCTCACTACGCTTTTGTTTAGTTGTGTATTTTTTTATTCTTCGACTATTATTAAGATATTCACAAATTGCAGGCGTTATTAAGTTGAATAAACATCATGCTACTAATATTAAGTCTTATTTAAATCTCACTACGCTTTTTCTTTGGTTGTGTATTTTTTTATTATTCGACTATTATTAAGATATTCACAAATTGCAGGCGTTATTAAGTTGAATACACATCATGCTACTAATATATAGTTTTATTCAAAGTTCACTACGCTTGTTCTTTGGATGTGTATTTTTTTATTATTCGACTATTATTAAGATATTCACAAATTGCAGGCGTTATTAAGTTGAATAAACATCATGCTACTAATATTAAGTTTTATTCAAAGTTCACTACGCTTTTTCTTTGGTTGAGTATCTTTTAATTCTTCGACTATTATACAGATTTCACTTCTTGCTTTTTGATTCATTAACAGTGCTTATGAATATCTAGTATTCATTTATTTTTACTATTTATGAATAAATTAGCTATTCCAATTAACGTTAAGCTCGTTCAGATACAAACAATAGCATTATAAGTGGACGTATTAATTAACGAGATAATTCAAACAATCACTTGTTCCATTAATTAAATAATAAACCAACAAAACGTATGTAAAAAAATACAATCGCAGTTTCCTTTTAAGTCGAACCTACTTGTAGCAATAGCAAAGATCGTTGCGACAGATTACTTATACAATCTGTCCGGACTTGTAGTATTAAAACTTTAAGGCTGCAAAATACACTTAATTTTATCGATAAATTCCACCATAAAGGGTGCAATCACCACATCTACAAAGATAGAGAAATTTTAGTACCTAACTTACTTATTACGATGTCCACATAGTCATAATTTTGGACTTGGGTCTCACAGAAGCGTACTTTTAATGTTATTTTTACGGCCATAGCATAGAGAATCTACTAACACTCAAAAGATAAGATATTTTTTATTAAACCATAAAAGACAATTTTAAAACGTAATTTCACAAGTTTTTATTGCATTTACCTAAATTCTGGCAAATTTTAGCCATTCATGTTTTTATGGCTTTTTTTGTTAGTCTTTGAGTTTGTCTACACACTGAAAGAGAAATCACAGCTCTAAGCTAAATTAATTTTAATTTTATTATTGCCTAATAATGCCTGCGCATTTTAGCCTTTAATTTTTTCAGAATTTTAGGAAATGCAATAAAAACAAGTAATGCAAAGCAAGTTATTGCTTATGTTGGGTGTTCTGATCGATAAAATTAAGTGTATTTTACATCTTTAAAGTTCTATTACTACGAATCCGGACACATTGTATAGGCGTATCACTTGTAAAACGTACAAGAAAACGAAGACGCTACCCATAGTGTGCCAACTGGTACTGGTATGGTGAAACGTAAATAGCAGGTTGAAGGCATCCGGCTCATTGAATACGCTGACCCCATCTGATCGGTGCTGCGGCCGAGCGTGGCCGCACATTCGCACTGCCAATGTCCGTCGCGACAATTTATCGACTGTATCACTATCTTTTTATGATATGAAACGTAACACTTTTTCTGAAAGCGTTAAATGTCCGACACAATGCCTTTTTTTACGGACCTCGGGGCCGTTTTGGACATTTCCTCGAAAATTCACAAGAACCGCCGAAAATATAGCCGGCATTTACTTGTCATGATTTCATTTAGAATGCTATATAATTCTTTCAACAGTTTTTGTCCACAGTTTAATCAAATGACCCAAAACATGAACTCTAGAAATTGCAGGCAATTTTTTAGATCAATTTTAAATGCATCCTTTATCAAAAGTCACGAAGAGAACTTCACTCGATCTTTGCACCTGCAGTTTTTTTTTGAAATTTTATCTTAATGAAGATGAAGAATTTTATTGCAAACCGTTCTATTTTTGGAATAAAAACCTACTGATATAATTTCTTTATTTAATCTTAAGTATTTTTGTGTTAAGAATAGAGTGGATTATATTTCTGTTATTTGAGTATTATCTTAGTCACGTGTAGTTAATTGGGCGTTAGTAGTGTTGCGAGTGGTTCGTAGTAAGAGGTGCGACCTACTTGGCGAAAGTTGCTCTCTGCGCTATGCTTCTGGCCCACGACCTCCGGAGGTATACGGGTCAACGCGTTGTTGTGAGTAACCTCCGTGTTCTTTGAAACGACACATATTTACCTACATGCAGAATGAAAAGCGATATTGAAGTCTTACAAGACAAGGTATTATGAATAGTTATTGCCCGCATTTTCCGATTTTGTAGTAAATCGTTACGCAACATAAATCTAGATAAGTTAAATCATTAGCGTCGCACAAAATTAGTGACAATTTATATCCGTAACTTTGTTTATAACTCTTTTGAGTTAGAGGTATTACCTGAAAGCATTTATGTGGCACCTAGGTGTATAGAACATTATGTCGCATGCTTTGTGCTATTAGCAAGTAATGCCAACTTTCTAGGTTAGCCGGGACAAGCAGGAAGGGCGTGGAAAAACACATGCATGAAACATTGAAATCTTAATGAATACGAATGGAGAGACTTTCTTGCAAAATTTATTTGCCCGTAAAGTTGTTAAGCCCCGTTGGTGAATAATTGTAATTAATTATAATCCTACTTTCGAAGAATGGAACTCGGTGACATTTTGCATTTATCTTATGTGCTTAATATAAACAAATGATGGTCGTATCTACAGTTCTACACAAGGGTTTTACTCCTTCTCGTTTTATATTTCCGTTGTTATATGTTGAGGTTAACTGACAATTTTGGATAACAATGTATCGTGTGAAATTTTTTAGGGTTCCGTACCCAAAGGATATAAACGGGACCCTATTACTAAGACTTCACTGTCCGTCTGTCTGACTGTATAATAGTATTAAATAATAATAATAAAGTTTATTTAAAATCATTAGGTAAAACAATAATTAAAATTTTTGCTTAAGTCTATGTCAAGTTCACACGTGTTATGTGCCTGAACTAGGTAATCCTGTGTTTCAGGCGAAACACAGTATGTCTGTCACCAGGCTGTATCTCATGAACCATGATACCTAGACAGTTGAAATTTTCACAGATGATGTATTTCTGTTGCCGCTATAACAAAAAATACTAAAAACAATAAACTACATATTTAAGTGAGGTTTGTATACAACAAACGTGATATTTTTGCCGTCCAACTCGCACTTAGCCGGTTTTTTACATAAATCGGAATCGATCAAGCCCCATCCGAGTCTGAGTACAACAGCTTGCGACGATCCACTCCTGTTATTTCACGCTATTGACGCCGACGCCCGTCCCTATTTATTAATACTTCGCTGTTTGAACTTTGCCTTGTGAAGACCATGATAAATAACCCTTTACTAGCCTGCGCCCCGTTGTAATGTTTATTCTAGGAAATTGTTAGATACTGAGCACGAAATCATTTTTAACAGTGTCATATCTGATATGGTATTTGCTGTCGAGTCACGGCTCTAAATTCACGCTTATTCGTATTTTATTGAAAATACCTGGGCGACCGAGCTCTGCTCGGGTGAAAATAGACGACGACGACGTTTTCTAAAAATGAAAGCTAGCTAGATCGATTTATTACCCCCGAAAGCCCTCGCATGCAAAATTTCATGAAAATCGTTGGAGCCGTTTCCGAGATTCAAATTACATATATATATATGTATATATATACAAGAATTCCTCGTTTAAAGGTATTAGATGTTTGAAAGGAAGTCTATTAGATTTGCAAATAAAACTATGAAATATGTAGCGATATGACACAGTATGCGTTTACAGGCGAGTAATTTAATTTTCATAATGGACGGGCAGATCAAATCACTATCAGCCCGAGAGCGACACGAGACACGACGCATGAAATGAATTAGGTTTCCTTGGGCGGTATCATTCGAGCCTGCGTATGCGCAGATTTACACCGTCCTGTCAGCGCCAGAGCTCTGTAATACCCTCAATAATTACTATTCAATAAAAATGTGGATTCAATTAAAAATAAATCATAAAAAATAAGCATGTAATAATACATTTGAAACATAAATGGTACATTGCCATAAGTTTATAACGAATTTTAAGAACTCGTTTCGTATCTGTTCCCACAATATCCATGCAGACGGTTTATTAGTATATAAAATTGCTTTGATATCCGTGTTAAAGACCTCTAACAGAATAAAAATGGTGGTTCGTTTCATTTAGAAATACGCTTTACAGTAAGAAGTTAAAAGAATACTATTCCATTAACAGTTTTATGGTGCTTAAGACATAATACTGGAGCTTAGCTGTCCACAGAAGTCTGTAATTTCGTTTATAATTTCTGAAAAATATGTTAGCTAGAGTTGATCCTAGAGTTAATGGTTAATGCCGTTTCACACGACAAAGACTTTACTTCAACGTGCTTTTATTCAAGTTATGTGAAGCCAGATGCATCCATTATGTTTTTGTCACAAATAGAACAAAAATAAATAAGTGGTGATACCGTTGAGTCAGTTGAGTGAATATAACCGTTACAAATAAAGCGCGTGCAACATGGTTATAGTAACAACTAACATAATTTCTTTACATGATGCTGCAAATTATGAAGTTAGTTTTATGAACATGCACTGGTGTGTGTGAATGTAGATACTAAAGGCAAAAAATTAAGCTAGGCGAACAGATTACTATTCTTAAGAGGAAATGTAGCCAGAGACCTCCGACCGAATTTCCTAAGTAAAAAGTCATAATTCGAGGTTTGGCTCTCGCCTATTATCTCTTCCAATATAAGACCAATTAAAAAAAAAAACATAAACTGGAAAAGAAAGATATATACTATGCGCCTTTGTTTTTCCATTTTCTTAATAACATATCGATATCATATAGAATATCTTTCAACTTGGTCCAATATTGGAGAACAAAATAGGCGAGAGCCAAACCTTGAATTACGACTTTTTAATTAGGATATTCAGTCGGATGTCTGCGACCGAATTTCCTCTTAAGTTCTCTGGGAATTTGACAAAATAAATACTTTTTCAATAAAAAATTAATTTCTTCTTTTTTTTGTGAGGACGGTGTCAGAGTTAATAAAGTCGCCTTTGAGAACCCACAGGTCTCTGACTTGGCTATTTCAGACTTACATTAACTATATAAGTCCAGATTTCCTCACTATGTTTTCCTGCACCGTTCCCTCTGATGACCAAGACAAACTTATATATAGAATATAAATGTCAAATAAAACTAATTTAAAAAGTAATCGAAAGTAGATGCGCAAATCGAAAACGGTGCCATAAACATTTTTCACAGTCCCATGTGAAAGCGCGTCAAAATTTTTCCCATGACTCATACAAACCATGCACTTTTCAAAAAAATAATGACTAGAGTTTATGATTGTGTAATGATACGTCTAACGCAGTTCATTCTGATGAAGCTACGTGTCTCATGTTACATACGCCGCTCTTGTGACTTAATTACAAAGAGACGGCAATCATTAAGCTAATGCCCTTACGACAGCGAACATAATTGTTTCGACTTTTATTTTCTCGAGTGCATCACTTCAAGCCGAACACATTTACATGTAATGTCAGATAGCCACTTGACTATAAAACACACGTAAAAAACTAAACGGGAACTTTTATTAAAACCCATTTTCAGTGGAATGTTCTAACACGTAGGCAGTCAGAACATTGCCTCACTATATCTAGACATAAATAACAGGTATTATTGAATGGAATTTATCTAATGTATCTATCGGTTAGACGATGTCTCATATCGTTTCCAATATGGTCGGAGGCACGGGTTCAGTTGTCGCACTAAGTCAGTGCTGCCAACTTAGCGCTTTCAGCGCCAGATCTAGCGCTTTTTTTGTTCAATAGCACGTTCTAGCGCTAAATCTAGCGCTTTTTTAAACTTTGGACTTTATTTTAAAAAATATTAACTGCGCAAATTATCAACTCCCAAACGACGTGTTGAGGAAAATTTCATCCAAAGATAAATATAAATTGAAGTCCAAAACTGATCAAGACCAACAATTTTGGTAGAATCAGACGATGATGAATTAATTTAATTCCTTTATTTTATAAAATAATTACATTAACACGTTGTTACTTGTTTTTTTTTTTACTAAACAAGTACTCTAATGTATGTAACTATTTTATATGACATATTAAGATTCAATAAAATAAATAAAAATACGTTTATGCAATACCTTGTCTCAAATTATTGGGCGTTTTGTTTGAATTTGGCGCCGAACACAGCATTTTTTTCATCAGCAACCGTTTAGCGCTTTCTGGCGCTTTTTTAAAGAGCTAACAGCGCGCGCAGCACTGCACTAAGTCCACAAATTGTATACAAGTACGTATCAATAGAACACATCTCATCGATAGTTAAGGCAAACGATGCTCGATATGGCCGTAAGATATTGAACGATTTACCCTATCTAGGAAGAATGGTTGCGTGCATAAGCTGAACGACTTTATATACGATAATTCTAGAGCTTCCCATGCAAGTACTTACTTTTAGATTGCCATAAAAGTTTTTTAAACAACACTTTTCTTTTGTTACAGATAACGAATGTTGCCACGGCCCCTCTCAGAGAGCACAATGCGGTTGCTACTCAGTATAGTGTTAGTGGCTTACGCAGCTGAAGCTGCAAAGAAGTTCGAAGGGACTTTAAGATCAGCAGCTGATGCGCCACCTCAAGACAATCTTGCCATAGAATCGGGGTCACCGGAGCCAGCCGTAGTGGCTGCTCCTGAACGGTATCAGAATCCAGGAGCACCGCCACCCGACCTAAATGATCCTGTGTCCGAAGAGCCATCTGAGCCGTCAGAGCCATCAGAGCCATCAGAGCCATCTGAGCCAAGTGAGCCAAATGAACCAAGTGAGCCAAGTGAAGCTGAACTGCCATCCGCCGCCGCCGTGCCCGAGACTGCTTCGGGAGGTGTCCCACCTTCTGCTCCCAGTGGAGCATCAGCTCCGTCAGCACCCGCAAACTCTTTAGAAGAATGCGACCCCGAGATGATTGGATTTGAACTTGTCACCGGGTAAGAGAATACACAAACATGTTTTTTAATTGCCTTGTAATAAATTCTGCTCCCGGCAGAGGCGGAGGAGTGACCGATAATTGCACATAATTAAGATTATTAAGTCGATGTAACTAGCCGACAAGTGATGTTATCAAGATCTTGAGCTTCTTGGTGTTTCGTTGACATCGACTCTCAATTTTGGCCCATACATTGAGGGAAAGGCTCAGCTGGCGGCCAAAAAGTTGGGGATCCTTTCGAAGGTGAGACGGTATTTCACGCCGGAACAGCTGCTCAACTTGTATCAAGCGCAAGTTCGATCATGCATGGAGTACTGTTCTCATCTCTGGGACGGATCTGCCAAATACCAGCTTGATGCACTTGAATCGATCGAAAAGCGGGCCAAGAGACTCATCGGCAATGAGGCACTGGTCAAGTCAAAGCTCCAAAGCCTTGAACATCGTCGCCGAGTTGCCAGCTTGTCGGTTTTTTATCGGTTGCATTTCGGGGAGTGTGCGATGGAATTGCATGATCTGATTCCGCCCAGCCCGTTCCATCATCGGACTACCAGACGTACGGCGATGCGTCATCGGTACATGGTGGATATACCACCCATACGCACAAAACGTTTTGGGGACACTTTCATTATGCGTACAGCTAAGGAGTGGAATTCCCTGCCGGAGTCTGTGTTTCCCGATAGCTACAATCTTGGGGTCTTTAAGTCAAGAGTGAATAGGTTTTTTCTAGGCAAGCGTGCTTCACCGTCGACCACATCATCGCTTACCATCAGGTGAGATAGTGGTCAAGCGCAAGCCTATTGTCGATAAAAAAAACCGGATTAAAAAGCTTACCGTATTAAATTAACTATTTCCATTTTAATCCTGGTGTGCATCAATCATGTGTTTATTAAAGTATATATTATGATTGTGCAGATATGTGTTCTCGGCGCCGTCTCACATCCTAGACGACATCCCCGGCACACTTATGCTGACCGACTGCCTTGAGCAGTGCCAGGCCAACGATACCTGTCGCGCTGTCAACTACGAGACGGGGCTCTGTGTACTCTTCGGATCCGATGCTGACCAACTACCTGGTGAGTACCAAACACAACGTACCCATCAGTTTCTATTTACAAACGGTCAAAATTGTAGTTTAAATGCTACGAGAAGAAACCCCCACATAAATACAGACATTACAAATATCATAAACTTTACATCCGCTACAGACGAATAATAACGACGTGAAAACGTTTACGCCATAAATCTTAAATACCGCTATTGCAAACGATTAATATCGGAACACAAAACCCATCGTTTCTTGCTAACGAATATTGACGCGTTCGTTAACGAGTATACAACAATCACAGATAAATCAATAGCAACTTTAAATAAACTGTATTCAAATATCTCTAGCAAGATCATGAATGCATTAATAAGCACCGTAGTAGAAGAAAAAAACCGGCCAAGTGCGATTCGGACTCGCGCACGAAGGGTTCCGTACTTGGTAAATTGCGGTTTACGATTTATGACGTATAAAAAAAAAACTACTTACTAGATTTCGTTCAAATCAATTTTCGGTGGTAGTTTACATGGTAATGTACATCATATATATTTTTTAGTTTTATCATTCTCTTATTTTAGAAGTTACAGGGAGGGGGACACACATTTTACCACTTTGGAAGTGTCTCTCGCGCAAACTATTTAGTTTAGGAAAAAATGATATTAGAAACCTCAATATCATTTTTGAAGACCTATCCATAGATACCCCACACGTATGGGTTTGATGGACAAAATTTTTTTTAGTTTCAATTTCAAGTATGGGGACCCCCAAAATTTATTGTTTTTTTTCTATTTTTGAGTAAAAATCTTAATGCGGTTTGCAGAATACATCTACTTACCAAGTTTCAACAGCATAGTTCTTATAGTTTCGGAAAAAAGTGGCTGTGACATACGGACGGACAGACAGACAGACAGACATGACGAATCTATAAGGGTTCCGTTTTTTGCCATTTGGCTACGGAACCCTAAAAATACGAGTAACAATAACGGCACAAAGAGATGCGTGCTAGTGTATGGACATGGTATAATCGGGACACATATAGCAGGTGGCTGTGTAATGGCGCCTGTTCGAACTCTCGTTTGTCCGACATAGAGGTGCGAGCTCGCAAACAAGCGAAGTGTTCCGATTTTTTGCTCGAACACATCATTTGAATGCCAATAACGGCATGACCATGCTCACTCATCGCGCCTTATTGGGAAAAAAATACTCTCACCGCGAAAAGGAAAACATGACCGAGTGTATTTAAACAAGAGTTAGTGGAACGCGCTTTGACCTCATAACCGTGAATAGACGTTCTATTATACACAATAATTTTTGCTAATAACAAAAAACAGTTCATCAATATAAACGTGCTTGTTTTTTTTTATGGAAAGTTTGTTTTAACCAATATGAAGCTGTAAATAATTAGGTGCCCAATATATGCGAAAGTGTCGTCATGGCTGTGTAGCTCGGCATTAAATTTCAGTACGATACATATATTCTGACCGCATTGGAAATTATAATAGACTTTTATTCAATGCTTGCGAAGATGCTATAAAGTGTCAAAGGCAACTATAAAAAGACAAACTAAAGAATAGCGTACCGGAATGTGTTGACTTTTTATTTTCACCACAAAAGCACGACAGGGATGCAAAAAATGAAGTTACCTCGATTTTAATATTATAATAAATAAAACCGTGACTAACAAAAATGCTGCAAATGTGGTTTATGCTTCACCTTTTGTGGAATAAACCCTACATTAACTCGAACGCGTATGTTCATAAAGACGTTGGTAGATATGATAATAGCAGTGAAAAGGAGATGCCGATTAAGGGTCATATTGAATTAAGCCGTACTGAAATTGCCGCCAAGCCGTCAGTTCAAGGAAATAAGCGATGCGATCCAATTATGGAAGCACAAATCGCTCCGGCCGACTCGGTGTGCGGATTTTCAAATTCGCTAAGGTTGAACGCCTCTTCGTCCAGAACACGTGCGTGAGCATGAAGAATTTAATGATGACACGAGCGCCTCTTTTCTCATATTTCTTGCATAGGACTTAGGTGTTCCTTTTTTAACTACATCGAATAGAAATAGACAGAAAAGATTCGTTTTTCGCACAGGAAAAAACATCTAACCACTAGGGAATAACAGCGTTGTTTTTTATTATTATTTATACTGTGTATTATTTGCAGGTGCATTAACGAAGTCACAATTCCCCGTGTTCACGATATACGCACAAAAGTCGTGTCTGGGAGTGCGTCCTTGTGAAAGAGCCTGGTGCTTCGACCGCGTACGCGGCTACCATCTCAAAGGACGAGGCAAGAAGACTCACACCGTCAGCTCCAGGCAGATGTGCCTTGACCTGTGCCTCGGCGAAAACGAGTTTGTTTGCAGGTTAGTTGAATACCAAACACAACACATAAATAACACCACATGATCTTAAGTCCAGACTCGTTTAAGTTCCCAGACAACAAATTCAATTGGATGGGTCTACTGACTCCGACGCATTGAAAGACATAAAAATGTTAGAGAAAGCAATTATTTAAGAGATTCATAGGCGTTTCTAGTAAATCTCTTGTGAGCGCCAATACAAATAACCGCACATCCGAAGTCAATAAACGCATTTATTCATCTTAAGATAGAAATGAACATACATACAGGTTATAGAAAACAGATTCATATTTTTGTCGCGGACATACCGTGAAATTTATGTGGCTTCTCAAAACCACAATAGAAGGATGCGGTGAATTTATTGAAATCACATTCATCATGCTGAAGTCAGCGGAAGACAATCCTGTTCCACACAAAGTATGGAGAAATGGCCGAGTCATCATTTGTTATTGTATTTTCGTGTTTCTTAGGAATGCAATAAGAGGATGATTATCTCTTCCAAATTCTTGTTCAATTGGTAGTGTAATTGGAACGTACGCATCAATTTATTTTTACTTCATGCTTCGACCATAAGAATCAATCTGCCTAGCCTTTTCCCAACTATGTTGGGGTCGGCTTCCAGTCTAACCGGATTCCGCTGAGTACCAGTGTTTTACATGGAGCGACTACCTTTCTGACCTCCACAACCCAGTAACTGGGTAACACGGTACCCCTTGGCTAGACTGATGTCAGATCACAAGCTTTTGACTACTCGTAACGACTGTCAAAGATCTTCAAATGAAAGCCGGGACCAACGGCTTAACGTGCTTTCCTAGGCACGGAGGAAACTCGGTATGTTGAAAATGGTCACCCATCCACGGACCGACCTCGTCAAGGGTTGCTTAACTTGGATGATCGACCCGTGCGGCTGTTATTATTTAGCCACGAGCTCCTCCATGCTTCGAACATAACAATTGACAAAAACTAGCAAAGATGAATAAATGAGTCCCGATATTTTAAAACGTTTTACAAGTCTGGCATTTCCTATTCCTAGATTAGATTTATGCAAAGTTATATTAGCTACAAGTATTATTAAGTTCATTAAACGTTTTAAAGAAAACAAAGTAGAGCGGTGCATGGGCGGAGTGGAACATGAATGACCCCCGAGCACTCCTTGCCCTCGACACGACCTGTGCGCGGCGGTACAGACACTTACAATAGTATTAGTGCAAACAATCTGATCCCATAATAAAATTATTACACTTTTTTTTTAAACATTCTTTTTTTGTATTCTTCTCAGCAAACTCTTTCATTTGATACCCATATCATGGCAGTGCACAAAAAATAACTAGTCCGCCATCTTGGGCCGACTGCCATATTGGATTAAGAATGACGTCTCTTGGCTAACCATGCATTGTCATACAAACTAAACGTGTATGTAAAATTTCCGTTGGAGAATAACTGCTTTAAAATTCAGTTGCAAGATTTGACCCGAACACTTTTACGTACAAGTTAAATAAAAGCTTGTAATACTAATAAATATCACAATTTGTACAATACTCAAGAACTCATTAATTATCGCGTTCAAGAAAATACAAAAAAAACTATACTTCAACTACACATTTTTTACTAAACTACGCAACGAAGAAGTTAATGACTTTTTATTATTTCATTGTGCGATTCCCAACGAAATTGCCTTACATAGAAAGAAAATATTTCAATGCATAGAATAGCGAACAGCAATCTAAGAGTTAATTAACGATCCGATGGCATCATGCCGTAATTGTTGATGCAATTAAAATTACACAAGGGATTTGATGAAATTGGAGACACGTTAATTGCTATCGAAGTTCGTTGCAATTAAAATGGTCGAGGAACTATGATTTATTCTTCGTTGAAAGATTATACTGATGTTTTATTACGATAATATAAATAAGCTACCAGGTTAGGTCGAAGTAAAACATGAACGTAGATAGGTACTATTACCAACTTACCGCTTTATAGCAATATTATGGCAGGCATATATCGCAGGATGTAGGTTTCCGTTAAAAGCAATAAAACAACACTTCGGGGTTAAATCATTTTCACTAAACACGTGGGAGACTCGGAATCATAAACAAGAAATTACTGTCCACAAAAACAAATTACAGAGTTGTTCCGTGTCTATTACATGCTAACTCCGATCATAAGTACATCACTGACGTCGATATTGTCCACTACAATTGCGCTAACAAGACGTGAAAATAAACGAAGGAGGTCATGCCTCTATTCCCTTCAATCAGATGCTATCATATGCTGACTGATTCAACATTGTGCCTAACGAAGACAGTTATGTATGTAAATGCATCCTTAACCAGTCTATGGATACAACACAACAAAATTCCTTGCATAGTTAATATTATACAAATATTTATCATCAAAGTCGGCTCATTAGATATCCATACGAGTATACGCTAATTTATAGATAAGGCCGATAACGAAGTCAATCAGGCTTCACCAGTTGCCATAGAAGGCGGGCAGCGCGGTACATCTTTGCGGCTCAGTTCAGTGGATAAGTCACAGCCTCTTCCTGGTAGCCGTTCCGTTTCTGAATTCTACAAACGAGCATTATATACAAAGCAGGGAGGCCAATTGAACGGCCTACGTCTCAGGCGTCTAATGTAGCAAGACACGACTGTCCTATTGTGTTTATTTCCTTGTACGGTTTTTGATATCATTAACATAAATAGTGTACTGCGTCAGACGCTCACATTCGATACACGTATTTCCGCTGGCGTGTTCAGGTCAAGCTGTGCTGTGGCTGCTCAGTAACGATTGCGGATTGTAGCGCTAATTTGCTTCTGAACGCGTGCACTACGTGCGTCCGCAAGTATAGGCCAAGAATATTACAAATCGAAACGCATTGCTTCTCTCCGACTAGAAAGCTCACCTTGTATCTATATATTTATTTTCTGAACATCATCTCTGTAATGCGTTTATAGTATTGCCACTTAACACAGTTTGGTTATTTGCACCTATTTCTGAACAGTGAACACCGTTAACTGAAAGTGCAATAAAAACTTGCCAATTTACCTGAATCTATGACCTACTGTTCGACATATTTCTGAATGAAAGCGTCTGAAGAGTCTTTGAATACTTTTGAGCTATGGAGCAGCTATTGTTCCGGGAAATATATATTTTAGTTTCTACATAGAAACACAAAGGAGTCAGACAATGGCGCAGCAGTAATTAATGCCACGATTTCACGCCATCACCTCGGAATTTTTAACTAGGGTTGGGGTTAAACAGCGATTAGAGAATTAAATGCTGGCTTTTACGTAGTCAAGCTAGGTTCGACACGTGTACCGTTGGATACAAATCGTCGTATCTCCATTGAGCGAGCAGGCGGCGGCGGCGGCGCGGGCGCACCCCGGGCGGCGCGCATCGCGATCTTCGACAGTCACGACATTTGGCAAATATTCCCCGGACGTGGCGAGCAGAGTGGCGCGCGGTGTGGGAGCGGCCTGCCCTATCGCTTCCTACTTCCACGATAAGGCACATATTGTTTTCCCCTTCGAGCCATTTCCGCACTTAAATAATTACCCTCCATACTATATTACAGAACCCCCACATCGAACGATTTTTTTTTTCGATATTAAGTAATTACAGGTTGTACCATTCGGTCACGGTAATTCCAAGCTTTAATACAAATAACAAGAACATAAAACAGACACTGGTAATTAAATAAAGTATTGCGGATATTCCTGTTTTTATTTAGTCACGCTTCAAATACAGAGATCGGGCTACAAATTACGAGCAATCGAAATGATAGCCTATCAATAAATTACACATAATTGTTTTTTTTTGTAGACCACCAACGTCGTTTTAACATTGTAAATGTAATGAATGCCTATTTCCGTATGCCAATATAATGTTATAAATTAAGTCGATAATGAATATCGTCCCTATATATTTACTGTAAACCAACATTCATAAAACAAAATTCATAAAGAACCCGGCGATTTAATTGAATTTTCCTCAAGCTAGTATTAAAATCATTATGAACTACAGTTAATAGACGAAAGACTCAGATAAACTTTAGGATAAGATTCATTTACTGCGCATTTGATTGTATGACCGTATGTGTAAGTAAGGAAGATACAGTTGAACAAATTGCAGGCAGCCAGTGTAATTATTATGCGATGAGGTAGAGAGAGGCATCCGAACACCCGTACGGTTAAATGAACAACGGCCACCGTCCACCGGTAGCGGGACATACGCAATCATCAACGTTAAACATACAAAATTAATGTTCTTGTAATAGACTACGACCCGTTACATAACATCAAGATAATAACCACGAAAACAAAGCAAATAACCAATTAATTTCACAAATAACTATCCATCTATTGAAGAACGAAACAGAAAGTTCTCATGGTGCACACAACAAAGAAATGCGCCGATCTCATGTGAAAATCACACAGGTTAGCGCAGGGGTCATCTGATCGAGTTCGATTGTACATCAAGAGAAAATATTGAGCTAGATGAACAAGATAAAATTATACGGGTGGTCACTATGCACATTATACATTGAAACGTCACAATTTTATACAGACACAATGTTAATGAACACAGAGCGTATTATTCATAAGTATAATATGATATACATTATTTATATCAATGAAATCGAACACAAGCATAATAAGACATTTGAAAAGCGTTACATTAGACTTGGGATATAGTCATGGTATTTCTATAAGGTTGCATGATGGGAAATTAAATCAGCGAATAAGTAAATATCGTCGGGAGCAGACTTACTCAAGATATGCAAACAAAAGAGCTCATTGAATATGCTCATTAAGCTATTGTGATTATGACAACTCGCGTAGACATTGAAAGTAAGAGTAGTTTTGTAAGTGAGCGGGTTAATTGAGAGAGTATTGCGCACGCCACGATACGCGTACCTAGTAACACCTGTACTATTATCGAGGACGTTAAGTCAAACCGCCTCAGCGACCCACATCAGATTATTGCTACAAGACTTGAATACAAACAGCTGTATCATCTCCTTAGCAGTCTCCAACGCTATACTGCGTTAATCACGCGCTACATAAAACCAGTCTTCTATCTAGTAACACTCGAGAAATAGAAACCATCCGCCAGGTCATCGTGTCAACTATGTATTTTAATTATAAATTGATTCATTAAGAAGCCTCGTTGAAATTAATAATTACCATATTAATCATGATAGATAATTGACAATTAAACGGTGCAAGCGAAATAGCGTCATTCGCACTATGCATGCGGTTAACTACTTGGGAAAATTCACACAGTAAAAAACATAGCTGCTATTAAACCGCGTGAAACATTGTTGCAGATCGGCGAACTACAACAATAAAACTGGAGAGTGCGTGCTGTCGAACATGGACCGTATTACTCTGGCGGGAACCAACGCTTTCCAAGCGAATGAAGGTACAGACCATCATATGTTTTTATTTTAATTTCTTTCACATAATTTCAAAATAGTGAAACTATCTTAACTTACTCATGTCCATTTTTCCTCAGACACCGACTATTTAGAAAACAACTGTGTGGAGGAGCCTACGAAGCTCTGTGAGTTCAAGAAGATGGGTGGTCGTATCCTGAAGACTGTGGACTCTGTATATCAAGATGTTCAAACTGTTGAGGAATGCCGTGAACTTTGCTTGAATTCGCCTTTCCGTTGCCACTCTTACGACCATGGTGACACTGGAGACCATGTCTGTCGTCTTTCTCATCACTCTCGCGCCACGCTTGCCGATATTCAGGTAAGACTGAGTCACAATTAAGTATTATAGCCAACTCATTATTTAACATGGAACGATTGATTGATTTAATTCCCTTTTTAGGATCCCTACTTGGAGGTTCCTGAAGCAGCCACCTACGAACTGTCTTCTTGCTACAACGTGTCTATCGACTGCCGTGCCGGTGACATGGTTGCCAAAATCCAGACATCCAAGCTTTTCGACGGCAAGATCTACGCTAAGGGCAGTCCCAACTCCTGCGTCGTCGATGTTAAGCAGAGTCTTGAATTCGAATTGCACATGGGATACAACAACGTTGAGTGTAATGTTAAGCAAAACGGACTTGGCAGGTAACAGATCTTGTAATAATATCGATATTTTTTTAAATTAATATCTGTATGAATCAAGTTATTAATAGAATTTTCTTTCCAGATATCTCAATGATGTCGTAATCCAGCATCACGACACCATCGTTACATCCTCTGATCTCGGCTTGGCTGTGACTTGCCAATACGATCTCACCAATAAGACTGTTGCCAACGAGGTCGACCTCGGCATCCGCGGAGAAATCCAGACCGGTCTGTCGGAGGAGGTCATTGTCGACTCTCCCAACGTAGCCATGAGAATCACCGACAGGAACGGAGACGATACTATTGCATCTGCTGAAGTTGGAGATCCCCTGGTAATTTTGACTCTATTTACAAGCATTTCTGCGTTCTTTATCATCGTTCCATCGAATAACCAAATATTTTCTGTGTCTAGGCACTTCGTTTCGAGGTCATGGACCCCAACTCACCCTTCGAAATCTTTGTGCGCGATCTTGTTGCCATGGATGGCGTTGACTCCAGCGAGATCACCCTCATCGACAGCCGTGGTTGTCCCACCGAGCACTTTATCATGGGACCCTTGTTCAAATCAGCGAACAGTGGAAAGGTAAGAATGAGACTGCCAATTACGAATTTGATTTAAATCCCGGTTCTCGCATATAAAAATCAACGTAAACCTGTTATTATGAAGAGTTACAATTATAATTCGTAAAAACAAATATTCGAAACTAAAAACTTAATGAAGTGGTTCCAGTCCATTTAAGACATTATTTTAATGTAGTTTGTTTTTATAAGTCGCCCAAGCCATAAAAAAGAGTTCAACGCGTGTGAAGGCGAACAGAAACTTATCTACAGTCTACATCTTTATCTACAGTCTCAATGAGAACGATTTTAACAAGCGATTTTTTCAATCTTGCAGATGCTGTTGTCTCACTTCGATGCCTTCAAGTTCCCATCTTCGGAAGTTGTCCAGTTCCGTGCCTTGGTGACTCCGTGCATGCCTACGTGTGAGCCAGTGCAGTGCGACGGCGGCCCGAACGAACTCCGCTCCGTCAGTTCTTACGGACGTAGGAAGAGGCGTTCTACCCCCGCGGCACCCACCGACGACATGCTTCTCGTGCAGACCATCCAGATCACCGACAAGTTCGGCTTCGACAAACAACGAGCGAAGAATGTCACTGAGGACTCCGTGTACGTTAGAGAGACCGACGTCACTTGCGTGAACACAGCAGGAGCTATGCTCGCGGCCGCTGCTTTCCTCGCAGCCCAACTAGTCGTACTAGCAGCGTGGACCTGCAGTTGGCAGCGAAGACGTGCTGCCGCCAAAGCCGCCGAGTTGCTGCCAGGACCCAATGCCCCCTCCGCCCTATGCAAAGTCTATGATGCCAGTTTTTCCCGTGCGCACCAGAGGCATTTCTAGATAGCAGTAGACGTGTCGACGTGATCAGCGTCCGCAATAGTAGTATATTTCGTTAGTTTAAAAACCCCCGTCGAGTTCTGGCTCGTGAGGACGATATCCGCAGGGCGACACGTCGTCCGCGAGTAACAGAGCAGCGATAGCGGTTATTTAATGGTAGTGCCGAGCGCTTCCGCAGCACATCACATGCGGGGTGGTGCGGGGGCGCGCGACACGGAGGCGGGGACGACCGCCAGAGCGTGCGCGAATGTGGACGGATGCGAGGCGCAGAGTGAGAGGTCGAGTGCGTCGGGTGTGTCAGGACGCTCGCTTGTCCCCGTCGCCGGCGTCGTCGGCGGGACCGCGGCCGTGAGTCGTTATCAAGATCACGTCGCTCATTCGTTCACTTTACGCTCGGACCTCCATACGAGGAAGTCCGATTACGTATTGTACCATATTTTTTTTTAAAAGTAGCATAAGCCTGATTTTAATGATACGTAGTGATAAGTAAAAAGTAACATTTCAGTACCTTTTAAGTAGATAACCGAACGTGCGACCTAAGTCAAGAGACGATGGATTGACGGCCGTCCCGACATCGTAATTTATTTAATTTAGGATAGTTTCTTTTTTACGTAATTTATGATTGAATTTAATACTATTTAATAAAATTTTAATATAAATGAAATACCTACCTAAACAAACGAAAGCTTACGACTTACAAAATGTGCTATTCCATGTAAACTGAAAGTATTTTATTATGATATCTACTAGTGCCTTAATAATGAGATGTTAATGTATTAAAATGGTGTTTAAACATTTTATTTAAGCAGCATTTTACCTTAATTCATCCGTCCAAATTGTCATTACTTAAAATAAATTTTCCAAAATATTCGTTGGTTTCATTTTGTACACTTACAACCCCATACCTACATACATGACATTTTAACAAAGAAACAAAGAACAACACTATTCAATGCTAATCACTAATTAAAAGTGATTGTTAAAACAACTGACTCATTAAAACCAACTGGATGTCTCGGTCAGATAAAGTCAAAACAAAACAACTTTTAATTATCTCGACTTGATATTTTCATGATTGGTGTCTTAAGTCTAAAAACACATCCTGCCCTGTCATTGAACCGTTTTTTTTATGACGAGCCAGTTTCCTGCACCGTCAAAAAGAATAATGCAAAAATCTGGTAATAAAAACACGGCGTGGAGTAGATTTGACCAGTGAGTGTTGAAATTGCACACATCAATGAGATGGGATCTTTGAGTTAAGTTCTTGGCACCATCACGTGTGAGGGGGCACGGCGGTCGTTCGTGCGGCAGATAAGATCGGCGCGCGCGCAGCACGTGTGCCGTGTCGCGTGCCGACTGAGACAACTAAGCGCAGCCATTAGTAGCCCAGCAACAAAGAATTTGTCCCTACAAGCGTTCTTTCTAGATTTAGATTAACGACGGTGTTGAAAAGAAATAAAATTAAGCCTGTTTGAGTTTGCCGCTAAAGCCACAGCTGCTGTACAAAAAAAAAAGGTAATTCAAGATGGTATTAGGATACTCTGAGTGCCACATGCCAGGAAAAGAAATAAGTTTAAAACTGGCTTGCAGATCTTGAGCTCCGTTATAAAAAAAATATAAGAAGGTCAGTTGAGTCAGATTGATCTTATTATATTAACTATGCGAGGGCTGTAGAGACTTTAGACCGCAAGGTAACCGATGTCATCTAACTGAAATTACATAGAAAACAAGATAGAAGAGATGAGAGGATAGTAATGTGAGTCTGAAATAGCCAAGTCATAGGCCTGTGGGGATCCCAAAGGCGGCTTAATAAACTCTGACACCAGAAGTGGACATATCCTCACAAAAAAAGAAGAAGAAGAGTGAAAATGCCAGAAATTCTGTTCGTATCTAGTTAGGCGTCATTTCCGATAGAATTTTAAAGCGGAGTTACATTCCCAACTGAAATAACAGGATCAACTGCTACCATCATTACCAATATTTCCATACCACCCTTTACTGTCAGGTAAATCAGACAGAGAGACCCAGTAGGGAGTAGACAATCGCAATAATGTTAGAACCTTTTTATCGATCCTTTATAGAATTGGCACTAATGTCTACTAAAGAAAAGCGTTTTAACAATCTCGCTCGTTATACGTATGCTAAAAAGGCGTTGCTTTAGCACACAACTGTCCATTCCAAGGAATATGGTGCCATCTACCACACAATTTACTAGAATTAGAAATTGTATTCACGCAATTCCATCTTCTTGAATAGGAACATAAAAAATCTAACCAGTCTTCAATTGAACGCATACGCATAGATACAAAAAAATAATAAAACGCAAATGTCTCGTGAAAGCTGAGGGCGGTCACAATTTTACAGTAGCCGACAGGCATTTTCGAAGAACTATAAAATTCAGATATTGAATGCAACATTGTGCAGCAGATAAAGTCGTTTACAATAATATGAAATATTCATAAAAGGGAATCGACGGTGGCCACCGGAATCGCGAGGTA
This sequence comes from Orthosia gothica, assembly GCA_949775005.1. NCBI lineage: Eukaryota > Metazoa > Arthropoda > Insecta > Lepidoptera > Noctuidae > Orthosia > Orthosia gothica. Next base: position 22,387,893 of record OX459037.1, read on the forward strand.
CGGACGAGAAAAAATAAAATACGCTGAACAATCGACTGGCGAACATCGTTCATGGGACAAGCAGGTCCAACAGTCAACATATATATTAAACATAGTCATGTCTTTATAAGGAACGTCCTTGGAACGCTTTGGTATAGGGAAGAGCTCGTACTCGATCAATATCGGCTCCTTTTGTATCTTGTTCGGATCCTATTTATTGAGCGAATAGTTGAAGATTTTATCTCGCGCTCGGCATCGCGACACAAATGAAATATTGCCGGGACGGCTCGCTTCTCATGAAATATGTAATCTGATTAAGTATTACAATAAATGAGTCACGGTGGGAACTAAAAGAGCGCATCGACCATCAAATGAGCAATAAGTGCAGATAGTGTAAAAAAATACAGTAGTCGGGTTAAAAATGAGATTGTCAACCTTACTGACACGGCGAAAGTTTTCAATGCAGCTCGGCATTTTTATTATAACGCGAATGCAACTTTTTATTTTTCAGTCCGGTTTATTAATTCACAAAAAATATTTAAAAACAACAAAAAACCCGACTGCTTAAAAAGCCAACTAAAAAGACGTAAACAAGAAGAAAATCATGCTGTGCAGTCGGAGGATACATATCCGCAAGCTGGCTGACCAAAACCAGATATATCCTCCGGCTGTACAGCATGATTTTCTTCTTGTTTACGTCTTTTTAGTTGGCTTTTTAAGCAGTCGGGTTTTTTGTTTTTTTTTTCAACTTTTTAGTATTTTTTTTTAGAATTAGGTACATTTAAACATATAAGTATAGTATATTTTTGTAATCACCTCTTAAAACCCTTCATTTTGATACCCCACAAGATGGGTTTGGGAAAAAAAAAAATTGGACCCACAATATGGCGCCCAAAAGCCGCCATTTTTCTATTTTGCAATTTTAATATAGCCAGTTAGTCGTAGGGTTAAGACGAATCGATTGACGTAAGAATCATCAAAATCGGCCACCGCGTTTGGTCTCTGGAACGCCATATAGGGACAAACATACAAACATAGACTGATAAACACATTACCCTCCTTCGGCAGTCGGGTATAAATAGGATTTTTCCAAGCCTATTCCAAGTTCAGCGTAGCCTTATTGGCCATCGAATGCATAATTCAGACTAAGGCAACACAATTACACTCATGCAAATTCTATTCATTGGAGGAAAGCTGCGTAATGTGTTGGTGCGTTTATCGTTTATTTTATTACCTCAAGATCAGTGTGGTGTCCCACACATCGTTCGTATTTACGGGCACGTTTGAGTGTTGGGTCTTCGCAAGTCAGAGTCGGCGACATTATTCCTTTAATTTTATTTATAATGCGATCTTGAGATCTTTCCACAAAATACATTTTAACGGACATGCTTATATCTTATGTCCATCTTTAAAAAAAAAACAAGTATGAATGAGATATGTCTTAGGATTTCCTGTGTGTTTACCGTATTCTTAATGCTGTGTTGATTACCTACTACCCACGATATCTTATGAAGATCTACACGAGTAAGTTACCGCCAAAAATGTAACAAAAAGTTTTTATGTAGCAGTAAAAGTATACATAAACACATTATACACCAAAATTGGAAGATTTTAAGCAAGAGAGAAAGGGAAACTCAAACAAACAGGCGATTAACGATAGTTAAGTAACAATAAATGTCGTTGCTTGAACTCAATGGCTACGTTTGTAACAAAAGTGCATTAACTTAGCCTTTTTCAAACAAACTAGGACACTTTCGTTTGGAAAGGAAAGTAAACGATGACAAAGGGTACCTTTCATCTTCGGAAATATTTAGGAGAAAGGTACTTTTAATTTTTCGAATTCTTGAAGAAAGAACAAACAATAGATGCATAGTTCTTCTTCTTTTTCGTGTGAGGAAGTGGCCACCTGTATGTCAGAAATAAAATAGCCGCCTCTGAGAACTCTTCAGGCCTCAGACTTGGCTATTTCAGACTTACATTAACTATATAAGTCATGTGTTAGAACCCAATAATATTTATCATAATTTTTATCCGTGGTGCTAGGCAACTAGGCTTATCCCAGTTGTAAACGACCCTTTGTGCCTATTGGCCTTGTTAGTTCTGTCTCCTGCTTGGTATGGAGGGAAGTGGTAATTTTTATTTTTTCCTACACTTCCGTTATTCTTTTCTGATTAATTCTGAGGGATCCAAGACAGTTAAATTCATTCTTCGGGACTTCGTCGAGCTTCATTGCCTTGGCGCTTTTCTGGTGGTCGCCACTGTTGATTCTGGCTTTCAGGAGTTGCAGTGGTTTGGGAATAGTGCGGTGGGAACTGTCCCAAAAAATAAACTAAATAAGTCAAGGTTTCCTCGCGATGTTTTCTTTCACCGTTGCCGATGTCCAAGATAAACTTAGAAACTACATTTATGAATTTGAAAAATTCACATTGATACTTGCCAGGATTTTAACCTACGACCTCAAGCAGGAGAGGCGAGGTCGAGGTCACTACGACATCCATAGACATGCATAATTGAAAGATGGGTACAGAGAGAAGAAATTGGTAACCAATATTGTACGACGAAGGTCTATACACTTTGTTCAAGTGCACGATAATTGTTCTGTACACTTGAGATGATAGAAACCCGGGGATAATAAATTAAACCGCCCGTGTTAAATGTGGTAAAATCACTGATTTATTTTTGATGAAGCTTAACCTACTTAATATTATGAAATGTGCGGGTTCACCGTACAAATATAAAGTTACTAGCTGACCCGGCAATCTTTGTTTTGCCATAAAAACACCAAACATTTATCTACCCTACCTTACACTACCCTACCCTACGCTACACTACCCTACACTACCCTACCCTACACTACCCTACCCTACACTACCCTACCCTACTCTACCCTAAGTTTCAATTTTTTTTTTTTTTCTTCACATAAATACTATATAATAATAACCATCTACTAAATAGTCCGAATAAAGCCTAAAAATGTGGTTTGGATAGGTGAGCCCGTTCTTGAGTTATAAAATAACAGCAAAAAGTGGCATTGATTTTTATATATATAGATTAGGAATGTATTTTTTTAATCTGCTGCTCGCCTGTAGCGGGTTGTTAAGTGCCGAAAAACGGTAACTTTCTAAAGCATACACCTTGGTAACGGCTAAGTTAAAAAGTTTAAAAAGAATATATATTTATTATTGTTTCATGTACATTATTTTTAAAACATGTTTTTTTTCGTATAACAAATAGTTTTGCTTTAAAAAAATAATATCAACACGATATTTTTTCGCTACTTTTGGATACTCCTCCAAAACGACTTGGATGTTTAAAAATATATTTACACAGAAAAATTGATTGCTGGAATTTCTTCATAACTGAAATAGCATATGTAAATCAATTAATATTTTGCAAACAAAACTGTTCAAAAGGAGGTTCAATATTGATATTTTGTCTCCGAGCGGGCGCACGGCCAGTACTGCGTTAACATTTGGGCGTATATATCGCCTTAGCCAAAGCTACAGAAAAAGGCCCGAGATTAGAAGAATATAATTTATAGACTAGTTTAATGATCTTTGTATTAGCGATAATGTCTCCCAATGTCTGTGAAAAGGATTATTTCAAACTAGCTGCCCGCCCCGGCTTCGATCTGGTTAATATAGATTTTTTGACTTTCCACTTTCGACCAATATACTTCTTTTCTTTATGTTTGTGTTTTGCTGGTGTTTGGAAGTCACCACTCATGATTCCAGCCCCGGTTTCTTTTCACTTCAGTGTTCTGGTCTCCTGCAGCCGTATTGCGTAAGTGCGCAAAGAGTTTAAACTCTATCCAACCGACCAAAACGACACATGGGAGATGAATGACGCGATGTGGATCTCCGTTTTGTTTTTTGCCGATTTGGTCGGTTGAATAGAGTTTAAACTCTTTGCGCACTTACGCAATACGGCTGCTGGTCATTTGTTGAAAATCTTACTGAGCTCCCAGGTCTAGAGTAAATAAAAATGATAATACAAACGTTCATCCCCTATTTCACCCTTTTAGGCTATGAATTTCGACAACCCATTCTTAAATGTCACCTACACTATAAAATCACTATCCTCACAAAATTTCAAACTTCTATCATTAGTGGTTTAGGCGTGGCGTTGATGTCAGTCGGGACATTGCCTTTTATATATATAGATTAGCAGACATTTCTCATAAAAGCTATATTTTCTCATGAGAATTAGAAAGTATTAAATATTAGTCAGTGTACCTAAATTCTTAAAGCCAATACGAGAGATAGATGAAATAACGGGAACTTTAGTTCAGACTATTGTTCGAAAGCGCCATTAGCAATATGTTATTCATTTCGGATTTACCGCATTCCTTAAAATATTATCTTTGTCAGCTTCAATTAATCATCCCATATACATCTTTACAGCAAGAAATACCTTTGACAATTACATTATTCCTTTACAAATTAACGTAGCCAACACATAAAGATTCATTCTCAAGCAAAATCCGAATATGTGCCGAGTATTTACGATCGCAGCTATATGAGGCGCTTCTTCAATAAATAGATACCGAGTTGATCACTTGGAGAGAACCCTTTAAGGCGAAACTCAATTTTGAGGTGCGAGGATTCATAAAAAACAAGATTGGCAACTTTTATGGAACGGATAATCTGTTAGCAGATCGTAAATCAGACGGTACTGGAGATAAGAGAGCATCCGGTGGACTCACGAAGTGCAATCGATTTGGACTCATTACATAGCCATTGCTCGGCGCCAGTTATGCAGGATATTCGCTGAGCAATTTGTGTATTATTTGCATCGGGATAGTTCTGCGATACCGCGATCACGCAGGGGCTTTCTCAATACGAAAATAAACGGAGATAAACTGTAGAAACAAAATGATGTCAGTGACTGGAAGAGACTAAGACAGCAGAGGAAATAAAACTAATGTTTTAAATAAAATAAATACGAATGCGGTTTTCTACAAAACAAATTATTAATTGCGTCTCAAATCGCTAATTTTAAATCACGATAGCTATAAATCTATGTCAACTTAATTTGAATACTTAATTTTTATCTGCACTAAATCTCTTAAGCGTAAGCAAAAAGTTCGCCAAAAACGATTTGTAAAGATTTTATTGATAGGACTTCCAGTGTACATGTTGATTCGACGTCGGTCAGTAAATGAGTGGGCGTACTCTCCAATTTGTTGACGTTGAGGTCCTGATTGTATATTTGAACAGGGATGCACGATGAGCGCATGCGGAATATCCACGAGGTGGGCGGCACGCGAATGGCATCTGTTATATTGATTCCAGCATTATTGAACCAAGTGCAATATTTACTTCAACAATAAACTGATTTGTTACATGATTCAATTTGAATGTACAAGTGGTACAGCTCGCTTCAACTATGCGTATAGAAATGTTGCCGAGCTTAGCAAAGTCCGCATGTCTGTTTACTGCAATTTCAACATCAGATCAAATTACTTTATACGTGTACTGATATTTTCATCCCACCTGTACAGGATATTGCAGTAATACAAATACAAAGTCGATTGGCTTCAACGATATTCTATTTGTGTCTTGCAGACTAAATATTGTGGGAAAAGATCAACATTTCGTTTGCAAGGAAAGCAGCTGGATCAAATGAGTTTACGTAGACAGATGGAGATTAGGTACACAGAATAATAGATTAGTTAGTAAACTGGCTGCCAAGTGTTGCCAGGCATTAAGCCGGTGATAAATAAAGTTGGAGGGAACGAGGAGCTCGTGGCTAAATAATAACAGCCGCACGGGTCGATCTTCAAGGTTAAGCAACGCTTGACGAGGTCGGTCCGTGGATGGGTGACCATTTCAACATACCGAGTTTCTCCGTGCCTCGGAAAGCACCTTAAGCCGTTGGTCACGGCTATCATTTGAAGATCTTTGAAAGTCGTTACGGGTAGTCAGTTGCTTGCTTGAGATCTGACACCAGTCTTACCAAGGAGTCCCATGTTACCCAGTTACTGGGTTGTGGAGGTCAGATAGGCAGTCACTCTATTTAAAACACTGGTACTCAGCTGAATCTGGTTAGACTGGAAGCCGACACCAATATAGTTGGGAAAAGGCTAGGCAGATTGAAATAAACATTTAATTACAATTGCTAACAGTGCATTAAATCAAATATACACATGGCTCTTAAAACGTCCGTTACGATAGATTTAAATCATGGTATTTATAATGTACATAATTCATATTGGGCTCGGATGATGAGTTGGTACTCGCGTGAGACGTCGGAAGTGATCAAAGCGGGATCACGAAGCGCAGACGCGCTAACAATCCGCTAATAGACGATCGTGTTCGTGACCCCGCCTCCCGACCACAATAATAATGTCCGAACTGACGGATACCATTATTGCCTTTTGCTGGTTTACACAGCAACACCCACGTGCATCTGCATAGCTAATATGATTTGTGATATAGTGGCCGAGATCAAATCTTATAAACGCTCCTTCGGTTGTACTCGCGAGACAGTTAATAAATAATGATTGGAAAATTTCAATTATTGTAAATGGACATGACCAGTGAGCAAGATGATATCGATAATGTTATTCATTGCTGCTAGAGTAAACGAAACACTGCCAATCAATGGTGAAGACTCGAATACGTCACAATTGTGACGTATAGTTTTTAGTAAGTTTATGTCACGCATGGCGAAGAGCGATACGCTTTGTTGAAACAAAACAATATTTAAAAAAATGCCATCGTGTGTATTTAGAAAGTGTACCAATTATGATACCAAAGTACATAAAACAGAAGGGATCTCATACCATATGTAAGTACGCAATACACCTCAATTTACTAAATTATATCTAATATTCTGATATTTGGAGGTTAGAAAAAGAAAAAAATATTGTTGGTCAGAATAATGTTTGTTTACATTCATACGCAAGTGACAAACACTAGCTGTCTCTTTTTTTCTTGTTGGTTTTATCTAGCCATCCCTTTCGACTTGTAGTGAAATATCAGATGATTGAAAAGTGTGTATGTGTGCTGCCGCTGCTGCGCGGAACACTTTTTTCGATTGATTTGTGACTGTATAACGTATCTGTTTTTTAGAATATCATTGCTGGCAATAATACAAACACACGGAGTATTCTTGAACAAGGAAGAGTCTAGAAGCTATACAGTTCTGTCCATCTATCATAAATTGTGACCGTGAAGGTGAATACATTGTACGTAACCCTGAATGATGTAAATGTGAGCCGCGTATACAGTTGCCAAAACCAGATTTAGCAGTAAGTCCTGATGTTTCGTAGATAATATAAAACAGGATTAGTTTCCGCTTTACAGTTGCTGGGCTATCGCTAATATTTTTAAGCTAATTTGTTATATGCGAAGTGGAATATAATGTGTTAAAACACTCGTAAATAACGCTAGAAGGCTAGTCATTTTCTGCAATCACTATTTCATCCACTTTGTACAAATGCCTCCAGTCAATTGAGAAAATCATTGACACGTTTTTTTATATTTTTATGCGGATTCCTTTGCGGCCAGCCTGTGAACAAGGCTTCAGGCACCAATAGAACCTTAACTGATGTTTATTTATTTTTTAAGAAATAAAGGAGCTCCTTTTTGTACTAAATGGAGCGGCATTACGCGCGTTAATTTTCGCCACGTTTCACCACCTATTTCAGATTCAAGCCTAGAGCGGCTTGGCGGAGAAAAAGATGTAAATGGGGTTCCAACTTTCAACAAATATTGTTTTTTTCTTTCTTTGCCGTTGAATTTATTTCAGTAATAGTACATTACTGCAGCAAAAGAGGCATTGATGGACAAGCGTGTAAATGACACATACGTAAGTCCATCAATGCTTAGTTGTGGCCAAGGCTTGTATTGTACTTTTCACAAATAATGCGCGCAAATTAAAACTAAGTAGTACCTAAAACTCATTTTGTCAAATACAATTACTTTTCAAAATCAATCAAGAACAACAAACAACAACAAAAAAATGCCGCGATAAAGTGTTCATTTTTTTTTTTCAATAAATAGTTTTCTATTTGCAAGCCAGTTCGAAATTTAAATAAAACCTTTGATAAATTACCTCCTTGGTTGCCATGTTTCGGAGTAAATGAGTAAAGATCGTTCCATTTTTAAATAACACGACAGATATGAGTTTACTATGTAATTTATTTGGTCGTTAGACACGACAGATGTGGATTTTAATATAACAAGTACAAGTACAGCAATTTCGATTTATCTCGAAGAAGGTTGTCAAAATAATGGTCAAATTTCCAAGCATGTTTGAGAAAATACAATTACTTTTCAAAATCAAATGACGATACAACAAACCATGGTAGAACAAGACATGGTAGTCTCTTCCCGTGACAGCTGCGTCACGTGATTGGCCTAAGACTACGTCATCAATTGCGTTGCGGTTCTCAAACTTTTTTAGTGGGAAAAAAGATAAAAATAATACTAAACATTAAACAATAAGTACAAATGTTTTATAATTCTTAATTAATCGTCATATTTGATATTTTTTGTATTTATTTAATTTGCTTTCTTTTAATTGATTGCATTTTAGTATTTTATTTAGTTCGGAACAAAAACCTACAAAACTTGACTTGACTAAAATAAGTCAAAAACTAATTAGGTTTGGTTAAGTTCGGGCGTAAAGACGTATATATTGACACAACTATGCCTTAAATTATGGAATTTACAACGCGTATATAAATTAAATAATAAATTAATGAAAGGCACATGCCAGTTACTTTAGGTGAAGTTAGTTACAATATTGAAGCCACGCATATGATAGCGTCTCTTCATTGGGAAAAGAACAAAATATATTACACCGCCTTTTATACTGCTGTTTTTACAGTTTACGGAACAATTAACAATTTTTCTTGTGTATCTTTCAAAGTTCACGGGTTCATCACAAATGTTTGGCAGCCACAGTATTTTTCTCACCGAGCGAAACAACGCTATAGGTGTGAGCGACACGACAATAGCGATGAAATCGCTAGTTGTCAGTATGACACTTGTCAATTCGATGTGTTGCCACTGTGTGTTATTGAAATACCCGAGCAAATGCATTTTTTATGTTAACAAAGCAATTATGAACTAATAATTCAAAATATAAATTAATTCAACACTAAATATATATGACATAGATGAACATAGATGAATCACATGAGTTACTAAATAGTTAAGCTAGTTAGTAATTTATTTTATTTTCATTAACTACATGAGAAAGTACCTAAATTTTCTAAAAATTACAATCAATGGTAACATTTATCGTGACGTAGGCTTAGGCCATCCTGGGAAGAACTTACCAGGCGAAGTATACGGAGTATGTTATTATACCATGCAACAAACAACAATAATTTTGCCCGCGTGAAAGTAATCTTTTTTTTTTTCTTCAATAAACAGCTTTCTATTTGAAAGCCAGTTCGAAATTTAAATAAAACCTTTGATAAGTTACCTCCTTGGTCGCCATGTTTCGTAGTAAGAGATCGTTACATTTTTAAATTACACGACAGATATGAGTTTACTAGGTAATTTATTAGGCCGCTAAACCACGACAGATATGGGTTTTCGTACAACTTTTGCCGGCCGCTTCTCGCATGTATTTGGCCAGTACTGCAATTTCGATTTATCTCGAAGAAGGTTGTCAAAATAATGCTCAAATTTCCAAGCATGTTTGAGAAAAAATTCTTAATTGGCTCACAGGGACTTTCCACAAGAGTATAATGACGAGAACAAAATGTGTTTGGACGCAACCCAGATCGCTTCTCCATGAGCTTTTTTACAGATCAATCTTAACTTATACCTACTATAAAGGGAGAGCCCGAATTCTGTCAAAACCCTACACGTCTGAGCAAACGCTCAGAAAACGTCAGGGTAATTTCTGAAACCACTACACCTATTTGTAAAATCCTTCACCATTTGAAAGGTACTTTATTCCAGATGGCCCGGGCAACTCCGGGGCCACCAGTAAATTATAAAATAGACTCACCCTTAATCTCTGGTCGGCAACGGTCCACACCCGACTCGCGAAGTCATTGGATGCTCCCACGATGTAGGCGCCTGTAGAATCGAAGTCCACAGACATGACGCCTGCATTGGATCCCACTAACGTACCCTTGATCTCCACCATACCTGAAAATGTATTGAATATTATGAGGAATATTGTGAATATGAGAGATTGGAGGTACTGGTCGTTAACTTGAACTTAATACGAGAAATTTTCTTCTTTGCGATAGGTAGGTACAGTAACTATGATCTGATGCTATGATCGAAACACCATAAATTCTTATCAATTCTTTAGGAGAAAACCGCTTTAGAATCTTGCGTAAGCTTATAAGTACATTACTAAAGAGGCATTGGTGGACGAACGTCATACATAAGTCCATCAATGCCTAGTTGTGGCCAAGGCTTATATATATATATGTCGGAGATGGTTATCAATGAAGTTTGCGGGTAGTCAACATAATTTGTAATAACTTGTTTTCTTATTACTAATTTAAGTGATTTTACTATCAATTTTTGCCTAATAAATCAAATCATAATTTATTGAGTACTCGGTGTACGCACAGATTGATTTTTGGCAACTTATTTTGATAATAGTAATCGATGGTAATGTTCAAAACAATTGTTGACGTGTTAATTTGATTATTCTTTGTGTTATCACCATTATTTGCTTACGACAATTATTCTTGTATTACTTGATGATTTAAGAATCAAAGTCTTATTTGATTAAGCACATTTTAGTGTTTTGTATCAAGTAAACACGTGACGTACTTTCGTACGTCATCGGACAGAGTTTTTGTAGAGGGATAGCAAGGTATAAAAGAGCTTGCATCGTTATGCAAGTGAGTCTATCTTCGGATTAGACTCAATAAAGAGCTCCCCCTGCTCCCGACAAAACTGTCGGTTTATTTGGTACAGCACTACTGTATATTCACATAGCTGTATTGGCTTGCTGATGGCGAACGATACACTTTGTATTTGGGTGGCTTAGGCTGCTGTACGAACTGTAACCTTAAGGGTTTGTTCGATTAACTGTATTGTTGTTGCTGTACCTTTTTAACCTACTTTATCTTGTTACTTTTATTGTTTTGTTATAGCGAAACTAGTACTGTAATTAAAGACCTTGTTATTGTTTGTAGTCTTGTTTATCCCAATAATATGGGAACGCCAAAATCCTGACCATATATACCGCTCGGCTACCCCTGATCCTACATATATTACTTTTCTCAAATAATGCGCTGAAATTTAAACTAAGTAGTACCTCTAGGTAATTTGCGTTAAAGTGTTTCATTTGTTTTTTTTTCCAATAAACAGCTTTCTATTTGCAAGCCATTTCGAAATTGTACATCATACAATGTATTTCATACTCTGTAGTTGTATTTAAGCTTTCCTTTGTTTTTTTTTATGGTATGCGTCGTGCCTGGCGCAAATAAACGTTTTTACCCGACTGCCGAAGGAGGGTAATGTGTTTATTTGTTCCTATATGGCGTTCCAGAGACCAAACGCATTGGCCGATTTTGATGATTCATGCGTCAATCGATTTGTCTTAACCCTGCGAGTGTCATAGGCTACATTAAAATTGGACAATAGAAAAATGGCGGCTTTTGGGCGCCATATTGTGGGAGCCCAAATTTTTAATTTCAATTTTGTGGGGTATCAAAATAAAGGGTTTTAAGAGGTGATTTCAAAAATATAAAACACAAGTTATAAATAAAAAAGTTCAATAAAAAAAACCCGACTGCTTCAAAAGCGAACTAAATGTCGTAAAAACTTTTTAGTTCTCTTTTGAAGCAGTCGGGTTTTTCTTTCTTTCTTTCTAAATTTAAATAAAACCTTTGGTACGTTACCTCCTTGGTTGGCATGTTTCGGAGTAAAAGATCGTTACATTTTTAAATTACACGACAGATATGAGTTTACCATGTAATTTATTTGGCCGCTAAACCAAGACAGATATGGATTTCATACAATTTTTGTCGGCCGCTTTACACATGTTTTTAGCCAGTACAGCAATTTCGGTTTATCTCGAAGAAGGTTGTCAAAATTGCCAATCATATTTGAGAAACCGTATATATTCTCGTGACTGCACTTTTACATAAATATATCAGGCAAACATATTACATATTATTATTATGTATTAGAGATAACACCACATAGTAAAAAAACAGTTTTTTCATAAGTAGTATTTTTATATATACTTATAGGTCTATGCCAGAGATTCCCAAACTATCTTGGGCAAGAGACCCCTTTTCCTGAAAGAACTGATACCTCAGACCCCTGCAGCCGAATTACTTTAAAAATCGCTTATTGGTTTGCCGAGTTTTTGATCTTTCACGAATTTGTGCACGCTTATCGACTTGTTGAGTTTTTTATAAATTTTTTTGAGTTTTTTTTATTTTTTATATTTTTTTGTACAACAATGATACTTCCTAACTAAAATATTAGTCATTTTTATAACTAGTTGGTACTGTATCTTGAAAGTTTCAATTGTTGTGTTAGTTAATAGGGGTCGATTTTCAACGCTCAACCACTTTGGGAATCCCTGGACTATGCTATGCGGTATCGGTAGCGTGGGACACTCCCCAGCTAGGTGGACCGACACCTTGTAAATGTGGCTTAAACAGACTGGATGCGGAAGGCGAAGGACCGGCTGTTGTGGAACATCTTGGGGGAGGCCTATGTCCAGCAATGGACTACGATAGACTGAGTTGATTGATTGTTAATGGGAACTTTAAATTGTTCTTAATTTTATTGTACTAAAGTAGCACGTTTTAAAATAAGCTGTAAGTTTTAAATTAAAACAAACAAATTAATTTATACGGTAGTCGTAAGACGACATAAAAATCGTAAATAAAAGCTAATTAATTAAGTAAAGCTCTGCGATGAAAATTTATCGCCCCTACATTATATTTTATATGGTGGGGCGTCACTCAATTACATTTGAATCAATGGTTGACTAGCATTTCCCGTACAGTCGCATTATTAATGCTCTCATGATTATTTAGTTTATGTTCCTAAGGAAAGCATCAGACTAATATCCGGTTTATCATACTTTAGCCAGGGCTAGAGTTATTATAGGAAGCACGATCAAAACTAATTTCCCTTTATAAATTACTAGCTGATCCCCGCGGCTTCGCTCCCGCGGACCACCCCCACAGGACCCGTTTTCGGGATTAAAAAATAGCCTATGTCACTCAGTAATAATGAAGCCTTCTATTGGTGAAAGAATTTTTTAAATCGGTCCAGTAGTTTCGGAGCCTATTCGGTACAAACATACAAAACAATCTTTCCTCTTTATAATATTGGTATAGACTAGTTGTGTCCGCGGCTTCGCTCCCGTCAACCCTACCTACCCTACCCTATCGACCTACCTTACTATCTACCTACCTACCTACCCTCCCTTTATTTTTAACCTCCCTGTAATCGGGCGAACAAAACAAAAAAAAAACCATATCTGTCCAGCCGTTTTTGAGTTTTAACGAGACTAACTAACAACAGCAACTAGTAGGCCTGAAATAAAAATACATGAAAAAAAACATTTGTATGAAGAAATTGAACCGGCCTGAAATAACGAACCGAAAATAAAAAAAAATCTTTTAATATTTTTTTTTGTTAAAACGTTTTTTTCGTTTACTTAGTTTCAACAGAATCAGTTCACAATTGAAAGTTCAGTGCGCAAATTATCAATAAATCCTAATTTTCTACCTTTAGGGGTGGATATTATTTTTTCAAATTTAAATGGGACCAAGTTTAACACTGGGAGCAGTGGGAGCAGTGGTGGCCCAGTGGTATCGGCCGCGACTTACAAGTTGTAGGTCGTGGGTTCGAGCCCAGGCAGGCGCTTTACTTTGTGTAAATTATTTCTTCACCACTGCTCTCTAAACGGTGAAGGAAAACATCGTGAGGAAACCGGCATGTCCTAGAACCAAAAATTCGAAGACATGTGACATCCACCAACCCGCACTGGGCCCGCGTGGTGGATTACGGCCCATTCCCTCTCAAACAGAGGAGGCCTGTGTTCCAGCAGTGGGAACATTAATAGGCTGATGATGATGATGATGATGATGATGATGATGATGATGATGAAGTTTAACACTTAATTCCAATAAAAAAAGGATTTTTGAAATCGGACCACTCTATAAAAAGTTATGCGTGGTCATACATAAATATATACATGTCGAATTGAGAACCCCCTCCTTTTTTAGCCGATTAATAAATAAATAGTAGGTATACCAACTCACATTTAGTGACATCCCATAATTTGACTTTTCTATCAGCACCTCCCGTTGCTACCAGTCTGTCTGTGGGACTCCATTTTACTGCATTGACTTCTCCATCGTGAGCATCCTGGTTAAAAAACGTCATTAATAACTTGATTACCCTTGATCTCGTCAACATTTTCGTTTGTATAATAAACTAGTTTTTCCCGAGATATCACTCCTGTTTTCGGTTACTATTTGTGTTACTATTTTTGCGGGTTAAAACTATGCCCCTACCTATTCGGAATATTGCAGAACTATCAGCGTCAAACACTATCTGTATCTATAGACTGATGTCTCACTCTCAATCAGTCTGTTCGTCAGTGTCAAAAATTTAGCAAGTCAGACATTATGGGAAAAGACATTAAACGCCTTGTTGAAAGGGTTTTCACGGTTCGAATCAGATTCTGGAGTCTAGAATTAAAGAACGTTGGCATTGGCGCTCGCGGCTTGTAGGCGAGAGAATCTGATGATAGACACACATAATACCACAGATATAAATCTAACTAGATAACGCAAGTCCCTCTATCTGTATGAAAACCAAGCGTGCCACTTTTTCACACACAATTTAAAAACAAATTTACTTACTAATGAAAGAATAGTTATTTATGCTACAAGTGCGGAAGGTAGGTGATTTCCGATGAGTGGCATTTTTATTCACGAGCGAGCGAAGCGAGTGAGTGGATAAATCGACACAAGTCGGAAATCATCTTACGTACGTGTATCATACAACATTTTACTATGCATTGTGCGAGGAAATAAATAAATAAATAAAATGAAATTAATAAAATGGCGGGCTTATTCAAGCGCGTTCAGCATATCCACAGATTAACTAATAGTTCCTCAGGCATATCTACTGCGCATGTGCGAATAGCTGTCACATCGTAACGTAATAAGGCACGAGCAAAATATACGTTCTGCCAAACATATTTAATGAATATTTAAAATTAATTTATTGATCAAAATCGAAATCTAGAGTAATTAAAAACGCCTAAAATAAAGTATTAGTTTTATTTTACCTTTTATATGAATGATAAATCTATACATAACTAATTTTAAAACTTTTCTCAAATAATAAAAACTCTATGCGTTGGGCTGACGTTGGAGTTAAAAATTAAAAAAGTACAGGAAAGTAAAAAGCACTAGTGAAAAAAGTGACACTTTCCGCACAGTTTGGCTGCTTGGAAAACCGCTCTTTTCGAGGACATGCATTGTAAAAAAAATTCCAATACCTCTGCCAACTTTTTCTATACAATCTTTATAGCTCAATATGGCATAATAAGGCATTTTTCTAGATTTCGGTGGATTTCCGGTGCCGATAATGCTAAATGAAAAGCTCTAAGTACGATCATTGATCGTAATTTTAATCCGTTTTTTGACAAGTGAAGTACATATAATCGCGTCATCTAGTTAGATGTATATCTGTGCATAATACCGACAGATTGGTTAGAACACGCTTAACTACAGTTATATCTTAGAAAATAAACATGAATTAATAGAAATAGATACATAATATTAATTTATATACAATTTTTTTTTTTTAATAATACGTACATACATACACTCACGCCTTTTTCCCATGGGGGTAGGCAGAAACTACAGAACGCCACCTGCTACGATCCTTACATACTTCTTTTGCTTCACTCACATTCATACATCTAGTCACACAT
Source organism: Orthosia gothica (assembly GCA_949775005.1). NCBI lineage: Eukaryota > Metazoa > Arthropoda > Insecta > Lepidoptera > Noctuidae > Orthosia > Orthosia gothica. The sequence goes on from OX459037.1 coordinate 22,403,787, forward strand.
ACACGCCGGTTATGGGTACTGCGCACTTGGCCTTTCTGAAGAACATCACCTATAAGGTTTAATCATATTTTTTGATTTGATATTATCAGCCATTGTTTTCCACTATTCCTACTAATATTTCAGTCCCGATGCATACAAGGTGTAAAAAAAAATTGTGTCTGAAAAAAAGAACACTACTTGTGCCCGCTGTATGAAATCAATTTCAACTTACGAATCTCAGTGCGACTTTATTAGGCAAAATTGTTGCATAATAAGGCAAAGAGTCCAATATTTTATCTTCAGAACTGCCGGAACCACTACTCCGACTCCCGGTCTCTCTCGCCGCCTCCTCCAACTCTTTCCGCACCTTATCACTTTTCTTTCTGAAAGAAAACAAGTCAAACTCACATAAGACGAATTTCTCAGCTCGTTTGTACTGACTTTTATTACCATTTTGACCGCTTTTCTGCGAAGCCAATTTTGCAGCCGGACTATTTGATACAAGAACACATTTTATGAACATAACCTAGTTCTTTAACCCAACCATTAATATTAAAACATGCACAAAAACACAGCAATCATGATAAATTAGTCTATAGCCTTATGCGTCCAAAGCATCTGCAGACTAGAGCTCACAATTTCCCATAGGAACAAACCAAAGATATAGAGATGCGTAGAAAATTCAGAATAAATATGACAAAATAGTTTGTATGTAAAATACTGCCAGGTTGTATTTTTCAATAGCATTTAAATGTTGTAAAAAAAATCGACAGAACTCGTGTTCCTTTTTTAAATTTCAAAATTACCGTTCGACCGACCGCGACCGCGTCGTCTAGGAAATTCTGTATCAACGGACCTCAATGATAAGATTATCGAGCATCGTTGCAAACAAGTTTCTCGCCAATAATCTTAGTTTGATTGCTTGTCATATCTACCAGAAGGGGACTACTGATACTATTTACACAACATCAGTGCACAATCCAAAGTATTTCAAACATGCAAAAACAATTCAAAACTCTGTTGTATTTTAGTCGCACTGTATTATAAATACGTTTTTCAAGTAACTATTAAACCATAATAAATATTACCCAATAGACAAGAATAGATCAAACGTCAAGAGAATCGATAAAATTAAAATCATATTATTATACATGGCCGTTGAAAGTCAAAATAAATATATCTAGGTACTTCAAAGGTGCAATAAAATAGTAAATAAACAAACGTGCGTACACACAACAGCTTAGTAGGTATCTTTATATCGATACTTTTACTATTTTGAAAGCTTTAATGACCAAAATGCACTCTCGATACAAAATAGAGTAACTGTATAATCTGTGCTTCTATTTTCGAATTTAGGCGTTTACATGTCAAAATCGCAGTGACAATGCCAGAATTTAATGTAACGTATCGAACGTTAATAACTACACTGGAACTAACCTTGCATGTTATATTTATAGAACGAATACGTTATTGGATATGTAATGAAAATTCTCTAGGATTTAACGTCGCACCGGGAACATGCACGTAATCAAATGGAATTTTGTCAGTAGGTAAATAAATATGACGCAAATATATAACGTATACAGAAATTGTTACATCGATTTGTGACAGCGACGCACACCGTAAATAAAGATACGACCATACTTAACTTCAAACTCATTGCCAAAGTCTTGATGCATCGTATCGAAAGTTACTTTAGAAGGGTAGGTATAACAGATTTTCCATACAATTTCACAAACAAGAAAGGAAAAGAAATCATGAGTCAGTTTCAGAGTGCAGTTAAGACATAAATATATGGGCCATTTTCATGAAGAGATATAAATGTTCATAATGAACGCCACAATGCCTTCAAACCACCACAGCATCATTCACATTATGTCAAACTCACCCGAAACTAACTCTACCAAACGTGTTGATGAAAAACGCGGTAGGGCTTGACCTGTTGAAGAAATTAGACAAAAAGAAGCAAAAACAACATATTATGGGTACTTATGCAAGCCTTCTAAAGCCTGGCGGCACACACAAATCCCACTCTAACGACACTTGCCAAAATAAAAATACACATTTTTAAACACAAAAATATTAAATATTATACTTTAACAATGTGCATAAACTACTTTTATTTGTCATGCATAAATCGAGTTAATTGCACTAAAGATCACAATAGTGATATTGCAAAAATCTGTGTAAACAAATCGTTTGTACACATGACAAATATTCTACAGTGCAGTGCACATTAACTCTATGATAGCAGCGACATTCACTGGCAAATCTCATTGCAACTAAAATACTCACAGGCAAAAACAAATATATTGAAAATGTATGCCATCAACCGAATGCCCCAATAATATATAAAATTTTGATTGAATTTCATTCAATTATTTACCCATTATTAACACAAATGTTACAGTCGCCTTGGATGTGTGGTCTTGGTGCCAATTAAATACTTAACAAATACTTATAACTGAAATAGAAAATACTCCGGGATATTTAATCTGTTGTTTTTCATTAAAAACAAATGAATACTTACTTGAGGAAATGTTCGTTTTCTTCATTCATTTTATCTGCATCTTTAGCCTTGTATTTTATCAGTCTTTCCACTAACGACCGATTTTCGTCCTATAACACAAGAAATTCACTGTAAAATCTTTGTTACTGGCACAAAAACACACAAATCTAAAGAAAAATAATTATTTATTACCCTCTTGAAAACTTTACGCATGTTTATTAATTTAGATTTGTATCAAGATTTACACTTGTGATCTTAATAAAAAAGTTAATTTATTTACGAGTTTTCAAAGGAAAACATGGAACATTATCTCTGGAATCAACTACTGACACACTGCCACGAAATTTTCTATCTGACTGAATGTAAGTGATGTTACTTGAGACACAGCTATAAGAATTTCATACACAGCTGTTATCACGTGATCATCGTTAAATATACAGCGTGCTACATTTTATGATATCCTAGTAATATTTCATTACATTAAGTGAATTAACTGATATGTTGTTTGAAGCCACATAGCTTCGTAAATGGAGTTATGAGGCCGTCGTTCTATTTGCGTTAAGCCCGGTAACAAATCAGGATTGGTTCACCTACTCGATTTCCTATGATTTATTATGTGGTTAACAAGTTTTGATAGCTGTGAAGTGCCGTTTTCTGGGATGACCAGTTATTGCCAGTTATAATTAAAGCAGCTTATCAGGTAATACCGTTGAACTAATATACTTATGTCTAATTGTAAACCAAACGAGGATTGAACTAAATATTTCTAGCTGATAAGTGTTAAGATAAACGGTTCAATAATGATTTTAAATGCGATATTATTAATAAGTTAATCCATAATTAAGAATATATCCATCTCTTCTGCAAGTGTCGACTTAAAAAATAAAACCGGCCACACGCAGTAATAGGGTTCCGTAGTTGCACAATAATGCGGAATAAGATGAGGGCTTTTGTTGATTCATGAACATTTAAACGGTTTCGGCTGCTCATATATATTTATTTATTTAGACTTCATGCACAAAAAGGTACAAAGGCGGACTTACCCTCAGTTTCCCAGCTTAAAATTATCGGAGAATTAATGTGACAAATTGTCAAACACGCGTTATCTGCTGTGATTGTTTGAATGACTTTTCAACAGCCAATCACAGCAGGTAACGCGTGCTTGACAATTTGTCACATTAATTCTCCGATAATTTTGAGCTGGGAAACTGAGGGTTAATGCCTTAGGCATTCTCTACCAGTCAACCAAAGGTGGTGAAGAGATAACAAGGCAGGTGCATTGTTTAAACAATTTAAAAGGAAAAAGTTGTAATTAACATACTAAAATAGATAAAATACACGTACATATATATTGAATATAATATATACTTATATAAAATATATATTTATGAAGTAACGGAAAAGAAGAAAGTGAGACGGCTCTTCTTAGTTGTGCTGAAAATAAATCTGCAATTTCCGCTTGAATGCAAACTGACTTGTAGCCGTCCTGATCTCGAGAGGAAGCGCGTTCCAGAGAAGAATGGACTGAATATTGAAGGAAGAGTGAACAAAATCAGTAGTATGAGAAGGACAAAGCAAGAGGAGATTATTGGAAGAACGCAGATGCCGAGCATGTGACTATGTTCTTCACATATAGGAATTTAGACAAAAGATGGAAGGAGGGGTGGGAGAATTGAGTAGGGTGAAAAGCGTGGTCAAAGCGCGTAAACTTCTCCTCTGGCGAATCGGCAACCATTTTAGCTCAGACCTGTAATACATTTTATAAGTTGTAAAGCCTACTTAGCTTTGATAGTTTTCCTTTTAATTTTGTTCTATATACTACTGCCGTGATTTTTTTCACATATCCAATAGCAACCGTTTAGCTGGCACTTGACCCTATTAAAATTTGCAATTTAAAGCTTAATTTTACGCAAACGGATCCCGGCATCGAAAGATGGTTTTTACAGACCCATAATATTTTTGAATACCTATCCAACGATATCCCACACCATGGGATAGATGAGAAAAAAAACATGCCCACTTTATGTGTACAGGAGCTACTCAAAAATATATTATTTTTCTTGATTTTATTTTACCACTTTGTCGGCTAGATTAATATGTATATCCATGCCAAATTATAGCTTTCTAATACTAAGAGTTACTGAACTAAGCTGCGGGCAGACGGACATGGCAAAACTATAAGGTTTACTAGTTGACTATGGAACCCTAAAAATCATTGCTGTAAACGACTCCATAATGTCACGTTGCTTTACAAGAAAATCATCTTAATAAAAGTTAGAGTGAATGTAATTAATTCTGAAAAACTTGAAAATAAAAAATGCAGCATGGAATATGAAACACGCTGAATAATATTATAAAGACAGGCTAGAATCAGCTTGGAGCCTTGCCAAATTTTAAATGATGCTATAAAAATCTAAAGTTCCAGCGGAAAAAATTGTTCAATAACGACCACCAGTAGGTACTATGCCAAAAATATTTTTACTCAGTATAAACAAAAGCAAGAAAGCTTCAAACATAGTGGAACGTATCTTTTTAACTGCCTCTAACAAGGCGCAGAGGAAGCACACATGAGCTAAAGTTTAATTGTCCGAAGATAAAATCGTTGATTCATTACTCAAAGTCGTGTTTAAATGCTATTTTGAAATAAGTGTTTAGTGTAGAAAGCTGGGAAATCTGTGGTACCTACCGCGTTTGCTTCGTGGCGATTCTGAATGAATAACAACTGTGTTGTTCGTAATTTATAGCGAGTAAGACTTTTTTTGTTATAATAGTACAGTATTTATACTTGGCTGGTGTGTAGTGAATTATGCGTGTAAATAGTTGAATGAAAGAGAAGCCAGTTCTAGACTGTTGTTCAGTTTTGTACAACAGTAATTAATTACAATTTGTATTTTTAGAAGGATTGATAGTTTGCAATTGTGTTTATCCATTTCACAGTATAATTTATTATGCTAACAGACTGTAAAAAAGTAATATTAGGAGGTGACCAACTATATCTACAGGAACGCAATGTTTTAGAAGGAAATAAGAATATGCTGTCCTCTGTTTTAAAACCAGTAATTGATACATTTTATTACTCTCAGTTGTATTACTTTTCGTTCCAAGAATGGTTTTTGTATTGCTGTATATGAGACTTGTAGCAATACCAATCATGGAAGTACTAAATACGAATTAATTAAAAAAACAAAAACACGACTGGTTTGGTTTGTTTTTGGTCAGCCAGTTCGCGAACATGTATCCTCCGACTGCACAGCATGATTTTCTTCTTGTTTACGTCTTTTTAGTTCGCTTTTTAAGCAGTCGGTATTTTTGTTTTTTTTATTTATAACTCTTTAATTATTTTTTTTAATTTGGTACCTACATTTAAACATATTAGTGTCATATATTTTTGAAATTTCCTTTTAAAACCCTTTATTTTGATACCGTGTGGGGCACGATGGGTTTGGAAGAAATAGAAAATTTGGTACGGTGGTTTTTTGTTCCATATTATGGGAACAAAAAACCGCCATTATTTTATTTTCCAATTTAAATGTAGTCAGTGACACTCGCAGGGCATTTTTTTTATTTTCCAATTTAAATGTAATCAGGAACAAATCGATTGACGTAAGAATCATCAAAATCGGCCAACGCGTTTGGTCTCTGGAACGCCACATAGGAACAAACATACATACATACATAGACTGATAAACACATTACCCTCCTTCGGCAGTCGGGTAAAAGAGGTTGCTATTGTGACTTAACTATGATAGTTAGATATATTCCCTAGCGGACTTTTTTGTAGTTAAAAATGAGTTTAGTAGTAGTAGAGTAAGTTAATCATGTAGTATTTACATAATTTTAATGTATCATCAATAGTTTTCTCAGCGCACGACTAACAATGAATTTTATAGGCAAAAGTTTGTTAAGGATCTCTATTTCTTTCTTGTAATAAATGTAGCCTATGTTACTCAGGGATAATGTAGCATTCTAATGGAGAAAGAAGTTTTAAAATGGGACCAGTAGTTTTTGTGTTTATTCTTTACAAACATAGAAAATAAAAATCTTTCCTCTTCATAATATTATTATTAGTGTAGATAAACTAAATCATATCTGTAATGGAGTTCAAAATAAAAGAGATATTATTCCTGTGGCAAGTCACTTGTTTGTTCACATATTATGCTATTGCATATTTCGTTCAGTTTAATGGCATTTATTTTATCAATGACAACAACTACAACAACACTAGTTGTGTGAATGAATAAATAAACTCAAGCAATTTGTATCTGTGCTGAACCTAAGTAAGCAGGTTCATTGTGCGACTAAAACCAACTTGTTTATTAACTTTTTCAAAGGGTTAACTGACTCTTTGTCTTGGATAAATTTGGCCTCATCTTAATTCTGGGGCCTTATTATGAAGTAGTCTTAAGAGGAAGTAGGCACAGAGCTCCGACTGAATATCCTTAGTATAAAGTCATAATTCAAGGTTTGGCTCTCGCCTATTGCCTCCTCCAGTATTGGACAAATATAAAAGATATTCTATAAATTGAATAAAAAAGATATGTTGTGCTTCTATGTTTTTCTTTTTTCATTTATAGTTGTCAAAGTATACTGTTGACAGCGCAATTTTGAGCATTTTTTGATAGTTCTAGTGCTTTTAAAGATAAAGTATCATCAAAAATGAAAACATAAGGGGCACAGTATATATCTTTCTTTTTCAGTTTATGGATTATCATATAAATTGGTCCAATATTGGAGGAGAAAATAGGCGAGAGCCAAACCTCGACTTATGACTTGTCACTTAGGATATTCGGTCAGATGTCTGCGACCGGATTTCCTCTTAATATATTAACTTTAAAACTTTCGCGTTTCGCGGGCGAAATAGGTAAACAAACAATCGAAATCATCGCGTTAAATTTCCCGTGATAATTATATTGTTTTCCTCTTAATATGTTATGTAAATGGGATGATGCAGTATAAAATCCGCCATTGTATGTTTATATATGTAGTTTTAAATAAATAAATGTAGGTATAGCTTCCTCTTTCTCACAATGGAATCATTAAAACGTCATCAACATCAACACAGCACCAGATCATAGTATACCTGAGCTTTCCTCAATTTTTCTTCTATGGCGGCAAAGGCTATCTGTAAGGCTTGATGTTCATCCCTCAATACTTGATTTAATCCTTGCAATTCAGTCATATTTGTTTCATACATTTGAATTTCAGCTCGCAAAGATGCTATAACTGCAGTGTTTTCTGAAATTCTAAGCAAACAATATACATTTAGAAATATTGGACATAAAGATCATATCATGGATGAACAAAAATGTCAAAAATCTGGATTCGTATTTACTCCAAGGTACAACGCAGAAATCTTAACTATTAGTCAATTAAGGATAAGAAAAATACTACATACTACAGGAGCCAGCAGTTGCACTTACAAATTACAATCAGTTTAGTTGTGACAATCTAAGAAGACGGATTTGACAGCTATAAAAATACTTAATAATAACTTGATGCTTAGGAATGATACTTGTTGCTATATTGTATGGGCACGGGCACTCAACGCGAAAAAAGGAAATTTGTTTCAAATAAATTACACTAGATGGCGTGATAAGCTTCGATTTGTTATTGAGTTTTGTGAAATATTAAGATTTACTAGAGACAATCACAAAAAAATTATGTTCTTGTTTAATTAACTCTGCTAAGCACAACATTAAGGCAAATTGGGCTCTTGATTCACATTTTAAAGATTATTTGAATTGATCATTTAAAATTGATGCCAATAGATGGCGCGGTTTTAAATTTCTGAGGCATTCACTCGATTTTTTTAATTTGTTTTGTAATAGGTACAATGAAACTGTAAAAACGTGCAAACAAATACTATAAAACAAATCGTTGCAATGTTTAAAAAAAAAGTATTCACGAACCGAGTAAACCCGTTTACTTGCAAGTCGCTGCTAATACCATCTATATCCGTGGAACAGAACCAAACGCGATCGATGTTCTTAGAAAAATTAACAGTTTAATCAGACGAAAAACGCTAGTTACGTCGGCACGGTTTCTTTGTATAGGATGAGGCATCTGTATGCTAGTATTATATTATCTGTGGTATGTATGGGTAACATAGTAATTAAATAGGATTATGAATTTGATTTTTCAATTTCTAACGTACAAAGTTATTGCGACATGTACAATGAGAAACGTCATCGGACTTCTTAGATTGTCACGATTATAAACGAATAGATGAACCATGTCTTATTCGATTCTTCATAACATCACGCCTGTATTAACCAAAAGGTTAGGCAGAAATGCATGTATAGTACGAGTACATCAGTCTTTAAATGTTCCCACTGCTGGGACACGGGCCTCCTCTCTGTGAGAGGAAATGGGCCGTAATCCACCACGCGGGCCCAGTGCGGGTTGGTGGGTGTCACATGTCTTCGAATTTTTGGTTCTAGGACATGCCGGTTACCCCACGATGTTTTCCTTCACCGTTTTGAGTGCAGTGGTGATTAAATAATTTAAACAAAGGTAAGCGCCTGCCTGGGTTCCAACCCACGACCTACAACTTGTAAGTCGCGGCCATTACCACTGGGCCACCAATGCCAAATGCCACATTTGATTATATGTATCCATATCTTTATTTTAACTTTTACCATAGCCAAGGAACGAAAATGATAGGGACACTTTGTAATTTTTTGTGCACCGTAGGCATCGTCTTAAATAATGCCAAAGGCGCAATGAAGCGTTCGGGTTTGCCGTACATATGAACGCAACTATCGCATATTCGCGCAATGGCTTTCCATTAAGACCAAGCCTCATTATTTCTCTTTGATTTGCTATCATGGATGGAGTATGTAAAGGTGATATGCGCCTTCTACTATGTGGGTTTAGAATTTGTTTTAAAATCGCTCATCATTTTCGCTCCTCGACCGTATCTATCCTTATTTGGCCCATCTGTGTGACCAGTTTGTGCCATATGAATCATATCTTACTATATAGTAACTTACATAATATCTTTAGCTTGTAGCTGTTTCTCTAAATCATGTACTTTTTCATTCAGACTCATAATCTGCTGTGCATTTTCTCCTCTTCTCCTGTGCATGGAGGTTAGCTCTTCTTGTTGGACTAAGATTTTCTGCTCCAGAGCTTGTATCCTTTCATTGCTAGCAGTACCTGAAATTGAGATATATAGTTTTTGTTGGTTAAAAATATTAAAAAATTCTTCATGGGGTGCAGTGTCATTCTCAGATGTAAACTGTAGGCTGATGAACCCGCCTGATTGAGAAATCAAACCTATGGTCTTTTTCTTCTTTTTGAGTCATAGGGAGCGTCCTCACTGGGAGCATTTGTAAACAAGCAATCGTGGACGAGCAACAAATGCTTCCCAGCGAGCCCAGCATTTACTTTCGTGCAAAACTATGAACGTTCGAGTCGAACATTCCCTTGCGAGCTTGGAGCATTCGAATTCGATCTCGTTAAATGTCATTCATTCGATAATACGATTGACCAAGAAGGTCACAAACACTTAAGATCATGGAACTGTTCCTTGCTTTACAAGTGGCCAGTAATATTCCTACATACATACTCATTGATTTCATTATCTTGAGTACTCGTTTTCGAGCGTTTTATTTGCGTGAACATTCAAATGCGAGCCCTTTCCGCGATTATTTTTTGCTTTGCGGCGTCCACACCGGCCGAAGTTCACGCTTGCGTGTAAGCTTTGTAACGCTCGGCTCAACGTCCACCACTCGAATATTCGACATCGAATGCTCATTAAACGTGAATGCTCTCAGTGAGGACATTCCTATAAGGAAACCTTTTCAATATTTTGGGACCAGTAAGTGTAATAGGAAGGAAGAAGGGGAGGTCATTGCCCTGCAGTGGGACAGAATAGGCTGAAAATAAATAAATAATAATTACAGCATCAGTGGTGTTAAATAGGATAAAAAATGTGGTCAAATAGTTCTTTTTTATAATCTATAGGCTCGCGTTTGACCACTACTACTAATTTACCATATTTTTTTGTCTTAGCATGATAATTGATGGTATGGATGGATGAACTTCTACTCTAAATTCGCAATTTAGTTTCTAAACATGCCAAAATTACTTTAATGGCTACCCACTCATACACTTCTAAAAAAATTTATGATGTTGCCAACAGTACCAGTCATTCGAAAATATACCTAATTTATACAAAATTTAAGCTGATATTTCTTTGATAGTAACTACATCAATTGAAAACGAGGATTTGAATAGACAAGCCATATTTTTACTTCCCACATTGAATTATTTAAGGCCAGAGACTCAGACTTTCTTTTTCTAATTATTTGTACATAAAACGTGAGAAGCATTAACTAATGGTTCCTTAGACAAAGGACTTTCAACTTTCAAATTTCATTTACATAATCTAATTGTTTTTAGTGTGGTCATTTCTAATGGGTTAGTATTGGAACAACCCAACTAACTTCATTTATTATGTATACTAGATTAAGAAAAAAAAAACAAAAAAAACCACGAGTCCGACTCGCATTTGGCCGGTTCCGTACCATTATCGCAATAAACGACACAAAAATCACGTTTTTTGTATGGGAGCCCCACTTTAATATTTATTTTATTCTGTTTTTAGTATTTGTTGTTATATCGGCAACAGATATACATCATCTGTGAAAATTTCAAATGTCTGGCTATTCATGAGATACAGCCTGGTGACAAACAGACAGACAGACATACAGACAAACAGACAGACGGATCGCGGAGTTCTAGTAATAGGATCCCGTTTTTAACCTTTGGGTACAGTACCCTAAAAACAGAAGGAACTAAAACCTATAAAAACACAATGGGCAGCCTTATCGCTTTCCGCAATCTCTTTTGTGCACAATTTTCTTTTATAAATCTGTTCAAAAGTTTAATTTCAGTGGCTGATATTATATTAAGTAATATTTAAGTGCACAAGATTGAGTTACAAACTTTTATATTATTATAAATAATAGCAATAACATTTACTGAGTATAAAAATCTGTACTCTTTATCAGCCATCAACCTGTTTGTCTTTTTTGACAGTATCAGCTGCTTCCATCATATGATTGATGGTGCCCATTTTAGCACTTATCCTTGATATTTATAGGCATTTCTTTCTTATCTGCAAGGAACTGGCTACGTTGTACAATAAGGTAATTATTCAGCGTACTTACCGGTACCAGCTAAAACACTATCATTTCCCGTAAACCTTATTCTTTCGTTGAGCAACGTCAGCTGTAGGTTTTCATTCTTTAATGTGTTCACATTATCAAATAGTCTGCTCTCTGAAAATTATAAATTCATATGTTTTAGCTGAGAAATAACATGAGGTAATTTAACACTGAAGACTGTTAACATTAAATATAAAGATATTTATCAAGGCTGGCCACCATGGCCCACGCACTATGGTCCACCCGAAGGACTAAGTGCGGAAACCAAACCTCCTAACATAGAACATCGATATCCTTCTGAAACATGTTCCACTATTTTGGCTGGCAGCTTCATCTACATTAACAAAGTATTCCAATGCACTGCCCAAATAAAAAGTAATTTTATGCCCTGATCCAAGCCACAGGCTTCAAATTTATCCAAGTTTGGCCATTGAGATGTGATTGATGAACAAAAATCCAAACACACAACTTGCCTCTACTATTAGTAGAATGGCAGAATAGTCTTATTTTGAAAAAAACACATGCCTTGTTTTTTAGTGAATGTGTGTTTGTTACTTCTTCACGATCAAACGGCTGGATGGATCTGGATGAAATTTGGCACAGGGATAAATTATAGTCAGGAATACCACATAGGATACTTTTTATCTCAGGAATATATTCTCTCAGGAAAAGTTTCATCATTGACGTGGGCGGAACCACATGCAGAAGCTAGTAATTCAATTAACTTCAACAAAACTCAGAACAGAATTACTCGCTAATAATACTCGCAAGCTTTAATTTCAGTCATTAATACATAAAATGTTGATTATAATTACTTCCACAGTAGGTATATAATATTTTGTTGATCCAATGTAGGTAGGTCAGGTATTAACCTGATTCATTATACTGCTGCATGACGCATTTACATATATTGTGTCAGATTGTTTACATAGAAATAAATATTCATAGGCTGTGTTATCATTGATCATGTTTTATCTCTGATATGTAATCATAAGCTAATAGTAACGGTACCAATGTCAGCAGGCATTTCTTCAAATAAACTGTAGCACTAGTAAAATATAAAACATGATTATTTTTAATGTTCGGCGTAAACATGTTTTTCTAAGATTCATTTCATTGTCAGTTTTACATGCAATTAATGTATAGGTTATAAACAAACCGCCTTCTAAAGTAATTAATGAACATGATAACAAACAGAATAACGCACTAACTATCTGTGAAGAACAATGGATTATTAGTCTAGTGATAAATCTCGTCTATTTGATAAATTACTAAAATGTCAACACAAAGACGTCCATAGGTTAAGTTACTTACGGAAGGCAATAATGTCCTGAAATGCAGCAGTTTCGTATTTATTTCTAGCCTGCAATTGGCTCACAATCCTGTTCCTCCAGTCTCCACCTTCCATTTTTGCGGTGCAGTTATTAAACTGATACAAATTAATTATTTTAATAACTCAGGATCAAAACAAACAGATGTCATAATGTTCGACGGTGTTCATTCGGTGTTAACAAAGACAGTCCTCAATTTTTATTAGAGTAAACACGTTCTGCGCAATAAATGAACCTGTTTATATTCTAATTAAGACAAGAAAAGCAGAAATATCCGAAGATTTTTATGTTTTTCGGAAGCAATACGAATGACAATACGTTAAATCACATCTGACACTGACAGTTCGTAACAACCAACATGAATGAAGTAGACATGGGTGATAAATAACGTCACAGTGAAAAAATCATCGTGATCTGCCACCTGAGAATATCACAGTGACTTTTTAGAAAATAACGTCGTTCCAAAATAACGTTGATCCTTTCCGTCTCATTCACTTTGTCTCACTCCAGTCACTGCGATGGTTCAGGACTCAGGTTAAATATGGAACGAGAATATATCGGAACGTCCAGCCGCGCCTGGGGCCACAGACTACTTAGAGATACTATACTACGTATCCTGGGGCCTGCGTTTGGAGTACTTCGGACAAAGTCTTATTTTTTTATGAAATCGTGATCGCGCAAGTGGAGAGGCAGCGTTAGGCTAAGCACGCATTGCGGTTTTTAGCCGCGCGGATTTTATTAATATTTTTATCCTCGTACTAAATACTCAATATTTTATACGCACTGCGGATAAAATTCCGAGCGAATTTTTTCACTTTCTACCTGTTCATAGAGCTCAAAATATTCACGCCAATTTAATTCGCAACAAACACGGATTTCTTGCAGGGCGATTTTTTCTCTTTCTACCTGTTCATAGAGCTCAAAATATTCACGCCATTTTAATTCACAACAAACACGGATTTCTTGCGGGTTATATTTCCGCGCGATTTTTTTATCGTAATGCGTATAGCTTCATACAATTCAATAGATCGCAGAATGGGCGAAAAAAAAAACGCGCGAATAAAAATCGCAGAGCGTGCTAAGCCTTATTAGCAATATTAGCTGCGTGCGTAACCTCGAACTTTGACTGAGTTTACTCATTGTAATTTGTCAAGTGCACTTATTATTTTGCGAATAAGCGACTTAATTATCAAATCGTGTTTAGTCACATTACAAAACGTTCCAAGCAGCTATCCGACGTGATCGACGTGACAAAGTCACGGTGATTTTTCACTGTGATTTTTTTGTAACGGGAACAACAGTCACAGTGATTGAAATATAGCGACTTTGCCCATGTCTAGAATGAAGTTACATGACACTTGACAGCTCTAGCTTAAGTAGAGATGATATCATAAAATCGACTAACCACTTTCAACAGTGGATCTATGATTTTAAATGAAATCTTGAAAAACTGTTTCATAAATACTTACAGCTTTCAGCTCGAACTCCAGAATCGTTTCAAGTGCCTATGGAGCTCCGTGGACGAATACAGCGACGGGTTCGTGGAAGTTGTCCATACGGTCGGGTCTAAGTTTTTCAAGACCCGTCGTACAGATAGAAACAAAAAGCTCTTTGATCATACCCTTAAGCTTATGAAGGAGAGGCGTGAGATGATCCTGCAGTCTTCAGATGAGGCGTGCAAATACCGGCAGATCAATAGACAGTTTTCTAAATCCTTGAAAAGAGATCTCCGCCGCTTTAATACCGAGCGTTTTATTTTTGGGGGAGGCCTATGTCCAGCAGTGGACGTCTTTCGGCTGAAATGATTAAATACTTACAGCTTAGCAAAAAGTGATGTAGAAATAAAGGTGATATCTAATAAAAAGACTACATAGAGATACGTCACTTTGTTACATGTAGTCAGGCATCTCAAGCATTGAGGTAATTGTACTACGCACATATATATTAACTCAATGATCTCAAGCTGTATTTTGGCCAATTTCTGGACCTTATTATTACATGTCTTACAGACGGAGGCCATCTCTCTCCAGTTTTCTGTCACCAATAGCTGGCCTTCACTACTGCTGGTAGAGACAGTGCTCGCCTGATCCTGGCGATCAGGACACGCTGCTGAGAGGCACACGCCGGGCACTTCTCGAGCATTTGCTGTGCAGAATCTAAGTCAGTACAGTGTCCAGCAGTGTAAAGCGTGCCAGGAGAGTTACCACCTCAAAGAAGAGTTCGGCATCCAATATAGGATGCAAATGACCAAGCTCCGCTGCAGGCTATTGATTTTAGTCCTGCAGCGTCAGACACCTGGTCCAGACAATCTGTTTGACCACACAGGCGCCTCATAAAGGACCATAGTCTGAGTGGCTAGCAAAGATTTGTCCATTCATTTAAATAATCAGGGTTTCAGAGCTTTCTCGAAGAAGAAACTGAATTACCTACTATTAGTTAATATTATTTTTTACCTACTATTAGTTACTATTAGTTAAATAATAAATATTTATTTATTTCGTTTATTCAGTTCCGCTTCTCATCTTATTTACATTTTTATATATTTCGATACAAAAAACAAATATCAAAAATAAAATATTTATTTAAAAAAGTGGTTGTCCGCCGGTGTCGGGGCGCGATAATCGGTCTATAACCACTATATCCAGCTTACTGGCAACAAAAGTCCTATCAGTGATGATAGACCGATTCCAGTACAACGTGACATGGTCATTTTCGAGAACTGGGTCGGGCACATACTTGTAATACGGTACCTCAGAATCCACTAGAATGTATTTCAAAACAAGTTGCTGGTGAATAATCCTGGCCACTTGGTTAAGCCTGTGTAAGTACTCACCGTTAGCCAGACGGGAACAACTACAGATAATATGTCTAATGGATTCACCTGGACGGTAGGACTACTTAGAGATACGTAGCATGCCCGACACACGTCAATCATCCCTTTCTTTATTATATGTCTCCGGTAGTTATTCGTCAGGATAACTTTGTCTATAATTGCACAAACAAAACCTTCAGTTTCCTCAAAAGGTCGCCGAAACCAGTGGTGGTCATCCCATACAAAGAAACTGTCCCGACGTACTGTACCGATTATTTTTTTGTAAATCGATCGCGCTCGGGTCCGTTCCACGGCGATAGATAGATCACCATCTATATCCGTGGAACGGAACCGCACGGATATAGATGGTGATCTATCTATCGCCGTGGAACGGACCCGAGCGCGATCGATTTACAAAAAAATAATCGGTATAATCATATGGAAAACGCTAGTTACGTCGGCTCGATTTCTCTGTACGGAATGCGGCATCTTGCTAGTATTTTATCTGTCTGTGCCGAAACGTAGCCGGGATACGGACGTTGAAAAATCAACATCAGGCCCATGGATAGACCGATAGAAGCTCCCGTGAAGCTCCTTGCCTTACCATACCTCTTTGCATTCAACATTAGTTAGTACTACAGGTTTACGCATTTCTCTTTAGCCTTGGCAAACAGGATGAGTCCCATGTAGGTACATTAGGATCACATCCCGGTGCATACCCACTTCAGCTTTTTTAAAGTATTCTCTCGACCCCCACAACTGGCGGATTTGGAGTCTTGGCCGCCCAAGGCCGTGTAGTACCAGTCATGCGGTGCCCCACAGGGATCGGTCTTGGGCCGCATCTGTGGGACATCGGGTACGACTGGGTGCTGCACGCCGATCTCGCTAGTGTCGTCAGCGTGGTTTGCTACCCTGACGACACGGTGGTGCTTGCGCAGGGGAGTTTTCAACAGGCGGCGGCTGAAAACGCGATACGAGGGGTTGCAACAATGGTCGAGAAGAACCGTCAAATGGGACTCGAGGTGACCCTGCTCAGGTCCGATTCATGTGTTTTCACGGTCC
The DNA here is from genome assembly GCA_949775005.1 of Orthosia gothica. NCBI lineage: Eukaryota > Metazoa > Arthropoda > Insecta > Lepidoptera > Noctuidae > Orthosia > Orthosia gothica. Next base: position 22,420,653 of record OX459037.1, read on the forward strand.
TCGGAACTTGCCACCAACTTGCCCAAATAACGGTAGGAGGGGTTCACATCGGCGTCGGGTCGACGTTAGAGTACCTGGGACTCGTCCTCGACAGCCGGTGGAATTTCGTGATGCATTTCCAAAGTTTGGCTCCCAGACTGGAGCGGGCCTGGGCTCCGCATAAGCGACTCCTGCCCAATATAGGGGGTCCAAACGGCTCCTGCCGGAGGCTCTACGCGGGGGTCGGGCGGTCCATGGTCCTTTACGGGGCACCGGTGTGGGCGTGTTCCCTGAGGCGGTGACCAGCCCGCCGGTTGAACGCATCCCAAAGGGTCATGGCCACCGGCTGGTCCGGGGATACCGCACGGTCTCCGATGAGTCGCCGCGGGTTACCAAGCGGCCCTGGTTCAGGTAACTGAAGGAACACGGGTGGGTTTTAGTCAGTAAAAGTCTGACATACACCCTGCCGCTTCACCCGGAGCGGGAGAAGTCATTGAATGATTGCCCAACCAAAAAAAAAGCCTCATGCCCTCACGCCCCGTACCATGGCCTAAACCAGGGCCGGACGCTAGAGGTCGCCACCGCCGATAGCCTCCACGAGGACGGCGGTGCTCCGCCCAAGCGGGGCAGATCTCCACCGTGTCCTCCGGGCGATTTGGAGCCTGGAAGTCCCTTTTGCTGCATTATTTTAATGAAAATTTACCTAGGTGCCTCTTAAGACCTTTTAAAATTAAGATAAGACCTACGTACCACAAATATGAGTGGCGCATTAATGATGGCTTTAATCGTAGTTGAACGTAGTTAAGTAGGTACTCGTATACAATAGGAGTAGGCATGGACTTATTATGTTGGTACCTACTGGTAGATTATAAATGCGGAGTGCGTCAATAGTTTTATTGTTATGCATATTGTTGGAATACAAAGCAATAAACCCTGGTTCTATTTTCCTGACGGCTTCGATTATTGTGATGGTTTGATAGTCTAGATATGTATACCTATACCTACCTACTTGCCGAACAGTAAAGTTCCTGAAATTTTGGCTTTTAACGGTTCCAAACGGAGCCCGATTGCTGTAATTCACGTGTCCGTCTGTCAGTCATCTGTCACACATTTTGTGCCGAAAAATTTGTTTAACTTCCCATTTGACCAAACTTGCCAATATATTCTACATTTGGTACGGAACCCTAAATGTGCGAAGTCCGACACGCACTTGACTGGTTTTTAGGGTTCCGTAATCAACAAAGAACCCGTAAAGTTTCACCATGTCCGTCTGTTCGTCCGTCCACATCTTAGCTCAGAGACTCTTGGTATTCTGTAGTACTAGAAAGCTATAATTTTTCATGGATATTATACATGTTAATCACGCCAACAAAGTGGTAAAATAAAATCACGGTGAAATGGTTCCTCCTGTTCACGTAAAGTGGGCATTTAGTTTTTTTTCTCGTCTATCACATGGTGTGGAGTATCGTTGGATAGGACTTCATTTAAAACCACGAGTCTGTAAAAACCATTTTTGAGTTTCTAAATTTTGTTAATGTCAAGTGTGTCCCCCCCTGCCAGCTAAATGGTTGTTTTTGAATACTTATGTGAAAAAATTCACAACAGTAGCATAAATAACGAAATTAAAAGGAAAACTATCACAGCTAAGTAGGCGTTAGGTACAAGTTTACGAGTAGCAGTCGACCAACTTATAAAATGTACTTAGGAAAAGTAAAAAAAAATATTTACGTTATAGCAACGTTTGGTGTTTTTATTGTTTATAAACTTCAGAATTTTTACCTAATTATGTTAGTGAATACAGCTGTTTGTGCGGAACCCTTGGTGCGCGAGTGCGACTCGCACTTGGCCGGCTTTTTATTCTCATCCCACTGGCAGGCCAAACTATGCATCTTATATTTTAAGTAGACAATAATAGCCTTGATAAGGTACCTACAAAGCAGAAAGTTATCCACAGAAAACACACCATAGAAAACGGTAATGCCTATGTGTGTCGAAGAAATTTGTCATCCCTACTTCTAACACAAGGGCAACTTTTAATGGTAATCCACGGATAAAAATGATTCATTTTTATTCAACCAAAACTACCTCAAAAGGTAGGTATCTACTTCTATACTTAATTAATATTGTTCAATAAAGATAGCTACTACTTACCTACCTTATAATCGTTATCATCCTCCGTCAAGGACCTCATTCATCTGGACTTCGACTGTTACTATTCAATTAAGGATTGGAAATTCAATTATAAGTTTTGAGAGTCAGAGCTCTGAGCTCAAGGTATGCGCTCAGGCGTCTAAATTAATTCGTACTTTGAGATATGATTATCTGTTTACCGTTAAGAGCACTGGGATTAAGAAGTATCTGCTGAGCGTTGTTGATTAACGGGATAAAAGAAAAAGTTAAAGCTGATTGGAAGTATTGGAACCGCTGTAGTCAACCGTGGACAGCTTTATGTGAGGCGTCATTCAACTAATAATACATCGATGTTTTTAGCGTTCGTGCCTATTAATAGGAGTTATTTTATTATGCCTTTAATGGTTATACTGATGAGTAATATTCATGAGGTTCGATTTCAAATGAGTTGATAGATATTCTATATTGATTTTCCCCATAAGTTCGAAGTACCGTCGAAGGTCATAAGTGACTTTACCTTACTCTATAAAATTAGCTGCAGACTTCCTCAATTTATAATTAAGTATCGCTAAATTATACATTCCGAATTCGATACCGACTCCTTTGTGTTAATAAATTAGGTGATTAGCTCCGATCGGGATTTAACTACGGAGGAATTTGTTTAAGTTGCACCTTTTACTCTGTTCCAAGAGAATAGACTCCAACTTTGTGGAATAAAAATCTGCTATCGGGAAAAAACTGAAAGAAAGAAAGAAAAATATTTATTTGTGACCCGCACAGGAGACACGAGAAATAAGCATACAATTAAACAATAATAAAATAAAAACCCTGTGCGAGACCAAAAAGGCTCCTATCTCAGCATGTGCAGCATTATCAAAAAAAGGTAATAACGCTGCGCTGATATTCTGATAAGGCCCACTGTTGAACTGCTGTACTTCCCTATTGTAACTTCTATTTGAATACAGATCTCAATAAAATACTTCCCACCTAACTACCTGTCCTCCTATAAAAAAAATATGCTGACTAATTTCGATAGACCAACTTTGCTGAAAAAGATTGCGGTTCTGCCATTGCAATTTTAGGTGGCTAAGTTTGAATTTCAACTCCCTAATGTGCTGCGACCGTTTTACAGGCTAAGATTACAACCTAACGACTGCCGGGGTTGCATCACGGTCCCAAACTGAAAATTTGGTTGAAGTGTAGAGGTAGCTAAGGATATGGACCTAACCCACGTTCCTCATATCACTTGCTAAGTTGAAAATGAAGTTGGAACCGTTTTAAGTTAGGTTCTAATCTAATAAGATCCTTTGGCGATGTTAGCAAACGATTTTATCCATTTCTGTCAGCCGTCAACTTAGTTATTATGAGTTACACAATGATTTTTTTCGTTTTATTTGTTTCTGGTAATACATTTTTATTTTGCTCCTTTTCTGTACCACTGCTGGGCAGAGGCCTGCCCTAAATCCCTCCAGATATTATTTTCTTATTTAACACTTATGTGGGGAAAATATTGGCTTTTTAATTGGGTCAATCCCACCGCAATATTCCCAAACTACTGCAACTCCTGAAAGCCGTGACACTTTTCTCGGCGCTTTTCTGGTAGTTGCCTGAAATCAACAGTGGCGACCACCAGACAAGTAAGTACTTAGTATAAGTTACACAATCATTGTTTTGGACTTTTTATTTACATATTTGTATTCTGCTATTACATTTTTATTGTGCTCCTTTTCTGTCCACTGTTGAGCAAAGGTATCCCCATATATCTCTCTAGATATTATTTTCTTGTTTGATACTTATGTGGGAAAATATTGACCTGTCAGGAAGGGGGCTGTGGGATTGACTGTCCACTGTCCAAAGTAGGTAGATATGTATGTCTACATTCAAGCAAGTAACAAAACACCCCAGCAAGAAATAAGTACTGGATGACGTAAGTTACTTTCATAATTAGTAACGTACAGGACATCTGAGCCGCAAAATTCTACAAGAGCGCGTCCTCAAGACAATTGAGTGGTTTAGTTTAACCAAGTGTCTCGTTAGAGATGTCTCACAGAAAGAGTAATGCATTTAGGACGGTCGCTGGTACGATGTTATCGCATTTTCGCGCTGGATATGTGCTATAAAGGACGTAACAAGTTTCTGTTACGTCTTCCTCTGTGACGCCATGTTGCTTTTGGTGGAAGTTTTTCGACGATAGATATATGATTTGAAAGCTTCTATCATTAAGTCTTTATATCCTGTATATTATGTTGAATATATTTTTGATTTCTATCAGACAAAATAATGAATTACATATCTACATTCTGAAACACATAGTTATTTTCCTACTATTTTTGTTGAACAGACCTTGATGAGATAAGTATCATTAATGCGTAGGTAGGTGTATTTTTATTGTTAAGTAGGTAAACGTTCCCATAATAATTTACTAAATTAAATATATCTTTGTCGATTTACCTATGTAGACTAAGTGACTAATAAAACTAACTCAATAAACATACAAGCACAAATATCTATCTAACTGAACTGTTATATATTTTATTAGTAAATAAATCGATTATAAAGTTACAGAATCGCCACCCAGCCGCTGTGGGGCGCAATATATTCGGCTTAATAGTGTAATTTTGCTGGCTCTTGCAATATCTTGCGGTGAACTCGACCAACCCTCTGCCCACCCCTGACAGACGCCAGATTGCATGCAACATTCTGTCGGTAGCAGACGGGATTATAGTCACCTCACTGAGGCAATTTGTCTGACCTCGTACCTACCTACTAGTATAAATATTTTAAGTGTCTATTCTATTTTGGAATATATACCTATACTGTCTATAAAGTAAGTTGTTATTTCTTTGTAAATAACAAATAAGTACAAAAAGAAGTTGTACGACATAAAAAGTAACTGCCAAATTCTTTCAAAGCACAGACACTATTACTGAATATTTGACATCGGTAGAGCTATTTGGCAATGTCTTACCCAAAAATATAAAGAGGCACTGTAGCCGTATCAGAGCAATAAAAGATCGCGAGTTTCAACCCATACATTATTTATAGGGGGTTCTATCGACAACACCTTCTAAAATCAATATAGGAAAAATCGCGCTATGAGATTCTAGAGCCTAATCAAATAAAACGAGTGAAAGTTAAAATTGGAAGAAGTAGGAGTCGTTCCATTGAATAATTCATTAATTTGAGATAAATTTAGTTAGAGTTGAAACTGAAGACTTGAAACTCGAAGTAAAAGTAATACTTTTAGTTCTTTCTACAGAAGATTTTTTAAATGCTGCGCAAGTAATAATAATAATAAATGTTGAAGCTAGAAATTGTAATTTTCTTTCTGAGCATGATCTTAAGGCGGTACCCCGAGCAAAACGCCGCGCAAGCCGTTTTTTGTGCTGTTTTTAGGAGCTATCTACTCGTTATTTAAAAAGAAATATGAATTATTAAAAATACATTAAATTTCTACATAATATTGATATTCTAAAATGGTAGATTTAGTTTTTTTTTAAATGTTGTATATATTTCAATAATCTCCTTCCAAAAAAACATAAAAAAGAGAAATAATTATTGATATTATGCATCTCCTCGTAAAGTGTTCATTAATTATTTTTTGTACTAACACTAATGGATAGACAATTTAATAACGAACATTTTTGTGGATTTGTTTTTTCAAAAGATCAAAATTTGATTTTATAAAGATTTTATTCTAAAATCTGGGTGTATTCACTACTGTAATTCATGCGCCACCAGTGCCGCTAGACCAATAGGATTGCTCATATCTCATGCCGATTTTTTGGTCAGGGTACCGTCTTAAGTTAGTGATTTCAAGATTGGGCATTAGATATTAATAGGCTAAATAACAATTTTGTCAGTTTCGGTTGGAGCAAAAATCCCCTAATTCAGTGAACTCTGGGCATCGGGCTCTAGCAGTCCAATTACAGCTCCAGGCAGATTGTTAAATGATGAAGATGGAGCTAAGATAAATGGTAAACTGTTCAGAAAAAATAAAACATTAGTTCAACAGGAATTTTATTGATAGTATTTCCACCGCTGTTGGAACTTATTTACGCTTTACGACATTACCAAATCTTTCAATATGTCTTTTGTAGCGACGAACATCACCTGTAAGAGAGAAAATTAGTATTTGCTATGTTGCTATAGAATAGTTAGAAAAATTGAAGGAAAATACGTCACTAGTACAAACACATGTACTAAGGTAAAAACTGCGGTAGATTTTTGGCACCCTATATCTTTATTTAATATTCCTAAAAACAACTAAATCTTCTTCATGTTTATTTTAACATTTTATAAAAAGGCTCTTTCCATAGCCAAAATCGTACTTAAAACAAGGTGAATTTAAATCTAAACAATAATAAAACACGATTCTGCCAAAACAAATTTAATATTTCAAACAAATAATTTCTAAGGGAATCAAGTGGGATTCATCTCGTTTTGCTGTTATCAGACTACTAGATCAGGTAATTGATAATTTTTCTTAGAATTTCCGTTTTGGAGACCAGACTCTAAATTAATTAAATATAAAAGTTAATAGAGTTATCGTTCAATTCTGCTGTGTACTTGGAGGTAATCTCTGATCCTATCCCATATTTTTAGGTCTTTCAATTTTATTTCTGGGGCAAAATATTTTTGTTACGGCTTAAGAATTCTACGCTGGTTGAAATAAAGTGGAGGCCTACAAAATTTAAAACTAACAATCAAAATAAATTAAAAAAAAAAAAAAATATTACGGTTCATTTATTTATACGTAAATGAATGTAGAGATACCACAAAAATAGCCATGATCCAAAATAATATATTGATCAATATCATTTCAGAAACAGCTTACATGATGTGCATAGAATCTTAATGAAGGCAAAATTTATTTTCTGTTTTTTTTTTCCAACGTCCACCGGGTTACTAGCCTGTTATAAGGAACGGGACTTGATAGTACCAACATTTTTTTACATAATTATTTACGAGGCAGTTTTAGTCAAAGTCAAAGTCAAATATATTTATTTAATTAGGCCAATAAACGGCACTTTTGAACGTCACATAAATTAAAATTAAAATTTACAAGTTATAAAAAAAAGATGATTCTACCGTGCATTCGGAAAGTAGATTGTTATGGAGAAGAACGCACAAGAAACTCTATACTTACTCTTTTAAAAAAAAAATAGGTGTTTTACAATATTAACATACGTACACACATTAATATATGTGAGGACGATGTACCCAGAATAGCTCTACACACTATACTACGTACAGGTATAAAGTATTAAAAAGCATTTATAAACAGGAAATCAGAATCCTGTATTACTTACCTAAGACTTAGGCTCTGATACGTTCAACGTAACCTTACCCTAAGAGTCTCAATTGAATGATAAAATATCATTTGGATCAAAAGATCTCAGATCACTTTAGTTGATCAAAAAATACTTTGAAACCGACCTTAGAGAAACTACCTACGACCAATTGTATCGAATGTAAATGTCAGCGTTAAAATAGAAAAATAATTGTGGAACCTACCTTCCGAGTTAATGTCTGATTCAGAGGCCTTTCCGTATTTAGCATGTATTTTAGGATTATCTGGAAGCAGGAAGTGGTTATTTGTAGCAATTCATCAATATAAATGTGTGCATGAATGACAATGAGTATCAAATCTATATGTGGGGTTTTCCGAATATCAAAAACAACAAGAACCTTTAAAGATCATCTTCCTACCCTTGTTCCATGTTATGTTATTTGGTGACAGTGCGTCACCGTTTTTTCTTCTAATCTTCCCTTCAAGATTGTCTAACCAATTTTAACGAGACTAATGAGATGTTGAGTTTGAAGTTTTTGAATGCAAAATACATGTTTTACAAATTAATTCATTACGGCCTACGTACCTTCTTCAGGCTCAAAATCACCGGTGTTCGGACCTTTGGTTACTCTTACTGTATTGTCGTCAACGGAACCAGCTGAAATGAAATAAGAACGCATCTACTCACTGCTCTTTAACAAGTTTTTATTCAACTTGCAATGTATGTAAGTGTGTAAGTGTGTTCGGGTCAAGTCTTGCAACTGAATTATAAAGCTGTTAAACTCTACCGATTAAGATGAAATTTTGCATACACGTTTAGTTTGGATGACAATGCATGGTTAGCCAAAGAACGTCATTCTAAATACAATATGGCGGACAAGTTATTTTTTTTATGCACTGCCATGATATGGATATCAAATGAAAGGGTTTGCTGAGAGGAATACGAAAAAAGCTTGTTTTGAAATCGAAAAAGATTATTACCTACATGAATTTTATTTATATCAACGTCCTAATATATTGGAGCCTAGAAATATTAATAAATCACCGACCGTCTTGCTAACTTAGTAAAATTGGGCATCGCAGGTGCGACGCGTGTGGCTGCTTTGAGTTAGACACGACTTGTGCCCAGTGAATATCGACAAAAATATGACAATATACTGATTGGTTAGTTTATACATATTCTATTTCATTTGAATTTTGTCTTAATGGTAGCAAATGTATAATACTCACAACGGATCTTTGTGTCTCTGAAATGGCTGCAAGACCAGGGTATTAGGGGATTAGGGTTTAGGGACGCAGTAGCTATTTTTGTGGCAATGTTAAAAGTGAAGATAGCATTGTTTAACTTTCACTCGCTTAAATTTGTCGCATCGTCCTATCTCGCTTACTCTATGCAGTATATTCGATGACAAACTGTTTCTTGCGCAATGGTTGGCAGAACCAACATCAGAGACACAAAGATCCGTTGTGACTATTATAACGCTTCTTATTTTTTTTGTGAGATAATTTTTGTCCATTGGAAATAGAGACTCATCCGTTGTGGACGGCTCGGCTGTAAAAAGTATTTAACAAGTAACATTACAGTTTTTATCGTCATCATCCCCATCATCGCTGTCAGAGTTTTCTGGTTTCACCAGTTCTTTGCTATCTTCTTTTTTTTTTGGACTTTCTTCACTCGAGAGTTTTCCAATTTTTTTCACACTACTGCTCTCATCGTTACTGCTTTCTCCATTCAAAGCCCTTGGATTAAATTCATGAGAATCTAAAATGAAAAAAGCTAGTGCAATCATCAAAGACTTGTTATCATTACCTGTCATAGCCATGGGCATGGTATACCTTGGAAGTTTCTAATGCGAAGTGACGGAGCTCCAATACCCCGTTGTGTTAAGTCAAAGCCAAGTTTAATATTTACTAAAAATATACAACGGGGTTGCATGAAAATCTGAATACGATTACAACTTATAAGTATGCTTATTATTTGGCGCATGCCATAATTTTAAATTACTCACGCGTATGGCCTCCGGAAGATTCGCAAAATGCAATGATCATAGACACCAATATCTGCAAAGAAAGAATGAGATTAAGTTCAGGATCCAGAGAGAGATGGAGATAAGATTTGGAAAGAACACAAGCGAAGTTATAAAATTATTTACCGTTACAAAGAGCCATGTTTTTGGACTGTTATCGCTAGGCAGCAACATGATGAAGTCTTAAAATATTTTATTTCAAGAAGTGAGATTAATAGTGTGCGGCGATACGGATTGATTTCAATTTTCTCGGCAACATAAATATTTTGTTTTACTGCTCTGCATTTTTATCAATAAGCATGTTTATTTGGATTTGGTTTATTGGATTTGCACTATATACCAAAACGATAAAATCATGTATCAACTTGCTAAAGAAATTTAAGGAAATTTTAGGTACTAACCACGACTTTATTTTCTGTTTTCAAGCAATAACTACTAGTATGATTGTGCAAGTGTATGACAAATAATTGGACCTGTCCGTCACTATATATACTTACTTATATTTTTATTAATCTATACTAATATTATAAAGCTGAAGAGTTTGTTTGTTTGTTTGAACGCGCTAATCTCAGGAACTACTGGTTGGAATTGAAAAATTATTTTTGTGTTGGATAGTCAATTTATAGAGGAAGGTTATAGGCATACATCAAAAACATCATGCTACAATCAGTAGCAGCGGAGCATAAATTAAAAATGTTGCAAAATTATTCCTTTATGAGAGCTTCCGTTGCGTGCGCTGCGTAAACGGTTAGAGTTACGCAACAATATTGTATGTAGAGTAGTAGATAGGGTAGGGTAGGTAGGGTAGAGTAGGTAGGGAAGGGAAGGATAGGTAGCGTAGGGTAGGTTGGTAGGGCAGGTAGGTAGGTAGGGTAGGGTATATAGTTTGGTAGTGTAGGGCAGGTAGGTAGGGTAGTTGGGTAGGTAGGAAGCCAGTTGACGGTAGGGACAGCTAGTCTTCAATAAATTTGAATAAAATGCATAAATTCATTTTCTTAATAATAATAGTTTTCTATAGACATAATATAGTGCATACATTCTATATCTATTTAAAACTATTATTTTATAAACTTATAAATTAAATATATAATAGTAGATTATTAACCAAGGGGATAAAGCAGTGTCTTCTGTCGCGGGTGACGCTTTAAATCGCGAGCGTAACGTAGGACTCGAGGTTTACTCCCGAGCGTAGCGAGGGTGTTAAAAACTTAAATCACGAGCGAAGCGAGGGATTTAAGACGAGTCCTGAGTGTAGCGAGGGATTTAAGTTCACCCAAGACTAAGACAGCTTTATCACCGAGGAAAATACTCTACTTTTCGTACCATTTGCGAAAAAATTAACACAATAATAATATGAGATAAGCATTTATTAAAAATAATGACAATTAAAAGTAAAATAAACTTAACGTTTATGTATTTGAAGAAAACAAAAAAAACGGGGCAAATTCCTAGACTAATATTTTTAAGTCGGAAAAGCAAAGGCAACAAGCTCATACGGCCTCGTCGGTTTTCGTAATTTTATTTAATAATCATAACTGCATAATAAATGCGTATTCCTTTTTCAAAAAGATGTATAATGCTTTATATACAAACTCAATGGTGTAAACACAAATGTAGTTCAGTATTAATTTCGGTAAGTATTCCAAATTTAAATCACATTCTCCCCCTAGAGGATGAATGAAATTCAGTACAATTTTCTTTCCCTGTTTTTAACAGATTAAAAATGACTATTGTTATGTTCGCTTTTTGTGGCATAGAATGTCACTTTTTTGAGCAAGTGGTACGAAAATACCTTTTATGGTACGAAAAGTAGAGTATTTTCCTCGGTGATAAAGCTGTCTTAGTCTTGGGTGAACTTAAATCCCTCGCTACACTCAGGACTCGTCTTAAAACCCTCGCTGCGCTCGGGAGTAAACCTCGGGTCCTTCGTTACGCTCGCGATTTAAATCGTCACCCGCGACAGAAGACACTGCTTTATCCCCTTGGTTAATAATCTACTAAAACGTAGTAATCTCAAATTAAATAAAAATAAAATTGGCGGTTTAATAGCTTTTGTACGGCAAATATGTCAAACCACCAAAATACCTTCTCTTCTGTTAAAAGTTATCTGACTGATGAAAAATTTGCTCTTAGCTATCTATTACTAAACTTTCAGTTATTTTAACAATACTAATATAAATAGCGCTTTCACAGCTTTTGTATAGGAAATATGTCAAATGGCCATTTCATTGGCAAGAGGACCAGGGTTACCGATATAGCCCGAAGAATTGCCAAACTTAAGTGTCAGTGGGCAGGGCACATTGCTCGCAGAACGGATGGCTGATGGGGCAGAAAAGTTCTGGAGTGGCGACCGCGAACCGGAATACGATGCGTTGGAAGGCCTCCCACCAGGTGGACCGATGACCTGGTGGAGGTTGCGGGGATCCGCTGGATCACGGGCTGAATGCGGGACGCACGGGACCGGTCAATGTGGCGACACTTGGGGGAGGCCTATGTCCAGTAGTGGACGTCTTTCGGCTGATATGATGGCCATTTTTATACCTCTGTTAAAAGATAGCAGACTTTTGAAAAATTGGCCTCTATTGTATTGATGGTCATCAGTCAGTGGGTATATACCTCAACATGTCCAAAGGATATGGCTAGCAAGATACAATGTCTACTGAGATGGCAGCTAACTGAGAATTAGATGAAGTATACATACTGCTCTGAAAATTTATGTATGGGCAAGAGGATGATGCATCCTACTGTTAAGTGATACATCACTAATTAGTAATGTCAAGTGTCTCATCCCTAGTGAGCGCACTTCCTCTTCCGCCTCCAGCTAGCAAGCATGAACGACATAAACTAATGTAATAGAAGTAAGAGTTTGCAAAATAAATAAGACTACCTACCTTTGTGAGCTGCATCTTTCATTACCTCCCCGAAGACGTCCAGTAGCCACTCCGCTAAGAGTTGATCGCACAAACGACAACGTTATACCCACAACCATACACTTCTCAGCTTACTGGACGAAATACTTAATACATATTCAAATTTTATGGTACCTAAAAGAAGCTTACAAAGCCAGGTATTCTTTCTGAACAGTCACAGCGGCTTCAGTTAAATCACATCCATTCATAACGTAATATGAGCAGAGATAATGTGTGCCCCGGGCGAGACAAATTTGCCAACTTTTTCTGTTGAACAATCTCTTTATATGAAATGGTAAGCGCCGAGGATTTTCGCGCAAAGTATTATTAGTAAAGTTGAATATTAATGTTCGAAATTTATTTATTTTAGTGATAGTTTGTAGTTTTATTTTGAAACAATACGCGGATTGGATTATTTCGAGTAGGTACCTACGCTTAAGTGATCAAATAAAAACCGGCCAAGTGCGAGTCGGACTCGCGCACGAAGGTTTCCGTACCATTGTCGCAAAAAACGGCAAAAATATCACGTTTGTTGTATGGGAGCCCCCCTTAAATATTTATTTTATTCTATTTTTAGTATTTGTTGTTATAGCGGCAACAGAAATACATCATCTGTGAAAATTTCAACTGTCTAGCTATCACGGTTCATGAGATAGAGCCTGGTGACAGACAGACAGACAGACGGACCGCGGAGTCTTAGTAATAGGGTCCCGTTTTTACGCTTTGGGTACGGAACCCTAAAAATTATACATAGTTGTATGCAGTGGTGGCCAGTGGTAACAGCTACGACTTACAAGTTGAAGGTCGTGGTTTCAAACCCAGGCTGGCGCTTTACTTTGTGTAAATGATTTCATCACCATTGCTCTCAAAACGGTGATGGAAAACATCGTGAGGAAACCGGCATGTCCTAGAACCAACAATTCGAAGACATGTGACATCCACCAACCCGCACTAAGCCCGCGTGGTGGATTATGGCCAATTTCCTCTTTCACAGAAAGGAGGCCTGTGTCCCAGCAGTGTGAACATTAGACGGCTGATTATGATGACAGTTATAAAAGAAAGGTAGATGTCTAATCTATCTGTCTGTAAAGAGAAAGTATGTATGAATGTATGTTCCTTAAAGACTACGAAACGGCTGGACCGATTTTAACGAAAATGTCAGAGAATAGTTAGATAGACCCAGCGCATAATCCTGTATAGTTTAGAATAATATTTGTTTCGGGATATTTACCATGTATATTAAAATTTTGGTTGAGAGCTCGATATTCCGTTACAAGCGCCAAGATCACGAGAACTAAAAAAAAGCCTGCAAAGTTTGGTGGCGATCAGAGGATTTTTTTTTTAACTTTGAACGCGGGCGAAGCGGCGGGCAGTTGCTAGTTTGGAATAAAATGCATGCTTAAAATGTGAAACAGGAAAGTCTTTAACAATTCCCAATTTGTATGTCTTTTACAATATGTTTAAAAATTAATCTGAAGAATGTTGCACCTATCAACAGTCTTCAGATTAATTTTATTGTTCCGTTTTTTTGGTGTTCCGTATTAAAAGTCCACAAAATCAGAAACATATGAGGATGATTCCATTCATATTTTAATAAATAAGTACTTATGATAAGTGCGTGACTGACCGCAGTTAGCTCGAAAATTTTCTCAGTAATTCGGATTTGTTAAAAATCCTCGCAAAAACCGACAGCTTAAAATTTACATGAAAAGTACGTGGCTTAGCGATGTGGCGACGAGGACGTGTTTCTACCTTCGGCTTTAACTGTTCACTCTTTATTCGAAATTGGCTTCGAGGCTTATTGGCTAAAGAGATTATAAAATGTTGCTTCGAAGGGCTGGAATCAAATCTTACTTTGTAAATATTTACAAGCCAGTTAAAGGGGTTGTGTAGTAAGTGGTAAACATTCAGTCCCTTGACGCGGTAACTGATCTGCGAAAAATTGTTTTTCATCGCATTTCGTTCTTTATGGTTCCCCTAGTCGACAGCACGAACTATTTTGTACGCAAGTTTAAAATGCATGCTATCTCATCCGAGAACACGTGCGAAAGAGATAGATGCTGTGATGAGCAGTAAGTAAGTACAAATTTGTATCGAAATGAATGAATATTTAGGACGAAAACAGACTAGTACTAGTAGTCTAGATATCATGAAAAAACGACTAAATGTATATTTTCAAAATAAAATTATTTGCATTGTTGAATTTCTAATCTATCCCTGTATGTAGGCCGTTTTGCAATTTTCCTTCATCTTATGGTATTTATTTGCGCCCAAAGATGCGTTAAAATTAGTGTTGATATATGGTAAGTTTAAAAAAAAAACTTATTTACGTTTTTGTTTACGTACAGGGCTAGATAATGATGAGACAAATTGATATCCTTTTTTATTTTGAACGTACATCCTCAAACAGTGGAGTAATCGAAAGACTACGTTTTTTTTTTTTTTTTTGTTTTTTCAATGATATTTTAATACAGAGGTGTTACCTAATTCTAAACTCGCCAAACTTTTACGTTTGTATGGAAGAATGATCGACTAGTGTCACCTTAAAAACCAACACTCTAGTTTATTCAGCCCGTAAGTGTGAAAGATAATTTCTATCCATTTAAATGGGAATTTAATGTAAATACGAAGTCAAGAAAAGCTGTTTAGGTATACGAGACAAATGGAAGGTATTTTATTTTGTCGGTTGTTGGTACCGTCTGCGAGTAGCTGCTCGCGTGACGCTCTCCCGAACGAAACTATCGCATGACTTCCATAGCTCATAAACTTTGCGTTTATGAATGTCTCGGCAAAACTTTTTGTTCAGTAAAACTTTTGTTATGACGATAGTATAAAACTGTGCCTTACGTATATGTAGCTATGTTATATTTGCAACTTAATGTGAATTTGAACACCCAAGGACGTGTAACCAAGGTATATCTATGACCTCATAAAAGAGTTATGAAAAACTAGCAGACGCCTCGCGGTTTCATCCGCGTAGTTCCCGTTCCCGTTGTAATACAGGAATAAAAAGTAGCCTTTGTCACCCGGGGATAGTGTAGCTTTCCAACGGTGAAATAATTTTTAAAATCGGTTCAGCAGTTTCGGAGTTTATAAGGAACAATGATGATGATGAAAAATACCTAGGTACCATTTGTTTTATTATTTGTTGCATTATATTTTCTTCTCTACTGGCCTATCTACGTTATAATAAAACAATTTAAGCATAATAAGTACCTACCTCAAATGAACAGGTGAAATTTTATACCTATTTACTTGCCTTCCCAGAAATTTTGCCAATATATTGAACTACCTTATTTATCTATCTCCTCTATGATGAAACTGAAAATTAATCAGGGGGTGTGACCTTAAGCTCTTAAAGCAAGGTTATATTTAATGTGCTTAAGTGACAAATGTCTCTGACTTCTACTTGTACTCGTACACATCTGTCCTTTTTTACCCGACTGCAGAAGGAGGGTAATGTTTTTATCAGTCTATGTATGTATGTATGTTTGTTCCTATATGGCGTTCTAGAAATCAAACGTGATGGCCGATTTTGATGATTCTTACGTCAATCGATTCGTCTTAATCCTGCGAGTGTCAGTGGAACATTGAAATTGGAAAATAGTAAAATGGCGGATTTTGGGCGCCATAATGTAAGGGCCCAAATTTTTTTCTTCCAAACCCATCCTCAATGAAGGGTTTTAAATGGTGATTACAAAAATATATAACGCTTATATAATTAAATGTACCGGAGGATACATCTGGTTTTGGTCAGCCAGCTCGCGCATATCCTCCGACTGCACAGCATGATTTTCTTCTTGTTTACGTCTTTTTAGTTCGCTTATTAAGCAGTCTGGTTTTTGGTTATTTTTAATTTCACAGTCGACCCATAATAGTTAGTAATCACATTATTGACTAGTTGTTCCCCGCGGCTTCGCTCCCGTGGGCCACCCCACAGGACCCGTTTTCGGGATTAAAAAATAGCCTTTGTCACTCAGGAATAATGTAGCTTCCTATTGGTGAAAGAATGTTAAAATCGGTCCAGTAGTTTCGGAGCCTATTCGGTACAAACAAACAAACAATCAAAAAAACAAAAAAATCTTTCCTCTTTATAATATTGGCATAGATAAGGCTAACTTTCATTCGGAAAGTTGCCATGATAAGTCAAAACAAAAACACATTTGATCTTTTTTTTTACGCCTATAACATAGGCCTATAAGTAACTTTAACTTAAGACTGAAATAATTAAAATATCTCCTTAAACAAAAAAAGCATGTTTTCAGGTTACGTAATTATACAACAACTAAACATAGTCCAACCTTTGGTAAGGTAGAAACATTTTTTACCATTTCTAGGTAGCGTGCTGTAATGCTAGTAGTTTTATCGCAATATTTTTATTTCCGCCAGTCTATACTGCGTTTTTCTGCAAACCAAATAAAGAATCTCTAGTCAAAACTTTAACAGTCTGCCTGAATTTTCATTCAATGTCGGTTTTAAACCACCGCCGGAAAAAGAGGAGTGTTATAAGTTTCACGTGTGTTGCTGTGTATTTGTGTGTCTGTCTGTGGCATCATAGCGCCTAAACGGATGAACCGATTTTGATTTAGTTTTTTTTTTGAAAGGTGATTTTATCGAGTGTTTTTAGCTATGTTTGAATAAAATCGAGTTATGGGCGTTTTACTGTTTGAATCGGGGTGTTTTCGCAAGATTTCGGGTCGTTTTTTTTCGTTTCGGTGTCGGGGGTTTTTAGGGGTTAACAGAAGTCATTATTGGATCGAATGATAGAACTTGCCTAGTTAATTTTTACCTCTTAAGATAAGGATCACCAGTTGAAATTTTATGTTTATCTGAATGATATTTCAGCCAGATTTTCTTTGAAATATTGTATAAAAAATATCAAAACGAAAATCTAAAAGAAACAATTTAAGGGGACACCCGGATTTGAACCGGGGGCCTATCGATCTGCAGTCGATTGCTCTACCACTGAGCTATATCCCCGATGAGTAGCAACGCGAAAAACCGATTTAAAAGGTATTTGAGTTTGAAATGAATGTTTGTCACCTATGCATGCGGAATTAGTGTTAATTGAAACATTGCACTTTAAAGAAGTACAGATACTGTTTGTTTACGTTAGGTACTTTTGTTTAAAAATTGTAGGTAAGTGCTTGCATATGGGAATTTAGTTTGCAATGACGCTTTGTGTCGCAGCGCAACGGCTACGTTGCGTAGTACTGCTACGCGCCGTAGTGCTGCTGAGCACCACCTCCGCCGTACCTTATTGGCTATGCACCGTAGTACTGCTACACCCCGTACCTAGAGGGCTGTTATGCGCTGTGGCTTATGTGTCGTAGTGATGCTACGCGCCGTAGCTTATGGGCTAAGCGCCGTAGTGCTGTTATGCGCCATGGCTTATGTGTCGTAGTGATGCTACGCGCCGTAGCTTATGGGCTAAGCGCCGTAGTGCTGTTATGCGCCGTGGCTTATGGGCTACGTGCCATAACGCCGTTACGGGTCGTTGTCATGCTACGCGCCGTAGTGCTTCTACGCACCATAACTAATGGACTACGCGCCGTGGCGCTGCTACGCTTCGTAGGTATGCTACGCGCCGTAGTGATGCTACGCGCTATAGAGATATGAAATGGTGTAAACAATAAACAGACATGTGATTGCTGCAGTCATATGAGATTTGCCGTCATTAAAGAATTCTATTGTATATCTCCTCATGTTGTATTGTATATCGTTCTAAATAGGATCAATTCAGGCCCATACTCTTTCAAACAAAAAAAGGATATTCAAAATCGATCCAGAATTAACGGAAATAAAAACACATACATACAGTGGAACATAGAACCACTTGAACGAACTTTTTGGAAAATCGTTTAAAAACTGAGTGAAAACCCTTTTTCCCTATTTAGAGCGTATTGCGCTCAGTGCTTAAATACTCCGTTAAATGTAGAAATGTAGTTCAAACACTTGAATAAGGAGGATTCAATATGCTTTCAATAGTACGAGTAATTATAATAATTATGTAGTATTTAGGCTAATAATTATGTATTTCATAAATTAAAAAAAAATAAGCAAAAACACGTCTCGAAGATAGGCGCGATAGGAAATCACAAACTACTACGAGAGATGTTCGAAGGGGACACCCGGATTTGAACCGGGGGCCTATCGATCTGCAGTCGATTGCTCTGCCACTGAGCTATATCCCCGATGAGTTGCGTTACGAAAAACGGATTTAAAAGGTTCTTCACAATAAAATATAAGTCAAAGTATGATCTATTTTGTGCTTAACCCCTATTCCGAAATCTGTTTGAGTTTGAGGCTCAGTGGCCTCAAACTCTCGAATAAGGAGGACTAAAGATGATTCCAATATTGTTTATGTTTCCTATGTAGTATGTTATTGTGTTATAATATTAGGTATAATAAATGTATTTAATCATAGTTCGCGTTCGTAGGTTTATTTTTATTTAAGTGTATATATAGCTGATTATTGTTAATTAAGTATTTTATACTATGTAAATATATTTAATGGTAATAAATCTTTGCACAAGAGCGGTTGTGGCCCAGTGGTATCGGCCGCGACTAACAAGTTGTAGGTCGTGGGTTCGAGCCCAGGCAGGCGCTTTACTTTGTGTACATTATTTCATCACATTGGGGAAACCGGCATGACCTAGAACCAAAAATTCGAAGACATGTGACATCCACCAACCCGCACTGGGCCCGCGTGGTGGATTACGCCCCATTCCCTCTCACAGAGAGGAGGCCTGTGTCCCAGCAGTGGGAACATTAATAGGCTGATGATGTGATGTGAATCTATACACATATTTAATCATTCAAACAACATGATCCATTTTTTGTTGGTAGAAGCACTTTATAACTATTGTTAATAACACATGACCATACAAATAAACAAACAATGAAAATAAGAATAAAATTGACAGTAAATTAAAATCCAAAAGTATAAATTGCTAATAATTTAGATTAATAACTGTTTTTCAGATTTATCCGCGACGAACATTTTTTACCTTGCCTTGGCTTTTTTTTGAGCTCAATGAGATTTCGTGGTTCTCACTCTCAATTATTATCCATACCAGGGGGGTAACCACAAGCTCTTAGAGTAAGGTTATTTTGAGATCGAGTAAGTGACAGATGTATACAAGTCAGATACATCTGTCCCTTACTCGATCTCAAAATAACCTTACTCTAAGAGCTTGTGGTCACCCCCCTGTTTGGGACAATCCCACTGCACTGTGTCCCAAACCACTGCAACTCCTGAAAGCCAGCATCAACAGTTGTGACCACCAGAAAAGCGGCGAGGCAATGAAGCTCGACGAAGTCCCGTCGAATGAATTTAACTGTCTTGGATCCCGCAACGAAATTAATCAGAAAAGAATAAAGGAGGAGTAGGCCTAGAGGAGGTGTACTATACCTATAATGTTTCCATACCAATATTTAGAAATGCTTGTTTGCCAAGTTAGGTACTTGGACAGAAATAACTAAATATTAGATGTTTAAACTATTACCCATCCTCCATCAATAGATTTTCGTTATCATGACGACTGAGTTAATAAAAGTGGCGAAAGTGGTGAACATCCTTCATAATGCGCACAGCGAATGAATGGAACTCACTATAACCTGCGTCTGTGTTTCCGAACGCATTCAACCCGAATCTCTTCAAAGTTAGAGTGAACAGGCTTCTTCTGGGTAAGCTCACTCCATCGTAGACTCTGTCTCTGTCACCTCTGACTTAGACTAGAGTCAAGAGCAAACCCATCATAAATAAAAAAACCCTCAAAAGGTAACCTAGAACTTTATCTACTTTGTGTAGACTTGTAGACAAATCCAAACACTACGTTACTGTAAGTCAGACTTACGGTGTAATATAATTTTATAAACCGTTTATGAGCAATGTTATCAACTATTCCCTTATACTTTTCACGAGCGTGGTTCTGCATAAGCGCATTGCAGAACATAACAAAGTTTATTAACCGTTAATTGTTCGTACGTAGAATGTAGGACGCACTGCATGCTAATAAAGCAAAATAGTCTCTGCACTTAAATATCTGTGACGTCACTTTTCATTGTTTCATTATCGTATAAGAACGTTGTTTACTGCGGCTTTCAGGGATGTAAACTAAATAAGAAAGAAAAGTGCATTTCTTGAAAATGTTGGGTCAGTTGAAACTATGGTCACTATCGTGGTCGTTTCTTACCCCAGTACGGGGTCTCATTGCTAAGAAAGAATATTTGGTTCAAATAAATCTCACTAGATGACGCGACATGTACACACAATTCAATAGAATTGTGTTAAAAATTAACATTATCTGGAATTGAACATAAACATTGTATGTTCTTGTTTAATTAACTCTCCTAAGTACAAAATTATGGAATATTGGGCTCTTAATTCACATTTCAAAGATTATTTGAACGGATCATTTAAAATTGATGCCATAGATGGCGCATTTTTAAATTTCTGAGGCATTCAACTCGATTGTTAAACATTTAATTACTTAAACATTTAATTACTTAACTCGATTGTTAAGCATTTTAACACATATTGGTGCAAAAAAACTGTAACAACGAGCAAAAAAATACTATAAAACGAACCTTCACTGTATTTAAAGAAAAAAATATTCACGAACCTCGTAAACCTTTTTACTCGCAAGGCGCTACTAACACCATCTATTGCCGTGAAACGGGATCAAACGCGATTGATTTACTCACAAAAATAACAAGATTAAGCAGATGAAAAACGCTAGTTACGTCGGCACGGTTTTTTTGTATGGGATGAGGCATCTGTATGCTAGTATTATATTTTCTGTGCCCCAGTTTCAGCCCAAGAGCCAAGCTGAGTTAGTTTAGCTTAGCTCGCAAAACTGAGATAATTTTTAGGGATCCGTACTCGAAGGGTTCAATTGGAGCCCTATTGCTGTCACTCACATGTACGTGTGTCAGTCCGTCGTCTGTCACAAAATTTTGGTCCGAAGATTTTTTTAACTTCCCATTGAAAATCAACATAAAATTTGGTGATAATGTTGTGATAATTTTGATGATTCATACGTCAATCGATGCGTCTTAACACTGCGAGTGTTATAGGCTACATTAAAATTGGACAATAGAAAAATGGCGGAAATTGGGTGCCATATTGTGGGGGCCCAAATTCTTTATTTCTTCCAAACCCGTCGTGTGGGGTATCAAAATAAAGGGTTTTAAGAGGTGATTTCAAAAATATATAACACTTATATGTTTAAATGTATCTAATTCCAAAAAAAAAAACTAACTAAAAAGTTATAAATAAAAAGACTTAATTAAAAAAAAACAAAAAACCCGACTGCTTCAAAAGCGAACTAAAAAGTCGTAAACAAGGAAAAAATCATGCTGTGCAGGCGGAGGATACACCAGATTTTGGTCAACCAGCCCGCGAATATGTATCCTCCGACATTTTAGTTCGCTTTTGAAGCAGTCGGGTTTTTTTTTATGTGTTACCTCAGAACTTGTTACTGGGTGAACCGATTTTGATGATTCTTTTTTTATTTGAAAGATGGTGCCCATTTAATTTTCATCAAGATCTGATGAAGAACTTCGGCGATATACATCAGTACTCTTCAATAAATGACGGCAAATCTATCGGGATGGCTGCAATCGCATTTCTGTTTATAGTTTTCACCATTTCATAACATAACATCACACTCCGGTACGCTCTAAAGGAGTACGCATGTGTATAAGGTTCACCTTGGTACTCTTATTCCACCGGTTTTGCTTAAGTTTCATGTTATTGGGTTAATCTATTCTGGCTTCACTTTGGGCATTATTGGTACTTAGCCTATAGAACTGGTCCATTATGTACCACAACTAAAAGTGAAAAATAAAAAAAACTTTTTACTAAAAATACAACCGACTTCCAAATAAAAACACTACAAAGTGAAAAATAACTTCAATTTCGGAAGTTCGGTGTCAAAAAACGAAAACGAAAACAAGAACACCGGCTTCAGAAATTGGAAAAATATTTGGAAGTCGGTTGTATTTTTTGTAAAAAGTTTTTTACTAACAAATACCAATATATTCTACACTAGCGGACGCATCGCGGTATCACCCGCATACTTCCCGTTCCTGTGGGAATACAGGGATAAAAAGTAGTCTATGTCACCCGGGGATAGTGTAGCTTCCCAACGGTGAAAGAATATTTGAAATCGGTCCAGTAGTTTTTAAGTTTATTCGTTATATACAAAAATATAATAATACAAAAATATAATGATTTATTCTTTATAATATTAGTATATATATATATAGATTTGCTACAGAACCCTAAACGTGCTAAGTCCGACACGCCCTTGGCCGATTTTTTTATACTTCTTGTGATGTTAAATTAAATAAATTATAATAATTTACATAAATAAATTACCAATCTATTTATGTAAACTAAGCTTAGTAAGTAGATACCTACCTATGAAAAATTACCTCAGCTATGCCTAACTAAACTAACTCAACTTAGTTTTTTTCGCAAGCGGCTGTAAATGAGTAGATGCTCGACAGAACATATTTTCATACCTACGGAATTAATCTCCTTGTGTAACCTAAGAATATTCACTGAAATATATTCTGTTTAAGTTTGCCTTTTAATTAACGACACAGCCTTTATTAAAATACAAATTGTTTGAGTATAACAAATAGATCCCTTTCAAATCGATTAAATCGCCCCGGGCGATTCGACATCGCGCCCGTTGTCATTTACCGCTGACAATGCCAACAGCAAATGAAAATTAAACACATTCTGTAACAATTAACCACACGTCGGCAAACTGTCGGTCCTGCTCCATTATTTATTTTACATAAGGCATATTTACGTCCGAAAGGGTACAGGCCTTACTGAAAATTCTTAACCACACCATACATATGGGACTTAAGAGGTGAATTCTCTGTTTAAGTTTTTGTTTTATTGGATTAAGTGTTTCAAATGAATCGTTTATGAATTACTGTAAAGTGAGAATATTTAGACTTTCATAAATTCTGTCATCGGCTGCAGAGCTGCACATATCTGATTATTTTCTGCAGATGATCCGAATTTCAGAACGGTGTAAATTGCATTCGATAGCAGGCCAATGCAAACAACGATAATTTTGTTTTCGCAGACTTGTATAAGTACCTACTTTGATCAACTATTTTGATCGAAGTATAAGTAGGTAGGTAGTTTTGAGAAGTATTTTCTTATTCTTATTCTTTATTGTACAAAAAAAACATAAAACATACAAATACAATAGGACAATTTATGTACAAAGGCGAGCTTAACCCATAGTTGGGTTCTCTAACAGCAAACCTCAGTTTCGTAGAAATATGACATTTGAGGATAGTACATCCATGTGCACAACAAAATCTTATTAAAAAATCTTAACAATATTAAATACTTACTCACTAAATAAACTAAACAAATACGTGTGCAACACACAATGCATAAACATAATACATACTTATACAATATAAAACCAAAATATTACAATTGTAAATACATAAATAAATGAGTCATGTTGACAGGAAATATTCCCTAATTCTTCTCCTGAAAACCGCCAATGAAGGGCTATCTCGTATAGAGTGTGGAAGAGTATTCCAGAGGCGCACAGCGCGAACAGTAAAGGATCCACCGTAACGACTTGAAGAGTGGGAAGGAAAACGAAGAAGAAGAGATGATGACAATCGACAATTTTCTTAATTTTGAAAAGAGTACAAGAATTAATTTGACAAGACTGTATATGTGCTTTATCCTTTACACTAACTCGGCAGTCAATAATCGACCTACGGACTAGTGCATTAAGATTACCTAACCCTTTTTCGATTAATCGGTCACGTGCGATTTTAATGCTCATAGCCCTTACGAGCTTTTCACCATTTAAACAAGGTAGGTACTTACTAACACTTCAATTGTATTACAATTGACCAATCCGCATAAATTCGAAGTAGGATTTTGTTCAGACAGAATTAAAAGCATTTTTTATATTATTTATTTATTGATTCAAGAAGTGACATTTGACATTTCCTTAATCACTAAGCTATATGTATGGCTGAGCTACCTGCAGGATGCTTCAAATCCGTTAAGAAGTTATCCAACGCTTTGTCCATTTCTGTATCGATTAAAAGCAACGCATTTTCTCTTTCCATAATATCTGTTTCATATCGTTCATAGGTATCTTTGGGTATACTTGCAAATTTGGATAAAATCTCACCATGCAGATCGTCTGTTGTTTTTAGGTTTATTTTAATATCGCGCCATATATTTTCTATGGGTGATAAATCTTCGAAATGTGTTGGCAGCCGTAGCACTTGATGACCATTCGCTTTTATAACTTGATCCACGCGAGGTATTTCTTCTATATCGGGATGGTTTTTGACGAGCTGATACAATTGTGATTTTTTCATGGCGTCACTAAATGGTACATTGTGCTTACTTAGCCATTGTTTCATTTCACTTTTCGTGTCAAACATGGTAATGTATTTCGATTTCGATCTTCCATGAAGGGGACTATTATTTAATATGACAACGCTCCCTGGATACAAAGAGCCAAGTAAAATATCTACAACCCACTTGTACAAATCCTCCTCAGTAGCAGAGTAGCAAAATAAACCATTTAAGAGACCATTTTTAGATACTGCATGAAATAAAATACATTCATCGTTACAGATATCATTTGTCTGGCCATTTTGTTCGGAAAGATTATTAAAATTAAGATTACTATCTATAATTCTTTCACTGATATAATAAAAGACGTATTTGTTTTGTTCACGTAAATCGGTAATTTTCTTAAGGTATGAATATCTTTCAAAAGTTATTTTCGGGTCTTCCATAAGTAGTTTTGTGTCATTGTAAATTGTTTGATAATCAATGCCGATCCTTGTCACATCCTGTTTAAATTGCTCAGCATCTTTAATGCTCGGGTGGCCTTTCATGGTGCTCAAAAATGTGTTAACCTTCGTTAGCAAGAGATTAAATGAGGGTAATTCATAGCGTTCATAAATTTTACATAGACATTTTAGAATTATTATATGGATGTTATAGTCTATGCTATTAATTTTAGGATAAATTGCAGACGTATTTTTGTTCACTATTTGGTGAAGCGTTACTTTCGGTATTCCTGTATAGTACGAAGCCCTGTCTTCAAAGTCATCTAAAGGTATTTGTAACCTTTTATTTTTGGCATCTAATTCACATGCTTTCAACACGTTCATTAAAATTTTCTTGCTTTCCAGATCGGGAGTGGCCGAAGTAGCGTTTGGTTCCATTTCGAATGCTGAAAATCAAAAGCACAGGTCAATATATAAATAGATAGCATTTTAGATTTCAGGCTATAGATAATATCACCTAATTTTTTTATTGGCTTTTTCTCCTTTTCTGTTACTTGGTATATGAATTTACAGGTGAGTTTTGCAGACTTTGATAAGTTATTATTAGATTTTTGGTCAGAGAGTCGTCTTATTAACATAAAACATATCTCGCTTTATTTCTGATGAGTGAGGCAGAGATGAAACTGTCACCTAGTGGTTGTCTACCTGTCACCTGTCGGAGCAAGAGGGTCGATGCCTGGAACGGACAGTGTAGTTAGGTTTTTCTATCAGGAATGTCTCAGTAGCAGAATGCCTATATTTGTGCCATAACCGGGCAAGGATTCAGAGGGCTTAGTGCGAGTTTTTACTCACGCTCGATCGCGTCAATTTGTATTGAAACTGGATATAAGCACCGTCTGGGGACGGTAAGGAGAAACCTCTTTTTTACATGGACATAAGAGATCGTTTACGTTATCACGAGTGAGTACGTTAAAAAACTCGGACGAGTCGGCGTTCACCTTAACTTAACATAGTATAGTAGTGTTAGTCTGGGTGCATCGTTCACACCTTTATGAATTAAATTTTTGACTTACAAAAGTGCCGCTTGATGGCCTAATTGAACTAAAGAATTTTGACTTTGACTTGGATAAAACGTAAAAGTAACAGGCAAAATGTCTGTGTAGGCACATTCTCATCAGAAAAATCGAAACACTTTTGTTTTTATGGTTTCTTTCCTAATTTAACACAAAAGAGTTTTCATTCCATGAAAAAAATCACATGATTGTATAGCTGGCAGTTTGGCCATTACAGTGATAAGCGAAAATTCAAAATTAGAATTTCATTTATTTATCCTAATGAAATGATTCACTGGTTTTGAGACAAATATGTGTTTATAGTTGGAGTACATTTCACCTTTGAAAACTAAAAATTAGCTCTTATATTAAAACATTTTGTTCTGTGTTGTGTATACTGTGTGTGTACTGTGACTTTGGGTCGTCTGAATAAGTAAGTCTGAGTAAGAATGAACAGGCTTCTTCTGGGTAAGCTCACTCCATCGTCGACTCTGTCTCTGTCACCTCTGACCTAGACTAGAGTCAAGAGCAAACCCTTAAAAAAAATGTTTTTTTTTGTCTAAAACCTATTATGGATACTTCGCCCGGAGAAGCCGCCCAAGTAGTGGCATTGCTGGATTCTGGACTTAGTCAGCGTGTTTTGGCTGAAAGATTGCATCTAAGCCTGTCGTCTATTCATAGAATCTACAAACG
The DNA here is from genome assembly GCA_949775005.1 of Orthosia gothica. Classification (NCBI taxonomy): domain Eukaryota; kingdom Metazoa; phylum Arthropoda; class Insecta; order Lepidoptera; family Noctuidae; genus Orthosia; species Orthosia gothica. Next base: position 22,447,552 of record OX459037.1, read on the forward strand.
CTATCGAGAGACTAGTTTGTTCACGCGCCGTTCAGGATCTGGCAGGAATCGGGTCACTTCTGAGCGAGATCATCGATTTATTGGTTTATTCCAGAAATCCCCACCGACAATTTCCCACCAGTGGGGATTGTTATTTTTTTCCAGAAATCCCCATTGTTACAACTTCTTTACGAAATCAACAGCTTCATGTTGTACGTAGCGTGGCTGTAAATGACTCTACAATCAGAAGAAGGTTGAAGGAACGTGGACTGGTACCGCACAAGCCAGCAAATGGGCCGAAATTAACCGCAGACCATCGAAGAGCGCGCTTAACTTTGCACGTGAGCACCTAAATTGGTCATACCTCCATAAAATTATGCATTATGAACAAGGTCTACAGAAGAGATGGAGAACGCTTTGCACAATGCTGCAATGAAGAAAAGGTCAGCTATGGTGGCGGTTCGTGGACGGTTTGGGGAGAAATCAGCGACGACGGTAAGACAGAGTTTGTCTTTGTGTTTGGGCCATGTCTGCCTGCACTAAACACTCATCGGTACATCGAACAGTGTCTTGAGCCTCACGTGATGCCCTATGCACATTTTATTGGCAACGGTTTTATATTCATGCACGACACTGCTAGGGCTCACACCACGAGCGTCGTACGAGATTATGTTACCGAAGTCGTTATCTCCATTATGGAATGGCCAGCAAGAAGCCCGGACATGAATCCGATTAAACATCTATGGGATGAATTAAAGAGACGAATTCGTGCAATACAGCCTGCCCCAGAAACTCTTAGCCAGCTGCAAAATGCAATCCAAGAGGAATGGAATGCCACAACATTTGATCGCGACTCTCATCCGATTGATGAAGAACCGTATGGAAGCAGTAATAAGAGCTCGGGGAAAGCATTCAAGTTATTAAATAAACGTTTCTTAGCTTTTTTTTCATTTACGTGTGTTGTTTTATCAATTGCCTTCATACTCAATACAGGGTAAAAATGACTTGTTAGAAAAATACGAAACCTATAAAAAAAATATTCGAATTTAGAACATTAACATTAAGATTTGAAAACAATTTTGAAAACCTATTAACCTCTTGGTATTCACTATTAAACGACATTTGACATATATTCTTAAATATACACATTTTTCTGATAATCCTTACAAAACATAAACTTGCAAGGTGTTTCGATTTTTCTGATGAGAAGTGTATAATTATAAAAATATAATTTTGGTCAGACAGTCGTCTTAATTTACCTTGATTCTGTGGCATTAATTGATACTATATGACTTGCTGATCACCAAAGGATTAATTGATAATAAATTGTACTTACATAAAAATATATGTTATAACGATATCGTAAATAGCAGCCCGGTTCGGGACAATTTATTTAGTAATCCTACTTAGCAAATAAATACCTTTACCTTAATATAATTCGATATTTATTTATGTTGATGTACTTAGGTAACATCAAAATAAATGGCGGTTTTAAAATTCACCGCCAAAATACAAACAAAACATATCTACCTAAATAACCTATACTCAAAGTGCAACAATATTTAACCAAATCTACTTATTAACAAAAACCACGAGGAACTTGACTCTAATCGAATAAGTATCTATTTTTGAGGACGTTCTTCTACTTTTCTGTTAACAAATAGTAAAACATACAGAATAAAAACCACACAATGTAAACGTTTGTTTACTTACCTACTGGTTAAATTACAATAAAATATTGATATTCAATCACTGCAATAAATGTTATACATTTAATTAACCCATTTTCACTTAATATTTTAATACAAACGATATCGTAGTTAGCTAAATTCAATGGTAAACAAAACAATACCGGCGTAGAAGATTGCACAGAATTTGACAGAACAGATAGACAGATTGTAAAATGCACAGACAAAATATAGTAAGCTGTCGATACGCTCGCAGCTAACTTCAACCTTCGCCCTGTCCAGTGTTGCAAGCACAGAAATAAAGCGCGTTCCAGGTGCCGATTATTTTGAGAGCCGCGCGTTCCAGGTACCGATTATTTTGAGAGCGTAGGGCTCTCAAAATAATCGGCACCTGGAACGCGCTTTATTTCTGTGCTTGCACAAACACACCACAATACATAATTAGAAGTGAAGATGAGGGATTTTCATCAATGCTATTTTGTTTATAATACAATTAAATCTATAAAAAACAATGTTTATTTGTTCGTCAGCCACTACTACTAGTATCGGGGGGTTTCAAGTTACAGTTGTTATGTGAAAGTGGACAAAAAAAGTAATTTCAATGATTTTTTACGGCACCAAACTTCGTGAGATGACTTTACAGATCAATTTGATCTACAAAAATCTACTGAATTGGGACGCCGCCGCCGGGGGTATACCACGACAGTATTTGCCCGATTTCTTCACGCCTTTAGCTTTTACATAGCAAATATTTATTTAACACAATAATTTAAAAATCTTATTTTGGTAACACAATATTGAGCAGAATGTATTTTGTAAGGAGTTTACATATTCAAGCTTCATCATCAGCGTTTTCTTTTATTTTTCAATATTTGTTTTTCATCTTACATTTTTTTATTATTTTTTTATCGATAGGCTCGCGTTTGACCACTACCTCGCCTGATGGTAAGCGATGATGTGGCCTACGGTGAAGCACGCTTGCCTAGAAGAAACCTATTCACTCTTGACTTAAAGACCCCAAGGTTGTAGCTATCAGGAAACAAAGACTCCGGAAGGGAATTCCACTCCTTAGCTGTGCGCACAATGAAAGTATTAGCAAAACGCTTTGTGCGTATGGGTGGGTGTCATTTATTCAAACTTTTATTCTGGGGATTACCTGTTTTTTTGGGCCCCCGTTGTTGAGAGTATTTGACTGGCGATCTTTGTGCGCTTCACTATTATTATTATGACTTAACATTATGGGCAAAATTAGATTCCTACGCTGCATAGATATTCGCTTTGGTGTAAGTTTTACTCAGCGTTGCATTCCCATTGTAGCATATGTAGGTAACATTTTTGTTATTTTAACCCACACTAACTTCGCTTCATGTCCCAATTTCAAAGTTGATTTGATTGACTATAATAATATCCGTACGTTACCTACTTGTATTCTTTTGGTATGTGTATTGGGTGCCCAGCAGTCACATGTTGAGATTGAATATGAAAAGGAGAACATAGATGCAAGTGCAACCTACCATGAGAATTCTATTTTTATTTTTTTAATATCTGTCCCGGCAAACTTTTTTTTGCCATAAATCACCAAACATTTATCTACCCTACCTACCCTACCTTACACTACCCTCCCCGACCCTACCCTACACTACCCTACCCTCCCCGACCCTACCCTACACAAAGCAAAAATAGCTTATACAATTGCAATAAAGCTCAAATTGACTCTACGTTTTAGTTAGAAAACTTTTGTATGGGAAAAAGAAAAGGGCTGTTTTAATTTTTTTTTCTTACACAATTAGGCTGCCGGACGTGCACTGCGAAGGCTAGTTTGACGTGGCTCTAGAAAAGAGTGTCTGGAAGGATATGAAGGGCGCCTTTGCCCGTTATTGGGTCATTCTAGACTAATTGCCACAAAAACGGGTTATAAATGACAAGGAAATGCGACAGCGAAATTAAATACCTTTCCGGTTCTTTCACTTCTTTGGCAAAGAACAAAAGAATCCAACATTATAAGAACAATCGTTCTGTGGCCACGTCAATATCCGTCCGTAACAGTTACTTTGCAACCGAATAATAAGTTCAGATTGAATTTCTGCGCACTTCCTGAGAGTAGACCCTTTGATCACGACTTTAATTAAAGCCCTCGCGCATTTCTTAGTTTTTAAATTGCTTGATACGTTGGGGCTTAATTAAGGAAATTATGCTGCACTTACCTACTCTGTGAAAAGCCACAGTAGGTACCTACTGCTAACCGACCAGACATCGTATGTTCTTTAAATTTTCTGCCCATTAACTTCCGTTCTCTAATTAGATTTTTTATAGAGTAATTGGATAAAAGCGGCATTAAAACTGGCGTAGGTGGTCCATAAATAAATTGTTTGACGTGTATTTAAAAAGTTTTACAATTATAGGTGTACCAGAATCTCATGGCATTTTTTATTTTTTTTAAATTGTGATTTTCATATGGCAATGTCAATTGTCACCTGTCGAATCAAAGTACTTGATGTGTCAACCGCTGCTGAAATTTTTTGATATTATCTTGAAAGTTTGTTATTTTTGTGAAAATGTCGAAAAACCCACTTCGATCTCATGCGAGACATATTGTTTTCAATGTGTATCATAAAATAAGGGAAGAAGAAGGCGTAAATCAAACTCAATCTTTGATTTTAAAGTGCGTCGTAGAGTGGACCGGTAAGTTGGACTGACTTGTTTTGATACTTTTAGTTTAATTTATATTTTTCTTACTTAATTTTAATTTCTTTCCATTACTATTATTTGGTAAATCGTAGGTCAGGGCACATCGAATGATGGCCGGAAGGAAATGGCAACAGTAATGTAACTGTTACTAATTCTTCGACAAGATATTGATTTTCACGGAGATAGAGAATCTTTGACGTAAGAAAAATATTAAGTAATAATCTGCGCCCTGCAGTGGGACGTGTATATAGACGGGAGTTTTTGGCGGGATTTTGTCGAGTGAAGTTCAGTGGCTGTTAATATTATTTGCAAATTGATTCCTAGTGGATATTGTGATATATTATTGGTGTAGTTTTGTGTCTCAACTGTCTCCGCAACTGGACAATTTGTAAAATCATTGACAAAAGCGATCTCGGGATAGTGGAGCGGTGTATTTTATTGTAGTATTGACTGCCTCTGCAAAGCTTACTGGGAAGACTGACTCGATACAATTTGCTGCCAAATACTCCAAAAAACATTAGAATCTGTTACATCCGCATTCTAATGCATACTAAAGAATAAATATAAGATCCAAAACTCTTGCCAAAGACGTGGCTAAAAGGTCCTAGCAACCAGGCCATAAAACTTACATAAAAAAAAAAAATATAGACTGATGATGAATGACTTTAAGTAACATGATACATTTTATTATTTTTTACAGACTTTATACATAAAGAGATTGGTTTTGAATATGTTAAATGCCAATGAAAAAGAACCATTTTGATGGAGAGAGATGACATAAAACTACAAAGATACAAGTTTTTGAAATGCCAGTGGAGTTCATGGAATCGTATTCTAGTTTTCTAGTTCTGAATGAGGTTTTAAGTTATTAGTATGATTTAAATGCTAAATAATAAATTAGTACATAAATTAATATTCAATTGATTTATTTTTCCTATGTTAAGAATCCGATGTATAACAACATTATTCAAACACATACCTATAATACTCACAGTGGATCTTTGTGTCTCTGAATTGGTTGCAAGACCCCGCGCAGTAGCTATTTTTGTGTCAATGTTGAAGGTGAAGATAGCATTGTATAACTGTCTCTTTCACTCGCTTATGTATGTCACATAAGCTTACGGAATTTCTTGTGCATTCTTCTCCATAACAAGCTACTTTCCGAATGCACGGTAGAATCAACTTTTATTCCATGTAAATTTAAATTGTGACATTTAAAAGTGCCGCTTGGTGGCCCAGTTGAAATAAATATCTTTTGTCTTTTTTGTCATCGTCCTATCTCGCTTACTCTATGCAGTATACTCGATGACAAACTGTTTCTTACGCAATGGTTGGCAGGACCAAGTTCAAAGACACAAAGATCCGTTGTGACTACTATAATATAGGTACCTCATGTTCATTAATACTAAAGACATAAATAAAAATTAAACAGTATCAAGATCGTTTGATCCAATTTCCCCAGTATTGCATACAACAAATTTTTATTTCCCCTTTTGCCATGAGATTCTGGTAGACCTATACCTACCAATTTATGTAGAAACATGCCAACCACCTATTTAAACTTTTTGGAGCTGAAGAGGATCCCCCTACTGTCTTTCTTTCTCCTAAAGAGCTTCATAGTTAAACACGAATTTATGAAGAAATTTGATCATCTGATTGCCCTAAAATTTCACTAAATTAAAATTCCTAACTAAACGAAATACCTATTTATTAGGTAAAATTACGCATCCTTAGACAAAGTGACGTACGTGTAGTCAGTTATTTTCAGTTAGAAGAGGCGTGTTGTGTGCTGGTCGAGTATAATAGATCACGTAGTGGCGCGTAGCCCGTAAACAAAAGCCGACCGGCGACCCGACGCCCGGGGATGTTTATCGGGAAGCCTCGCGATGTATGTCGACGGGAACTCCACTTTAAATTTTTAAACATTCGCTTGAACATCTTACATACAAGTTACAAGCCCACGGCGATGAGGTTCGGTCAACTAACGCTTGCTTTAAGAAAAATTTGGCCGCCGTCAAAGAACGTCTGCTTAAAATTTTATTAGAGGCAGTTGACAGTTTTTAAAAATTGAATTTTTTTTCCTGCCTTATGGCTTTTCGGCCTCGGTTTAGTTTTTCAACATGGCTACCTATGGGATTTTGTAACTTATTTTAAAAACCTAAACATCTTTCTTTTGCATGTAATTTGGTGTGCACAACATGTCCTATTCTTTAACTTTAAGAGTCGTCATCCCAGTAGTCGTATAATTATTTATCTTATAAACACACTAGGTGGACCGATGACCTGGTTAAGGTTGCGGGAATGCGCTGGATGGAACCCACCTTTGTTCCTTCAGTTGTTTAAGCAAGTAACGCGGTAACTCTCTTTTAAATGGCTAAAATGGCTTAAAGTGTTTTCTGAGGCATAGAGGAAACCCGGTATGTAAACATAGTAACCCATTCACATAACGATTTCAGCAAGCGATGTTTTACCTTAAAGATCCGTGCAGCTATACGTGTGGCCACGAGCTCCTCCGATACCTGAAAACTTCCGATGTATCAAAATTTCGTAGTTAGGCCCAGTTACACCACAGCATGCATGAATTTGATGGTGTTACAAAACAGAACTTGGTACCTAAATGATGTTCTCTCTACATTATTGTTTCAGCTTATATTGTTATGAACATGTCGTCGTGAGCTGGCGGCGGGACGGTTGTTCAGCTATAACTATTGTTCAAAAAGCCGTGCCATATCTAATTGCAGTGGGTAGCGCCTCTCTCCAAGCATAATTGCGATGTTCTGCTGCAGTGCAACTTAGTTTTTGTTTGAAATACTTTCAGTTTAATGTGTCCGATTCGTATTATTTTTAGTGGTACGTGGGACACTCAGAAAGTTTTGCGAAACTAAAAAAAATTGTTCTATACGTACATATATTTTTATTAAATCTTTTCAAAGTACTTTCCACCAGCCTCTATACAAAGATTCATGCGCCTAAACCAGTTTTCAAAACACTTTTTCCAGTCCGCCGCAGACACCTCGTTTACAGCCTGCTCGAACGCAGCCAGCGCATCTTCCGGCGACGAAAATTGTATCCCTTTGAGCTGATTTTTTATTTTTGGGAATAAAAAGAAGTCACACGGTGCTAGATCAGGGCTGTAAGGAGGGTGACCCAGGAGTTTGACTGGCGTGCTGTCCAGGAAGTCCCTCGTTTTGAGTGCGGTGTGCGCAGGTGCATTGTCGTGGTGGAGCAGTAGCCCGCGGAGCCCTGTGTTTGGTCGCTTGTTGCTTATAACAGAGAAAACTTCTGGCAAACATTTGGTAGTATACCATTCGGCATTAATGCTTCTTTGATCCCGTAAGGGAATTGATACCAAGTGGCCAGTCAAATTAAAAAAGCTAGCGATCAAAATCTTACCCCCGCTTCTAGATCGCTTCACTTTGGTAGGCGTTGGCTCATTTTGAAACACCCAAACAGTCGACTGGCGCTTGGTTTCTGGGTCGTATTGATAAATCCAGGACTCATCACCTGTAACGATGTCGTAAACACGCCGAGACGAGCCTGCTTCAAATTTGTTAAGCATATCACGGCACCATTCCACCCGGGCCTGCTTCTGAGCATCGGTGAGGTTGTGCGGCACCCAGCGTGATACTATCCTCCTCACGCGAAGATGGCTGTGTAGAATCTCGTGAACGCTTCCCGATCCAATCTTCAATATGTGTTGAATCTCCTGATATGTAATTCGCCTATTGTCTTGGATTAAATTTTTCACTGCTAGCACGTTTTCTTCGGTAACAGCCGTCAAAGGGCGACCGCTTCTTTCGTCATCCCCCAAAGTTGGTCGACCGCGCTTGAATTCGTTATACCAACGATACACGGTTGCCTTGGAAGGGCCTTCATCCATGAATGCCATTTGAAGTCTATCGTACGATTCATCCGGTTTCAGGCGACACTTGAAATCGTATAAAATCATAGCTCTAAAATGTTCCCGGCGCAGATCCATATTTCAGTGAGACACAATACTTTGAATTAACTCGCAAAAAATGTGGAGGGAAATTTTGAAATTGGAACTTACTTATTTTTACTTATAAATAATCATATTTTCGAAAAACATTATAACTGGCCAGTCTCCCATATATAAAAACTTTTTTTCGCAATACTTTCTGAGGGGCCTGGTATGGTTGTCGTTTATCTTTTGTTAACAGGTTGAGAAGATAAAGATTGATAATCGTTTCTTAAAAACCATGGCTGTCTCTTACATAATAATGTTCGAAAGTATTGTTATGATTGATTTACAAGAATTGAAACGTAGTCATGTAAATAATGCTTGTTTTTGTTTGTTTACACACTCCATGGTCTCAGTAATAGCAGGCAAAAAGTATCTTCCAAGAGTGCAATGTTTCAAGAACAGTGCAATTTCTCAGAATTCTGTTTGTGGTTAAGTAGCGACAGCGGATATTACGACCTTGTGCATAACAATAGCCGTGTCAAGTTGTTACGCTGTCCCGGCACTTATAAGGACCATAATCACCCATAACGATCCGACGGAGTTTTCTTTTATAACAATACTTTCATAGAAATCTGAAATGGGTGCAAATAGTAGATTGTTTATCTGGACAGCAAACAACAATTTTAAAGGCGAGAGTGTTTTTTTAATCCAGAGCGGAGCGAGGGATTCAAAGCACGTCACTCGAGCTTAAAATAGTGTTGCTCCCGAAATGGACACTCTACTTCTTATCAAATATCTATGAGAAAATAAGTTACGTTTGTTTATTTACATACAATTACGAACCATAAGACATAAAATAAAAATAATTAGAGTTAGCCTCTATCTGTTATAAACATTTTATGAACATTATATACATAACATAAAAAACATACAAACATTTTAAACATAACATAAAAATAATTAGAGGCTAATGTTATAAACAATTATGGAAGTGCATCGTAACAATTTTATTAGTACCATTCGTTACAGTTGTAGATTTTTTTTTTCACGGGGAAGCGCTTGCTGTTTCCCTCGACATCTCAAAGGCTTTTGATAGGGTCTGGCATGAAAGCCTTATTGGTAAGCTTCCTTCGTTCGGTCTGCCCGGTGGTCTTTGTGACTGGATTGCAGACATCCTGAGAGATCTCGGTCCATTCGAGTGGTTATCGATGGCTGCTCATCGGACCAATTGGATATCAATGCCGGGGTCCCTCAGGGGTCGGTACTCCCAGCAACATTATTCTTGCTGCACATTAACGATCTGTTTTAACCCAGTACCTTTGGGTATGCAGACGACAGCACTGTTGCTGAGAGAAACTTGTCCAATGCACGGGCTACCGGGCCGCAGATCCGGTCTCTCCGTGAGGCCATGGTGGAGCGTTTGAACCTGTCCTTGCAGGCAGTCTGCGAATGGGGCGATGCCAATCTGGTCAGGTTTAATGCAGCTAAAACCTAGACGTGTCTTTTTTCCGCAAAAAGAGCTAATTTTAACCGGCTCCGACTTTCCGAGATATGACCGTGCCAATAACGGACCATCTTGAGCTTCTTGGTGTTACGTTGACATCGACTCTCAATTTTGGCCCATACATTGAGGCAAAAGCTTAGCTGGCAGCCAAAAAGCTGGGGATCCTTGCAAAGGTGAGAAGGTACTTCACGCCGGAACAGCTCCTCAATTTGTATCAAGCGCAAGTTCGATCATGCATGGAGTAATGTTCTCATCTCTGGGACGGATCTGCCAAATACCAACTTGATGCACTAGAGTCGATCGAAAAGTGGGCCAAGAGGCTTATCGGCAATGAGGCGCTGGTCAAGTCAAAGCTCCAGAGTCTTGAACATCGTCGCCGATTTGCCAGCCTGTCGGTTTTTCATAGGCTACATTTCGGGGAGTGTGCGATTGAATTGCACGATCTAATTCCAGCTAGCCCATTTCATCATCGGACTACCAGACGTACGGCGATGCGCCATCGATACATGGTAGACATCCCACCCATACGCACAAAACGTTTTGGGTACACTTTTATTATGCGTACAGCTAAGGAGTGGAATTCCCTGCCGGAGTCTGTGTTTCCCGACAGCTACAATCTGGGGGTCTTTAAGTCAAGAGTGAATAGGTTATTTCTAGGCAAGCGTGTTTCACCGTCGACCACATCATCGTTTACTATCAGGTGAGATAGTGGTCAAGCGCGAGCCAAAAGGATATAAAAAAAAAAAAATTTGGCTCGCGCGCTGTTTGCCAGCCAGTCACAATGTTCCGAAATGCGTTCTGAAATAGAATTACAATAGCTCATTAGCCATTCACCTCATACATTCGTCGTAATCGATTTTAGCGATGTTATCCTATTTTGGACTGCATGGTTTGTGAATCTTTACTGATTGGAACATTTACTAACAATATCCACATTCCAAACTAAAATCATTTTTAGTCCCTAGGCATAAATGAGCTATTTTAGTCCCTGTTTACGAATAATATACTAGCTCTTTTTAATATATGTGATAAAAAAGCGATTGTTTCCGGTCGGATACCCCGTATTTGATACCCTGCTTAGTAAAGAACAATGTTGCGAACGCAATATTTTATAGGGTTAAAATTTTAAGTTACCCATCCAACAGGAAGATCGTATTTTAGGGAGTAAAGCTCAATTAATATGCTTCTAAAGCTAACGTTGAAGCTGGGCGTTAAATTCCATTTTTGAGGTAAAGTTGCTGGGAAGCAATTCATCTGCACTAGTTTTTTTTGAAATAAAAGCAAATGTTCGGGAGCGTCAAAGCTCGTTAAAAGCGCAAGGCTATAGATGTAATGTCGAAGCTATAGGGATCTCGGTGCAGTCGCATCCGTCACTGACAAGAGTTGCAAGCACGTAGCTTCGTCGACACTGCCTCACATGTTCATTTAGGTTTTTTTGTGATGTAACCAATGCATGGACAATCTCGACATAACTAAGTCACATGCGACAAATTTTAATAATAAAACGAAAAACCACCACCTCATTACTCATCATACCACATCATTCATCCTCAACATAACACAGCACACGCTGCATTTACTTGATCTCGGTCCGTAAATGTAGCTTAAACCAGCCTAAGAGCTGATAAGTTGAAAAACCTCCCAAAAATATTAATAATATTAGGTTATTGCTCTTAAAATGGTACAATTTCGGTATATAGTATCTAGGTTACAGACAGATTAAAACCTTTATTAGAGCTGGAAACTTTACTGAGTTCGAGACCTGTATGACAGATAATTTTGAGAGAGATTTTCGCTGTATTGTTTTCTATTCAATAAAAATTCTGCTACCATTCCACTTCTTATTACTATGTATATAAATGCGAAAGTTTGTTATGATGAATGTATGATACGCTTTCACGCAATAACCGAATGAATGGTTGGTGCAACTTTGCAGAAATAGGTACCTAAGTATGGCTTAAACATCAGAAACTACAATTTATAAATATAGGTACTGTGGGCAGTACTAATTCCAGGTAGCTAGTTGCCATTAAACCTACGAAGCAACGAAGAATCTTAAAATCAGAAATGCAACCTTTAAAATAACAGCACGCAATTTTTTAAACATTTTTAAACCGTCGCACTTTTGTGGCCCCGACAAGGAACAAGTGTGTACGCTGCGGCCATTCAAAAAAAAGCATCGTCAGTCTAGATAGTTCGGCGGTTTTCATGGTGTCTTTTTGGTCATGTCAGTTGACCTAACTTTATCATAGACATTACTTCAGAGACTGGCTTTTCGTTGGGAGCAAGGGTATAGGCTTCAGTATACTATAGTGCTGTAATACTTGTGATAAAACCTACCCAAATGGTTTTATTACGTCTTGTCACTCGTATTTACAGTTTTGGGCAGTCTCGCTTCTCTCTTCGTGACTTGCCTGGTCAGCCTTCTTTATCTCTCTTTCCAATAGCCACCTTACTGCCTATTTCTCTCGCTAGGTTTCTCACTAATTTACGGAGGAAAAGAATGGCTCCTATATCCGATACCGTCTTAAACAAATCAAATCTTTTTATAAGTTATACAGACAGATGTTAGGTAAATTACAGTTCCATTATGTCCTGCCTAGTAGGCATACAATAATTAAGTCAACATGCAAAATAATCATAGGTATCATATATCACATATTGTAGTAGGTAGGTACTAATTATTAAGTAAATCTTGGAAGGTGTAGTAAGCATTGTCAATAAAAAAAATACGTAATTGATATTTGAATAGTGGCAGTTCCTTAGTGTTTAAAATGACCACAGGTATCCTATTGCAAATTTTTGATGGCATCCCTAAAAGACTTTTGCTCAGAAGAGCAGTTCTTTGTGGTAAACTAGATATTTTAAGTATATATCTTTTTGATTTTAGTTCACCGAATAGATTTTATTTATTTTAACAAATACTGCAACTTAATAGGTGTAAGCTAATGGAATGGTCAGAATTTTTAACTTTTTAAAATATTGTTCGCATGATTCAGGAACAAAGATCGTTCCATCAATTGCGCGAACGCGTATTTTTTGCGCTTTAAACACTGATTCTTCATTTGTGGCGTTGCCCCAAAATATAATAGCGTTTTTTAGGGTTGATGGTACGTAGGCATGATAGGTCTATGGTTAGGTTACTGTTTTTGAGAATATCCTGTGTTTGAAATAATCATGTGCATGATTTTAACCTTTTGGTATTGTCATAACCTATATTTACGTTAATACAGATGAACCTATTGGCAAAACTGCTGAAAATGAAAAAAAATACCGAAGCATTTTGCTGCGCTTTTGTAAACTTGTTCTGTTTACTGTATATTTAGGTGGGGTTATCGGCTGGATCAGACATTCGAAACTTGGTTGAAATATCTCTGGATCTAGATATATCCATAAATGTTTTGAGTTCCAACTGAGTTGACCTAGATAGAGGTCTAGTCCAGTGTGTAGGTACTATTCTACCCAACCTGAATAAAAACAACTGACCGTAAATATTTTTCTTTAACTACTGCAGAACAGTACTAGTAAGAGTACACATTTTTATCACAGTTTGGGAGCAAAAACCGTAATAAAATGCTTGACTCAAGCCTATCACAGAGGCCGTGCTCGCCCGGCTGGGTGATTTTACTTTTGTTTCATAATAAAGCCAATTTATACTTAATCGATAAACACGATTGTTTGAACTTTATTCGAACTTACATTATTTGGAGAGAATTTTGTTTATTGTCACATTATAGTTTGTTTTTAAGATTTCGTCGCAGTTTTGGCGGCGCCCGGCAACTCACCAGACGAGCATTCGATATAACACGTCTCGGACCTGCTAAAACAAAAAAAACAAAGTTCATACTCCCTACACCTGTCAATGTGGGTGAACTGCGAAGCGCCGTCGTTGTAAAGGAATGATAAAGACTACCACAGGTGACAATTAATAACATTATTCTCAACATGTCTAGGCGGGTGAAAACTTTATTAAAGAACAAGTGGAGGAAACATGCGATATAATGTGATATTATTTTATTATAAGTGTTTTTTAATAAAGTTTTTTAGCACCAAGGAAAGCTACCTTAGAAAATCAACTATGCCCAGTTTTTCCAGTAAGTCATGTTACTCACATTTTTTTTAATAATTGCGATCTCATTTTTATTTTAGAAGGTGTATTTTTAAGTGAGACAAAAAGGCCATACTATGTTTTTAAAATTAAATCTTATTTTTTATCGTCGTTTTTATTTTGTTTCGCTAATTTGGCCGGTTTGTATATTTGTATATTTTAGTGACACGGGATCTGTTTCTTTTGTTCGTTTTTTTCAGCGAAAATATAGTCAAAAGCTAATCGCTTTGTTGACATTGGTGGGACAAGTGCCGTATATATATTCTACAATGCAGCTATATTGGTTGCATTTACTGATGGCACAGCTTTGGCATTTCAATTTAAATTCTATACCAGTGTCCAGAAACTCATTAGGAATTATGACAGCATTCCAACGCAATACTACTCAAAATACAAATAGTAATGGTTTTGGTCCGATCACGTCAACTGCATTGTGCACATCCGATAAAATGATGTTAACTTGACCTAAACATTATGAGAAGAATGGACTAAGCAAATAATTTGATAGTGGGGTACGGATTGATTCCATATTGAAAAAGAACGTGACTATGGAATGTGTATGTATAGGTACGGGGCTCGACCAAATTGGATTAGAATAAGGGTGCTTTTGCATCAGAGATGTGCGAGGTAGCTAGGCGGTAAGCAAGGAAAAATCAAACAATGGGAAAACGAAATTTTCCTACACTGACTTAGTACAGGTCTGGTGAAAAAGAACTACAAGGGAGAGATGTGTGCGAGAAACCCGAGCGGTGTGCGCTGGCCTTCGCCTGCGTTCACCATACCACACCAAGAGTACGCTACGCGACCTCAAACCACTCAGCTACACACCGTTTCACAGTTTCGCTACGCGTCCTAGCATCACACAATTTTCTCGCACAGCTTTCCTGGAAACAATGACACGCGGTGCGAAGATGTGAGAGGCACTGTGAAATCTCATGATTCATAAAGCCTCGCAGCCCAGCTAGCCTAGCTACCTCGCACATCTAGGATGTAAAAGCACCTAAACCATAGAATAGCGCAAAAAATCAAACTGTCCGCGTAGCCAATAAATATTTCACTGCCAACTGTGTCAGAGTTAGCAGTAAATAAAACCAAACCAAATCTGTTGTATATGTATGTTGTAGATGCTCTAGAAAAAAATAGATATATTTTTGATATACATTTCGCAGCTGCAACAGCGCGATCGCCAATGCCCTCCACTCAGTGATCGATGGTAGTCTATAAAAAACTTTCTTGCAAAAAAATACTACCGACTTCCAAATGAAAAACTACAAAGTGAAAAATAACTTTAACTGGTATCTTAGGTTAGGTTAGGTTAGGTTAAAACGGGCTGGTTTCCGCAACTCCACGACCAAGCGCGTATTTTGCGTACGGGTGGGGATTAACCTACTACCAACTTCCTCACTCGATCCATCCCAACTCCTCGAGGAAGGCCAGCAGCGCCTTCGTGTTGCTGACTACCTCCTGTACGGTACCTGGTTCACCGAGGTATTTGGCCCTGTAGCCGGCGATTACCGGGCAGCTTAGGAGCAGGTGCTCTGCTGTCTCGTCCCTTTCCATGCATGCTCTGCACAGCGGGCTATCCGTAATCCCTAAGACAAAAAGGTGCTTATTAAAAGTCCCGTGACCAGTCGTTACAGCTGTGACTGCTCGCAGCTGTTGTTTCGTCAGCCGTAGGGCCTTCTTGGTGAACCGACTATCCACTGCGGGAAGTGCCTCTTTGGCTTGCCTGCACTCACTGTGGTCAATCCACAATCTGTGGTGTTGCTCTTTGGTGCGTTTTCTTACCAGACTGCGGAGGTATCCGAATGGTATTGACACGATTGGTTCCGGACCAACCACCGCCATACTGGATCCCCTACGGGCGAGCTCATCCGCCGCATCGTTGCCTCGGGACTCACTGTGCCCTTTTATCCATTGAATGGTTACCTTATTGCTTGACCCAACCTGGTTTAGGCGTTGGTGACACTCGTATATCAGTCCAGAGCATACCGTGTGGCTGCTCAGCGCCTGCAGGACGGCCATGCTGTCTGAGAGGATGCGTATTGGGAAATCTTTTACTTGCCTGTCTAGAATGGCCGATGCAGCCAGGCTTATGCCCACACACTCTGCTTGGAACACCGTGTTAAAAGCCCCAAGTGGCGCGGCTATATGAATGTTGAGGTCCTCTGAGAACACCCCCGCACCTGAGCCAGTACCTGTCTTGGAACCATCGGTGAAGATCCTCAACTCGTCTGGGCGTAACCCCTCACAACGGTTGTCCTCATGGAGTTGGATTTTGTATTTTTTGTCAAAAACAAACTGCTTAGGTATCCGGTCAATACTTGCTGTCGTGATAGGGAACTCTTTGTTTAGGTCCTCGAGCAGAGCCGTGTGTAGTGTAGTTCTCTTACCCCAGAGATCTAATGCCTTAAGCCGTACTGCCGCCGTCGTGGCCTCCTGCTGAATAAAAAGGTGGAGCGGAGGCAGATCCAGCATAGCCTCGACCGCAGCAGTCGGGGTAGTTCTCATGCAGCCTGACGTCGCCATACAGGCCAGTCTTTGCGTGCGTTGCAGTTTGTTCACAGCGGTACTTAACTTAGTGCGGGGCCACCAAACCACGGCCCCATAGGAGATCATGGGCCGAATCACCGCGCAGTACAGCCAGAGAATGATTTTGGGGGACAAGCCCCATTTTTTGCCTATCATTTTCTTGCATTGCCAGAAGGTAATGCACGCCTTGTTAAGTTTGTTGTCTAAGTGACTGCTCCAGTTAAGCTTGCTGTCGAGAATGACCCCAAGATACTTGACCTCGTTGGAAAGCAGGAGTTCAGTGTCGAACAGCTTTGGAAGACGGAAAGGGCCTAGTGCTCGTTTTTGAGTAAACATGACCAGTACCGTCTTAGAAGGATTAACTGAAAGATCATACTCCCTGCACCATCGTTCTACTATTCGTAGCGCTTGCTGCGTAAGGTTGCAGATGGTTCCAGTCACCTTCCCGGGTACTAGAATTGCGAGGTCGTCTGCATACCCTATTGTGTAATAACGGTGTTCGTTAAGTCTGGTGATAAGATCGTTGATTACCAGATTCCACAGAAGAGGGGAGAGCACTCCTCCTTGAGGGCAGCCCCTGGCTATCAGCGCCAGCTGGTTTTCACCCTCCATACGAACCGCACGTTTGCTTAACATGTTGGTTATCCAGTCAATTAGTACCTGTTCTGCTCCGTGTCTGGAGAGTGCAGCACCAATGCTGGAGAAGTTGGTTTTGTCGAAAGCTCCTTCGATGTCTATGAAAGTGCCCAGGCATGAACCTTTCTGATGGATTGCTTCCTCTATCTGGCCTACCACCATATGGAGAGCAGATTCCGTGGACTTACCCGAGCTGTAGGCATGTTGGTTACCGTGAAGAGGTATTGATTTAAGAACGCCATCTCGTAGTTCCCTTTCGCACAGTCTTTCCATCGATTTTAGTAAAAACGAGGTCAGGCTGAGGGGTCTGAAGGATTTGGCGTTAGTATAGTCACCTTTGCCTGGCTTAGGGATGAATATTGCTTTCACTTCCCTCCATCCTTTCGGAACGTATCTAAAGGCCAGGCACGCCCTCATTAGTGGAACCAGTCTTTCTGCAACAGACGTACCTCCCCACTGCAGCAGCGCAGGGAAAACCCCGTCTGGACCAGGCGCCTTGAAAGGATGGAAGCTTTGGATGGCCCACTGTAGTTTCTCCATCGTAATCACCCTGTATGCATAGAACCAATCGTCATCTGTTGGCACCTGGGTGGTATCTAGCCAGTCAGTTACCTGGGTAATAACGCTGCCTGGGAAGTGAGTTTCTATTAGGACGCGTTTAGCTTCTTCAGGTGACGTGGTGAGTGAGTTGTCAGGTTTACGGAGTGACGTAGGCTCGGGTGTGTGCACCTGTGCCAGTACTTTCCTTACCCTGTTTGCCTCTTGGCAAGATTCAATGTTACCACAGAAATTGCGCCACCCTGCAGTACGCCTGAATCTGATGCATTTTTTGTAGCTGGATTTGGCCTCGTAATAAGCGTTCCAGTCCTCATCCTTGCATGTGTTCATGGCCCTGTTCAGGGCCTTTCTTACCTTCCCGCGTTTGCGATTTAACTCTGCACCCCACCATGTTTGTTTACCCGGTGTAGTGCGCGGTGTAGTCAAAGGGCAAGCGGCATGGTAGCTGCTTATTAGAGAATCGGTAAGTTGACTTACCTTCATGTCTAATCGCGTTTCGTTCCCTATAGTCCGCGCCTTACATAAGGGCGGCAGTTTTGTCACTAGGGTGCGTGTGTAGACAGCTCTGTCCGTGTTGCGCGGATTACGCCAGGGTGGTTTAGGTGTTACACAGAGCTGAATGTCGAAGCGGATCCATCTGTGGTCCGAGCAGGAGGCCTCCTTGGAGACCTGCCACCCAGTAGTGATCACCGCTGCGCCTGCCGTCGCCAAAGTCAGGTCAATAATTGTACGACTGCGTCTCGTTACGAACGTTGGTTCTGCGCCTATGTTTAGTAGTGACAAGTTGGTTGTAAACAAGTAGTCCACTAATGCCTTACCTCTTTCATTAGGCGCTTCCATTCCCCATAGGGGGTGATGTGCGTTCGCGTCGGTCCCAATAATGACCTCTTCCCCGCTGCACTCGCAGTAGGTTACGAGTCGAATGAGGTCATGTGGGGGCGGTGCCTCCGCCTCAGGCATGTAGGCCGAGGCGAAGACAATCGGCAGCTCTAAGGCACCGCGCTGCATATACAGCCTAGCTGCAGAGGTATCTCTGCAACAGAAATCATTTAGAAGCTGTGCTTTGAGGTTACCTGTAACAAAGATACACGCTCTAGGGTGATCATGATTAGAAGTAACAAGGAGCTTACCACCCAGGTTGGATAGTCCTCTGATTTGGCCACCCCTAATCCACGGCTCCTGAATTAAGGCGATGGCAGTCTGTTGAACCTCCAGCCACTTGCGTAGTTGAGCCGTCGCAGTCTGGCTGTGGTGGAGGTTTGCCTGCACAACTTTACAGGCGGACGAAGGGGTCGCCATCATGAGTGGGTCCCTCCTCCTCTTCGCCCTCCAGTTGCAGCCCCGCGAAAGCATCACCCACGATGAGGTCGTCCTCCAAAGGGCCGGAAGCTGGTGACAGTATGATGTCGTCCAGCTCCCCGCCCGTCAGAGGGACCTTAGACGAGTCATCGTCAGAGGTCACCTTCTCTGCAGTTGCGGCAGGGTCAGCCACAGAAGCTTCCGGGTTGTTAGGCAGGGGGTTGCTCCCCCCTGTGCTGACTTCCTTTGCAAACTGTCTCGTGATCGGGTCCCAACCCCGAGGAACACACGCAAATCTGCCATTGGCTCCCTGGAACTTTATGTACACCGAGCCCAGGCCGAAAGACAGCCTGCGCTCGGCGCCCATCAAGACCGGAATGTGGTCCTCGGGGACGCCCAGCACCACGAACCAGCATGCCTTCTGCCTGTCTGAGTGGACCACCACCCACTTCTTAATGTCCACCCATGGGTTCTGATACCACAGCGTTCTCGCTGCGATATTTAGATCTTGGTACACCCCGCTGTCGTCCGGTATAACTATACCGCAGCGTACCATTTTTGGGAGCTCCGATTGGCTCTTGACGATTAGCGAGGTGTCAGCCGGTAGAGGCAAATCGGAGACCGTCCTCTTCAGCCAGGCCAGGGTGAAGTCGTCGCAGCACCACAGCTTTAGCGCACCGCCGCCGAATTGCGGTTTAGCGGTGAAGGACGGTATTTGCCGCTCAGGAGTCTCCATCGTGGGAGAGAGAGACTCGTCTATGATCCTCTTTTGGATCAGCTTGATCACCAAGGCCGACACTTCTTTGCTGATAGCACCCGTGCGTTCACTAGTCACCGCGACGCATAGGTGAGCGCTGGCAGCCCGGGCGTAACTCATATCACCAGCCCTACCGGACCGATCAAGCCGCTGCCGCTTGTGCTCTCCACGAGGTGACAACGTCTCGTTGAGAGCCCGCTTGGCACCGACCTGACCGTCCCGAGCGGTCTGCTGCGATGAGGTAGCCGTCTGAGCCGGACTGCCTGCCACTGATCGGCTCGTGTCCGGCGCAAGTTGAGCCCCATTCCCTGTCGAGAAGCTAATAGGAGCCTTTGCTTTGCCTCTCCTTTGTTCCTGACGCCGCTGTTTCCTGTTCATGGGCTTATTGCCCCGAGCAGGTCCAGACGCACTCGTCGGGTCCTCGGCCGGGGCAGGGGTTTGAAAATTTCTTCTCTTACCCTTGCCCTTACCCTTTCCCTTGCGGGTTTGCACACGCCAGGTTAGGGCAGCCTCACCAACGGGTTCGCCAGGAAACCCCGTTTTACTGGAGTCAGCGACGTCGGAGGTAGTGGTTAGAGGAGCCACAAAGTTCCTTGATTTTACGCTGGAGTCCGCAGCCTTTGCCGCGGGTCCAGGGACTCGCGAGGTGCCAGGAGCACCCCGCTTATTTTTCTTACCCGTACTGGGACCTGCAGCTTTCGCTGCAGGCTGCCCAAGGGACTTATTTACACTCCTCGCTGCGGTTTTCACCGCAGCTGGAGGGGCAGCAGCAGTTTTCACTGCAGCCTTGGGGGCACCCGCGCTGGATTCTGCAGAATTAACCGCAGGTCCAGGGCCAATGTACTCAAGTCTTTAATAAATTCCATGATACAAATAAAAATAAAATTCATCTCTCCGGCTCCCACCCACCATCGAGCCCGCAACAGGGAACGCCCCACCACTTAAGGTGGGGCGTTAGGACTACCATCGAGATATAGGTGCGCAGGGCTGGCTTACAGTGCGACATCGGGTGCTCGTTTGGGCTGGCTTGAACAGAACAGCCCTCCCTTACACCGTCAGCATGACCTTCACCACCACTTCAGCCGTCCAAGAACGACATCAGTGGACCCCACGCACCTCGCTACTCTCAGAAGGAGAGTTCAGCCGATTGATCGTGAGTTAGCTACTCCCACAACCTCCCGTGTGGTAAGAAATCCAGGTCAAAGTGGCGTGTTGTGTGCAGCCTGCTCCACTCAACCACCAGATCCCTTCATCCCTCTGTACGGGTCCCCGCGCACGGCACAAACACGCGGGAGGTCATTGCAATCCAACATTGTTCTTGTTCAATGGTGGACACCCAGGGGCATGACCTCGCCACCCCTGTGTTGCGTCGCCCGGTGATTTCTGTTACGTCTATTTCATAGGGAATTAGACCAAGAACAGGGCAGCAACCACGAGAAGGATAATCACCGCACTTGCCTTGAGGATCTACACGACCGTAGCGCTCTCCCTCAAGACCACGCCACCTTGCCGTCTCTGAAGGAGTCAGACAAGGTAGGACTGCATTGACAAAGCCAAGCCCTACGAGGCTTGTCGCTGAAAGCTCAAAGCGTAAGTTTGTTAACCCAGTCCAGCCCCACTGGTATCTTTCGTAGATACCAATTATTTGCGATATGGACACTGACTTCCGTAAATAAAGTTATTTTTCACTTTGTAGTTTTTCATTTGGAAGTCGGTAGTATTTTTTTGCAAAAAAGTTTTTTATTTTTCCCTTTTTAGTTTTACCTATCTAATAGGCAAGTTGTTTAGTAAGTACCTATTACGCCAGAACAGATTACCCGAAAAACATGAAACTTGAACATAACCGGTGAAATTAGAGTTCTGCGTACCCTTTTCAGTAAACTGGCGTGATGTTATGTTATGAAATGGTATAAAAAATAAACAGACATGCGATTGAAGCAATCCCGAATGATTTGCCGTTATTTATTGAAGAGTTCTGTTGTATATCTCCGAAGTTATTCATCAGATCTTTGACAAATTAAAATGGGACCAATTTCGAAACATGTTCTTTCAAACAAAAAAAGAATTTTCAAAATTGGTCCACAATTGGCGGCGAAATCGGTGAACATAAATAAAAAAACATACAAGAAGTCGAACATAGAACCTCCTCCTTTTTGGTAAGTCGGTTAAAAAGCTTAACGTAACACTTACTGCAAACGATGGAAAAATAGCTGCGGAAAAATGAAGTTATATACAATGGAATATTTTCTACTTCAGTTTAATCTTTAATTGCTTGCCAGTATTGAATTTGATTGGTACGTTGGTACCTGAGAGAATTTAAATAAAGGTAGATATTCTAAGTTTTGTATTTTTTTTACGTTCCTGTTATTAATTACGTGTGCTTAGAACTTTTTGCTTAAAACATATTTAATGTTTTACCTACAGCAGCTAAGCTCGGTCTCAAGCCTCTTGTTCATTGGTTTTCAATTTATCAATGCCTGTTTTCTTCAGCCAAAATCTGTTTTTTCCCCGACTGCGGAGGGTAATGTTTTTCGAGCGTATGTATGTATGTTTATAGCACGCTCTACAGCCCAAACGGCTTGACGGATCATGACATATGAGGTGTCGTTGGATTCGTCTATATATGTATTTTGTTTTAAATCCTCCTCCTCGCATCGTGATCCTCATTACTAAGGGTCGTGATTCTCTGGTCTTCGTGCCAACCAATTTGCGCCATCTGCTTCTGTCTTTGGCATCGTGGAGAGCGTTTTTTTTTAAATAGCGCCCCCTAAAAAAAAGGGTAAAACAAACTAAAGCAACTAAATACGCCATTCCAAAAATATAGATATTTTAACACTTTTATGTTCCTATTTTGGCACAAATTAAAGATACGCGTAATTTTGATAGCAATATAAATAATCTTTTACCACATAAGTTATTTGGAGAACTCGCCCATTACTAAAACTAAAAAGTCTGAAATAAAACAAATTATACAATAGATGAGGTGCTCCCAGGCGGTGACAAACGAGGTTTTGGCACAGGATAGTTCTGGTCGGTTTTTCTATATTTTTTTTTGTCCCCGCCTGCATCACCTCATAATATTTTTATACTTGTTCTCTTTTCAGTTAATACATTTTCAATACACTTCCTCGAAAACTAGCTCTTATTGCACTACGATTAGGTTCGATATGCAACATATTTCGCACGCGTGCGGTAATAAAATTACAGCACGCGTGCGGTAATTCGATTAAAACATAAGAAATTTAAAAAAATACACCGCTGACAATTATAGAGCAGGCGTGTTTTTTTTAATCTCGTCATTTTGATTTGCGTCTTTACAGCGTTAATATTTTTTTAATATTTAAATTGTGTTAATAAAAAGAATAATACTAATAAACATGATTATTTTAAACAAATATTACTTTTATGAACAAGTTAACATTTTATTTGTGTTCTTAATTAAAATATATTTGAATTTTATATTTTTCCTGTGAGGCTGTTTAACGGCTTCATACCTTTGCTTCTCCTTTGATCTGCGAACATAAAGCGCGGCAAAAAGGAAAGTTAGTCTTAATAATTTGAGTTATTTGTGAAAAATGTCGAATTTAAGTTTTGAAGAGAATTCTTTAGATGGTACTCCGCCGGATATTGTGATTGAGGCACAAAATGCTTGCGATAGCCTGTTGCCATCTAAATCTAAGGTGAATTAAATGGCAGCTTTGTTAAGTTTTCTTCAGTGGAAAGTTACTAAAAAGGCGTCGTCATTTCGGAGCAAGTATTTTTGGCATATTTCAATGAACTCGCTACTAAATATAAGCCTAGCACGCTATGGTGTATATATTCCATGCTAAAAAGCACGGTTCTGCAAAATCACGGTGTTAACATAAAATATATTGCAACCTGACTGCATTTCTAAAAAGACACTCCGTCGGATATATTGGACAAAAATCAAAAGTATTGTCTCCAAAAGAAGTTGCAAACTTTTTGAAAGAAGCTCCGGATAGCCAGTATTTGGCAACAAAGGTCAGTAGTTGAATCAATATAACCTTACCTAGGCGCTACGTCCGTACACTAAACGACCTATGCTTATCTAAACTGTGTTTATTTCTTCGAAAGTGCAATACACTTTAGTGCAATATACAAAACGTCGTTCGATACGCGTGAGAATTTGTTATTGCGTTTCTCGGCCCCATAACACCCTCGCCTTACGGCTCGGGTGTTCATTCGGCCTCGTACGCAATAACAAACTTTCCGCACTTGTATCAAAATGTACTATTTTAGCAGTCGGGTTTTTTGTTTTTATAAAAAAAATATTTTTTCGCTATTAATTATTACGTTAGTTTGGAGAACAGGTTATAGACAAGTGTCATTCGATGTCAGCGACGACGATGGATAAAATGCCAACATGCAAATACCTTATACCTACTTCTTACTACGAAATAAGTATAAGGTCTTTGCCAAAATGTAAGGAACTGATAACCTGACCTTTCAATATGTTTTGACATTCCCATACATTTGTTTCAATCTTCCGCGGTTTCGTTGATTAGAAGTCAATTGTTTGGGCCGACGACTTCTAAACGGTGGCTAGCAGAGACTGGTGACAGGCGTTCACATATTTAAGCTTCATCAAAAGCATTTTATTTTATTTTCTTACAATTATTCAAACTTTTATTCTGCGGATTACCTGTTTTTGGGCCCCCTTGTTGCAAGTATTTGACTGGCGATCTTTTTGCTCTTCACTATTATTATTATAACTTAACATTATGGGCATTGTGGGCAAAATTAGATTCCTACGCTGCATAGATATTTGTCCCAATTTCAAAGTTGATTTGATTGACTAAAATAATATCCGCACGTTACCTACTTGTATTCTTTTGGTATGTGTATTGGGTGCCCAGCAGTCACATGTTGAGATTGAATATGAAAAGGAGAACATAGGTGCAAGTGCAACCTACCATGAGAATTCTATTTTTATTTTTTTATAATGGGATGATGACCACAGGGTCCAGGGCACAAGTCTCCACGCAATGTATGCAAAAGGATGGCCAGTGTTACCGATCGGGCCATAAAGATGTGGCAAGATGACCTGGCCGCGCACTGCGAAGGTTAGTTGTCTGGAAGGATATGGAGGACGCTTTAGCCCGTTATTGGGTCATTCTAGACTAATTGACACAAAAACGGGTTTAAATGACAAGGAAATACGACAGCGAAATTAAATACTTTTCCGGTTCTTTCACTTCTTTGGCAAATAACAAAAGAATCCAACATTATAAGAACAATCGTTCTGTGGCCACGTCAATATCCGTCCGTAACAGGTTACTTTGCAACCGAATAATAAGTTCAGATTGAATTTCTGCGCACTTCCTGAGAGTGGACCCTTTGATCACGACTTTAATTAAAGCCCTCGCGCATTTCTTAGTTTTTAAATTGCTTGATACGTTGGGGCTTAATTAAGGAAATTATGCTGCACTTACCTACTCTGTGAAAAGCCACAGTAGGTACCTACTGCTAACCGACCAGACATCGTATGTTCTTTAAATTTTCTGCCCATTAACTTCCGTTCTCTAATTAGATTTTTTATAAAGTAATTGGATAAAAGCGGCATTAAAACTGGCGTAGGTGGTCCATAAATAAATTGTTTGACGTGTATTTAAAAAGTTTTACAATTACCTACCAATTTATGTAGAAACATGCCACCCACCTATTTAAACTTTTTGGAGCTGAAGAGGATCTCCCTACTGTCTTTCTTTCTCCTAAAGAGCTTCATAGTTAAACACGAATTTATGAAGAAATTTGATCATCTGATTGCCCTAAAATTTCACTAAATTAAAATTCCTAACTAAACGAAATACCTATTTATTAGGTAAAATTACGCATCCTTAGACAAAGTGACGTACGTGTAGTCAGTTATTTTCAGTTAGAAGAGGCGTGTTGTGTGCTGGTCGAGTATAATAGATCACGTAGTGGCGCGTAGCCCGTAAACAAAACGCCGACCGGCGACCCGACGCCCGGGGATGTTTATCGGGAAGCCTCGCGATGTATGTCGACGGGAACTCCACTTTAAATTTTTAAACATTCGCTTGAGCGTCTTACATACAAGTTACTAGCCCACGGCGATGAGGTTCGGTCAACTAACGCTTGCTTTAAGAAAAATTTGGCCGCCGTCAAAGAACGTCTGCTTAAAATTTTATTAGAGGCATTTGACGGTTTTGAAAGACGAAAATTAATTCCTGCCTTATGGCTTTTCGGCCTCGGTTTAGTTTTTCAACATGGCTACCTATGGGATTTTGTAACTTAGTTAAAAAACCTAAACATCTTTCTTTTGCATGTAATTTGGTGTGCACAATATGTCCTATTCTTTATCTTTAAGGGTCGTCATCCCAGTAGTCGTATAATTATCATCTTATAAACACACTAGGTGGACCGATGACCTGGTTAAGGTTGCGGGAATGCGCTGGATGCGAGACGCACGTAATCGGTCAATGTGGCGACGCCTGGAGGAGGCCTATGCCCAGCAGTGGACGTCTTACGCCTGATGATTACGGATACGGATGAAATTTTAGTCACCGGTGCTACTTTTAGACATCCATAAATGTTGAAAAAGTAAACATATACCTACAAACATGCCAATCAATCTGCCTGGCCTTTTCCCAGCTAAGTATGTTGGGGTCTGCTTCCATTCTAACTAGATCCGGCTGAGTACCAGTGTTTTAAATGGAGCGATTGCTTACCAGATCTCCACAAAAAGAGAGAGAAGCCCGAGATCAGACAGATTTTGCCTGTCATGCTTCTCTCTACCGGAACGGAAGTGAAATATGTTCAAATGACGGCCGGGAACTATATTTTTTTTGTGTTTGTATATCATCCAATGACTTCGCCCACTCAGGGTAAAGCGGCAGGGCGTGTCAGACTTTTACTGACTAAAACCCACCTTTGTTCCTTCAGTTGTTTAAGCAAGTAACGCGGTAACTCTCTTTCAAATGGCTAAAATGGCTTAACGTTCTTTCTGAGGCATAGAGGAAACCCGCTATGTAAACATGGTAACCCATTCACATAACGATCTCAGCAAACGATGTTTTACCTTAAAGATCCATGCAGCTATACGAGTGGCCACGAGCTCCTCCGATACCTGAAAACTTCCGATGTATCAAAATTTCGTAGTTAGGCCCAGTTAGACCACAGCATGCATGAATTTGATGGTGTTACAAAACAGAACTTGGTACCTTAATGATGTCCTCTCTACATTATTGTTTCAGCTTATATTGTTATGAATACGTCGTCGTAAGCTGGCGGCGGGACGGTTGTTCAGCTATATCAATTGTTCAAAAAGCCGTGCCATATCTAATTGCAGTGGGTAGCGCCTCTCTCCAAGCATAATTGCCATGTTCTGCTGCAGTGCAACTTAGTTTTTGTTTGAAATACTTTCAGTTTAATGTGTCCGATTCGTATTATTTTTATTAGTGGTATGGTTGTCGTTTATCTTTTGTTAACAGGTTGAGATGATAAAGATTGATAATGGTTTATTGAAAACCATGGCTGTCTCTTACATAATAATGTTCGAAAGTATTATTATGATTGATTTACAAGAATTGAAACGTAGTCATGTAAATAATGCTTGCTTATTTTACACACTCCATGGTCTCAGTAATTGCAGGCAAAAAGTATCTTCCAAGAGTGCAATGTTTCAAGAACAGTGCAATTTCCCAGTATTCTGTTTGTGGTTAAATAGCGACAGCGGATATTACGACCTTGTGCATAACACTAGCCATGTCAAGTTGTTACGCTGTCCCGGCGCTTATAAGGACCATAATCACCCATAACGATCCGACGGAGTTTTCTTTTATAACAATACTTTCATATACATCTGAAATGGGTGCAAATAGTAGATTGTTTATCTAGAGAGTAAACAACTATTTTAAAGGCGAGAGTGTTTTTTTAATCCAGAGCGGAGCGAGGGATTCAAAGTACGTCACTCGAGCTTAATATAGTGTTGCTCCCGAGATGGACACTCTACTTTTTATCAAATATCTATGAGAAAATAAGTTACGTTTGTTTATTTACATACAATTACGAACCATAAGACATAACATAAAAATAATTAGAGGCTAATGTTATAAACAATTATGGAAGTGCATCGTAACAATTTTATTAGTACCATCCGTTACAGTTGTAGATTTATTTTTTAATTTTTCTCGCGCGGTTTTCTAGCCAGTCACTTGTTCAATACTATGTTCCGAAATGCGTTCTGAAATAGAAGTACAATTGCTCATTAGACATTCATCTCATACATTCGTCGTAATCGATTTTAGCGATGTTATCCTATTTTGGACCGCGTGGTTTGTGATTCATCTCTTTGCTGATTGGAACATTTACTAACAAAATCCACATTACAAATTATAATCACTTTTAGTCCCTTGGCATAAATGAGCTATTTTAGTCCCTGTTTACGAATAATAAACTAGCTCTTTTTAATATATGTGATAAAAAAGCGATTGTTTCCGGTCGGATACTCCGTATTTGATACCCTGCTTAGTAAAGAACAATGTTGCGAACGCAATATTTTACAGGGTTAAAATTTTAAGTTACCCATCCAACAGGAAGATCGTATTTTAGGGAGTAAAGCTCAATTAATATGCTTCTAAAGCTAACGTTGAAGTTGGGCGTTAAATTCCATTTTTGAGGTAAATTTACTGGGAAGCAATTCATCTGCACTAGTTTTTTTCGAAATAAAAGCAAATGTTCGGGAGCGTCAAAGCTCGTTAAAAGCGCAAGGCTATATATGTAATGTCGAAGCTATAGGGATCTCGGTGCAGTCGCATCCGTCACTGACAAGAGTTGCAAGCACGTAGCTTCGTCGACACTGCCTCACATGTTCATTTAGGTTTTTTTGTGATGTAACCAATGCAAGGACAATCTCGACATAACTAAGTTACATGCGACAAATTTTAATAATAAAATGAAAACCTCTATAGCACCCTGCAAAGAGCTACCATCTTGAACACATGTCGAATTGTCAAAAAGTTCATGCAAAATGATGAAAACGAAATATTACCACATCATTCATCCTCAACATAACACAGCACATGCTGCGTTTACTTGATCTCGGTCCGTAAATGTAGCTTAAACCAGCCTAAGAGCTGGGAAGTTGAAAAACCGCCCAAAAATATTAATAATATTAGGTTATTCCTCTCAAAAAGGTACAATTTCGGTAAATAGTATCTAGGTTACAGACAGATTAAAACCTTTATTAGAGCTGGAAACCTTACTGAGTTCGAGACCTGTATGACAGATAATTTTGAGAGAGATTTTCGCTGTATTGTTTTCTATTCAATAAAAATTCTGCTACCATTCCACTTCTTATTACTATGTATATAAATGCGAAAGTTTTTATGATGAATGTTTGATACGCTTTCACGCAATAACCGACTGAATGGTTGGTGCAACTTTACAGAAATAGGTACCTAAGTTTGGCTTAAACATCAGAAACTACAATTTATAAATATATGTACTGTGGGAAGTACTAATTCCAGGTAGCTAGTTGCCATTAAACCTAAGAAGCAACGAAGAATCTTAAAATCAGAAATGCAACCTTTAAAATAACAGCACGCAATTTTTTAAACATTTTTAAACCGTCGCACTTAGGCCCCGACAAGGAGCAAGTGTGTACGCTGCGGCCATTCAAAAAAAAGCATCGTCAGTTTAGATAGTTCGGCGGTTTTCATGGTGTCTTTTTGGTCATGTCAGTTGACCTAACTTTATCATAGACATTACTTCAGAGACAGGATTTTCATTGGGGGCTAGGGTATAGGCTTTAGTATACTGTAGTGCTGTAATACTTGGAATAAAACCTACCCAAATGTTTTTATTACGTCTTGTCTCTTGTATTTACAGTTCTGGGCTCTCTCGTTTCTCTCTCTTCGTGACTTTCCTGGTGAGCCTTCTTTATCTCTCTTTCCAATAGGAATCTTACTGCCAATTTCTCCCGCTAGGTGTCACACTGATTTACGGAGGAAAAAAATGGCTCCTATATCCGATACCGTCTAAATCAAATCAAATCTTTTTTTTATAAGTTATACAGATACATGTTAGGTAAATTACAGTTCCATTATGTCCTGCCTAGTAGGCATACAATAATTAAGTCAACATGCAAAATAATCATAGGTATCATATATCACATATTGTAGTAGGTACTAATTATTAAGTAAATCTTGGAAGGTGTAGTAAGCATTGTCAATAAAAACAATACGTAATTGATATTTGAATAGTGGCAGTTCCTTAGTGTTTAAAATGTCCACAGGTATCCTATTGTAAATTTTTGATGCCATCCCTAAAAGACTTTTGCTCAGAAGAGCAGTTCTTTGTGGTAAACTAGACATTTTAAGTATATATCTTTTTGATTTTAGTTCACCGAATAGAATTTATTTATTTTAACAAATACCGCAACTTCATAGATGTAAGCTAATGGAATGGTCAGAATTCTAAACTTTTTAAAATATGGTTCGCATGATTCAGGAACAAAGATCGTTCCAGCAATTGCGCGAACGCGTATTTTTGCGCTTTAAACACTGATTCTTCATTTGTGGCGTTGCCCCAAAATATAATAGCGTTTTTTAGGGTTGATGATACGTAGGCATGATAGGTTTATGGTTAGGTTACTGTTTTTGAGAATATCCTGTGTTTGAAATAATCATGTGCATGATTTTAACCTATTGTTTTTTTTTTTTTTATAAATTATAGGCTTGCGCTTGGCCACTATCTCACCTGATGGTAAGCGATGATGTGGTCGACAGTGAAGCACGCTTGCCTAGAAGCAACCTATTCACTCTTGACTTAAAGACTCCTAGATTGTAGCTATCGGGAAACACAGATTCCGGCAGGGAATTCCACTCCTTAGCTGTACGCATAATGAAAGTATTACCAAAACGTTTAGTGCGTATGGGTGGTATGTCTACTATGTAGCGATGGCGCATCGCCGTACGTCTTCTAGTCCGATGGTGAAACGGGCTTGGTGGAATTAGATCATGTAATTCCATCGCACACTCCCCGAAATGCAACCGATAAAAGACCGACAAGCTGGCAACTCGGCGACGATGTTCAAGACTCTGGAGCTTTGACTTAACCAGTGCCAGTTGGTATTGTTATAACCTATATTTACGTTTATACAATTGAACCTATTGCAAAAACTGCTGAAATTAGAAAAAAATCGAAGCATTTAGCTGCGCTTTTTAAACTTGTTCTGTTTACTCTATATTTAGGTGGGGTTATCGGCTGGATCAGATTTGCGTAATGTTCCCTAATCGCTCTGTCCTTGACATTCGAATCTTGGTTGACATATCTCTGGATCTAGATATATCCATAAATGTTTTGAGTTCCAACTGAGTTGAGCTAGATAGGGGTCTAGTCCAGTATGTACTTACTGTTCTACCCAACCTGAATAAAAACAACAACCACTGCTGGGTGCACTTTATGCGAACTTACATTTTTTGGAGAGAATTTTGTTTATTGTCACATTATAATTTGTTTAAAAAAAAAATGACACTTTTTCAGCTCTAGCCTATCTTAATAATGTCGATATAGTAGTTTTGGCGGCACCCGGCAACTCACCAGACGAGCATGATATAACACGTCTCGGACCTGCTAAAACGAAAAGCAAGGTTCATATTGTGAATGTGAAGAATATGTGGATCTTTTTTTATATTTTTATTTTATCTTAGTTTTTAATCATGGTCTGGCAGTTTGAGTAGTTTATGCGGCCTACCCGAATGTCATTTCTTTGGTATTGTTCGTCGAATCGTTGAGCTCCTTAAATTCTGAGTTGAGCTGCTCGGTTATTGACAAATGCGTGCACTGACTGGACAGGTCCACTCAATCTGGCTGGTTCTTTCCTCAAAATACCATTTCAGACATCTGTCTACATGGTCTTCACATGATCTAACCAATATTTTGTCAGGACTTTAAAAGAGACTGTGACCTCTAAGTTTGTTTCGGCCTTTCTTCTCAGAGTAGTCAGACAGGAAACGACGACCTCATCTAGTTTTAAAAATATGATCGACATGTAAAAGAGTTTGTAAAAACCAACTTACAGAAATAAAATCATTTATCATTTATCATACCTACCTCCTACACCTGTCAATGTGGGTGAACTGCGAAGCGCCGTCGTTGTAAAGGACTGATAAAGACTACCACAGGTGACAATTAATAACATTATTCTCAACATGTCTAGGCGGGTGAAAACTTTATTAAGAACAAGTGGAGGAAACACGCGATATAATGTGATATTATTTTATTATAAGTGTTTTTTAAGTGTCCAGTTTTTCCAGTAAGTCATGTTTCTCACAATTTTTTTAATAAATGATATCTCATTTTTATTTTAGAAGGTGTATTTTTAAGTGAGACTAGAGGCCTTAATCTATGTTTTTAAAATTAAATCTTATTTTTTTATAGTCTTTTTTATTTTGTTTCGCTAATTTTGCCGGTGTGTATATTTGTCTCTTTTAGTGACACGGGATCTGTTTCTTTTGTTCGTTTTTTTCAGCGAGAAAATAGTCAAAAGCTAATCGCTTTGTTGCCATCGGTGGGACAAGTGCCGTAAATGTATTCTACAATGCAGCTATATTGGTTGCATTTACTGATGGCACAGCTTTGGCATTTCAATTTAAATTCTATACCAGTGTCCAGAAACTCATTAGGAATTATGACAGCATTCCAACGCAATACTACTCAAAATACAAATAGTAATGGTTTTGGTCCGATCACGTCAACTGCATTGTGCACATCCGATGAAATGATGTTAACGTGTCCTAAACATTATGAGAAGAATGGACTAAGCAAATAATATGATAGTGGGGTACGGATTGATTCCATATTGAAAAAGAACGTGACTATGCAATGTGTATGTATAGGTACGGGGCTCGACCAAATTGGATTAGAATAAGGGTGCTTTTGCATCAGAGATGTGCGAGGTAGCTTAGCAGTAAGCAAGTAAAAATCAAACA
Source organism: Orthosia gothica (assembly GCA_949775005.1). Lineage (NCBI taxonomy): Eukaryota > Metazoa > Arthropoda > Insecta > Lepidoptera > Noctuidae > Orthosia > Orthosia gothica. The sequence goes on from OX459037.1 coordinate 22,480,200, forward strand.
ATGGGCAAACGAAATTTTCCTACTCTAACCTAGTGCAGCTCTGGTGGAAAAGAACTACAAGGGAAAGATGTGTGGGAGAAACTCGAGCGGTGTGCGCTGGCCTTCGCCTGCGTTCACTATACCACACCAAGAGTACGCTACGCGACCTCAAACCACTCAGCTACACACCGTTTCACAGTTTCGCTACGCGTCCTAGCATCGCGCAATTTTCTCGCACAGCTTTCCTGGAAACAATGACACGCGGTGCGAAGATGTGAGGGGCACTGTGAAATTCTCATGATTCATAAAGCCTCGCAGCCCAGCTAGCCTAGCTACCTCGCACATCTAGGATGGAAAAGCACTTAAACCATAGAATAGCGCAAAAAATCAAACTGTCCGCGTAGCTAATAAACATTTCACTGCCAACTGTGTCAGAGTTAGCAGTAAATAAAACCAATTCAAATCTGTTGTTTAAGTATGTTGTAGATGCTCTAGAAAAAAATAGATATATTTTTGATATACATTTCGCAGCTGCAACAGCGCCATCGCCAATGCCCTCCAACTCAGTGATCGATGGTACTCTAAAAGCTTAACGTAACACTTACTGCAAACGATGGAAAAATTGCTGCGGAAAAATGAAGTTATTTACAATGGAATATTTTCTACTTCAGTTTAATCTTTAATTGCATATTTTATTGGTACGTTGGTACCTGAGAGAATTTAGATAATGGGAGATATTCTAAGTTTTGTATTTTTTTACGTTTCTGTTATTAATTACGTGTGTGGCATATCTAATATTTTACCCAAAAGCAGCTAAGCTCAGTCTCAGGGCTCTTGTTCATTTGTTTTTAATTTACCAATGTCTGTTTTCCTCAGCCGAAATCTGTTATTCGCTAATAATTTTACGATAATTTAGTTTGGACAAGGTGCTATAGACAAGTGTCATTCGATGTCAGCGAAGACGATGGTCGAAATGGTAAAATGTAAGGTTTTTTTTTTTTTTTTTTGTTTTGGCTTCGCCAAAGACCTTATACTACGTAGTAAGAAATACGTATAAGGTCTTTGGGCTTCGCACGTTTTGTGCATTTAGCCAGTGTCAAGTTTAGAAGTTCTAGTTTCTTTAGTTTTTAGTCAAATGTTCTAGTCATAGACTAAACGCCCCATTAAAATGGCGGTAACTTTATTGGAAGCCTCCACGAAGTTTTGTCGATAACATGAACAAACTCATGTTGTCTACTGACTACCGCTGTGTTTCACTGTCCCACACTCGTGCACGTTCACTAATCTATTAGAACAAAACACCACCATTTTTACACTATTAATATTGAGTTAAACACAATTTTAGGAAAATAAAACAGAGAAGCAACATAGACGCCATCACGTTCCCGCCAAAACTCCATGTAAGGAATTGATAGTATACGGAGTATGTTATTAAACCATGGAATTGATAATCTGACTTTTCAATAGTGTTTACATGCCCATATATTTTTTTGTCATTCTTCCATGGTTTCGTTGCTACGATGTAACTTGTTTGGCCCCAAGAAGTCTACGGAATTATCATACTCGGCAAAGTAAACATCGGTTCGGCAAAAATTACTGATAATAATATCAATCGAAAAATCAATACATGGCCGTTGATAACACTTGAAAAGCAACCTATTCTGGAACAAAGACGGCTGGCAGATCAGATAAATATTAACTGCTTGGCAGAGAATAGGCGAACATTTGGGAAAACATTGAATACATATTTTATGCCTACTTAATAACATGAATTGTGACGGGTATTCATGCAAAGACTTAAGTCTGGCAACATTTGCTGGCTCAATCCGGTTCCAAAATAATATTACCGCTGCAAAGCGAGCTATTCTCTCAAAATGTTTGTCTTAAGAGTGAATAATTATAAGGGTAAGTAATTGGCCTTTTGTATTGTATTATCAGCTTACAAAGATGGCCGTGCTTAGCTAGTAAACCCGCATATGAAACATAGCTTCTCTGTATGATATCACGAGTGTTTATAAACAAAGATGTGCTCGGTACAGCTTAGAACAATGAAAACTTGGATAATATCCTCATGTATATTATAGTAAAAGGCAAATGTGGAATTCCGAGCCTATTTTTGTGCAAAGAGCAAGGGTTCTCAAATAAACAAATATTTGCGGCTTTACACCGACCGTCTCTATCCGAGTTACGTTTGTAGATACCTACAGCTTATTTGTCTTTTATCTTACAAACTTGGATTTTTCCCTAGGTCTGTTTGCCTTGCATTGATCTCCCGGCGTTCTGCGAAATGCCTTTCCTGATATTCGTATGGTAAATAAAGGATGTACTGCATAGGTATTTATAACTTGACCATTTGAAGGATTAGTTATTGTGATGTCCACTCGATATTTCGAAAGAGCTGTTTGTATTGTTGCTTGTTTTGTATGTTTCTTTGTGCAAACTAATCTGGACAGTAAAAATGTACGTAGTCACCGAATAAAGTTTTATAGCAGGATTGCAAACGAGTTCCTCTTCAAAATATCAAACGAACTGAGTAAGTGTGGATACAAAGAGAGGACGTTTTATTGTGTTATCTCGCACAAGTTTGAGGGAAATTTGTCACAATCGTAATAAGGAAATAGCCATTAATTAATTAGTGCCGGCTTGTTTTCTTTGTGGGGGCGTGGCTATCTTCCTGTTTGCTGACCGAGGGAGAAAGAAACTTAGATTAAATGCGATTCATTGTTCGCCCATTGTAATACTTAAGAGAACACATGCCATCAGCAACCACACTAGTTAGAGGAGAGAAAAATACTCAATTGATCAATTGAATAAGTGCACTTAATACGCTAGGTTTTTCATTAGTGTAATAAAGAGTTGGATGTTTGCTTTAATAGATATAAATCTTTTTAGAAATTTATATTATTATTATTTATTTGGTTTTCTTTTTAATTATTTTCTTGTATTATTGTTTTTTTAAATTAAGCTATTTATTTATAATTGTGTGTTGATTTGTATTGTCATGTGTTACTAAAATTAGTTATAAGATGCTTCTACTAACAAAAAAAAATGGACTCACGCACGAAGGGTTCCGTACCATTATCGCAAAAAACGGCAAAAAAACACGTTTGTTGTGTGATAGCCCCACTTAAATATTTAATTTATTCTTTTTTTAGTATTTGTTGTTAAAGCGGCAACAGAAATACATCATCTGTGAATATTTCAACTGTCTAGCTATCACGGTTCATGAGAAACAGCCCGGTGACAGACAGACAGACCGATAGACAGAAAGACAGATTTCTTTCTTTGGGTACGGAAAATGGGCCATGTTGTTTGATTAAAAAAAAAAAAACATTTAATGTCTATTTAAAAGGCTGTATAAATGCGAGTTAACTTTGTCTGTTCATTAAGTAGTAGATTCATTACCTATTTACTCGTAATTTCAGCCAGATCTCCTAAATTGTTAATGTTGATCTAAGATACCTCGGTATTTATCTAAACGTTCAGTTCTACTTTCTTGTTGTTATTTGCTATTTAATTTTACAATGTTTGCCAGTGATAGAGTAAAATAAATTTCGAAAAAGCAATTTGCAATCGACCACTGACTCAAAGGGCCGAATCTTGTGAGCCATCAAGGACCCTCTATTAAAATTAGAAACTTCATTTTGGCAGATAAATTGCTTCTTGACTTTGACTATGCTCAAGGTAAATACTGTCTGTAATCTGGGTCCGAGTGAGTAAATAAATTTAAAGGTATACTTCTTCCGTTTTAAATTTCTTCGAAAATAATTTGGTTTTTGGTAAAGTCAACATAATTTATCGTGATTGTATTGATATTTGCTTTTTCTTTTGCGTTTCTTATAAGTAAAAGCTTTATCACTAAAGGGGTCAGACGTCAGTTGATATGGCTGTTGAACAGGTTTTAAGCTTGTTTCAGTTTTCATCATCATCATTTCAGCCGATATACGTCCACTGCTGGACATAAGCCTCCCCCAGGCGTCGCCACATTGACCGATCCCGTGCGTCTCGCACCCAGCGGATTCGCAACCTTAACCAGGTCATCGGTCTACTCAGTGGGAGACCTAGCTTCCAACGCATCGTCTGCCGGTTCGCAGTCGCCATTCCAGAACTTTTCAGCCCCATCAATCATCCGCTCTGCAAGTAATTTGCCCTACCCACTGCTGCAGTTTCGCAATTCTTCGGGCTATGTCGGTAACTTTGGTTCTCCTGCGGATATCCTCATTTCTGATGCAATCACGCAAGGATACGCCGAGCATAGCCCTCTCCATTGCTCTTTGGGTGACTGCTGTGAACCTTTCTGATGAGGCCCATAGTGAGCGACCACGTCTCGGTCCCATAGGTAATTACTGGCAACACACACAGGTCATAGACTCTAGTCTTGAGACACTGTGGTAAATTGGACGAGAAGATACCGCGCAACTTCCCGAACGCCACCGCCCAGACCAGTCGAATTCGTTTCAGTTTTACTAAGTGTTAAAGGTATATTTTCTAAAAAGGACGTATTTAATAATTTTCTTCAATTTGCCTAAAGATTCTCCCAATAATGTATTCTGCGTAATATTTCGTTATTAACGTAACATTATTGTGCCAAGTAGTTTTATTAACGGGTTAACGCGACGCGAGTTGTTGTGAATGCATCGAACTAATACTATTTGTCGCACATCGCGCGTCGTTCCACGCCGTCCCCAATTTGGCTACGGTTTGGTGATTTATTAAAATTATCACTATCGATATCTATGAACCTAACTACGTTAAATGGTTAAAGTTAGAATTTTGTAGTTAATACACGGATATTGCAGTCGAAAACCGATTTTATGTAGGTACTAGTTATGGCCTATTTTGAACTGGTATAAAAGGGTTATATAGGCAAATGTTACAGATTGATAACTAATTTCAAACACATGATTTTGCCTTTTATCTAGAAAACCGCCAAAGGGCACAATTCAATAATACCGTAGAGTATACAAACGCCATTATTACCCCTCTTCATTACTCACTCCAAGGACTCTCCGTTATGAAAAGGAGCAACTCTAGCGATAACAATTCGGATTTGTAGTATGCCCGATAAATAAATTATAAATACATTTAGCAGCGTACATTTCGAACCATTTCTCTTCTTACACGACTAGCCCATTTGCAGATCTCCAAACGATGCCATTACTCAGCAATAAATTGGCATTTGCGCCGTCATACATAAATTACGCGAGCGCGCTGAAAACCAAGTTCTCTGGTAGACACTTTTTGTGTAATGTAACTTGTTTAATCTTTCATATTACAAACGAGAATAGAAGTGGGTATTAAGCTAGGCACTATTTATGTACCTATGCATCACGGGTGAACCTTTTTATGAGGTCAAGTAACTACTCTCCCTGACAGAATTTATGTGGCTAATTCACTACGTTTCTGACCTGATAGATTTATGCCTTTTCCTCAGGCGTGGCGTCTGCTATAGCGGCGGCCGTCCGCCTGCATGCCACGACCACGAACAAAAAAAAGAAAAATCGCGTTCGAGCCGAAAATCAAACCAGCGGGGACATTTTTAGGGTTCCGTAGCCAAATGGCAAAAAACGGAAACGTCATTCACGTCTGTCTGTCTGTCTGTCTGTCTGTCCGTCCGTATGTCACAGCCACTTTTTTCCGAAACTATAAGAACTATGCTGTTAAAACTTGGTAAGTAGATGTATTCTGTGAACCGCATTAAGATTTTCACTCAAAATAGAAAAAAAAAAACAATAAATTTTGGGGGTCCCCATACTTGAAACTGAAACTAAAATTTTGTTTTTCATCAAACCCATACATACGTGTGGGGTATCTCTGGATAGGTCTTAAAAATGATATTGAAGTTTTTCTAAACTGAGTAGTTTGCGCGAGAGGCACTTCCAAAGTGGTAAAATGTGTGTCCCTGTAACTTCTAAAATAAGAGAATGATAAAACTAAAGAAAATATATGATGCACCATGTAAACTACCACCGAAAATTGGTTTGAACGAGATCTAGTAAGTAGTTTTTTTTTAATACGTCATAAATCGTAAACCGCAAAATACCAAGTACGGAACCCTTCGCGCGCGAGTCCGACTCGCACTTGGCCGGTTTTTTTGATTATACACGACAACGTATGAAATTAGTTCGTATGTGGCTACAAAAGCTGACTAATTGGCAACTGTATCAGTTTTGCATAGCCGCAATCCCAATATACAGTTGTCGCAAAGCCGGCTAAATCTATTATAAAGCAGCTTTGCCCAATTTATACGAATTAAAATCGTTTGTGGTATCGATTGCGTGCTAGTTACGTATCGTGTTTGTTTTCGCGAAATATTGCTGTTGATGGGTTTTGTGGGTATATAATGTGCCTACATCTATAATATAAAAATGAATCGCAAAATGTGTTGGTAAGCGCATAACTCAACAACGCCTGGACCATTTTGGCCAATTCTTTTTTTTTAATGTTCTTTGAAGTGCAAAGATTGTTTTTACGTTTTTTTTTTTCTAGTTTACGGTTGTGTAGGGTAGGGTAGCGTAGGGTCGGGTAGGGAAGGGTAGAGTAGTGTAGCGTAGGGTAGGGTAGGGTAGTGTAGTGTAGGGTAGGGTAGTGTAGTGTAGGTTAGTGTAGGGTAGGGTAGTGTAGGATAGGGTAGGGTAGTGTAGGGTAGGTTAGTGTAGCGTAGGTTAGGGAAGGTAGTGTAGGGTAGGGTAGTGTAGGGGAGAGTAGTGTAAGGTAGGTAGGGTAGGTAGGGTAGATAAATGTTTGGTGTTTTTATGGCAAAACAAAGTTTGCTGGGTGAGCTAGTTTATTTAATAAACCTACTGAAAGTATTTAATAAGATGTACTATATTGTATGCAACTCTACGTACGGAGCGTTAGATACACTCTGAAAAAAATAATAGGGACCTGTGAACTTTTTTTACGCGCAACAAAACTATTTTCTAGAAAATAGAGAAAGAAACTAAAGCTAATGGCTCGTTCACAGAGATTATCTGTATTACCAGGATTGTTTTAACGGATCCGTCGCTACTGGAGGTGATGTTCACACCGCATTTACAGTAGCGTTTTAACGAATCCGTCGCAACTGGGGATAATGTTCACACCACATTTACAGTACCGTTTTAACGGATCCGTCACTACTCGGGGCAATGGCAGGCCCTTGTAGCTTCAATCCAATAAAACGGATCACTATTTTAATACTGTTGTGTGTGTGAGAAATCGCTCATACAACTATCTACGCCATTGCCGAAAAAAAATGTATACGATAAAGCGGACCTGTAAAACGGACCCATGTGTAAAAGAGGACTAAAGTGTAGCTACACTGCCACAGGCTACACAGAGTGAACATCACTGGAAAGAATTTGGAATTCCTAATTAAAAACTACTACTTTTTTCAGGCGTTGTTTCAACTCTAACTGAACGAGTTTTGTCGACTACTTTTAATTATTCCAAACTATCCACTAGTTTGGAATTCTCAACTGACCAATAGTAGGTTGGTGTTAAATAGTTTCTCCCCAATATTTTGACAGTAAAGATTAAAACCCCCGAACGTTAGGTCGCAAGTCAGCGCATTAGCCGCTAAGCTATGGCCGCTCTATGTCATAGAAAAGTGTCTGTTATTGGAAAGTAAATCATGTTTCCCTGCAGTTTTGAAAACATTTCAAGCTGGGATTTATATACTACCTACTAAGTAACGACAAACACGCGATGCGTCTGAATTATTCATACAAGTTTTAGATACTGTTTTTATTACTTACGTTCTACGGAAAGGCATTGGAATGTGATATGTTACTGTAACTCATAGAGAAAAAGTGTTCTTTCCTCAAACTATGACCACCTACATTTTATACCCAACGCACAAAAGATTCCGTATCAAAACGTCCTATTCGCAAAACGACATTTATGAGCAGATCGTCCTATTCTCAAAATGACCTAGTAGCAAAAGGATGGCAATGGTACAGTCATGTACAAATTTGAGATTTTATAGGAATAATTGCATTCAACATTTTCTTGAGACTATTAAATAAAAAAAATAACATCAATGCGTTGTTTTTTTTCGTTCAGTGCGAAAGAGATCATTTTCAGTTTAATTTATAAATTGGTCCATGTCTATATAAATTCGATGCTTGCGAAGTGAATTCATCACACTGCCCCGCCCAGGTATTGGGTATTACCGTACGACCTTATGCCATCCTCTGTGCCCGTAAACGATCGAAGTTCCTCTTGGGAGGTAAGCGCGAATGAAGAATAATCGATAGTATTTTTTTAGCAAGATTGTACTTTGACAGTAATAGGTCATTTTGAGAATAGGACGATCTGCTCTTGGGACGTTTAGCGAATAGGACCTTTTGATACGGAGACGCACAAAACAACTAAAATTTAATTAACACATTCATCATCGCTAATAACTGAATTAAGTTGTCACAATGTCACCGAAAATGTGTAATGAAATCATAAAAGGCAAAAAGCAAAAACAATAATAGATTTAGCGTGAAAAACGTTCAGAATTATTTCTAAATGCAACGTCAAAAATAGACTGAATCTAATCAATCTGCGCGAATAGAATCTGACGCAAAAACTAAAAATTAAAATCTCATCTACGAGAGCTTTCGTATTTTTATAATCTGGCTTCTCTGTCAATTGCATTAAGGACTATTATGCTGAAGTGCAATGGGTGTAAATGCTGTCAATCAACATTGAATAGACATGTACAATACACTGCAATATAGCCTTTGTCGTGCCCACTGACGGAATTCAGCATAGAGTTATTCAAGCAAAATGATTAGGTACTGGATTTAACACAAGACTCTCAGCTGCTTCAAAGGGGTCCTTACCCGACCTATAGAACTAGCCTTTGGGGTAAGTAGGTATGTCCAGTTATCTCGTCTCGAGACGTTTCTATCTAGTAATCGGTAGTATATTTTAGGTTTGACATTCTGGAAGGCCTGTAATTTTAGCTCAAATCGGATCAGTCGCTTCCACGAAACCGTGCTGAAACCACGAATCTAGTGATAGAATTTACTTACATATCTCAATTATATCCATATCTAAATTTGATCTATTCAAATCTGTTGTCTGTCTATTTGAGCCGTTTGGGGTTGAAACATTAGGTCCATGGGGTCCGAGTGCTCTTCGAGTATTTCGAGATGTAAGCAAACAGTTAGTTGACTCTTCATGTGACCAGAGGGCTGCGCTTTTCCTTGGCTAGAGAATCAGCATTGCCATCCAATGTGGCAATGCTGCCAGCGTTCTGGGCGGCACTTTTCACGTTGACAGCGATGTGGACAAATTTTATGACGCCCTATGACCCCTGCCCTTTTATACGCGTTCGTAGTTTTATTTTATTTTTATTTGTTAATTAAGTATTTTATACTATGTAATTTTTAATTGATATAATTGAATAAACTTATGTCGCAGTCTGTTTTGCTAAGCAATGTTACAATGGGATAATTCTCAAAAATGTTATTTCATAAAAAAATCTATGCTCGCGGAGTTGAAGTCTAATGCACGTAAACTCTAGGTATGAAGCAATTTCCAAAACAATCACGTCTCTTCTAATAAAGGCACGTTCTTACATGAATCTTTCGCGGCTTCAGTACTAATGAAACTCATAAGCATGGTACTAATACCGGGCCATTAACACTTCCCAATTGCTGTTCGAAGGGAGAGAAAAACTCCCCCTTTGTGACTTGTGAGCCATGACTCCGCGTGTCTTAAGGCCCTATTAAACTTAACAAACAAATTACCTACCTCCACACGCGGTCTAGGAAGGGAGTTATGATGACAATGTCCTTTATCATCATTATTATGAGTATGTTTATTTTTAGGGTTCCGTACCCTGATAGTCCAAACGGAGCCCTATTACTGTCACTCACGTATGTCTGTCTGTTGCCTGTCACAAAAAAATGCTCTAATCGTTTGCTGTATAACCTGTATACAGCCAAACGGTTGGAGCAAATTTATTCAAATTTTCACACAAAGCCATACAAATTCCAATCACATACTGGTAAAGGGGGGGGGGAGCGTGAAAAAAATAAAAAAATATATTGGAAGACAAAGGAATGAGAATACACCAAAATCAGCTTTTTTACAAAACTTTGTTCTAAACAATGTTTTAACCTATAAACTTTAAATTTAGTGATAATGTTTATTATTACGTATATTTTACCAGCAAACGCCAATATATTGATAAATCAGAATTTTTCTTTGAAATTGCTTCATTTTTTCCTATTACAAGCAACTTGATTTTGCGGTTTGTTACGGAACCCTAAATGTGCGATATTAATTCATAGATTGTCTATGAAAAAAATCAGTAGATTTTCTGCTCATTGTGTTTGAAAAAAACAAAACATTTGGACAAGAGACTTTATGGCGAAATATTATTTCGCTACTTCGAATTCTTACGTTTATAGAAACAGAGCAGTTCTCTCTTGCAAATTGCCGTGACATAAATTTTATTGCTTGTTTAGTTTTCGAAAGGACTCGATCCGATTAGATTTTCATTTCAAGAAAATAAAAAAATAATTGTTCGTGTTCAATATTACCCGTGAGCAATTCCATAGAAGACTCTCGACCACTTAGTCAAATCTCAGTGAGACGTCTCCCAGCTTCAAAGTTTGCTTAATACTTTAAACTGGTAATGAAGGCATTAAGGCGCGCTGAATGCATAAGAAATGAGGTGCCGCCGCAACCTCCTATATAATTAGCTCCTTTATTGGCTACATATTTTTACTTTGCCACGTTACATTGTGGAATACTTGACTTTGTTTAAGTCCCACACCCGCATTTCTTTTTAGGGTGCCGTACCTCAAAAGGTAAAAAAAGGAACCCTTATAAGATCACTCTCTTGTCCTTTTGTCCGTCTATCCGTGTGACACCACCGATTTTCTCAGGAATGGGTTGAAATTTATACCAGATATTGAGATCTATATTCCTATTAGGTGTATAAAAATCAAGGTCCTGAGTCAACACGATAAAAAGATATGGACAAATTTAGATTTTCGATTTGTAAGTACCGTAATTTACCTTAATTTTCAACTTTTTTATTTTTCTGAATTTTCCCTTTACTTGTGCTGTAAGACCTTGCAAAATTGACAATTCTAGGTTAACCGGGAGTAACCCATAGGTTTTTAAAACCTATATGGTTGTTCCCGTTGACCTAGTTACCTAATTATGTTGGTGAATGTATAACTTCTTTATAACTTCTTTTCGTTAATTTATCAATATATATATTTATATAGGTATGTAATATTTTATTATATATAAAATATATATGTAAATTGTGTATTAACGCGGCTTATTATTGTTATTTTTTGTTTTGTTGTTGGCATTCCACGGTTTAAACAATGCACCCGCCATGTTATCTCTTCACCACCCTTGGTTGACTGGTAGAGAATGGCCAAGCCATTAAGTTCGCCATTGTACCTTTGTGCATGAAGTTTAAATACATAAATAAATAAATAAAGCTGTTTGTACGGAACCCTCGGTGCGCGAGTCCGACTCGCACTTGTCCGGTTTTTTTATGCGAACAAAAGGCGTTAAACCTCCATTTAACACCAATACATTCTTCGTACACCCCGTAGAGTCGGCATTCGGCGGTCACTCCATCAATCGGGTGTCGGTATCCCTAAATACCTCCTTAATATTGTCCTAATCTATCAGAAAGGATCTTATGAATGAGTCTGTAATTGTAATCGTCAGCTTAAACGGTCGGCTCGGCGCTTGCCAGACACAATAGATAAATTATGCGGTCTCGCTTGGACCCGGCGGGAGTCAAGGGATTCAATGACGTATTATGTATATTATCCCGACTTGTAAGTTCTGCTAAGCTACCAGAGACAACAGAATGGCCTAATACACTAGTTTATAGTCCACTAAATAATCGTATGAATTGTTTTAGTCCTCAAATCTGTTGGTTCATTATTTATTTATGCTCAGTGCACGGATTTGGTAGGGGAGCGAATTCAATTATTGTGCAGGATGCACCCTCTGCTGACTTTCTTTATCTAAATAAAAGATGTTTGCTCTAAGAGATTCATTGCCTTAAGGTGTAGCCTGCATATGTACATTGGTATTTATTGCCGCCCCGCCGGGTAAGCAAACTAATAATTTGAAGTGGATTGCTCCTGCAACATTGTTTGTGACTTCTATTGTGAATATTGCAATACGCGTGCTGGCCACTACGACAAAAGGGTACAAAGGCAAGAATGTTTCAAGGGGAAGGTTATTGATTTAATTGAACGAGGTTACAAATTACTCTTACGTGGTGTTCTTTAAATTATAAGTATCACAATCAATCGGGTTCGGCTTCCAGTCTAAACGGATTCAGCTGAGTACCAGTGTTTTACATGGAGCGACTGCCTATCTGACCTCCACAATCCAGTAACTGGGGAATACGATACCTCTTGGCTAGACTGGTGTCAGTTTCTCAAGCTTCTGACTACCCGTAACGACTGTCAAAGATCTTCAAATGACAGCCGGGACCAACGGCTTAACGTGCTTTCCGAGGCACGGAGGAAACTCGGTATGTTGAAATGGTCACCCATCCACGGACCGACCTCGTCAAGCGTTGCTTAACCTTGATGATCGACCAGTGCGGCTGTTATTATTTAGCCACGAGCTCCTAAATTTATAAATATCACAAATTTCAAATATTGACGAACTTTTCCAGAGAAGGAGTTAAAAAAGACAACGCCAAAAGAAATAAAAAATGACGTCGGTAAAGTAATAAAAGAGACTAAAACATTTCAGAAACATCGAAGAAAGCGGAAAAAGTTGAGCGAAAGAGTTTTCCAACTTTTCTCAGTAATTTATTAAAATGGAAAGGTATGTGCTTATTATACCTCCATATTTATTAGGGATTATCTCCAAGAATTATTTTCAGAAGTACACATACATAAACTCACGGCTTTTTCCCATGGCGGTAAGCAGAAACTACAGAACAGGTGGCTCCTACGATCCTTATGTACGTTTTGCTTCATTTAGATACGTTCATACATCTAGTCATACACACACTTCGGTTAAGAGTACTACGCACCCAACCTTTTAGAAATGTGAGTAGAAAGTTACGTCATCAACAGGCCTCTTCTCTCTGACAGGGAATGGGCCGTAATCCACCACGCGGGCCCAGTTTGTGAATGTCATATTCGAATTTTTGGTTCTAGGACATAAAGTAAAGTGTACACAAAGTAAAGTGCCTGCCTTCGAACCCACGACCTACATATAAGTCGCGACCGTTACGACTGAGCCACCACTGGTCCTAAAAGAGTTTCTAAAGTTGAGTACCTATATTAATATCTTCTCTGATTGAATTACTATTGTTAAAGATTATCTTGAGAAAAATCCTGTTGTGTTGAAGTTACTTGTTTAGTTTTGCAAAGCGAACAATGCTGCTGGGCGAGATCAATTGAGATCACAGTTTCCAATTTCTGATAGTAGAGCCCAAAATTCTTGGAACTAATTCCATAAAGTAATCGGGAAGGTTTGCTTGGTTTCCGTATCGCCTTGTTTAATCTCCATTCATTGCCCTTCCCCTCTCGTTAAACAGCAATTTTGAAGTGTTAATAGCCAAAGTTTATTTACGTTTACGCCTAACGAACAAGCAAAATTAACACATTGAAATTTGATTTGAATTTAAGTGTAACTAATTCTGTGTATCAAGTGTCTTCATGGTTTGACTAAGCTGTGAATTTCAATTTTCAGCCGCTCGTATCTACTAAAATCATATGTTTTTTTTATTAAAGTTTATTTACCTTTGTTTTTCAGTTGTGCTGTAAACATTTGCACCAATTCATAGTTAAATAAAGCGGTAAAACTGTAAAAAAATAAATAAACAAATACCTACATACAATCAAACAAACAGTTGAGTTTAGGATTTTTTGTTGACCGACTAGGTTTTTTGCTATATGTGTCGAATTTTATTATGAAACTAGCTTCTGTCAGCGGCTTTGCCCGCGTGAAAGTCGAAAATTATCCCTAGGAAATATATTCCCGGGATAAAAAGTCCTGCAACAACATCCTACGTGCTTATTCCTGACTGTAATATATATCTGTGCCAAATTTTATACAGTTCCGTACAGCCATTTGAGCGTGAAGAAGTAATTAAGTATACAAACGTATGTTTGTATACTTATTACACACACACACACTCACAAACTTTCGCCTTTACAATACTTATTAAGTGTTATATATGTAGTTAGATTGAATCAAAAGGAAAAGATGAAGGTTATGAGGGAGACCTACATATTCTTCTTTATTTACAAATAACGATGAAATTGTACCCTATAATCTTAAGGATTACTTTCGCCAGCCTCCTTATTGGCCACTATTAAGAAATTGGTCTTTTATTTAAATAAACAGTAGGTATCAACTTTGAATGCCTGTAAAAATAACCTAAATGCAATTTGAATAAAAAATACTTCAAAAAATTGCGCTACTTAGCTTTTATTACTCAGCATAATGCTTTCAAAACTCTTTGAGAATACATACTGTAAATGAATTGTCTTATCTTAAAAATATTTAAGCATCTTTTTTTTTCGTTTTGGTGGTCTCTTTTAGTATCTACAAATAATAAGGCTCGATGTTCGAGCACTTCATTAAAACACTAATTGAACGATATCATTATCTGCCAGCAAGTTTATTCATGTAAACAGCTATTGTAACGGTTACTTACAGCATCCATTTTCAAAATAATATAAATTTCATATTTCATGATAAAAAAGCAAATTCAGCGAAATATAATTTTCTCTCAACAACCTAAAAGCTGCAACAGGAAAAAGCTGAGATGAAACTGAAAAGTGAAAAGAGAGCGATTTCATTGAGACATAGAATTTCAAAACAGCTACCGATTGAGCTATTTAATAAATTCTTTGTTGAACCTCGGGATGCGGACGTCGACGGAATAACGATGACAATACAATTGTGTGTGAATACGTGTGCCAACCCTAATAGTAATGGACCTTCAGTTTATTGTTATTTTATCAAAATACCTTCGTACAAAGGCATTTTAATATTTCAATAAAGTCTCTCTACCTGAAAGTTAATTACTGTCATCATCATCTGCCTAGCCTTTTCCCAGCTATGTTGGGGTCGGCTTCCAGTCTAACCGGATTCAGCTGAGTACCAGTGTTTTACATGGAGCGACTGCCTATCTGACCTCCACAACCCAGTAACTGGGTAACACGGTACCCCTTGGCAAGACTGGTGTCAGATCTCAAGCTTCTGACTACCCGTAACGACTGTCAAAGATCTGCCAATGACAGCTGGGCCCAACGGCTCAACGTGCTTTTCCGAGGCACGGAGGAAACTCGGTATGTTTGTTATGGTCACCCATCCACGGACCGACCTCGTTAAGCGTTGCTTAACCTTGAAGATTGACCCGTGCGGTTGTTATTATTTAGCCACAAGCTCCTCCTGAAAGTTAATTACTGTAACGCTACCTTTTTGAATATCGAAAGTCGATGTGTAATCGACTGTATCTACATACAAATGAAAGACAATAAAGTAAACCACGCGAGCTTCGCGCTATCAACTCGCACAGTACGATAAATAACCTCATTTTGATCGGGTACTCGAGTTGACGTAACATCGATAAAAATAAACAAATGCGAATAGAGATTACACGCCTACGGAAACAAGTTAGTCGTGTATTTAAACTCGTTAAAAAAAGAGATTTGTACAAAGGGAATGAGGCAAATCCTTTCGTGGGTCTATACAAGGATCAGTGAGGAGCGCTGTCACAAGATCCTGCCCGTTAGCCGTGCGTTAATAGGATCAAACCGGGCTTTATTCGGGACGTGTCCACGCGCTTTCACCTAACTTATCGAATTTGCAAATCGGCTTACACTTCGTTAACCATATCTATGTACTGACAGACTTCATTTAGGAAGTAGAATAATGACAATTTTGATTTTCGAGCACACAATTGGAAAACTGTAGAAAAGAAATAAATGAAAATAATCATTAGACTATGAAGTTACATACCGAGTTTCCTCCGTGCCTCGGAAAGCACGTAAAGCCGTTGGTCCCGGCTGTCATTTAAAGATCTTTGACAGTCGTTACGAGTAGTGAGAAGCCTGAGATTTGGCACCAGTCTTGCCAAGGGGTATCGTGTTACCCAGTTACTGCGTTGTGGAGGTCAGATAGGTAGTCGCTCCATGTAAAGCAAATAATAATTGGGAAAAGGCTAGGCAGATGATGATGATTAGACTATGAAGTTAATCCTCCTCGCATCGTGTTCCTCATTACTGGCCTTCGTGGAAATAACTTCTCCTTCACCAATTTGTGCCATCTGCTTCCGTCTTTGGCGTCGTGGAGAGCATCTTGCAGCTTGGTATTTAACGATGTGCGGATTTGGTCTGACCATCTGAATAGACTTCGACCTCTCGGACGTTTCCCTTCGATATTACCAGTAATAATGAGCTGTTCAAGGTTGTATCCGTCCTTCCTGGCAATGTGACCAAAAATTCTAGTATCCTACGAAGGTAGACCGCGGGCTTTCTGATATTTATGTTTAGTTCCCGGAGGATAGAATCATTGGTTCGATAGGCAGTCCAGGGGATTTGAAACATCTTCCTCCAGCACCACATCTCAAAAGCATCGATTCGGTCACGGTCAGCCTCCTTCAGAGTCTACGTCTCGGACCCGTAACTGAAATGGAGAGCACCAGGGAGCTGACCATTTTCACCTTCGTTTTCCTTGAAATGTTACGGTCTCTCCATACTCTTTGCAGCTGGGTCATTGCATTTTTGGCCATCCCTATACGCCTCCTGATATCTTTCTCATATGACCCTGAGTTGCTGATACTTGCACCCAGGTAGATAAAATCGCATACAGTTTCCAGTGCTAGAGCACCTGTATGTTGGAGATGTTTTGCGCGATCCACTATCATTACTTTAGTTTAAGCATGATTAATTTTGAGCCCAGTTCCATAATAAGTCCTTCCATCCTTTTTAAGGAGATTCACCATTTCGGTTTCAATTGCACCTAGTAGTGTATTAAGATTGACATAGAAATAATTAATTTAATCACTTAAAAAACAAAGCAAATTTCTAACAACGATATATTATTGAGTGAAGTTACGCCCCTTGCGCCACAATACAAACTTGTATTTGAAATCGAATAATGAAAAGTTTTCTTTAAAATTAAACAATAACGTCAACGACATTAATGAAAAGGTAAGGGTCCGTATAATTGTTTGTTCAGCATCTTGTTACCATAAAGCACATTAAGTATTCTGTAAACAGAGTATTTGAAAGCCGCTGTTATTTTCAGCGGTCCATACATAATTCATGGGGATTGCACTGGTGATGGAAACAAAACAATTTTAGTTTAAGTAGAAAATAGACGTAAAGCTTCTCCCGCTTAGTCTCCTAAATTATTAACCTTTGTGAGGGCGATACGCAGAAAGGTTCTGTCTTGTTTACGCGTTAAGGGAGACAGGGAAGGGAACTTAATACCCTATATCACTGTCGGGGTAATACAAACTAGCGGGGTCGCAAACCTTTTCCACTAAATTACGTATCGGCACGTGGGTAATCCGAACTTAGTCGAATCACATTGAGGAGTTCAGTGAGTGCAGCGAATTAATGGGCTTTGTTTAGTGCATTTTAATTTGAACACCCGTTTAGTTAACATCAAATAACATCATATTCACGGCACTCAGCACGGGGGTTTTTTATTATTGTAAATTTTTTTGTTATTGCTTATTTATATTAATAAATATTTTTCTTTCTTTTATAACTATATTTTTTTCGTCGTTTCTGTATTCGTTAAACAGAGGTGCATCTGTAGCGCACCCACATTTATACCCATTTAATTAAATCGTGTTATTAGAGCGAATTCTGTACAAGAAACTAATTCATACTATATTTACACAAATTAAATATTAGAGCGAACTAGTTAAAATAAATTGCTCTGTATGTGTGGCTATGTTAATAGATTATTAATATTTTTTATACAGCTTTATTGTTTGTTTTATTTCAGTAGGTAGCAGCTTTTCCGTACGATAGTCTACATCATTTTCCTCTTACCCTATTAAATATTCTTATTGCCTGAATTAAGTAATATTGTTTATATACAAATATTTCTTTACGTCCGTCACGTCGTCGGTCACAGGTCCAGTTGAAAACCAGTGTCGGGCACTAGTTGCCTGACATTTTGCTGAACTGCAGCCTAATTGTGTAAGTAAATTCGGCAACGGAAACAATCTGTTTCTTTCCCAAAAACACGTGTGTGTTTTTGGGAAAGAACCAGATTGTTTCCTTTGCCGAATTTACTTACACAATTAGGCTGCTGGTCCTATTTGGCACAGCCGTGAGACATACAATGTTATATTTATATTGTTGTCTCTCTTTTTTATTGTTGGTTAGTCTAAGTTTTCTTTTTCTGTTTATGTTCTGTGCTCTAGTGAATTGCGTCAAATAAATGTGTTTTCTTTCTTTCTTTTTATAGAAATTCTTGAGTAATCACTACACTTTAATCAAACCTTAAAAAGCCGAACACTCTTATTTTTCTTCGCTCTAAAAATACATTATTTAAATTACATTTTGGAAAGATTGATGTATTTTAATGTTGTAAGAAACTCTCCAACAAATTCATTCAAGTTGTTCGCAGTTTTACTTTGTTTGCCAACTTACAAGAAGTGCGATAATTTTAAACGTTCATTGAAAATTATTGCGTGAAGCTACTAGGTGTAATATCTAATGCATAAATTATCAACTTATCTATTCCCAAACTCTCTCGGGAAGCGGCGGGCCCCTCCGAGCTATAATGCGTAACGTGTGACGTATGGGGGTACGGGCTGTCTCGCCCCGCGTTAATAATCCATCAGATTGACAAAATCTTTGCATGGGCCCGACACTACTAAAGTCTCTCGTATAACAAAGTTACATGTGTGAGTGTCTTTTGCACTCAAAGAGCATCTTTTATAAAGTCTTGATAAGCTCTATCAGCCAGCTAAAATGAAAAGGGTTTCTGTGAAACTGACAATGGTACAGTGAGTATAATTTGGTGGATTTATTTAAATATCTACTAAGACTTATCTGCACAGATAAGGGTGTGACGGTGCTATTCGTTCACAGTAAACCTTTTATATAAAGCACAAGCCGTGATGACAAAGAGATATTATATTTCAGAGCAATTTATTCTGATTGCTCAAGTTGAAATAAAATAACGTTATATAGTAATAACGAACATTATTTCAGTGCCGTCCATGACAGTGATTTCTCAGAAAGTAATGGACAAATTAAAAATTAATTTCACGAAATAAAATTTCTTGTATGATTTCAGTGCGCGGAGTGAGAGTAGATTTCTCTGTGGCTCTCTGGGCGACCGTAACGCGCGAGTGCCACTTACCTGTTACAACTTATTGAATTATTTATGAAACTATCCGCCTTATTGGATTGAAATATCGCGGCCCTATGTAGCTTATTCGCCGAACAATGCCATTAAAGTGACGGCCGACGCTAATTTAAAATTATTGTAGGTATTCCTTCGATAAAGAATACACATAGATATAGGATCCCATACAAAACTTATTTTTGAAACTGACGCCAATTGTGTTTAGTTAATTCTAAGAATTCTACATGAAATAAATATCATCATCATCATATCAGCCGAAAGACGTCCACTGCTGGACATAGGCCTCCCCCAAGCGTCGTCACATTGATCGGTCCCGTGCGTCTCGCAACCAGCGGATCCCCGCAACCTTCACGAGGTCATCGGTCCACCTGGTGGGAGGCCTTCCAACGCAACGTCTTCCGGTTCGCGGTCGCCACTCCAGAACCTTTCTGCCCCATCGGCAAATAAATATACATTAATGTAAATTCAACCTTAAATGCAATGTTTAAAGTTGCATTCACAAAACTATGTACAAAAGCAATAAAAAAATTATGAGCTCCATACAAATTTAGTCTTACACGCAAGTATTAAAGAATATATTACAATATGCCAAAAAAAGCAATTTGAAATTCGAATTTTTCAACAACCGTATATTCTGTGGCCATATTTGTCGGCCCGTTTTTGAAGCGCTGTCCGGGAATCTAGTGTATTCTTCACCGAAGAGGTATTCCATTAGGGTTTATCCACATAGTGAGTTCGTAACCGGTATTGAAGGACGTAAAGTTAGTTCCAAGTTGTTTGCAGGTAATTCAACATCCAATTTGGCTATGAAAATTGGTGTCATTATCGGTGTATTTGAGCTTGCGAGTTACTTAATGACGCCAAGTTAACACTGGCCCGCCATCTACGAGTAGTTAGGGAATAAAGTTTTATCGGGCAATGTGTAAGAATACTTATTCCGGTTTATTGCTCTTCGTCCAGTCATCTCTTAAGCTATTAAATTCGTCGGAAACGTCGCATAAAACGTTCGAATCGATTTCGCATAAACGATAGACGTGACCAACCAAAAAGTGTATGGCGTCTAATTTGTCCGGATACCGAGTTTTGTATTGATTGCATTACAAGGCGGAATCGATTTCAAATACTATTTGTTTGTGGGTATTGACAGATTTTACAGATATTGTGTAAATTATTAACATTTTCTTAACACTTTAAGTCACGCAGTCTCTTTCTTGAGGCGACAAAATTGCCGCAAGTTTTTATTCTTCTTTGAGTTACTTAGGTACCATCTGATACCAATAATCTACCAAGATTAGAGATTACTGATACTCTTTGGTTACTCCTTATGAAGTCGGGCTATGCAGTTTGCATAGATTGTCGTTAACATTTTTCATGCGTTATACGATAAAAGTCGAGGTAAGTAGTTTGCAGAGATTGTCGTAAACATGTTTCATGCGTTATACGATAAAAGTCGGGCTATGCAGTTTGCATAGATTGTCGTAAACATTTTTCATGCGTTATACGATAAAAGTCGAGGTAAGTAGTTTGCAGAGATTGTCGTAAACATGTTTCATGCGTTATACGATAAAAGTCGGGCTATGCAGTTTGCATAGATTGTCGTAAACATGTTTCATGCGTTATACGATAAAAGTCGAGGTAAGTAGTTTGCAGAGATTGTCGTAAACATGTTTCATGCGTTATACGATAAAAGTCGAGCTATGCAGTTTGCCTAGATTGTCGTAAACATGTTTCAAGCGTTATACGATAAAAGTTGAGGTAAGTAGTTTGCAGAGATTGTCGTAAACATGTTTCATGCGTTATACGATAAAAGTCGAGCTATGCAGTTTGCCTAGATTGTCGTAAACATGTTTCATGCGTTATACGATAAAAGTCGAGGTAAGCAGTTTGCATAGGTTGTCGTAAACATGTTTCATGCGTTATACGATAAAAGGCTTCTTTGTATTCATCCAGTAGCTATCTTATGTCTTTCATGTTGATGAGAATGTTACAATGAATTGTGCGGAAGCAAATTTAATAAAATATAATAAGCAATTTCATTACGATTGAGTTTCAGGGAAAAATGATAAAAAACATGATGATTTTTATTTTCGAATGTATAACAGTTTTATAAAACGTATGTTCGCACAATATGTTGTCATATGAGAGAACAAAAGTTACCTTTCGGAGTTTTGGTATCATTTGAGTTTTAATTAACATGGGAATTTGGCGAGTATTTCGAAACTGAAATTCAATTAGAAAGTTTGGCGCGAGTGACCATCAGATTAAGGGCTGGTCCTTAGATCGAAATTAATTGGCTCATGCAGATATTGTTGTAGCCAAGGACCCTCATCTCTGAGGATTTATGTCTAGTTGAGAGCCACGAGCCACGACAATTTGTTTACCCACTAAACGGGTTGATTTACTTGAGACTCCACTTTGATCTCCTCATTCCTGGTTTATTTGAGTTGAAACAAAGATCTCAAAATACATGATTTCTAAGAATGCGATGTCAAAGTAGATGATTTCTAAGAATCCAACTTCCTATAGATGATACTTCATAATAATATTGTTAGGAACCAGAAATGAAACACATTACAAACAGAAACAATATTTTAATTCTTGGTTACAATTTGCAAAAAAAGGTAAAAGAAAAGTAGAGTGCTCGCACTCGGCGTGCTTTATGTTGCCAGCATAACTGATCTTTTTTCCTACATTTAATCAATAGTCATTTTTCTCTCGAAACTTAAAAGTAATTTAAGTTAAGCATAATTAATTACTAGCTTTTTCTACTTGCATAGAATATGATGAAAGAAGCTTCATGAAATTATTGTAAATCTTTTATTGAATAATTAGTAGTACCTACTGTTAAATTTGGTCTAACAATGGTTCTGTTCAAGAAACTGAAACTAATTTACCTGACCTACTGAAAACTACTATCTCATCTCTGAATGTTGTCAGTGAGAAAGCAGGCATAGAATCTTGGGATAAATGGGAGATAAGTAACATTCAAAGAATCGGAAAGAAAATTGATGGTAAAACGCGGCCCATATGCATGACGCTCACCTTGTACTGGAGAAAAATGGAGCTTTTAAAAAATAAGAAACATCTACCTGAAAATATATATATAACAGAGGATTATCCCAAAGAAGTACTTTTAAAGAGAAAAGAATTAAAAACTCAACTTAAGGAAGAACTAGACAAGGGCAATGAGGGATATATTAACTACGATCGACTAGTAATAAAAGGAAAGAAAGATAAAAGGAAGCGGTCGCCTACAAGGTCGCCAATCGCATCAAACGATGAGAAAGCAAAAAACACCAACAAGACTAAAATGAGCAGAGTCAGCTATTTCGACAAAGCAAGATCCTTCTCCTTCAGCGGAACTAGCAGCGTGAATTAGCAATTAAGTAACACCAGCACCGAACGGAAAACCAAAACCAAACGAAACCAAACGAAAAATAACACAACCACAAGAAAAAGTCCCAACCAGGCTGGTCACCTTGGGACGTTAGACCACCACCCTCTAGAAAATAAGCAACAAACGAGAAAAACATTAAAAACTAAACCTTTAATAAAAACAACACAAAGAAAAGATAAAAATAAACTATTTATAGCAACCCTTAATACAAGGACACTCAGAACAGATGATAGACTGGTAGAACTCGAACGCGCATTACAAAGAATAAACTGGGACGTTATAGGATTGAGCGAAGTACGACGACTAGGAGAAGATGTGAGAGAGCATGATGACTACATATTCTACTATAAGGGAGAAACAAAGGGGCTACATGGGGTAGGCTTTATCGTCAAAAAGCATCTAAAAGAGGCCATTATACAATTTAGAAGCAAATCGGAAAGAATCGCCATTTCGGACATGACTATACAAGAAGGAAAGGAGCCATGGTCCATAATACAAGTTTATGTGCCCACAGAGAATGCAAGCGACGAAGATAAGAACTTATTCTATACATCACTACAAGATGCTATTGAAGAAACCAACAAAAATAAGATTATAATGGGAGATTTCAACAGCCAAATAGGTAGCCAACAAAATGGAGAAAATAACATCATCAGACTCTACAGTCAAGGTAGGCGTAATAAAAATGAACAAAAACTCATAGACCTTGCTCTCCAATACAATTTAAGGATAATGAACACCTATTATAACAAAAAAACAAGCAAAAAATGGACATGGATTTCACCTGATGGCAAAACCAAAAATGAAATTGATTTCATATTAACTAACACCCCAGGATTATTCAATGATGTAGGCATAGTAAATAAGCTAAACTTCAGCACAAACCATAGAATGGTTAGAGGTACTTTAGTCACAATCACAAACAAAAAAAGAACAAGGAAACACATAAAAACCAGATCAGATCAAATAGGGACTCCAATCCCAGAAAGTATCCTAGATAAAGTAAAAGGGCAGATGGAAAAATTAAAAATAACGACTCAATTCAGGAAAACTATAATAAACTCGAAAAAATATTAACTAATCTGGGAACCGAATTGAGGCACATGAGCAAGTTAAACAAAATGGACAAAATAGGAGATAACGCAAGAACCCTGATAAAAGAAAGAGGAGAACTGTTTGTAGACAGGAGAAAGAATATTAAAAAGATAGAATCATTAAGTAAAAATATCACATCAAGTATAAGAGGCCATAAGAAGCAAATACGTTTCGACAGCATTCAATCTGAAATCGAAAAAACAGGAGGAATCAAAAGAGTACTGAAGAAACTTAAGGATCATACGTCTTGGATACCGAAAATGAAGGGAAAAAATAAAGAAAACAAGAAATATACAACCTCAAAAAGAACAACGATCAGCAAAATCGCTACGGCCTTCTACAAAAGCCTTTACAGTTCATCCGAATTATCAGCAGTAATCGAAAACCCAAACCAAGAAGAAGAGGTACCTTACATATTAGAAAGCGAAACGAGGCAAGCCATATTGTCACAAAAGAATGACAAAGCCCCAGGAGAAGATAGAATAACCAATGAAATGCTAAAAGCGTCACTGGGTGCAATACTAAAACCACTCACTAGTCTATTTAACAAAATCATAGATAGTGAATTTATTCCGGAACAATGGACGAAGTCAACCATAGTACTGATCCACAAAAAGGGTGATAAAGACAAAATAGACAACTACAGACCTATCAGCCTCATGACAAATATATACAAAGTTTTTTCAAAAATAATCTTAGGCAGGCTCACTAAACGACTAGACGCAGAACAACCAAGAGAACAGGCAGGCTTCAGAGCTGATTTTTCAACAGTTGACCACATACATGTAGTGAAACAGGTAACTGAAAAATACAAGGAATACAGAAAACCATATTATATTTCTTTTGTAGACTATAACAAGGCATTTGACTCCCTATCTCACAACTACATATATAAAGCTTTGGAAAATCAAGGAATAGAAAACAAGTACATTAGACTTATAAGGAATATATACAGCAACAGCACGGCAAAAGTACAATTAGAAAAAATTGGAGAAGAATTTAAAATCCAAAAAGGAGTCAGACAAGGGGATCCTCTGTCTCCCAAACTTTTTTTGGCTGTATTAGAGGAAATTTTCAGAAAGCTAGATTGGGAAAGGTGGGGCATAAATATTAATGGATGTAGGCTGTCACACCTGCGATTTGCAGACGACTTGGTACTGTTCGCCGAGGACCCAGTCACTCTACAGGAAATGCTCTTACAACTGACAACAGAGAGTCAAAAAGCAGGTCTGACCATGAACACAACCAAAACAAAGGTTATGACCAATAGTCATCACCAAAGAATCTGTGTAAATGACCATGACATTGAGTATGTGAATGACTACACCTATTTGGGTCAAATAATTGCACCAAACTTGCAGATGGACAAAGAATTGCAAATACGGGTAAATAACACCTGGGCTCGCTACTGGTCGCTGAAAGAAATATTGAAGAACAAAAACACTCCAATGCCAATCAAGCGTGAAGTATTCAACATGTGCATCCTACCAATACTTACTTACGGGTGCCAAACCTGGGGCCTGACAAAGGCTCACAGCCAAAAATTAAAGGTATGCCAACAGAGGATAGAGAGAAGCATGCTACACATCAAGCTGAAAGACAAGTGGAGGCTAACCAAAATCAGAAAGACCACAGGTGTGACAGATGTCTCAAAAAAATCAAGTGACTTAAATGGCGTTGGATTGGTCATGTGATTAGATCTGCCAAAGAAAAATAATAAAAAATAATAATAATAATAAAAATCTTTATTTATCTCCACAAATTACATATCAACGTGAGTATAAATTACAGTCAGACACAGAAATATAGGCAAAATGTGTAATTAGTGGAAGATCTGGAGTCTAAACTAAGCCTAGGCCTGTATTTTAGAACTCCAGGCCCCCCATTAAATTATGTTGCTCAGACTGTCGGACGTGTCGTCGTGAGTAAGCAGATATGTGAGTGGATGAATGAGCTAATATGTGCGCATGTGTGTGTATGTGTATGTGTGTGTGTATATGCGTGTGTACGAGCTTGTGTCAGTTTGAAATACAATACTACCTTATAGCTGTATATATATATAAAATTTATAAATGAGTGTTTGTGTGTTTGTATAAATATTGAATTACTTTTAAATAATAATACATAAATTTATTAATCAAAGGCAAAAATCAAGAAATCATCTCCATCAGTTTTTCAGTGTCCGCGTAGCTTAATTCGAGTAACCTTTTTCTAAGTTTCTTCTTGCATTCAGTTTTGCGACAGTCAGATAGGTCAATATCTTTATTGAGTTTATTGAATAATACTCCTCCACGAAATGAGAAGAATCTTTCAGCAAAACGGGTGCGTACAGTTGTTAACTCACAAAGTGCATAGCGTCTTCTAGTGAGAGCTTTGCGTTTTCTTAGTTCTTCGGATAAATAGGAGCGTTGGCCCGGCGTTGGTAAATGGACCAAGGAGGAGGTCATATCCTGGTACCCCAGAGATGTAAAGAGAACAAGAGGAAGGCCACAAAGAAGATGGGAAGATGACCTACCACAAGGATGGCGCAGATCAGCAATGGACAGACATAAATGGCGAATTCTAGAGGAGGCCTATGTCCAGGGAGGACAACCTGATGGATTGAATTGATGAATTAATGCTGGTGTTACCAATTTTTTAAGAACATATTGTGTAAAATAGAATTAAGTATTAGCAATAGGAAAATTAGTAATACGGCTAGTTAGTAAGAAATGTAAAAACAAAATCAGAGATTAAAGGCTATTTTTATTTTATTTTTTATTTATTTTAACAATGGTTCTGCAGTGGCTAATACCTTCAATTTCAATTCTTTTTAATTTCTTCTTCAACAATTTTTGAAGAAGCTACTGCCACATTACCCTCTTGAGTTATTTGGGTGACGGTGCGTTCAGAACGCCTAAAACAAAATAACGATGATGCATTAAATTACACGATGGCGGTCCTGTCCCGCCGGTATATTTATGTACCTACCACCCAAAAACCAATACAGTCGGGCACCGGTAATACGAAAATTTAGGGAAAATTTTGTATTGTGGTATCCCTAAGAGTTACCTGTCAAATAAGCAACGCGGGCTCTATCATTGTAAAACGGTACCTTTAGCCCGTTATTGTCTTGTGCACTAAAAGAAAACATCCCTGCCATCACTTTAAATTACTTTTAGCATAATGATGGCGTTTATTTACTGCGGAAACGAATAAAAACACGGAATACAACACACTCTCTTGACACCTGACATAAATGACAAACGATTAGTTCCGTTTTTGGCCGCGCGCAGACTTAACTTGCGCGCACTCTAACATACAATTCAATAAGTCAAGCCACGATCATTGTCAGGTAACACCGTGTCCTTCTTGGTCAACGTGCCAGCAGCAAGAGAGAACGCGATGACACGCTATGTACATCCTTCCATAAACTTCCACCGTTCGCAACTCACATGGCATTAAAGTCGTCACAATCTAAGAAGACCGTTGAGGTTTCTCATTTTACATGCCGCGATAACTTTCTACGTAAGAAATTGAAAAATCAAATTCATAATCCTAATTAATTACTAAGAACGAGTATCATTCGCAAGCGTCAAGTTTAATTATTATTAAGTATTTATGAAGCTGTCGAAACGGGCCTTTTATTTTTTGACAATTTTAGCAATTTCTATGACGACACCTGGCCTGTCAGCTACTAATATTATAAATGTGAACGTTTGGATGGATGTATGTTTGTTAAACAATCACGCCAGAGCGGCTGAACGGATCTGAATGAAGTTTGGCAGAGTTATAGGTATTATAATCTGGAATAGCATCCCGGGATAAGGTGCCCTAATAAAACACAATTCACGCTGGTGAAGCCGCGGGCACAAGCTAGTAAGTAAGTAAATGATAACACAGACAACATGGAGATATTTTTATTTTGAATAGATCTTTTTTGTATTGTGGAAACAAAAATTGTTTTATTATAATAAATTTCAATCGAATAATAAACTACGCTTTCTCAAATACATAATGCAAAGGTTAATAATGGACTGATCCTATAATTTCCCTGAAGGTATATCGAATTATCACGATTCCTAAGCAAGTTGGAGTAAGTCGGAATGAAGCGCTCTTGAACTAGTGCGGTGAATGCACTTCAATCACAAGCAGGCTTAGTAAAGAGGTTAACTTAGAAACAATAGGAAACATGGCGCCTAAGCACTTCACTATGATACAATACGACTTTGGAATATGTTTTTTTGTTTTGTGAAATGGTTGTATGTGTCGAGAAATCCTATAATTTCTGGTTTGACATCACTGTTCTCTGAAAATTTTAAGGTTTTGTTTTATCAACTAAATACACAAGCTTAGTGTTTATAATACTGGGCAATAAGTTACTGTATATTGTGAGTTTATATTACTATCTTATCTATGCTAATAATATAATAATCTTATATAAATAAAAATAAAAAAGCCTTATATTTCCTGCTTACTAACAAATTGGTAATTGACTAATTATAAAATAACACTAGTGTTTAGCAGGAACCCCTTATACAGGTGACGGCCTCCTCCTAGTCTTTCCATTTGTTTCTGTTTTGGGCTACTTGTAGCCATTTAGGGCCAGCAGTAGTTTTTAAATCATCCTCCCACCTTGATATTGGGCGGCCCTTCTTTCTTTTCCCTTGTGGCCCTTTCCATGAGGTTACTCTTCTAGTCCATCTCTGGTCCTGAAGTCTTGCTACATGCCCCAGCCCATTTCTATTTTTGGTTTCTGGCATATTCAAGAGCGTCTGTGAATTTTGTGGTTTCTCTTATTTTAGTGTGCCTGATTTTTTGGATTTTCCTAATATATAGCATACTTCGCTCCATTCCCCGTTGGCAGCTTATTAGTTGGTTATTGACCTTTGATGTAAACTTCCAGGTTTGACAGTCATAGGTCAAGCATGGTTTAAAACCAAAAAAAAACAATATTGGTAGGTAGGTAGGGTAGGTCGGAATGTAGGGTAGGGTAGGTAGGTATGTAGGGTAGGGTAGGTAGGTATGTACGGTAGGGAAGGGTAGGTAGGTGGGTAGGGTAGGGTAGGTAGGTATGTAGGGTAGGGTAGAGTAAGGCAGGTAGGTTGGTAGGTAGGGTAGGTGTGTAGGTAGATAGGTAAGGTAGGCTTGGTAGGTCGAGTAAGGATGATTGGTAGGTAGAGTAGGGTAGGTAGGTATTTAGAATAGGGTAGGTAGGTGCCATTTTGCTCAAGATAGTTCTCACGTAAAGTTAATTAATTGATTTCATATAATTCAATACGTGCCACGAGCGCCCGCCAACAACAACCATTGTGTTACCTGTATAAACCATTCCGTTAAACGAATATAAAAAATACTATAATAATCAGTGCGTGCAAAATTTTTGGGCATCTTTGAAATAATTTATAAATCAAAACAACGTTTGCCGGGTCAGCTAGTATATATAATACTAGCTGTTACCCGCGGCTTCGCTCCCGTGGGCCACCCCACAGGACCCGTTTTCGGGATTAAAAATAGCCTATGTCACTCAGGAATAATGTAGCTTTCTATTGGTGAAAGAATTTTAAAATCGGTCCAGTAGTTTCGGAGCCTATTCGGTTCAAACAAACAAAAAAATCTTTCCTCTTTATAATATTGGTATAGATAGATTATAAAGAGGAAAGATTTGTATTTTTGTATGTAACAATAAACCTTAAAACTGCTGCATCGATTTCAAAAATTCTTTCACTGTATGGAAGCTACACTATCCCTGGGTGACATAAGCTACTTTTTATCACTGTATTCCCACGGGAACGGAACTACGCGGGTGAAACCGCGTGGCGTCCGATAGTGTAGATGGGAAAGTCTGTAAATATGTCAGGATGTTTGTTAATCAATCACACTCAATGGCTTTGTTTGAAAAGAAAACAGATAGAACGTGGCCTGAATTAGGGCAGCGGATACTTTTTATTGCGATTAAAATCTACTTAAGTTCTTGTATCATAATTTACGACGTAAACCCAGGCGAAGACACTGCGCTAGGGGAAGGCAATATGACAATCTGAAATCGATTAATCGACAAATCGATGTTGAAAACAAAAAAATTGATTTTGTAATCGCTTTTTACTGTATCGATCTAGTGAATCGATATTTCACCCGAAACTCGAAAATCGAGATTCGAAATTTTTGTCTTTAAATGAACCAAGATTTTTTTTCAAATAAATTGAATGTACTACACAAAAACATGAGAAATGTTTTTTTTCAGTTTCCTTTACTTCTTTTAATGAACCCATAAATAAATGTCTTTTTTAAACCTGATACTTTCATTTAGTTGTAAAAACAACTTTAATTAAAGTCGTTACACTCTATGAAGTCCGTTGAAGTTTCTCATTTTACATTTCGCGGTGGCTTTCTACGTGAGATATTGAAAAATCAAATTCATAATCCTAATTAATTACTATGTTACCCAAACACTATAACAACGAGTATCATTCGCAAGCATTAGGTTTAATTATTATTAAGTATTTTTATAGCTGTCAAAACGGGCCTTATATTTTTGACAAGTTTAGTTAAAAATGTTAAAAAATCGATTATTATCATGGTTTTCTTTTTGTTTTTCTTAATCACATTTGTATTGAAAATACAAACGCGGCAAGGAAATACCAAAAATATATAGATTTTTGGAAAATCTGTTTTTTAGGCCTCGATTTTCTAGTTTATCGATTTTTCAGATTTCGATTCGAATCGATTCAAGAATTGGTCTTTTTCGAAAATAATCGCCCATCCCTAGAAAGCAATCGCGGTAATCAATACCTTTTTACCTTCTGTAGACGAGATGGTAGTATCCCTTTCTAAATCCACAGTGGGAGGCACTTTTTATGTTATTTCAAGCCATTCTAGGTCAAATAATTATTTGAATGACAATTTCTAGGTATCTCTGTAATAATGTAGGCAAATATACAGAATGTTTTATTGAATAAACACGTGTGCCGAGTTCAGAATTTTGTTTATTTTATGATTTCAGACGAGATATAACAGAATAAACACATTACTATGTTAGGTAAATATGTAAGTGGAATTAGGTATTAATACCTACCTACTCATGTTCAATTTTCCAGTTAAGATAAGATAAGATAAGATTAGATATTTATTTTGTAAAACATGAGTACAGTATGAAGGTCTTATATTAAACCGTCGACCACATCATCGCTTACCATCAGGTGAGATAGTGGTCAAGCGCGAGCCTATAATATATAAAAAAAATAAAAAAATAAAATATGAGGTGGCTACATGTTTTGCCATTTATGGCGTACAAAATTAGTTGCACTAGACAAGCACTACAATAAAAGAATATCAAAATTTAAATTAATTTGAAATTACAATGTGAGAAATTAAATACAATAAAAAAATACTATGTCAAAATCCAAATTATAATAACAAAATTTTAATTCAATTAACAAAAAAATCAAAATCAGTTGAGAGGTTCGCTACATATTTTCTTAATATAGGCCGGTTTATCACTAATATTTGTCGTGGATTTTAACTTACAGAACCTTTGAATCACTAGTCAGGTAGTCTTAGATTGATTTTCCATTAGAGATGTGCGAGATAGCTAGGGAATCTATCCACGCGTCTTGATAGTAGGGGACAAAAAAACTTTTTTACAAAAAAATACTACTGACTGCCAAATAAAAGCACTACAAAGTGAAAAAAAACTT
Organism: Orthosia gothica; assembly: GCA_949775005.1. Taxonomy (NCBI): domain Eukaryota; kingdom Metazoa; phylum Arthropoda; class Insecta; order Lepidoptera; family Noctuidae; genus Orthosia; species Orthosia gothica. The sequence goes on from OX459037.1 coordinate 22,511,688, forward strand.
TCTTTTTGGAAGTCGATGTCTTTGGTAGGTACAATTTTTGTTTCGTTATGAAAAAATAAAGTTATTTTTCCCTTTTTAGTGTTTTGGTAGTATTTTATTGTAAAAAAGTTTTATTTTTTAGTTGTACCTAATAGGCAACTTGTCTTAAATAAGGTACCTATAATACCAGAATAGATTACCCTAATACCATGAATCTTCAACATAACCGGTGAAATGAGCGTGTACCAAGGTGAACTGTACACATCTGCGTATCCCTTTAGAGCGTATATATATATAATCAATAAACAGACATGCGATTGCAGCAATCCCGAGAGATTTGCCGTCATTTATTGAAGTGTTATTTTGTATATCTACGAAGTTCTTCATCAGATCTTCACCAAATTAAAATAGGAATAATTTCGCAACATACTCTTTCATTTTCAATTTCGGTCCACAATTAACGGAGAAATCGGTGAACATAAAAAAAAACGTAAAGACAACCTCCTCCTTTTTGGTAAGTCGGTTTATAAAATTTCAACCAAATCTATGAAGGATTTTATGAAAACATGCTAACCTGCGACTCAAGTAGTTATGTTGTCATCCTATCTAATTACTTGAAAAAAGATCAAGAGAATATTAACCTTTAAAAGCTTTTCTAGCCTCTTCAAGAGCGTTACTAGAGTGTCTACTTTACTCTTATTTCAAGTGTCGGGGATCTTCTGTCTGATTGACATCTGTCTCAAGTTTGATCGAATCACTAAACATAAAATAAATGGCTTATTTGTCTGTTCAGTTTGTAGATAAATTTTTATGTCATATCGAAAAAATCTTCCAAAAAATATAGTTTTTATTCGAGTTTTCCTCATAGAATCACGTCAATCTATCAATCAAAGAGAGACTTCGACAGTTTTTGGTATCAAGTAATTTTAAACGAGTTTGACGTAATATAACAAACTATATAATTGGATTATGTGGGTAAGTCTTGCTTCTATTTCGAGATAATTGAATTATATCTTTCACGGTTCGTTCCCTTTTGGGATAACGAGAGCTTGAAGCATAACAACATGAGGTCTGTTCACAGTGATGAGACCACGTGTGATAGTGATACTAAAGTTAGCGTGGAATAAGATTACTTCGAATACTAACTCGACGGTTTATGACTTGGCCAAATTCACCGAAAATAGAAGTTGCTTAACCGGTAGCTTTATCTCGAAGTCCAACTTTGAAGTGTTATAACTTTATGAGTGGAAAAGCCTGACCAAAAATAGGCTGACCCATTTTTTTAGGGTCCCGTACCCAAAGAGTAAAAACCGGAACCCTAAGACTCCACTGTCCGTCTATCACGAGGCTGTATCTCATGAACCGTGATAGCTAGACTGTTGAAATTTTCACAGATGATGTATTTCTGTTGCCGCTATAACAACAAATACTAAAAACAGAATAAAATAAATATTTAAGTGGGGCTCCCCATACAACAAACGTGTTTTTGCGATAGTGGTACGGAACTCTTCGTGCGCGAGTCCGACTCGCACTTGCTGGTTTTTTGTTGTACTAATTTGAGAATTATCAAAATTACCTGATGAAGAACATTCTTAGATTAAGTTTGGATTGGTTGAAAACTGATCCTTTCAACAGACATATTCATGAGGACCATTTGTAGTTGTCGGAAATCAATTTAAAAAACCAGTCAAGTGCGAGTCGGACTCCCGCACCGAGGGATCCGTACAAACAGTTACATTCACTAATATAATTAGTAACATAAATTAAGTTCATAAACAATGAAAGCACCGATCATAGCTCTAACGATAAATAGTACTGAGGGATAAAATTAACTTTGCCGTTGGAAAACTGTTGTCCCCAAACATCGATATAAGTCGCGGTCAGTTTACCATCTGCAAATAAGTTAATCCTCTTCTTTTTGTATGTAGGTGCATAAATTTACAGTTTTCGAATTTATTCCTTTCCTTGTGCTATAAGACATTGCTTCTTGCCAAATTTCATAAATATAGGTCAATGGGAAGTATAGTTCTCGCCAAACTTCTTGGCCGCCATGAAGTTGCCTACAATGGCTGCGCAGTAGTAAATCTCATACATAAACAGCACCGTTTCGTGCCTCGCGCATCGGAAAGCCAACTTCAGGGTGGCTTAGAAGTTTGGCGAGAACTATACTCTATAGATTTTGATTCCCTTGCGATTCGTCTTTGCGACATAAACGGCATTATCTTTTGATTGCGTTATAGTATACGATATTATTTTCAATTTGGTACCTCCAACCATTCCAGAGAAAAAGCTCTTGTCACACCGACAGACAGACATACCGACAGACAGGAAATAAAGTGATCCTATGAGGGTTCCTTTTTACTTTAGAGGAACGGAACCCTAAAAATATTACGTTAAGGCTCATCTAACTAGTCGTCTTTACTGATTTTATCTGTAGGAATTACGTTTCAATTATTTGAACTTAGTAAAAGTTAAAAATAAATATATACAAAGAGTCATCATCAAAATCTTCCATATAATCGAGTAATCACTTTGAAAGTCAGCTGAAAGAGTATCTTTTTCTCCAATAGAAACCTGAATAGCGAGTTACAATGAAACACAGCGGAATAAAATTTACAGCCGTCTCAACTATTCTGTAGCAATTATCGCAAAGCTAACGATATAAAATTAATCAACCCTCGCAATTACCGGTGGGGTCGAATATCGCCGCTGTCAAACAATTACTGTGGATGCTTATCTGACGTCTGTCATCATTCATCTTGTCCCACCGATTAATTCTATTAAACAGTTTGTAACGCAAAAATTTGGGCGGCCCACACTGTAATCAAAGCTGTGGGTGTTGGTGTTGCTGTAAATTAATTACCGAAATTGTAATCACGAAGTTTTGTTAATGAACGCTGTAGATATCTATAATGTTAGTAGGTACGGATGTGTGTAACCTTTTGAAAACCACTCTCAATATTGATTGACGATACTACCTAATTATATTACTTGTATAAAGCGCAAGTTCAGTCGTGTCTGGGATGGATCTGCCAAATACCAGTTTGATGAACTTGAGTCGATTGACAGACGGGCCAGGAGGCTTATTGGCAGCGATGTACTGGTCGCGTCAAAGCCTCGAACATCGACAACGAGTTGCCAACCTGTCGGTTTTTTATCGGTTATGCTTCGGGGAGAGTGCGACGGAACTGCACCATTTGATTCCGCCTAGCCCTTTCTATCATCGGACCACAAGACGTACGGTCTTGCGCCATCGGTATATGGTGGCTATCCCTCCCACAGTGCGCACAGCTAAGGAGTGAAACTCTCTTCCGGAGTCTTTGTTCCCTGAGTTTGTTAAGTCAAGAGTGAATAGGTTTTTTCTAGACAAGCGTATTTCACCACAGACCACATCAATCATCATCGCTTAACATCAGGCGAGATATTGGTCAAACGCAAACATAAAGATCATAAAAAAAAACCAATCAACTTTTTAGCAGGTGCTCTATTAATACGTGGTAGAAACGGGTACTTATTAAAATTTAAAGTCCGTGATTAAGTCAAACCAAAATGCCCAATCACGTTGCGGCAGATTTTACAATGAGTAAGTTTCCTCGCTATAGTTAAAAGGGGGTGAACACATGCGTCATCTGTTTATTATTGAGCCATAACTTGCGAATCGTTTAGCATAGGCGTATAAAAGTTTTATAACTAGTTAACACGCTATGGCAACTATTTTCTCACCACATTGCAAAGTTTGCCGTGAAAGTGTTGAAAATAGTAAAACCGGTATTGTTGAGAGGAAGACATTTCCTCTACGTATTTCGCCCAAGTATTCACGTTTTAGAGACTTGATCTGCCTTTAAGTAAGCGGACACTGGCGAGGGTCTTACGGACCGCGCGTCGCAGTTTGTACACAAAGGACAGGTACAAAGCCGGAGTCGACTTAACGAAAATCCGAGAATTCTTAGCGACACTGAATCTGTAGATATAACTTTTTATTTTCTATCTGTTCTAACAATTATTTTTAATTGAGCCCGCTCACAAAAAAATTAATGATGTTGAAATCCGTGAAAAGTGTGAGACGGTGCAGATTCACGAGTCGAGTGCCACATCTGTTACTGGCTGCGCGCTCCTCTGACTTGTAATAATGGAATTAACGAGCTGGTTATGAACAAACGGCGTCTTCATTTCCAGGGTCCCGTTTATTCGTCCTTTGCCCTATTTCACTGCCACACCATTACACTGAATGAAATAATGGACTCAATATTGCGCTCATTTGGAAGGTCTCCTCCACGTCGTACTAATATTTCCGAAGGTGTTTATGAAGGGATAACAATGAAGACTATTTCATTACAAAAAATGAGGTTAATTTGAAACCGTTACCCGTAAGTAATTCACGTCGATTGTGTACAAGTCATTATCGTGCGTATTTTTAATCGATAAATGTATTCATCGGAAAAGCACACATGTTTCGTTTTCAACTTTAATTACATTTGTTAACCGGAGTTTAAACTGAATTTACGCTGTCACGCGTACCAAATCCATTCACTAAATAGCCCCCATCTCGCATAATGAGAGAGGCTACGTAATCCAATTAATTAGCTGCGAGATGAAACTACATGCTAGTTGCACAGTATCCTCCTCCCGAGGCGGCCAGGCGGTAGGGGTACCCACTCGGCCGTCCCTTACTGACCTGTCCTTGCACTATTTCACGGAAACTAACCATTTCCCTAAGAATTTGTATCCTTATAATACATAATAAATTGTGATGGTCTTAGAAGGGCCGCACATTAAATTGAAGAGGTCCCAAAGCGTTCCTCCGTCCGATAGTTACGTGAATTCCAATTTTTACGTTATTGGGTTTCTTGAGTATAATTTCAATTGAGTTGTCGTAACTTGAAGTAATTATAGATGTTTTGGAAATGCGCCCAGAGCCTTTTTCTTTTCTATTTTTCAGCATTAAGTACGTAACCTAGTCGTGCTTAGTAATAGGTATTATAAGTAGGAAAATTCAATATTTTTTATCAAATAAATGTTATGAACCATATCGGGTTGCCGGGCGTTATTTATTTTGAATCAATAGCGTAGTTTAAAATGCAGTAGTCGTGTTTTAAAATTGTCGCGTAAATAACAATAAGGATAGCTGTGTTATTATATGTTATGGTTGGTTATGGCAATCTCAGTCATAAGTAGGTTATATATTTTACAACGCATGTCTTCGAAAAGAGCGTTTTCCATGCAGCCAAACTGTGCGGAAAGTGTTATTTTTTTCACTAGTGCTTTTAAATTTTCTGTATTTTTTAAATTTTAACTCCGTCGTCGACCAGACGCATAGGGTTTTTATTATTTGAGAAAAGTTTTACAAATTGGATAAGTACAGATTATAATTCATATAAAAGGTAAAGTATAACTAATACTTCATTAAAGGCGATTTTTATTACTCTAGATTTAGTTTTGATCAATATATTAATTTTAAATATTCATTAAATATGTTTGGAAGAACAAAATATTGTTCCTGCTTTTTTGCATTACGCCGTGACAGCTATTTGCACGTGCAGTAAATATGCCCGAGCTATTAGTTAATCTGTGGATATGCTGAGCGCGCTTGAATAAGCCCGCCATTTTATTAATTTCTTGCTTGGTTCAGATATTTTTTTTTCCTCGCTCAATGCATAGTAAAATGTTGTATGATAAGATGATTTCCAACTCGTGTCCATTTAATTTGTAGCATAAATAACTATTAAAGCTGTAAACTAATCTTCTCTATAATTTAATTTGACAACGTATAGAAGGTTCCTGCCTACATGTATACCTAGATATTGACTAATGCAGATGTGGCTTAGCTGTAGTCACTTGTAAATTATTAATATCTAGATAATAACGCCTCGACCACTAATTAGTTCGTCAAGCTTGATGATTTTGTCAATATTCCCGGTACCATTAATTGTTAAAGCCTTTGGGGAGACATTACCTATCCACATGTAGGTATGTAAGTACCTACGTTGTTTTCATCATGTGGTCTCGAATTCCCAATAGGTTATGTAGAATTCCAGTTTCCAAGCTTGTTTGGAACTACAATTAATATTGTTGTTTTGGTATTTTGAAGAAACGGCTCTATTTTAATAAATCAAGCGCGAAGTGCCTGGGAAGAGTTTTCTTTTTGGATGCTCAAAAGTTGGAATTGGTAGACTTTACTTGAAACTCTGTGCTCAAAAATGTAGGTAGCCAGCATCGATCTTGAAAACTAAGCACCTAAGTAGGTACAACGGTTGTGGTGTCCAAAGAAAAGGCAACCCCTCGAGGGTGCCATAAAAACTTCGTCCTCCTCTCTACTAATAATAAAATAGTCATGTCTCGTCTGTGTCGCGTCTGCCTAGTATGTTGTTTTGGGAAATGTCTTTTTGCTTCATTTTTTTTCTCCCGCTTTACTTTGGAATTCTTTCGTCAAATAATTTAATATTTTAAAACCCTTTCTTTATTATGTAACTAACTTTTGCCCGTGGCTTCGTCCGTGTGAAAAGATTTTAATTATTGAGAACTTACTACCGGGGTCAACAGTATCCTATGTCCTTAATCCAAATTTGTGACCTAAGTTGCATCAAAATTCATTTAGTAGTTTACACACGAAAACATAACATATAGGCAGACACACCTTCTGCGAGTGGCTTCACCCGCTTGAATGTCGGAAGTTGACCCACGGGAAACGCACATTTTTTCAGGATAAAAAACCTATATGCTATTCCAGACTATGATCTATCTCTGTGCCAAATTTCATCTAAATCTGCTCACCCGTTCTGGCGTGATTGAGTAACAAACATACATCCATCCAAACTTTCGCAATTATAATATTATACTAGCTTCTGCCAGCGGCTTCGCCCACGTTAATGACGAAAATTAACCCAAAGGAACATATTCCCGGGATAAAAAGTATCATATGTGCTATTCCAGACTATAATCAATCTCTATGCCAAATTTTATCCAGATCCGTTCGGTAGTTTTTGCGTGAAAGAGTAAAAAAACATACATACCTACATCCATCCATCCTCACAAACTTTCGCATTAATAATATTATTATTAATTTTTATATTATATTATCTAATTATATTATTAAGTAGGAATTAAGATTAGTTTGAATAAGTAGGATATAGTTGTGAATCTAAATAAAGAACCACGTGTCATTCCACACGTGCGGAACCTATAAATAGGTAGACCGCACACCAGCTAGTTAGCTACAATTGTAGCCAAACCGCTGAACAGCGTGCATCGCCCAAAATATTCGACGCGTGACGGATTTTTATTACATTTTGACAACATTTATGTACCCACTCACGGCTCATGAATGAATTTTATATACATATTTTTTATGCATTTCAGATTTTTGTCATCTGCCCAAATATGTTGTAGTGTTGGGCTCATCTCTCTAGAGTTCGGACTGAGTTTAAACTGCGCTTGAGCTAAAGTAAGCGCTTGACACCGATATAGTCCTCATAGTTGGGCGGGAAGCCGACTCTAGCATACTCGTAGTTTGGAAGAGAAGGTGTTATTCCTGAAAACCTATGAATTAGCAAGTTGTGCTTGCAAGTTTGCTAGTTGATTAACAAAACCTTGCATTGAAAAAGTTTATCCGATATAGCAATAAGTGTTGAAGACCAATGTCCACGTATCCAAAACTTAAATTTGGAGAATATATTTTTTCACTTGTCTGTGGAACACGGAAGAAAATAAAAAAAGGTAAAAAAGGAAGAGACGAAAATTGTATTGCTCCGAATGATTGATGTAAAAATAATAAGAAATTAAAATAGTAATTCAGTGAACAGTGGTTTTAATAAATAACAAACGAACAACAACACACAACAGTGGTAGCAGACGTCCGTGGTTCACGACTTCACAAAAGTTCGAGATCGTTTTTTGTATCGGCGACCGGCGTTTTGCAATGCAGTAAAAATGGCGGAGACCATAAAAATAAAGCAATTTGCGGGCGAAGATTTCGCTATATGGAAGTTTAGAATTGGTAGCATCTTGAAAGAAAATGATTGTATTAAGGCTATAGAAAGTACATCATTTGCGAGCAATCCTGAGAACAAGAAATTAGAAGCGCGTGCACAAAGTCTGATCATTAATGGCGTGGCCGACAGCCATATTGACTACATATCAGAGGAGAACACAGCCTACAATATGATGGCGAAATTGGAGCAACAATTCATGAAGAAAGGAACTAGAAGCAAGCTATTTTTGAGGCGACAATTAAACGATATTAAGTACAAGGAAGGGACGCCTATGGCGCAACATTTTTCAACGGTTTCGAGAATCTTCGGACAACTCCGAGATGCCGGGAGCGCGTTGACAGAGGAGGAGAAGGTGAATGTGTTACTCTTGTCTATGCCAGAATCCTATGAAATAATTGTAACTGCAATAGAAAGTTTACCTAATGTAACCGTAGACATAGTTAAAGACAGATTACTTGGAGAAGAAGAGAAAAGAATCAAGCATGTAGGACACTCAACAGAGCATCATAGAAATAGTTTTCTATGTTATTCATGCGGTAAAGAAGGACACAAAAAGTTCCAATGCAGAGCAAGATACACAGAGAATGCAGGTATAGGACAAGCTTATCAGGGACCAGTTCGAGGACGAGGTCAAGGACGAGGCGCTCAAGCTCCACAGAGGGCAGGATTTGGTAATAGAGGATTTCCACAAAGACCAGGTCGTGGATTCCCAAGTAGACAAGGATTTCGAGGTAACGGAAGAGGACACTACGGTCAAGGACAGAACAACTATTCAGGGAGAGATCATCATTCATATGTGGCATCTACAGAAAGTGATCATGCATTTTTAACCGGAAGTGAGAAGTATGGTAATGAAAAGTATAATAATATTGTGTGGTGCATGGACTCAGGATCATCGGACCATCTTATAAATAACAAAAGTGTGTTCACAGACTATATTGATTTAGTGAAACCTAAGGTGATTTCAGCAGCCAAAAATGGGATTAGTTTGATGGCAATTGGTGTGGGTAACATAAAGGCGAGATGTTTTATTGGTAAGCGATATATTGATTGTACTATTAAAAATGTATATTATGTGCCAGAATTAAGGAAAAACTTACTGTCAGTTTCAAAAATAGAATGTCATGGTTATAGAGTTGAATTTTTAAATGGTAAAGTCAGGGTTTACAAGTATAATCAGTTAACAATGATTGGAAATAGTGAGGATTCACTGTATACTATAGAAATGCAAATTCTTAAAAATGAATGTAATTTTACTAAAAATAATGATAATCAGCAGCTGTGGCACAGGAGGTTTGCTCACCTAAGTATGAAAAACTTATCATTGCTTTCGAGGAATGAAATGGTAATTGGTATTAATGATTTAAAATGTAATAATGATAATTTTGTATGTGAACCATGTTTATTAGGGAAAATGACGAGACAACCTTTTAACCAACCTGGAAATAGGGCGACTAGACCCCTCGAGTTAGTACATAGTGATGTGTGTGGACCGATCACCCCATCAACTGAAGAAGGATGTAAATATTTTGTAACATTCATAGATGACTATACTCATTTTGTTTGGGTGTATCTAATTTATAACAAAAGTGAAGTTTTTGACAAGTTCAAGCAGTACTATTTTTATGTAACCAACCATTTTAATACAAACATGTTGAAGTTCAGATCAGATAATGGAGGTGAATATGTGTCTAGGGAATTTCAGGAATTTTGTTACAGTAAAGGAATACAAATGCAATATACGGTGCCTTACAATCCTCAGATGAACGGTGTAGCTGAACGGATGAACCGGACACTGATGGAGAAAGCAAAAACAGTTTTAATAGACTCACAACTTAGTAAAGAATTTTGGGGACATGCTGTGTTGTTTTCAGCATATGTGACAAACAGAAGCCCAACTGAAGGAAAAAGTCAAACACCATCAGAGCTATGGGAAGGCAGGAAACCTAATGTATCAAATATGAGAGTGTTTGGGTGCACAGCATATAATCATGTACCAAAAGAATTAAGGCAAAAACTGGACAATTCGGGAAAGAAAATGTTTTTTATTGGATACCTCAATTCAGGATATAAACTATACGATATTGAGTCAAGGAAAGTGATATCTGCTAGGAATGTAATATTTGATGAGACAAAGCTGAAAAGTGACAATTATATGGATGTGACAACATATACATAAAATCAGCACAGAAAAAGAATAAAGGTAATAAGAAAAATAGGAAAGAAGAAGTAGAACCAAAAGAAATGGAAAATGCAATAGAGAAAACAGAAAGTTTAGAAAGAGGGAGAGGAAAAAGAGAAATAAGAAAACCAGTATGGCAAAAGGACTATGAGATTGACTTGGACAAAAATGAGACAGCATTGTATCATTGCTCTATTATCATGTTATCAGGATATTCCAGCAGGTTTTGAAGATGTTAAAGGAAGAAAGGATGAGAAAAAATGGCACATGGCAATAAACGAAGAATTAAAAGTTTTGAAAGAAAATGAGACATATAAATTTGTACCTGAACCAGAAAATAAAAAACTTTTGGATAGCAAATGGGTTTTTACTAAGAAGAACATAGGAGAACAAGACATATGCAAAGGAAGATTAGTGGTGAAAGGTTACCAGCAGAAAGATAAATTGGATGATATATACTCACCTGTTTTGAAGTTACAAACCTTAAGAGTACTTCTATCTATTGCTGCTCAGAAAGACTACGAAATCCACCAGATGGATGTCAAGGGTGCATTTTTGTATGGACGCATTGATGAGGAAGTATACTTGAAACCTCCACAAGGACTAAGAGTTCCAGAAGGTTATGTATTGAAACTACAGAAATCATTATATGGGTTAAAGAAGAGTCCAAAATATTGGTATGATAAATTTACAGATGTCATTACAGGGTGTGGCTTCACGCGCTCTCAAAATGACTATTGTCTTTATAACAAAGGGGATCTGTATTTAATTATATATGTCGATGACATATTAATTGTGGGGCCTAGCTGTACTGAAATAGAAAGTGTCAAAAGCTTCTTGAAAAATTAATTTAAAATGAAAGATTTGGGTGACAATAATTTAACGTATCTTGGTATTAGTATTCAAAAGAAACAAGACGGTATCTATCTTAATCAAACTAAATATTTACAAAAGGTTCTTGAATTTTACAATATGAATGACTGTAAAGGAACTAATTCCCCTATGAATAATAATTTTAAAATAGACTTTGACATGACTGAAATAGATATGACTTTAGAGCATCAATGTAGATCACTCATTGGTTCCTTGATGTATGCTATGGTGAGCACTCGACCTGACTTGGCAACAGCTGTGTCTTATTTGAGTAGATTTCAGACACAACCAACTTTGAAATTATGGCAAGCTTTGAAGCGTGTTCTTAGATATATAAAACAAACTATTGATTTCAATCTAAAATATTGTAAATGTACTTGTGATATTTTAATGGGCTATGCAGATGCTGACTTTGCTCGTGATAATGATAGAAAATCCACAAGTGGATACTTATTTAAGTTATTTGGTAACACAATAGTATGGAAATCAAAGAAACAGAGTACTGTTGCTTTAAGTACTACAGAAGCTGAATTAATTGCTTTATGTGAAGCATCTATTGAAGCCTGTTGGTTAATTAAACTTTTGTGTGACTTTAATGTTGAAATATGCAATACTGTAATTTTTGAGGATAATCAGAGTACCATGAAAGTTGTTAAAAATCCTGATCAGAAACGTTTGAAACATGTGGATGTAAAGTTTAATTTCATAAAACAAAAGGTAGAGGAAGGATTAATTACTGTGAAATATGTATCTACTACTGATCAAATAGCTGATGTGTTAACAAAGCCCTTATCGGGTGAAAGATTTGTGAGATTATGTAAATTGCTTAATTTGTTTAAATGTTGATTGGATGTGTGAACATTGAGGGAGAGTGTTGAAGACCAATGTCCACGTATCCAAAACTTAAATTTGGAGAATATATTTTTTCACTTGTCTGTGGAACACGGAAGAAAATAAAAAAAGGTAAAAAAGGAAGAGACGAAAATTGTATTGCTCCGAATGATTGATGTAAAAATAATAAGAAATTAAAACAGTAATTCAGTGAACAGTGGTTTTAATAAATAACAAACGAACAACAACACACAACAATAAGTTCGGACTTCGATATACTATAAAACATAGCATAGTGTGAACGTGTCCATAAGAAAAGTTTGCTGAACAATATTGTTGTGTTAAATAATATTTGTTTTATGCTATACTAGCGACACGCCCCGGCTTCGCCCGTGGCAATTATACACAAGAACCTTCCTCGTTTCTCACTGTTTCTATTGGTGAAACCGCTTGAAAATCCGTTCAGTAGTTTTTGAGTTTGTCGCGTAAAGACGCGGCGGGGGACTTTATTTTTAACCCCCGGTGGAAAAAGAACGGTGTTTTAAGTTTGACGTGTATTGCTATGTATCTGTGTGTCTGTGTATTTGTGTGTCTGTCTCTGGCATCGAATTTCCTAAGCGGATGAACCCATTTAGATTTAGTTTTTTTTTATGTTTGAAAGGTGACCTCGTCGAAAGTGTTCTTAGCTATGTTTGATTGAAATCGGTTCAACTGTTCAAAAGTATTTACTCTTTGAATCTGGGTTTTTTCGCTAAATATCATGTCATCGATAGATTGTCGATTAAAGCGTGTCTACTACTAGGTATATCATATATAGTTTAAAAAGCATGAAATAACTAATAATAGTGTTACGAATAATAGTATTCGCGTCGGAGAACCGCTAAGTAAATAAAATAAACTGCTGTAAACGTTGCTCGTAGGTTTCCCGACGCGTGTACGAGGCTTATTTTTTGCTTTTTAGAGGTTTTTATGTCGGGGGTTTTTAAAAATTTAAATGTAATTTTTATATTAAGTAGTAATAGTGATGTATTAGCGTAGTCTAACTGATAAACTACAGCCAATATTCCAAGTAGAGCATCATTTCAAAGTTGATCTATAGATAAATACGTACCTAAGCTACTACTATACCCACTTAAAAAAGCTAAAAACCAAGTGCGTAGTATGACCAGATGTATGAATTTAAACGAAGCACAAGGATTAAGTATGTAAGGATCGTAGCTGGTGGCGTTCTGTAGTTTCTGCCTACCCCCATGTAAAAAAGCTTGACCATATGTGTGTAAATATTCTTCAATTCTATTTCTAGCATCGAAGTGCCTGGAATCTTCTGATTAGCAACATCTAGCGTGGAAGCAATTTTTTGCTACAACACGCACGTAGCTGGGACGTAAAAGTATGATTCAATTAGACGTAGCTCTTTGACTATCTAAATGGACTTATAATTATGTACGGAATAGATTTCCGGTTAATAGAGGAAGCCGTCTTTGGAAGTCAATGTTCTCGTATTAATCACCGACCCTCGTCGGCGATACACAATGGACATCGTGTCATACAGCAGCTTCGTCTTTATCGAATTATGTTCGGAGTTTAGATGGTCTTAGTTTACGTAAGCATTTTTGATGGAGATTGGTTATTGACCTTGTTTTTATCTAGATGTTAGAATTGGTCATCTCTGCCTAACCCTTCATTTAAGCCCAGTTTTTTTATCTCTAATTAACTCTACCAATGGTTAATTATGATAACCAGTGGATTCACTAATTCCTCCTAGCCCGTTCCATCATCGGATTACAAGACGTACGGCGATCTGTCGTCTGTACATGGTGGACATCCCTTCCATACGCACCAAACGTTTTGAGAATACTTTTATTATGCGTACAGCTAAAGAGTGGAATTCCTTGCCAGAGTCTGTATTTCCTGATAGCTACAACCTTCTAGGTAAGCGTGCTACATCGTCGACCACATCATCGCTTACCATCAGGTGAGATAGTGGTCAAGCGCGAGCCTATCAATAATAAAAACCAATAAAAAATCTGTAAAACGAGTTTATTCATCAGTTTTTTATGTAACAAATGCTTAAATACTCTCCAACTTATTTGACCATTTGTGAGGCAAGCAATTGATATTGCATTACGCATTTTACCGAATTTTGAAAACATTGGTTAGCATACCTATTTAACCATTGGTTGAGTTAACTAGAGATAAAAAACTGAGCCCCGCGATATTATGTTATATGAAGAAAAGGTGATTAATCAGATAAATTATGTAGATCATCTCATGTTTGGAAATCATGCTTTCTGTGATTACTGTTATCTTAAAAGAAAGAAAGATAAAGTGTAGCATCTCATAGAATAAAAACGGGCCCTTGCAATCCGCAAACTTTGACAGCCAATCATAACCCATCCCTACAAAATACATAATATATCAACAATAGCTGCCCACCTAGTTCCGTGGCGCTACCCACGTAGAATTAGAGCTGTTCAGTTTCTTTGTTATATGTATGTTATAGATTATATTATTATTCTCAACATATCAGCCGAAAGACGTCCACTGCTGGACATAGGCCTCCCCCAAACGTCACCATATTGACCAGTCCCGTGCGTCTCGTATCCAACGGATCCCTTCCCACAACTTTCACGACGTCATCGGTCCACCTAGTGAGAGGCTTTCAAACGCAACGTCTTCCGGTTTGCGGTCGCCAATCCAGAACTTTTCTGCCTCATCGGCTATCCGTTCTGCGAGCATTGTGCCCTGCCCACTGCCACTTAAGTTTGGCAATTCTTCGGGCTATGTCGGTAACCCTATTTCTCTTGCGGATCTCTACATTTCTGATTCGATCACGCAAGGAAACGCCGAGCGATGGCAATGAAGCGGGCTATCCTCTCCATTGGCCATTGGCTGACTGTAAGCTGTATAATGAGGCCCATTGTGAGCGACCACGTCTCAGTGCCATAGGTCATCACTGGCAACTAACACTGGTCATAGACTTTCGTTATGGGACACTGTGGTACGAGAAGGTTGAACGAGAAGATACCGCGCAACTACCCGAACGCTGCCCAGCTGAGTTGGATTCGACGGTTGACCTCTTTCTCGAAATTGTCACTACCTTACTGGATCGCTTGTCCCAGGTAGATATAGTCGTCCACAACTTCGAGTGTAGAGTATTCGACCTTGATAGGAGTGGGTGTAACATGGGCATTCAACATCACCTTGGTTTTGTTCATGTTCATCTTAAGACCCACTCTTTCGGAAGCTCTACTAAGGTCATCGAACAATATACTGAAGTCCTCCAAGGTCTCAGCCATGACCACTGTATCGTGAGCAAACCGAAGGTGAGTGATATAGTCACCTTTGACATGCCTGGGCCTCTCCAGTCCAGAACCCTGAAGACATTATTATTATTTTGATCTTTAAGTAATATAACAGTAAAGTTTCATAAAAATCAAAACAAACGTCCATCGTCACAAACTTTCGCGTTTAATAGGGGTAGGACAGCGAATAGGAACGTGTACGAACAAAGCAGAGGTGAAAAAACAAAACAAAAGCGTGGCGTAAACTGAGACGCTTTGTCCAGTGTCAATTATTCTGGTGACTGCTGGGAAGTCAATGTTTCCTCGTTGCGCATGTAGTGCCAATGTTCCGTTCCAATGTAACAGTTTGTTTCCCGTTTCTAAGCCACTTTGATTCACGTGTGAGCTTTGCTTACCTGAATAATAGCTGAAGGCATCTATTGAAAAACAGATTCTTGTGATATTTAGTTGGCAATAAAAAGTTAGAAAAAAATGTTCAATTGTAAGGGAATACTGAAATAGAACAGGATTTACATGTGACATCCACCAAAGCGCATTGGGCCCGCGTGGTGGATTACGGTCTCACAGAGAGAAGGTCTGTGTCCCCGCAGTGGGAACATTAAAAAGGCTGATGATGATGAACGTTTACTGATGATGGTGGTGACATATGGAAAGATGACAGACAAGTAATATCATCACCAAAATATTTTTCAGACGAAATTCATTCACTGCTGGATTGCACCATTGCCCCAAACGCCTCCACATATTTTATAACGGACTCCAGCGGCCCTCGCCAGATCATCGGTTCTCCAACGCTATGTTTTTCTGTTTGTGCGCTGTCACCACTGCAGATAAACCTAAGTTTAATCATAAGTATTGTGACTGTTCCTAAATGACCCTAGGCTGATAAAAATTTCGTTTTTCCTAAGATGTCCTAGACTTAGTGTTAATGTCGGCCCCTTTTTATAAAAGAGGGAACAACGCCCCGCCATCCGCGTTGCTCAATGAACTTCGTACCATCGACTGGGTAATTCCCTTCCGACAAATGAATTCCAAATTATGTTTTGTTTTGTTTTGGAATTCACAGTTATACAATTATAACTTGGAAGTGGTTTAGAAGGATAAAATTATAACTAAGGGGATATAAACTAAACTGTTATAATTAACTAACGCTTGTGTGAGAAACTCTATACACTAATGTATAGAGTATTTAAATCAAAGACCGAATTATGGTCGCGGATAATGAATTTACATTCTTGAATTACCACAAATACAAATAACTAAATTAGCAGAGAGTTTAACTCAGGAAGTAACTGGAGTTGATAATATCAACTCACCCACAGACAGCCCCCAAAAGCGCCCATCCCGCCATCATTTCGTAGTGTAATAGCTGGTAAGAAGAAATGATGAAACAAACTTCCAGCACACATTTCTGTCTGAAAGCCTTAAGGGCTAAAGAAGTCAAACAATAGTGAAGTATGAAGTTAATTAGACAAACGGATTGCAAAGTGCATCATTTGCCTAACGAAAGGAAGTTGGTAGGATCGCTACGCTTGCATTCATAAATTCGTTTAATTGAATTACATTAATTAGTTAAGTTGCAATAATCAAGATTCCCACCCGAGTGACGTGAGACCGCTTTTCAGCAGCAGGTCCGTCGTAACGTGTACTACTCGGCCTAGACTGCATTTTCTAGTGAGAATCTGCTGCGGCTCCAAGAGTACAGGCTCCCTAAGCTCTAGCATGCCTTGCCCAGTCCTAAGACAGTGGTCAGTTTTGTGCCTATTTGCCTCTTCGCCCTCGCTCGCTTTTGGATTATTAAACGCGAACGTTTCAGCCTGCCCCAATGAATTTAACTTTTCACATATATACCCCTTAACAGTAATAAAAGCTTTTAAGCAAATCAAGATAAAACCGACCGAAGATCTATGGGGAATGTCCATCAAAGCTTGTACCTCCATTATTCAGACTATAGCGCCGTACTTAGCTTTGATTTTCAATTTGTGTGTGGATCAAGGAGTCTTTCCGGATCTAATGAAATATAGTAAGGTTATACCACTTTTTAAATCCGGGGACAGTAAAGACTCAAATAATTATAGACCAGTATCCGTGTTGCCGGTTTTCAGCAAGGTATTTGAGAAGATAATGCTAAATCAAATGCTCATTCATTTTAATACGAATAACATCTTACATGATAAACAGTATGGTTTCACCAAAGGACGTTGTACAACTGACGCTGGTGTCACCCTATTAAAACACATATTTAATGCGTGGGAAGAGTCGCAGGATGCCATAGGTATCTTCTGCGACCTGTCGAAGGCGTTTGATTGCGTTAATCATGAAACATTACTTCTGAAACTTGAGCATTACGGGCTAGGTCAATCAGCGTTAAGTTTGATTAAATCTTATTTGAGTGATAGACAACAATTAGTTCAAATAAACGGTGTGAATTCGTCGGGGTTAAATGTGAAAATGGGGGTACCCCAGGGCTCAATTCTAGGTCCTTTCTTATTTTTAATATACATAAACGATTTACCCCATTTATTCGAAGGCAAACTAAATATGGTGTTATTTGCTGATGACACATCTTTAGTTTTTAAAGTAAATAGACGTACTTGTCAGGTTGACGACGTAAATAACGCGCTACGGCAGGTTCAGGATTGGTTCACTGCCAATAATTTAGTATTAAATGGTAAAAAAACCAAATGCGTAAAATTTTCGTTGTCAAATGTCAAAAGTACTGATTGTGACATTATATTAAACAAGGAAAAGCTCGAATTCGTCGATAAAACGGTTTTCCTGGGGATCACGCTAGACTCAAGGTTACAATGGGGTCCTCATTTAGTATCACTTGCGGGGCGGCTGAGTTCGGCAGCTTATGCTGTCAGAAAGATTCGTCAATTTACTGATGTGGATACCGCTAGGCTAGTCTATTTTAGTTACTTTCATAGTATAATGTCTTACGGTATCTTACTATGGGGAAGGGCTGCAGACATTGAGTCTATTTTTATTCTGCAAAAACGAGCCATCAGAGCGATTTACAATCTTCGCCGCCGTGATTCTCTAAGGGAACTGTTTAAGGACATTAACATCATGACGGTTCCTTGTCAATATATTTATGAAAACATCATGTACGTGAGAAAGAATTTACATCTTTTTAGTAAAAACGGAGACAGACATAATTACATTACTAGAAATAGGGACCAATTAGTTCAACCAGGTTTCAGACTGGCAAAAGTGGCCTCATCTTTCATGGGGTACTGTACGAAATGTTACAATAAAATTCCTCCCCATATTCTAGAACTGAATGAGACGAAATTTAAAAATTGTATAAAACGCACACTATGCAGGCAGGCATATTATAAGTTGGGGGATTATATCACTGATAAAAATGCTTGGCTCAATGCTAGTCCTGCTCCACAACCACTAGGGCGCAAAAACAAATGATATGTTTATGTTTGTGTTGTATAGACTCGATTTCTTTTAGTATTGTATAGCTGCACAGCACGTGTGTGGGTACTATGTACCCAACTGTAATTCTACCATTTGCTATACCTATGTGTCGTTCGTTGACTTGTGTGTGCCCTGGCAGTTGAGTGTGTCATGCTCTCTCAAATGTCTCTCTGATGGTGGCGCGTGTGTTGGATCATTCGGTTCCCTTCATGATGGTTGAGCTGGGTGGTGCCGATTCATGCGTCATGTTCGTGAACGGGCGCCGTCAGTTGGGATTGGTCATAACTCAACTGCTTCGGATGTTGATGTTTTTCTAGTACCTATTGTATAACTGCACAGTACATGTGTGAGTACTTTTAATACTTTATACCTTTACATAGTATAGTGTGTAGTGCTATTCTGGGTGCATTGTCCTCACATATGTGAATTTATTAATGTATGTACTCATGTACCTAAATATTGTAAAATTTTTTTTTTTTTTTAAAAGAGTAAGTATGGAGTTTCTTGTGCATTCTTCTCCATAACAAGCTACTTTCCGAATGCACGGTAGAATCATTTTTTTTTAAAAGTGTAAGTATGGAGTTTCTTGTGCATTCTTCTCCATAACAAGCTACTTTCCGAATGCACGGTAGAATCAACTTTTATTCCATGTAAATTTAAAAAGTATGGAGTTTCTTGTGCATTCTTCTCCATAACTAGCTACTTTCCGAATGCACAGTAGAATCAACTTGTATTCCATTTAAATTTAAATTGTGACATTCAAAAGTGCCGCTTGGTGGCCCAGTTGAAATAAATATCTTTTGTCTTTGTCTTTGTCTTTGTCTGCCATTTGAGCGAGACATGCTACCAGTTACACTGGACGCGGGCTATAATAAGTTGCACTCTCTCGGCCTATTCACCCTTTACTAAGACAATACAAAATTACGCAAGCGTACCGTAGACTCAGTCTTTAGCAAAACTCAATGCGAAAGATACTTGCCGTACGTCGGAGCGGATTCATTCGTCGCTTCTCATCTCCTTAAACTGCCCATTGCGTGGATTTTGGGGCCGTCAGGGACGGCAGCCATCCAATATCGTGTCTCGCTAAATAGTGACGATTTAGTAATTGCCTACAAAACGGCTTGGTGTGGTTTTAACGAGACACGTTCCCTAAGCGTCATTAGACGATGTAATTTGGGGTTCTTTGTGATGCCTACCGGCTGAAACCTACCCCCCTCCCTGGAATATGAGCGACAGCAAGTATTTCGCGAAGTGTTCTGAGCTAGACCATCTTAGGAAACAGTATATTTTAACAACTAACATTTGGTTCTCCTACGTGCTCAATTAAGAGCGGCCATATTTAGCCCATTTTATACTGAAATGAGTATTAGCGGTTCCGCCTTCCATGTATGTAATGTCAGTTAACTCTCAATAAAGGTCCTTAATCAAATGTGTAATTGTTTAGTGTATAAATGGTGAATTAGGGTATGAAAGTGTGAAAGAAGACTAAACCGCGTCCCTAAACCAAATGTTCGTGACAAATGCCTGCCAAGGATGGATTGTAGGATTGGAGGATTTATACAAGGACTCGCCAAGCTAGAATAAATAGTACATTAGTGAATTGTCCCTACCTATGTAATACAAAGATTAAAACTTACCCCATTCATACTGGCACGCACTCACACCATATTAAAGCGGATAGACTAAATTATAATTAACTTAATAATTAAACTCGTTATCACGATACGTTACAACGACTCGACTTTAGATTATTCGTTTCCAAAGCTAAATCCTATGTGTCTAACACTCTAGTATCCTCACTCGTACGTCTTCTTCCGCTCCTCAGAACCAGACCGTCCTCTCTGCCCGCCTAAAACCAAGTGTCGACCCTCGCCTCTACAAGCCCGTTCCCCATCTACCAATCTCCTTTTCAGTTCAGTTTTTTGTGCATCGCTTAATTGTTTTGGGTCTGGTTCGTGTTAGAAATCAGATATTCCAAACCTCTTTAGAATTACTTTTGTCTTGACAGCTTCCACTTTGAAAGGCAATTTATGAGCATCTTGAAAAGGTTGGGTTCGTGTTCCATAGTTTATGACATAGCCTGTCAAACCTGAAGGTCCGCGTCTCAATGTGTTCAACACATCTGGCCGGCCATGCGTAGCTTTAAAATATTAAAATATAGAGATAAATGACATGTAGTCACAGTATGTAGAATTATATACTATCCTATACATGTATGACTGATATAATATGGAGACTTACATATATGTCAATAGACTTGCAATTAATTATACGCCCAAACGTATAATGATGTCCGTAGGGGACCAATAAATCTGTCTTCGGAATAGATCTGTTAATATTTTATGGGCCCAGTGACAAAATTGATGCTTTATTTATCTTGATAAAAACGATATCATACGATATAGCTCCAATCCATACTAATATTATAAATGTGAAAGTAACTCTATCTGTCTGTCTGTCTGTCTGTTACCTTTTTACGCTTAAACCGCTGCACCGATTTAGATGAAAGTTGGTATGAAGATAGTTTGAGACCTGGGAAAGGACATAGGCTATATAGGTAGGGTAGGGTAGGGTAGGGTAGAGTAGGGTATGGTAGTGTAGGGTAGAGTATTGTAGCGTAGTGTAGGGTCGGGTAGGTTAGGGCAGGGTAGGGTAGGGTAGGGTAGTGTAGGGTAGGGTAGTGTAGGGTAGGGAAGTGTAGGGTAGTGTAGGGTTGGGTAGGGTAGGGTAGGGTAGGTTAGGGTAGAGTAGGGTAGGGTAGTGTAGGGTAGGGTAGATAAATGTTTGGTCTTTTTATGGCAAAACAAAGTTTGCCGGGTCAGCTAGTATTATTATATAGCACAATCATTCGTAAGAGATTTAGGGCACCACGAATAACATGGAGTAAAAAATCCTGTATTTTATCGAAATTAAGTCTTGTTACTTTCGTTCATGGAATTCTAGTGAACAGCTAATAGTCTGACCTGGACTATTTGTTCAAGTATGTTGTGAAATCTCTGGTTAGCTGTTGGTTATTTGAGTAGTTCATCAAAATGTTATCATCCAATTAGGTATACGTATACTTGGCTCCAGCTTTGACAACAGGCTTGTGAATATTGGGCCAGGTAACATACTGGCTGAAATTAATCAACAAATTAATATCAGTCCTTGCCAATAATGTGTTGCACCAAAGACTAGGTACGCAGGTACTGCAATAGTAACCATCGTACTCGTTGGTAACCAAGTTTGCAATATCTACCGCGAAACCACACTTTCGCACATCTTCAAATATTCCATCGATCACTGACCGACGCGTCGGGGACGTGTAAGCCCATACCTATTATACGAGGACAAACTGTCATGAATAAAACGATATTTACCAGCTGAATAAAAAAGTTCTTATATTTTTTCCCCGGCGTTGTTGAACTCCCAGTGAGGTTTAATAAGACCTTGTTATTTTAACAAGACGGGAACTATTTGATGGATGACTTATCCGGGCCGAGAGTCTTTCCACGCCTTACGAGTTTTACTTAACGCTTCTAAAACTAGGCGGACAAACTTTATCCACACTTAAACTTTCTTAAGTGTTAATCGATCATCGCTGGTCAATGATCTGTAAATTTCTCATTACATTTTTGCGTACTATAATGTTATAATACTGTAAAGACGTAATTCCTCTGAAAGCAATCATTTGTGTCTTATGTCCTTCAAGAACAAAAAGCTTTCAGTTATAAAGGATATCCTACAAAATCTCGAAAGTAGTTCACAGAAAATAGTTCGGCAGGCTTATTACGAATCTTGCAAGAGCAAAACGATAGCGTTTTTTGCACAATAATTGCTCTTCAATACAGAAGTTTTAGAGTTTTTCGTTGTTTTTT
Organism: Orthosia gothica; assembly: GCA_949775005.1. NCBI lineage: Eukaryota > Metazoa > Arthropoda > Insecta > Lepidoptera > Noctuidae > Orthosia > Orthosia gothica. The sequence continues at coordinate 22,534,135 of OX459037.1, forward strand.
AGAAATAAGTGCATTTGACAAACAGCGAGCGATTAGCAAACGATTGTGTAGAACATACCATACCTACAATGTAAGTAATTCCGAGTTTTATGACATAAAGCGTTAGATCGCGCGATGATTGTTGATTACCGTTTCTTACGTAATAAGCCTGCCGGCAACACGAAGTTACGTCAATCGATAGATAACTCATTTGTCAAAATAGTTCCTCTAGTTTCGACACATGAGCGAAAAAAGTCTAAGAAAAACCCGTTCCATTTGGCTCAACCGAAATCACTTGAAGAACTCTACATAAACAAAAACTTTAAAATGTTAGTGAAAATATCCTTCTCCAGGCACAAAAAGATTGAACAAAGAAGGCAGCAGCACAGTGCGCTGGCAACTGGACATAAATCGTCCGTAAACTTTACTATCACCACGTTTTCCTTTTATATTTTTGGATACTATGACAAAAGCATTTTGGCGTATTTTAGAATGAAATGTGCAATATTTTATGAATTCAACTGTGGTTTTAGCCGATACAGTGTAGTGTTGCATTGTGGCGTGGAGTTTTATGGGTAGCTTGTAATAATATACATGCATGGGCTCGTGTGTGGTGGTTCACGGCTCATTAGGTTCATATCGTGGGCTCCCCGGCCTCGGTGCGCGATGCGGTGCAACTAGAGACGGATGCATAACAACTTCGTATAACGTATCCCGCTTTCCCCACTCATTAATATTAATTTCCGTGAAGCCAGCGTCGTAATCTTGAGGCACTAGAAACTTACATGTGATATTAGACTTACATTCGATATTAATAGATGCCATTGTCTGAAAGCTGAACTTGTTATTATGAAAAGTAATTTAAAGTAGCTTTTTCTTTTTCATTTTATATCTAAAGCATGATTGAATCACTGAAAGCTTTCTGCTATTGTTATTGTCAATAATGTGCTTAATATATCAAGAGTAGTATCTAAACTTTTTTATTACATCTATTCAAAAAGAGGTAGTTTATTCTTCGTAAACAGGGACTAAAATAGCTTATTTATCCCTAGGGACTAAAAGTGATTTGAAGTTGGAATGTGGATATTGTTAGTATATGTTCCAAACAGCAAAGAGATGAATCACAAATCATGCTGTCCAAAATAGGATTACATCGCTAAAATCGATTACGACGAATGTATGAGATGAATGGCTAATGAGTGAATGAAATTCTATTTCGGACCGCTCGGGAACATTTTATTAACCCCCGCCGAAAAAAAAGGGGTGTTATAAGTTTGACGTGTGTTGCTGTGTATCTGTGTATCTGTGTATCTGTGTATCTGTGTATCTGTGTGTCTGTCTGTGGCACCATAGCGCCTCAACGGATGAACCGATTCTGATTTAGTTTTTTTTGTTTGAAAGGTGATTTTGTCGAGAGTGTTCTTAGCTATGTTTGAATTAAATCGGTTCAGCCGTTCAAAAGTTATGCGCGTTTAACTGTTTGAATCGGGGTGTTTTCGCAAGATAAATGTGCGGGGGTTTTTAAATTTTGAAATTTTACTTGTTGAACAAGTGACTGGCTGGAAACCGCGCGCGGGCCAAATAAAAAAAATATCTACAACTGTAACGGATGGTACTAATAAAATTGTTACGATGCACTGCAATAATTGTTCAAATATAAACATTAACCTCTAATTATTTTCAGGTTATGTCTTATGGTTCCTAATTGTATGTTAATAAATAAACGTGACGTTCTTGTTCATAACTTGCACTTACTTATTTTCTCATAGAGGGTGATAAAAGGTAGAGTGTCTACCTCGGGAGCAACGTGATGTACTTTGAATCCCTCGCTGCGCTCTCGATTAAAAAGTTGTTTGCTCCCTAGATAAACAATCTGCTATTGTTAGAATCTGTATTATCAGCTAAATCCTTCCTACTGCAATATAAACCACTTTACTTACCCTTTACTTCAATTCTCATTATTATGTAGCGCAATGTTCAACAAAAAAGTTCAAAAACAAATGAAAAGTTATGAAGGAACTCGAGTACCGGTTGAAGAAGACTTTTAAAAAAAGAAAATATTTTTGAATTTCTCAGTTGAACTTTTTTATTCAACTATGACTTCATTCTTTAAATATTCTTTTTAATTTGGAAAGTTAACTGAACAAAAAACAAAGAGCAACAGGTATTACACGATGTTTCTTCGTGTCTAGAGAACATTATAAAAAGATGAGTTATTTTACGTAAAACGATACAGTTATTTGGAACACTCCATTCATATTAAATGAGACCCTATCAATTTGTTTAGTAAATTGATATATTTCAATAAATATCACTCAGAATCAAGAGGATCGCAAAATATATCATCATCATCATCAGACTTTTAATGTTTCCACTTCTGAGACACAGGCCTCCTCTCTGTGAGAGGGAATGGGCCGATGGTACATGTCTTTGAATTTTGGTTATAGGACGTTTGCCTTCAGCGTTTCGAGAGCAGTGGTGATGAAATAATACTCTCAAATGAAAGCACCTGCCTGTTTCTATTTCATGCATACTGCGCAACTACGGGGAGTTAGAGCAGTTATGTGGGTCTCCAATCCACTAAAACTCCACGGTGTCCTCTTGTGCCGTTTATGGCAGGAACACGAGCACGCGTTAGCGCTCATCCGTCGCGGCCGTTACCACTGGGCCACCACTGCTCAAAATAATATAAAATGGTTATAACTTAACATAGAAGAGGTTAGTCGACTTCAACATCATCATTATTTCAGCCAAAAGGCATCTACTGTTGACCAAAGGCTTCCCTCAAGTATCGTCACATCGACCGGTCCTATGCGTCTTGCATCCAGCAGATTCCTGCAGCCTTAACTAGGTCATCAGTCTACATTGTCGGCTTATATTATTTAAAAGATCCAACCGATATCAAATAAACAATAACTATTTTTAGTAACCCATATCAAGGTAACCTCATTATTAGGTCAACAAATTTGATATAATTAGGTATCATTGATAGAACAAGAATAAACGAAATTAACAGCATTATCGAAACAAACTGTCATAAATAATTTAAGAAATAATTACTTGATCGAAACACATAAAGTATCCGTAATTATGTGACTGATTGTTTGTTTTATAAAAAAATAACTTTAGTTTTATTCGAAATCATTTAACGCTGTATAATTTAATAATAATATCATAATTTATCATCGTTTTATCGCACGTCGCTTAGTTTACGTTGACGCATAATTTTCAAATTAATCTAGGGTACATTTTGCTACAATTTAATCAAATGCAAATAGAAATGGAATCAAATATGTGAAAGGCGATAAAATATTGGCGAAAAAAGATCGAATAACTTCGAAAACAAAAGAAAAACGTTCCAATGTAAAGAAAAACAAAAGAAATAAATTAGTATTTTACAAGTAGGGCGCTGTCAGAAGTTGTGACGTTTTACTTTACAGAGGGTGATCGTAGGCATATGGGGTGGGTCTTTCACAGCTTTGAAAGCGTTAGTAAGCCATGTTAAATCCTTGGCGTTATGCCGGCTTAGTGGATTTATTTTATTACGTTTACTTATTCAACGGTTAGATCGGGCTATGATGACCGTCCGCCACGTTTAGAGGCTACTTAGTTAATTAAATGTAACACGAATGACTGGCCCTGTGTACTATCTAATGTTTATCTGTGATGACATCACTAAACCGGATAGCTTTAGAGCTATTAATGCTAAGTTCTGAGCTTGTTGTATGGGTTCAATTACTGTGATTGAAACATGCTCGTTTTTGATGAAATGTTTCGTAAATAAAATGTATAATGTGGAAATATTTGCCAGACAAGAACATTTAAAATGGTTTTAATAGGTACTTACCTATAAACATGGCGTAAGAAAGTCATAGATTCTAGACAATTATAACTTTTGCTAGTAGGTAAAATGTCTGTCGCGATTTTTACTTCGTGATATAGATAAAATCCTTAAGGTGTATATGTAACTACCGATTCATAATAAACAATGTTATGTTTTATATTAAGTTAACATCATTAAAATCAATTGAATTCTCATACAATGGGTCGAATTTCACGAACAAAGCATAAATGCCAAACAAAATTAAAATGTGAAACCCAGTGCATTCACCCTTTAAACCATTCACTCTTTAAACCATTCAAAATGATGTAAATAATAGCTGGAATACTCTGCACACATGTTTAAATTGAAGTTTAAACCTACGCAAATACGGTTTTCAGTATCTAGATAACCGCTTTATTATGAAATGTTTGTTAGTAGATTCAGCTCACAAACGAGACAATATTAGAATTGACAAATAAATGCAACGTGTTGTCAGACTCACAAACGATATTTTGGACAATTTCGTTGAAATCTCAATCTATTTTTTACCAACAGCGCTACTAAAAAGATAAAACTACTGTCTACAATTGGTTTTAGAAATGAAGTTACGAATAAATTTGTTTTTATTTAGTTCCCAGATTTTTAAAGTTCCGTACCTACATGAATGTTTCATACATTTTCCGATGCATTTTCCAGTTCCTTACAACAACTTTAGTCTAACTTCGTGGATAGAGTGTATGCTCCATCTTCTGTAGTCTTAAATATGACTTTAAAGTAATTCTGTTGTAACGTAGTACATTATACACACATTATTGTATCAGCTGGGAGAGCACACGCTCTGTGAACTCGTACGCCTCTTTTCAATAAATTGCGTGCCCTGGAGGCTGCATTATCAAGCTCAGCTTTGTCTCGGTTATCTTTCAACTTTGCCATGTATAAAGAACGTTTAGTAAAACATGTGAAATGCGAAAATTTATAATTTTAATATCTTTCTCAAAAGAGTTTTCTTTTGTAACGTTATCTTTATTAAAGCATATTATTATTGTTTCAGCGCGTCACGCTTCGTTAGGTTCGTTCACCCACATGTTTACTAACTCCTAAAACACGTGTACACAAAAGGGACGGCAATAAAAAATCAAGGTAAACTCTCCAACTCGAGGGACTTAATTGCTCTATTTCCACTCAGTATCAAAGGTACTCCGACGCAATTACGCTCACCCAGGCAATGCGTTCTCTCTCACTCCACCCCGCTGCGATTAAACGATTCAATTTTCGAAGTGGCAAACATTAATGAAGAGTCCCTCGTCTATTTTACGCTCAGCAAGCATAAATTTGGTGGCGCGGAAAAATATCACTGAATTTGTGAAAAATATTTTCTTTTAAACCAACAGAAAGATTGATTTCGTGGATTCATTCATTTCTCTGTTTCCGTAACTTTATTTAGTATGTTACCCTCAGTGTGAAACTTTAATGGAGGCACTTCAGAATAAATCTTATGATTTATTGCCAAATGATATAAAAGTGGATACAAGTAAAATTAACTTAACACGTCGACATCATTCTGTGGCCGGGGATTTTCCAAATGTAATCTAATTAGTTTCCCTCTCTGAAATAATTCTTTAATCTTGGGAAATAAAGCTTTTCCACAATTAAGTCAATCACGCTTGTTTAACTCGATTTTCTTTTAAGAAACCTATTACAGGCCGCAGGGACCATTCCCGGGAAGAGGCTAGGGCGGACTGAATTGCTCCGAGGTAAAACCAGTCAATTTAAATGTTAAAAGAGTTTCATTTAAAAAAATGTCAATGCAAATGACGCCGCAGGAAAGTTCTTTATTAGCATACTGACTTAAATCTAGATACATTTTCCGGCCGAAATAATAAAGGTAAGAATAATATAGCAATTTCATGTCTTTAACTTAAAACAATTTCATGGTAGTTAAGTAATGGCTCAATTAGCAATTCTCAATACCACCCGATAAATGTAAAGTTTAATTTGGAAATTCAAATCAACAAAAGCTGTTTATGCCAAGTGTTTGTCCTATTACAAAGTAATTTTAGGCAAAAGGTAAGGAATTATGATAATCCAAATCATACTGAATTAATAAAGACGTCTCTGAAGATAACAGAGGAATTCGAAGTAGAATTATATTACGTGGTACAAAGCTTTCAGGCGCTCCGTTTGCGCCATGTTTTTTGTTGCCGCTCTCTAATAGCTTGATGATATAATAATGACTCACGAGGCCGACGCAAACATCTTCACGAATAAAAGAAAAAAGATCAAAAACAATACGAGAGGAGAGGAGTACTTCCTTAGTTCCTTTCTCGGTGGCTTGCCTGTGCTTTGTCCGCACTCCGGCTAGTAGTTACACTTAATTAATGATTCTCCTATATTGATAACTTCTGAACAATGTAACATTGAGATAAAACTGCAAGTTTTGTCTCCCAACAATCCTTTCTAAACATGAAAATACATACGTAAGGCAAATCTTGGTTCTCTTATGTTTATTTTAGAAAATAGTCTTTGCTTCTACATATTCTACGTAATATTTGACTAGAATCAGAATTGTATGAGACCTTGGAAATGCAAATAGCTCGACGTACACAATATTTATTTGTGTTATCAGTTTCTTGATATTGAACTGGCTATATAGGTTTGCTTTAAATATTCAAACAAGCACTTTAGTTAATTATATATCTTTATTCAGTTTGGTATACATGTGTGTTGGTTAGCGATTTATTTCAGCATTTCCCTCAACCGTTGGCGTATAATCTTGCCCCTGGGGTTTCTCGGCATTTCTTCAATGAACCTAACACCGCCTCTTAATTGCATAAACGGTGCCACCTGAAAAATTAAACAATTTTAATGAGTCAATGAGCGTTTTCGTTTAGTTAATTTGTACCAATGTTGGCTCTACTTTGTTGAAGTAGTTATTCGTATTTGAGAGGGCAGTTATTTTTGTTACAGGGATTTACAAGCCTGTTATGGTTCACTTATATGTCAGTATATGTTTGTGAAATTTAAATAATAGATCAGGCGTAAAGTCATTATGGTTGAATGTGTTTCACACAAATTGTAAGTGTATGTTTTTTTTCTTCAATCTGATGCAATCTGTCCATTTATTAACATTTGGTATCTGTTTTGTTATAATAATTTAGTCATGCTTGTTAAGCATACACTGGTGCATCCACATCAATCCATGGTAAGCTAGCTGTCTTGGTATCAAGTCTTGTGGGGTCTGTCTTTTAAGCCTTCTGAATGTCTTGATTTTCATCAAGTTTGGTCGTAATCTTATTATTTCACTGACGACCTACGTGACTTTGACCTTTTGGTATTTTATGTTACGATGCAAGCTATCATTAGTGTGGTGTATCATGGTACATACATTCATTATATAATCCTCAACAATTTTAATGGAATCAATAGAGACGACAACGATTGGATAACGTTAGGAGAATGAGTACGGAAAATCACCGTCGTTATGCAAAACTGTAGATTGGGTGTTCGACAAAATTTTGTATCAAGAAGGTTTTAGTTTCCAAATTCTCAGTCCGCCGTTGAACGGATTACCGGATTATCAGAGCCCGAGCCAAATTCTGTTTTACATTTTCTTATTATTGTTAACAAAGGCTTAGTTTTCATAACAGTTGATAATGTTACCTTATCTTGTACTATGAGATACTTTCACAAGAGTGTGCCGAAAGAAATGTTTCTCAGAAATAAAGGCTCTATTGTAAATATTATTCAATACTCAGAACTTGTAAGTTATTCCTACATTACATATTAAATAATGAATAAAATTAGGTATGACATGCTGATACGTCTTCTATCAATCAAAATAAGTTAGAAACTTATTTTAAATAGTTGAACTAGGTCTTGATAAATAACTAAGTGAAAATATTATAGTTCATTGAAAAATGGAGTTTCTTGTCTGTTCTTCTCCGTAACTTTTCCGAATGGACGGTAGAATTAAACCACTCGACCGTCCAACCGACCGAATCGAAAAAGTCAATTATATACGTATACAAAATACTAACAGTGAAAACGCAAACAAATTTGGTCGCAAAATAAACCAATTTTTATAAATTTTAAACAAATATCTCACGAAATCGTCGTGTTCTACGAGTATGGCAGGAATCTATATCGGACTTTTCTTTGATATCGTGATATAGATATTTATTTGAAGATATTTATTTAAAAAAAATCGTTATTGTTTTCCAGTGCGCATTCAGAAAATTTATAAAACAAATGATCAGCAGGTCGCGTTCACAACTCTAGGTAATCTAACTTTGATGCCCGTATATTATTACAAGTACTAACATTAGATATGGCATGAAAAAATAAAAACGTTTGCGATCTTTGGTTACAAAGTGATTCCGGGAATATTTTGATAATATTCCTACGTAAAAAGTTGTTCAAATGTTGACACGATATTTATTTAATTCTTTTTGTTCAACATTTACTTCTAAAATCAACAAGTTAACATATACATATTTCCTTTGAAACCATACCTCGGCAGCAACGTAATCAATCAACTCCTTTTCAGTAACTTGTACACCTGGTTGCTTGACAACGAAGGCAGTTGGTTCTTCTCCGAAAACACGCACTGGTTTACCCACCACACCTGCTTCCCGTACCCCTGGGTGAAGTTGTAGAATGGTTTCCAGCTCCAGTGGAGCTATCTGGAAGGAAATCGAGGATTAGAAGACAATGTATTCGTGTATTTTTTTCTTGTTTTATTTGTGTATATAGTGTATGTATTTATAGTTTGTATGTATATCTTTGTTTTTATTTTTGTTGTATTTGAATAAATATAACCAAATCGTGATTTATTCTTGACTAGATTTTGCCAGCGGCTTCGCCTGCGTTATTGTCGAAAATTATTATAATTCTGAGGCCTTGGTGTGAGTTTATACTCACGCTCAATCGCGTAAACGTAAACGTCAATTTGTATTAAAACTGGATAAGCATCGTCTGGGGAGGTAATGGGAAACCTCCTTTTTGTATACATTTTGACATAAGACATCGTTTATGTTATCACGAGTGAGTACCTTAAAATCTCGAAATAAGCACACTAAGTTCTGTTGTTAATCTTGGGTGTTAAGCATGAGTTTGGTAATAAAGAAAAATTTTTGGTCGTAACTTAAAAAAAATTGGAAGTAATAAAACTAGCCAGATATTGCCATTTCATTGTAAGGTGTAACAGGGAAACGCGGTTCAAAAAACATCAAATAAAAATACATATCAGTGTTTCAATAAAATGATGAAAGTAACAAACAAAAAAGAGACGCAATAAAAGGAACAACCATAAAAGAACATAGTAATTCATATATTCGTAATAAGCCTCGGATCTAGAAATGCGTAGATAATACGACGTAAGCCCACGAAGACAGGATTTCTCAAGATGAAAAGGTGTGGATCGTATTTCGTGGACAGCGTTAGTTCCAACTAATATTATCTACAAAAACCTCGTCTTATTGCTAGAATAAGACACGATATATATCTTTTTGCCAGAGTCCGGCTTGTGATGTCGACATTTTCTCGGAATGACTTAGTTACGCTTTCCTTTTTGTAATCTAGGAACATTTTCAAAGGTAAGTAAGGTGTCGGAGAGTATATAATTTTTTACACATTCAGATTATATAGGGCAAGCTTTTATTTACACTTACCTTGTCTATATTATTATCTTTGAGTGCTAATTTATGTCCTAATAGAACTGGAACTTGGGAGAAGCCTTTGTCCATAATATTGAAAATCTTGCGCATGTTGATGAAGACAAAAAGTTTACTCTTCTGTACGAAACACAACAACAAGTACCACTAATACTATCTTTAAGGGAAATCAAGCATTCTGTGGCAATGCGATGTGTGCAATTTCTGTGGAATTAATTTGTTTATCTTTCTTTATTTCTAAAACTTCAATGCCATAGATAAGGTTTTTTTAAAGCTGTAATATAATTTGCACGTTATCATCAACAAATTTCATTATTATACGACTAACCTTGTACCCGTCATACGCGATAATCTCCTTCAGTCTTTCAACGACATAAAAGTACTTGTCTTCATCATAATAACCCAAGTCTCCGGTTTTGAAGAAGCCATCTTCATCCAAGTAATTTGAAGGTGGCATGCCGATGTAACCTTTCATGAAAACTGGACCTCTCAAGCATATTTCGCCGCGTTGGTTCGTACCCACAGTTTTACGGGTTTCCGGGTCCACAACCTGCGTAAAGTATTGGATGTGTTACTTAATATCCAAAGTAGGTAGAGGCTGAGAAGACTTAGAAGTCGAATTGGTCTATATTTACGTTTTGCCTTCTGTTGTTATCAGCAGCTCTAAAGTTATCAATGTTAGGTGAATAAATATGAATTACACCGAATGAACTATACGAGTGATGTCATCAAAATACAATTGGAGTAAACATGCTTCGTTTGTGCACAAAGTAATCTTTGTACAGTGGGTATTTCAGAAAATAAAACAAAATGGACAAGGAAAACTCTAACAAAACTCAACAACAATTCAGCTTATTTATAACATACCTTTAAAGTGATACCAGGTGAAGCCATACCGACACTGCCAGACTTGGGTCCCTTTGTGCCCCAGCTTTCAGAAGTCAACTCTCCCGCTTCGGTCATTCCATAGCCTTGTAAGATATTCACAAGCTTGGGAAATCTATAATGGTAACAAAACATTGAATAAGGGCCGGTTTCTGAATTGAGTATTTAGAATTAAGAACGTATCAAACCCTATTTGATGTCTCAGTCTGACTGAAATTTATGCTATAGTAGTTTGGCAAATATTCCACTTCAAATTACTAATTCATAAATCGGGGGTCAACTTGTTATTTACAGTCATTTTTTAAACAACTAGTTAATTATAGGGTTTAAAATAGATGTCTAATTGGACGCACGGTTGGCGCAGTGATTGATAGTTGTTTCGACTCTGGGTGTTTGTGTATGTGTAACATGCTTGTAAACGAACCCAAGATACAAGAGACATTATTATTAATTAACTCAAAAGTGTTTAACAAGGAATATTCAATGACTTTTCCTCGCTTTAAATTGAAAATTATCCAAAAATTAGATGGAATTAAAACAATTACAAAAACATTAAAACGTCTAATTATTCACAAAAGGTTTATAAACCGTAAAATGAATGACACGATAAAAATAATCGATACTTGCCTATTTTTGACCTTTTGTATCGTCTTATTATGAAGAGGCGATGATCGAGAGTATATAATTTTGAGTGAATCGAGATTATATTTGTCTGCTTCCTTCGTCTTTGATAAGTAGCAAACAAAAGACGGTACTATAAAGGCGATGTTAACCTGCAAAATTATATAAAGAGAACAAAGATTAAATCTCGGATGCCCACATAAATAGGACGATACAGAGGATGGGAAGGTATTGGGTATATACTTCCGTACCAACTGAAACAAAACTACCTCAATGTTTTGCTTATAAAAAAACAGGATAGGAATATTTAGAGATCTCAAATGAGTTTAAGAAGTCCTTGTGCATATTTTTTAAGGCAGCATGTTTGGAGTTACGGAAAAACCTGTTTCGAAGTTTTATTTAGTTCAACACAATTTGTCTACATTTTCTTTCACTTCTTTCATAAGTTTTAAGAAAGTAATGTTTATAGTTATTTTTTCCAGGTGCGACGCTACGAAATAATTTCATACCTATAAATTCCATTTCTTGTAACATTCAATTTTTAGATTCTGAAGGACGGAAAAATCAAACAAGAAAATAATAATGTTTACTACTAAGATATCACATTATCGTCATTCATTATTTAGCAACAAATAAAAAACATTTTAACAATAAAATTAAACCGACTTCAAAAACAAAACACTAAAAAGCGAAAAATGAATAAAATTTGTTTTGGAATTCGGTTTATTTTTTTTGTTAAACTGTTGCTTTTTGTTTTTCTCTTTTTAGTTTTGGTAGGTACCTCATATTATCATGAAAATCATTTATAGCCAGAGTACATCTCATGACGATTCCAATAAGCCCAAACACGACCAGGATATATTGTTTTATTACAGAGTTCCAGTATGTACCTACCTACCTTTCGGCTTCATCATCAGATCAGTTTGATGATACCATATTTATTTATATAAAGGTATTTGTTTCTTCATAGTCGCTTAACTATTCGAGATATCTTATACCCGTGACATACTTATCATTAAGGAGTTCCCTTGCCATCTGTGGTCTTCGTCATCAGTTTCACTTCACCAAATCATACTTTCTGACTGCAAATGCTTGCCATGTTGTAACGTTACGTTAAACTCAGACACGGTATTAAAATAAAAGAGTTATTAAAAAAATAAACTTATAAAAGGATATTAAAATAGTAGTGGCCGTGCGCGTCTCTATAGAATTGTCTGATGCAGCTCTAGCACCACATACCGGACTGGCACATCGATTTTATTTAGCAATAAAAGTACACTTAGTCCAAATGCTATTTATTTATAGTTTTTCTAGAGGTTTGAACCACATTCTCATACTGAATATAAGAGTTTAGAGAGTTTGCAGATTAGAAAATACTCATTGTAATACTAAGTGCAGGAAACAGCCTTTCAGCGTTCAGTCCAGAATCAAAACTAAAAAGCTGACGCCCGTTTTTCCTCATTCTGTCATATCTTCTAAATTTCAAATTCAAATCTCAATTAAGAAATCAAGACCAGAACGAATAAAAATTGGTTTATAGAGGGGGGCTGTCTGCCAGTGCCCTTATTATATTGTACAACTAGCTTAAGGAAGGTCAAGTCCATGGTATATTATGTCTACGGCTTAAGAAAATAAAATAGACAGACAGATGTCAGATCAAATGGAAATTTCAGAGTATAAAATATTCCAAGATTTTACAAATTAGCAATATAAATTAAGTTGTGAATACAAATCAATCAGAGATAACTAAAAATATGCTTTTCAGGTGTTAACAGTATCAAAGAAAAAAGGCCAAGTGCGAGTCGGACTCGCGTACGAAGGGTTCCGTACTTGGTAAATTGCGGTTTACGATTTATGACGTATTAAAAAAAAACTATTTATTAGATCTCGTTCAAACCAATTTTCGGTGGTAGTTTACATGGTAATGTACATCATATATTTTTTTTAGTATTATCATTCTCTTATTTTAGAAGTTACAGGGGGGGGGGACACACATTTTACCACTTTGGAAGTGTCTCTCGCGCAAACTATTCAGTTTAGAAAAAAATGATATTAGAAACCTCAATATCATTTTTGAAGACCTATCCATAAATACCCCACACGTATGGGTTTGACGGATTTTTTTTTTTTTAGTTTCAGTTTCAAGTATGGGGACCCCCAAAATTTATTGTTTTTTTTCTATTTTTGAGTGAAAATCTTAATGCGGTTCACAGAATACATCTACTCACCAAGTTTTAACAGCATAGTTCTTATAGTTTCGGAAAAAAGTGGCTGTGACATACGGACGGACAGACAGACAGACAGACAGACAGACAGACAGACATGACGAATCTATAAGGGTTCCGTTTTTTGCCATTTGGCTACGGAACCCTAAAAATGATTCACATGAGTTGATACAATAACAAAAGATAAAGTAAGGTGTGGTTTGTATAGTGTAATAAAACATAAATATACTAAAAGATGTTGATCTGTAAATCAGAATACCACAATGTTGATGAACATACCAAAACAGCAATATGTGTGCCTATAAAATTTGAAGAGTTTCCTCGATTTCTTCGAGATCCCTTCATCAGATCCTGACTTGATGACCATGGCACTACCTGGGAAGTATACCCTTTCAAACAAAAGAAGTATTTTCTAAATTGGTCCAGGCGTCGTTTAGTAATCGGGGAACATACACAAAAAAGGTACCGACGAATTGAGAACCTCTTCCTTTTTTTGAAGTCGGTTAAAAATACACACAAAAACTGGCACACAATTGAAACATTTTTATAAATAATAATTAAAATTAAAAATCTTTTTGAAACAAGCTTTTTGAACTGAATTGTAAAATAAATTGTCAATACAAATCCGATGAGCCCAAACACGATAGTCCTGTCATAACCGGTTGAGGTGTGGCTATTGATACCTTCCGGCTCTATCATTAGACTAGTGCCACAGTACCATACTATTTCAATGTTTCCAAAGTTAAATACGAGTAAATACGCAAATTTTAACTTAATCGGATGCCAAGAAGTGCTTGAAAAATGGATTACTAAGTAGTTGCTGGAAACACATACGAAAGCTAGAAGACTGATGAGGATGCGACCGACGAACCAAGAAGCCGTCGATTGCAATATATCGCGATGGATAAATGAGCTTGTTTTATAAGATAATCTATATATATATATAATAAAAATCTTTTGAACAAAAAATACTACCGAATTTCAAATAACAAGAATTACAAAGTGAAAAATTACTTTCATTTTGGAAGTCAGTGTCTGTGGTAGGTACCATTTTTTGCGTTATGGACACCCACTTCCAAAAAGAAAGTTATTTTTTTATTTTATATTTTTTTTATATGGAAGTCGGTAGTATTTTTGTGTAAAAAACTTTTTTATTTTTCACTGTTTTGTTGTTTTACTCGTAATAGGCAAGTGGTTTAGTAAGGTACCTATAATGCCAGAATAGATTACCCGAATATCAAGAAACTTGAACATAACCGGTGAAATAAGAGTGTACCAAGATGATCTATACACATCTGCGAATCCCTTTAAAGCGTACTAGCGTGATGTTATGTTATGAAATGGTATAAACAATAAACAGAGATGCGATTGTAGCAATCCCGAGGGATTTGCCGTTATTTATTGAAGAGTTCTGTTGTATATCTCCGAAGTTCTCCATCACATATTCACCAAATTTAGGGAATAGGATAGGTATGGCAGGTAGGGCAGGTAGGGCAGGTAGGGCAGGTAGTGTAGGTAGGGTAAGTAGGGTAGGTAGGGCAGGTAGGGCAGGTAGGGCAGGTAGGGCAGGTAGGGCAGGTAGGGCAGGTAGGGCAGGTAATGCAGGTAGTGCAGGTAGGGCAGGCAGGGCAGGTAGGGCTGGCAGGGCTGGCAGGGCAGGTAGGGCAGGTAGGGCAGGTAGGGCAGGTAGGGCAGGTAGGGCAGGTAGGGCAGGTAGGGCAGGTAGGGCAGGTAGGGCAGGTAGGGCAGGTAGGGTAGGTAGGGTAGGTAGGACAGGTAGGGCAGGTAGGGTAGGTTGCGTTCGTCTAGCTACGCATCGAGATAATTAATTATGAAATTTAAACCCATGAGAATACATTCTGGTTGGGTATTAAAATATTAGTATAATATCACGTCTGTATTCCCCGAAAGGTTTGGCAGAAGTAAATCTATAGTACGTACACTTTTTTTTACAAAATTTCTCCAGTTAAGTTTAAGTATACTACTAGCGGCCATGTTGGTACTAGCGGCGATCCTATTGCCATCAACCGGGTACAAGTCTAGTGGACTCCAGACTGCAACTAAGAAATTCCGGATGGAAAAACCATTTTTTCCTGAACTTGGCAAAGTGGCAAGTGTTTTTATTTTATTTTTATTTTATTTATTCGGGCAAACAAACAATTACACATTAAGAATTACAAAAATTAAGGATACAGAAGTGATACAAATGCGAAATCAACCACGTTCTCCATAGATAGCAATGAGACAATTAAGTAAATTATAAGATTAGCGTTGTACACAATAAATAAAAAAGAGGAATATTAATAGTAAAGTATGAACAACACAAAACGTAAAGCCATCGATAGTGCCGCATAAGTGGAACAACATTATCACATTAGTTTTTCACTATGTTAAGTAACATGAGTCTAAACTTTCCATGTGGTAAAGCAAACAGATCCAAACTGCAGATGTTTTTAATAAAAAAGCTCGTAAGGCAACGAAGAGGCGCACGCAAGCTGGCATTAGTACGACTGGAAGTAGTGGCGAATACAGGCCGTGCGCGCACCTCGCGTCCCTGGCATGTTCTGGGAACTATATGACAAAACTTGTTACCAATTTCTAAACAGTCAGAGTTATTGCATAAATCATACAAAAATGTAGTTTCAAGAAAAGTAAGCCTTAAACTCAAAGAAAACAGATTATATTTCTTATGTAACTCACTATAAGAGAGATAACAACTTTTTAAGATCGAATATGACTGTACATCGATGAATATACATCGATAATGCATAGACTTTAAAAATTTACGTTATATGCTTTCTACACACTCAATATATTTATTGTTCGAAGGGATTCCACACAGGTACCGCATATTCCAACTGAGACCTAACTAGTGATCGATAGAGATATAAATATGTACTAGGGTGCTTAAACTCCGTAGATCATCTCATCACAAGGCCGTACATGCGATAAGCATTATTGTCAATTTTATTAACATGTGCGTCTAAGTGCAGTTTATCGTCAAGTAATATTCCCAGGTCGCGGATCAAACTCTCCCTTGCCAGAGCTTCACTGTGTAGCATAGGGATATTTAAATATATTTTTACTTTTAGTGAAGCTTATACAACAACTTTTAGAAATACTGAGTTAGAGTTTGTTTTTAGTGCAATAATCTGCAAGATGATTGAGGTCTTTTTGAAGCAGTTGACAGTCAAGAATAGTTTTGATAGGACTTTTTTATGGGGACAATCCCACCGCACTATTCCCAAACTACTGCAACTCTTGAAAGCCAGAATCAACAATGGCGACCACCAGAAAAGCGCCGAGGCAATGAAGCTCGACGAAGTTCCGGAGAATGAATTTAACTGTCTTGGATCCCGCAACGAAATTAATCAGAAAAGAATAATGGAGGAGTAGGAAATATATAAATGTCCACTTCCCTCCATATCAAGCAGGAGACAGAACAAACAAGACCAATAGGCACAAATGGTCGTTTACAACTGGGATAAGCCCAGTTGCCTAGCACCACGGATAAAAAATTAGCATGAATATATATTAATGGGTATATTTGATTCCAATAATAGGTATGGCAAAAACGCTTGAACGCACGGAAATTTGTTCTGGTTTCCGCAAGGTCCGTATAGTAAACAACTCCTGAAGCAGCCTGTACATTATTCAACATAATATTACATTCATTCTGCCAAAGAATACACTCCCATAAGATATGATGAGCAGATTGTACATATTCGCAGTAAGATGTAGAACACTGACATAAAGGCGAGGCAACGAGCTTGAAAGAAAATAATTTACTTTTAAAGTTACCATGTCCTGTGAGAAATGGGGCAAAACACTGATCCACTTCCAGCCACGTGCTGGCCAGCCGCACGCGAACGGATGGAAAGAATTGATGGAGGTGTCGGCCCTTGATGGAATTATCCCACCTACATTGCCATTCGGATAAAAGTTCCTCCCAGACGACAATAAGTGGTTTAAATAATCTAGAGATTTTCTCACGTCACAAGAATATCAAAGCCAAACGCTGACTTTGAAGTAATTTACGTCGTACCGCCCCTATGGTGGCCCTATCAGCCCAAACAGGCGCCCCATAGCACATACAACCCAAGTAAGTAGCCCCCATAAATAGTTTTAAAGTTAAAAAAGACAGACCCCACGTAGATTTAGATATTCTTGTTAACACATAGAATATTTTTTTTGCTTTTTCACCGACTATTTTAATATGATCTATAAATGCAAAATTCCTCTCTAACACTAGACCAAGATAGCACACTGACTGCTTTCTTTTTACGGAAACGTTATTAAATATAATAGTAGGACACGATTTAAGATTACCCTTCAAAATGAGTTGATACGTTTTGTGTGGAGCAAAGGTCAGACGGTTTCGATCGCCCCACTGAGATATTAATCGTAGGCAAGTGTCAGCCAAGTTTTCGAGTCCAGCTCACTTGATTGAATGAGCAGAAGACCGTCGTCCGCGTAACCGGTTAATGAACAGCCGCTAGGAAGCGGAATAGCGAGGAAAGCATCAAAGCCTAAATTCCATAAAGGCGGACTAATAACCGAACCCTGAGGACATCCCATGGTGAGAGACTTTGACATGGAATGATGACCGAGTTTGAGTTTCGCGGAACCATTTAAAAAGTAAGAGTAAACTAGATTATATATATTTCTGTAGCAGCGCCGAGTTTTCATTTTATGTAATAGTATTGGCCACCATGCGTTATCAAAAGCCCCAGCAATACATACATACATACATAAACTCACGCCTTTTTCCCGTGGGGGTAGGCAGAAACTACAGAACGCCAAAATAGAAATATTAGAATTTTTTATTATTATTTAGAAAAATCCCAATTACGTACATATGTTCAGATGTATTAACTATTTTCCTAACAGTATTTTCCAGTAGAGAAACCGAATTGATTGTTATGAAATTTTGGTCCGTCCGGCAGCAAATGTGGAACGATAAGGCGCTCGAGGAGTTTTCCCAAAGATGGAAGTAATGTTATGGGCCGGTACGACTTAGGGTCGTCCGATTGATGGGTCTAAAGACTTAAGGTCATCTGCGTAAAGTAAGAATTAAGAAAGCACATGTCAATATCATTACAAAATTTAATAAATAACAAAGGACCCAGTATCGAGCCTTGAGGCACCCTTAATGAAACAGTTATGGATTTAGAATGGAAACCATTAACATAAGTGTATTGGATTCCTGACTCCAAACCAGTTTGTACTAACGAGGCCAATATTATGTAGTTATCTCAATATTTTGGGAGAAACCTTTACCTTTAGGGCCAACAAAGGTATAATAAAAAAATACTTACATCACAATCCTGAACACTCTTGAGGAACGTAATAGTTTCACCATCTTTGATATACACAATTTTTCTTCCGAGTGATAGAAATTTGTAAGTCATGAAAGTGTCGTAATTATGAAACCATTCCCCGAAAACAAACGCTGTTTTCAGAGACTCGTCGCTGAATCTGAAATGTTATTTACTTGTTAGATTAATATGGGACCCAATTATGTCATCATCATCATCATATTAGCCGAAAGACGTCCACTGCTGGACATAGGCCTCCCCCAAGCGTCGCCACATTGACCGGTCCCGTGCGTCCCGCATCCAGCGAATCCCCGCAAGCTTCACCAGGTCATCGGTCCACCTGGTGGGAGGCCTTCCAACGCATCGTCTTCCGGTTCGCGGTCGCCACTCCAGAACTTTTCTGCCCCATCGGCCATCCGTTCTGCGAGCAATGTGCCCTGCCCACTGCCACTTAAGTTTGGCAATTCTTCGGGCTATGTCGGTAACCCTGGTTCTCTTGCGGATCTCTACATTTCTGATTCGATCACGCAAGGATACTCCGAGCATAGCCCTCTCCATTGCCCTTTGCGTGACTGTAAGCTTTCTGATGAGGCCCATTATGAGCGACCACGTCTCAGAGCCATAGGTCATCACTGGCAACACACACTGGTCATAGACCTTCGTCTTGAGACACTGTGGTAAGTTGGACGAGAAGACACCGCGCAATTTCCCGAACGCAGCCCAGCTACATAATTGGGTTTTGGAGTACCCAATTATGTAGTGTACATATTTATTCGTAACAGATGTTTTGATCATAAATAGTTGTCATGTCATGAATCCGAACCTTGAGAGTTCCTTCTATTCAGTTCCTAGTAGTTAGCGAACCTGAAATAATACTGAAAACGCAATGACAGTACCTACAGGGAAATATGTAACATGTACACAAAATAATTGGCTTTGGTTATAGCAATGAATGGTATGCATGGAAATAAACAATGTTTGGCATATTTTTTTTATTTTATTTTTTATTGTCGATAGGCTTGCGCTTGACCACTATCTCACCTGATATTTGTGAAATTGAGATTAATTTTAATAATTTAACAAAAAAAAATTTTGTTTGTTATATTTTTTTGCATTTTACTCCTAAATTGTTTGTTGTTCATAATAATACACAAGCTGAGTTTTTCAAGAGGGCGTGGATTGCCAAATCCAAAACCATGAGGAATAGCGAAAATCACTTAAATGAGTCACAAGGCCGATTTTGATGAAACTAAACTACATGATATTTGAACAATCAATATTCCACGCCAGGAATCAAACCCGTTGATTTTGAAAAAAAAAACACATGCTGTATTACACCATTAGATAGTGTCGCTAATAAGGATAAAATCTGTGGAGTAGTGACTGACGGCGAACTTAAGGAAAGAACTATTTTTTATCAAAAGCTAGTGAGAAAAGTTAATCAACGTATATACTCACTCATTAGGCAGGCTATTGAGGATGCAATTTAAATGTGTCAATTGAACGCCTTTTGGCATCCCCGTAGTGCCCGAGGAATACAAAATGATGGCGATGTCACTCTGTCCCTGAACTTGCACTGGCTCAAACTTATTTACGTCAGCATCATCCGTGACCAAAGTTCTGATGGGAATTACTGATTCCGTGCCCTCATCCAGTGTCACAAACTTCTCTATGCAATCAAAGCTCTTCAATATGTCGCTGTAGGTATTCCAAAAAAGACTGGAGCACACAAAGTATTTTGGTTTTGTTAAATTTATCTTGTGTTTTAATATCGCTGAAAAATAAATGTAAGTTAATATAAAAAAAAACATTAATCTTAGTATGCGTATGTTTATGAATCATTCATGAAAACACGGACATTTCATCGTATAATAAAAATGGTTTCGGTTTTAATCTCGATTCTGCGAAGCTTTTACGAAAACAGTTTTTCAACCCTTTTGAAACAATAGAGTTCAAAAGTTTAATGTCCACAAATGACGTTCCATCACATTCTTTAAATGACGCGTTTAAAGAATGTGATGGAAGTAAGTTATTTTTCTCACCTCTCCCGCACTTCAAATCATAGGGGGTGTACGTCGCTCCGGTGAACACGATTGCAAGAACCGTCGGGACGAATTCATTGCGTTTTTCGGAGCCCACTGCAACAATGTCGCCCCGACTCACCCCCAACTTTATCAAAGCGGCGGATATATTGACGGCATATTGTGTGAATTCCTTGTATGTTAGCTTCTCTCGTGTTTCTGCTAACTCCTGGTGTTTGTCAAGAAAATTGTTTAGTGTTTTATAGTTAAAATAATAATATTATGAGCCAGTTTGTGCTTATTTATATTTTGATTAATTTAAGTAGGTAAATATTTATCTTTTAGTGGGTATTTATTAGTATATAATGTATTTTATTTTAGCACGTGACTTTGTATTCTCAGTTTGTTCTTTTTCTAATTTATCTGTAAATCAGTATAATTTTGTCCAAAACAGAACGCGTAGATTAAATCCAACATCTTTCTGTCAATCTTCTTTATGAAAATTTAGCACTTCCTGCTGTGACTTTGTATTTTATCCTACAGATGATTTCTAATGTGCAGTAAGCAAAGGCTTCGGTCCAGTTTTTTCATCCCTGGTTAACTCAACCAATGGTTAAAATTATGTTAACTAGTAGCCTTAATTCCGGTATTGTCCAAAGTAGTAGAGAAGTAAATCTATGAATTACTTAACAATTTTTTATTTAAATATGCCATTTTGTGTAATGAATAAAAAGGTTTTAGGAAATGAAAGGTCATTAACACGGCTATTTTCGAATTATACAATACTATCATAAAAAATGTAGATAGCAAAGTACCTATTTGCGCAATCTTGCCTAATATGACGAAAGCTTTTGATTGCGTCGATCACGACATTCTACTGAACAAGTTGAGTGTTTATGGAATAAGGAGAAATGTTCTCAAACTTTTTATATCATACCTTAGCAATCGTTAATAGTATATGAAAATAATTAGAATTAGAATTTGAGAAAGAAAATACCGATCCGAAGGAACAGTAAAATATGGTGTACCACAGGACAGCGTCCTTGGACCACCCCTTTTCTTAGTTTATATCAACGATTTGCCACGTCATGTTGATAATCGAATGGTTTTATTTCCCGATGACAGCACCGCGTTGGTTAAATGTAAACATCCGGATGCTTATGAACAGGACATAACCACACAACTTAGTGATAAACCTACAAAAAACTAATATAATGCACACCCACCAACGCAAAATTAAAAATAAAGTATCTGTAGACTACAATAAACAACAAATTAACCAAGTTAAAGTAGCAAAATTTTTGGGGATTTACATTGACAGTTAACTGAATTGGCAACCACAAGCAGAGGAAATTTGCAAAAGGATGAATTCAAAACTTGACATTCAAACTACGTTGGTAGCTTATCATGGTCTGGTTGCATCAGTGCAAGATTTGGTATTATTTTCTGGGGCAATTGCAGCTCAAGAGAATATATATTCAAAGCGCAAAAAACATTGCATTAGAGCGATGTGTGGTTTGAAGACCACAGACAGTTGCGAACCGATGTTTAAGTCCCTTAAAGTACTTATATTTCCGTCACTGTACACTCTGGAAATGGCCATGTTTGTAAAGACCAATAAACACTTATTTCCGATGATATCAGAAACTAATAAACGACCCGTTAGAAGTCAATACAAAAAATTATTACAAATTGAGTCTTGCAAAACAGCGTTTTTAAGAAAAAAGCGTTATTTGTATGGGTCCTACCATCCATAGTAAATTGCCAAAAGTAATGAAAAATTATACAATTAGAAACTTTAAAAGAAATTAGTGGCCTCCTTACAGAAATATGGTAGTACAGTAGTGTATATTTTATTCTGAAATAACATCTTATTTTGACATTTTTCAATATTATTTAATGTATGTATAATTGTAATAATTCTGTGACATTTTATTTTGTAATTTAAATTTTTAGATACCTAATTAACAATTTTTAATAATTTAATAATTCTGTGACATTTTAATTTGTAATTTTATTTTGACATTTTTTAATATTAATTGATGTATGGTATAATTGTAATAATTCTGTGACATTTTAATTTGTAATTTTATTTTTAGATACCCAATTAACATTTTTTATGAAATTGGCGTGCCTATTTCTAGGCAGAATGTAAGTGGCTCAGTCCTATTTACTCCACCTGTATTTTAATGTAACCTACATTAATTGCAAATAAATGATTTGATTGATTTGATTGTATGTTTCAAATTTCGGTAAAACGCGTTTATTAATCAAATGGTCAAATAATATACTCTTCAGCTCATTTAACCATTTGTGATGCCAACAATTGATGAATAAATGCGTTTAACCGAGATTTTAAATCATTGGTTAGCATATTAACCCATTTGTTGAATAAACTAAAACTAAAAGAACTGTTTTACAAAAAAAATAAACCGAATTCCAAAATAAACACTACAAAGCGAAAAATACACTACAAGCAAAGACACCGACATCCGAAAAGAAAGTTATTTTTCGCTTTGTAGTATTTGTTTTGGAAGTAGATTTAATTTTATTGTAAAAAAGTTTTCATTTTTCACTTTTTTAGTATTGGCACCCTATATTACCATGAAAATTATGTAAAGCCAGAGGGTTTCTCATAACAATTCTAACAAGCCTAAACACGACTAGAAATCATTGTTTTATTTCGGAGTTCCTGGGTACACCTTCCAGCTTCATCATCAGATCAGTTCGATGGTACCATTTTCATCAATAGGTACCATTTATAACTGCATTCCAGTTTGGGGAGGATCCGCCAAAACTAAGTTAGTTGAGTTCGAAAGAGCCCAGCGGTCACTTTTAAAAGTCATGTATTTTAAACCATACAGATATCCGACTAACAGCCTGTATAGTATGCGTGGTTTGCTAACAGTAAGGCAGCTATATCTATTAAACATGACTTTATACCTGCATAAATCTACACCACTTAACCCAGCAGACCAGGATAAAAGACGTAATAATATGGTGGCGCACTCATCGTGGGTTCGCACGGTTTTTGCAGAGCGTCAGTACGTTGCTCAATCTGCCTTTGTGTACAATAAAATAAATTAAAATTCAATCCGGAGGCTCAACATCAATGCAAGAAGATTATAATTGAATGGTTAAAAAACTTAGCATACTAGGAAATTTAACAAATATTGATCAGACCATGCTAAAAAGGAATACATAATAACAGGCCACAGACACAAACATGCACGCACAAACTCACACACACACGCACACACATTCACACACAAATAATAAAGCTCAACTGACAAGCTAAGAGGTAGTTTCGTTGTACGTGTGCGCGTGTAATTGGGGGAGAGAAGCTAGGGTAAGGTTTGGTGGTAATCGCTGTTGGTGAGAACAGCATTACCTATATAGTGCCAAAAATACCTTCTGTTGTACTCGTGGTGGAGTACCGTAACAAGCAGAGCCCTAGCCAATCCGAGTTATCTACGTCCCCGTCGTTATCCCTAGGACCTGCTGCAACCGCGCCGCCGCGCGTCCACCTCCCCGAGTTGCAGCTGAGCGTTGGATGCAAGGCGAAGGGCGAATATTCTGCGCCTTAAAACAGAATCCACGTACTAGGGAGGATACCCGGAAAAATACCTAGCAAATCCGTAAATTACAACCTGCAAATACTCGGTCTAAGCGAAGCGAGAAGAAACGGCCTCGGTGAGCTGAGAACGTCCAGGGGCTTGACTTTGATGTATTCTGGTAAACAAAGTGAGGAAGATGTGTGCGAGTACGGAGTAGGGCTCCTCCTTTCTAATACAGCTAAGAATAGCCTCCTGGACTGGAAGCCGATCTCAGACCGAATCATCTACGCCCGTTTTTACTCTCGAGTAAAAATGCCCGGAAGATCTCCATCGCACAATGCTACGCCCCAACTAACGCATCACCAGAGGATACCAAGGACGATTTCTACAACGCCACCATTAGGAGCATCAAGAAACAAGATATCGTCCTAGTCATGGGGGACCTGAATGCAAAGGTTGGTAGCGTTAACACAAACCGCGAGCGGCACATGGGTACGCAGGAGTTTGGAGTTTGTAATGAGAACGGAGACCGATTTGTTGAGTTGTTCCAGAACCACGACCTGACCATTGGAGGAACATTATTTATACATGGCGACCACCACAAGTACTCGTGGAACTCACCCGATGGAGTCACCAAGAACCAGATTGACCACCTTGCCATTAGCGCCAAATGGCGTTCCTCATTGCTCGATGTCCGGAACTGCAGGGGCGCCGCTATTGACAGCGACCACCATCTGGTAGTTGCTGAAATCCGGCTTAAGGTTGCAGTGGCCCGTGAGCAAACTGCGTGCCCCGGGCAACCGTAAAACGTTCCAACTCGAGCTACGTAATTGTTTTTCGGAACTTGATACGCGTTTGGACTCATTGGACGAGGAGTGGAAACGCATCAAAGTGGCCTATACAGAAACCAGCTCCGTCATTCTAGGACACAAACCAACACATTCTCGCGAAGACTGAATGTCACAGCACACCTGATCGAAGACAGTAGAAACCTTCATCTGAGAATGGTTGAGACCCATAATGACGCCATGCGAGCCGACCTTAACATGTAATACCGTCAGAAACGCAGATAAATCTATCGCATATCGATAGGAGGATCATTCATCGATTAGCTCAAGGAAGCTTATCGTAAGCCATGTTATTAAAAATAAGCATTATTAAAACTTAAAACTAAAATAAGGATATTGAGTATAAAACTAAGGGCCGGCTTCGCACGACGTGGGTTGCTTGAGTTAGGCAGCTAACCAGGCAGCAGGACGGGCAGGAAGACGTGGTATGCCCGAGGTAGGCAGGTGAGCAGGCACCATGACGGACAAGCAGGCAATCGGGCAGGTAGGTAGCAGAGCAGGCAGCAGGACGGATAGGCAGGCACACGGGTAGATGGTCAAGGCAGCTGAACTAATAGTCAGTAGTCACGCAGGCAGCAAGGGGTGTGGAGGCCGGGTTGTGGCTTCATACGCCGATCAAAGAGCCCTTTAATATGTAGCGATGACCGACGTGGTTAATGTGAAAAAATGCTCACATTTAAAATCCACACTCAATAAATAATATTTAAAGCACTTCAAAGATTTGATAAACATTCATAGGCTGAAGATAAGATAAGATAAGATATTTATTTTCTAAAAAATGAGTACAGTATGAAGGTCTTATACATACACATATATAAAAATATCCGTAACATTTGCCCATCGAAACTCCTGCGATCGGTCTACTTTGCCCTATGTCAATCTTTCTTGACCTATTGCATTACAGTGTGGGGAGGGACAGCTAAGACTACCATGCTAATTTTGGAGAGAGCGCAACGCTTAGTTTTGAAAGTTATAAATTTTAGACGATATCAATATCCTATTCAGGCCCTTTTTAAAGATATGGCAGTGCTTACTGTTAGGCAATTGTTTATTAAAAATCTAATTTTGCTGCAACATAAAAAACCTCCAAATTTCATCCATAGGCGTAGAAAGGATTTGGTTTACTCAGTTCCGAAATTTAGAACATCGTTTGCTCAAAGGTTCTCTAAGTATCTTGGTCCAACTGTACAATAAATTATCTAAAAACATAACTTTACGAGATTTGACTATTCGTCTATGTAAAACTGCAATGGATAAATACTTTATCACTCTTAATTACGAGGACACTAAGCGGCTGTTGGGGACCCTATCATAGTAAACACATTTTTTTTTAACACATTTTATGAACATTTAACAGTTACACTATCCAAATACAAATTTATATATATAAAGCGACCATTGCACCCTTATTGTGCCATTATTATCTTTTCTTTTAATTTTAATCTTTATTTTTGTCATCAAAATTTAACTAAGCATTAGAAGCCTACCTGTGGTAGAATCAACTTTTATTACATGTAAATTTAAATAGTATGGAGTTTCTTGTGCATTCTTCTCTATAACAAGCTTCTTTCCGAATGCATGGAAGAAACAACTTTTATTCCATGTAAATTTAAATTGTGACATTCAAAAGTGCCGCTTGGTGGCCCAGTTGAAATAAATATCTTTTGTCTTTGTCTTTTATTACAATTAACATTAATAATTGAATCACATTGTAACTCGCAAATAAGTAGGAATAATGTTATTTGTGAAGTAAATGATTATTTATGTATATAAGTGGAAATGTATACAAGTGTTGTGATTGTGAGAGTGGAGGAAGACTGTCCTACCGTGAAACAGTTTAAACTAGTACGGAGGACAGTGCGAATCATACACGGGCAACCAATCATACCCGCCTTTGTTATTGTAATGTGCACTAGCAATGTAACTATGTAAGTTTGGTTGTATTAATGATATATTTTTGCAATAAATTGATTGATTGAATATTAATATGAGGTGGCTATATGTTTTGCCATTTATGACGTACAAAATTAGTTGCACTGGACGAACAATACAAAAAAGAATACAATATCATTATTAAAATAAAATTGAAATTACAATGTCTAAAGTTAAATTCAATAAAAAATACTATGTTAAATTAAATTGAAATTATAATGTCAAAATTTTAATTCAATAAAAAATTACTATGTCAAAATTAAGATTTAATAAAAAATCACTACTTACGTCAAAATTTAAATTCAATTGAATTTAAATTTTGACATAAGTAGTGAATTTTCAGTATGTGATGAAAAATCAGTATGTCAAAATTTAAATTAAATTTGAGTAATAATAATACTAAAATATAACAGTTTAAAGAGTTCTTCAGATAAGATAGTACACATGGTAAAACACAGTAGTAAAACAGTATTTCGGCGTTCACCGCCAGAATCAAACTAAAAATCTGTCGCCCGTTTTTCCTCGTTCTGTCATATCTTCTTAATTTCAAATCCAAATCTCAATTAAGAAATCAAGACCAGAACGGATAAAAAAACGGTTTAACAGAGGCGGCAGTCTGCCGCTGCGCTTATTAAAATGTACAACTAGCTTAAGGAAGGTCTAGTCCATGGTATGTTATGTCTATGGCTTAAGAAAATAAAATAATCAGACAGATGTCAGATCAGATGAAAATGTCAGAGTATAAAGTATTCCAGGATTTTACAAATTAGCAATATAAATTATGTTGTGGATATTAAAACAATCAAAGATAACTAAAAGTATGCTTTTGAGATGATAACATTATCAAAGAATACATAAAATTGAGTAACATGAGTTAATACAATTTCAAAAGATATGAAGGTGTGGTTTGTATAGTGTAATAAAAAGTAAATATACTAAAAGATGTGGATCTGTAAATCAGAATACCACACGCTTTAGGGGTGGAATTTCAAAAACCAATAAATACATATTTTTTTCATCAACAAACAGCGTAATTCTAAAATTTCACGTGTCCAACTTGCAAACTATAGAAATTTCATAGAAACTTTCAACCCTCTTTTTACCCTCTTAAGGATAGAATATCCAAAAACCAATAAATATAAGAATTCCTCTTATCAATAAAGAGCGTAAATTTTAAATTTCACGTGTCCAATTTACAAACTGTAGAAATTTCATGCAAACTTTCAAACCCCCTTTTACCCCTTAGGGGTGGATATTAAAAAAAAATCCTTCCTAGTTATTCACTTACATCACTTGAGGAACATCCCTGCCAAGTTTAATCTTTATACGTCAAGTGGATTTCGATATTTCGTGATGAGTAGATATAGTATGATAAGTATCTTTCGCTTTTTTATATATAGATAATCGGTCGCATGAAGGAGTTGTCACTTACCAAAGCAATTTCATCTTTTTTAAGACGAAGACGATCCAAAATATACTTTCCGAAATTCAAATGTGCTGGTACTTGCACATCTTGATCACCAAACACGTAGTTATCTTCGTTGAACATTTTTGTTTAATAACTTTAAACTGTAATCATAGTTGACACTCTTATGAATATAATCGAATTATTAATTAACAATATTAATTCCCTTTAGTTATAATATAGGGCAAACTTACTTTTAATTATTATTAACAATCTAAATCTTTGAGTTATGGACAGTAAGAGTGTGTATCCACAGCTGCATCAAACTATACTAAACAGCAAACACAACTGAAACTCACTGTCGTTCGTAAGAAGGTTTATCAACACAGTAGGATCATAATCATAATCCTCGAAATGATAATAATTATTTATTACCCAGTCTCATATCGTAATATTTGAATTATAAACTACAAAACGAGTTTTACTGACATACTTAAAAAGTATACAAACTACTAAGTGAAAAATAACTTAACTCTTGGAAGTCGGTGTCTTACGTAGGTACCATGTTTTTTCGATATGGACACCGACTTCCAAGAGTTATGTTATATTTCACTTAGTAGTTTTTCATTTGGAAGTCGGTAGTATTTTTTTGCAAAAAGTTTTTTATTTTTCTCTTTTTAGTTTTGCCTACCCAATAGATACGCAAGTTGTTTCCTAAGGTCCCTATAACGCCAAATAGATTACCCGAATAACATGAAACTTGAACATAACCGGTGAAATGAGAGATCTGTGTACCCCTTTAGAGCGTACTGGCGTGATGTTATGTTATGAAATGGTATAAACAATAAACAGACATGCGATTGCAGCAATCCCGAGAGTGTTGCCGTTATTTATTGAAGAATTCTGTTATATATCTCCGAAGTTTTTGATCAGACCTTTACCAAATTAAAATGGGACCAATTTCAAAACATACTCTTCCAAACAAAAAAGAATTTTCAAAATCGATCCTCAATTGACGGAGATATCGGTGAACATACACAAAAAAAAAAAAAAAAACAAACATAAAGTCGAACATATAACCTCCTCCTTTTTGGAAAGTCGGTTAAAAACGAGTTTTACTGACATACTTTATAAACACAATATCAAAAATTTAAAATAGAATATTTACTCTTTGGTAAAAAACGGGACCCTATTACTACGACTCCGCGGTCCCTCTGTCTGTCTGTCACCAAGCGTCTCATGAACCGTGATAACTAGACAGTTGAAATATCACAGATGATGTATTTCTGTTGCCGCTATAACAACAAATACTAAAAAAGGAATAAAATAAATATTCAAGTGGGGCTCCCATACAACAGTCGTGATTTTTTTGTCGTTTTTTGCGATAATAGTACGGAACCCTTCGTGCGGAGTCCGACTCGCTTGGCCGGTTTTTATAACAGTTTTTCTCTAACAAAATAATGCTATAATAGTACATTTCGTGTCGAGCATAAAAAGTCGAGATTTTAACACGAGCGATGTAGCCAATTTTGATAGCTACATGCGAGTTTTAAAATAAAGCCTTTTTATGCGAGACACGAACGATTCTTTTTCCACAACCTGATGAGCTTACTTAATTAAATGCAATAATTTCCAACAACAATGTATTCCTCGGTCCTTACCTATGCAATTGGCGTTTTGTCGTACTGGCCACTTTGATCTCAAATATCGCTTTGGTTTGGAATTCCAATTTTAAATTTATACAGCTATTTACTCATGCTTTTGTGTTTGGAAAACCGTAATTCCATAGATAGAATCCTTTTGGTTACCTACATATAAGTACCATTTCATAATAAACCATGTTATGTTCTGAATAAGTCAACATCATTAAAACCAATGGAATTCTCATAAAATGCGTCGTTTTTTTATCATTTTAAAAACAAAATTAAAATGTGAAAACCTAGTGCATTCACCTATCGAACCATTCAAATGATGTAAATAATGGCTGGAATACATTGCACACTTGTTTAAATTCAAAGTCAAAGTCACGAGACACTATTAGAATTGACAAACAAATGCAATGTGTGGTCATCAGAATCACAAACGATATTTTAGACAATTTCGGTGAAATCTCAATCTGTTTTTACCAAATTCACTACTAATAAGATGAATCTACTGTCTTCAATTGGCTTTAAGAATGGAGTTACGAACACACGTGTTTGTATTTAGCTCCCAGATTTTTAAGTTCCGTACCTACATGAATGTTTCATGCATTTTCCGATGCACTTTCCAGTTTCTTACAACAACTACAGTCTAAATTCTTGGGTAGAGTGTGTGATCCATCTTCTGTAGTCTTAAATATGACTTTAAAGTAATTCTGTTGTAACGTAGTGCATAATACACACATTATTGTATCAGCTGAGAGAGCACACGCTCTGTGTACCGTACGCCTCTTTTCAATAAATTGCGTGCCCTGGAGGCTGAATTATCAAACTCGGCTTTGTCTCGTTTATCGTTCAACTTTGCCATGTATAAAGAACGTTTAGTAAAACATATTTTGTTGTGAAAATTTATAATTTTAATGTCGTTCTCAAAAGACTTTTCTTTTGTAACGTTATCTTTATAAAAGCATTTTATTATTGTTTCAGCGCGTCACGCCTCGTTAGGTTCGTTCACCCACATATTGTTAACTAACTCCTAAACCACGTGTACACAAAAGGGAGAGCAATAAAAAATCAAGGTAAACTCTCCAACTCGAGGGACTTAATTGCTCTATTTCCACTCAGTATCAAAGGTACTCCGACGCAATTACGCTCACCCAGGCAATGCGTTCTCTCTCACTCCACCCCGCTGCGATTAAACGATTCAATTTTCGAAGTGGCAAACATTAATGAAGAGTTCCTCGTCTATTTTACGCTCAGCAAGCATAAATTTGGTGGCGCGGAAAAATATCACTGAATTTGTGAAATATATTGCCTTTTAAACCAACAGAAAGATTGATTTCGTGGATTCATTCATTTCTCTGTTTCCGTAACTTTATTTACTATGTTACCCTCAGTGTGAAACTTTAATGGAGGCACTTCAGAATAAATCTTATGATTTATTGCCAAATGATATAAAAGTGGATACAAGTAAAATTAACTTAACACGTCGACATCATTCTGTGACCGGGGATTTTCCAAATGTAATCTAGTTAGTTTCCCTCTCTGAAATAATTCTTTAATCTTGGGAAATAAAGCTTTTCCACAATTAAGTCAATCACGCCAGTTTAACTCGATTTTCTTTTAAGAAACCTATTACAGGCCGCAGAGACCATTCCCGGGAAGAGGCTAGGGCGGACTGAATTGCTCCGAGGTAAAACCAGTCAATTTAAATGTTAAAAGAGTTTCATTTAAAAAAATGTCAATGCAAATGACGCCGCAGGAAAGTTCTTTATTAGCATACTGACTTAAATCTAGATACATTTTCTGGCCAAAATAATAAAGGTAGGAATAATATAGCAATTTCATGTCTTTAACTTAAAACAATTTCATAGAAGTTAAGTAATGGCTCTATTAGCAATTCTCAATATCACCCGATAAATGTAAAGTTTAATTTGGAAATTCAAATTAACAAAAGCTGTTTATGCCAAGTGTTTGTCCTATTACAAAGTAATTTTAGGCAAAAGGTAAGGAATTATGATAATCCAAATCATACTGAATTAATAAAGACGTCTCTGAAAATAACAGAGGAAATCGAAGTAGAATTATATTACGTGGTACAAAACTTTCAGGCGTTCCGTTTGCGCCATGTTTTTTGTTGCCGCTCTCTAGTAGCTTGATGATCTAATAATGACTCACGAGGCCGACGCAAACATCTTCTCAAATAAAACAAAAGATCAAAAACAATACGATAGGAGAGGAGTACTTCCTTAGTTCCTTTAGCGGTGGCTTGCCTGCGCTTTGTCCGCACTCCGGCTACTAGTTACACTTCGTAGCACTAGTCTGCGCTCAAAATCTCTAATAATTAACAAAATTGGTGCTTCAAATAATAAAATAAAAACTGTGTGGCAAGTAATTAATAGAGAAACTGGAAAGACACAACAACGCGATCAGAATGAGTTGTCTTTGAAAATAAATAATCAAACCATTTCTGATAAGCAAGAAGTCGCTGAGATATTACAAAATTTATTTACCAACATTCCGTTAGAGGTTACGAAGTCTCTTCCCTCCTCATCTAAATTAGCTGAAGCTCTTCTTAAAGAAAACTTTACCAAAGACATACCAACCTTTAAATTTAAATTTTAAAGTCTCAATATAAAAAATACTGAAGACTTATGGGGGATATCCGTTAGGGTTCTTGAAGATATTATTGACTCAATTGCTCCTGTCCTAACAGGCATTTTCAATCAATGTTTGGACAGCGGCACGTTTCCTGACTTAATAAAACACAGCAAAGAGTGATCCCTCTAATTATAGACCTATATCCGTGCTTACAGCATTGAGTAAAATCTATGATAAAAAAAATCATGCTGGAACAGATGTTGTCTCACTTCAATTCAAATGGGATCCTGCATAGTCAGCAGTTTGGTTTCACGAAAGGTAGATCGACAACGGACGCGGGAGTAAAACTTATCAGTCACATTTTGGAATCATGGGAGAAGTCCTAGGATGCCTTTGGCATTTTTTGTGATCTCTCAAAAGTGTTCGACTGCGTCGACCACAACACACTGATCTTTAAATTACACCACTACGGATTTCGAGGACAAGCTGCTGATCTTGTGCTTTCATATTTATCAAACAGACAGCAAAAAGTGAATGTTAATGGGGTGACGTCCTCCGGGTCTCTAGTCAAGATGGGCGTGCCCCAAGGTTCAATTATCGGCCCTTTCCTTTTTGTTGTTTACATTAATGATCTCCCTTTTATGATGGCCAAATTATCGGATCTAATTCTATTTGCTGATGATACTTCGCGAATTTTTAAAATAGATAGGAAAGATACGGATGTCTTACATGTCAACGAAAGTCTTATAATCCTCACTAAATGGTTCGCAGCTAACAATCTTTTACTGAATGCTAAAAAAACTAAATGTCTTAAGTTTTCTTTACCAAATGTACCACAACGTGACCTGAATTTAAATCTTGACGGCAAAAATCTTGAAGTTTTATCGAAAACTGTATTCTTGGGGATTACTATCGATTCAAAATTGCAGTGGGGCGCGCACATTAGAACTCTTTCGGGTAGGTTAAGTTTAGCTGCATATGCAGTAAGGAAAATAAGGCAGTTAACCGATGTAGCTACAGCTAGGTTAGTATACTATGCTTATTTCCACAGTATTGTGTCTTATGGCATTCTGCTGTGGGGATCAGCAGCAGATGTTGACTCAATTTTTATCTTACAAAAGTGGGCAATCCGCGCGATCTATAAATTGGGTCCTCGCGAGTCCCTTAGAGAAAAATTTAAAGAAATCGATATACTGACTCTACCTTCACTTTATATTTTGGAATGTATTTTGTATGTCCGCAAAAATCGAGGGCTTTTCATAACAAGAAGCGATTTACATAATTTTAATACACGCAGTAAGCACGAAATTGTAATACCCAAATTCAGATTAACAAAAACTAGCAAGTCTTTTCATATAAACAGTATGCGCTTTTATAACAAGTTGCCAAAGTCAGTTATAGAACTGACCGATGGAAAGTTCAAAAACTACATCAAACGTATCAAAAAGCCTATTATAAAATCAAGGACTACGTTGAAGATAAAAAATTTGGCTTCAGCTCCTTCTGCGCATGCGGCTTCCCTGGTAACTCATAAACGGCACAAATATACGGATGTCTCTAATTATTCTCAATCTCATTAATTCTTTGTTTTTTTTTCCTTCTTTTAATTAGTCTTTTTACAATGGTTTTCAATCATCTTCATAGCCCTTTGCTAAAAATAGGTACAGCACTGATAACAACATTTGTGCCACATGTTAGATTTAGTCTTTTTTTATTTTACTTTTGTATAGATTCTTTTACGGATTGTTTTGTAAATGTGTGAACATTGTAGACCTTCTAGATGCTTGCTAACATTTGTTAACTTTTTAAATCGTTTTATTTTCTTTTGTTTATATAATATGTAATCTTTTTTTTTTTTTCTTACGACTTATTGTCGGGCCTACGTTGTCCCCCATAACTAAGTACTAATGCTGTAACAAGGAAATATTGTTAAACCAAACCATTTTTTAAAAGAGTAACCTTGGAGTGTCTTGCCGGTTCTTCTCCATAGGAAATGACGAACCTAAACCGTGCACCTTTTGTCGACGTGTAGGCCTATAAGAAATAAAAAAAAATATTTTGATTTTGATTTTTTTTGACTTAAATAATGAACTTCTGAACATTGAGATATTACTGCAAGTTTTGTCGCTCAACAATCCTTTCTTAACATGAAAATACATACCTAAGGCATATCTTGGTTCCCATAAATGTTTATTTTAGAAAATAGTTTTTGCTTCTACATACCAGGCCCCTCAGAAAGTATTGCGAAAAAAAGTTTTTATATATGGGAGACTGGCCAGTTATAATGTTTTTCGAAAATATGATTATTTATAAGTAAAAATAAGTAAGTTCCAATTTCAAAATTTCCCTCCACATTTTTTGCGAGTTAATTCAAATTATTGTGTCTCACTGAAATATGGATCTGCGCCGGGAACATTTTAGAGCTATGATTTTATACGATTTCAAGTGTCGCCTGAAACCGGATGAATCGTACGATAGACTTCAAATGGCATTCATGGATGAAGGCCCTTCCAAGGTAACCGTGTATCGTTTGTATAACGAATTCAAGCGCGGTCGACCAACTTTGGGGGATGACGAAAGAAGCGGTCGCCCTTTGACGGCTGTTACCGAAGAAAACGTGCTAGCAGTGAAAAATTTAATCCAAGACAATAGGCGAATTACATATCAGGAGATTCAACACATATTGAAGATTGGATCGGGAAGCGTTCACGAGATTCTACACAGCCATCTTCGCGTGAGGAGGATAGTATCACGCTGGGTGCCGCACAACCTCACCGATGCTCAGAAGCAGGCCCGGGTGGAATGGTGCCGTGATATGCTTAACAAATTTGAAGCAGGCTCGTCTCGGCGTGTTTACGACATCGTTACAGGTGATGAGTCCTGGATTTATCAATACGACCCAGAAACCAAGCGCCAGTCGACTGTTTGGGTGTTTCAAAATGAGCCAACGCCTACCAAAGTGAAGCGATCTAGAAGCGGGGGTAAGATTTTGATCGCTAGCTTTTTTAATTTGACTGGCCACTTGGTATCAATTCCCTTACGGGATCAAAGAAGCATTAATGCCGAATGGTATACTACCAAATGTTTGCCAGAAGTTTTCTCTGTTATAAGCAACAAGCGACCAAACACAGGGCTCCGCGGGCTACTGCTCCACCACGACAATGCACCTGCGCACACCGCACTCAAAACGAGGGACTTCCTGGACAGCACGCCAGTCAAACTCCTGGGTCACCCTCCTTACAGCCCTGATCTAGCACCGTGTGACTTCTTTTTATTCCCAAAAATAAAAAATCAGCTCAAAGGGATACAATTTTCGTCGCCGGAAGATGCGCTGGCTGCGTTCGAGCAGGCTGTAAACGAGGTGTCTGCGGCGGACTGGAAAAAGTGTTTTGAAAACTGGTTTAGGCGCATGAATCTTTGTATAGAGGCTGGTGGAAAGTACTTTGAAAAGATTTAATAAAAATATATGTACGTATAGAACAATTTTTTTTAGTTTCGCAAAACTTTCTGAGTGTCCCACGTATTCTACGTAATATTTGACTAGAATCAGAATTGTATGTTATCTTAGAAATGAAAATAGCTCGACGTACACAATATTTATTTGTTATATCAGTTTCTTGATATTGAACTGGCTATATAGGTTTGATTGAAATATTCAAACGAGCACTTTAGTTAATTATATATCTTTATTCAGTTTGGTATACATGTGTGTTGGCTAGAGATTTATTTCAGCATTTCCCTCAACCGTTGGCGTATAATCTTGCCCCTGGGGTTTCTCGGCATTTCTTCAATGAACTTAACACCTCCTCTTAATTGCATGAACGGTGCCACCTGAAAAATTAAACAACTTTATTGAGTCAATGAGCGTTTTCGTTTAGTTAATTTGTAACAATGTTGGCTCTACTTTGTTGAAGCAGTTATTCGTATTTGAGAGGGCAGTCATTTTTGTTACAGGGATTAACGAGCCTATTATAGGCCACTTTTATGTCAGTAAATGTTTGTGAATTTTAAATATTAGATTAGGAAGAAAGACATTAATGTTGAATGGTTTTCACAAAAAATGTTAGTGTATGTTTTTTTCTTTAATCTGATGCAATCTATCCATTAATCGATATTCGGTATCTGTTGTGTTATAATAATTTAGTCATGCTTGTTAAGCATACACTGGTGCATCCACATCAATCCATGGTAAGCTAGCTGTCTTGGTATCAAGTCTTGTGGGGTCTGTCTTTTAAGCCTTCTGAATGTCTTGATTTTCATCAAGTTTTGTCATAATCTTATTATTGCACTGACGACCTACGTGACTTTGACCTTTTGGTATTTTATGTTACGATGCAAGCTATCATTAGTGTGGTGTATCATGGTACATACATTCATTATATAATCCTCAACAATTTTAATGGAATCAATAGAGACGACAACGATTGGATAACGTTAGCAGAATGAGTACGGAAAATCACCGTCGTTATGCAAAACTGTAGATTGGGTGTTCGACAAAATTTTGTATCAAGAAGGTTTTAGTTTCCAAATTCTCAGTCCGCCGTTGAACGGATTACCGGATTATCAGAGCCCGAGCCAAATTCTGTTTTACATTTTCTTATTATTGTTAACAAAGGCTTAGTTTTCATAACAGTTGATAATGTTACCTTATCTTGTACTATGAGATACTTTCACAAGAGTAGTCCGAAATAATTTCTCAGAAATAAAGGCTCTATTGTGAATAATATTCAATACTCAGAACTCGTAAGTTACATAATAAATTATGAATAATATTAGGTATGATATGCTGAAACGTCTTCTATCAATCAAAATAAGCTAGAAAATTATTTCAAATAGCTGAACTGGGTCTTTATCAATAACTAAGTGAAAATATAGTAGTTCATTGAACAACTTACTTTTTTGTTCGTTCTTCTCCTTAACAAGCTACTTTCCCGAATTGACGAAAGAGTCAAATATTACTACTTGTAAATTTGAATTTTTGACGTTGAAAGTGCCGCTTAATGGTTTTGATTTTGAATCAAGTGCAGTGGATAGTGATTGATAATAAATAAGATACTTTAAGCATTATGTATTTATAAACGGCGACACAGTATCTTTTGCAAGTAAACAAATTGAGTGTAATATTATGGAATATGCATGATAAATACTTCTTTCTAACAAGTTAACTGATAAATATATAAAACACTTACAGTGAAAACGGAAACAAAATTGTTCGAAAAATAAACCAGTTTTTATCAATTGTAAACAAGCATCTCGCCAAATTGACGTTTTTCTATGGCAGCAGTCCATAAAAGATTTTTCTTTCTTATAACCAAATTTTAAGCTTTATAACTTCGTTGCTGATGAAGATATTTTTGAATTGATTGTTTTCCAGTGCACATTCAGAAAATGGTATAAAACAAATTACCAGCGTGACGCGTTCACTACTCCGGGAAGTCTGGCTTTGATTCCTGTATTGACTTTCAAATACTAACAATCATCATCTGCCAGCCTTTTCCCAACTATGTTGGGGTCGGCTTTCAGTCTTACCAGATTCAGCTAAGTACCAGTGTTTTACATGGTGCGACTGCCTATCTGACCTCCACAACCCAGTAACTGGGTAACAGCGGTACCCCTTGGCAAGACTGGTGTCAGATCTCAAGCTTCTGACTACTCGTAACGACTGTCAAAGATCTTAAAATGACAGCCGGGACCAACAGCTTAACGTGCTTGCCGAGGCACGGAGAAAACTCGGTATGTTGAAATGATCACCCATCCACGGATCGACCTCGTCAAGCGCCAATACTAACAATATGGCATGAAAAAATATAACCTTTGCAATATTTTTTTCCAAAGTGTTTCCGGGAATCATCATCATCAGCCTTTTAATGTTCCCACTGCTGGGATACAGGTCTCCTCTCTGTGAGAGAGTGAATGGGCCGGAATCCACCACGCAGGCCCAGTGCGTGTTGGTGGATGTCCCATGTCTTCGAATTTTTGATTCTAGGACATGTCGATTTGCTCACGATGTTTTCCTTTAATTTTGTTTCCGAGAATAGATATCTTACCGAAATGTCCACGGAAAAAGGTTTGTTCAAATGTTTGCAGGATATTTTTTTCATAATTTTTGCTCAACATTTACTTTTAAAATCAACAAGTTAGCATAAACATATTTCCTTTAAAAACATACCTCGGCAGCAACGTAATCAACTAACTCCTTTTCAGTAACGTGTACACTTGGTTGCTTGACAACGAAGGCAGTTGGTTCTTCTCCGAAAACACGCACTGGTTTACCCACCACACCAGCTTCCCGAACCCCTGGGTGGAGTTGAAGAATAGTTTCCAGTTCCAGTGGAGCTACCTGGAAGGAAATCGAGGATTAGAAGAAGACAATGTATTCGTTTATTTAGTTTTTTTTCTTGTTTTATGTGTGTATATAGTGTATGTATTTATAGTTTGTATGTATATCTT
The DNA here is from genome assembly GCA_949775005.1 of Orthosia gothica. Lineage (NCBI taxonomy): Eukaryota > Metazoa > Arthropoda > Insecta > Lepidoptera > Noctuidae > Orthosia > Orthosia gothica. The sequence continues at coordinate 22,573,112 of OX459037.1, forward strand.
TGTATTTGAATAAATATTACCTAATTTATTCTCAATATTGCACCTACCACTATTTGTCTTTGCATCACCCAAAGGTCGAGAATTCCTAAGGCAATAGCTCGCCTCTGTACGTTTGCGTGCATGAAGTATTAAATACATAATTAAATGTAGTGTCGTAAGGTCATTGTTTTGAATATTTAGGTCCTAATTATGTAATCCCCAGAGGTCTGAGTTCAGTTGCTAATCATGGGTGGCAAGCATGAGGTGGGTAATGAAGATAATTTTTTGGTCGTAACTTAAATAGTTTTGGAATCAATAAAACCATCCTGATATTGCCATTGCATTGTAAGATTCACAGGGAAACGCTATACAAAAAACATCAAATAAAAATACCTGTCAGTGATTTAATAAAATGGTGAAAGTGCAAAAAAGAGACGCAATAAAAGGAACAATCATAAAAGAACATAGTAATTCATATATTCGTAATAAGCCGTGTATCTAGAAATGCGTAGATAATACAAGGCTTATTCATAAGACGTAAGCCCACGAAGAAAGGATTTCTCAAGATGAAAAGGTGTGGATCGTATTTCGTGGACAGCGTTAGTTCCAGCTAATATTATCTACAAAAATACTCGACTTATTGCCAGAATAAGACACGATATATATCTTTTTTCCAGGGTCCGGCTTGTGATGTCTACATTTTCTCGGAATGACTTAGTTACACTTTCCTTTTTGTAATCTAGGAACATTTTCAAAGGTAAGTAAGGTGTCGGAGAGTATATAATTTTTTACACATTCAGATTATATATGGCAAGCTTTTATTTACACTTACCTTGTCTATATCTACTACTACTACACTACTACTATCTACTATTACTATCTTTGAATGCTAATTTATGTCCTAATAGAACTAGAACTTGGGAGAAGCCTTTGTCCATAATATTGAAAATCTGGCGCATGTTGATGAAGACAAAAAGTTTACTCTTCTGTACGAAACACAACAACAAGTACCACTAATACTATCTTAAAGGGAAATCAAGCATTCTGTGGCAATGTGATGTGTGCAATTTCTGTGGAATTAATTTGTTTATCTTTCTTTATTTCTAAAACTTCAATGCCATAGATAAGTTTTTTTTTTAAGCTGTCATATAATTTGCACTTTATCATCAACAAATTTCATTATGATACGACTAACCTTGTACCCGTCATATACGATAATCTCTTTCAGTCTTTCGACGATATAAAAGTACTTGTCTTCATCATAATAACCCAAGTCTCCGGTTTTGAAGAAGCCATCTTCATCCAAGTAATTTGAAGGTGGCATGCCGATGTAACCTTTCATGAAAACTGGACCTCTCAAACATATTTCGCCGCGTTGGTTCGTACCCACAGTTTTACGGGTTTCCGGGTCCACAACCTGTGTAAAGTATTGGATGTGTTACTTAATATCCAAAGTAGATAGATGCTGAGAAGACTTAGAAGTCGAATTGGTCTATATTTACGTTTTGCCTTCTGTTGTTATGAGCAGCTCTAAAGTTATCAATGTTAGGTGAATAAATGTGAATTACACCGAATGAACTATACGAGTGATCTCATCAAAATACAATTGGAGTAAACATGCTTCGTTTGTGCACAAAGTAATCTTTGTAGAGTGGGTATTTCAGAAAATAAAACAGAATGGACAAGGAAAACTCTAACAAAACTCAACAATAATTCAGCTTTTTTATAACATACCTTTAAAGTGATTCCAGGTGAAGCCATACCGACACTGCCAGACTTGGGTCCCTTTGTGCCCCAACTTTCAGAAGTCAACTCTCCCGCTTCGGTCATTCCATAGCCTTGTAAGATATTCACAAGCTTGGGGAACCTACAATTGTAACAAAAACATTGAATAACGACCGGTTTCTGAATTGAGTATTTAGGATTAAGATCGTATCAAACCCTACTTTATTGACTAACTCTGACTTAATTTCTGGCTATATTAGAGTTTGACAAATATTCCACTACAAATTCTTAATTCATAAATCGGGGGTCAATTATTTATTTATGGGGTTTTGTGTATGTGATGTTATACACAAAACCCCAAGAATTATATGTTTGTAAACGAACCCACGAAACAGAAATAAATTTCTAGCGAGGGGCAAAGTTTAACAAAAAAAAATGTCTATAGGAACGCTGATACATTAAGATTGTATTCGTGTTTGTATGCGCAGCGATCGGCAACGCTAGTTCGTCCATTACCACCGCCCTCTATAGACGCACTTACTAAATAAATACTTCCATTGTAATACGTAAAGTGAGTAAAGAAACATCCAAACATTCAATCGTTTAATTTCTTTCCATTCACGCAATTTTTTCACGCAGTTTTAGATCACGTCGCAATTTTGAGTGTGCACACTACTGTTCCAGGTTTGTGTGTATGGAGAGAAATTAAATAATGTTTTTTTATTGAAAATTTGTCAAATAAGGAAGCTTCAATGACTTTGCCACGCTCTAAATTGAAAACCACATAAAAAATTTATGAAATTGAACCAATTACATATACATTAAAATGTCTACTTATTCACAAAAGGCTTATAAGCCGTACCGTAACATCGATAAACTAAATGAAACGATAAAAATAATCGATACTTGCCTATTTTTGACCTTTTGTATCGTCTTGTTATGAAGAGGCGATGATCGAGAATAAATAATTTTGAGTGAATCGAGATTACATTTTTCTGCTTCCTTCGCCTTTGATAAGTAGCAAACAAAAGACGGTACTATAAAGGCGATGTTAACCTGCAAAATTATATAAAGAGAACAAAGATCAAATCTCGGATGCTCACATAAATAGGACGATATAGAGGATAGGAAGGTTAACAACCGAAACGCAAATACCTCAATAACTTGCACACAGAAAAACAGGGAATTAATATTTAGAGATCTCAAATGAGTTTAAGAAGTCCATGTGCATATATTTTAAGGCAGCATGTTTGGAGTTAAGAGCAAAACTGTTTCGAAGTTTTATTTAGTTCAACACAATTTGTCTACATTTTCTTCCACTTCTTACATAAGTTTTAAGAAAGTTATGTTTTTCTATTTGCGGCGCTACGGAAAACAAGAAATAATTCCATATTGACATCACTACATAATTATTATAAAACAAACTCCCCCGTCGCCGCGTCTGTCTGTCTGTTCGTGGTAAACTCAAAAACTACTCAACGGATTTTCTTGCGGTTTTCACCAATAGATAGAGTGATTCATGAGGAAGCTTTAATTATATAATTTATTAAGATTTTGTGTTAATTGGTTGAAACATGACGATAATTGTTGAAAATGTCGGAAAAAGGTCAAGCCGGTTGGGAGCTTTAATCGAAAACGCTGGCTAATCCCTTTGAGATATAAAAAAAACAATGTATGTTGGAAACATTTATCTTTTATAGATGTACAGAAAAGTCTGCAATGACATATATCTATCTTTTAAGGATAGCTTACTATACCCATTCTAACTTCAAAAAAAATGGTCACGTACAATACGGTATTTGGAAAACTATTTAGACGGATACAGTATTAATCTTTATCAACATTAATACGTTAGTTACATGCAAATTTCATGCATATTATGATATATTTTTATAACTTATGATTAAAATGAATATCTTAGGAGTTATCGCAAAATAAAAAACTATCGCGCGTGCAAATATAGCCCACTGTTGCTATTTAAGCCGAGAGATAACGCGCGATTTTTACAGTTTTTGCAATTAGGTGATGATTACAGGCATTTTATTATATATTTATTTTAGTTTTGGAAGGTTGCAATTGCGTTGGTTTTATTTTACATAAGTAGTCAATTATTTTTAAGTAAAATTTCAAGGTCGCATTTTTGTTTTGTGTATGGTCGATAGATACTTATTTTAAGAAAACACATTTAAGCATAATATGCTCTACTGCCCCTGCGAAACCGAAGCGGGTCGCTAGTATACATATAAATAAAATTTCTCGGCATAAATTCAATTTTGTAGTTACTTAAGGAAGGAAATATCGAACAAGAAAATAATATGTTTATTACTAGGATATCACATCATCGTCATTCATTATTTACCTTCAAATAAAAATACACCCGCAAATAATCCCCCCCCCCTGTAACTTCTAAATTAAGAGAATGATAAAACTAAAAAAAATATATGATGTACATTACCATGTAAACTACCACCGAAAATTGGTTTGAACGAGATCTAGTAAGTAGTTTTTTTTAATACGTCATAAATCGTAAACCGCAATTTACCAAGTACGGAACCCTGCGTGCGCGAGTCCGACTTGCACTTGGCCGATTTTTTTTTATGTCACCCGGGCATAACAAATCGATTGACACCTTATTCATCAAAATCGGATGAATAGTTTAGGTGCTACCGCGGAACATACGTAAATACAAACACATACATACATACACTGCTTAAATCATAACCCTTTCTTTTGGCTTCACCGTAGTCGGGTAAAAATGGATCCTAGTTGCCGGAAACATATACAAAATATATTTTTTTTGTAACACCGCACACAATCGAAAAATTTTCATAAAAATCTTGTCTTGTTTTCAACGCGGTTTGTCATTTCAGGTCGTCATTTATAACGCTGGCCTTCAAAAGGTCAGGTGTGTTGATTTCAGTGCCGGCGCGCATTTATGAAAAGATTCATGAATGTGGAAGAAGCGAACGAGTTTGTAAATATTGTACCGTGTACCGTGCCGTAGTTTCTGCTCACTCCCCAGGGACGACGGTATGAAGAGTGCAGTAGTGTGTGTGGAAGTAATCTGGGATGTTGTGTAAAAAATTGGAATTCTGATGACTGGCTGGCATACAGCTAGGTATAACAACGATTCTGGGTTTTTATACACATATCATAATAATAGATGTACTCTCCTCAGGGTATTAACTAGTACTGATCATCATGCTTGTTTACAGTGTGTTGTCAATTTAGACGATTAGGTCTAATTAGTTAAATTTGTTCCTACTTAAGACAATGAAAAAGTCACATGCCCGCCATCGTCTAGCTATCATCGAGACATTTAATTATGAAATTTAGGGACCTAAGAATACATTCTGGTTGGATATCATACTATATAAAAATAAGTCGGGTTTCTACGCTATAACTCCAGAACGCACGAACCGATTTCCAAGGTTTTGCATTCGCTGGAAAGGTCTCGGGCTCCGTAAGGTTTATAGGTAGGGTAGGGTAGGGTACGGTAGGGTAGTTTAGGGTAGGGTAGTGCAGGGTAGGGTAGTGTAGGGTAGTGTAGGGTCGGGTAGGGTAGGGTAGTGTAGGGTAGGGTAGATAAATGTTTGGTATTTTTATGGCAAAACAAAGTTTGCCGGGTCAGCTAGTTTAAATATAAATTTTATAATATTATATATAATAAAAGCTTGAAGTCCTTAAAACTGGACTTATCGACCGCTTTTGAACGCTTTGTACCACTCATAAGCACGTGTTTTTGATAAGCTCCAAATCCTGAGTTCGAAATCCAGGTCAGGCAAAGTTGTCCATACTGTTTTGGAGTCCTGACTCCAAACCAGTTTGGACCAATGAGTCCAATATTATGTATCTCAATATTTTGGGAGAAACCTTTACCTTTTGGGCCAACAAAGGTATAATAAAAAAAATACTTACATCACAATCCTGAACACTCTTGAGGAACGTAATAGGTTCAGCATCATTGACATACACAATTTTTCTTCCGAGAGATAGAAATTTGTAAGTCATGAAAGTGTCGTAATTATGATACCATTCCCCGAAAAGGAACGCTGTTTTCAGAGACTCGTCGCTGAAGCTGAAATGTTATTTACTCGTTAGATTAATACGGGACCCAATTACGTAGTGTACATATTTATTCCTTATAGATATTTGGATCATAAATAGTTGTCATGTCATGAATCTGAACCTAGAGAGTTTTTTTTTTTTTTTTTTTTTAAAAAAAAACGTTGCCCCACACTAGGAATTTCTTCCTGTACCGTGGGTGCGTTTACAAACATATAAACTCACATACACAACACCCAGAGCCGGAACAACTATCTGTAAATCATACAAATATTTGTTCCGTGCGGGAATCGAACCCGCGACACGCAACGCAGCAGTCAATCGTTCAACCACTGCGCCAACCGTGCGCCCTAGTTCTCTCTATTTAGTTTCTAGTAGTTTGTGAAACTGAAATCATACTGAAACCGCATTGACAGTACTTACAGGACAATATGTAACATCTACACAAAATAATTGTTTTTTGGTTTTTTAATAACTTTAGTTAAGAATGGTATGCATTGAAATAAACTATATTTGCCATAATATTTGTGAAATTAATATTCACAAAAAAGTTTTCAATTTTTTTGCACTTTACTCTTAAATTGTTCAGTGTATTATAATAAAAATAGTAAAAAACTATGAGGAATAGCGGAAACACTCAAAAGAGTCACGAGACCGATTTTGATGTGTCTTTTTTCAAAAACTTCATCGAATGATTTCAAAAAAACAAATAACACCACCAGATAGTGTCACTAATAAGGATCAAATTCTGTGAAATAGTGACTCACGACAAACTTAAGTAAAGAACTCATTTTTAACAAAAGCAAGTGAGAAAAGTTAATCAACATAGATACTCACTCATCAGGCAGACTATTGAGGATGCAATTTAAATGTGTCAATTGAACTCCCTTCGGCATCCCCGTAGTGCCCGAGGAATACAAAATGAAGGCGATGTCACTCTGTCCCTGAACTTGCACTGGCTCAAACTTATTTACGTCAGCATCATCCGTGACCAAAGTTCTGATGGGAATTACTGATTCCGTGCCCTCATCCAGTGTCACAAACTTCTCTATGCAATCAAAGCTCTTCAATATGTCGCTGTAGGTATTCCAAAAAAGACTGGAGCACACAAAGTATTTTGGTTTTGTTAAACTTATCTTGTGTTTTAATGTCGCTGAAAAATAAATGTAAATTAATTTAGCCATTTATTTGCATTAAATGTGGTACAAAAGATGGTATAAATACGTTATTAGCACAATGACACAAATATAATATAAAACAGTTCATTAATATTATTTATGCGTATGCTATTGAATCATTCATGAACACACAGATAATGCATCGGTTTTAATGTCGATTCTGCGAAGCTTTTACGAACAACCCTCTATTTTTTCAAAAGTTTAAGGACCACATAAAATATATGAGGCGTTTAAATAATGTGGTAGAAGTAAGATATTTTATCTCACCTCTCCCGCTCTTTAAATCATAGGGGGTGTACGTCGCTCCGGTGAACACGATTGCAAGAACTGCCGGGACGAATTCATTGCGTTTTTCGGAGCCCACTGCAACAATGTCGCCCCGTTTCACCCCCAACTTTGTCAGAGCGGCGGACATATTGACGGCATATTGTGTGAATTCCTTGTATGTTAGCTTCTCACGTGTTTCTCCTAGCTCCTGCAGTTTGTGAAGAAAATTGTGTAGTGTTTTATAGATAAAATAATAAAATTATGTGCAACTATCTGCTTAATAATGTTTTGATTAATTTAAGTATATATTTAAAAGTATATAATGTATTTTGTAAAAAAGTTAAGTATCTTTGTATTCTCAGTTTCTACTTTTTCTTTTTGTATCTGTAAATGTGTCCAAAACAGAACGCATAGAATAAAACCAACATATTTCTGTCAATATTCTTGATGAAATAACTAGCACTTCCTGCCGCGACTTTGTATTATATCCTACAATAGAGTTCTAATATGCAGTTGGTAAAGGCTTACGTCCAGTTTGTTCATCCCTAGTTAACGCAACCAATGGTAAAATATGCTATATATCCATATTAATATTATAAATACGAAAGTAACTGTGTCTGTCTGTCTGTTACCTTTTCACGCTTAAACCGCTTAACCTACATATTTAGATGAAATTTTGTATGGAGATAGTTTGAAACCCTGGAAAGGACATAGGATAGTTTTTTTGTCGGAAATCATCCTATAGGGGATGGGCAGGGAGGTGGAAGTTAGTATGGTGAACTAATAATTATTATTATATAACAATATGGCGCGATATAAAAAAATGGCTGTTAGAAGTACTGATGCTACGCAGATGAAGTCGCGGGCAACAGCTAGTATGATATAGTTTCAAATTTCGGTAAAACGTGTTTATTAATCAATTGTTAGTCTAACAAATGGTCCAATAATTTATTCTTCAACTCATTTGACCATTTGTGATGCTAACAATTGATGAACAAATGAGTTTTACCGAAGTTTTAAACCATTGGTATATTTAACCATTGGTTGAGTTGCAACTAGGACTCGCGCACCGTTCAGGGTTCCGTACAAACAGCTAGGTATATTCACCAAAATAATTAGGTAACTTTACAGTATTTTTTTTTAATGTATAAAAAGCCCTAGCCCTGTTTGAGGTGTACTTTTCAAAAACTGTTAATTTCAATTTAGATAATTTACTAATGCTCCAGGAATTATCAAACTATTTATCAAGTGAAGGAATTTACATGTTAGTGCTTGTAATACTTTGTACCCATACGTAGTATTATTGTAGTGCTGGGTGCATCGTCCTCACGTATATGTATTTATTCATTATGTAAATGTTTTAAAATACTGTTTTAAAAAGTTAGAGTGGAGTTTCTTAGGCGTTCTTCCAAATAACTAGCTACTTTTCCGAATGAACGGTTGATTTAATTATTATTAATTTATAAATTAAATTTTTGACGTTCAAAAGTGCCGCTTAATGGCCTAGTTGAAATAATATTTTTTTTCTTCGTCTTTGTGAAATCATTAACACCTCTTAAATCGTATTTTGGGCGTAGTTACTAAAAAAAACATTTATTATTTATATAGTGTAGTATTTGTGCCAAGTTTTAAGTTGATTTACCCAACAAATAAGATATACCCTAAACTTTAAACCGTCAAACTTTCAAAATTTCAAACTATCGTATGAAAAATTTAATTCCACTTGAAACTGGGCACAAATACTACACTAGGTATATAAATAATAAATGTTTTACGAAACTACCCACAAAAGATGATTTCGGGGATGTTACAATTTGTATGGAAGAATCTTATTTCTTGAGTAAATTAACTTAAGACTTGGCACAAATACTACTCTATATAAATAATAAAGGTTTATATTATTAGTTTTAGAAACTAACCCCAAAAGACGATTTAGAGGGTGTTAATGTTTTTACAAAGACAAACAAAAACGCAAAAATACTTTCTTATTGCTCACTGACGTCATTTGGGAAATGTTGCCACGCTTTTAGGCCTAGCAGTTTTGACTGTGCGTTGATCGATCAGTCAGTCAGTTTCTTCTTTTATAAATACGGTATAGATTATTTAGTCGCATGAAGGATTTGTCACTTACCAACGCAATTTCATCGTTTTTAAGACGAAGTCGATCCAAAATAAACTTTCCGAAATTCAAATGTGCTGGTACTTGCACATCTTGATCTCCAAACACGTAGTTATCGTCGTTGAACATTTTATTTAATAACTTCAAACTGAAATCACAGTTGACACTCTTATGAATATAATCAAATTATGAATAAACAATATAAATTCCCTTTATTTATAGTATAGGGCAAACTTATTTTCAATTAATATTGACAATAAATCTTTGAGATATGGACAGTAAGAGTCTGTATCCACTGCACTGAACTGCACTAAACAGCAAACAAATGAATCTACTAAAGATTTTGCACGCTCACTGCCGTTCTTAAGTAGTTTTATCAACACAATGGGATCATAAATCCTCAAAAGATAAACTAAGTACTAACACATGAACAGATGTACTAGCTTTACTGCACTGATGGCTAAATCATAAATATAGTGGTTAAATAGTACGTTACTCACTTGACTACTGCAACTATGACGTAATTGTTTGTTTTTTGTTTATACTTACCACCTGTATGTATATTATGGACCAAATAATTAATAATGCATTATTCATAATTCCCAGACAATTTGAAATGCCCAATAAGTGTATATAGAATAATCACCATCATCATCAGCCTTTTTAATGTTCCCACTGCTGGGACACAGGCCTCCTCTCTGTGAGAAAAAATGGGTTATAATACACCATGTGGGCCCAATGCGGGTTGATTTCTGGATAATGCCCATCACTTATTGGGCCGGGTAATAAAAAGATTACCATCATCATCATTTCAGCCGAAAGACGTCCACTGCTGAACATAGGCCTCCCCCAAACGTCGCCACAATGACCGATCCCGTGCGTCTCGCATCCAGCGCCTTAAATGCCCGCAACCTTAACCAGGTCTTTTCGGCCGCATCGGCCATACGTTCTGCGAGCAATTTGCCCTACCCACTGCCACTAATTTTTATTTTTTTTCCAAGTTTAGTAATTCTTCGTGCTATGTCAGTAACTCTTCCCTTTGGGTGAATTTAAGCTTTCTGATAAGGCCCATTGTGAGCGACCACGTCTCGGTCCCATAGGTGATTACTGACAACACACACTAGTCATACACGTCACGTCTTGAGACACTGCGGTAAATTGGATGAGACGATACCACGCAACTTCCCGAACGCTGCCCAGACCAGTCAGATTCGACGGTTGACCTCTTTCTCGAAGTTAGACCTACCCAACTGGACCGTAGTCCCAGATGTATAGATATTATAGATGTATAATAGATAAGTACGATTACTATTTTAAGCAACAAAGTCTATTTCTGTCTGCAGGGTCTAAAACTCTAAAGTAACTTAACATCAAACCTTACAAACTTATCCATGTCGGGGTGCCCTTAGGTCCCGAGCTCGCTTGCTCGCTCTTGGACTAATTCATTGACCATAATTATCGACCAACCGTTCCGTAGCAATATTCATAATGACCAGACAATGCGATAAATATAGAAGTTTAAATTAGTATTCGGCTGCTCCGCTGCATGTCGCGGGTTCGATTCCCGCACGGAACAAATATTTGTATGTCCTACAGATAGTTGTTCCGGTCTGGTTGTTTGTGCATGTGGGTTTATACGTTTGTAAATGCACCCACAGTAAAGGAGAAATTCCGAGTGTAAGTTAAAAAATTAATGTTTGAGATTTTTGTAAAAACTAACTAGTAAGTACCGGAATATGCATTTGCATGTTGCAAATGCAAATACATACAATTCAGTACCAAATATAAAATAAGTAGTAATAATTAGGTTTTTTTATGTTATTTGGTGTTGCATATTTTGATACTATCCATGCCATAAGCACCTTCATGCACATTTGCATGCATATTTCGAGTTTTTATGTTGCATATAATCTTCTATAATGATGGCATTGACACTTCATATTAAGGCACCTGAGAACGGTACAGTGGCAACAGACCTTATAGCGTTGACTTATGAATTTATGATTATAATGTTGATGCCCTTATGAATTAGTCATTAAATACGCTATTTATAATAATTTAATTGATAATGCAGGTAATTAAATAGTATTTTCCTTGTGTGGCAATTCGCTGCACATTATTGTTAATAGCCATTAGTGAGTTTATTGAATCAACTTGTTGTTTTGATTTGTTAATTATTAACTTTATGTTAATGGTTACTATTTAGGTACTGACTAGCTTTTAACAGCAGTTTTGCTCATGTAAAAGTCGAAAATTATTGCATCTAACAACCGTGGGAATTGTACCTACTTATCCTTTATCGTAATCCATAGGTCATGGTCTGATTGTCTTCCGTTCCAACAAACATCCAACATACAGACATTCATATTTATATATATATATAGGAAGGTGCATCATCCCACGGTTGGGAAAAACGTACCGATACCATAAAAAAAATTCAATCGTAAGCTGATCCACATCAGCCAGTAGCCCACCCACTGCATTGCAAGCTGGATAAAACTTGTAGTACCCATCCTTTTTCGGCGCCTTTTATGACCTAGCGTAGCCTCTGCAGCAGAAGGACAGATAAGCAAAATCCCGGAATAGCAAAAGCCCAGATTCGCAGAAGGACAGATTTGCATAATGGCAGAAGTACAGACCCACACAGAAAACAAAAATAAAATTGAATAGTCACAATTCGTAAAATTTTATTTGAAAGTAGATATTATTAAATACAAAGTAGACATTACAAAGTAGACATTCCATTGAGTACAAAGCCCAAATTGCGGCCAAAAAACTGGGCATCCTAAATAGAGTGAAGCGATACTTCACGCCTGGACAGCTTTTAACCCTATACAAAGCGCAAGTCCGATCCTGCATGGAGTATTGCAGCCACCTTTGGGATGGCTCAGCAAAGTATCAGCTTGCCGCGCTTGACTCGGTGGATCGCAGAGCCAAGAGGCTCATCGGCGACGTTGAACTGGTGGATGCCAAGCTTAATAGCTTGGCTCATCGCCGCAAGGTTGCCTGCTTGTCGGTCTTCTACAGACTGTACTTCGGTGAGTGTACTCAAGAGCTCCACGACCTCATCCCACCAGCCCCCTTCTACCATCGGACATGTAGACGCACTGCAAGTTACCATCCTTACCTTGTTGCCATTCCACCAATTCGCACCAAGCGCTTCCAAACATCCTTCATAATGCGTACAGCGAATGAATGGAACTCACTACCTGCGTCTGTTTTTCCGAACGCATTCAACCCGAATCTCTTCAAAGTTAGAGTGAACAGGCTTCTTCTGGGTAAGCTCACTCCATCGTAGACTCTGTCTCTGTCACCTCTGACCTAGACTAGAGTCAAGAGCAAACCCATCATAAATAAAAATAAAAAAATAAGACGAATTAATTCGTTTTTGTAACTTTGGCCAATCGTATCAAACATTCTATTGCAGAAATTTTGTCATTGATCAAGCATTTATAACAATTAAAAGTGGCCATTCAAATATATAATGCAAATAGGTCACAAATTGATAATAAGGTTACTAGGTTTTGTAACTTTTTTGGCGGCGACAGTACATTATCTGCCATTATGCAAATCTGTCCTTCTGCGAATCTGGGATTTTGCTATTCCGGGATTTTGCTTATCTGTCCTTCTGCTGCAGAGGCCTAGCGTAGTCTACTGCGATGCCTTATAGCTGTGTCAGGTTTCTACATCATCATCACCATTATTTCAGCCGAAAGTCGTCCACTGCTGGATATATGCCTCCCCCAAGCGTTGCCACACTGGTCCACATAGGTCCCGTGCGTATCACATCTACCGGAGTCCCACAGCCTTGACCAATCGTCGTTCCACCTAGAGGGAAGCTACTTCCAACGCTGCGTCTTCTAGTACGCAGTCGCTACTCTAGAACTTTTAGGCCCCTCCGCCATCCGTTCTGCGAGCAATGTGCCCCGCCCACTGCCAGTTAATTTTGGTAATTCTTCGGGCTATGTCGGGTAACCTTGGTTTCTACATAGTGGTACTTAATACAATTTAAGGTGACTTTAAAGATTAAGTTAATCACATGTTGGTCAGCCGTTCATTACATTAACTTACGTTCATAATCATCATCTTCCTGCCTTTATCCCATGTTACTTGGGGTCGGCGCAACACCTTTTCTTCTTCCATACCGTCCTGTCCCCTGTCACGCTATCACTAACTCTCTTTTCCTTCATGTCACTCCTCACACAGTCAATCCATCTTTTCTTTGGCCTTCCTCTCCTTCTCCATCTTTTCATATTTATATTCATAACTTTTTAGTAACATGCGTTTCATCCCTCGACATCACATGACCATACCAGGACAAACGGTTTCCTTTCAACTTTTCTGTCACTGGCGCCACTTTCAAACTTCCTCTAATATACTCATTTCTTACTTTCTTGTCACGCCGCACATCCATCTCAACATTCTCATCTCTGTTACATGCAAACTCTTTTCATCAATCTTTTTCACAGCCCAACATTCTGATCCACAAAGTGTGACAGGTCTAATCACGGACTTGTAGATTTTCCCCTTTAACTTGTAGGTCAATTAACTTACGTTCATATAAATTTGTTAAGTTAATATTTCAACAACAACACACCGTGTCAACCAAAAACAACAACAACCATTCAACATACCGAGTTTCCTCCGTGCCTCGGAAAGCACGTTAAGCCGTTGGTCCCGGCTGTCATTTGAAGATCTTTGACAGTCGTTACGGGTAGTCAGAAGCTTGAGATCTGACACCAGTCTTGCCAAAGGGTATGGTGTTACTGGGTTGTGGAGGTCAGATAGGCAGTCGCTCCATGTAAAACACTGGTACTCAGCTGAATCCGGTAAGACTGGAAGCCGACCCCAACAACAATTGGGAAAAGGCTAGGCAGATGATGATATAAATTATTTATTTCGCGATTACTGTGTTGGTCCCATAGTGAACACTCTGTATTGGTACACTGCTCATTGGGGTCAATTTAATGAGGTTTTACCTTTGTCCGACGTGCACTGATTTCTTATCTATTACTAATTCTACCTCTAAATGTTTCCTTTTCAGGATCTACTGTAATCCTCTGAGTACCTAACTACCTACACAATTGTATCTAATCACAATTATCTTGTACTGGGAACAAGCTTATTCATTGTATTTCCCTATGGGGAGATCCCTCGAACAACATGGTTTGAAGACTAATCCCACTCCGTGATCATAATCCAAATGAGAATCAGTTCTGAGTATTAATATTATCAGAAATTTTATTGGAAATTAGCTTCTGCCAGTGCTCCATCCGCGTGTAAGTCAGAAATTATCCCAAGAGAACAGCTTTCGTCCGTGGTAGATAGTTCCCCATATCCTTCTTCGGGCTCCAAACTACCTTATATCATAATTCAGAAAATTTGGTTCAGTGGCTTAAGTGTGGAAACGTAAAAACTGACAGGCAGACAAACAGTGTAACTTTTACATTTATAATATTAGTAGGTACTTATGCATCATAATACAAATGAGATTCAGTTCTGAGTATTCATTAATTATCTTAAACTTGACTGAAAATAAGCTTCTGCTAGCGTCTTCAGCCACGTGACAGTCAAGTGACAGACAGACAAATAGAGATATTTTCACATTAATAATATTAGTAGGTACTTATGCATCATAATACAAATGAGATTCAGTTCTGAGTATTCATTAATTATCTTAAATTTGACTGAAAATAAGCTTCTGCCAGTGTCTTCAGCCACGTGATAGCCAACTGATAGGCAGATAAATAGTGTTACTTTCACATTTATAATATTAGTAGGTACTTATGCATCATAATTCAAATAAGATTCTGTTCTGAGCATTCATAAGCATTGTAAGCTTCAGCAGCAAAATAAGCTTCTACCAGCAGACTCAGCCACGTGAAAGTCTGTAAATATATCTAGGGAACGTATTGCCGGGATAAAAAGTACCCATATAAGATAGTGGTAATGGTGGACCTTCTCCAAGGACCGACCTATCTTAACATGAAAACTTTCTGCCACCCGCGTAGTATTAATTCTTCTCCCAATATCTTTATAAATTATAGCGTATGTGTTATTCTGATGTATAAGTTATATTTCTGTAAAGATTCATCAAAAACCGTTCAGCAGTTTTTGCAAGTATGGGTCGGAGAGTAATTTTATTTGTGGGTTTTTGTGTGTCAACATCCAATCCTCACAAACTTTCACGTTTATAATAGTAGTTGGATCAGTTCAGTGGTTTCAGCTTGAAAACGTAACACACAAACAAACAGTCAGACGGAGTTTCTTTTGCATTTATGATAAAATTTAAATTAATTACGGTGTTTTATTAAAATAGCCCATCTCTTGGTCGGTAATGAGTTTTATTTTGCAGGTCCTAATTATTTAATTATTACTTCACAAAAAAATAAACTTCAAAAGCAAAACACTAAAAAGTGCAAAATAACTTTCGTTTAGGAAGTCGGTGTCTTTGGTACCTCTTGTATATACCATTTTTCGACACCGACTTTCGAAATGCAAGTTATTTTGCACTTTTTAGTTTCAAGTTCTGTAGTAAGGTACGTAAAGGATTGACAAAATACCCAAAATAACTCAATTTACATATTCGTGCTGTTTGACGTTAAGGAGTTCGATTGTATACTCCATATCTTAAAAACTGCTGGACCAATTTCGATGAAACTTGCATTATTCCCTAAGTTGAAAGATACTCAATGAAACACAATAAGAATGATCAAGATCCAATAATTAGTTTCTGAGAAATGCGTGAACAAACATACATACATACATACAAACAAACAGACATAAACATGAAATTTGGCACACGCGTTTCGGCCCATTCAGAGAATATGTAAATATTGTGCAATTCCAACAAAATTACATAGGATAGTATTTAAACGAGCGAAAATAAATTCAAATTAAAGGTGTAAAAACACTGAATATGGCTTACTGGAATACTAAGTGAGCAACAAACAGTGGGCGAATACAAATGTTTAAAACAGTGACTTGAAAATAAAAGTTTTTCGACGGGGCTCCTTTTTCTGTCTACAGGGTCTAAAGTAACCTAACATGAAGGAGATGACGGCAGCTAAGTTCGCTCGCTCTATTCGCTCACTTCAGCTCCCGTCATCTCCTTCGAACTTAACCTATCCGTGTCGGAGTTCTCTAAGATCCCGAGCTCGCTTCGCTCGCTCTTGAACTAATTCGTTGAAAACACAAAAACATCCAAACTTCCGCGCTGCACAGCGATGTCGCCTCGATGGTTGTTCAGCTATTTTAAAAATAATAATATGCTCAAATATAAAAAATAGAACCCTAAATACAATTAAAGTATGAAACAATATTATTACTGCAGCTCACACAAACCTCCTAAAAGGTATTACTCAAACCGGATAAATAGTTACGAACTCAGTATTGTAGTCGCCCATTCAGTATATTTTTTGCCTGGTTAATAATTTTCCTATACATACATATATGCATGCCGAATTGATTACCTCCTTTATATTATTTCAATTCGGTAAAATGAAATAGAATTTATTTCAAGGTGAAAGAACTAGTCAGCATGATAATGCCCATGCACCTGATGCATACAGACCTACAGATGGTAAAAGTGCAAGATGTTCCATCCAATCGACATAATCCTTAGCGCCGTCCGACAAGATTCGAAACTATTATTTGTACCAAATCAAAGGAACTACAGAAAATTGCCAACAATCGCGTAACACTTCGAACACTTCGGAGATGCAGGTTATTGTCCAATTCGATTGGAAATTCACGAGTGGAAACTCGAATGCAGTAAATTACTAAGTAAGGTATTGATTGTCCGGATTGTAAAGGGTAGTGTACCAGATTGTACCACGTTACATATTAATAGTGATGGCCACTCGTACTCGTCCGTCCGGCGCCTCTTCGTGCATTCCTGCCATGCAAAAAGTTGTTTGAAAATAAAATTGGAAAATAAAAGTGTGAATCACTCTAGTCTTGGCTATAAAAGGCAGACACGACAGGTACGACAAAACGTTCAATAAAATTCCTCTGTTTAGGTTTTATTTGTGTCGTATGTCACCACCGATTTTCGCATGAGCGGGTGGACCTAGTAAGTTGAAATATATACCAGATACTGAGGTCTATAATCCCTATTAGGTGTATAAAAATCGAGGTCTTGAGTCAACACGATAAAAATATATGGGCAAATTTAAATTTTCAAAGACCTAGAATCATGAAATTTGGCAAAAAGTAAGGTCTTAGAGCACAAAAGGAAAAAAAAAAAAAAAAATAAGATCAAATTTTGTACCTACAAGTTTTCGCAAATATCTAAATTTAACCATATCTTTTTATCGTGTTGACTCAGGACATTGATTTTTATACTCTGTACTGCCACAGGTCAGCAACCCAACCATTACAGCACTAAAACTTAGCCACCAATAAAAAAACACGAATTCGACTCGTACTTGTCCGGTTTTTTATTGTTAATATATCATGTAGACTCCACATTGAGTCTACAGCTAAAATTCATTTAAGTCGCATAACTTTTTCTTTATGACAGCGCTATTGATCTTGACATCATAAGATACAAAGGTTTATAACTTTTCCACGAAAGCAGAAAATATACGTTTCATTAAAGGAAATCGTGTAACTTTTCTTGACTTAAGATTCTTTATGTAATTAATGTATTAGTCAATCAATCTGTCAAACAAACTCCTGTATGTATTCCGAGTACGCGGTTATTAAATCGTAAGATTCAAGGAGCCGTGGTTGGTTGCCATGGTACTCGACTACCATGAACCACTTGTCACGGTTGAGATCTCTAGAATGTTCTCTGCCTAGTCGTGGTAAACCTCATTCCGTAGGAACTACTTACATATTCTTGAGTAGTAAAGTTATTGGCACACGAATATCAAAACAATAACTAACTAGTTACCTATGTAGGCGTAACTTTACATTCCAGGGGTTCGTTTCGTGTGAATGGTTTATCTACTCTATTTCACTAAATCCTGATGACGAATCATGTGCATTGATCGGATAAGCTCTTTTTATCCTCGTCCCGGAAAAACAAACAAATGTGCCTATTTATAGGATTGCAGCGGCCCGCCGCGCTATTCAGTGGGTTTGCTAGCGCTGAATTATTACACTGAAGCCTTCCTGAAATTTGTATGGTTTTCACTTGTTCGATCATACAGACTGACATGTGCAGGAGTTCCGAACTTTGTTTTATACTATTCAGAATCAGATTGTTTTGTAATGCGACATCGGTATTAAGGTTCCGTTTCATATATTTCTGTTTGTGGGAAAGATAATAAAAAACAACATTTCAAGCTTCGTTTTATTTTCATATTTTACACATTTATTTGGCAGTTTTATTTTGTAGCATTATGTAAATCATCACAAAAACTTCCTATTTCCCTATAGACTCTATTTGTATTTTACATTACGGCAAATTATCTATACAATTTTACAGTAAAAACAATATCACAATAAGCCTTACAATATGAAATTGAACGGTAAAGAAAATCGACCAGTAATTATCTACCAAAGCACAGTAGGTTTACGTATTAATAATTCGTTAGTGTATACGTCGACTAAATCGTTTACCAGAAATAACATACCACCTACGTACAAGTTTTCAATGTATTGGACAGTTATAGGTTTATCTCTAAAAAGTCTAGCTCTATGCGCTTTTTATAAAATCGATGTAGTAGAAAATTTGTGTACAAATATTTCGTAAGAACTAAGCGAACCTAGGACATCTATAAAGACCTAACATTAAGAAGATCGATTTCTGTAAAAATGGATGTTCGGCTCAATTCAGTAAGGCACCGGCTAAATTTAATAAAAAATATGGCTTAGTAATTGGGTATAAATACTTAATTAACTTATGAACAAAACATAAAAATTACTATCAATTAAGTTTATTAAAACTTCGACAGTTCTATTTTCTGCCAGCTCTGTCGTTAGTATTTTATTCAGTCGACGCCTTTCAGAATTGACACCATTTTTAACTTTTTACTGACAGACTTGTCGTATAGATACTAAATAACTAGTGATACAAAACATACAACAATGATTTAAAATGATTTTACCGAGTAGACACAATATCGTTAAAATATCTTAAACTGAATCCTGGTTGATGACAATAAACTTAAAATATTAACAGTGCGAATTATTTATTGTCTGGTCAGCTTAAGAACTTATCAACAAAACTAAAATTAGCAACAAATAAATTAAAGTTCATCACAATATTACAAATATCAAGAGTGTAAAATATATCTCGCTAAGTTTATCACATGAAAAATTAATGTGGCTCCTAACATAGAATTTACTTTGTTCAAACTTGCTGAATTTTCTAGGTCATCATCTGAAAAGGGAAACACAATTATATATTGTATATATATATATATACATTCTGAACATTTGTTCAATTTCAAGTAAGCCTAGTACCTAATAGGATTTGTTGTTTTGCTAACTAAAATGAAATTAGTTTTTATAACTTCAATTTTACTCGGAGTTGATTTTGGCCTTTCGTTTATTTATGAAAATTTTCGTTCAGTCTAAATCTCCTTCGAGTAATGTAATAATAGAAAACTATTATTTACGTTATGTCTAACATACTCGTATTATTAATGGTCTAAGGTAATAATAAATAAGCTTTTGGAAATTAATGATTCAATTTTGATTTTCATTAAGGACTATGGAACAAATAGATTGTTTCTTATTGGATTCAAGTTGTAATGACAGCCTCTGTATTAAATTATTAGTTTAAAGTCAAGTTAGGCTTTTATTAAGTATTAAACTACGTGTAAGGAGTGTCTAACTTAGTTAGTGTTTGACCTGATTTAGGTACGTGAACCCTAAATTTGTTACTCAGTCAGAAAATTCGCCTGTTTTAAAATTATGACATGTTAGGGTGAGGCCAAACGAACGTAATTTTGTAAGTTGTGATTTGCGTAAAATGAGTCACGGCATTTACGTTCAACTAAATTCGGTTAGGCTGCCAGACGGACGGCCGTAATTTCAGTTGCTATTCTACGTACGTTTGTACAGGGTGCCGACGCTTGCCTCGGCTCCCTCAGATCGAATGCACATCATCACATCATATCATCAGCCTATTAATGTTCGCACTGCTGGGACACAGGCCTTATCTCTGTGAGAGGGAATGGGCCGTAATCCACCACGCGGGCCCAGTGCGGGTTGGTGGATGTCACATGTCACCGAATGTTTGGTTCTAGTACATGCTGGTTGCCTCACGATGTTTTCCTTCACCGTTTTGAGAGCAGTGGTGATGAAATAATTTACACAAAGTAAAGCGCCTGCCTGGGCTCGAACCCACGACCTACAATTTGTAAGTGACCGATACCACTGGGCCACCACTGCTCTAAGCTCAAATGCAATTCGGTTGAAATAATGTGCGTGAGTCAGCAGACAACTCATTTTGCGTCGCCGTGTGGCACAAACAGGACTTTAGTATGAAAGCGAATGCAGCGTAAATGCCGCGACGCATTTTACGTAACGCCCAACTCTCAATATTACGTTCGTTTGGCCTAACCCGTAAGTGACAAATCTACTAAGGTATCATTAATATTGTTAAAATATTTACCGAAATCACTTAGCTGTTCGCCGTACATTTCACCTTGGAAGTTGGAACTGATTGCGTCACTACTCTGAATGATTTGCGGCAAACCTGTCGAAATATTTGTTTAAGAAAACAATTAAATTTGCTTCAGGAAAATTTTAAAATATTGTTGGAAGTAGAGTTACCTTTCTTCCTAATAGTTTGATTGTCTAACACTGTTTTTTGTGTTGTTGTGAAGGCGGACGGTGGTGCCGGTATTTCTGAAAGAAAGTTATAAATTAGATCAAAATGCCTAACGCCAAACATAAACCTACCTTTGTGAAAAAAAATATCAATTTTATCTAAAGACAGACCTTTTTCCATATTTATATTTTAATAATCTTTATGTTACAAAAACGTCTGAAGTGTTTTCGATCAGCAAACACTTATCAATCACTTGTTTTGTTTTTCAAGAAAAAATACGAAAACAATGTACTAGTATTTTCCAAAGTTACCCAGAAAAAGCTTTACAGATAATTGACAGGCAGTTTTGTGTGATTTTCCCACACTGCCGAATTCCCAAAGATCGTAAAAAAGGCTGTTTATTTTTACGAGTCTTTCAGCGCTTTCAATCGCTCCCTCCGACGAGGGCCGTTTTAAATCAATCTACTAATGTTAAAAAATTACCATCGAGTTTAATGATGCCGTCGGTTTCTCCCAGGGAGTTCTTCGCGATACATTTGTAGAAGCCGAAGTCTTCCTTCGTGATATTCTTGATCTTCAACATCATGAACTTGTTGTAGCCACTGTCCATAGGGAATGCTTCGTACTTGCCTCCTATAATTTCCAATTCTACTTAAATATAAAACCTGTCTTCGGTGTTACGTAACCAGTAAGGAATAGTTATGAAGATGTTGTGTTATAATTTTGTTTCTAAAATGAAAGGAAATTCTTTTCGAATTATCTATACTTTCGTGATACGTGAGCTTTTGCAATAAACTATCTATAAAATAGTTTCAAAGATATCAAGTCCAATAACCTATTTAATAAGTTGCTCTACTTCAAAACTAGAACGCTCATGCTGAAAGTTGATTTGATATTCGACGAATAACCACTGCAGAGTCAATACAAATGCTCAGTTTCATGCAAAAATACCGGTTGCTTGCTACCGTAGCTTTTCGGTATGAGATAAAGCAGCAAAAAAAAAGATTGCGAACAGTTTTTGATTCAAAGTTGTTATTCGACTTATTTATCAATCGCGGAGTTGAGCCGAAGTGGAAATAGTGAAGTATTTCATTATCGAAGTATTCTCTATTCGCGCATGAATAAGTACATTCGGAACGTATTCGACTACACCTCGTCCGCTTGTTCCGATACAAGGGAAACTATTTTCATTATGAAGTCATAAATCAATGATACAATCGAACGATGGCTTACTTGACGGGAACGCATGTTATTTATGCCAATATGATAAATGTATACGTATTTGTGTTCAGAGTTCGATAATATGGCCTTTAAGGTTGGTTATTTAGCGGCTGTGGTTCATCGGTGGAGCTCTGAGGCTATTCAAAGTTCATTGAAACTGAAACTAGGAAATATACGAAGTACTCGTTCATAATGTATGAAGCTTTATTAGGTTTTGAACCACTTTCAGTGATTTAACTCTTGCATTATTTAAATAACGGCGCCTTTATAGGAAATCTTTTGGTTACTATGTTAACTTAATAGAGCTGTCGTAATTGGGTACCTTAGTCGAGTTACTTGTAATAAAAGGGGGATAACTACCGAGTACAGTTGTCTTTCCTTGATTTACATATTTAATCTTTTACCATTTTTTGGTAAAATCGTTTCGAGTAATTTCATGTAATATAGCTATGTAGGTTATATGAAATAACATATCGAAAATATATCGAGGTCACGAGGGGCTCATCAGAAATTTATTATAAAACACGTCCGTAGGTATTTGTTAAAAAAATACTGATAATTATAATGGAATTTATGTAAAGATTCGTGTTATGATTCTCCTATCAATCTGCCTAGCCTTTGCCCAACTATATTGGGGTCGGCTTCCAGTCTTACCGGGTTCAGTTGAGTACCAGTGTTTTACATAGAGCGACTGCCTATCTGACCTCCACAACACAGTATCTGGGTAACACGGTACTCTTTGGCAAGACTGGTGTCAGATCTCAAGCTTCTGACTACCCGTAACGACTGTCAAAGATCTTCAAATGACAGCCGGGACCAACTGCTTAACGTGCTTTCCGAAGCACGGAGGAAACTCGGTTGTTGAAATGGTCACCCATCCACGGACCGACCTCGTCAAGCGTTGCTTAACCTTGGTGATCGACCAGTGCGGCTGTTATTATTTAGCCACGAGCTCCTCTTATGATTCTCCTATCATGTAATAAATAATCAAAAAGACTTATTGTCCAATAAAAATTAGTAGCAATAACATTGTACTCTGACAAATTAGTTAAAAAATAAAAAAAACAGGATCAGCCTAAATAATGTTTTTCATGCCTATCCTTGCGTGTGCCACGGATATAAAGTCTGTTTCGCAAACAGGCAAACTAGATGAGACAACACGCATATTGAACGAGCCTCACCGGAAATAATCATGTCCCCGCGGTCAGTGGTCCAGTAGTTGATAGAGGAGGGGTACGCTTCCGTGTGGCACTCCAGCGTCACGTCCTGCCCGATGTATGCGCCTTCCAGCTGGTTAGGGATGGACAGCATCGGTGGGACTGTGGAAATGGTTATATTTTTTAAAAGTGAAGAAGTTGCGTTGGAACGAAATAAGGTGGAGTCAGTTCGATGAGGTTGTGCAATTACAACACTGATATGAGCAAAGAGCAGATGCAAGAGCAATTTTTTTACTTTTTAGGGTTCCGTACCCATAAGGTGAAAACGGGACCCTATTATTAAGACTCCGCGGTCCGTCTGTCTGTCTGTCCGCCTGTCACCAGGCTGTATCTACTGAACCGTGATAGCTAGACAGTTGAAATTTTCACAGATGATGTATTTCTGTTGCCGCTATAACAAAAAATACTAAAAACAGAATAAAAATATTAAAATGGAGCTCCCATACAACAAACGTGATATTTTTGTCGTTTTTTGCGATAATGTTACGGAACCTTACGTGCGCGAGTCCGACTCGCACTTGGGCGGTTTTTTCCCTTAAGTGGCAACATCGCGATTTTTATTTATTGTCATATCAATATTTTGTATATTGTGTTTCAATAGTGTAATTGTTTTTAGTCGTTCTATTTAAATATAAATAAATAAATGATCGGTTTATATAACTTTTGTAAAAATTTATCAATTTTCAAAGATAAAACACAATCCCATTTTCAGATTTAATGTGAGGGATACACAAGCAATATACGTCGAATACGATTCATGGAAATCTGCTTAACTAGATAAATTATTTTAGAAGTAAAAAAAAAACTTTTAAGTGAATATTATAAAGTCTCGTCCTATTTGCCAATACTTTTCAGAGTAAGAAGTTGAAGTTCACACTGATTTCACAACCACCTTCGAAAATACCAAGAAAAAGGGATAACTTGTAGTTTGTAAATAATGGCCCTCCACGCGTCAATAGTTGTCTTCAATGTTTCTGCCCTTAGATTTACTCCTTACAAGTTTTCACCTTTCTTATGTACCTCCATTTATAACTCTATGTTTGCAAGAAGAGTCTTTCGTCAACTGGACCCACTCGAAATGGACCCGCGGGGTCGCTCAACCCAATCACATTTTGAATAAGTCGACTGGACCCATTGCCCAATTTCATTATTAGTACAGTCACGGAGTAAAGCCGAATCTTTTAGTTTTATTTTTTATGTCTTAAAATCTATTCATATAATAAAATTGTAGAGACGTCAAAACTGTACATTGAATATTTTTGAAAAAAAAGTAAAAGCTACGAGGTTTATGAAGAACTCTGAAGTATTTTTTTAGAAGATTTTTTGTGTTTGTCAATGCATTCAATTGGCGCCAAAACTATTGAACAGATCCTGTTAAAATTTTGCATAAATAATTTTTCGAGCTCAGTGCAATATTTAGGCACTAAATTGCATCACCCCACGAAGAAGATACTTAATAAGAAATAAAAGAAAACTCTTAATAAATGTATTAATTTGGATTTAATTATATCGATATTTTATTTTGAAAATTCTTTTTTTGTTTGAAAAGGTATAC
This sequence comes from Orthosia gothica, assembly GCA_949775005.1. Lineage (NCBI taxonomy): Eukaryota > Metazoa > Arthropoda > Insecta > Lepidoptera > Noctuidae > Orthosia > Orthosia gothica. Next base: position 22,598,169 of record OX459037.1, read on the forward strand.
TCTCGGATGGTACCATTCTCACCAAATCAGGACCTGATGAGGGGATTACATAGAAATCGAGGGAAAACCCTAAAATTTTATAGGCATATAAAGCACATATATCGATTTTCATCACCATGGCAAGCATTTGCATTCAGAAAGTATCATTTGGTGAAGTGGAACTGATGAAGAAGACCTCAGATGGCCACTGGAACTTCTCAATGATAAGTTTGTTTTGAGTTTGAAATATTATCTCGAATTGTTAAATTACTGTGATGAAGCAAATTTTAATAAATGGTTTTAAAACCTGCCAAGTGCGAGTCGGACTCGCGCACGAAGGGTTCCGTACTTGGTAAATTGCGGTTTACGATTTATGACGTATTAAAAACTACTTACTAGATCTCGTTCAAACCAATTTTCGTTGGAAGTTTACATGGTAATGTACATAATATATTTTTTTAGTTTTATCATTCTCTTATTAAAATTTTTCAACTTACAAGAGGGGGGGGACACTTTTTACCACTTTGGAAGTGTCTCTTGCGCAAACTATTCAGTTTAGAAAAATATTATCTGAGAAACCTCAATATCATTTTTGAAGACCTATTCATAGATACCCCACACGTATGGGTTTGATGTATTCAGTTTCAAGTATGGGAACCCCCAAAATTTATTGTTTTTTTTTATATTTTTGTGTGAAAATCTTATTGCGGTTCAAAGAATACATCTACTTACCAAGTTTCAACAGCATAGTTCTTATAGTTTCAGAAAAAAGTGACTGTGACATACGGACGGACAGACAGACAGACATGACGAATCTATGAGGGTTTCGTATTTTGCCATTTGGCTACGGAACCCTAATAAAAATAACCATGGAACTGATCTGGTAATAAAAGGTGCTGAAGACAGAATGTAGGCACCGGAACTCCTTAATAAAAAAATGTAACCCAGTTGTGTTCTTGTTGGAATTGTTATGAACAGCCCTTTGGCGATAAATGATTTTCATGGTAATTTGTGGTACCAAAACTAAAAAGGGAGAATTAAAAACCTTTTTAAGAAAAAAATAAACAGACTTCCAATAAAAAAACACAAAAAAAACGAAAAACAACTTTTTTTCAGAAGTCGGTGTCAAAAACGAAAAAATATAAGTACCAAAGACACCAACTTGCAAGTCGGTTTAATTTATTTGTTAAAAAGTTTTTTTCAATAAAAGTGACAGTGTCCATGAACAAAACACGGTTAATTACTTAATTTGTGTGTACTAAACATGTGTTAATCCGCTCTATTCTGAGCCCCTAATCATAGCGTGTCAAACAAGCGAAGCGATTCAAACTGTTAGGTATTAGGTAGACAATCGATAAACACTAGTTCAGACACCCAAGCTATTACAGCACTAATAAAACACGGATGACAAACCATTCTGTCTGCTGGCTAGACTCGTTCGCACGTCAATTTGTGTCGTTAGTGAGTCCGCAGGTGTAGACTAGCAGTAATCCACCACTAGAATTTCTATAATTTGTTCTTATTTTGAAAAATCATAGACTCTTTTCTTATTTTTTTGTTAATGATGTCATGAAAATACACGAAGGTGTAGACTAGCACTAGTTAACCACCAATAGTATTTCTATATTTGTTCCAATTTAGAAAAATCATGGACTCTATCCTTACTTTTTCGTTAACTCAAAACACACACACACATGCGTACGAACGCAGTTGTAGACTAGCACTAAATATCCTCCAATAGGATTTCTATAATTTGTTCTTATTTTGAAAAATCATAGATCTATCCTTACTTTTTATGATGACATGCGGACTCACGCAGGTGTAGACTAGCATTAGATCCAACAAAAGGAATTCAATAATTTGTTCTAATTTCAAAAATATTAATACTCTATTTTTATATTGTTGTTATTGATGAGACTTCGAAGACTTACTAGTCATTATTTATCTACTAGTAGCTTTCAATAAACTGGGTCAAAGTTATTAATAAAATTTAAATCATGAAAAACTTTTCGTAGTTACTCTGTAGTATGGATATCATGAGTAGGTATCACTGCACTGTAGGTATAGATAATAATATAAACAGACTATATTATAATAATAATACGTATACGTATACCAATTCACCTCACTGAATTCCCACCCGTACCTGCTTCTCATACACGGCATGTCAGCTATAATTACAAGTGATGTCACTTCCACATATTGGAGCGAGTAATACTCACATTGAACCATGAGCATGATCCGTTTGCTAATCGATGGCGGCACTCCATTAGATGCTATACACAGATAAGCACCCATGTGTAGCCGGGACACCTTTGTTATTGTCAACGTCTCTCCATCCACCACGCTAACTGCCGACAAAAATGTACATTTAAGGTTGTCCTAGTTGATCATTCTTCCATACAAACGTAGTATGGCGATTACTCCACTCCACACAAATAAAAAGTATATCAATTTGTCCCTGTATGGAAACAAAAAAGTAAAAGAAATATATATTTGAAATTTATGAGCGTCGAAAGTTCCATATTTCAACAATTATTTTAACACATCTTTTGGCGAAAATAAATACCATAAGAAGGAAAAAAACAAGACAGTCACCATACAGGGATAGATTAGTAGTTCAACAATATAAATAATTGTATATTGAACAGATACATTAAGTCGCTTTTTCATGATATGCATATTCCCAAAGGTCTGTTTATAAAATTTCGTGCGCTCGTTTTCGTCCTAAATCATCATCCATTTCGCTACAAATTTGCAAAAGTGTGTATTCGTACGCGAACTAGCTTCTTACTGCTCATTACAGCATCTATCTCTTTCGCACGTGTTGTCGGATGAGATAGCAGGCATTTTAACCCCGCCCACAAAATAGTTCGTGCCGTCGACTAGGGCAATCTTAACGAAATAAACGAACATCGAACGATATAAATGAACATTTAACGATATGAATGAACACTTTGACGATATATATGAACATTTAACAATATACAAGTTACACGATTTAATAATCTTTAAGCTAAGAGTACAGGTCGAAATTTATGTCCTGTTCGTGATATTTATATGTAATGGGATCATATTATACAAGTTCAGAACTACCAGTTTGAAATTCATTTTCAATTTGCTTTCTGAAAAGGACTGTCCACTTCGTACTGAGTGTTTTCTACCACAGCTGTGAGAAAGGGCTTTACAGTTTTCCTGATCGTTGAAAAGAAAACACGAGATTGTTTTGTATGAAAAACATTTTAATTAAGACAGATAATAGTTTTTATTTAACAACAGCCTACAGGGAAATTAACAATGGATTCTAGCCACATTTAAAATATTTCACCGTTTTAATGTCTTTCAAATGACAGTTTGAAAAGTTTCGTTCCATATGTTGTAGAAGTTTAGGGTAATTGGAGGTAATTTACTAATAATTTGAGGTTTCTATATTTTCTTATAGCTTTGTTATAACCATTCTTGTTGGAAACACAAAACCTCAAGTGTTATATTACTATTTCCTAGTAGGTAATACCTACATTTAGTTCAATTGAAGTTAAAGTGAAATTCCGTGTGTAGCGTTGGGGAACGGAGAGGATCCCACAAAGCTGAACGGCTAACCTAGCTTTATAAGAACTTTGGATTAGAACTTTCGAATGAGTCTTAGAGTTATGAAAACGATTAAATAAAAATCTGAAAATACGACGTATTAATACATTTCGTAAGAAATTTAGCATGTGCAGAAATTAAAGACCAAATACGACCATAATATTATATGTAGACACAGATATCATATGGATATTGAAATTGACATCAATCGTGTAAAAATTGCAATACGAATTCCTTGGAATTAATTTTCTACATTACTACAAAGGCACAAATAAGATAACAAAAGAAAACGACAAAGTCAATTCAAGGTAGTTCTGATATTTTTTTCTTTGTAGTAGCATTATAATTACCACAATGTTTAACGAAAGCGACAGTACTTGTAACGTTATTAACTCTTGTATTTGTACACAATCGGTTAATATTAATGTTAAGTGGATGCGCTAAGGTTACCTGGATTGTTTGTTTCAAGAAATCGTAATAATTTTCCAGCAAAAGTAACTAAGAAAAATTTATATAAAAAATATTTGTTAGCAATTATTCCTAATTTCATTGCTAACGTTGATTTCTTTAATATGATCATCCTACAATCATGTTAGGATGAAACCTAGATATTTGTAGGCTGATCAAAAGCACTGTGTTCCACCGTATTAATTTGAATGTTGCCTATATTTTTTTTGAGCAAACCATTGCAATTCCTGAAAGCCAGAATCAACAGTGGTGACCACCAGAAAAGCGCCGAGGCAATGAAGCTCTACGAAGGCCCGGAGAATGACGAACGAAATTAATCAGAAAAGAATAATGGAGGAGTAGGAAAAAAAAATCTCCTTCCCGCCATACCAAGCAGGAGACAAAACAAACAAGGCCAATAGGCACAAAGGGTCGTTTACAACTGGGATTAGCCCAGTTGTCTAGCACCACGGATTAAAAAATATTATCATTAATATTAATGGTACCTTATCGCATCCCCAATTAATTAAAAGTTAACTTATCTTGCTTACCTGATTCCCCATTATAATTAAAGTCTTGTCCGTCCTCTCGTCTCCACATGACATAAGGTTCAGGGTAGCCTGAGGCTCGACACACTAGCGTGACGTCAGAGCCTTCCCGGACCACCATATCCGTCGATGTCATGTTATCGATGATTGATGGGGGCACTGGGTAAACAAATAAATTGGTAACTAAGTTTATAGAATTATAATTTAAGGGTGAAAACGCCCGGCAGAGTAAGTTCAGGGAAAAACCGGAGTAAAGTCACTAGACCCAGTCGGTCGATACTCAACGTCATCACGGTGAGATGTTTAGAAAGAAAGAAAGAAAACATTTATTACCAAACACTGAACGTGTACAATCTTAATATTAAATAGTGTCACAGATGTGGCAATATGAGTACATTCAGTGTGGTAAAAGGAGCGGGCTCAGCAAATGCTGATCAGTGTGTAGCATAGCCACACACAACGCTGGTCAACGCTGATTAAACAGCCCGCCCCCCTCTCTCTCAACAATTAACACAAAAATATAAATAACTTAAACTAATCAACATTAATACAACTTAACATATACGTGGGACACTCAGAAAGTTTTGCGAAACTAAAAAAAATTTTTCTATACGTACATATATTTTTATTAAATCTTTTCAAAGTACTTTCCACCAGCCTCTATACAAAGATTCATGCGCCTAAACCAGTTTTCAAAACACTTTTTCCAGTCCGCCGCAGACACCTCGTTTACAGCCTGCTCGAACGCAGCCAGCGCATCTTCCGGCGACGAAAATTGTATCCCTTTGAGCTGATTTTTTATTTTTGGGAATAAAAAGAAGTCACACGGTGCTAGATCAGGGCTGTAAGGAGGGTGACCCAGGAGTTTGACTGGCGTGCTGTCCAGGAAGTCCCTCGTTTTGAGTGCGGTGTGCGCAGGTGCATTGTCGTGGTGGAGCAGTAGCCCGCGGAGCCCTGTGTTTGGTCGCTTGTTGCTTATAACAGAGAAAACTTCTGGCAAACATTTGGTAGTATACCATTCGGCATTAATGCTTCTTTGATCCCGTAAGGGAATTGATACCAAGTGGCCAGTCAAATTAAAAAAGCTAGCGATCAAAATCTTACCCCCGCTTCTAGATCGCTTCACTTTGGTAGGCGTTGGCTCATTTTGAAACACCCAAACAGTCGACTGGCGCTTGGTTTCTGGGTCGTATTGATAAATCCAGGACTCATCACCTGTAACGATGTCGTAAACACGCCGAGACGAGCCTGCTTCAAATTTGTTAAGCATATCACGGCACCATTCCACCCGGGCCTGCTTCTGAGCATCGGTGAGGTTGTGCGGCACCCAGCGTGATACTATCCTCCTCACGCGAAGATGGCTGTGTAGAATCTCGTGAACGCTTCCCGATCCAATCTTCAATATGTGTTGAATCTCCTGATATGTAATTCGCCTATTGTCTTGGATTAAATTTTTCACTGCTAGCACGTTTTCTTCGGTAACAGCCGTCAAAGGGCGACCGCTTCTTTCGTCATCCCCCAAAGTTGGTCGACCGCGCTTGAATTCGTTATACCAACGATACACGGTTGCCTTGGAAGGGCCTTCATCCATGAATGCCATTTGAAGTCTAACGTACGATTCATCCGGTTTCAGGCGACACTTGAAATCGTATAAAATCATAGCTCTAAAATGTTCCCGGCGCAGATCCATATTTCAGTGAGACACAATACTTTGAATTAACTCGCAAAAAATGTGGAGGGAAATTTTGAAATTGGAACTTACTTATTTTTACTTATAAATAATCATATTTTCGAAAAACATTATAACTGGCCAGTCTCCCATATATAAAAACTTTTTTTCGCAATACTTTCTGAGGGGCCTGGTATGCCCAAAATAAAATACAAAATCCCCGTAATAAAAATACATATTTTGATTAAATAAAATTAAAAACCCACCAAATGCATTATTAATATGACATAAGATTATGTCAAAATTAAATACAGACAAAATCCCCGTAATAAAAATACATTTTTAATTAAATAAAATTAAAAACCCACGAAATACATGTAATCATAATGCCTAGTTTTTATGACCAGAGGTAGCAGCAGTACAACAACTTTACACCTAAGGGTGAGGAGAGCTCGAAGCGAACGTCATTCATTCACAGAATGCCATGGTATGTGGCAAATATACTCCGAACTTATTGCAATTTTCAATGTTATCCTGAATACACGTTTTTAAATTTAAATTAATTCATGCATTTATACACGTGTTTGAGCAAATAAATATATCTTTATCTAAATTCTGACCGATATGTTAGGCATTAACAATGACGGTGTTTTTTTTACAGAAACTCTAACTAAACACTAGGTACAGGTACTCCTTAAATTTACATAAATATAACAGAGAGATAGAATTATTTGTAAGAATGAATTCTATGTAAGTATTGATTACATTACAGTCTTTTAATGATCGAATGTTACAGTATATCGCCAAATGATATAACCGAACCTACATATATGTACTTTTATCCCGAAAAATGCATGTTTCTTGTACCAGACGCAGCGAAGCCACAAGAAAAAGCAAGTGTACAAATATCGGACGTCTAAAGTATTTTCAAAGAATTCAAGCTTTGCACCCACTCCGAAGAATGTTAGGTATCTTCTTGGGGGAGTAGAAATGTTTCAATTCTGTTAAGAAACAGTCGTAAGACAAGACGTCGACTACATTTCAAATCGTCCTATTCGCAAAACGACCTAGTAGCAAAATGATAAAATAGATTTTTCATCATTGTCATTTCGTCAAGTCGCATTATATATTTTATTTAGTCAAATTGAAAAAAAGAGAAGAATCAAAGCTGTATTGTATTATGGGGAGTAGCGGCAACCGTCTCATACATTTTATAAACCTTTTTTCAGTTAATTAATACATCGTAGATCAAACAAAAGCTGACATAGATACTAGTACGTCTCAGATTTATTCTGCTCTCTTGTCAATATGTCAATTAGTGAACAAAGTCGATGTCTAACATCTCGGCAGATCTAATATTCTCACAATAGGCCGTAAGTAATTGGGATTAGGTGTATTAGGTTTCAAATTATCGATATTTTCTAAATAATTGACCACGAGCGGTGGTAGTTGTACCACAGACTGATGGAGGTAGTATACTCACCCACAACCTGTAGGTATCCTTTCCTAGAGCGCATGGGGTCGGTGTTGACCTGGCACATGTACCAGCCGCGGTCAACCTCCTGCACGTTCTTGATGTGCAGGTACCACGAACGGTGGTCGTTGTACGACAGACTGATGCGCGCGTTCTGGGTTATTATGTTGTGGTGGATGCTCAGAATTGTCTGTGTGTCCATGCGCACCCATGCTACCTACAGAAATATAAAGTTATTGAGTTGAAATATTTCCAAGAAAATTAATAAGCCAGTGAACAAGCTCTGTCGATTCTTTTCAAGTATCTAATCTATCATAAGGATTTTTTTCTGTACTGTTTTTACAAATTCTTATTGTAATTTTGTCTACGATATCAATCAGTATTCATTAAACATTTACTTTATGAACATCAATAATCTAGGCCGACATTGGCTGTTGAACCTTCCATCGATCGATCGAGACAATATTTTCCACTGTTACCATCTTAAATATGTCAATACTGAAACAAGTGCTGTGATTTATTTACCTTGAATCCTCTTAGATTATCAACGACACACGCAAGCAGGGCGTCCCTGCCGACGGTAACCGTGACATTCGGAATGGGTTCCGCAAATCTCGGATACATCGATTCTGAAAAGAATGGTCCAATAAATAGTGTGGTAATGACTTGTAAACATGTTTACTTGTTATAAAAGTTTTAGGAGAAATAAAAAGAGTCACAAATGTGACGAACGGTGCCAGCGCGTCTGCCGCCACCGCTCGCGTCGCGTCGGCCGGTGGCCAACTCACTCTGATGAAATTATGGGACAGTTTTATGATATTTTGTCATCGGAATTGTACGCTCTGAGTCTCTATATCTGTATAATATATTTACAAAGATAGGTCTAATTACACATTCATGTAAAATGTTTGGTTAGGTTTCGATAAAGAATATTTATTCTCCGAGGCTTTCATAAAATACGAGGTGAAAAAATAAAGTTACATTTTATTTTCAAAAGCCTACAACAAAATTTAAAGAATTTATTGCTCCCGGCCAACGTAGACTATATTTTATCATCGACTCCCACATTATTCATTAGAAGCAAGTCGGAAAGCCAACTGACTTTCATTATACCCACTCGGTAAAGAAAAAAGCGCTGAATGAGTAATTAAGCCCATTTGTCGCAGCCTGTTTCAACAACAGCATATATCATTGTCTTCCTCCGGTTGCCAAGATAAGTAGCATAAATACCGGACTACGTATAGGTGGAAAACATGGCGACCCTAGCTGTAGGGTTGCGTGATTTATACCCGGCCCACTAACGACAAATAGCGGTTTGTCGCTGTATCGCTCTTTCACCGACAAAATAATGTATAAGAAGCACAATGCTAAAAAAACATCAATCTAAAGCGTCGACCTCTAAAAAGTTAGCGGTCGCAAAAGGGTCCGCGAGATTTAGATAAAGTATGTTATTTGCTAGGATCACTGTCACGTGTTTAAAGAATTTCAAGTCTCTTAAAGCAAATATTATAGCGCCTTCATTTTTATTTTTAACACGTTTACTGGCTCATAGACTGTCGAGATTGTACTACGATTTTTTTTGCAGTTTTCACGAGTTATTTCAGCTTAAGCGAGATATTTTAGACGGTCAATTATCGTCTGAAATCTACCGGTTCCATTCCGTTCATCATTATGTTCATTTGGTACAAATGAAACGCTTTGATAATCCAGAATTGTTTTATAATTTATTTATAAACCAACCTTACCTAATTGTGGTTTAAATTCAGGCCAGGTAAATTTGTGAGTTATAAGAATAGGTTAATAGCTAAGCTTCTTCGCATCTCATATTCAAAATGTCTGGCTTTTCACCGTGATTTGACTACATACAAACATGAAGACCTTAATCGAGCCGTCACGGGTAGACCTCAGAAAATCTTTTGTTAGTAAATCCTTACATACACTACTAAGAAATATATCTCCCCATGTTTATTTCCTTAGATGTTCAGAGCCTTAGTCTGTCTGTCAGTCAATCAATCAGGCACGTAGATGTGTACAGAAGACAGATAGCTAGATCTAGTTTCAGAATATCCTATCAATAATATACGCCATATTCCAGTGGTGGGATGTTATCTGTAATATGAAACGTAGTACGTCAAATCTAGTTATATAAACCTAGCCTCCCAATATAGGTTTCCTCATGGCACGTTAGGCTCCGATCACTCGAACATGAGCAAAGAGGCTTACATTCCTAATCCCCAATGTTGTTCACGCCTGGAGACCAGCTCACGGTATTATCGCTTACATTTATAAACTTTACTATAAGTTTTGTGTATCGTAAATATCTGTAATCCATAGATGCGAAAGAAAGTCTGTCTGTCTTTTAGGGTTTCGTGTTTTGAAGTTATTTAAGAGAATAACAAATCCCCTCTTATCTCGGTAACTACTGGGCCTAAAATTTTGTCAAAATACAGAAAATAGTTCTTTACCTACAGATTACAGGAGAATCTATAAGAAGTTTATGGTATTTAAAGTAACATAGGCAATTTCTCATAATACCTAATTGTTTTTGTGAATGTAGCTCTTTGTACGGAACCCCCAGTGCGCGAGTCCGACTCAATCTTGGCCGGATTTTAGGGTGCCGTACCCAAAGTGTAAAAACCAGACCCTATTACTAAGACTCCACTGTCCGTCTGTCTATCACCAGGCTGTATCTCATGAACCGTGATAGCTAGACAGTTGAAATTTTCACAGATGATGTATTTCTGTTACTGCTATAATTAAAAACAGAATAAAATAAATATTTAAGTGGGGCTCCCATACAACAAACGCGATTTGTTTGCCGTTTTTTACGATAATGGTACGGAACCCTTCGTACGGGAGTCCGCCTCGCACTTGGCTGGTTTTTAATTTTTCACTTCTCATCGGCTGAATAGATTTAAATGAAACTTGGCACATGGGTCACCTTTATATTTTAATATCTTGGGTTATTTATGATACTTTCACCACGGGAGTATACAATCCAGGGAAAAAACACATGGGCGAAGCCCCTAAAGCTATTATTATATAAAATATCCCTAATAGAGTCGACAAAACAACTAACTTGTCAAAAGTAAATGAAGGGATAATTACCAAATAGTTTTGTTAACCACAACAGTAATAACCCATAATAACAATGCCGGTACAAAAATGGTATAAATTTTTTTGTACGGTTTACAAAAAGACTATTATTTCTTGGTGAATTCTGTGAGCCACGTGTATGTAAGTTGATATTGCAAAGATGAAAGGTTATCGTGCAACTTGCAGCCTGGGGTCAGGGGCTTCCGACCCACTGAACAAACATTTGATTTTATTTCCGCATGTTACTAGCATATTGCTTGACGTACCGCTCACCTCTATCACCCAACCAGGTTTAAGATAAAAAAGGCTACTTAAGGTTACACTAGTCGATCATTCTTCCATACAAACGTAGTCTGGCGATTACGCCACTGTTTGACGATGTACGTTCAAAATAAAATATTATAATAATTTGTCTCATCATCATCATTATCCCTGTATGGAAACAAAAAATAAAACATTTGAAAGTTATAAAGTTGGAAAGTTTCATATTTCAACATTAATTTTAACGCATCTTTGGGTGGAAATAAATACCATAAGAAGAAGGAAAATTGCAAACAGTCACGCTACAGGGATATATTAATAGTTCAACAATGCAAATAATTTTATTTTGAACAGATACATTTAGTCCTTTTTTCAGGATGTCCATATTCCCAAAGGTCTGTTTTTATAAAATTTCGCGCTCTCGTTTTCGTCCTAAATCATCATCCATTTCGTTACAAATTTGCAAAAGTGTGTATTCGTACGCGAACTAGCTTCTTACTGTTCATCCCAGCATCTCTCTCTTTCGCACGTGTTGTCGGATGAGATAGCATGCATTTTAACCTCGCGCACAAAATAGTTCGTGCCGTCGACTAGGGGATCCTTAAAGTGAGGCCAAACGAACGTAATTTTATGAGTTGTCAGTCGCGTAAAATGAGTCGCGAAATTTACGTTCAACTGAAATTCAGTTAGGCTGCCAGACGGCCGGACGTAATTTCAGTTGCTATTATATGTTTGTACGGGGCACTGACGCTTGCTTCGCTCCCCTCCCTCACCTCGAGCGCAATTCGTTTGAAATAATGTGCGTGAGTCAGCAGACAACTCACTTTGCGTCGTCGTATGGCACAAACAGGACTTTTGTACGAAATCGAATGCAGCGTAAATACCGTGACGCATTTTACGCGACTCACAACTCAACAAATTACGTTCGTTCGGCTTCATCTTTAATGGTTCTCATAATTACCCACCTAAGTTCACAAGGTTTTCGTTACAAAACTGAGTGATGAAGGATGAATAATATTTTTAAATTTTCTTCCCACTAATTTTCTCCGCGAATGGATTAAGATAACGACCATTAATTAAGTAAAAAAAAAAACGGTGAAAACACGGTTTTAAAGCTGGTTCTACACTGACGTACCGAGTAAAGCAAGAGCAATGCTGCGTTGTAAGAATACCAACGACATTTAAATTGTAAATGAATCTGCGACTAAGAAACTTAATAATGTTGTTTGACTCATCAGAAAACATCTGATCCTGAGTAGAAGAAAACAGTTTTGTTTTCGCAACCCAGCTACAGCTACACTCATAATAGTTTTTTTTACTTGGAATAAATAATGGCTTTGTTAAAAAGGGTTTCTTTAGTCACATTATGCGTCAGAGTTTTGCTTTTGCCGTAGTACGGTGAGCCCCCGGCCTTAGGTAGGAGCGATGCTGATGTACAGAATATTATGAACCACTTGTCGTTCTATTCAAGCTTTAAGAAGGAAAAAAGAAAGAGCGTGTAGTTAGTGCATTTTCTTTAAAACGATCATAAATGTTGGCATGATGCTAGCATTTTTATTTTCGACGAAGCTTTTAAAACAAGGCATAAGGTAGTTGACAAAAAATATCTAATTAGTCCGACAGTTAGATTTATCCTAAACATATTGGATATTAAAACGATCATAAATGATGGCATGGTTCTTGCATTTTTATCTTCGACGAAGCTTTAAAAACAGGGCATAAGGTAGTTGTCAAAAAATATCTATTTAGTCCGGCAGTTAGATAACCTAAAAATATTGGAGACGCATTTTTATTTTTCTTTTGCCACGTAAACAAAAAAATACGACGATACAGTGCGTTGAAATATCTTGTGACGTCACGGTATGCTACACTTTGTACTGACAAAGTGACGTCACAAGCCCGAACTCCTGAACTTTGATGCGCTTTATCTTTTTTGTATTTATTTATTTGATATAGCAAAAAATACAGGTCCAATTTTATTTGATAATCTCACTGACGGACTAAATAGAATTATCATTTTCCTACTCAGGAAACATCCCTATTGGGTAAATACATCTAAAGTAGAAAAATACTTGCATAACATAGATTTTTCTTGTCATGAAACCTTGTAATGAAAATGTGTGCATTCGTTTTCATTTAAATTATCCTATCGACAACCCCAATAAATTTAGCATACACGTTTGATAAATCGAGATAGTACTTAGTTTATATAAAGAGCTTGTTGGGTTAGTAATCTATTATTTGGTTCAGGACAGGACCTAAATCTTGTAGCAGGAATAGATTCTTTTACTAGAAAACCTATTTCTTTATTGTAATAAAAAGTGCTGCAGTTCGTACTCGGTGAAAGAAAAGCTTTAGAAAGTTCCAAGCAAATTATGTTTTCTCGAGAATATTCTCTATTTCTTACTCGTATTTACAAATAAAACACTTACCATCGGGAACTTCTATGGGTGCTACAGACACTACATTTTGCCCGGTGGGTAATTCCCGACCTGTAATTAGAACATTGCTGTAGTATTCTGTTTGCAACTTTAATCTCAAGGGCAAAAGACATGCTTTGCAATAACAAGTAATTTTAGTTATCATGCTCGTTCAAATTACACTTGTTTGTATTCATACGAATTTTCATTCGATATGTACAAAATAAATGTGTGCCATACATTTATATAAATAACTCGTGACTGTGTTGACTGTTTGGACAAGCGGGCTTTTGTTTATAAAAGGAATTATTTTAACATCAATTCTGTGTACCTTTACCGGTAAAATTTTATGTTAATTTGTCAGAGTACTGACTTATTACGGTCATTATACTAAAATATACCTTTAAGGCGCAGATACCCCTGAGTAGCTGATTTAAAAATGAGAATCAAGTCTAAACGGCTAGTCGTAATTTTATGAAAAAATATATGTTAAACCAGACCATTTTCTTAATAATTTGGTCTAAGAAAATTTTGAGTTTTTTTCGTATAACATGGTGTAATTAATTTGTAAATTTATATCCAAAACGGACAAAAACACGACAATCGCACCAAAACCGTTATGTGTATTTTAATGAAATCGACACCATCTCAAAGACAATTTAATTATCAAAATTTTGCTCTCAGGTTTTCTTTTTAATGTCATAGAACAATAAGGAAAGTACAAAAAACTACAAAATTTTGGGTCGCGCGGGTGTGAAATGAGTGCGTGTTTTGTTCCCTCAAGGTCGTTGGCGTTAGTCATCGTCTTAAGTAGGTACGCTGCCGTCATGCCTTATAAAGTACGTTCTTAGATTTTAAGATCGTGCAGTTTAAAGAAATAAAATGTTCCAGGCGACGCGGTACATTAACCCACGACTTCACTCACGAACCATGTCTTCAACTTACCAGACTAGACCAAAAAGACTTTGATAAAGCTTCTAGACAAGTCGTAAATTATATAAAAAAGGTCCTAACATTTATCCTTCGAAGTTGCGACCCCATTTTTGTCCCGACACAAGAACTTTTACAGATTACCGACCGATTGTGGTCTAAGTATATCGGTAGTTTATCGGTGTTGTTATCATTTGTAGTAATTTTGTGGAGTAATTAAGTGAAAATTTGAGTAGAACGTGGATAAAAGTTTTAATTGTACAACGTAGGATATAATTGAGTTACACGTGTGCCAGTTAAATCAGTTACTGTATGGAATTGCGTCCTACGACTGCCTCGGAGTACTCTGTTATAAAATAGTTGTTGAAAAATGGAAATGTGTCTATATTGCATTGCATTTAAATAATAAAAAATATTAAATTATTTTGTTTTATGTTGGGAATATGAAACTCTAAGCACAGATAAAATAATACTAGCATAGGGATGCCTCATCCCATACAAAGAAACCGTGCCGACGTAACTAGCGGTTTTCGTCCGATTAAGATGATAATTTTTTGTACATCGATCGCGTTCGGTCCCGTTCCACGGCGATAGATAGATGGTGTTAGCAGCGACTTGCAAGTAAAAGGGTTTACTCGGTTCATGAACATTTTGTCTTTAAATACAATGACGATTTGTTTTATAGTATTTGTTTTGCACGTTTTTAAAGTTTAATTGCACCAAAATGTGTTACAATACAAATTTAAACGATCGAGGGAATACCTCAGAAATTTAAAACCGCGCCATCTATTGGCATCGATTTTAAATGATCCTTTCAAATAATCTCCGAAATGTGAATTGAGAGCCCAATATTCCATAATTTTGTGCTTGGGAGAGTTGAATCAAACAAGAATATACAATTTTCATGTTCAATTCCACAAAATGTTAATTTTACACACGAATCTGTGCATATCGCGCCATCTAGTGAGATTGATTTGAACCATTTTTTTTTAGCACTGCGACCCCGTGCTTTAGGTACGTACGATAGATTGTTTTTTACACGTTTTGTGCTGTAAAAGTTACCACGAGAGCTAATAGGCATAGACTGTAACATTTTCCACAGTGTGGTCTTATCTTGCACAATTACGTCTTAATTCATTTGGACCAATGGTTTAGAAAGGGTACTGTACCTGTATCTATGTTCATAAAAAAATTTATTCATAAGAAAAGAGAGCTGTTTAGCACCAAGATTCTTAATTCAAACTCACTATGGATTTTGCTATTCAGTTGACGACATATACATATCGACACTTGAAAGGCAAAATTTACCAAGCGCGCGTATAGTTAATATATATATATATATACATGTAGTTGTATGCTCTAGAACTACTAGTGTATAAAACTCAATATCGCCCAAAATATAGCTTCATTTTGTCTTTCAAACGTCGATGTGAACATTGTTTACGTTTCTCGGTACAAAGATATTGTCCAATAGTCAAGTAATTCATGTCATTGTCATCTGTTATCATAAAAACAATATCACAGCGTGTTATTATTTATATTTATACCACTAAACGCCCACCACTAAACGCTATGATCTAAATAATTAAAATTATTAATTACAACATTAGATCTCATTAATAAGAACTCAATTACTGTTGAATGATGTGTTTCGCCTGGTTTTCGCAAATACAATATTCGACATTTTCACTTAAATCATTCATTTAATATAGTCTGACATTATATCAATATTAATACTTCAACCGTTTATTACAATTGACATTATTACAGTAGATATTAAAGGTCAGCTTAGGGCGAGGCCCCATTAGTGCGTTGCGCTGCGTTGCGTCGAACAACGCATTGTATGCCACACCTGCGTTGCGTTGACGCTGCGACAACGCAATGCAAGAGGGTATGCACGCCGTCGCAGCTGAGTCTCAGTTCAGCCTTCGCAATGGATAGATAAAAACGTGTTTTTTTTATTGTTGCTTTTATTCCGCCACCGCCGAAATAAACGTAGAAACCATAGAAGATTTTGGATATCTCCTTTGATAGCATTAAGAAATAGTGATGGTCAGTTTTTATGCAGGTATATTGGGAGATGTTGTTAGATGATTTTTTTTTTATTTTTTTTTTATAATTGGTAGCTTTAATTCTTTGGTTAAAACCTAAAAAAAGCAAAAGCTTTCTCCACTTGTGGATCACTGTCCGTCGTCGCAGCGGAGCTCCGAAAACGCAACGCATGTTCCTCCCTCCCGCTTCGTCTCTTGTCCGTTGATCCGTCGAAACGTCGCGCGCAAAGACGCAATGGTCTGGGGCATGTCATAAAAATATATGGAAATCGACGCAGCGACGACGCTGCCACGACGCAACGCAGCGCAACGCACTAATGGGGCCTCGCCTTTACACCTAGACACGACGTTGCGCATACTTTTAAGACACAATTTGGAACTTTATTTACTACACAAAAAGATGCTGATTTCAGTGAGAGAATTAACACAAAAGAAAACACACTCCAAGGCGTGCGTTAAACTGCACGGCACACACATCGCTTCGCGTCGTGTTTTAGTGTGAATGGGCTTGGTGCGAGTTTTTACTCACACGTCAATTTGTATTGAAACTGGATAAGCGCCTTCTGGTGACGGTAAGGAGAAACCTCTTTTTTGTAAACATTTTGACATAAGAGATCGTTTACATTATCACGATCGAGTATGTTAAATGCTTTATCTAAGACGTTAAAAAACTCGGAATAAACCCATGGACCCATAAGGTGAGTATAGACTAGAGCATTGACTAGTAAGAGAACATCGAGCATTCGCCGTTTACATCGAGCGTCGTGTCGTTGTGTGCTAAACGGTTAAAATTCGGCGAATGCTCAAAGTTCTGTTACAAGTAAATACTATAATTAAGTGTAGTCTATACTCACCTTTACCCTACTTACATTAAACAATCTAGGTAAGTAAGCTTTCAAAACTGTGTGTGTTCTTTTTAAATATGTACGCCCATAGATAGACCTTTCGAGATACGTTTAACCTACTTAAGATATCAAATAATTCAGTGAAATTTCACTATTAAATGTTAAGGAATTTAGTAGGTAGATTAACATACAAGAATACGATATGAGAACCTTGAAAAATCATAGATAAAGCACTTATTAAAGAAAAATATGATCAAGAATATCCATTCGATAAGTCTGTCAAAATGTTAGGACTCATAAGCCATTGTACCCCAGGCTTAGGGTATGATAATTTTATTGCATGGGATGCTTGTTACATCACTACTAAAACACGAGTTTTGTTCGTACAAATTAAATAGCATAAAGAAATAAGCTTACTAATGGTTAGAGCCTTCATTAGCTATAAAGCCTTAATTGTGGCGCGATGATAAATAGAGCACTCTGCTTCCCTCACTAATAATAATCACTTACTTCGCTCCGTTCTGTGCCAAAACTTTATTTCTCATTATAATAGAAAGCGTAAAGGGATTATCTATTAATAGATCTGTACACTTTTCAGCTCTATGTTTGGGTCGAGTGTCAATTAAATTCCACAGAAAGGTATTTCTCTTTAACGTAAACGGAGCGTGTCCACAGTGCATAGTTTTAACTCGTTAAAACCGTTATGGTCCGTTTTTGTTGCAGATTGACAATTTATACACAAAATACGTTTTCCAATTGAAATATGACGGCCATTTCTTTTTACACAGAGACACAAGAAATACGTATAAGGTCTTTGGACACAATCGAATACGTTTAAATTTCGGAAGATGATTCAAGTGACGTAAATTAATATTGTTTTTTTTTTTTTTTTGTGTTGGCTTCGCGCGTTTTGTGCATTTAGCCAGTGTCAAGTTTAGAAGTTCTAGTTTCTTTAGTTTTTAGTCCAATGTCCTAGTCATAGACTAATATATAATAGTTAGGCCCCAATAAAATGGCGGTAACTTTATTGGAAGCCTCCACGGAGTTTTGTCGACAACATGAACAAACTCATGTTCTACCGCTGTGTTTCACTTTCCCACACTCGTGCACGTTCACTAATATTATTAGAACAAAACACCACCATTTTTACACTATTAATATTCAGTTAAACACAATTTTAGGAAAATAAAACAGAGAAGCAACTTAAACGCCATCACGTTCCCGCCAAAACTCCTAATATTGATTTATAAGTCAATCAATCTGCCTATACTATTCGCTGGAGCAAAAATAAGTTCAAAGACTAAAACCTGAATACTGAAAAGTCACGCTCTAAAAAGTATGAAACAAGAAAATGTTCTCATCTGTACACACTATTCGATATGTATCGGGTATAGTGGTGTTCAGAGGATAACCGTGGTCGTATGCTACTTTGCAGAAAGTATTGTAGGTGTGCCTGAGGGAACCAATGAACATAAATGACATGATTACATACCGATCAACAAATACTTTGAGACGCTGCACTCGCGTAAGAAATAGTTTTCATGACTTTGACGAGATATTTCTCGCAAACGGTACGCTTGACAAAAATATGATGTACCAAACCCTACCTTCATTTTAAAATCCCTGTTAAATGATACTACACATGACGGGGAGGGGTGAAAAAATGGTTTTTGTTCTTGACTTCGTGCCCCTTATAGGGCGCCATATTCAATTTAATGTGACGTAACATAGCCTCTAGCCAGCGGACAAACAAGATGTTTCCAACAACACCTCATTTGTCAAATTATAATAAGTAGTTTAGAAGATATGAGGGAACAGATGAACAAACACACATACTGGTCAAAAACCCTCCCTTTTTCTTCGCCGTAGTCGGGTAAAAAATATCATGAGAAGATGTTTATTTCATACAACAACCAAATACGCACATGCACAAATATGTAAAATATTTAAATTATTATTTTCTTGACTGTATTTCACAAAAACATCAATATTTATAATTTAAAAACAAAAAAAATAACAAAACCAATATAGCCGACATTAAAGAGCATCTCGAAAGCCTGGATTTCAGCACTGTTATGATAATAAATTAAAGAGTGCTGCAAAATTAACAATCTTGCGTTGTGAGGTTGTATTTAAAAAAAAATCGGATTATAACCGTTTGAAGTTTGTTTATTTTCATTTCATTTTTTGTTACGGCTAACAGAGTAGCCTTTTTCCAACTACCAGTATTTAACACTGAGCGACTGCCTGACTTTCACAACACGATAAATATTGATTTATAAATGTAACCGCAATTATGCCGGTACAATACCGTATCCCATTAAACAGGGATAGATTTTTGTGAATAGTGTGATATATATGGCATTACGTCTAACGTTGACAGGCCCACTCCGTAGCGTCGACAGGATTGTTCCATTATCGACGGGGAATGAATAATTGAGACCGTCGAGTGAGCTCAGTGGATGCGGCGCTTGCGATAATGTTACAGTGTAGTGCTTGACACGTGTTACACATCATTTTTATGCGTTAATTTGGTTTCATGTTTTATGGAGCGTTAATGCGTTGTTGGTAAGTGCAGGGTTTCAGTTGAGATGGTTATATTTAGATCGCCGAGACTGATTGGTGGTTGAACGATTGATGTTTTTAAGAGTGTTTTTTTGTTTTTATCGCTACATCGTTAAATATCTTCGATAGTACTTGAACTGTGTGTTAAATACAGCGTCACAACCACACAGTTTAATTTAACCATAACTTTATAGTCGGATAAATATAGTGGACCGGTAAGGGACTTTATCTTGAGAACTGTACTCGAGCCAATGTCTCACTGAGTAGACATGGACTCCCGTACGAGTACTGCGCGAACCATCGTACCGGTGTTACGCGGCAGGAAAACTTTGATTGCGCGATGCAGGACAGTGTAGCGTTGTCCGGGCGTCGACCAAGAAAAGGCTTCGAGACACAACTACACAGTTTAATTTAACCATAACCGATAAGTTCATGCCAAAACTGCGGCTAACTTCATCGTAACAATCCGGCTATAATATAAATTAAACACGGCCAATGTACGGATATAGTTTCGTAGATCCCAGTGTGGGATGGTCGCAACTTCTCAAGCCTCGTTGACACGGGGTCATTCGGAGGGTAAACACGCCGCTTCCAGCCCAATTGCCAACTTACCCATAAGTGGATTGAATTCAGAAGTCGCCCCTTTCATATTTGAACTAACAGCATATGTACATTAAGACTAATTTATTTGAGAGTGATCCCTGGTTTAGGGTATTGAATGTTGGTAATTCTGTGATTAGAGCTTAGATACTTTTATGCTTGTCTTTAAAGCTTTGTGATATCCTGCTTCCTAATATTATTATTAAAGTTTAGAATAAGGGGTTGGTTTGGGTGTTTGTATGTTTGTGTGAATCAATCACACTTCTACAACTGAATGAATTTGGATGAAACTTGGCACACAATTTGATCATACCTGGATGAAGACAAAGGTTTTTTAACCTGGCAGTACGTTCCCGTGAGAACATTTTTGACTTCCCACGCTGGCAAAAGCAAATTTGAAAAATAATTAGATAATCTTATTAAATATCTAGAATCATCAACAGCTGTAGTTTTACTTTCGCACGTGTTCAATGATAAAAAAATGTATTTGAAGGTCAATCACCATCTGGCCCTTAACCAAACCATTTGTTATAATTACTTATAACTAACTGACATAGCGACATATTTGTCATAAAATGACGTCATTGTCACATGTTTGTGTCAGCAGAAAATGTATGAAAGAAACTTACAAAATTGTCTGATTGTAAAATTGTCTACTGTCACCTATTGGTTTTGATAAATAGGTCTCTTGCTACAAGTTGGTCGTTTCTCTTATCCGTTCTTTTGAATCCGTCCAATTTGTGTTTGCAAAATCTGATTTAAGGTTGCCCTAGTCGATCATTCTTCCATACAAAAGTAGTATGGCGATTACTCCACTGTTTGACGGTGTACGTTCAAAATGAAAAAGTAAGGAAACAAAACATTTGAAAAAATATATATTTGGAACTTATGAGCGTCGAAAGTTCCATATTACAACACAAATTTTAACGCATCTTTGGTCGCAAATTAATACCATAAGAAGAAGGAAATAATTTTATTTTGAATTGATACATTTAGTAGTTTTGGGTCTGTCTATCAAATTTCGCGCGCTCATTTTCACCCTAAATCATCATTAATTTCGCTACAACTTTGCAAAAGTGTGTATTCGTACGCAAACTAGCTTCTTACTGCTCATCACAGTGTCTATCTCTTTCGCACGTGTTGTTGGATGAGATAGAATGCATTTTTACCCCGCGAACAAATTAGTTCGTGCCATCGTCTAGGGAAACCTTAATACCTTAACAGCCTCTCCTGTATTTTCTCTTTATTTTCTAAGTCGGGAAATGATAGTACTATATTCTACTTGCCTATTCCCGGCTTCAGCCCCTCAGCCTATTCTGCAGGAACAGTGCATATTTTTTGGATGTACGTTTAACTTCGACCCTGTCCGAGTGTGCTTTGACCTTAAGGCCACTGGTACACGCTAAAAAAACACCGGTCATACGCAAGAATTCGTCATGAACGTAATTTATCATGTACACGATAAGAATTGTGCTTGACCTAGGCACGAATTTTATCTAGCGCAGACAATATTGTTTTTTGTTCAGTACCGTGGCAGTGTACACAGTTCGTGTGTAGAACGATATGAATTCTTACATAGGCCTCGGGACATTTCTTAGCGTGTATAAGCGGCCTACCTCTTTTTTAGGGTTTCGTACCCGAATTGTCCGAACGGAGCCCTACTGCTGAACATAGGCCATCGTAAAGCATTGACTTTGATTTTTTTATTCACATAGATTACGTGAACAATTAAAAGGAAAGATGCATTCACAGCGTAGGCACTAAACGCTTATTCCTAACGAACGCGCACTGCCACCTGCTACACGATGAGAACCTACTTATTAGTGCAGCGAACACGGATTCACTCAATAGAAAACGTTCTACCAGAGACCTGAGTGCGTTCAAATAGAATATCTTCCTGCGCTTATAGAAGCTGATATCACGGTAATGATGGGCTTCTACTATTTTAGTTGGACTTTGAAGTTGGTATAAAACGCCTACGCGGCTTCTCAAACACCGGCTAAGTGCGTGTCGAGCTTCGCACATTTAGGTACCAAACTGCAAAAACAAGATGGTTTTAATAAAAAAAAATTGGAATTTTCAAAATAAATCTTGATATTTGTTAGTAAAATATATGTAACTAGCTTACTCCCGCGGCTTCGCTTCCATCACCTGTCTATCTACCTACCACCACCTACCTACCCTACCCTATCCTACATACCCTACTTACCCTACCCTACCTACCTACCTACCAATTTGTTAAACTATTTATTTGAATAATAATTAATACTACAATACGAATGTAACCAACTTTTGTTTCTACCGGCGAACTAATTAAACTTTAGAACACAAAACTGCTATTGTGACTTAACTATGATAGTGAGATATATTCTCTCGCAGACTTTTTTGTGTTATAATAAGTTCCTTAATTACGTAGTAGATAATTTTTATGTATCATAAATAGTTTTCTCAGCGCATGCCAAATAATGAATTATATAGGCAAAATTTTGCTACTTTGGGTTATATTGCAATTTTCATAGGGATATAATTTTTTTTTAAACAAATTTTAGTCTATGTTACCCGGGCATAATGTAGCTTTTCATGAGTGAAAGTCTTTTTAAAATCGGTCCAGTAGTTTTGGGGTCTATTCGGTACAAACAAACAAACAAAACAAATCTTTCCTCTTTATAATATTGGTATTGGTATAGATAATATTATTATCGCGAAGTCGGTTGTATTTTCTTGTAAAAAAGTTTTTTATGATTAAAATTTAACTCGCCCACTAAATAAACTCTAACTTAATTATTTTTAAATCAAAAGCATAGCGCTTAAATGTTTGCTTTTCTGTTTGTTTCTGTTTGGAGAATAAACTAGGTTACGATTACACAGTGCCCTAGTGCTTTTTTGCGCTAAAAACAGGACGTTATTGCTTTAGTTTCAGTTTTTACTTGTTTTATAGCTAGGATAAGCATAAAAATATAATTTTACAGGTTCATATAGTAGTCACAGTGGATCTTTGTGACTCTGAAGTCGGCTGCAAGAGCCTACGCAGTTGCTATTTTTGTAGTTGAACTAGAAGATAGCATTGTATAACTGCCTCTTTCACTCGCTTACGTTTGTCGCATCGTCCTATCTCGCTTACTGTATGCAGTAAGGGATATGTATAAAAATGTGTATTTTTGTAGTAAATTATTATGCGTATTTGTTATGCTTAAAAAATTATGTTTTAATATCACAAACAAATTTATGTTTTAGAATGTTATGCTTAAACATTATTATGATTGGAGCAATTATGCTAAATAAAATTATGCGTAAATATAATTAGGATAAACAAAACCATGCCATGATATAGTAGTTTAAAGTTTTATGCAAATGGATAGGGAACCATTCAGTATACTCGATGACAAACTGTTTCTTGCGCAATGGTCAGCAGTACCTATTTCAGAGTCACAAAGATCCGCTGTGACTACTATACGTTTGTAGGATTACCAATGTGGGGGGAAAGCCACCGGACAGGCCACATAAGTCAAGTGTCAGATGATCGCTAGCCAAAGTTAATATCAAAATGGTTGCCAAACTGGCAACAGCGATGCTGTGAAAGACGATGAAGATGGCGAAGATAGCGAGACAAACTGAACATCTTGAGGGATTGAGTTACAAAAACGAATAGCCCTGAGAAGTAAAAAAGGTAAAAAAGGGGGGCGATCTTTGTACAGCAGTGGAACAGTATAGGCTGAAAAAATACGTAACTCGATGCTTTAAAAAAAATGCCGTAAATATACTGCTACGGCTACGTAGAGTTATAGATAGCTATGAAATTAAGCCCAGCACCCACAATGCGCTGATTCAACATCATCTTCATCAGGCAACCAAAATGCGCTGATTAATTGGATACAATAAATCTACTAAAAATGTTGGCCACTAAAAGTAAAGAAAACGAAGATAATAATTTAAAGATACGCTGGGCTATTACAGAGAACTGATTTATGAAAAAACTTTTACAACCTTAAAACCAATTTAGAAAAAGTTTTTTGTATTACGTTACCACGCTAGAAAACGAGCAATTTGAGTTTGTGTAATTTTATTTAATAAAAATAATGAGAAGTCAGATGACCCATTTACTAAAAAGCTTGAAAGTTGAAAGCTATTTGTAACCGACTTCAAAAAAAGGAGGAGGTTTTTTATGTTTGTTACCCGATTACTCAAAGACGCCTGGATCGATTTGGAAAATTCATCTTTTGTTTGAAAGGGTATACTTCCCATGGTCACAAAGTTAGGATCTGATGATGGGATCCTGGGGAAATTGAGTATATAGTGATTTTGGTATTTTCATCAACAATGTAAAGTAGAACGTATCATTTGATTAAGTGAAACTGATAAAGAAGAACACAGGAACTCCTTAGTGATGAGTATGTCACGGGTATATAATACCCACGGGTATAAATAGTTAACTAACTATTATGAAGTAAATACTTATAAATAATTGGTACCAAAGTTTTTTTTAAATCAAATTGTATCTATATGCTTTAGTTTTTTCAAGCAGAGGGTACACAAGTAGATAAGAATTAAGTTGTTTGTGTTACGTTCGTTCTGTTTTCAAAAACTTTTATATTTGCTTTTTTAAGGGTTGTTTTTACGAATTTCTCTCACGTAATTTTCGTGTAGACCTTTCGCGTTTGACCGCCTTTTTTATGTTTAAAATTTCCAGCCCCCGAGTCGTCACTCTGAATCGCGTCAATTCAATAAAAGAAATGTGCTTCGGAATAACAATTATTATTACGTTCCGGACTTGTACTCACTTCGTTTTCAATCTTTGTTTCTTAATTTACTTTTGAAAAAGGAACGTCAAGCAGAAGAGGATGAACGCTTTTGAGTTTTATGTTATTAAAGTTATAACAACAACAATAGATTTCCGAGTTACTGAGCGAGAAGAATTTGATTAGGGTCAATTTAATTTCTGGAATAACCCACGGTCTATGTAAGATCTTTTATTGTTTTTTATAAACTTAAATATATCTTTGGAAATTTATACTTAGGTACCTAACTTTTTAGTTTCATTGAGAAAAACACTGTTTTGTAAATGTAGGCACAGATAAAATAATACTAGCAAACAGATGCCTCATTCCATATAGAGAAACCGTACCGACGTAACTAGCGTTTTTCGTCTGATAAAAGATGATTATTTTTATAAGTACTTCGAACGCGTTCGGTTCCATTCCACAGCTATAGATGGTGTAAGCAGCGAATTGCAAGTAAAAGGGTTTTCTCGGTTCGGGACTATTTTTTCTTTAAATACAGTGACGATTCGTTTTATAGTATATGTTTGCATGTTTTTAGTTTCATTGTGCCAAAATGTGTTACAATACTAATAAAAAAAATCGAGTGGCATGCCTCAGAAACTTAAAAACTCGCACTATTGAAATCTATTAATAAATTTATTAACAAATAATCTTTGAAATATGAATTAAGAGCCCAATATTTCATAAATTTGTGCTTAGGAGAGTTGACAAAAAAATAACATACAATGCTTTTGGCCAATTCTAGAAAATGTTAATTTTATACAAAATTCAATAACAAATCGATGCATATCGCGCCATTAGTGACATTTATTAGAACCAATTTTTTTTTGTTAGCGCTGAGACCCCGTGGTGTAGGTAATTCTCCACATTGTGTAGGTGAGAGATTGTGAAGTAGAAATATTGGTACTTAACGTACCCACCTAATGTAAAACATTACGGCTTTCGGAATAAATACGATCGATAGGAAGAGTTCAAGCCTACCGACTGTAAAATCATATCTACTTATATTGGTCCATATACATAGAACAAGAATACATTAATACCATTTAATATTTGTTGCATTATACTTAACTGCTATAAATAATAAAATAATCTTATCGTGTGTTGCTATTTCAAGCATGTGGACCGATATAGTATCTACCTACGAAGCAATCCACGCTTATATGTTAATTTTACCAATACATATGAAACAAACAGAAAAATAAACCGATACTGCATAATTTTTCCGCAATTGCTCCACTTTTAGTGAAAATTCCATTCCACGTTATCGCAAATGAAAAACCAACCGTGTGCTTATTTGTTTAAAAAAGCTTTTAGGGCTTAAACGGTGCATGCGAATTATTCGAGAGTGCACACATGTGCCTATGTGTGCTTAGTCAACATCGTTTGTGTGTAAATGTTCCTATTAGGGAGGAAAAAGCAAGCTTCCCACGATCTCTGATAACTAGTGACGTCAGATATTAGTGAACGTATTTACATCGATAAAAAACATCGATAGAGTCACGTTCCTCGGAAGATGTCCACGGATATCCGGCCATGCGTCACCGTCACTGCCCCCGGTACATTTTGTTTGTGATCCTTCCCCCTTGTTAACCGAATTACTCGTATGTTTTGGCAACAGCGTCTTGCGACCCTCCGAACAGATCTACTTGAGGAGCTTAGCAGTCGCGGATACTCGAAAAGGGACGATTTAGTTGTATTTTTATGATTGCTTAGAAATCGATAGTCAGGGTCCCAAGTAAGTCTTTGAGATAAGGGTCGTTCAAACATGTAATTCTTTGAGCCTATTACTCTATTTCCCTGCTGTATTTCCACTTCATATATTGTTGATGACAACTCTGTGGTATTTACCCGTGAATTAATGTGACAAATCGTCGCGTTATCTGCTGTGATTGGCTGTTGAAAATTAATTCAACCAATCACAGCGCATAACGCGTGCTTCACAATTTGTCACATTAATTCTGCGATAATTTAGAAGTGACAAACTCAGCCTATTACTCTATTTCCATGCTATATTTCCACTTCATATATTGTTGATGACAACCCTGTGTTATTTAGCAGAATAAATTTAAATTTTGTCAAGCCGTATAAAATTCACATTTTAAAGCTAATAGTGGTGCTCTATGGAACTTTTTCAATAACGTATTTTGTAAAGTAGTTTTTCGCGGAACAATTTACGTTGCTTGTTTAGCTTTTATACTGAAGCCTAATATAGGTTACTATGAATAATAAATGTTTTAATTACGTACCAAGGCTAATAACACACGTCGATCAGTAATAAACGCTCTGAGCGTCCTAAATAAATAAATAATGAGTTAACACTTATACTGAAATAATGTCTTTTTAATTAATTGTCTTGTTTTAAGGCGTTAATGACAATACTAACTAAGCGCTAACATATGCATGGCCTGTATTTATAATATTAATTTTACATATGTCAGGTAATAATCGGTATGAAGCGTATATTTATCACTTGTATTTTTTTTCAAGGTTTTATCAATTATACAACTTGGCCGTGGTATTGAATTAGGTACAAAAAAGTATGACTGAGAATACGCGTTATAAATGTTGTACAATAACTAAAAAACTATTTTATTTAATATAACTCCGCGAGCCACTTATTCTATCCAAGAAACATTGCATTACAACAACAGATTGGCAAGAAACAACACAAACAGGAAAATACTTATGACATTATTCAGATTCTTTATGTTTCTCCACGAAGAAAAAAGGAAGTACTTTACTTTATTAACAACCACATATTTTATTGTTTATAAGAAAGTAAACTTTATAATTTAAAGGTCCCAACCCGAAGTATTTTGTTTTAAAACTAAGTATATAAATATTGACACTGTCAAAAATTCTAACGACTTTTTTTGATACGAGAATTATTATCTGGGCTAATATCAATTTGCGTAATTTTATTATTAAATTCTAACATTACTTTTAAGCACTCCAAACTTTTATAAAGAGTTCGCCCGTTGAGTGAAAACCCGTCCATCCCTTACTTCCGCAACAATAAAATAAAATTCGTATTTTACAAAAAACTTTCGACAAGTTGCCGGCGAACTCAATAAAAATGCTAATTGCACTATCAACTCACCTGTGGTGGTGCAGCAGCCAGTCAATAACTCTATCCATATAACACAATATAAATGTATAAAAGGAGTCATTTTGTCCGAGTCACATTAGATGATTGTCCTTTTTTATATTGTTGTGGTTCACCTGTGTTTTAGGGATCGTACGCACGTAGGGAGCAGAGGGGCGGCCGGGGAGCGTCCCATCGCTGGGCGGGCTACGGAGGCACTGCCGCGGGGCGCCAACCCGCCGCGCTAACTACCCCAGCCGGATAAACAAGGGCGAGAAAACCGGGAACAGGCAGACAAGCCGTCTCGCTAGCCTTTATATCCGCGACTGAGTAACAGCATAATAAAATAAGACAAAAGACGAATAACCAAAGAACAAGCCGAGCGCGGTTTTCAGCCCGATGTGAATCATGAAATTAAGATTTATTCTTCGTTCGGCCCGAAGTTTTGTCCCACATTCCAAAACATTCTTAGTTCGGCCCACATCATCATTGAAGTACTGTTTCGTCCCATATTACAAGTACTTTAATGGTACAGTCAATAAAAATAACACACATACATGCACACTGAAGAGTAAAATAAAAAAAAATACATAATTTATTTCGACTTATAATCGTACTTTAGAATAGTCAAAGAAAAATATGAATCTAGTTGCACATTAGCAAGCGTCTATCTCTATGGAGAAGAATGTGCAAGAAACTCCACGGACTCTCTTTTTCATCAGTTTATTATTTGGTTACATCATTCTTGTGGAAAAATACATGTGTGAGAACGATGTAAAAAGTCGTGCGCGTAAAAGCATCACGAGTGAAACAATAAATAAAAAAATACAAAAAATAGGTAATTAAAAACTAGCCGAGGCAGCTAAGTTGAGTTGGCGAGTAAGCCAATCCCAACTGATGGCGCCCGTTTACGATCATGACGCATGAATTGGCACCACTCAGCTCACCCATCATGAAGGGTATTGAATAATCCAACAATTGTGCCACAATCAGAGAGACAGTTGAGAGAGCATGACACAATCTCAACTCCCAGGGCACACACAAGTCAACGAACGACACATAAGTACAGTAAATCTTAGATTTACAGTTGGTACATAGTACTCACACATATACTTTACGCACTTTGTTTTATTTACCATTTAAAACTAAATTATTGGCATTGAACCAATCTTGAACCTGCCGTAGGGAGTTATTTACGCCGTCAACCTCACTGTTAAGTCTAATTATAAAATAAAATAAAGATGTGTCATCAGCAAATAATAGCATGTTTAGTTTATTTTCCAACAACATAGAAGTTATATGCGTACTGAAGTGCAGCGATGAGTCCAGTATGACGCCCAAATATTTATCCTTAGCTATGACAAACTCGATCAATTCTCAATCATTCTTTATACACACTTTAAACTGGTGACGAATGAGTACTAATATTGAATGCACCACTTTGCATCACAGGAGCTAGCGTGAAGCCTGTTTCGCTGATAACGGAAAGTAATGCTATTGGCCAAATGAGTCAAAACAAACAAAGGACACAATATATAAAAGGGTGGACCTTTTTTACCCGCTCTTTTAAACAGATTCCGGTGACTTCAGCTGTACCTATACGTATAACTTGCTCAATAAGACCGGCTATAAAGTGTTATTATAATAATACGAGTACATTTTCCATCGCGGAGAAGACAGAGAGGAGCGGTGGTTTTAAATAGTTTATTGATGTTAAATATTTCAAAATACGTAACCCTTTTTAATAGCTGATTGTACAAACAAGTAAGTTTGGTACATACAAAAAAGATATGGGCCGTAGAAGGAATATAAAATAGGACGAAACAGGCATAAAATAATTAAAATTATATTTTGGGACGAACGAAGCATATTGTTTGGGACGAACCAGGATTTTGGCATTTGGGCCGAAAATCAGTGGGCCGAACGAAGAATAAATCGAAATTAAATCGGTAACAGATAAACTTGAGCTTCTATCTGCGGCGACAATTTTGTTATAGAAAACAATGCCCGCTGTCAAACTTTGAACCGTAGCCATTAAGTCAATTGGAAGAATTAAAACTGTTAAATTGAAATAATAATGTGATGTTTGTTTTAGTGGTTGATTATTCTGACTTTATTACAATTGTAGAAGATAATGACCGCAGCTGTTGTTGTTTTTCACAGATAATTATAAAGTTAGATATAATAATGTTAAAGTCAAATGTATTTATTTAACTAGGCCAACAAGTGACACTTTTGAACGTCAAACAAAAATTAAGATTAAAATTTACAAGTAATAAAAGATGATTCGACCGTGCATTCAGAAAAGTAGCTTGTTATGGAGAAGAATGCACAAGAAACTCCATACTTACTCTTTTAAAAAAAATAGGTGTTTTACAAGATTTACATACAGTCGGTTCTGCATGTCCTGAGCATATTCTTTATACCACAAAATGCGCATAAGGTTGGCTCATACGACTCAGAACATATCCACCGCAAGCAATTCAATAAAAACCCTGAAGTCATAATCACGGATTACTAAACATCTGAATCAGCCACCATTCCGAATAATATGACTATAACGGGTGTCTGAGGGCAGAATGTGCAGTGTTATTGCCGTATCATGCTCTAGAGGAGTGTCTCGAGACTCCCGACATCCCAGACACTCCAAGAGACCACTGCATCGCAATAATGTTGTTCTTAAGTGTTACTGGCCCCTGGTTCTGTGCCCCGAGCATGTCACAGACTACGAAAGTATCGGGGTTATCAAGACCGACAGAGTTCTACAATATTTTGCTATGGAAGATAAAATTATTCCGCATGATTTTATAAATTTATCTCTGTTATTGTGACTGCAAGTTATCAGTAGTGGGTATTTTGTTTGACGCATAATGTAAACATGCAGTTAAAAATAGGTTTTAATTTATTGCCATTAAAACCAAATGGAAAAACAGAATAATGGGGATTATATTTTGGACTGCAGGAGACCTCTACAACCTTGTTTATTATATCTATGTCTACAACCTAAATAATTTCATCCACTCGACTCAATCAAATTGACATTTATAGCTTGTTACTACTGAGACTAACATTCATCGAGGGGTTTTGCCGGTGTCAAAGCCGATTGGAGTGGAGAAGCTTTTTAATAGGCCTGAGTTTCATTTCAGTGAGAAAGTTTGAAAGAACAAATAAAAAAAATATCTGTTCAAATAATTCTTAGTTCTTAATTTTGAAAACAAACAATACAACATTACCGAATGTAGAGTTTAGTAATACCGTAACTACATAAAATATAGCCCCATTTAGTCACTTGAAGGAGTGTTGGGCGAAATTGTTAGGTAAAATCAGGCATTTTTCTTCCCAAAACTGGAACGTGAGCCAAAATGTTGTGCAAAAACTAAAAAATGGGGCTAATTGCTTAATTAGAAACAAAGTTCTACTTTCAGGAAATCAACCCCGAATATTGGCATGGGAATGCAGGCACTCTAAAAGTTTGGTACGGCTCGCTCATATGGGCCTAAATAGAAAAGCCGCAATTTGACTGCTGGTTTAGGTCGCATACCAGTAAAAAGAGCACACCCTATATTGACACGCTTTGACGTAGAAGTTGGATAGTGGAATAAAAACTGTAGTTCGGTATTCTGCGCTGACCTCGTATAGGTAAATACCGGCTACTTTAAAATTGAGTGCAAAAATAAAACTACTTTTGTCTGGCAACGTTTGAAATAATTGCTGTTTTATATGCCCGTATGTGTATGCTCATGCGTATATGGAAAATAGGTGTGTAAATACAGTGTAGTCCGTCCAACAAACGTCAATCATACTTCACTAGCTTTGAGTTCTGCCATCGACTGCTGACGCTCCATCAACTGACAGATGATCATTCAAACTTGTGTACCTAACTACTAGTAGGCCTTGGTCACTCTCTATGTGGTCAAGGATCTACCAGCTTTGGTTTAGGAAGATTGATGTATGCAAATAGTACCAAATAAGTACAGTCACAGTAAAAATAGTTTCGTCACTTTAATGTATTTTTAAACCACGAAGGAAAAGAGGAGTGTTATAGGTTTGGCGTGTGTACCTGTGTGTTTGTGTTGTTGTTGTTGTTTGTTATAATCAAATTTCAGACGCCATAAAAGAATTAAATCTCACACAATTTAAGAAAAAAATGAAATTGTTCTTAATTGATAAATGTTATTATAATATTGACGAATACTTAGATGACGAATTAATTTAGAATTACAATTATCTTATAAAATATAGGTATTAAATTATTTTGACATTTTAATTATTTTGTCATTATTAATTATTTTGACATTTTTAATGATTTTGTAATTTTTCGTTATTTTGACATTTTGAATTATTTTGACATTTTTAGTTATTTTGACATTTTTAATTATTTTGGTAATTTAATTATTTTGAGATTTTAATAATTCCTCATTTAGGTCTGACATATATGGAGTATTGAATTGTTCAATTTATTTTCTAATTCAATACCAAAATTATGCATGATTTTCAATTATTTTATAGTAAATTTTAATTTGTAATCATCAGTTAGATTTGTACACCATATTTGTACGCCTCCTGGCATAACATAGCGCTCTGTTCAAACTTAAGATCTGTATTTATTTACCTATGTTAACAAATAAATAAATGATTGATTGATTGATTGATTGTGTTTATGTGTTTTGTATGTGTCATCATAGCTTCTAAACGGATGAACCGATTTTGATATCTTTTTTTTTTGTTTGAAATGTGACTTTATCGAAAGTGTGCTTAGCTATCAGCCGTTCTGACGTTATTGGTATTTGTCTATTTGAATCGGGGTGTTTTCATAATTATGTGTTCAATAGATTGTCGATCGAAGCGTGTCTACAACTATATAAATTATGTAAATATGTAGCTTGAAATAATAATGTGTCGAGGGTTTCTAAAACTTTTAAATTTTACTTGTAATCAATCATTCCAGAAGCATGTAAGGGGTGCTTCAACAGAATTTAACTTTAAATTAATTAATAAATTTGCTATATGCATGGTAGAATCAGCTAAAATGCCGCTGCTCTATGTATTCGCATAATATGAATATCTCAAAATGACATACAATTGATAATTACAAATGTGACTCTGATATGAAAAAAAGTTAATTTAAACTTAACTTTTTTTATTTACAACTTTTTAACCTTTTTTGGCTATAATTTGTTTTCGAATTACGAAAAATATTAGTAGTATATATTTTTCATTTTAGTAGTATATATTTTTCATATTAGTAGTATATATTTTTCATATTAGTATAATATATTTTTCATAATAGTAGTACCCTTTTCCGCACTTAGATTCTCATTTAGTCCGTTGTGCATGCAGGCCTCCTCTCTTTGAGAGGGAATGGGCCGTAATCCACCACGCGGGCCCAGTGCATGTTGGTGGATGTCACATATCATTGAATTTTTGGTTCTAAGTCATGCCGGTTTCCTCACGATGTTTTCCTTCACCGTTTTTGAGAGCAGTGGTGATGAAATAATTTACACAAAGTAAAGCGCCTGCCTGGGTTCGAACCCACGACCTACAACTTGTAAGTCGCGGCCGTTAACACTGGGCTACCACTGCTCTCATATATTTTCGTAAACACCTCTTAAAAACCCTTAATTTTGATACATGGCCCTGGTTCAGGCCATGTTACGGAGCGAGAGGGTATGGGAAGCTGTCTCCTCCTTCTGCGAAGCAGTAATGCTCGCGAAGGAGGAGGCGGAACACGTGAGGGAGACGCTAACCCATACAATGCGCTGTGAACAAAAAAAAAATGGAATCCACACAATATGGCGCCCAAAATCCGCCATGTTTTTTTTTTAACGTCTCCTATTTAAGAACACTTGGACGGTCAAGACACATCTAACAAGTGATTTGAAAGATAAGAGGTAATATAGAATATTACATACATACAAGATACGCGCGAAAAACATAACCCTTTCCTTGCAGCCGGGTAAAAAACCTTTTTTTTATGAAATGGCATTAATGACTGCCTCATTGATCTTGTGGTCGGAAGCGCTTCTGCTGAGCACGAGGTTCTGGGTTCGATTCGTAGGTTGGGTCAAAATGTTATTGGATTTTTAGGGTTTCGTAGTCAAAAAGGAACCCTTATAGTTTCGCCATGTCCGTCTGTCCATCCGTACGTCCGCAGCTTAGCTCAGGGACTCTTAGTACTAGAAAGCTAAAATTTGGCATGAATATTCATATTAATCACACCAACAAAGTGGTAAAAAAACTAAGAAAAAAAATTTGTATGTTACCTCCTGCACACGTAAGGTGGGGCTGTTATTTTTTCCCTGTCTATCCCATGGTTTGAGGTCGTTGAAAAGGTCTTTTAAAATATTACGGGTCTGTGAAATACATTTTTCGATTCAGGGATCGGTTTGCGTAAAATTATGCTTTAAATGGCTAATTTTTATTAGAGTCAAGTGAAAAAAATCACGGCAGTAGTATATAACTAAATTAAAAGGAAAACTATCAGAGCTAAGTAGGTTTTACAAGTTTACGAGTAATAGTCGACTAACTTATAATACATACTTGGATAAAAAAAAAAACGACTTAAGTGACCTTGCCATAAAATTTTCTGTTTACCTTGGTGACGGTTTTTGTGTTGTATTGTAGCGTTACGTATAGCTCAGTGGAGCTATACGTAAGCCACGTTATTAAAATCAAGATAAAAAGATAAAAATTAAATTAAAGCTATAAAAATAAAAGGTTATCAAGTATAAGGCCGGCTTTAGACGTCGTGGGCAGCTAACCAGGAGCAGGTCGGGCAGGAAGTCGTAGAATGTCCGAGGTAGGCAGGTGAGCAGGCACCAGAAGGACATGCAGACAATCGGGCAGGTAGGCAGGTCAGCAGACACCACGGGTAGGTGGTCAAGGCAGGAAATCAGGCAAACGGGTAAGCATACGTAGGCTCCGAGTGGTATGGAGGCCGGCTATGGCTCAATACGCCAAACAGCGAGGCCTTTGATGCCACGAGATGGCCGTTGAAGGTAAGTATCCAGGAAATAATGCTCTCAGGAACCACACAAAATATATATTTAATTGGAGCACTTCAAATAATAATAGTCTTACATAAAATGATAATTCACCGTTTTAAGAGTTTCAGAATAGAAAAAGACATTGTATTGGTATCACAGACTCTTGGCGTTCAAGCCAGACCTAAGACTGAAAAATCTGAAGCCCGTTTTTCATTAAATCTCCATTTCTTCTAAATTTCAAATTCAAATCTCAATAAGACCAGAAGGAATAAAAACGGCTTTACAAAGGCGGGTCAGTATGCTCAAACCTTACAACAATGTACAACTAGCTTAAGAAAAGGTCTAGGTATTATAGTCCATGGTACCTATGGTATGTCTATGGCTTTAAGAAAATAAAATAGACAGACAGCTGTCATGTCAGACGAAAACGTCACAGTAGAAAAATATTACAAGAACAACAATGATATTCAAATAAACAGATACGTTATACACTCACAAAACAATTGGAAAAAGTGTTCCGCGCAGCAGCGGCAGCACACATACACACTTTTCATTCATCTGACATTTCACTACAATGTCGAAAGGGATGGCTTGATAAAACAAACAAGAAAAAAAGAGACAGCTAGTGTTTGTCACTTGCGTGTGAATGTAAACAAACATTATTCTGACAACCAATGTTTTTTCTTTTTGTAACCTCCAAATATCAGTAAATTAGGAAAAAAAATTGAAATAAATTAGTAAATTGAGGTGTATTGCGTATTTACATATGGTATGAGATCCCTTCTGTTTTATGTAATTTGGTATTATAATTGGTACACTTTCTAAATACACACGATGGCATTTTTTTAATTTTGTTTTTGTTTCAACAAAGCGTATCGCTCTTCGCCATGCGTGACATAAACTAAAGACTAAAGGTTACAATTGTCTACTATTTGAGTCTTCACAATGCGCGCGCTTATAACATATCTGTTTATTTGAATATCATTGAAGAACAATTATAAATTACGAATAAAATTTAAGTTTAGATATTTAAAACAGTCAGAGATAACTAAATATGCTTTCCAGATGTTATAATACAAAGAATATATATAAAAATGAGTTACACAAATTGATGCGATATCAAAAGATGTGAAGATGGATTGTGGAGTGTTATGAAACGTAAGTAGATCTTGAATAAATACCACAGTATGTAACCCCCAACTTATAATATACACTATGCAGGCAGGCTGCATAGTGTGCGTTTTATACAAGTTTGAAAGAACAATGGTGAAATCTTACTTGACTTAAATTTGAGCGTCTGAAAGTGAGTTATAAGCGAAAGAAATTCCATTAAATGTCTACGTTTTTCAAAGTATAACATTAACTGGTACACCACGGATAAAAAAATATAAAGAATATTATTTGATTTTTTCGTTAACTTTGATTAGCTCAGTGTTGCCATTTTAAACTTATTTTGTCAAGTGACAAGTATTGACTGTAGTAAGTATATCACTATTGTATTTGTTATTATAATAATATTGAGTAAATTAATTAACTAGTATCGAAGTCTAAAGAAAATATAGCATTGTCGTGACGACGAACTTTTTAATACCTGAATCGCTTATTATAAATAATTTTACTCTTTCTATTGAACTCTTCTCTGTCTTAGCTAGATTAGGGAAATACTTATGCGATATTGCACTTTTGCCCATTTAGTTCCACGAAATTGAATAATATTACTTATTAAACACATTATTAAAAGTTACCCAGAAATAACCTACAAAAGTTCATGTCTGAATATCTATTATTCTCGGCGTTCTCGAATAAAAATTCTGGCACCAACTAATTCAGATAGGTTTAACTCAGGGTCATCCTTAGTTACACCATTAATTTTTCATTTAAGTACGTTGAAATTTTATCTTAGCTAAAACAATGTATTGGCTTCAGCCATTGTTCTTTCGTCTCACTCAGTTCTAGAATGTGCAATAGGCTCGCTCCATATTGCATTAGAATTAAACACGACTGGTGAAATATGAGTTAACTATAGGTAGGTACACCCCAGACCAACCCTTCGGGTTATACCGTAGTGATATTATGTTAAAATGGCAGGTCCATTAAAAAGGTTTTAGTTTGATGTCAACTACACATCGGCGAAATATTTGTGCTATTTTGGGCACAGTTTAAGAGTTTATAAAATATATAGTTTTTTTCTGCACGAATTTACTAAGTGCCTTAAGCTACAAATTATATTATGAATCTTGCCTTGATGGAGGTATTGACGAAGGTATAGACGACTCAACTGTACATTTACCAACGTAAAACAATACATTTTTTTAGGTGAAAGCTAAAGTCGGTAAACTTTCTAGAACAGAACGTTCTTGATAGTGAGAAGTTCAGTCACTTCAGAAATGTTCACATGACAGCTATATTATTTGATCAGTTTCAGATATTAATTAATATCAGATCTCTCAGAAATTACAAATATCTACGAACATAATGAACGTGGTTGCTCATTATCAATAACACTAATAACTGTTTTAATTATCTGGTGGTTAATAATAAGAAATTAATTGAACTTTAAACACGACAAAGGATTAATTAATATTTATTGTAGCTAAAAGACCTGACATAAGGTGGACTGATGGCCTGGTGAAGGCCGCGAGAGCGAGGCCTTCAGTAGATACGAGTATCTTTCCGTTCAAATTATGATCATGATAGTACCATAGTCCAACTTACTATGCATGAATAGATGTTTGTTACTGTTTCACGCAAAACCTACCGAACGGACGAACGGATTTTGATGAGATACACCAGCATTGAGTTTTGAATTGTAACATTCGATGTCATCTTCTTCAGTAATATTAAATTCTTAATTAAAAAAAAAAATCTTTCAGAGATTCTATAAATTGGAGTTGGTTTTCTTGAGTGCTTATTTTTTTTTTTGATGTTATGTTGTTAAAGGTAGCTCTCCTTATTAAAGAAAAATAACTACATTTACATGATTTAATAAAATAACTGATTAATTGTATGTTAAGGATAAATAAATGGCTTATTATTATTATTATACACCAGTATAACTCATAGGCTATAATTTATAAAGATACTAGTACTACAACATGCGGGCACAACCGCGGACATCAGCTAGTCTGTGATATTCGTAATAATATTAAATCTGGAAATAAAGTTCATTTACAAAGGATAAACTTGATTAGAGCTTTTCAGCCTTGTTATAACACAAAAATATACAAGCTGAATAATAAAAGTCGATAGGTCTTGACAAGCTAAAATTATTGTTTAACAAACTCCACCTCACTCCACCTTAGAGGTGGTATGATATTACATGGATAAGAAAATATTACCCTCCTTATAATGCTACGGAAAGAAAAAGAGGATACGCTTAGGCATATTTGAAAATATTTTAAAGGAAAATGGATACTTCACGAAAGTTATGGTGCTGTGTTTTAGAAAGTGACGCCTCTGTTATTTAGAATACTGCCTTTAAGTATTAAAAAAAAAAAAAAAAAATTGAACAAGTTTTTTGTATTCCTCTCAGCCAATCCATTCATGCCCATACCATGTGGATGCATAAAAATAATTGGTCCGCCATCTTCGGAAGTCCGCCATATTGGATATACAATGATATGTCCTTGTGCTAACAATTGATTTATACCAACTACATTTGATGTAGGCTTTGACTTTGATTTAGGTATTACTAAGCCAACAGTGCACTGTAATTCAAAGATTTCGTGTACGTAAAATTTCAACCTAACCAGTTGGGGAAAACTTTATAAAAATTCAGCTGGTAGATTTCATCCATACACGTACTACCTAACTAACAAGGCAGGTAGAATAAAAGCTTGTAAAATGAATTTAAAAATCTATAAGTTGGAGAGAAGTGGTGGCCCAGTGGTATCGACCGCGACTTACAAGTTATAGGTCGTGGTTTCGAGCCCAGCCACTGCTCTCAAAACGGTGAAGGAAAACATCGTCAGGAAACCGGCATGTCCTAGAACCAAAAATTCGAAGACATGTGACATCCACCAACCCCCACTAGGCCCGCGTGGTGGATTACGGCCCATTCCCTCACACAGATAGGAGGCCTGTGTCCCAGCAGTGGGACCATTAATAGGCTTATGATATGATGTGATAAGTTGGATATTTATCCCACATCTGAATTCTTTTTTTTTGCTGTTGGTGTCGGCATTTCCAATCAGATATTGTATTAGCAACTAGCAACAGACTGAAACGATGCCTTATAGCTGGAAGTAGGTTAGTCAGGAAACCGATATTCATTGTACTGAAATTGAATCACCAAGCTATGACCACTTACCTATAGCTTTATGTACTTAAGTGGCCTCCGCAACAATGGTCTTAGGAGACGACTAAGGGACTATGTTGGATCGGTTCTCAGAATCTATCAATGCTAGTAGATGGACGTATGCCAATATAATGCCTTAGAATTCGGTTGACGACCGCAATATTATGAAATTAGTGTTCCGGAGAACCATTTGTGTCACATAATTGGTATTTTTTATTTGTGACGAAAGCGATACTCGTTATGTAAAAAGTGACTCGACTTAAGGAATAGGATGTCACAAATAACTTCTTAATCTAAGCACAGATAATATAGAGAAAAAGGTTTATACGAAGTTGCGACGTAATACAAGCATATAGATGCCTCATCCCAGGTCACGACGTAACTAGTGTTTTTCGTCTGATTACACTGATTAGTTTTTGTACATCGATCGCAGATTCGGTTCGGTTCCATGGCAAAAGATAGATGGTGTTAGCAGCGATTTGCAAGTAAAGGGGTTTACTAGGTTCGTAAATATTTTTTACTTTAAATACAGTGACGAAGATTTGTTTTATAGTATTTTACGCACGTTTTTACATTTTCATTGCATGAAAATGTGTTACAATACAAATTTAAACAATCGAGTGAATTGAAATCTATTGGCATCAATTTGAAATAATCAGTGCAAATAATCTATGAAATGTGAATTACGTGTCCAATATTCCAAAAATTTGTGCTTAGGAGAGTTGGTTAAAACATACAATTTGTATGTTCAATTCAAAAAATGATAATTTTACACACAATTCGATAAGAAATCGGTGCATATCACGCCATCTAGTGAGATTTATTTGCACCAAATTTTCTTTCTTAGCGCTGGGACCCCGTGGCCTAAGTACTTACATTACTTATTAGGAATGTTATCCAAAATATCAATCTTCATTCTGATCCAATTATTTAATTACTAAACAGTCTAATAGTCTGAAAATTTAATTATATTAAAACCTTCAATTTCGCTCGACCACAACACACAACATACTTTTAGTTTGTAACGCAATTAGTCCTATCAGGCAGCTTCTGTTGTTTGCTTCACACACTCATCTTGTTTACGTTTTAGCCACTAACGCAGGCATCGAACAGATAAATTGAAAGTTGGATGGATAGATCTATAATAAACTAGCGTATGGAGGTCGGAGGAAAGTGCCCTCTTCTATAATATATTCATAAGACAGCATTTTACCATCACGGCTGTCAGTGACGTTTTTACGAAAGAAAAAAGAACAATAAGCGCCCTGTCTGAACGAGGCATGGATTTATTGTCGTTATAATTATGATCCAAGTTATTTGCTTACGCCTACGATGGAATATGAAGTGCATTTGCAGATAGAAAACTGACGAGCGAAAAGGTTTTTGCACGTGGGTAAAGAAAAAAAATAAAATAGGGGTAAAGAATATATAAATAAACACCATGCCATGCTGGCAGAGACAGAAAACTGGAGGGAAATGGTCTCCTTCTGTGAGACCGTGACGGTACAGAAGGAGGCTGCCGAGCAAGATCGTGAGAGGGCCGATCCCACTCGGAGAAGAAGGCGTCGTTGAGGCTACCGCCTCGATGACTGAAACGCCGAAACCCCACCTGCATCATAGGCAGGCGGGATTCCGGGCTCATGGGCGGTCAGATTGCGGACTCTGTTCGCCCACCAAGAGACTCCAGGAAAGACCGTGACACAGTGATCACATGCTGCCATGCACAGCGAGGCTCAGGGGAGGTGCTTTATTAATCTCCCCAAGGATGTGCCCTAACAGGCGTTGCACAGAGGAGTTCCAGGGTGATCTTTTGAGAGGTCACAGTGTACATTCTACGTGCTGATGGTGATTACTCGGATGGTTTTAGTGAATTAAAAATCCCACACTTCCTGGTGTTTCCCCCCCCAAAATTCCAGGCGTCTTTTGAAGACTTTCCCCCCGTAAAAAAAAAAATACAAAAAAGGTAAATGAACCCATACTTTCTCAGTAGTATTTTCAAACTTCAATCTCTTCATGGTTTGGTTGGTGACGTGACCGCTCCGGGCTATGCTTACCTCGTAAAACGTATAGTATGTAGGATACGTTCGTATTATTATGCAGCTACGCTGAACAGAGGGGTGAAAACTTTCAGGAAAAATGTATGGGGTTCTCTTTTCATATCTATGATGCATCTCTGTCGCCGGAGGCCTCAGCTAAAAGATCAACAACAATAAAAAGTTTAGCCGGAGCTGCGCTTAAAAATATACCAGCGTGCATTTCCGCAACGGGGGTGATTTTATCGCCGACAATTTTCAAAACCCAAACTGAATGAAAAATTGTTAAAGGTATGTTGACAATAACAGTAAGTTCTCACGAACATAGTGGCGTACGTCCTTAAGATATCGGCG
The DNA here is from genome assembly GCA_949775005.1 of Orthosia gothica. Taxonomy (NCBI): domain Eukaryota; kingdom Metazoa; phylum Arthropoda; class Insecta; order Lepidoptera; family Noctuidae; genus Orthosia; species Orthosia gothica. Next base: position 22,640,178 of record OX459037.1, read on the forward strand.
AACATTCACATTAATTACTGACTTAACAACTTTAACGTCTCAAGTTTCTTGCATTACTTTGTCACCATTAATTCAAAACTTCGCTCCAGTTAATATTTTTCAGCAATTGCCTGAAACTTTGCAAGTGGGACTATCTTTAAGCTGCACGGAAATAATGACGGATTGTGTCCATAATGGCGGCGTACGATGACCTTGGTGGTTCGATTTTCTATAAATAGGCTGAAAGAGGAGAATTTATGAGTGAGTCTAGTGATTCTTTTCATTGTGTGCTTTGATCATGTAATGTGCGGAGGTTAGCCAGCGCGTCGCCGTCGCGTCGCCTGGCCGCAGTTTATCGACCCCAAAATGTAGGATAACGACGTTTGTTACGACCACTCCGCGTCAGCTCTTTAACGTTGTTTTGTACTGCAATGGATGCGTTTAAAATAATTGCTCGTTCGTTTGTTACTTAACATTGTTACTTGATCGTTACTGCGCGCCGCGTCGGTTCCCTCTACCACTTACATGCACTTATGTGTTGGCAGAACTGCATTTATGCAATTCATAACACGTGACTGCGCTAAGCTGTACTATGAATATAACACTTAATCCGAGGGCAATTGCGTTCTAGCATTATTACGTCTATCACACTGCGACATTGTAGTAGCGTAATGGCCTTGCTTATGAAGCTGTTCCAATGAATTATATTATTCCTCTAAAGATTTTTCTCAGAATATTGCTGTTGTAGCACAATTATGACGGGGCCTATTAAACCGTTATTATTACCGATTATTTTAGTCACGATTCAAACCTGAATATTGACGCAATCAATGACAAAGGCTACTTATTTCCAAACGGAGTATTGATTGTGTTCACCAATTTGTATTTAGCTGAAACTGAAATTGGAAACAAAATTATCTTATCTTCTCAAAGCCGCAGCAATGTTACCCAAAATAATACGGCTAAAGTTCCACCAGCCCCATTATTTTGAACATAAATAAAGTATTAGAGAACTTATTCTAAAAACAACCGATAAAGGAAATACGTTAGGTAAAATAACGATATTTTTACAGGTTCACCCTTTGATCACACGATCAAGCCAGCTTCAAGGGAAAACACGATTCATTGTCAAGGGATTTGCAATGCGGCGCAAAGTATAACCGAATCATAGCATTTCAAACCCACTTCGACGCGGAATAAAATGCACTTTGTATCGTGATAAACAAAATCCTGTTTTTCTCGTAAATCGTTCCTATCGTACTGTCCGCGAATGCAATTTTGAGAAAGAACAACAAATTATTTGCAATTCACATCACTAAGTAGTTGTGCTATTAGAGTTGTAACAGTGTTGAAGTATATTTCAAATTCCCAGTCGGCAAAATTAGACCATAAAGAACAGAATTTGTTCATGAACCCCAAAAAATTAAATATTCGTGACCGTGCATTTCTAAATCGCATTAGGACTGTTAATGGACAAAAACATTTTTTTTTGTTTTGGCACAAACACCTGAAAAGACAAGCTTTCACTCATTACGACAATTTAGAAAAAAATGTCTATAAAAGAAAGTCTGAAAATTTCTATTCTATATTTTAAAGAAATTCTGAAAAAAAGAAGTTAAGATTGATACCTGTTGATCTTCAGCTAAAAATAATTTTGTGCGCAAAAACTTAATTTTCATACTTATCGGGTATTTCTGTGCTCGTGACGGATTCGTGTCACGTCCACTCCATTAGCTGATTTACCATGGGGAGTGGTTATAAAATGAGTTCCATATTAAAATTGATACTTTTAATGCAGATATACTTACTTACATTTTTTTATTTTTTATTACGATGTAACTGAATAGTTACTTCATAACAGTCACAATCTAGCCTTGAGGCTAATAAGTAACTTCAATTTAACCTAATTTGCTAATAATTTATACGGTAAAGAATGTGTCCATTGGCACTTTTCTTATTGTCTCTATTATGATCGGAAGACACTTAGTTCATGTGTTCTTAAAAGGTAGCACTCACTGCACTCCGTAACACTAATTTCACTCTAAACTAACTCCAAAGGCTTAGTCCTTTTCAGTCTCCTTATTATGTCCGTGGTGTCAAGGAGCTGGATAGCCTCGACATTCACATGTTTATGAAGTCTCTCTTCATGGGCTTCGGCGTATTTTTTTATAACTTTGGCGACGAGGTCCACTCCTAAGTCCCGGTGGATGTCCTCGTTTCTAATATACCAGGGAGCGTTTACTATGCTCCGCAGTACCTTGTTTTGAAATATTTGTATAATTTCAACATCGGTACGTTTTGTACAGCCCCAAAGCTGTATACCGTATGCCCATACAGGCATAAGTACTTGTTTGTACAGAAGTACTTTGTTGTACACTGACAATGATGAATGTCTGCCAAGTAGCCAGTACATATTCCTGTAGCGGATATCTAACTCCAGGCGTTTCTTTTTGACATGAGCCTTCCAGCGAAGCTTGGCGTCAAGCGTCATACCCAGGTATTTTGCAGTATTTTCGTAAGGTATTATTACTTACTTACATAATAAAATTCATAACTAGTTTAAATTATACGCAGAACTTTCATGGGTTCTTGAATTGACATAACTTGAAAACTATCTAGGTAAGTAATAATTAGATTGAATAACTTAATGTAAGTTCGCACGGCTGTAATTATTTCTCAGAAATGTCGGTACCGACAGTAGATGAGACATTTTCTGCAGTTCAAACTAACAAGTGTGACGTTCCAACTTCGTGTTACTTCAGGCACCTTCAGGATTCTCTGTACTGTTTGTGGCCTCATTAGAGGTGAACCACAAAATTTTAATCAGTGAAATTTTGAAACAATTCAAATTCAACTATTGCAAACATTTATTTTACGCCATTTGGCAATTAAGCTTTACATTGTTTGATAGTGTAAATAATTATGCGGCTATCATTAACACCGCGCATCAAATTAATTAAACAAAGTCTGTGCTTATATTTTTCAATTTATACAAACGAGCGGAATTTTAGATATATGCGGGTACCTATATAAATATTTATTCATCAAGCTTTTCGTACTGACAGAGGCGAGTGGGCAAAGGATTTTTTGAAAATATTCTGGTCACGTGACGTCGGGTCCGTTTGTAGTTAATTCACTGCGACCCGCTCGTGTATGTAATCGAACTGGGGACTTTACGAGTACGGCGCGGCTTGGACGTGTGCCTACCCATTTATTATGACATCCCATAAGCAAACTTAGTTATTTAGAACTTTGTTAATCTTCACGTCCTATATTTTCTCCTTTTGTTTATTATTCTGCCCCATGTATCGGTTATTGCTTATTTGTTTTGGTGGGACTACTAGTTTCTGTTCGTGGGCGAAGATATTGTCTGAACTAATTCAGAGAAAAAAGAAGAAGAAGTATATTTAATTAATTAATATTTCCTTCTAAGACAAACTGACTAGACCTTACAAGTATATACTGGACCAAAGGTTCACATATTGAAAAACTACTCACGCAGAAAATCTCACTTACTAAAAGACAATTTTAGTAATATACTCGTAGTGAGACTATTAGCTTCCGTAGGGGAAGGCCGAGGTTTACTGCTGTAAGTTATGGACAGGCAGTGCGCCCTAAGACCCTGGCACCCCATGACCCTAATGACGGTATCAGTTCCGCCTGTAATAAGGGGAAAAGCCATCAATATTTGTTGTTTCAGTGCAGGGAAGGCTGCCTTACCCATGTGATCTTTTTGAGGATAGTAACTTCACTATTTTATTAAGGTGTGATGATTCAAGAATAATGATGTTATTGAAAAACAATATATCACGGAAATTTAACGCGATGATTTCGATTGTTTATTTACCTATTTCACCCGACGTTTCGGCCGTGTTGCAACGACCGTGGTCCCGGGTAGACTGGTGTCTCGGTGTAGTGGCTCCTTTGGGGCACAAAATTCTTCCTCTACCCTCACATTTCTACACACTACACTGGCAGTGTCCTTATTCTGTAAGTTAGCCAAACACAAAACGTTCAATCGGGAAGACGGTTTCAAATTATCCGCGGCATGGAATCCAGTCATTCAAAAAACATTACCTCGTTTTGTGCAGTCGGCGAACTTGCAGAATAAAGGCACTGTCAGTGTAGTGTGTAGAAATGTGAGGGTAGAGGAAGAATTTTCTGCCCCAACGGAGCCAGTACACCGAGACACCAGTCTACCCGGGACCACGGTTGTCAAAGCTGACCAAAATTTGTATGGGAGTTAAAAAAAAATCGAGACTTAAAATAAATGATCACCCTTTCCGTTACTCGCTGTATAGCAGTCATATAAATAGCTTGTTACTGATACCTACAAGGTTGTGAAGCATAGACTATGCAAATAAGATTGAACAAGTCTATTTTGGAGCAGACGCTGCATAAGGAATCTCTATATTCAAACATTTCAAACACAAAACTGAAATTGCAGTCTCTAATTTGGGCATATTTAAATATACACACAGAGTTGGACATGTTTTGACGTAGGCGAACGAGTTTAATAATAATTTAATGTGTCGACTGCGCCAAACTTTCTCGTAGGTATCTCGCGGAAAGTTCCGTTCTGTATGAAAGTTGGTAAATCAGCAAGAAAATGCAGATTGAAGGCGAGCTATTTCCAACAAAACGGTCCGCATCGCATCGGCTCAGAAATTGGTTCCTCTTGCCGCTTCGCTGCCCGAAGAAACTTGCTACGCTAAAACCCTATTTTTATTATTTCGCTCTGGTTACATCTTGTTTTATTATCGATGTTTGGTTTTAATCTGCATCGCAATTTTGTTGGAATGTAAACAATATTTTATAGTTTTGTATTGTAGCGGAAATATATGACTTTTTGTTTTATGTTAGCACTGCATTGATGTGAAAACTGGAAACAAATTATCGGACACTGCTTATGGACGCGACTGACAGCCGCGGCTTATAGAGTATCTAGGTAATGAATGTACATTACATTGTACAAACTATCGGATGAAAGGTGCGGACGTGACCTTGAGCGTTCGGACGTCCGATAGAGATCTGGCCCGCTGGATGTTTGTGTCAGCCGAAAACGTCCGCGGACGGTGTGCACGGGGTGCGGGACACGTCCGGGCGTCTTAACAACTTTGACTACGCGATATCACGCACGTGTGAGCGAGGTTATAAATAAAAATGGAAGAAAACTTATCGAGTTTGTTCGCAGTAGAGAATTGCGTCCTCGCTTTCACTACTCGACATGTTTATACGTTAACATAATCTTCGTTGATTAAGCTGTATAATCTATGGAATAAGCGCTCGGACGCGTCCGCAAGCCGCGTCCCAAACGGCTGTGCACACATATCAGTCGCGGCTGTAAGTCGCGTCCGTCAGCCGCGTCCGATAATTTGTTCCCAGCTTCGCTCGAGTAAGCCGTTACTGCATTACTGCATTGATATATTATTTGTAAAAATTTGGAAATGTGAACGAATTTTATGAGCAGTAAAGTCGGAAATAAGCTTAGAGAGGCCAAAACCAAACTGTCACACAGCTTTAAAATAAATGACAACCGGCTTATTTTAGGATTCTTCAATATAGAACCAAATAAAGTAATATGGGGTCATATTGAGAGCGAAAACTAATTCTGATAGATTTACATTATTTGGATTAATTATATGGTCCTAAGAACATAATCTTAGGTAGGACTATTTATTTTTATCAAGACTTACGGGCCATTATCATAATTAACATGTTAGTAACCTACGCAATAATTAATATATGAGTAGGTATTTAGTGTAGTGTAATATTTTTCTTTCTTTCTTTCTTTTCTTTAGTATCTCAAGCACATGATACGCCTTTATTTTAGCACTCAATGTTTCGCAATCTGCGCTCACACCATATTTAGCTGAAACATTTATGAAAGAACAAATTCAAATGAAAGTAAGTTGAGTATTTATAGTTGTATATTGCTCTACATGACTACAACACACACATAGGTAACTTTTTAATAAAATTAGATACAAAATACTTTACAAAATAAACTTACCTGCAAGAACATTGAATTTAAAACAGATGGCACTGCATGAACCTAACATCAGTCAAGCACAAATAATTCATTCATATTTGGCTTAAGGAAAATGAAAAATAAAATTGTCCCAACTCAATTCCACCGTTTCCCTTGGAACAGACGAAAACCTTATCTCCCGCCTTTATTATTTTCCAAGTCCGTCCGCAATATTATGCGAGACGGCACGGCAGATGGATCAGAAAACATAAATCTGACGTCTAAACATGTTTGCGCTGAAAACGCTTAGATAACAACTTCAAGCGGATTTTTTTGGCCCTCGAACTTGTGTCGCGATAAACAAGATATATCTTTATCCGATTGTTTCAGATCACTAATCTTCTTTGAAATCGTAAAACGCTCCCCAACCTTTTTTAGGTTGGATATTTCTACGCTAGTTCATCATTACGTACTGGTCTTTAGAGCGCCAACATTCATTGTTCTATTATTAGATAGCAGCCTGCACATACTATGAATATGTAAGACGATTCCAAAAATTAAATCGTTAAAATAATGTCATGTAAAATTCAGAGCGCTATAAATATAATAAGCGTTTTTGTTTCGTCACCTCCCCGCATACAAATTTATTAGCTTTCACGGTTATCACGGCGGACCTCTCACTCGGTGGGCTTTTGTGAAATTGTCCGCATTCCGTCCCCGCGCCGCGCATAGTTCGCCGCACTTCCGCCGGCGGCGGTGGCGCGGAGCAATCCTGCCATAGATGTTGGAAACACACAGCTATGCATCCATTTCTGAACTTATTTCTTTTATTGGCTCGCTCTACAATTGGCTTTATTCTTTACTCGTCTTATTGCGCGCAGTTTGGATTCATGAATTGTTTGGGTACGCACGACATAGCGCTCGTGTTATCAATAATTCATGTTCATTATCTTTATAGAGCGCCATGACCGCGCTATTTCTGTTTTTCTAGAGCAGATATTTAATTTAGGATTACTTTACTGTGTCTGTGACAGAATTATCATAATGGAGTCATACAATCTTGAGGAGATAATACGACGGAGAAGAAACTTATGTTGATACAAAGGGATGGCAATAAGCGTTTGGATACAAATCGGCGCTCTACGATACTGTTCCTTTGCAAATTCGGAAGGAATCAACGCCCCATCCACGCAATGGGTACTGAGTAGTAACATTCTGAATTCATGAATGTTTTATTGCGGAGGCGACGCGGAGTTAGCGAGAAAAATGCGACGCCATTCATTCACGCTCGTCACGGACACTAACTGCGTGTTCTGTGTTGTTTGGATTTAGTGCGAAAAAATGCGAGCTTCCCCACAATGACGTGTAATGCAATCTCTTCAGTCATTGATATATGACAGTTTGGAAGAGGGGCTTCAAGAGGGGATAGAGGTAGGGCCAGAAAATTAAAGGGTGTTTTGTTTTCCTCATGTGTCTTACAAAGTTTGAGTAAAGGATTATTTAAATAGTAGTTTATTAAAGCGTTACCCTCGGAACCTATCTAGCTAATAGATTATCTAGATGGACAAATAATAGAGGCTCATCATAAATAAACTAAGGACAAAGTTAGTAATCCAAAGAAAATAACCACAACAAGGGCCGAACTAGGCCTATACAACGACTATAAAATGTCGTTTCCATCCACAGTTATATTGTAGTCATCGCCAAGACTAATTTTGTTCCTACTTATAGATACTGTCTTAGGCCTTCATAAAACGAAGCCAGACGGGAAGGCACCATGGGATTGCGTCACACGATTCAAACAGCCATCGAGCCATGTAGGACAACAGCCCCATAACTAGCAGTGGTGCCCGTATTCATTGCCAACATGTCTGCCAACTCTCGCTATTTAAAAAATACGAGAAATCACTTTTGCCAAAGAAGACGTTTTGTCTTATTAAAAATAAACAACACGATTCTATCAAAAGGTTTTTGGCGTTTATCCATAAGTATCTGTCTCTAATTTCGTACGTTGGATAAAGGAAACTGTTGAGTGGGTCGTTTAAGAATATGCGCATAAATGTAACTTTAGCATATATCGTATACTATTAAACGGGCAATATTTGTACATATGTGTATATATTTGTAATCACGTTCTCGATAACGGCTCTAACGATTTAGACAATATAGGGATTTTCGGAGGCGAAAAATCGATCCAGCTAGGTCTCATATTTAGAAAATACGTTTTCTCTATTTTCACCCAAGCAGAGATCGGTCGTCCAGGTACTTTATGACTAATTCAGAAATTACAGTCAAAGATTTTCCAAGGTTTTTCAGTAGGATGATTTTATCATAATCAGCTTATAATGTTCTCATTGTTGATCATAGGCCTCCTTTCTCTGAGAAAGAGTGGGCCGTAATCCAGCACACGGGTCCACGTGGGGTGAATGTCACATGTTTTAGAATGTATGGTATGTATGTATACCACCACTATTCAAAATGATGTATTCCTACACCATTTTGAATAGTGGTGGTGAAATAACTTACACAGAGTAAGGTGCGTTCCTGGGTTCAAACCCACGATCTAAATCTTCTAAGTCGCGGTCGGTACCACTGGACCATCTCTGCTCTTTCTTAATAAAAACGTCTTTTGAGTTGACTGTTTTAAGTGATGAGAGTGTGATCATCGAAAGAAAATACTGCATTTCATACGTAAACTTACGACTTTTTCTCATTCATGGGGATAGGCAGAAACTACACATCGCCATCTGCTATGACCCTTAAAAAAATACTGCAATTACATTACATAAATGTTTTTTGTTATTTGATTCAAATAATGATTATAAAAACAGTACCTTGTAAAGCAACTCAAAAGGAATTACGCCAGTTAATTTTAGATGTTATTGAGTTGCAAAATATTCTTGTGAAAGCAAAGATGTTTTACCTAAGTTCAACTTTGGCATACCGCACATATTCCAACCTTTCCGTCTTAAAGATATTTATTTATAGGTACTGAAGTACCCACTGAATTCGCATTTTATATATGGACTCTATTTGCAAGTTCTTTTGGTTCAAAATGTATTGAAAACTTGATAGCTGAACAAATTACTTACTTTCTTTTGCCTACATTTTCAAATTAGTGTGTTTAGTACAAAGTAAACGTGAAAAACGCTGAATAAATTAATTTAACTTGCCAAAGGTGAACTATTAGTCTCTCACTTTAATTACTATTTCGAATTGGTCTTGTATTTTATTTAGACTTTAACTACTGCAAATAGTAACATTTAATTTACCTATACAAGTAATGGAAATTAGATGTTTTTACTAAAAGCACAAGTTTTCACCACAATATGAAAAGTTGATACACTATATTAAAGTGAATTAAATTATGAATTTGGATGTCTTTATGAGAGTAGAGGGAAACCAAAAAAACGATCAAAATATTTTCAATCAACTGAATATTTAAAGGTTTTGAATTGTCACCCAAAACAAAAACAAAAATTAAGCTAGTTGTACATTAAAAAGTGTCACCACAAACCGGGGTCTCTATGGAGAATAACGTACAAGAAACTCCATGGACACTCTTTTCAATCAATAATGTTCAATTACAAGTATTTGGTTACATCATTCTCGTAGGAAAATGACGTTTAAATGAGAATACTGTAAAAAGGCGTATACGTAAAAGAGTCTAGAGTAAAACAAAAAACTCCAAAATACAATAATTACGAGTAATCAAATACAGGCCGAGGTAGTCAAGTTACGACCAATCCCAACTGATGGCGCCCGTTCACGAATATGACGCATGAATTGACACCACTCCGCTCCACCAATCATGAAGGGAACCGAATGATCCAACACATTTGAGATGAGAGCATGACACATTCTTAACTACCAGGGCACATTTAAGTCAACGAATCAAATAATAGATACAGTAAATTGTAGATTTACAGTTGGTACATAGTTATCACATAAGTATTGTGCAATAATATAATATATGCATAGTCTTCAGCAGGTCCAACAATAATTCGAAACAACAATGTTTTACTAGAATAATTTTGCGTCCTAGTGGTTGTGTAGCAGGACTAGCATTGAGCGAAGCATTTTTATCAGCGATGTAATCCTTCAACTAATAATATTCCTCGATAGATGTTCAACTGTATGAAAGATAATATATATATGTCTAGAAAGGGGGTGAATCTGACATGGGGCATGTTGCGCCGACCCCAAATAAATTGGTATAGGGTAAGAGACTGATGATGAGTTGAAGTCAAAGAAAGATAAGGTAACCCTTAAGTTTTACTTTTGCTTCTACTTACCACTGAAGTTAGGTTTTAATTTCACTTTTTAACCGACTTCAAAAAAAGGAGCAGGTTCTTAATTCTTGGGATTTATTATTAATGTATATTACCCGATTACTCAAAGACGAAAAAGTAAAATTCTTCTTTTGTTTGAAAGTGTTTTTTTTATATATCCTATAGGCTTGCGCTTGACGCTTGATCACTATCTCACCTGATGGTAAGCGATGATGTGGTCGACAGTGAAACACGCTTGCCCAGAAATAACCTATTCACTCTTGACTAAAAGAACTCCAGATTGTAGCTGTCGGGCACACAGGCTCCGGCAGGGAATTCCATTCCTTAGCTGTACGTATAGTAAAAGTGTTCCCGTCCATTTTGTGCGTATGGGTGAGATGTCCACCATGTAACGATGGCGCATCGCCGTACGTCCTCTTGGCCCGCTTTTCGATCGACTCTAGTGCATCAAGCTGGTATTTGGCAGATCCGTCTCAGAGATGAGAACAGTAGCCCATTCATGCTCCATGCAGTACTCCTCTGTATACTGCCCAGGTAGTCATCAAGTTAGTATCTGATGATGGAATCCTGCAGATATCGAGGAAACGCCTCAAAATTATAGCCATACGTATAGCGATTTTGGTATAAATACATCAACAATGCAAGCATTTGCACTTAGAAAGTATCATTTGGTGAAGTTGAACTCACTGGAACTCCTTAATAAATTTGTCACGGGTATAAGATATCTCGAATAGTTAACTGACTATCATGAAGTAAATACTTATAAATAATTTGTACTTATGAAAATGGTACAATCGAACTGATCAGATGATGAAGCCGGAGGGAACGCCATGGAACTCTGAAATAAAACAAAGTAGATATACTAATCGTGTTTAGGCTTATTGGTATCGTCGTGCCATGTACTTTGTCAATAAATGATTGTCATGGTAATTTGAGGTACCTACCAAAACTAAAAAGAAAAAAGTAAAAACTTTTTACCAAAAAAATTAAACCGACTTCCAAAGCAAAACACTACAAAGTGAAAAATAACTTTCTTTGCCAAAGTCCGTGTCGAAAAATGAAAAACAATGGGTATACACTGACTTCGGAAAAGAAAGTTATTTTTCGCTTATTTTTCGGTTTTATTTTTTTTGGTAAAAAGGTTTTTAGACTAAGAACACATTAACAAAAGTACTAAAACGGCAGAGTAATTGCGTAGTAAACAATCAGTGACAATGCCTATCATTTTGAAAATTCAACAATAGTCATCACCTGATTTGCGTTATCGAGCAGAAGAAATTAATTAGTCATTTCCTTCAAATTCCTTTGTATATTGATAGAAAATGTTTTCGGTATATTGGAATTCGGATACGCAATTAGGGTTCGCGAAAAAAGTATTCAAAATTTTTTCTCTACAGTCAGTCTTTATAACAAAAATACCTACTGAGAAAAAACCCAATTTAGTGATTTCCCAATGAACCTTAGAAGTGATACGAATTCCAAAATTGATTGAATTTAAAACGTTAGCATTCCGATCACAAAGTGAGCTTGTTTGTTCATGAAAGCGAGTAAAGTGGACAAATGCAGAAAACATAACGAAGGAGGTCCGCGCCGGTCGGTCCGCTCTCGTCTCTTGGCCAGTCTCCAGTGCCTTGATTTAAATGTGCTATTTATTGAGACTACCAAGATACTAATTGTTTTGACCTCATTACTGAAATTAATGCCGCTTCATTTGGACAATATATTCTGGGACGTGAATATGTAATGGGCTTCATGAAACATTGTGAACTATGTTTGGATTTTCTGTTGATTCAATTGGGTAATATGTTCTTTTAATAAAATGGTAAAAAGCATTTTAATAAATAATAAAAATAAATAACTTTGTTTACAACATTACAATTACATGGATTCCTTGACTTCTGTGTTAGGTGATTGACCTGTGTTACAGGAGCCAGTATTTTATTCGTCTGACTTAAGGTTGCGCTAGTCGACGGCATGAACTACTTTGAACGTGGGGTCAAAATGCATGCTGTATCATCCGACAATACGTGCGAAAGAGATAGGTGCTGTGCTTAGCAGGAAGAAGCTAGTTCAAGTACAAATTAGCACTTAAGCAAATTTGTAGCCAAATGGATGATGATTTAGGATGAAAACGAGCGCGCGAAATTTTATAAACTTACCTTTGGGAGTCTGGATATCATGAAAAAACGAATGTATATTTTCAAAATAAAATTATTTGCGTTCTTGATCTACTAATCTATCCCTGTTTGGTGGCTGTTTTGGAATTTTCCTTCTTCTTATGGTATTTATTTCCGCCCAAATATGTGTTAAAATTTGTGTTGAAATATGGAAATTTCGACGCTCATAATATTTTTTTTACTTTTTTGTTTCCATACAGGGCTAGACAATGATGATACAAATTGAAAAAAAGATATTTTAAAATAAAATCGTCAAATAGTGGAGTAATAGCCAGACTACGTTTGTATGGAAGAATGTTCGACTAGTGCAATCTTAACCTTACATGTGTTTAAGACGTAGAAACATCAGAACTTACGGGTACATGACCGGTTAAGATCATTACATTTATTTATTTATTATTACAATTACTCTCTGCACTTACAGTGTTACCCAAAACGTACAGAGATTAGACATCACATACATATATATAAAATATAAAAATAATAACAAACAATTCCCTAAGTAAGACATTAAAATGCAAAAATAATTAAAATAAATTCAATTTCAAAATATTATTTAAATTACATAACAAGGCTTAGCTAACGCCTAGTATTCTTTTCTATACTTGGGAGCAAATAAATCGAGCCACTACCTTTTTTCACGTAAAATGGTAAATATTTTTGGTAATATGGAACGTATCAATTCGAACTATATATCGCCTAAAAGTTTAGATAATAACCTTTACAATGAGGGTAAATTATTGAATAATCGAATCGATGCGTTCCTTAATACCAAAAATAATTACCATAATGCGTGAAAAAGGAAGTGGCTCGATTTATTTGCTCCCAAGTGTATATTAATATTCTTACCTATTACCTATTTATAATATTCTACCTATTGAATCTAATATAGAAATATTGATAGCTATAAAAACGAAGACAAAAGAAACGTTTGATGGTTTGTATGTAACATGATATCTCTAGAAAAGGAATGATATTGAAAAGGTTGTCATTTTTTAAGAGAGGAGTACGAAAAATAAAAAATATTGCGCCGACTGACCCGAAATAAATTGAGATAAAAGCAAGAAAATTATGATTATGAGTACCCAATTTAAAACGAAAAATATTTAGTACCACTCCAGTTCACACAATGTCAAATTACCTTCCGAAGATACTTTTGAAATTTATATAAATCGCTTTATAATTCGGTGGGTTGGTTATTTAGCGGAAGCTATTAAGAATAGCCATACCCGTAGACAATGTCGATGAGATTATTACGAGGCGAGTCGCGATCGGCGCCCCGGGATCGCATTAACTTCGGAAAGAGTCAATAATGTCGGCTCTTAAACTTTATGGACTCCTTAAATTATTTTAACACCGTTATGTTAACAACACTAACAAATTTCTTTATAAGGAAAATCGTTTGCGGGATACCCGCTCCGCCCGTGAACTTCGCTCATAACATCAAATGCTCCAATATTTTACGCGCCTAAACGTTTTTTCTTTAGAAGAATCTTAAAAGTTTTGTCTTTTAGACCTTAAATCAATTTTGATTGTGCTTATAAAATATTGGCACTATATTGATCGAGACATTCGCAAAAGCATTGCTAATATCTATTTTTGTCGCATGAAAACATTCAGCAACATCATGAAGCTCTGTTATACAAATCCCACTACAATAATATAGTCGATACCAGCTTATAAATCCAATGAAATGGAAATTCACATTGGAGTCAGTAGCAGAATTAATCCAATCGGTTTTCAAGTTTTGTCTTATATTTTTACGAGGACAAAAGCCGAGCCGGCAGTGGTTGCGACCGCCACCACTTCAATTAATGAAATAATAAACCATCATGACAACACAAAAAAGTATCTGTAAAGAGAACACTCGTATTGAGAAAATATATTTCGAAAAAAAGCCCGACATTGTCGCTTGCCAGCAGTCGGAAACTAATGGATTGTTCATTCATAAGTATTGTTATACGTATGAATGCACTCATGTTATTATTATTATATAAGTAAGTCACTGTTTCCTGAGATTACGAACTTTTGTTGTTTCTTTCGGAAAATCTTTCTTTTTGGACTCTATGATGGGACTACATACATGTCTCTTTGTACATTTTTCGCCATCATCTTTTTGGTTCTGCAGGTCAACAATATGTACGCATTTTATTTGTTGTGCCTATCTATAGATCTAGTTGAAATAATTAATTTCAGCTCTTTTCATTATTGAACGCCTTTGGTAGGTACTAAGTATTGAGGTTAAGACCGTAATTATAAGGATACAACCGGATAGATCAATCATAACGACAAGGCGCTCGATATCCAACTATATACGTGTAAAAAGAAAAGGAAATTGATGAGTTTAGCCTGGATCATATTTATTTATCCAGTCATTGATTATGATAGAGTGATCCGTCATTAGAGCTTCTTTGGGTTCGTTGTTCTTAAGTTTAAGGAACATTCATCATAACCCAAGTAACTGTCTTGTTTTTCCATACATCTGTAATACCCTCCGTATTCATAAGTTCTTCTATTGTTTCTTTAGAGTTTTTCTCTTCGGGTTTTATAGCATTCAAGACTTTCTTTAAGACATATTTTCCTCATTCATCTGTATCATAATTCTTATGCTATGATAACCAATTATGTTGAAGAATTTATTCTAAGTAAATATTCAACCTACCTATTATAATGCGATTCTTTCCTTATAAACCGGAGCTTGCCAGCCTTGGCAAGTCAAAATATGTATGTTTCCTGGGTAGAAAAATTATAATTCTATTCAGTCCATCAATGAGATCATCAAATAATATTGCAACCGTATTTTTTGCTTTATCAAATAAATAAAAATTTACAAAGATAAAACGAATCAAAGTTCACGTGGGAGTGGGAGCTTGTGACGTCACTTTGTCAGTATAAAGTAAGCATACCGTGACGTCACACGATATTTCAACGCACTGTATCGTCGTCATTTCTTCTTTACGTCGCAAAAGAAAAATATGTGTCCAATATTTTTTGGTGACGGACTAAATAGATATATTTTGTCAACATCCATAAAGTACGAGTAATAGGATATAAAAGTTCAATAATAAGTGAAAGGATAGCAAAATGTTGTTCGGCGTAACGTTAAGTTTCTCTTTGTTGTCGTTTACAACTTCGTAAATAGCTTATTCCTTGTGATCTTTATTAACATTTATATCGATGAATGTAAAAAATAATAAATAGTGTGTTAAATAAATAAATATCTATATGTGTTTGAAACAAACTCAGATATATTAAAAGAGATTTAACAAAAAAAATGGATGATTGAACAACATGATATTATGACAATCACCAACGTAGCTCGATTTAAAAATAAACCGAGATATTACTAAAAAAGCATATATTTATTTATTTTTTAAACTCAACTTGGTATCAAGCAGCAATTGACGGGATTCGCACAAAATAGTCAGTTGAACCAACGTGGTTAATCGGATTCCGAGCTGCAATCGCTTTTATTAATGCAACGGACAGAGCTATAAGCCGTCAGCGACGGTCCCGATAGCTGCGTAGCATAATTACCTACCACTGAACTGAACTGTGTAAATAATTAGGTTTGAACTTCTGCTTATTGAGATATAGAGAGCTAAGATGATAATTCAAGACGAGATAGCATATATTTTTTGAAATTCTTTTTACTAATTCTTTTCTCTATTTGTTTTTATCATTTAGTTGCATCTGCAATATTTTATCTCTGGTCTACCCTAAGGTTGATTGGTAGAAAATGCCTAAGGCATTAAGTCTGCTTTTGTACTTGTACATAAAGTTTTAGTAAATAAATAGTTGAAAAAAATGAGGATGTGGGCTGTAATCCAAAAGTGAAATGCTTACCTTGAAAATTAATATATTTTATTAATTTAATAAATATAAAGAAAATCATACTTTATGACAGCAACACAGAAAAACAACAAAAAAAAAACCATAAATTTGAAAAATAAAGAAAAAGTATAAAAAACAACCAAAGAGTACGTAACATCCTGCCCCTCGTGCAGCACTGCACCAACAGTCAAGGGTTAAAGAAGCCTTATGTGGCAAGCTTTACAAGTTTTTTGAGGGGCCGGCGTAATGTACCTCCGGCCGTCGCAACGTCCACCACCCTATTAACGCCGTCTTTTCCAGGGAACACCTTCACTATACGGCCTCGTGGCCATGTCCCTCGTGGTAGCGATTCGTCGACGATTATAACCACGTCTCCTATCAGGAGGTCTTGACCACGATTTCCCTTAACCTGGTTTCGTGTTTGCATAGTCGGCAGCACTTCGCGCACCCAGCGGTTCCAAAAGTGATCCGATAACTTTAATGCTTTCTTCCATTCAGAGCGTCCGATCAGGTCACGGTCTTCCAATGTCTTTGGCAGGGTTTGGTTCGATGAAGACCCGATGAGAAAGTGGAACGGTGTCAACGTGGTTGGGTCATCTGGATCTGTGGACACGTGCGAGAGTGGGCGTGAATTTACGATCGCCTCGGCTTCTGCTAACAAAGTCAAAAATGTTTCCTCTTTGGGATATCTTTCGTTCAATGTAGCGTTCAGCGCTACTTTTACCGTCCTGACGAGGCGTTCCCAGCATCCTCCAAAAGTAGGCGCCGCCGCTGGGATGAAACTCCACTTAATGCCCTTTGTGGCGGCAAAATCTTGCACATCATTTGTGTAAAATTCGCGTAGAATCCTGTTTGCGCCAACGAATGCGGTTCCATTATCCGAATATATAGTCTGCGGAATCCCGCGTCTGGCAAAGAAACGCCTGAGACCCATGATTGCAGAGTCCGCGGATAGGCTGTGTACCAGTTCCAAGTGGAGGGCCCTGGTCGTGAGGCACGTCAAAAGGGCTACATATCGCTTTTCATGGCGGCGTCCAACGGTTATATTGACAGGACCGAAATAATCTACACCAGTGAAGGTAAACGCTCGCTGGTGATGAGCTAGTCTTTGTGGTGGAAGATCTCCAGTGGTTGGATTAAGCGGCTGTGATTTACGAATTCTGCAAAAGAGGCATTGGTTTGCTACAGCTCTGACCGTGTTGCGAAGTCTCAACAACCAGAATCTTTGCCTTATCTCATTTATCACGGACTCATGATTTGCGTGACCTGCTTTGCGATGGTAATATTCTACCAATAACCGTGCGACTGGATGGCGACCGTCAAGTAGGATCGGGAAACGGGAGTCGGGATCGATGCCTTCTACGGCCTTTATCCTACCAGCCAAACGCAAAAGATTATCTTCTCCCAGAGAGGGCGATAGTTTGATGAGGCGGCTGCTTGGAGGAATTGGTTTCTTGTTCAAAATGCAGAGAATTTCTTGCAAAAAGCTGTCTTGTTGAACCAGCTGCAATATGTGCCTTTCAGCGGCTTTTATTAGGTCGGCACTCAAGGGTGTAAGAGTGGTCGACGTTGGTGAAAAGTGGGGGCGAGGGTGAGTTACCCCACTGTTTGATTTAAAATTTCGAATGGTTGCCAAAATATTTCCAAAAACAGCCGCAGCTTGGTGAACCCGGGCTGTGGCACGCAACAATCGTAGCCAGTCACTGAAGCGAGCTAAATGCGCCGTGACAGGAGTAGGTAAGGCTGTGCTTAGTGAAGTCAGTCCCACCAGCTCGTTCCGCTGACACTTAAGCTCTTCCCGAACTGGTGCGTCGCTAAGTGGCTCCGTGGGCCAGTCCTCCGGGGATTTTAAAAGAAATGATGTGCCGCAAAACCATCTGTGTGAAGGTTCCAAATGAATTGGGCGCAATCTGGTTGCGTCATCAGCGACATTCAGATCTGTCGGTACCCATCGCCAATCTTTGACCGACGAATTTTCTAAAATTTCACCTAGCCGATGGGCAACGAAAGGTCTAAACGCTCGCGCATCACTGCGCAACCATTGGAGGACAGTCATCGAATCAGTCCAGAAGAATGTACGCACTGACTTTTTTCGATGGCTCTCCTTAATGACAAGTGCCAATCGAGAAGCTATCAAAGCAGCTTGAAGTTCCAAACGTGGGATCGACATTGGTTTCAAGGGCGAGACTCTGGCTTTGCTTGCGACGAGAGTGAGCTTGATGCTGCCGTCAGGGTACATCAAACGCCAATAGGCAACGCAGGCGTAAGCAAGCTCACTTGCATCTGCGAAGACGTGAAGTTCTCTGTGAGAAGGCTCGTAGCCTTTCGCGTTTGCATACCAACGCGGTATCTTCAGTAAAGAGACTTTTTTCAGATCTTGAAACCATTCGAACCATTTGGATGCTTCTGTTTGTGGGAGCTCCGTGTCCCAATCGATATAAGATCTCCAGGTTTGTTGAAACAGTATCCGTCCTTTGACGACTATGGGTCCTAATAAACCTAAAGGATCGTAAACGCGCATAACGTGTGACAGCACCTTACGTTTTGTCAGTGAACTAGAGACTGTTTCAATTTAGCCTGTTCGAAAACCCAAAACATCGGCGGTAGGGTTCCATGCAATACCTAGGGCTCGGATGCTATTATTAGATTCGCCAAGATCAATTTCCAACGGTTGAGTGGCCCTGAGGTCCTCAGCGACTAGGTTTAGTGCCCCTGGCTCATTGGAAATCCATCCTCGCATCTCAAAGCAAGCTTCATTGTGCACGGTCACAATATCTGCCGCTAACTGAGCTGCTTCGTCAACGCTATTTTGTGAGTCGATGTAGTCGTCCATATAATGACTGAACAAAATAGCGTCCACGGCTCTTGGATGTGTATGTGCGTGCTCTTGAGCATTTTTGTTTTTTATAAACTGTGCTATAAAGGGGCTACAACAAGCACCGAAAATGACAGATGTCATCCTAAACTCCTTTATGACATGTGATTTATCTGGTCTCCACAGATATCGAAGAGCGTCTCTGTCCTGCTTTCTAACCCGAATCTGAGGAAACATCTCTTTGATATCCGCGGTCATTCCGATGCGACCCTCCCGGAATCGAAATAGAACCTTAAGTAGCGGCTGGAGTAGGTCAGGACCGGAGAGCAGTAAAGAATTCAGGCTGACACCTTCATTCCTGGCTGCTGCATCATGAACTGCCCTGAGTTTTCGTTTTTGAGGGTGGTACACACCAAAATGTGGTAGATAAAGACGAAAACCGCCCGATTTGCTGTCACGTAAGCCGTCAGGTTTGACACCACAGTGTGTGTAGTATGTATCTGGAGCACATTCCTCTGCATAACCCCGCGCGATCATGTTGTCCATGAACGCATTGTATGCTTTAGCAAACTCGGACTCTTTAGCCATACGTCGTTCTAAACTTAAAAAACGTGACATCGCCTGTGGGTAGCTGTCTAGAACACGCTGTATGTCGTCGCGCCACGGCATGCCAACTTCAAACCGACCAGTAGGCAAACGTTTGGAAGTCGCTTCCAAAATGTTGACTGCGCGCTGGTCTTGTTTACTATGCAGAGTTTCCGTTTTAGTTATGCCTATAGAGTCGAGTTTATACTGTTCCTTAATCAACGATTCTAAATTGTCATCATTGTTTGTATCCATGTGCGTATTATTAACAAACTCAATCAACTTCGTTTTGCTAGAAGCAACGCCGTATAAAGTCCAGCCCAAAGCTGTCAAACAGGCAACGGGTTCGTTCCTTCTACCAACTCGAACTTCGTGGTTGATTGACAAATGCCAATGTTCAGCTCCAATGAGGATAGTTGGAGTTGCGTCGTCGTATGTCAGAACGTCAACCAGATCGGACAAATGTGAAAAAGACTCAATCGTTTCACGCTTGACCGACTGCGGACGCAAACACAAAGATTCCATAGATCGAGCATTTTTTATTAAAAACGTTTTCTGTGTGTGTCTACCTTTAATAAAAAAGTCTACATATGATATTGTGGTATTTCGCTCGAGACCACCTATGCCATTTACCGTTATGATCTGTTGTGGCCCGGTCGCCCCTATCAGTTTGGCGATGCTGGAATCTATGATAGTCGCGGTGCTTCCGTCGTCAAGGAGCCCGTACACGTTGCAGGTTCCAGCAGGGCCCGAGACTGTAACTGGTATTATTTTTAAATAAGCACGAGGGCGAAGAGCCAAAATAGTATTCGGTTTTTGTGCACCTGTCAAGGTTGTAGACACAATCACTTTTTCACCGGTCGGTTCAGAAGCATTTGACGTAGGGTGCGTATTATGTTCAACAGCTAACGGGTGTGTAACGGTATCTGTGGCTTGCTCGTTAAGTGTATTGACGAGCGGTGGTGATGGCTGCCGGTGAAGAAGCGCGTTATGCCGGAAAGGGCAGCCATCAACGCCACACGGATTCACTTTGCACGTTTTCCACAGGTGTGAACTAGCCTTTAAGCACCTATAGCAAACCTTTGCTTCACGCAACCACTGCCATCTATCGTCGATGGGCAAAGATTTAAATTGTGTACACTCCTTAATATTGTGATCTTTTTTGCAAAATACACACTCTCGTTTTGTTGTAGACCCGGCTTTAGGAGTAAGTTTTGACTTCATAACAGCATTGTGAACATTTTCACGCTTTAATGGTTTGTCAAAAGAAATATTTAGTTGCTGTTGTGTCGCACTAAACTCGGGTGACATACCAAAACGAATGTGTTGATCTAACTCACGCTTTAAAAAGTCGGACAGAATTTCTAGTTTCGGACGTCCTATAGTGTCCTGTGCCGCAAAATCTGTCCACCGAATTTTCATAGTGGGGTTAAGTTTCCCAAGAACAGCGTGGAACAACTCAGGTGAAGTCAGATATTCTAAGTGGTTCAATAACTTTATTGTGGATATCGAATTACGTACCCGATTAGAAAGGATTCCGAGTTCTTTGAGATCGTTACCTAGACGGGGAAGGTTTTTCAACGAATTAACCTCCTTGTAAACGATGAGCTCGGGGCGCGCGAAGTTATCTTCGAGGGCGCGCATGACTTCCTCCGGGTCACTCGTCGACATCAACAGCGCCGCCACGGCCTCACGCGCGGGCCCACGCAGCGCAATGTCAAGTCGGTTTATGTTATCTAGCGGAGAAAAATTAGCTTTTGTAACATTGTAAGTACGTTTGAACTGTAGCCAATGCAAAGTATTGCCGTAGAACTGAGGCAATTCCAGTTTCTTTACACCGACGGCAGAGGCGAGAGACTTTGCGGCGGCCGCGGTATCAGCTACAGCTTGTAAAAGTGTAACAGGTTGGTCAAGCTCCGTAGAAATGAGCGGGGCCGTACAGCCAACCGCCTCGGATGCTTTAGTGACATTTCGTAAGGGTCGTGTTTGTTTAGTGAGACGGTTAATAGGGAGTGCAGTTGTCCGCGTGGTCATCGGTAGGTGTACCGAGTGACCGGGGGGTGTGCCAGGAGAACCTTGTTCACATCCTACTGCAGTGACGTCTCTATCAACACAGCTGTCAAGGTTATGATTTTCTATCCATTTTTTAGTTCTATCTACGCTCACCCGTGTAGAGCTCCGATGGCTCGCTCGGCTTCCTGCGCTTGTAGCGTCGGCATCGATAGCCGCCAGCTCGGCTTGCAACTCGCACTCCTCGACCTGGTGCTGTAACGCGGCGAGTTCACGTTCGCGTTCGCGCTCACGTTCGGCGAGTACCTGCTCGCGGTCGCGCTCACGTTCGGCGAGTACCTGCTCGCGGTCGCGCTTACGTTCGGCGAGCTCCTGCTCGCGGTCGCGCTCACGTTCGGCGAGCTCCTGCTCGCGCTCCAGTCGGCGACGTAGGACGAGTGCTTCTGCCGCTACTTTTTGTGCTCTCACAGTTGCCGACGAATGTGATGAGCGGCTTTGCGCGGTGTGTTCACTGCGTACGCTTTTGGTCGGCAAACCGGAGTTATGAGGCTGAGGCATAACTGTGCCGGGGGCGGGATTGGCCGACATAATTTTGCTTTTGCTACGGGTGATCATACCTAACTAGGTGGATGAAAGCTAATGGAACGAAATGAAAGTAAGTGGGTGACTATGTTGTGATGAAAAATAGGCACTGAAAACTAAAACGAAGGACCAATGAAAAAGATGAGGATGTGGGCTGTAATCCAAAAGTGAAATGCTTACCTTGAAAATTAATATATTTTATTAATTTAATAAATATAAAGAAAATCATACTTTATGACAGCAACACAGAAAAACAACAAAAAAAAAACCATAAATTTGAAAAATAAAGAAAAAGTATAAAAAACAACCAAAGAGTACGTAACAATAGTAACAACTTGTCTGTAATTTCATTGGATCACATAATCTGCGAGGTAGTTGCGTAACACACAATCGATGGCAATGCCTGTCATTTCAACCTTAATTTCAACATATTATAACTCAATAAAAGAAAATTTAAAAATAATTGTTAAAAGCACACTTTGTAAACAAGCATATTAAAAATTAGATGATTATATTCAAGATAAGAGTGCTTGGAAACATCACAGGAAACATGCTGGTCCTGCTCCAAAGGGCAATCTTTAGTGTCGACAAAATCAAACTGGTTAATTTGTATTATATTCATAATTATAGTAATGCTTTATTTTGTTTGTGTTATTCTCTTTTTGTTTAAGAAATTAACTCGCACACTTTTTCGTTGTTGTTGAATTGGGTAATTTACCTATTTTTGCAATATTTGTAAAAAAAAATTTTTTTACCACAGGAGCACTCAAACGCGCCCTCTAAAGAACCTATGATTCCTATTGAAATACCTGACCTTCCGTGGCACAAAGTAGTCTCAGATATATTTGAATATAAAAGAAAATATTATCTTATTTTGGTCAACTATTATTCTAACTTTACAGAAGTTTGTAAGTTAAATAATATAACATCTAATGAAGTAATACAAAAGATGAAGGAAATTTTTTCACGACATGGCATTCCGAGCTTACTGATAAGTGATAACGGCACTCAGTACTCGAGCCGGGAATTCAAAAGTTTTGCTAATGTGTGGGGTTTCGATCACGTGACATCCTCACCTAATTATGCACAGGCTAACGGTAAAAGCGAGCGCGCGGATCAAACTGTTAAAAAATATGGAGGCAATCAATTAGATACGTATATAAGTCTGAATTAGACAATATTTACATATGTTACTCTATATGGACTTCTAAACATGTGTGCCATATTTCATAACTGTGTGTTTGTTCGTTGTATGTATGGATGTCCATGCGTTTCTCCGAATCTACTTAACGGATCTTAATCACTCTTTTTTATTGGATTAAGTATCTCTATTAGAGAACAAAGCAAGTTCCATAAAAATCGGTTCAGCAGTTTTCAGTTATGGAACATTCAACCGAACTCCTTAGCGACAAACAGCACGAATGTGTAAATTAAGTTATTATAGGTATTTTGTCAATACTTGTGTGTCGTACCTTACTATGGAACTTGCTCACTTTTAAGTGATAGTGTACTAAAAAGTGAATAAGAAATAAAAACATTTACACAACAGTTTTATATTGTATCTTAGTCATTAGTATTCTTCTTTTTCTTTGTGATTGTTGATGTTGTGTTGTGTTGAGTAAATAATATATTTCTTTGATCTTCCTCTACTCTTATAAACATCCAGGTTCATACTCAAAACATCCCTCACAGCATGCGCCTCATTCATCTAAAATATAGTTTGGTGAAAGACTTTAATTTTTGAATGAATTGCACGGAATCGAAAAACCTTTACGTAAGAATAATATTCGCAAAAAACACTCTTTACATTTCTTAAAATATTCGTTTCCATTTCAAGCCAGAAACAAAAAATACAGTATAGAAAGTAACTCAAGAAGGGAGATAATTCAAGCAGACTGCCACCATTTCAATAACGTTGAGCCGCCGACCAACACTAAAAGTCTCTTTGAATAACGAAGGGGAACCTTTATGCGAAGGGGGTATGAAAGGAAAACCATTTTTTTAAATGATGGGCTGGTCTATCTTGAATATGCAGGGTTTGTCGCATCATTCAACATCATTAGACTGAGAAATAAGAGCGGGGTTGAATATGAGCTTCCATGTTTACGATATAGGCGCCCGGATCGAAAATTATTCTGAACCTGTTACCTCGGATGTTGTAAATCTTAGCCGGTAGACAAAGGAGTGTTATCGTTAGGTTTTGTTATTCTAGACTGAAAAATTTGATATTTCTTTTGATGGGTATACTGAAATTGATAACCTATCTGTTCCAATATTTATCATGGACACGTCATTGGAACCCATCAACATAGCAAAAGTTTCCTGTGTTTGTAATTTTACCGGCACTCATATTCCACAAACCGGAACGCAGCAATGCTCTCAGCGGCAGAAATAGGAAGGTATGCATATATTTGCCCCGCCGAACCCCTTTTCCACAACTACTTAAATTAAGTAATCCATTCGCTTTCAACCGTGAAAAAGCAAGTTTATTTGTTTCGATCGAAAATATAATATTTAAACCGTCAACGATACGCTGTTATTAATGGCTGCAGTAAATGAAGCACTCGGTATCATCGAGTGTGCATCACCATACAGTTTAATTGCACCTTCTTCATTCAAAGTAATGGCGGAAACACTTCAAATAAAGTAGCGAGCAATAAAATCAAGTGGGCCGAGTTGGCCGCTGGTCGGATATCTGACACGGAACTAATTCCCACTATATTTTAATCCAGCAAAATACAAAGGAGCCCAATTTGCATAAACCTCGACTGTTTGTTTCATGCGAGGACTGTATCCGCTTTGCTGTGGACTATTTTGTACTCAATTTATCTGTTTGCAGAGCACTGCGTGATTGTAAATATTATACCTATGATTTTCATCGTGATTCCAGTGTTTGGTGTCCGGTATTCTGTTGCAATTTTACAACTCATTAGGTACACGTTACGTGATCGAACACCGAATTTGAAATGTTCATAATTGTGTATTATTGTCTCGCTTTTGTAATATAATTCAACTCGATTTTGATAATTTTGTTTGGTAATAAAATTGATAGTTAATATCTAACATTAGCTACGGTCTTCACTTCAGGTTTCCTTTTGTTAATTTACTAATGTTAGACAAGTAGCTACATTTTCTGTATTACATACTTTATTTCATAAACAATCACTTCATCAGATTCAAAAGGCTCGTACAATCTATAAGACTGAAATCTTCAACAATTTAGAAGACTATGGAAATCAGGACTCACGAGACGCAAATAGTGCGGTAAGTCAGTCCAAGTTACTGGTGTAACTTACACTATCAACCGAGGCGAGTGAATTACTTAACGTAACCGATGCTCTTAAGGCGATGGACGGGCAACTTACTGCCGCATGCCCTGCAGCTGCTATACTAACAACCCTTTAAAACTTATAGCTGGACGTGGAACTTATTTTAACTTACGAATCTCGAATTGTAGTAGTTAAGAGAAGATTCGAGGATGTTGGAAGTACACAGGTACTTAACTAGCTTCTAATAACTTTGGATAGAAAAAAAGCTGGGCTCTGCCTGATGAGTATTGAAGAACTTATACTCAGCAACCTGAAACAGCATTAAATAATGACGTGCGAGGAAGAGTTCTATCGTTCGAGTAGGATAAAAAGAATTATGACATTATATTAAGATAGTGTTTTTTTATTTTAAAGCAACTGTATATTAACTCACTCACCAACACTTAACGCGCTATTAAAAGAGTTTGCGCACGTGAGGAATCCTGGGGCGTTTGTGAATATTCATAATTCTGTTCAGCAAACTTGGCGAAACTTGCACACCAAACTTTTAGGTAGCTATATACTTGTTCTGTTCTGCTATCACTCATGGACGACTAAAATAACCGCAACTAGAATATATAAGCGAAGAGTTTCGTCAACTTCAAAAGTTATGTTTCTTTTCTTTCAATCAAATTGATATTCTGTGCTGAATCATAAATAATGGAAGGAGAAACTTTTCTCGTTCCGTTAGTGAAATTTCTTGAGTTTCAAATAAAGCAAGATTAGAGCCCGACACGTGCAGTACACGGACGTACGTCGTACGTTCCTCGGGAGGTAGTCGTATGAAACCTGAGCGAAATATTTCTCGTCATACGGACTTGCAATACCGTACGAACAGTAAGAGCACATCGATAATTGGAAATCGCATACGCCGTGTTCGTCTTTGATATTATTTCAATTTCAACTCCAAATTGTTTCGAAAAATCTTTTATAATAAAACCAGTATGTTGCATTCCGAAAGATGATCGTAATATTTCATAGATTATTATGATCACAAAGAGAGACTAATTTTATATAAAGTAAAATCGAAGCTGGCAATTAAAGATCACGTTTTGGGTCGAAGTTTGTGGCTTAAGAAACTTTAAATCTCGAAGTCAAGCAACTAGCGGAAAACGTTTAAAGAGCAAGAGGATGTGAGCGTTTACGACATTTATTGAATGTATTCCGTTGCTCATTTTTGCAATCGAATTCCTATTTCATATTCGACGTGAATGAAAAGTGTTAGAGCGTTTTGTCCGTTTATAAACATTTTAGAACGATCACCTAAACTGGTGGGTACCTCGTAAATCCTAATAAATTGTCTAGATGTGGTAACGAGTTCAGTGCGGTGCAGTCTTGGCGGATTCGTATTTTATTACATTTACTGAAACGTTCCTTTGCAACAAATCATTATTTATTACCGTTTAGTCCGTCTTGCTATACAGTGTACTCTAACGAAAAAAAAATATGACCCTGTTCCAGTCGGAGGCGGTGGACTTGGCGTCACGGTCCGGTTTATAAACAGGAGCATCTTGTATAAGATGTCCCGACCTCTTATTTTATTGTTTGCATAAAAAGCTTTTCGCAAACGTCTAATTTGACTTACAAAATATTATGTTAGATTAAATTGGCGTTTTCCATCAAAATAATGTTATCAATATTAATCGGTATCTAAACAGGGAAATAGCAAATAGACACACAAGCTACGCCTAACAGGCGTTACGTTTGTGTTAATATTTAATGAATTGAACAAATTGGAGAGTCAAATATCGCTGAAATGAGCAAATAATAATTTTAAATAACAATTTTCCAGTAAACTAACAAAATAAACCACAAATTGATCACTACACAATTTCATGAAATATAAATTGAATGCGTTAAAACTAACAAATGTTAACAAGTTTATTGGGTGTTAATTGAAAATGTATTATAAACAGAGTCAGTAAGCTAATGCTGTGTGTCGTTGTGAAGTTACCGATGCAGTCAACTCTATGAATGAGGTTATTGAGAAACTCGCGCGATGGACTACTAACCCATCAATCGCAATCAATACGGTCACCACATCATGGCACGCTACTATATTTGCTCATAAATGTCTGTTTTACGCTAAAGCTGCGGCAGATTGACATTATCTTTCTAGGTTGTTGCGGCAAGAAAACGTAACACGTTTTTATCTAAAACTAAATCTTGGACTTTCATAATTAAGCTAGAACCTATCTTGGTACTTAGAAATTTTATTAGAATATTATTTTCTAATCAGTCTCATCAACATCATCTTCTTCTTGCCTGTGTCCCATGTTACTTGAGGTCGGAACAACACGTTTTCTTCTTCCATACAGTCTTGTTCCCCGTCACGCTATCACTGACTCCCTTTTCTTTCATATCACTCCTCACACAGTCCATCCATCTTTTCTTTGGCCGTCCCCCCTCTCCATCTATCCACATTGATATTCAAATGTCTTCCAGTAATATGCTGTATTTAATTTTTAATCAGTATAAAAATAAAAGTTAAATCTCCATATAGAAATCAACCTTCGCACGCTAACATTTCGGTCAAAACCAAAGACTACCCTCAAATTTAAGGCCGTACGTTTGTCAGTCACCATCGAGTGAATACGGCAATTATTCAAGAGTAATTCCTTCCACCCCGCAAGCCTGACTCGGTACAGGTTCACATTTAACATTTACCGGCTCCTTTAGGCCTTACGGAGACGACCGCTTTAAATCGCTCCCTGATTTGTATCTGTCAACTGTTCTAGTGTCTATATTATAGTCGTCGAGTCGGTGTCCGATTTATCGTAGACGTATGTGACGATGGCATTGGATTTTTGTGAAACGTTCGCATCAAAGTCTATTGGGAAATATATGTTCTATTTTTAAAAGCAGAGTTCAAAAAAGGAAGAGTCTCTCTCTATTTCAGCAACGGTGTTTGTATTGAAGTAGGTGATCTATGCGTCCCATTAGAATCTACTGTATTCTATACTGTATTCAGTGTTATTTCTCGAAACCTTTTCAAACAATTTCCATGATGCATGAGCTAGGAACAGTAAATCGTGACTAGAAACTGTAGGACAAAGAAACGAAATTGAATTGAAAGTTTCGTATTACTGTTTTACAACTGGAAAGTCATGTAATGGAAACTTAATGATATTATTATATATTGCGAAGTAAGAAACTAGCAATGCTGAAGTTACCAGTTTTTAATTTGGTTACCTGTTAGATATTTAACTCTAAGAACAAAGAGCTTAAACTCAAAAGGTCCTAGTAAAGTGCCTAAAATTAAACTGTTGATCCCAATATTTTATATTTTTTAATGAGTTTGTAACAATGAAATTACCACAAAAATTTGTCAAATGAATTTTATGAAATAGACGTCGTTATTCCAAATTGTAGATAGAGTTGTCAAAGGAAAACTGAGCGTAGCGGTCTTCTCATTACCGTATATAGCAAAATTTCCTCTGGAAACTGTTATTCCGCAAAGTTGAGGCGAAAAAAATTAAGTTAAAATTTGATGTCCGACCCGTAGCGAGAAGAGCCTCGCAGCTTCGGCGGAGTCACCGGAGCTTGGTCCACATTAAAACTGCAACCACAAAACTTTGCAGGGCGAGTTGCGCCGTGGTCCCGTGGTCGTGGTCGAGCGCGGTGAAACTTGCACTGCATTACGACAAGTAAACCTGCAGTTAAGTGTTTACTTCGCACATTCCAAGGCATTGTGCTGGCAACTTGGACCATAAAAACGGCCTGACTCCTGCAGCCGCGTCTAACTTCACTATATGATGTATGAGCCTTATCTTTTGATTAGCTTTGTTCAACACCTAACTCCAGTGTGCCGGTTCTTTAGAGTTTTAAGCGTTACGTTTCGTAGTAATAAAGTAAACGACTATAGCGAGCGAGTTACCAATTTTCTTTGTTTACTTTGCCTTAATTTGTTTGGTACACATTATCCTTTACTGGTAAACAGAATCGAACTCCACTTTGATACTCGTGTGTACCTCATCGATCATTTTGTTCATCGATATTAATTCATATACTTAATCTGGTTTGAAAAGTTTTTGACTCGATTATTGCTATTTATTTGCTTCAAATAATATTATAGAGCGTGTTTGCTCGAGTAATGTTTACATAATTTAAATAACATGATAAGCTTTATTGACGTTTGTATCCTAATTATTATTGTCCTATTATAAGAATCAAGCGCTCTGAACAAAAATACATTCAAAAGTCAGAACAAAAAAGCCCACAATTGTTACTGTCCTTATAATTATTTTAGCTATTATTATAAAACTTTGCAATCATAAACGAATGTAACGAAAAATTATATGAAAACACGAAATCGGCAAGTTTTCTCCGGGCCAGTCTGATCATCGCTTAGTTGGCTTGGCACTGATTGCAGCAATTATTCACCTCGCCGCCTCCCCTTTGCCGCCGGAGCACCTCCGTCATTCCTCTAACGGCTCCACTTAATCCAGGTGCCGTCGTAAACAACACCTTCCACCCAATAACAACTAATAAAAAACTGTAACAACTTTTAAAAAATACTATTAACAACAACACCAAATATTTTTATCTCATCAACAAAATGGTTTTTGTCCGTGTACGTGCAAACAGAAAACAAATAGCTACCAATCCATAAAGTGTAGTAGCGATTCCCGACAAAGTGAACAATGTAACAAGGAAAAGTTTGTGAAGTCGGAAACAAAGCAGGCCACCTCCATAGCAACGAATGTGCTTCTGGATATTATAACTTTCTTTTATGCGACCCATTAGAACATTATCTTAATTCCACTTGTTCAGTGCTCCAATGAGAAAGTACAAAAACTTATGGACGCCGGTTAAAGTCTCGCTCTACAAGCAACGTCTAGTCAGTTTCCAGATTTGACTTATCAGACATTTATGTAATTGCATCGAACAAAGATTCGTTTTAGTCCGTATATATAAAATAAATCTAATCGCAACAATATCTGCACGAAACTAGCAATAAACTTCATACACAACGAAAGACTTTAAATACAAAAATATTGGTATTCAGTTCAAAACTGAAACACAGCAAAACACGTCGTGGCTGAAGCCGGGAGGTAAACAAATTCACAATAGAAAACAAACTATACGCAGGTTGCACAGTATTGATTGAGCTCCGGTTGGCCGCAATATGGAAGATTTGTTGAGAATAACGGTTGAGCAGATAGCTCGAGTGGCCATTATAGATATCTTGAGCCCCCGCGATGGAAAGAGAACACCCGCGCTCACCTACGTCTCACTCGACTTGCTCCGAGCTGCACAGTGCATGGACCGTACATTTTACCGAGCCGTAATACTTGGTATCTCGAGAAATACTATTCTCTTTTGCTCGCTTCAAGCTATAAGTATAAAATACGAAAATGTGGATAAGTTATATTTTTGTAGAAAGATTTTTGGCAAAGTAGATGTTCAATTTTGTTTACCTACCTGTTTCGATCATATACAATAAAATCACGAGACGTGATAGACTATTATGGTGCAGTCGTCCAATTAAAGTTCGGTTTAGATAAATCTAATAAAAAACAACTATTTATACTTGTGGTCGATATTTTCAATAGTCAGATAACTTTTACCTAAGGAATAAAGTTGACGATTGAGAGAAGCTTTCGCATAGAAAATAATGTCAGACAGCCTTATTAACTCTTCAGTAAAAAAATATCTGACTATTGAAAAATCAGCCCAGTCGAATTGTTAACATTCTGTCGAAGTATTAAGTATTATTATTAACCCATAAATATTTTTAGCTTATACAAGTAAAATTTCACAATTTAAAAAACACCCGACACATTTATCTTGCGAAAACACCCCGATTCAAACAGTAAAATGCCCATAACTTTGAAACGGTTGAACCGATTTTATTCAAACATAGCTAAGAACACTCTCGACAAAATTACCTTTCAAACAAAAATAAATAAATTGAAATCGGTTCACCCGTTGAGGCGCTATGATGCCACAGACAGACACACAGATACACAGATAGACAGCAACACACGTGAAACTTATAACACCCCTCTTTTTCCGGCGGGGGTTAAAAAGTACGAAGTGCATGAAGAGACAGAAGCTAAATATTTACTTCTAAAACGGTCATTTTATTTCAAATGCAATCCCAAACCTGCTAAAATATTTATCATACTATTTATACCGGCCAAGCACTACTTGCCAAGGGGCCAAACGGAACTTTATAATTGTGAAATTCATATTCCCACTGCATTTGGATCTTTTAATAGTGTTAGGTCTTTTGTTCAGTATGGTTCAGCTTTACTTGCCGTCTGACTGATTCGATTGCTAGATTATCAAAATAATTACTGTAATTTTCCTACTAATACATGCAAAATAAGAATTACAATACTCCTGGAAACCTTATCATTTTTCTGGCTCCCCTTCCCGAATGTTTGGTTTATTTTTTCTGAAATAAATCCGATGTTCTTCTGTCTCTTTTTGGTAGAATATCAGCCGTGATAAGTTACCAAATAGGCATATTAAAAATATCTGAAAATACTTACTAATTTTTAACCGACTTCCCAAAAAGGAGGATTTATGTTCGGGTATAACTCCGTCATATATAAACGGAATTATTTTTTGTTCGACAGAAGTTTATTCCGAAATGGTTCCATTTAAATTTTGTAAAGACCTGATGAAGAACTTCGGAGATATACAACAGAACTCTTCAACAAATGACGGCAAATCTCTTTGCTTTGCTGCAATCGCATGTCTGTTTATTGGTTTACACCATTTCATAACATACCATCACGCTAGTATGCTCTGTTCAAGTTACATGTTATTCGGGTAATCTATTCTGGTATCACTATGGGCATTATAAGTACTTTATCTTGTGGAGGGGCCGAGAAATATATACTAATATATAGGTACTTTACTATAGAACTTGTCCATTATGTACCACTTAAAAGTGAAAAATAAAAAACTTTTTTACAAAATAATACAACCGACTTCCAAATAAAAACACTACAAAGTAAAAAAATATTTCAATTTTGGAAGGCGGTGTAAAAAACGAAGAAACAAAATAGGCAAAGTGACTTCCGAAATTGAAGTTATTTTGTACTTTGTATTGTTTTTATTTGGAAGTCGGTTGTATTTTGTTTTAAAAAAGTTTTTTTTGTAGTTATTTAAAATATTAGAAAGAAAGAAAGAAAGAAAAATGTGTTTATTGGTATTAAAAACAAAAACACCTTAAAATTAAATTAAATAAATAATTAAAACTATTAATACCAAAAGGGCCTCAGCTCAGCATAATGCCAAATGGTAATACAGGGTATACCACCTGATGCTGATTTTCAGCTGCAGCCCACGAGTGCCATACGCTCGAAAACAACAACAAACATTTTAATACACATATTTTTATTTAAATTTAAAACCCCTTAAATAAAAATTTCCTATTCTTAATTATAACACAACAAAAATTTAAGTTCTATGTGGCCATTAACAAAATAGAACAAATAAAATAAGTATTGTTTTACGTCATTAAAGCGGTGTCAGGTCACTGAACTAAAATAAATTAAAAGACAATAATAAAAGCAAAAATGATAAAATCGATCAATGCAATTTTTTTTTTTTTTTTTTATAACTTTTAAATTAAAATAAAAAAAAATAGAATAAAATAGATTATGCAAATAAAATAATACGCAACTGTTATAACAGAATTGTTTATTATATTCCACGCTATTTCTGTAGCAGTTGATGGTGAAATAATAATTCAATTGTTCGGCTTTATAGTTCACAAGGCTTATACAATTTATGGAATAAAATGACGCGTTATTGATAGTAAACTGGCATGTTCGGGTGTGGGAAGCTATAGGGTACAGCGAAGACAAATTTGCTGGAAGGAAAATGTACGATAAAAGCCTAAAATACTGTTTTATTTATTTATGTACACACAAAACATTTAACAGAGAAAAGAAAGAATACCGATCGAAGAGCACAAAAGTACTGCTTATTTCAAAAGAATTTTCTTCAAACAGACCTGCGACAGGAAACTTGGATGATAGACGAAACTGTGTCTTCGACGTGACGACGTCTCCTTCGTGTCGTCTTCTTGCGTAGAAAGAAATAAAGAAAATTAAAATAGACTAATTTAACCAAATATATATAAATTACATATTATATACCTTCTACATATATTATAGAAGATAAGAATGCTTGGAAACATAACAGGAAATATGCTGGTCCTGCTCCAAAGGGCAATCTTTAGTGTAAACAAAATCAAACTGGTTAATTTGTATTATATTCTTAATTATGGTAATGCTTCATTTTTATTTGTTTTCTTCTCTTTATGTTTAAGAAATTATTTCGCACATTGTGCCGTTGTTGTTTAATTACAAAATCATAGCAGCCCGGGACAGGCTCCAAGTTGTTGTGGACGGGTTCAGCCAGTGTAGCAATGAGTATGAACAAGCTCTTAGTCACATTTTTTTATTACAACAGCAGCTACATGAGGCTCAAAGTCAGATTGAACAACTAGAAACTACAAATTTAAACTTCACTGCCTCGTTGAATCAAAGTCTATTCAATGAATTGGTGCCTGTTGCCCCATCAATGGTTACTGCAATAAACTCTTACACAATAGATTTAACAGGTCATGATGATTCAAAATCAATTAAATCATTGAGGGTAGTTACTAGTAAAAATACAATAAAAAAGTACATTAAAATTAACAAATACATAGTTAAAACCAAGAAAATGGTCAAAAAACAAAGGTTCTTCATCAAAAATGTAAAACTTAATAGAGAAAGATTGCATCTACTTAAACAATTAGATATGTATTCATATAACTTAGAAAAAAGTAATAGGAAACACCAAACTGACACAGAAGACTTGCAGTATGAACTTGACCTACTACAGGAGAAACTTAGTTCTATGACCATCAAGTATGCAGAAAACCTCTGAAAACCAAATGAGGGAATATGTATTGGCAATGAATGAGCTGGTGAGCTCACAAACCAACAAATGTGATCAGTGTCAACCACCATCTGTTGAACCCACGCCGGACCATTCATTGACAATATGTGATGCCACCATACCGCAGTCTAGTGCCAGTTTGCCATTAGAAATTACTAACTGTTTGCCTAAAAATAATGTAAATACAGAAATAGTATTATTTTGTGATGAAATTGGAAAGGATCTAGGCCATTTGTTGACAAATAAATATCCAGGACACTCAATTATGAACTACTGTATGCCTGGTTGTTCTTTATTTGACATAATGAAAAAAGTTATTAAATGTAATTTTAACCAGGATACTACATTATTAATATTTATTGGTAATAGGGGTAATGTGAGCAAAGGAGAATTACTCCAACATTATAGATCTTTGTGCGACCTTAGTTTAAAACAAATTGTGATGTTCACTTTCCCATACAGCCAAAGTTTGCCACAGGAAGAAAACAATCTTAGATTTGAATTGAATAGGACATTACATAATTTAACATATAGTAGTAATTTATTCCATTTAATTGACACTAACAATTATGTTGGTAATAACTTTTATTTAACAAAAGATAGATTTTTCATGGATAGGTACTTTCTTTCAAAGTATTGTAAACGACAGATAGCTGTGTCGCTATCATATTATTTTTCTATTACAGCCAAGAATTTGGCTAAACAACTTGCTTCTATTGAGCAATGCCAAGAAGTGTTTTTTAATTCATCCAATAATTTGGTCTCAGAAATTGATATTGATTGTAATTTAAATTACAAATTAGGACAATAGGGACAACCTCTTGCAAAACTGTACATAACGAAAATTGCAAAACAGAATCAAATAAAAGTTTAAAAGCAGTAAATAGTATTAACCTGGTGCATCAAAATATTCAAGGATTTTTGAACAAAGATTTAGAAGTAGATTTATTTATGAATTTTAATAGCATTGATATTCTTTGTATAACAGAACATTGGCTTAAAAGCCACCAGTTTTTGTTCAATTTTAATAATCACCAGGTTGGTAGTTCATTTTGCAGAGTTAATGCTATACATGGTGGCTCTTTGATATTAGTAAGTAACCAGCTTAAATTTAAGGACCGTAAAGATATTGTGAGCCTATCTGTTGAGCGGACAGTTGAAATAGCTTGTATAGAATTGGAGCAGTTTATTGTATTAAGTGTATACAGACCCCCTTCAGGATTGTATGACTGCTTTGAAAAGGTAATGGATGAAGTGTTACACAAGATTTGTAACTCAAATAAATCCATAATCACTTGTGGTGATTTTAATGTTAATTTATTAGAAAACTCAGGTTCTTGTAGTAAAATAATAAGTCTGTTTCAGTCCTACAATCTTGTAAACCTATTTTTGGAGCCCACAAGAATAACCCCTACTAGTGCCACATGCTTAGATAATATTTATACTAATGTTATACCTGTCTACAAAGAAATTATAAATTTACTAGATTCTGATCATTGTGGGCAGAGGATTACTATACAAAACCTAAACAACAAAGTGGCTAAAAAGGATATCACTGTTAACCCCAAAACTGTAAGTCGTTTGGCAGCTTTTAAGGCTAAACTCATTAATAAATTACCAATTTTGTCAATTCATGCTGATCCTAATCACCTATATGATGTTTTTTTTAGTATATACTGTAAACAATTTAATTCGACCTTTATTCCCAAGAATATCTCCGTTAATAGTACCGCATCATTCGGTGATTGGGCGACCATTGGTATTCATAAAAGTAGAACACGGCTTTATGAGCTGTACAGTGAAAGGCCTTATGTAAACACTGCTGAATTTAATTTATATGTTAGAAATTATTCAAAATTATTTTAAAAAGTTTGTAGTTTGGCCAAGTCGCATTATTTGAGTTCAAAGATTAAAAACAGTAGTAATGTTATTAAAACGACTTGGAGTATTATTAATAGTGAAACGGGAAGATCTGGTAACCGAAATACTGACTACAGCCTGTCTATTAATGACAACATCATAAAATCAGACTCACAAGTCGCAGTGGCCTTTGAAAATTTCTTTTCGGATATTCCCATTTCAACTACTAAATCCCTAAACTCATCACCTTCTGTTGCTGAGTCTTTGCTAAAAGAAAATGTTAATGTCTGCGATACGGAATTTATTTTTGAACATATTACTTGTAGAGACATAATTAAAACCTTTCACACTTTAAATGTTAAAAAGACTGCAGATCTGTGGGGTCATTCTGTAGAAGTTGCTAAGTCTATTATTGATGTTGTCGCACCTAGTTTAGCTATTATCTTTAATAATTGTATCAACTGTGGGGAGTTTCCTGACCTAATGAAGAATAGTAAAATAATACCTTTGTTTAAATCAGGTAGTACATCAGACCCTACAAATTATAGACCTATTTCAGTACTACCTACTTTTTAGTAAGATATTTGAGAAATAAATTTTAGAGCAATTGCAAAGATTTTTTAATAAGCATAAATTATTACATAGCAAACAGTTCGGTTTTACAAGGGGTCGTTCAACTACTGATGCCGGTGTTGAGCTTTTAGGACATATTTATAATGCATGGGAAGATAAGTGCGATGCCCTGGGAATCTTTTGTGATTTGTCCAAGGCATTTGATTGTGTTCTTCATGAGACGCTAATCAGGAAACTCCGCCACTACGGGATCCGGAACAGCGCTCTGGATCTTCTTACTTCTTACTTGAGTAATAGGATTCAGACTGTTGACGTTAATGGAAAAAGATCACCCGGATCTATAGTAAAAATGGGAGTCCCGCAGGGCTCGATTCTTGGTCCTTTCTTGTTTCTTATTTATATTAATGACTTGCCTTACCTCATAAAGGATAACCATGGCATAGTGTTGTTTGCAGATGATACTTCACTTTTGTTTAAACTTAAACGGCAGCAGCTGGTTACTGACGAAGTAAATAGCGCGATCTCAAAAGTAGTTCACTGGTTCAATGTTAACAATTTACTCCTTAATGAAAAAAAAACCAAATGCATTAAGTTTACCCTACCTCACGTTAGGCAGGTGAAAACTGATGTGTTGATAAAGGGCGAAGAATTGAATCCTGAGAATAGCACAGTATTTTTAGGCTTAACTTTGGATGCTAAGCTTCAGTGGGGCCCACATATAGATAAATTGTCAAAGAAGCTAAGCTCCGCAGCATATGCTGTTAGAAAACTTCGTAATTTAACTGACATAGAGACAGCCCGTTTAGTATACTTTAGCTATTTTCTTAGTGTAATGTCGTACGGTATTCTGTTGTGGGGAAATGCCGCCGACATCCAGAATATCTTTGTTTTGCAGAAAAGAGCTGTTCGATCAATATATAAATTAAGCCCGAGGCACTCTCTCAGAGAGAAATTTAAGGAGATTAATGTAATGACTGTGCCCTCTCAGTATATTTATGAAAATCTTTTATATGCTCATAAAAATATAAAATTGTTTAAAAAATATAGTGATATCCATAACATAAATACTAGGAACAAACACAAATTTGTAGTACCTACAACAAGGCTCAAGAAGATAGGTGGCTCGTTTAGATGTCAATGTGTACGCTTTTATAATAAGCTTCCAAGCCACGTACAAGATCTAAGTCTTAATAAATTCAAATCATTCATTAAACGTA
The DNA here is from genome assembly GCA_949775005.1 of Orthosia gothica. NCBI lineage: Eukaryota > Metazoa > Arthropoda > Insecta > Lepidoptera > Noctuidae > Orthosia > Orthosia gothica. Next base: position 22,678,291 of record OX459037.1, read on the forward strand.
AGTTGTGTCAGAAAGCGTTTTATACTATTAAAGATTACGTTGAGGACAAAAAGGCTTGGGATTGAGCTGCTCCAATTAATTTTGATTTTTTATATTTTGCACCGTGAATTTTGTTTTTAATTTTGATATTTTTTTTGTTTTCTTGCAATGACAAGAATATTTACTTTTTAAAGTATTAAATTATTTTATTTTTATTATTGTGAATGTGAAGACTATGTGGATTTTTGTTTTTTATTATAACTTAGTTAGTTTTTACTCATGGTCTGACAGTTTGAGTAGTTTATGCGGTCTACCCGAATGTCCTTTCTTTGGTATTGTTCGTCGAATCGTTGAGCTCCGTAAATTCTGAGTTGAGCTGCTCGGTTATTGACAAATGCGTGCACTGACTGGACAGGTCCACTCAATCTGGCTGGTTCTTTCCTCAAAAGACCATTTCAGACATCTATCTACATGGTCTTCACATGATATAACCAAGATTTTGTCAAGACTTTAAAAGAGACTGTGACCTCTGAGTTTGTTTCGGCCTTTCTTCTCAGAGTAGTCAAATAGGAAACGCCGACCTCATCTAGTTTAAAAAAATATGATCGACATGTAAAAGTGTTTGTACAAACCAACTTACAGAAATAAAATCATTTATCATTTATATAATTTACCTGTGTTTGCAATATTTGTAAGTATGTGAGAACCATGTTCCTATTTATCAAGTGAAGGAATTTACCTGTTAGTGCTTGTAATACTTTATACCTATACGAGTATAGTAGTGCTGGGTGCATCGTTCTCACGTATATGAATATATGTATGTTTGTAAATGTTGTAAAACACTTTTATTAAAAGAGTAAGATTGATTTTCTTGTCCGTTCTTCTCCATAACAAGTTACTTTTCCGAATGGACGGTAGAATCAATTATTATTAACTTTAAATTTATATTTTTGACGCTAAAAAGTGCCGCTTAGTGGCCTAGTTGAAATAAAGAACTTTTGGCTTTGTCTTTGTCTTAACGTTCTCCAGAAGACGATTTTTTTAATAAATGAAGCAATGGAGCAGGATTTGCCTTGAAAGACTTTCAGATTGTTTCAGTAAAGTATTAAAATGGTACTGGCGCTAATAAATTGTCAAATCAGAATCTATAATTAACATATCCTACGATAGTGTCCAATAAACGTTATCGTAAAGTTTATGTGTAGTAGCTTCTACTGCTTAATTAATAAAGATTCTATGTTTTCCGGTATAATAATTTAAGTAGAATGTGCCAATACCACACACTGCATAGTCTGCCTATGTCAGTAGGTACTAAATTGTATGTAAATCCGTTTAGCCATTTACGGCGTGATTGAACAATATTGTGGCAACTGTTTGCTACACAGCAAGCGGAGACAAAATAATTGATAGACTTGATTTTCAACATTTGGGCAGCAAAAATATCATTATCATTCTGCACATCCAATTTTTTTTTGGGCCCGGTGCAGCATAAAATATCAGCATGTTTTCTCTTTTTGTCATCATCTTAAAATACATCTTTTTGTAGCCGTCCACTTTATACCGACTTAATAAAAGGAGGTACCTAATCAATGAGATACGTGTGTATGTAATATTGTTGGAATTGGACAATATTTACATATGTTACTCTATATGGGCTTCTAAACATGTGTGCCAATTTCATTAGTGTATGTTTGTTTGTATGTATATATTATTGTCCACGCATTTCTCCGAAACTACTTATCGGATCGTAATCATTCTTTTTTATTGGATTAAGTATTTCTCAACTTAGGGAACAAAGCAAGTTTCAAAAAAATCGGTTCAGCAGTTTTCAGGTTATGGAACATTCAACCGAACTCCTTAGCGACAATCAGCACGAATGTGTTAATTAAGTTATTATGGGTATTTTGTTAATCCTTGTGTCTCGTACCTTACTATGGAACTTGCTTACTTTTCAGTGATAGTGTACTAAAAAGTGAATAAGAAATAAAAACATTTACACAAATGTTTTATATTGTATCTTAGTCATTAGTATTCTTCATTTTCTTTGTGATTTTTGATGTTGTGTTATGTCTGTGTTGAGTAAATAGTATATTTATTTGATCTTCCTCTACTCTTATAAACATCCAGGTTCATACTCAAAACATCCCTCACAGCATGCGCCTCATTCATCTTAAAAAGATTTGGTAAAATACTTTAATTTTTGAATGAATTGCAAGGAATCGAAAAACCTTTACGTAAGAATAATATTCGCAAAAACACTCTTTAGATTTCTTAAAATATTCGTTTCCATTTCAAGCCAGAGCCAAAGAATACAGTATATAAAGTAACTGAAGAAGGGAGATAATTCAAGCAGACTGCCACCATTTCAATAACGTTGACTCGCCGCCGACCAACACTAAAAGTCTCTTTGAATAACGAAGGGGAACCTTTATGCGAAGGGGGTATGAAAGGAAAACCATTTTTTTAAATGATGGGCTGGTCTATCTTGAATATGCAGGGTTTGTCGCATCATTCAACATCATTAGACTGAGAAATAAGAGCGGGGTTGAATATGAGCTTCCATGTTTACGATATAGGCGCCCGGATCGAAAATTATTCTGAACCTGTTACCACGGATGTTGTAAATATTAGCCGGTAGACAACGGAGTGTTATCGTTAGGTTTTGTTATTCTAGACTGAAAAATGAGATGTTTTTTTTCTTGGGTAAACTGAAATTGATAACCTATCTGTACCAATATTAATAATGGACACGTCATTGGAACGTACCCATCACATAGCAAAAGTTTCCTGTGTTTGTAATTTTACCGGCACTCATATTCCACAAACCGGAACGCAGCAATGCTCTCAGCGGCAGAAATAGGAAGGTATGCATATATTTGCCCCGACGAACCCCTTTTCCACAACTACTTAAATTAAGTAATCCATTCGCTTTCAACCGTGAAAAAGCAAGTTTATTTGTTTCGATCGAAAATATAATATTTAAACCGTCAACGATACGCTGCTATTAATGGCTGCAGTGAATGAAGCGCTCGGTATCATCGTGTGCATCACCATACAGTTTAATTGCACCTTCTTCATTCAAAGTAATGGCGGAAACACTTCAAATAAAGTAGCGAGCAATAAAATCAAGTGGGCCGAGTTGGCCGCTGGTCGGATATCTGACACGGAACTAATTCCCACTATATTTTAATCCAGCAAAATACAAAGGAGCCCAATTTGCATAAACCTCGACTGTTTGTTTCATGCGAGGACTGTATCCGCTTTGCTGTGGACTATTTTGTACTCAATTTATCTGTTTGCAGAGCACAGCGTGATTGTAAATATTATACCTATGATTTTCATAGTGATTCCAATTTTGGTGTCCAGTATTCTGTTGCAATTTTACAACTCATTAGGTACACGTTACGTGATCGAACAACGAATTTGAAATGTTCATAATTGTGTGTTATTGTCTCACCTTTGTGATATAATTCAACTCGATGTTTGGTTATTTTGTTTGGTAATAACATGGATAATTTATATCTAACACTAGCTACGGTCGTCACTTCAGGTTTGCTTTTGATAATTTATGAATGTTAGACAAGTAGCTACATTTCTTAATTACATACTTTATTTCATAAACAATCACTTCATCAGATTCAAGAGGCTCGTACAATCTATAAGACTAAAATCTTCAACAATTTAGAAGACTATGGAAATCAGGACTCACGAGACGCAAATAGTGCGGTAAGTCAGTCCAAGTTACTGGTGTAACTTACACTATCAACCGAGGCGAGTGAATTACTTAACGTAACCGATGCTCTTAAGGCGATGGCCGCGCAACTTACTGCCGCATGCCCTGCAGCTGCTATACTAACAACCCTTTAAAACTTATAGCTGGACGTGGAACTTATTTTAACTTACGAATCTCGAATTGAAGTAGTTTAGAGAAGATTCGAGGATGTTGGAAGTACACAGGTACTTAACTAGCCTCTAATAACTTTGGATAGAGAAAAAGCTGGGCTCTGTCGTGCTCAAGTTAGTGTGGTGGCAACATTATATATATATTGCCTCATGACTATTGAAGAAACTTATACTCAGCAACCTGAAACGGAATTAAATAATGACGTGCGAGGAAGAGTTCAATCGTTCGAGTAGGATAAAAACTTATCCGAAGATGCTCATCTTATAAAGAAGAATTATGACATTATATTAAGATTCTTTACTATCTTAAAGCAACTATATATTAACTCACTCACCAACACTTAACGCGCTATTAAAAGAGTTTCCGCACGTGAGGAATCCCGGGGCGTTTGTGAATATTCATAATTCTGTTCAGCAAACTTGGCGAAACTTGCACACCAAACTTTTAGGTAGCTATATACTTGTTCTGTTCTGCTATCACTCATGGACGACTAAAATAACCGCAACTAAAATATATAAGCGTTGAGTTTCGTCAACTTCAAAAGTTATGTTTCTTTTCTTTCAATCAAATTGATATTCTGTGCTGAATCATAAATAATGGAAGGAGAAACTTTTCTCGTTCCGTTAGTGAAATTTCTTGAGTTTCAAATAAAGCAAGATTAGAGCCCGACACGTGCAGTACACGGACGTACGTCTTACGTTCCTCGGGAGGTAGTCGTATGAAACCTGAGCGAATTATTTCTCGTCATACGGACTTGCAATACCGTACGAACAGTCAGCGCACATCGATAATTGGAAATCGCATACGCCGTGTTCGTCTTTGATATTATTTCAACTTCAAATTGTTTCGAAAAATCTTTTATAATAAAACCAGTATGTTGCGTTCCGAAAGGTGACCGTAATATTTCATAGATTATTATGATCACAAAGAGAGACTAATTTTGTATAAAGGAAAATCGATGCTGGAAATTAAAGATCACGTTTTGGGTGGAAGTTTGTGGCTTAAGATACTTTAAATCACGAAGTCGAGCAACTAGCGGAAAACGTTTAAAAGAGCGAGAGGATGTGAGCGTTTACGACATTTATTGAATGTATTCCGTTGCTCATTTCTGGAATTGAATTCCTATTTCATATTCGACGTGAATGAAAAGTGTTAGAGCGTTTTGTCCGTTAATAATCGTTTTAGAACGATCACCTAAACTGGTGGGTACCTCGTAAATCCTAATAAATTGTCTAGATGTGGTAGATGTGGTCTAGTCTCGGTGGATACGTATTTTATAACATTTACTGAAACGTTCCTTTGCACCAAATCATTATTTATTACCGTTTAGTCCGTCTCGCTATATAGTATGCTGTAAAAAAATATATATGACCCTGTTCCAGTCGGAGGCGGCGGACTTGGCGTCACGGTCCGTTTTATAAACGGAAGCAACTTGTATACGATGTCGCGACCTCTTATTTTATTGTTTGCATAAAAAGCTTTTCGCAAACGTCTAATTTGACTTACAAAATATTATGTTAGATTAAATTGGCGTTTTCCATCAAAATAATTTTATCAATATTAATCGGTATCTAAACAGGGAAATAGCAAATAGAATCGTTTAACAAGCTACGCCTAACAGGCGTTACGTTTGTGTTAATATTTAATGAATTTAACAAATTGGGGAGTCAAACATCACTGAAATGAGCAAATAATAATTTAAAATAGCAATTTTCCAGTAAACTAACAAAATAAACCACAAATTGATCACTACACATTTTTATGAAATATAAATTGAATGCGTTAAAACTAACAAATGTTAACAGGTTAATAGGGTGCTGTAAATTGAAAAAAAGAATTAAAAACAGAGTCAGTAAGCTAATGAGGTTATTGAGAAACTCGCGCGATAGACTACTAACCTATCAATCGCAATCAATACGGTCACCACATCATGGCACGCTACTATATTTGCTCATAAATGTCTGCAAAAAATTTAGTCTAGATAGAAAAGTTTTACGCTAAAGCTGTGGCAGATTGACATTATCTTTCTAGGTTTTTGCGGCAAGAAAACGTAACACGTTTTTATCTAAAACTAAATCTTGGACTTTCATAATTAAGCTAGAACCTATCTTGGTACTTAGAAATTTTATGAGAAAATTATTTTCTAATCAGTATCATCAACATCATCTTCTTCTTGCCTGTGTCCCATGTTACTTGAGGTCGGAACAACACGTTTTCTTCTTCCATACAGTCTTGTCCCCCGTCACGCTATCACTGACTCCCTTTTCTTTCATATCACTCCTCACACAGTCCATCCATCTTTTCTTTGGCCGTCCCCCCTCTCCATCTATCCACATTGATATTCAAATGCCTTTCAGTAATATGCTTTATCTAATTTTTAATCAGTACAAAAATAAAAGTTAAATCTCCATATAGAAATCAACCTTCGCACGCTAACATTTCGGTCCAAACCAAAGACTACCCTCAAATTTAAGGCCGTACGTTTGTCAGTCACCATCGAGTGATTACGGCAATTATTCAAGAGTAATTCCTTCCACCCCGCAAGCCTGACTCGGTACAGGTTCACATTTAACATTTATTGGCTCCTTTAGGCCTTACGGAGACGACCGCTTTAAATCGCTCCCTGATTTGTATCTGTCAACTGTTCTAGTGTCTATATTATAGTCGTCGAGTCGGTGTCCAATTTATCGTAGACGTATGTGACGATGGTATTGGATTTTTGTGGGACGTCCGCATCAAAGTCTATTGGGAAATTAATGTTCTATTTTTAAAAACAGAGTTCAAAAAAGGAAGAGTCTCTCTCTATTTCAGCAACAGTGTTTGTATTGAAGTAGGTTATCTATGCGTCCCTTTAGAATCTACTGTATTCTATACTGTATTCAGTGTTATTTCTAGAAACCTTTTCAAACAATTTCCATGATGCATGAGCTAGGAACAGTAAATCGTGACTAGAAACTGTAGGACAAAGAAACGAAATCGAATTGAAAGTTTCGTATTACTGTTTTACAACTAGCAAGTCATGTAATGGAAACTTAATTATATTATTATACATTGCGAAGTGAGAAACTAGCGACGCTGAAGTTACGAGTTTTTAATTTGATTACCTGTTTGGTATTTTACTCTAAGAACAAAGAACTTAAACTCAAAAGGTCCTGGTAAAGTGCCTAAAATTAAACTGTTGATCTCAATATTTTATATTTTGTAATGAGTTTGTAACAATGAAATTACCACAAAAAATATGCTGTTTTTATAAGTATGTAATATCAGGTCTATGAAGAGTATTAACCATCAGAAATGTGCTCATAAAAACTAGACTAAAAGCGTCAATAACTAAAAATGAAAAGAAAACCAAACAAGACCACTCAAATGCCAAAAAATATAAAAAAGTACTAACTTTACTTAACACTTTATATGGCTGATGAATGAGGTAGGTACCTCGTAAAACTTCTTTAACAAAAGTCTAAATTTTTTCAGTGAAGCAAGAACTTTTTGTAAATGAATAAAAACTATAATTCAAGTAGCAGTGGTATTCAAATACAAGAAGTGATGCGTTAGGTATAATTAAGTCCAGCGTTGTGGGACTCGTTATAAATTATCGCAGCAATTGCATTTATCAGAATTGCACCTCCGACCGCTAACAAGATTTAGAGGGAACGTGGACGGTGTAACACGTCTACCTATAGTATAATTAGTATCGCTACCTCGCGGCGTCTCATTTATCGTTCTCCACGGGGAGGTGGGTCAGCCAGCAGTAAATCTACCAACCTGAGCGCTCTTGTCTTTGTAAACTTGAAAATCTAATTACATTTACAGCTCCACTTAAGTTCGCCTTGCCCGTTGAATTTGCATTTCTTGATTTTTGTCCTCGAGCTCTGATAAGATTGTGTTTCGTTGGAGTTCATCTTCATTACTCTTTTTTAAGTAAAATTTTTAATTAGGAACATTGGAGGCCTTACCTGGTTCGAGAGTGTCGCAGGCGTGTTTTAAGGGCGGTGCGTGGAGCAGAATGTTTGCGAAACCGCCGGTTTATATGCTCGAACAGGCCCAATAAAGAGCGTCTCAATGTTGTAAAGGCGTTCCAAATGCTTATTTGCATTCAAGAAGGCTCCCAGAACGGGCAAGCAAGTGTACGGGAACGGCTCTGAAACGTCGGAGCCCGGTTCAGCGCTAGACGGAGAGCTCCCCAGGTAGTGATTAGACGATGCTAATACCATTTACTTTCCAACTTTCCTGACTCACCGACCGTTACGTGAACATTCGCTATTTATTTTAGGCTACTTTAAAATCATCTTAAAGGGCCGCTTTAATTCTTTTCTGGACTATTAAATGCCGGTAATCGTAATATTATTCTTATTTAAGCGAGTTTCGAAATTTTTAAAGAGAATTATCTCTCTTTTATGTAACAAAAACAAACGCAGAACTATGTGAGTGAAATACGCCAACTAACATTAAACACCCGAAGTTAGTTATAAATGACTACATTATGAATTGTTGGACAGATTTATCACCGCACTAACAAGTAAACTTCTAGCGTCACTATTTGTCAAATGAATTTTATGAAATAGAAGTCGTTATACCTATAATTGTAGAGTTGTCAAAGGAAAACTGAGCGTAGCGGTCTTCTCATTACCGTATATAGCAAAATTTCCTCTGGAAACTGTTAATCCGCAAAGTTGGGGCGGAAAAAACTAAGTTAAAATTTGATGTCCGACCCGTAGCGAGAAGAGCCTCGCAGCTTCGGCGGAGTCACCGGAGCTTGGTCCACATTAAAACTGCAACCATAAAACTTTGCAGGGCGAGTTGCGCCGTGGTCCCGTGGTCGTGGCCGAGCGCGGTGAAACTTGCACTGCATTACGACAAGTAAACCTGCAGTTAAGTGTTTACTTCGCACATTCCAAGGTATTGTGCTGGCAACTTGGACCATAAAAACGGCCTGACTCCTGCAGCCGCGTCTAACTTCACTATAAGAGATGACTATGATGTATGAGCCTTATCTTTTGATTAGCTTTGTTCTACACCAAGCTCCAGTGTGCAGGTTCTTTAGAGTTTTAAACGTAACGTTTCGTAGTAATAAAGTAAACGACTATAGCGAGCGAGTTACTAATTTTCTTTGTTTACTTTGCCTTAATTTGTTTGGTACACATAATCCTTTACTGGTAAACAGAATTGAACTCCAATTTGATACTCATGTGTACCTCATCGATCATTTTGTTCAACGATATTAATTAATTTACTTAATCTTGTTTGAAAAGTTTTTGACTCGATTATTGCTATTTATTTGCTTCAAATAATATTATAGAGCGTGTTTGCTCGAGTAATGTTTACATAATCGGTTAATTAGCCGATTTAGTCGCTCTCAAAACACGATTCACGAGATCCTGATCCACTAAATAAACAGAACACGATTCGAGCGGGAGTTACTTCCTATTAAGCATTATGATGCAAACAATTTGTGTTTATCGTTACAATATCGCGAGTCCCGACCTATACAATTTTAAATAACATGATAAGCTTTATTGACGTTTGTTACCTAATTATTATTGCCCTATTACGAGAATCATAATATTATTAAAAAAAATTGCAATAATAAACGAATGCAACGAAAAATATATATGAACAAGAAATCGGCAAGTTCTCTCCGTGCCAGTCTGATCATCGCTTAGTTAGCTTGGCACTGATTGCAGCAATTATTCACCTCGCCCCCTCCCTTTTGCCGCCGGAGCCCCTCCGTCACTCCTCTAACGGCTCCACGTAATCCAGGTGCCGTCGTAAACAACACCTTCCACCCAATAACAATTAATAAAAAACTGTAACAACTAAAAAAAACTATTAACAACAACACCAAATATTTTTATCTCATCAACAAAATGGTTTTTGTCCGTGTACGTGCAAACAGAAAACAAATAGCTATCAATCCATAAAATGTAGTGTATCCATAAAGTGAACAATGTAACAAGGAAAAGTTTGTGAAGTCGGAAACAAAGCAGGCCACCTCCATAGCAACGAATGTGCTTCTGGATATTATAACTTTCTTTTATGCGACCCATTAGAACATTATCTTTATTCCACTTGTTCAGTGCTCCAATGAGAAAATACAAAAACTTATGGACGCTGGTTAAAGTCTCGCTCTACTAGCAACGTCTAGTCAGTTTCCATATTTGACTTATCAGACATTTATGTAATTGCATTGAACAAAGATTCGTTTTATAGTCCATATATATAAAATAAATCTAATCGCAACAATATCTGCACGAAACTAGCAATAAACTTCATAAACAACGAAAGACTTTAAGTACGAAAATATTGGTATTCAGTTCAAAACTGAAACACAGCAAAACACGTCGTGACTGAAGCCGGGAGGTAAACAAATTCACAATAGAAAACAAACTATACGCAGGTTGCACAATATTGATTGAGCTCCGGTTGGCCGCAATATGGAAGATTTGTTGAGAATAACGGTTGAGCAGATAGCTCGAGTGGCCATTATAGATATCTTGAGCCGCCGCGATCGAAAGAGAACACCCGCGCTCACCTACGTCTCACTCGACTTGCTCCGAGCTGCACTGTGCATGGGCCGTACATTTTACCGAGCCGTAATACTTGGGATCTCGAGAAATACTATTCTCTTTTGCTCGCTTCAAGCTATAAGTATAAAATACGAAAATGTGGATAAGTAGCGAGACATGATATACTATTATGGTGCAGTGCAGTAATTAAAGGACGGTGGAGATAAATAGGTAAGTATTGATCTAATAAAAACATAACTGTTTAAACTTGTAATCGATATTTCAAAAGTCAGATAACTTTTACACAAGGAATAAAAATGACGATTTGACAGCTGTCGTATAGAAAATAATGTCAGACAGCCTTATTAACGCTTCAGTAAAAAAATATCCGACTATTGAAAAATCAGCCCAGTCGAATTGTTAACATTCTGTCGAAGTATTAACCCACGAATATTTTTAGCTAATAAAAGTACGAAGTGCATGAAGAGACAGAAGTCAAATATTTATTTCTAAAACAGACAGCTTATTTCAAACGAAATCCCAAACCTGCTGAAATATTTATCATACTATTTATAACGGCCAAGCACTACTTGCCAAGGGGCCAAACTGAACTTTATATTCGTGAAATTCATATTCCCACTGCATTTGGATCTTTTAATAGTGTTAGGTCTTTTAATCAGTATGTATCAGCTTTACTTTCCGTCTGACTGATTCGATTTATAGATTATCAAAATAATTACTGTAATTTTCCTACCAATCCGTGCAAAATAAGAATTAAAATACTCCTGGAAACCTTATCATTTTTCTAGCTCCCGTTCTCGTAGATTTGGTATTTTTTTTTTTAAATAAAACCGATGTTCTCCACTTTATTTTTTAGAATATCAACCGTGATAAGTGACCAAACAGGCATTTTTTTATTAAATACTTACTATTTTTTAACTGACTGTGGATTTGTTCGGTTATAACTCCGTCATGTTCCGTCCGTTTGTTCGAAAGAAGTTTATTCCGAAATGGTTCCAATAAAATTTGGTAAATATCTGGTGAAGAACTTCGGAGATACGAGTATACAACAGGGGGGTAACCACAAGCTCTTAGAGTAAGGTTATTTTGAGATCGAGTTAGTGACAGATGTATACAAGTCAGATACATCTGTCCCTTACTCGATCTCAAAATAACCTTACTCTAAGAGCTTGTGGTCACCCCCCTGAACTCTTCAACAAATGACGGCAAAATCTCGGGGTTTGCTGCAATCGCATGTCTGTTTATTGGTTTACACCATGTCATTACATATCATCACGCCAGTATACTCTAAACGGGTATACAGATGTGTACAGTTAACCCAGGTTATTTCTTTCTATTGTTATGGTCAAGATACATGTTATTCGGGTAATCTATTCTGGAATCTCTACGGGCATTATTAGTACTTTACAATAGAACTTGTCCATAATGTACCACTAAAAGTGAAAAAAAACTTTTTTACAAAAAAAATACAACCTACTTCCAAATAAAAACACTACAAAGTGAAAAATAACTTCAATTTCGGAAGTCGGTGTGCCTATTTTGTTTCTTCGTTTTTTTACACCGCAGTCGGTTGTATTTTTTTGTAAAAATAATTTTTTGTAGATATTTACAATCTTAGAAAGAAAGAAAAATGTGTTTATTGGCGTTAAAAACACCTTAAAATTAAACAAAATAAATAATTAAAACTAATAATGCCAAAACAGCCTCAGCTCAGCATAATGCCAAATGGTAATACAGGGTATACCACCTGACGCTGATTTTCAGCTGCACCCACGAGTGCCATACGCTCGAAAACACATTTATAATATACATATTTTTATTTAAATTTAAACCCCCTAAAATAAAATTTCGCGACTCTTAATTATAACACAACAAAAATTAAAGTTCTACGTGCCCATAAACAAAATAGAACAAATAAAATAAGCATTGTATTACGTCATTAGGTCGCTCAACTAATCAATCAATCTGCCTAGCCTTTGCCCAACTATATTGGGGTTGGCTTCCAGTCTTACCGGATTCGGCTGAGTACCAGTGTTTCACATGGAGCGACTGCCTATCTGACCTCCACAACCCAGTAACTGGGTAACACAGTACCCCTTGGCAAGACTGGTGTCAGATCTCAAGCTTCTGACTACTCGTAACGACTGTCAAAGATCTTCAAATGACAGCCGGGACCAACGGCTTAACGTGCTTTCCGAGGCACGGAGGAAACTCGGTATGTTGAAATGGTCACCCATCCACGGACCGGCCTTGTCAAGCGTTGCTTAACCTTGATAATCGACCAGTGCGGCTGTTAGTATTTAGCCACGAGCTCTTCGTAGGTCGCTCAACTAAAATAAATAAAAAGACAATAATAAAAGCATAAATGATAAAATCGATCAATATATAAAATTGATGAATTTTTTTTAAACTTATAAATTAAAATATAAACAATAATAAAAAGTAACAATCATAAAAAGTATAAAATTATTAAAATTGGTAAAAATTTAAAGATTTATAAAATTTAAAAACCCAAGATTTCTGCAAAAGATCTCTCTGTGTAATAGAAAGCCTACAACGACCGTGCAAGCGAATAACAAGCCTGAATGTAACATAATATGCTATCCGACGAATGATATCGATATTTATTAGATCTGCCTTTAACACATACGTGCTTCAGATACCCAGCACAAAGTACTGTGAAAATAGAAATCATATTGCATTATTCGAAGCATCACTAATAGGCGTAAAGACTTAATTTGTTACGAATGCACAATCATTAATTTATTCGCTTTATGCATTGAGTTACTTCAAGTTAATGTTTTTGAGTTGGCAAAAGTCCCGGAATATAATGGATTATGCAAATAAAATAATACGCAACTGTTATAACAAAATTGTTTATTATATTCCACGCTATCTCTGTAGCAGATGATGGTGAAATAATAATTCAATTGTTCGGCTTTATAGTTCATAAGGCTTATACAGTTTATGGAATAAAATGACGCGTTATTGATAGTAAACTGGCATGTTCGGGTGTGGGAAGCTAAAAGCTACTGCGGAGACAAATTTGCTGGAAGGAAAATGTACGATAAAAGCCTAAAATATTGTTTTATTTATTTATGTAGACACAAAAAAATTAACAGAGAAAAGAAAAATGCAGATCGGAGAGCACAAAATTACTGCTTATTTCAACAGAAATTTCTTCAAACAGACCTGCGACTAGAAAGATGCATGATAGACGAAGCTGTGTCTTCGACGTGACGACGTCTTCTTCGTGTCGTCTTCTTGTGTAGAAAGAAAAAAAAGATGAAGAGAGAAAGGAAACTTAAAATAGACTATTTAAGTAAATACACATAAATAACAGATGATGACATGCTGGTCCTGCTCCAAAGGGCAATCTCTAGTGTAGACAAAATCAAACTGGTTGATTTGTATTATTATTAACTTTAAATTTATATTTTTGACGTTAAAAAGTGCCGCTTAGTGGCCTAGTTGAAATAAAGAATTTTTGGCTTTGTCTTTGTCTTACCGTTCTCCAGAAGACGAATTTTTAAATAAATGAAGCAATGGAGCAGGATTTTCCTTGAAAGACTTTCAGAATGTTTCAGAAAGTATTAAGATGCTACTGGCGCTAATTAATTGTGAAATCAGAATCTATAATTAAAATACCCTACGATAGTGCCCAATATATTTGTTTTTATCGTAAGGGTAATGTGTAGTAGCTACTCCTGCTTAATTAAGAAAGATTCTAAGTTTTCCGGTATAATAATTTAAGTACAATGTGCAAATACCATACACTGAATAGTCTGCCTATGTCAGAAGGTACTAAATTGTATGTAAATCCGTTTTGCCATTTACGGCATGACTGAATATTGTGGCAATTGTTTGCTACACAGCAAGCGGAGACAAAAGACTTGATAGACTATTGATTTCCAAAATTTGGGCAGCAAAAAATATCATTATCATTCTGCTCTTTTCCAATTTTTTTGGGCTCGCAAAAAATATCAGCATGTTTTTTTCTTCCATACATCTCTTTTTGTCGTAATCTTAAAAGTCATGTTTTTTTGTAGCCATCAAATTTATACCGACTTAAAAAAAGGAGGTAATCAATTAGAAACGTATGTATGGTATATTGTTGGAATTGGACAATATTTACATATGTTAATCTATATGTGTGCCAATTTCATAAATGTGTTTGTATGTATGTATATTTGTCTACGCATTTCTCCGAAACTACTTATCGGATCGTAATAATTTTTTTATTGGATTAAGTATCTCTCAACTTAGGGAACAAAGCAAGTGTCATAAAATCAGTTCAGCAGTTTTCAGGTTATGGAACATTCAACCGAACTCCTTAGCGACAAACAGCACGTAAATTAAGTTATTATGGGTATTTTGTTAATCCTTGTGTCACGTACCTTACTTTGGAACTTGCTCACTTTTCAGTGATAGTGTACTATAAAGTGAATAAGAAATAAAAACATTTACAAAAATGTTTTTTATTGTATCTTACTCATTAGTATTCTTCTTTTTCTTTGTGATTTTTGATGTTGTGTTGTGTCTGTGTTGAGTAAGTAGTATATTTCTTTCATCTTCCTCTACTCAAATAAACATCCAGGTTCATACTCAAAACTTCCCTCACAGCATGCGCCTCATTCATCTTTAATAGATTTGGTAAAATACTTTAATTTTTGAAAGAATTGCACGGAATCGAAAAACCTTTACGTAAGAATAATATTCGCTAAAAACACTCTTTAGATTTCTTAAAATATTCGTTTCCATTTCAAGCCAGAACTCAAGAATACAGTATACAAAGTAACTGAAGAAGGGAGATAATTAAAGCAGACTGCCACCATTTCAATAACGTTGACTCGCCGCCGACCAACACTAAAAGTCTCTTTGAATAACGAAGGGGAACCTTTATGCGAAGGGGGTATGAAAGGAAAACCATTTTTTTAAATGATGGGCTGGTCTATCTTGAATATGCAGGGTTTGTCGCATCATTCAACATCATTAGACTGAGAAATAAGAGCGGGGTTGAATATGAGCTTCCATGTTTACGATATAGGCGCCCGGATCGAAAATTATTCTGAACCTGTTACCGCGGATGTTGTAAATCTTAGCCGGTAGACAAAGGAGTGTTATCGTTAGGTTTTGTTATTCTAGACTGAATTTTTTTTTATTTCTTTCGATGGGTATACTGAAATTAATAACCTATCTGTACCAATATTTATCATGGACACGCCATTGGAACGTACCCATCACATAGCAAAAGTTTCCTGTGTTTGTAATTTTACCGGCACTCATATTCCACAAACCGGAACGTAGCAATGCTCTCAGCGGAAGAAATAGGAAGGTATGCATATATTTGCCCCGACGAACCCCTTTTCCACAACTACTTAAATTAAGTAATCCATTCGCTTTCAACCGTGAAAAAGCAAGTTTATTTGTTTCGATCGAAAATATAATATTTAAACCGTCAACGATACGCTGCTATTAATGGCTGCAGTGAATGAAGCGCTCGGTATCATCGTGTGCATCACCATACAGTTTAATTGCACCTTCTTCATTCAAAGTAATGGCGGAAACACTTCAAATAAAGTAGCGAGCAATAAAATCAAGTGGGCCGAGTTGGCCGCTGGTCGGATATCTGACACGGAACTAATTCCCACTATATTTTAATCCAGCAAAATACAAAGGAGCCCAATTTGCATAAACCTCGACTGTTTGTTTCATGCGAGGACTGTATCCGCTTTGCTGTGGACTATTTTGTACTCAATTTATCTGTTTGCAGAGCACAGCGTGATTGTAAATATTATACCTATGATTTTCATCGTGATTCCAGTGTTTGGTGTCCGGTATTCTGTTGCAATTTTACAACTCATTAGGTACACGTTACGTGATCGAACACCGAATTTGAAATGTTCATAATTGTGTATTATTGTCTCGCCTTTGTAATATAATTTAACTCGATTTTGATAATTTGGTTTGGTAATAAAATTGATAGTTTATATCTAACATTAGCTACGGTCTTCACTTCAGGTTTGCTTTTGTTAATTTATTAATGTTAGACAAGTAGCTACATTTTCTTTATTACATACTTTATTTTATAAATAATCACTTCATCAGATTCAAAAGGCTCGTACAATCTATAAGACTAAAATCTTCAACAATTTAGAAGACTATGGAAATCAGGACTCACGAGACGCAAATAGTGCGGTAAGTCAGTCCAAGTTACTGGTGTAACTTACACTATCAACCGAGGCGAGTGAATTACTTAACGTAACCGATGCTCTTAAGGCGATGGACGGGCAACTTACTGCCGCATGCCCTGCAGTTGCAGCAACTAACAACCCTTTAAAACTTATAGCTGGACGTGGAACTTATTTTAACTTACGAATCTCGAATTGGCCATCGAAGTAGTTTATCTATTAGGGAAGATTCGAGAATGTTGGAAGTACACATTTACTTAACTAGCTCCTAATGAATTTGGATAGAGAAAAAGCTGGACCCTGTCACGCTCAAGTTAGTGTGGTGGCAACATTATATATATATATATATTGCCTGATGAGTATTGAAGAAACTTATACTCAGCAACCTGAAACGGAATTAAATAATGACGTGCGAGGAAGAGTTCTATCGTTCGAGTAGGATAAAAACTTATCCGAAGATGCTCATCTTATAAAGAAGAATTATGACATTATATTAAGATCCTTTACTATCATAAAGCAACTATATATTAACTCACTCACCAACACTTAACGTGCTATTAAAAGAGTTTCCGCACGTGAGGAATCCCGGGGCGTTTGTGAATATTCATAATTCTGTTCAGCAAACTTGGCGAAACTTGCACACCAAACTTTTAGGTAGCTATATACTTGTTCTGTTCTGCTATCACTCATGGACGACTAAAATAACCGCAACTAGAATATATAAGCGTTATGTTTCGTCAAATTCAAAAGTTATGTTTCTTTTCTTTCAATCAAATTGATATTCTGAGCTGAATCATAAATAATGGAATGAGAAACTTTCCTCGTTCCGTTAGTGAAATTTCTTGAGTTTCAAATAAAGCAAGATTAGAGCCCGACACGTGCAGTACACGGACGTACGTCGTACGTTCCTCGGGAGGTAGTCGTATGAAACCTGAGCGAAATATTTCTCGTCATACGAACTTGCAATACCGTACGAACAGTCAGAGCACATCGATAATTGGGAATCGCATACGCCGTGTTCGTCTCCGATATTATTTCAATTTCAACTCCAAATTGTTTCGAAAAATGTTTAATAATAAAACCAGTATGTTGCGTTCTAGTTGCGTTTTTTAGATTATTATGATTACAAAGAGAGACTAATTTTATATAACGGAAAATCGAAGCTGGAAATTAAAGATCACGTTTTGGGTCGAAGTTTGTGGCTTAAGAAACTTTAAATCACGAAGTCGAGCAACTAGCGGTTTAAAAGAGCGAGAGAGGTGGAGGAGAGGATGTGAGCGTTTACGACATTTATTGAAAGTATTCCGTTGCTCATTTCTGGAATTAAATTCCTATTTCATATTCGACGTGAATGAAAAGTGTTAGAGCGTTTTGTCCGTTAATAATCGTTTTAGAACGATCACCTAAACTGGTGGGTACCTCGTAAATCCTAATAAATTGTCTAGATGTGGTAACGAGTTCAGTGCGGTGCAGTCTCGGTGGATACGTATTTTATTACATTTACTGAAACGTTCCTTTGCACCAAATCATTATTTATTACCGTTTAGTCCGTCTCGCTATATAGTATGCTGTAAAAAAAAATATATGACCCTGTTCCAGTCGGAGGCGGCGGACTTGGCGTCACGGTCCGTTTTATAAACAGAAGCAACTTGTATAAGATGTCCCGACCTCTTATCAGCTCAACTGTCCATATTTCCGAATCGGATTAAAACAATAGTAATTTCTATTGTGTCTGGAAATTTACACTTTGAGGGTTATTTTAT
Organism: Orthosia gothica; assembly: GCA_949775005.1. Taxonomy (NCBI): domain Eukaryota; kingdom Metazoa; phylum Arthropoda; class Insecta; order Lepidoptera; family Noctuidae; genus Orthosia; species Orthosia gothica. The sequence goes on from OX459037.1 coordinate 22,696,655, forward strand.
TGTTTGCATAAAAAGCTTTTCGCAAACGTCTAATTTGACTCACAAAATATTATGTTAGATTAAATTGGCGTTTTCCATCAAAATAATTTTATCAATATTAATCGGTATCTAAACAGGGAAATAGCAAATAGAATCGTTTAACAAGCTACGCCTAACAGGCGTTACGTTTGTGTTAATATTTAATGAATTGAACAAATTGGGGAGTCAAATATCGCTGAAATGAGCAAATAATAATTTTAAATAGCTATTTTCCAGTAAACTAACAAAATAAACCACAAATTGATCACTACACAATTTTGTGAAATATAAATTGAATGCGTTAAAACTAACAAATGTTAACAAGTTTATTGGGTGTAAATTGAAAATGTAGTATATACAGAGTCAGTAAGTTAGTGCTGTGTGTCGTTGTGAAGTTACCGATGCGGTCAACTCTATGAATGAGGTTGTTGTGGACCTCGGACGCGATGAACTACTAACCTATCAATCGCAATCAATACGGTCACCCATCATGGCACGCTACTATATTTGCTCATAAATGTCTGCAAAAAATTTAGTCTAGATAGAAAAGTTTTACGCTAAAGCTGTGGCAGATTGACATTATCTTTCCAGGTTTTTGCGGCAAGAAAACGAAACACGTTTTTATCTAAATAAAATCTTGGATCTAGTTCCAAATTAAGCAAGAACCTATCTTGGTACTTAGACATTTTATGAGAAAATTATTTTCTAATCAGTATCCTATTCCATGTTACTTGGGGTCAGTGCAACACGTTTTCTTCTTACATACCGTCCTGTCCCCCGTCACGCTATCACTGACTCCCTTTTCTTTCATATAACTCCTCGCACAGTCCGTCTATCTATTCCTTGCCCGTTCCCCTCCTCTCCATCCATCCACATTTATTTTCAAAACTCTTTTGGTAACATGTTTTATTTATTTTATAATCAGTATAAAAATAAAAGTTAAATCTCCATATAGAAATCCACCTTCGCACGCTAACATTTCGGTCCAAACCAAAGACTACCCTCAAATTTAAGGCCGTACGTTTGTCAGTCACCATCGAGTGATTACGGCAATTATTCAAGAGTAATTCCTTCCACCCCGCAAGCCTGACTCGGTACAGGTTCACATTTAACATTTACCGGCTCCTTTAGGCCTTACGTAGACGAACGCTTTAAATCGCTCCCTGATTTGTATCTGTCAAATGTTCTAGTGTCTATATTATAGTCGTCGAGACGGTGTCCGATTTATCGTAGACGTATGTGACGTTGGTATTGGATTATTGTGGGACTTTCGCATCAAAGTCTATTGGGAAATATATGTTCTATTTTTAAAAACAGAGTTCAAAAAAGGAAGAGTCTCTCTCTATTTCAGCAACGGTGTTTGTATAGAAGTAGGTGATTTATGCGTCCCTTTAGAATCTACTGTATTCTTACTGTATTCAGTGTTATTTCTAAAAACCTTTTCAAACAATTTCCATGATGCATGAGTTAGGAACAGTAAATCGTAAACTGTAGGACAAAGAAACGAAATCGAATTGAAAGTTTCGTATTACTGTTTTACAACTAGCAAGTCATGTAATGGAAACTTAATTATATTACTATACATTGCGAAGTATGTAACATCGGGTCTATGCAGAGTATTAATCATCAGAAATGTGCTCATAAAAACGAGACTAAAAGCGTCAATAACTAAAAATTAAAAGAAAACCAAACAAGACCACACAAATGCCAAAACATATAAAAAAAACTAACTTTACTTAACACTTTATATGGCTGATATCTACCTCGTTAAACCTCTTGAACAAATGTCTTATTTTTTTAGCGAAGCAAGCACTTTTTGTATATGAATAAAAAACTATAATTCAAGTAACAGTAGCATTAAAATACAAAAAGTGATGCGTTAGGTATAATTAAGTCCAGCGTTGTGGGACTCGTTGTAAATTATCGCAGCAATTGCATTTATCAGAATTGCACCTCCGACCGCTAACAAGATTTAGAGGGAACGTGGACGATGTAACACGTCTACCTATAGTATAATTAGTATCGCTACCTCGCGGCGTCTCATTTATCGTTCTCCACGGGGAGGTGGGTCAGCCAGCAGTAAATCTACCAACCTGAGCGCTCTTGTCTTTGTAAACTTGAAAATCTAATTACATTTACAGCTCCACTTAAGTTCGCCTTGCCCGTTGAATTTGCATTTCTTGATTTTTGTCCTCGAGCTCTGATAAGATTTTGTTTCGTTGGAGTTCATCTTCATTACTCTTTTTTAAGTAAAATTTTTAATTAGGAACATTGGAGGCCTTACCTGGTTCGAGAGTGTCGCAGGCATGTTTTAAGGGCGGTGCGTGGAGCAGAATGTTTGCGAAACCACCGGTTTATATGCTCGAACAGGCCCAATAAAGAGCGTCTCAATGTTGTAAAGGCGTTCCAAATGCTTATTTGCATTCAAGAAGGCTCCCAGAACGGGCAAGCAAGTGTACGGGAACGGCTCTGAAACGTCGGAGCCCGGTTCAGCGCTAGACGGAGAGCTCCCCAGGTAGTGATTAGACGATGCTAATACCATTTACTTTCCAACTTTCCTGACTCACCGACCGTTACGTGAACATTCGCTATTTATTTTAGGCTACTTTAAAATCATCTTAAAGGGCCGCTTTAATTCTTTTCTGGACTATTAAATGCCGGTAATCGTAATATTATTCTTATATAAGCGAGTTTCGAAAAAAAATAAAGAGAATTATCTCTCTTTTATGTAACAAAAACAAACGCAGAACTATGTGACTGAAATACGCCAACTAACATTATACACCCGAAGTTAGTTATTAATGACTACATTATGAATTGTTGGACAGATTTATAACCGCACTAACAAGTAAACTTCTAGCGTCACTATTTGTCAAATAAATTTTATGAAATAGAAGTCGTTATACCAAATTGTAGAGTTGTCAAAGGAAAACTGAGCGTAGCGGTCTTCTCATTACCGTATATAGCAAAATTTCCTCTGGAAACTGTTATTCCGCAAAGTTGGGGCGGAAAAAATTAAGTTAAAATTTGATGTCCGAACCGTAGCGAGAAGAGCCTCGCAGCTTCGACGGAGTCACCGGAGCTTGGTCCACATTAAAACTGCAACCATAAAACTTTGCAGGGCGAGTTGTGCCGTGGTCCCGTGGTCGTGGTCGAGCGCGGTGAAACTTGCACTGCATTACGACAAGTAAACCTGCAGTTAAGTGTTTACTTCGCACATTCCAAGGCATTGTGCTGGCAACTTGGACCATAAAAACGGCCTGACTCCTGCAGCCGCGTCTAACTTCACTATATGATGTATGAGCCTTATCTTTTGATTAGCTTTGTTCAACACCTAACTCCAGTGTGCAGGTTCTTCAGAGTTTTAAGCATTTTGTAGTAATAAATCAAACGACTATTGCGAGCGAGTTACTAATTTTCTTTGTTAACTTTGCCATAATTTATTTGGTACACATTGTCCTTTACTGGTAAACAAAATCGAACTCCACTTTGATACTCATGTGTACCTCATCCATCATTTTGTTCATCGATATTAATTAATTTACTTAATCTGGTTTGAAAAGTTTTTGACTCCATTATTGCTATTTATTTGCTTCAAATAATATTATAGAGCGTGTTTGCTCGAGTAGTGTGCATAATCGGTTAATTAGCCGATTTAGTCGCTCTCAAAACACGATTCACGAGATCCTGATCCACTAAATAAACAGAACACGATTCGAGCGGGAGTTACTTCCTATTAAGCATTATGATGCAAACAATTTGTGTTTATCGTTACAATATCGCGAGTCCCGACCTATACAATTTTAAATAACATGATAAGCTTTATTGACGTTTGTAACCTAATTATTATTGCCCTATTATGTGAATCATAATATTATTAAAAAACTTTGCCATAATAAACGAATGTAACGAAAAATTATATGAGAACAAGAAATCGGCAAGTTCTCTTCGTGCCAGTCTGATCATCGCTTAGTTGACTTGGCACTGATTGCAGCAATTATTCACCTCGCCGCCTCCCCTTTGCCGCCGGAGCCCCTCCGTCACTCTTCTTACGGCTCCACTTAATCCAGGTGCCGTCATAAACAACACCTTCCGCCCAATAACAACTAATACAAAACTGTAACAACTAAAAAAAATAACTATTAACAACACCACCAAATATTTTTATCTCATCAACAAAATGGTTTTTGTCCGTGTACGTGCAAACAGAAAACAAATAGCTACCAATCCATAAAGTGTAGTAGCGATTCCCGACAAAGTGAACAATGTAACAAGGAAAAGTTTGTGAAGTCGGAAACAAAGCAAGCCACCTCCATAGCAACGAATGTGCTTCTGGATATTATAACTTTCTTTTATGCGACCCATTAGAACATTATCTTAATTCCACTTGTTCAGTGCTCCAATGAGAAAGTACAAAAACTTATGGACGCTGGTTAAAGTCTCGCTCAACAAGCAACGTCTAGTCAGTTTCCAGATTTGACTTAACAGACATTTATGTAATTGCATCGAACAAAGATTCGTTTTATAATCCGTATATATAAAATAAATCTAATCGCAACAATATCTGCACGAAAGCAGCAATAAACTTCATAAACAACGAAAGACTTTAAGTACGAAAATATTGGTATTCAGTTCAAAACTGAAAAACAGCAAAACACGTCGTGACTGAAGCCGGGAGGTAAACAAATTCACAATAGAAAACAAACTATACGCAGGTTGCACAGTATTGATTGAGCTCCGGTTGGCCGCAATATGGAAGATTTGTTGAGAATAACGGTTGAGCAGATAGCTCGAGTGGCCATTATAGATATCTTGAGCCCCCGCGATCGAAAGAGAACACCCGCGCTCACCTACGTCTCACTCGACTTGCTCCGAGCTGCACTGTGCATGGGCCGTACATTTTACCGAGCCGTAATACTTGGCATCTCTAGAAATACTATTCTCTTTTGCTCGCTTCAAGCTATAAGCATAAAATACGAAAATGTGGATGTTTTATTTTCGTAGAAAGATTTTTGGCAAAGTAGATGTTCCATTTTGTTTACCTACCTGTTTCGATCAGGTACAATAAAATCACGAGACATGATAGACTATTATGATGCAGTCGTCCAATTAAAGTTCGGTTTAGATAAAACTAATAAAAACAACTATTTATACTTGTGGTCGATATTTTCAATGGTCAGATAACTTTTACCTAAGGAATAAAGTTGACGATTTGACAGCTTTCGCATAGAAAATAATGTCAGACAGCCATATTAACTCTTCAGTAAAAAAAATATCTGACTATTGAAAAATCAGCCCAGTCGAATTGTTAACATTCTGTCGAAGTATTAAGTATTATTATTAACCCATCAATATTTTTAGCTTATAAAAGTACGAAGTGCATGAAGAGACAGAAGCCAAATATTTACTTCTAAAACGGTCAGCTTTTTTAAAACGCAATCCCAAACCTGCTGAAATATTTATCATACTATTTATACCGGCCAAGCAGTAACTGCCAAGGGGCCAAACTGAACTTTATATTTGTGAAATTTATATGGGGAATTTTTAACTGCACCTCTATTTAGAAATTTAAGCAAACAAAATATCTCCACTAATAACCTACTGCAAAACAATATTACTCACCGTAAAACAAAAATACTGATTTGCACACAAATTATTCAATTAAATATAAAATAAATGTGAATTAGTCCAAGAGCGAGCGAAGCGAGCTCGGGAGCTTAGGGCACCCCGACACGGATAGGTTAGGTTCGAAGGAGATGACGGGAGCTGAAGTGAGCGAGCAAAGCGAGCGAACTCAGCTCCCGTCATCTCCTTCATGTTAGGTTACTTTAGACCCTGCAGACAGAAATAGGAGCCCTGCGCAGCGGGGCTCCGTCGACTTTGTTTCGTTTCCCCCCCTCCCTTAAAACTTAAATATTTTGTTGCACTCGAAGAATTATTAGATTTACTTTTAGTTAACAGATAGTTATTCAGTAAAACAGTTAAGCTTTAAAGATCTAGCAGTATAGTATAATTCATTTATTTGATGAGCAAATTTAGTGTGCAATTCAGTATTTTTGGTAGTAATTTCGAATATTTTGATTGAAAAAAGGGGAATTACAGTTAAAGTATTAAATACCACCCAATTTATATTCCCACTGCATTTGGATCTTTTAATAGTGTTAGGTCTTTTGTTCAGTATGGTTCAGCTTTACTTTTCGTCTGACTGATTCGATTACTAGATTATCAAAATAATTATTGTAATTTTCCTACCAATCCATGCAAAATAAGAATTACAATACTCTTGGAAACCTTATCATTTTTCTGGCTCCCGTTCCCGTATGTTTGGTTATTTTTTTCTGAAATAAATCCGATATTCTTATCTATCTTTATGTAGAATATCAGCCGTGATAAGTTACCAAATAGGCATATTAAAAATATTTGAAAATACTTACTAATTTTTAACCAACTTCCCAAAAAGGAGCAGATTCTCAATTCGGATGTTAATATTTTTTATTATTTATGTTCGGGCATAACTCCGACATATATAAACGGATATGCAATTTTGATTTTTTGTCCGAAAGAAGTTTATTCCGAAAAGGTTCCATTAAAATTTGGTCAATATCTGATGTAGAACTTCGGAGATATACAACAGAACTCTCTTATGCTCTCAGAAATGTCTGTTTATTTGTATACACCATTTCATAACATACCACCACGCCATTATACTCTAAACGGGTACGCAGATGTGTGCAGTTAACCCTGGTACACTCTCATTCTACCTGTTATGTTCAAGTTACATGTTATTCGTTTTCTATTCTGGCATCACTATAGGTATTATAGGTACTTTATCTTGTGGAGGGGCCGAGAAATAACTATGGGTACTTTACTATAGAACTTGTCCATTAGGTACCACTAAAAAGTGAAAAATAAAAACATTTTTACAAAAAAATACAACCGACTTCCAAATAAAAACTACAAAGTAAAAAATTATTTCAATATCGGCAGGCGGTGTAAAAATTTGAAGTAGTGTTTTTATTTGGCAGTCGGTTGTATTTTTTTGTATTTTTTTTGTAGTTATGTATTTAAAATATTAGAAAGAAAGTCAGTTTTTTTTTTTTATTGGCATTAAAAACAAAAGCACCTTAAAATTAAACAACATAAATAATTAAAACTATTAATGCCAAAAGGGCCTCAGCTCAGCATATTGCCAAATGGTAATTCAGGGTATTAAAGCACCTGACGCTGATTTTCAGCTGCAGCCCACGAGTGCCATACGCCCGAAAACACCAACATACCACCTAACATAAAATTTTGCGACTCTTAATTATAACACAATAAAAATTTTAGTTCTATGTGCCCATTAACAAAATAGAACAAATAAAATAAGTACTGTACAAATTACGTCATTATAGCGGTGTCAGGTCGCTGAACTAAAATAAATTAAAAGACAATAATAAAAGCAAAAATGATAAAATCGATCAATGTATAAAATTTATTTAAAAAAATATATAAATTAAAATATAAACAATAATAAAAAATATAAAATTAGTAACATTGGTAAAAATTTTAAGATTTATAAAATTGAAAACCCAGGATTTCTAAAAAAGATCTCACTGTGTAATAAAAAGCCTACAACGACCGTGCAAGCGAATAACAAGCCTGAATGTAACATAAATGCGATCCGACGAATGATATCGATATTTTATTAGATCTGTCTTTAACAGCGTCCCGCACGTGCTTCCGATACCCAGCACAAAGTACTGTGAAAACAGAAATCATATTGCATTATTCGAAGCATCACTAATAGGCGTAAAGACTTGTTACGAATGCAAAATCATTAATTTATTCGCTTTATGCATTGAGTTACTTCAAGTTGATGTTTTTGAGTTGGCAAAAGTCCCGGAATAAAATGGATTATGCAAATAAAATAATACGCAACTGTTATAACAAAATTGTTTATTATATTCCTCGTTATCTCTGTACCAGTTGATGGTGAAATAATAATTCAATCGTTCGGCTTTATATTTCATAAGGCTTATACAGTTTATGGAATAAAATGACGCGTTATTGATAGTAAACTGGCATGTTCGGGTGTGGGAAGCTAAAAGCTAAGCTAGCCAGCGGAAACAAATTTGCTGGAAGGAAAATGCACGATAAAAGCCTAAAATACTGTTTTATTTATTGATGCACACACAAAACATTTAACAGAGAAAAGAAAGAATACCGATCAAAGAGCACAAAAGTACTGCTTATTTCAACAGAATTTTCTTCAAACAGACCTGCGACAGGAAACTTGGATGATAGACGAAACTGTGTCTTCGACGTGACGACGTTTCCTTCGTGTCGTCTTCTTGCATAGAAAGAAATAAAGAAACTTAAAATAGACTAACTTAACCAAATATATATACATTACATATATTATTCCTTCTACATATATTATAGAAGATAAGAATTCTTGGAAACATAACAGGAAATATGCTGGTGAGCAGGACCAAGGGCAATCTTTAGTGTAGACAAAATCAAACTGGTTAATTTGTATTATATTCTTAATTATAGTAATGCTTCATTTTTATTTGTTTTCTTCTCTTTATGTTTAAGAAATTATTTCGCACATTGTTCCGTTGTTGTTTAATTATGTAATTTACCTATGTTTGCAATATTTGTAAGTATGTGAGAACCATGTTCCTATTTATCAAGTGAAGGAATTTACCTGTTTGTGATTGTAATACTTTATACCTATACGTAGTATAGTAGTGCTCGGTGCATCGTTCTCACGTATATGAATGTATGTATGTATGTAAATGTTGTGAAACCGTTTTTTTTAAAAGAGTAAGTATTGAGTTTCTTGTCCGTTCTTGTCCATAGCAAATTACTTTTCGAATGGACAGTAGAATCAATTATTATTAACTTTAAATTTATATTTTTGACGTTCAAAAGTGCCGCTTAGTGGCCTAGTTGAAATAAATAAATTTTGTCTTTGGCGTAACGTTCTCCAGTAGACAAATTTTTAAACGTAATGAAGCAATAATGCAGGATTTTCCTTGAATCGCCGCTAATAAATTGTTAAATCAGAATCTAAGATTAACATATCCTAAGATAGTGTCCAATAAAAGTTATCGTAAAGTTTATGTGTAGTATGTGTATGTGTAGTAGCTTCTACTGCTTAATTAATAAAGATTCTAAGTTTTCCGGTATAATAATCTAAGTAGAATGTGCCATTACGATACACTGCATAGTCTGCCTGTGTCAGTAGGTACTAAATTATATGTAAATCTGTTTAGCTATTTACGGCGTGATTGAACAATATTGTGGAAACTGTTTGCTTACACAGCAAACGGAGACAAAATACTTGATAGACTTGATTTTCAACATTTGGGCAGCAAAAATATCATTATCAATCTGCACATCCAATTTTTTTTTGGGCTCGGTGCAGCATAAAATATTGTTGGAGTATAACGCTGGCCATTTTTATGAAGGCTTTCTTTTTGAATTTAGTACTCTCTGTCAGCGCTGTCTCTGTCTATCGGTTTAGAAAAATATATGTCATGTGTCTGTAAAAATAATATATTAAATGTTTTTACATTGTTTCCACTACGTCATTATTACTATTACTCATTTCAATAACCCTGTAATAAATATCATCATGTTTTTTTCTTCCATACATCTCTTTTTGTCATCATCTTAAAATACATCTTTTTGTAGCCGTCCACTTTATACCGACTTAATAAAAGGAGGTAATCAATGAGATACGTGTGTATGTAATATTGTTGGAATTGGACAATATTTACATATGTTACTCCATATGGGCTTCTAAACATGTGTGCCAATTTCATAAGTGTATGTTTGTTTGTTTTATTGTCCACGTATTTCTCTGAAACTACTTATCGGATCGTAATCATTCTTTTTTATTGGATTAAGTATCTCTCAACTTAGGGAACAAAGCAAATTTCATAAAAATCAGTTCAGCAGTTTTCAGGTTATAGAACATTCAACCGAACTCCTTAGCGACGAACAGAACGAATGTGTTAATTAAGTTATTATGGGTATTTTGTCAATCCTTGTGTCTCGTACCTTACTATAAAACTTGCTCACTTTTTAGTGATAGTGTACTAAAAAGTGAATAAGAAATAAAAACATTTACACAAAAGTTTTTCATTGTATCTTAGTCATTAGTATTCTTCTTTTTCTTTGTGATTGTTGATGTTGTGTTTGTCTGTGTTGAGAAAATAGTATATTTCTTTGATCTTCCTCTACTCTTATAAACATCCAGGTTCATACTCAAAACTTCCCTCACAGCATGCACCTCATTCATCTAAAATATAGGTTTCGTAAAAGACTTTAATTTTTGTATGAATTGCACGGAATCGAAAAACCTTAACGTAAGAATAACATTCGCAAAAACACTCTTTAGATTTCTTAAAATATTCGTTTCCATTTCAAGCCAGAAACGAAAAATACAGTATAGAAAGTAACTGAAGAAGGGAGAAAATTCAAGCAGAATGCCACCATTTCAATAACGTTGACTCGCCGCCGACCAACACTAAAAGTCTCTTTGAATAACGAAGGAGAACCTTTATGCGAAGGGGGTATGAAAGGAAAACCATTTTTTTAAATGATGGGCTGGTCTATCTTGAATATGCAGGGTTTGTCACATCATTCAACATCATTAGACTGAGAAATAAGAGCGGGGTTGAATATGAGCTTCCATGTTTACGATATAGGCGCCCGGATCGAAAATTATTCTGAACCTGTTACCTCGGATGTTGTAAATCTTAGCCGGTAGACAAAGGAGTGTTATCGTTAGGTTTTGTTATTCTAGACTGACAAATGTGATGTTTTTTTCGTGGGTAAACTGAAATTAATAACCTATCTGTACCAATAATTATCATGGACACGTCATTGGAACGTACCCATCACATAGCAAAAGTTTCCGGTGTTTGTAATTTAACCGGCACTCATATTCCACAAACCGGAACGCAGCATGCTCTCAGCGGCAGAAATAGGATGGTATGCATATATTTGCCCCGACGAACCCCTTTTCCACAACTACTTAAATTAAGTAATCCATTCGCTTTCAACCGTGAAAAAGCAAGTTTATTTGTTTCGATCGAAAATATAATATTTAAACCGTCAACGATACGCTGCTATTAATGGCTGCAGTGAATGAAGCGCTCGGTATCATCGAGTGTGCATCACCATACAGTTTAATTGCACCTTCTTCATTCAAAGTAATGGCGGAAACACTTCAAGTAAAGTACCGTGCAATAAAATCAAGTGGGCCGAGTTGGCCGCTGGTCGGATATCTGACACGGAACTAATTCCCACTATATTTTAATCCAGCAAAATACAAAGGAGCCCAATTTGCATAAACCTCGACTGTTTGTTTCATGCGAGGACTGTATCCGCTTTGCTGTGGACTATTTTGTACTCAATTTATCTGTTTGCAAAGCACAGCGTGATTGTAAATATTATACCTATGATTTTCATCGTGATTCCAGTGTTTGGTGTCCGGTATTCTGTTGCAATTTTACAACTCATTAGGTACACGTTACGTGATCAAACACCGAATTTGAAATGTTCATAATTGTGTGTTATTGTCTCGCATTTGTGATATAATTCAACTCGATGTTTGGTTATTTTGTTTGGTAATAAAATGGATAATTTATATCTAACACTAGCTACGGTCTTCACGTCAGGTTTGCTTTTGATAATTTATGAATGTTAGACAAGTCACACATTTCTTTATTCTACACTTTATTTCATAAACAATCACTTCATCAGGCATTCAAAAGGCTCGTACAATCTAAAAAACCAAAATTTTCAACAATTTATAAGACTATGGAAATCAGGACTCACGAGACGCAAATAGTGCGGTAAGTCAGTCCAAGTTACTGGTGTAACTTACACTATCAACCGAGGCGAGTGAATTACTTAATGTAACCGATGCTCTTAAGGCGATGGACGGGCAAATTACTGCCGCATGCCCTGCAGCTGCTATACTAACGACCCTTTAAAACTTATAGCTGGACGTGGAACTTATTTTTACTTACGAATCTCGAATTGATGTAGTTTATCTTTTAGGGAAGATTCGAGGATGTTGGAAGTACACAGGTACTTAACTAGCTCCTAATAACTTTGGATAGAGAAAAAGCTGGGCTCTGTCGTGCTCAAGTTAGTGTGGTGGCAACATTATATATATATTGCCTCATGACTATTGAAGAAACTTATACTCAGCAACCTGAAACGGAATTAAATAATGACGTGCGAGGAAGAGTTCTATCGTTCGAGTAGGATAAAAACTTATCCGAAGATGCTCATCTTATAAAGAAGAATTATGACATTATATTAAGATTCTTTACTATCCTAAAGCAACTATATATTAACTCACTCACCAACACTTAACGCTCTATTAAAAGAGTTGCCGCACGTGAGGAATCCCGGGGCGTTTGTGAATATTCATAATTATGTTCAGCAAACTTGGCGAAACTTGCACACCAAACTTTTAGGTAGCTATATACTTGTTCTGTTCTGCTATATCACTCATGGATGACTAAAATAACCGCAACTAGAATATATAAGCGTTGAGTTTCGTCAACTTCAAAAGTTATGTTTCTTTTCTTTCAATAAAATTGATATTCTGAGCTGAATCATAAATAATGGAATGAGAAACTTTCCTCGTTCCGTTAGTGAAATTTCTTGAGTTTCAAATAAAGCAAGATTAGAGAACGACACGTGCAGTACACAGACGTACGTCGTACGTTCCTCGGGAGGTAGTCGTATGAAACCTGAGCGAAATATTTCTCGTCATACAGACTTGCAATACCGTACGAACAGTCAGAGCACATCGATAATTGGAAATCGCATACGCCGTGTTCGTCTCCGATATTATTTCAATTTCAACTCCAAATTGTTTCGAAAAATCTTTTATAATAAAACCAGTATGTTGCGTTCCGAAAGGTGACCGTAATATTTCATAGATTATTATGATCACAAAGAGAGACTAATTTTATATAAAGTAAAATCGAATCTGGAAATTAAAGATCACGTTTTGGGTCGAAGTTTGTGGCTTAAGAAACTTTAAATCTCGAAGTCAAGCAACTAGCGGAAAACGTTTAAAAGAGCAAGAGGATGTGAGCGTTTACGACATTTATTGAATGTATTCCGTTGCTCATTTCTAGAATTGAATTCCTATTTCATATTCGACGTGAATGAAAAGTGTTAGAGCGTTTTGTCCGTTTATAATCGTTTTAGAACGATCACCTAAACTGGTGGGTACCTCGTAAATCCTAATAAATTGTCTAGATGTGGTAACGAGTTCAGTGCGGTGCAGTCTCGGCGGATATGTATTTTATTACATTTACTGAAACGTTCCTTTGCACCAAATCATTATTTATTACCGTTTAGTCCGTCTCGCTATATAGTATGCTCTAAAAAAATATATATGACCATGTTCCAGTCGGAGGCGGCGGACTTGGCGTCACGGTCCGTTTTATAAATAGGAGCAGCTTGTATAAGATGTCCCGACCTCTTATTTTATTGTTTGCATAAAAAGCTTTTTGCAACCGTCTAATTTGACTTACAAAATATTATGTTACATTAAATTAGCGTTTTCCATCAAAATAATTTTATCAATATTAATCGGTATCTAAACAGGGAAATAGCAAATATAATCGTTTAACAAGCTACGCCTAACAGGCGTTACGTTTGTGTTAATATTTAATGAATTGAACTAATTGGAGAGTCAAACATCACTGAAATGAGCAAATAATAATTTTAAATAGCAATTTTCCAGTAAACTAACAAAATAAACCACAAATTGATCACTACACAATTTTGTGAAATATAAATTGAATGCGTTAAAACTAACAAATGTTAACAAGGTTATTGGGTGTACATTGAAAATGTATTATATACAGAGTCAGTAAGTTAGTGCTGTGTGTCGTTGTGAAGATACCGATGCAGTCAACTCTATGAATGAGGTTATTGTGAAACTCGCGCGATGGACTACTAACCTATCAATCGCAATCAAAACGGTCACCACATCATGGCACGCTACTATATTTGCTCATAAATGTCTGCAAAAAATTTAGTCTAGATAGAAAAGTTTTACGCTAAAGCTGTGGCAGATTGACATTATCTTTCTAGGTTTTTGCGGCAAGAAAACGTAACACGTTTTTATCTACATTAAAATCTTGGATCTAATTCCAAATTAAGCTAGAACCTATCTTGGTACTTAGACATTTTATGAGAAAATTATTTTCTTATCAGTATTCTATTCCATGTTACTTGGGGTCGGTGCAACACGTTTTCTTCTTACATACCGTCCTGTCCCCCGTCACGCTATCACTGACTCCCTTTTCTTTCATATAACTCCTCGCACAGTCCGTCTATCTATTCCTTGCCCGTTCCCCTCCTCTCCATCCACCCACATTTATATTCAAATCTCTTTTATTAACATGTTTCATTTATTTTATAATCATAATAAAAAGAAAATTTTAATGTGCATATAGAAATCAACCTTCGCACGCTAACATTTCGGTCCAAATCAAAGACTACCCTCAAATTTAAGGCCGTACGTTTGTCAGTCACCATCGAGTGATTACGGCAATTATTCAAGAGTAATTCCTTCCACCCCGCAAGCCTGACTCGGTACAGGTTCACATTTAACATTTACCGGCTCCTTTAGGCCTTACGTAGACGACCGCTTTAAATCGCTCCCTGATTTGTATCTGTCAACTGTTCTAGTGTCTATATTATAGTCGTCGAGTCGGTGTCCGATTTACTTTAGACATATGTGACTATGTTATTGGATTTTTGTGGGACGTCCGCATCAAAGTCTATTGGGAAATATATGTTCTATTTTTAAAAACAGAGTTCAAAAAAGGAAGAGTCTCTCTCTATTTCAGCAACAGTGTTTGTATTGAAGTAGGTGATCTATGCGCCCCCTTTAGAATCTACTGTATTCTATACTGTATTCAGTGTTATTTCTAGAAACCTTTTCAAACAATTTCCATAATGCATGAGTTAGGAACAGTAAATCGTGACTAGAAACTGTAGGACAAAGAAACGAAATCGAATTGAAAGTTTCGTATTACTGTTTTACAACTAGCAAGTCATGTAATGGAAACTTAATTATATTATTATACATTGCGAAGTGAGAAACTAGCGACGCTGAAGTAACCAGTTTTTAATTTGATTACCTGTTTGGTGTTTTACTCTAAAAACAAAGAGCTTAAACTCAAAAGGTCCTGGTAAAGTGCCTAAACTTAAACAGTTGATCTTAATATTTTACATTTTGAACTGAGTTTGTAACAATGATATAACCACAGAATAAAAAAAAGATGTTTTTATAAGTATGTAACATACATGGTTTATGCAGAGTATTAAACATCAGAAATGTACTCATAAAAACGAGACTAAAAGCGTCAATAACTAAAAATTAAAAGAAAACGAAACAAGACCACACAAATGCTAAAACATATAAAAAAGTACTAACTTTACTTAACACTTTATATGGCTGATACCTACCTCGTAAAACCTCTTGAACAAAAGTCAATTTTTTTTCAGCGAAGCAAGCTCTCGTTGTATCTGAATAAAAACGCTATATTTCAAGTAGCATAAGCATTAAAATACAAGAAGTGATGCGTTAGGTATAATTAAGTCTAGCGTTGTGGGACTCGTTGTAAATTATCGCAGCAATTGCATTTATCAGAATTGCACCTCCGACCGCTAACAAGATTTAGAAGGAACGTGGACGGTGTAACACGTCTACCTATAGTATAATTAGTATCGCTACCTCGCGGCGTCTCATTTATCGTTCTCCACGGGGAGGTGGGTCAGCCAGCAGTCTATCTACCAACCTGAGCGCTCTTGTCTTTGTAAACTTGAAAATCTAATTACATTTACAGCTCCACTTAAGTTCGCCTTGCCCGTTGAATTTGCATTTCTTGATTTTTGTCCTCAAGCTCTGATA
This sequence comes from Orthosia gothica, assembly GCA_949775005.1. NCBI lineage: Eukaryota > Metazoa > Arthropoda > Insecta > Lepidoptera > Noctuidae > Orthosia > Orthosia gothica. The sequence continues at coordinate 22,712,628 of OX459037.1, forward strand.
AGATTTTGTTTCGTTGGAGTTCATCTTCATTACTCTTTTTTAAGTAAAATTTTTAATTAGGAACATTGGAGGCCGTACCTGGTTCGAGAGTGTCGCAGGCGTGTTTTAAGGGCGGTGCGTGGAGCAGAATGTTTGCGAAACCGCCGGTTTATATGCTCAAACAGGCCCAATAAAGAGCGTCTCAATGTTGTAAAGGCGTTCCAAATGCTTATTTGCATTCAAGAAGGCTCCCAGAACGGGCAAGCAAGTGTACGGGAACGACTCTGAAACGTCGGAGCCCGGTTCAGCGCTAGACGGAGAGCTCCCCAGGTAGTGATTAGACGATGCTAATACCATTTACTTTCCAACTTTCCTGACTCACCGACCGTTACGTGAACATTCGCTATTTATTTTAGGCTACTTTAAAATCATCTTAAAGGGCCGCTTTAATTCTTTTCTGGACTATTAAATGCCGGTAATCGTAATATTATTCTTATTTAAGCGAGTTTCGAAAAAAAATAAGAGAATTATCTTTATATTATGTAACAAAAACAAACGCAGAACTATGTGACTGAAATACGCCAACTAACATTATACACCCGAAGTTAGTTATTAATGACTACATTATGAATTGTTGGACAGATTTATCACCGCACTAACAAGTGAACTTCTAGCGTCACTATTTGTCAAATGAATTTTATGAAATAGACGTCGTTATTCCAAATTGTAGATAGAGTTGTCAAAGGAAAACTGAGCGTAGCGGTCTTCTCATTACCGTATAGAGCAAAATTTCCTCTGGAAACTGTTATTCCGCAAAGTTGGGGCGAAAAAAATTAAGTTTAAATTTGATGTCTGAACCGTAGCGAGAAGAGCCTCGCAGCTTCGGCGGAGTCACCGGAGCTTGGTCCACATTAAAACTGCAACCATAAAACTTTGCAGGGCGAGTCGTGCCGTGGTCCCGTGGTCGTGGTCGAGCGCGGTGAAACTTGCACTGCATTACGACAAGTAAACCTGCAGTTAAGTGTTTACTTCGCACATTCCAAGGCATTGTGCTGGCAACTTGGACCATAAAAACGGCCTGACTCCTGCAGCCGCGTCTAACTTCACAATATGATGTATGAAACTTATCTTTTGATTAGCTTTGTTCAACACCAAACTCAGGTTCAGGTTCTTTAGAGTTTTAAACGTTACGTTTCGTAGTAATTAAGTAAACGATTATAGCGAGCGAGTTACTAATTTTCTTTGTTTACTTTGCCTTAATTTGTTTGGTACACATTGTCCTTTACTGGTAAACAGAATCGGACTCCACTTTGATACTCATGTGTACCTCATCGATCATTTTGTTCATCGATATTAATTAATAAACTTAATCTGGTTTGAAAAGTTTTTGACTCGATTATTGCTATTTATTTGCTTCAAATAATATTATAGAGCGTGTTTGCTCGAGTAGTGTGCATAATCGGTTAATTAGCCGATTTAGTCGCTCTCAAAACACGATTCACGAGATCCTGATCCACTAAATAAACAGAACACGATTCGAGCGGGAGTTACTTCCTATTAAGCATTATGATGCAAACAATTTGTGTTTATCGTTACAATATCGCGAGTCCCGACCTATACAATTTTAAATAACATGATAAGTTTTATTGACGTTTGTAACCTAATTATTATTGCCCTATTATGAGAATCATAATATTATTAAAAAAAACTTTGCAACAATAAACGAATGCAACGAAAAATTATATGAGAACAAGAAATCGGCAAGTTCTCTCCGTGCCAGTCTGATCATCGCTTAGTTGGCTTGGCACTGATTGCAGCAATTATTCACCTCGCCGCCTCCCCTTTGCCGCCGGAGCCCCTCCGTCATTCTTCTAACGGCTCCACTTAATCCAGGTGCCGTCGTAAACAACACCTTCCACCCAATAACAACTAATAAAAAACTGTAACAACTTTAAAAAAAAAATATTAACAACAACACCAAATATTTTTATCTCATCAACAAAATGGTTTTTGTCCGTGTACGTGCAAACAGAAAACAAATAGCTAACAATCCATAAAGTGTAGTAGCGATTCCCGACAAAGTGAACAATGTAACAAGGAAAAGTTTGTGAAGTCGGAAACAAAGCAGGCCACCTCCATAGCAACGAATGTGCTTCTGGATATTATAACTTTCTTTTATGCGACCCATTAGAACATTATCTTAATTCCACTTGTTCAGTGCTCCAATGAGAAAGTACAAAAACTTATGGACGCTGGTTAAAGTCTCGCTCTACAAGCAACGTCTAGTCAGTTTCCAGATTTGACTTAACAGACATTTATGTAATTGCATCGAACAAAAATTCGTGTTATAGTCCGTATATATAAAATAAATCTAATTGCAACAATATCTGCAAAAACTAGCAATAAACTTCATAAACAACGAAAGACTTTAAGTACGAAAATATTGGTATTCAGTTCAAAACTGAAACACAGCAAAACACGTCGTGGCTGAAGCCGGGAGGTAAACAAATTCACAATAGAAAACAAACTATACGCAGGTTGCACAGTATTGATTGAGCTCCGGTTGGCCGCAATATGGAAGATTTGTTGAGAATAACGGTTGAGCAGATAGCTCGAGTGGCCATTATAGATATCTTGAGCCCCCGCGATCGAAAGAGAACACCCGCGCTCACCTACGTCTCACTCGACTTGCTCCGAGCTGCACTGTGCATGGGCCGTACATTTTACCGAGCCGTAATACTTGGGATCTCGAGAAATACAATTCTATTTTGCTCGCTTCAAGCTATAAGTATAAAATACGAAAATGTGGACAAGTTATATTTTCGTAGAAAGATTTTTGGCAAAGTAGATGTTCTATTTTGTTTACCTACCTGTTTCGATCAGGTACAATAAAATCAAGAGACATGATATACTATTATGGTGCAGCGCAGTAATTAAAGGACGGTGTAGATAAGTAGGTAAGTATTGATCTAATAAAAACATAACTGTTTATACTTGTAATCGATTTTTCAATAGTCAGATAACTTTTACCTAAGGAATAAAAATGACGATTTGACAGCTGTCGTATAGAAAATTATGTCAGACAGCCTTATTAACTCTTCATTAAAAAAATATCTGACTATTGAAAAATCAGCCCAGTCGAATTGTTAACATTCTGTCGAAGTATTAACCCATGAATATTTTTAGCTTATTAAAGTACGAAGTGCATGAAGAGCCAGAAGTCAAATATTTATTTCTAAAACGGTCAGCTTATTTCAAATGCAATCCCAAACCTGCTAAAATATTTATCATACTATTTATAACGGCCAAGCACTACTTGCCAAGGGGCCAAACGGAACTTTATATTTGTGAAATTCTTATTACCACTGCATTTAGATCTTTTAATAGTGTTAGGTCTTTTGTTCAGTATGGTTCAGCTTTACTTGCCGTCTGACTGATTCGATTGCTAGATTATCAAAATAATTACTGTAATTTTCCTACTAATACATGCAAAATAAGAATAACAATACTCCTGGAAACCTTATCATTTTTCTGGCTCCCGTTCCCGAATGTTTGGTTTATTTTTTCCGAAATAAATCCGATGTTCCTCTGTCTCTTTTTGGTAGAATATCAGCCGTGATAAGTTACCAAATAGGCATATTAAAAATATCTGAAAATACTTACTAATTTTTAACCGACTTCCCAAAAAGGAGGATTTATGTTCGGGTATAACTCCGTCATATATAAACTGAATTATTTTTTGTTCGACAGAAGTTTATTCCGAAATGGTTCCATTTAAATTTTGTAAAGATCTGATGAAGAACTTTGGAGATATACAACAGAACTCTTCAACAAATGACGGCAAATTATTGATATGTAAATGAAAAGGTTATGAATTAGAATAGTACTTTTAATAAGTAGTAAAAAGACATGCTTCACAAGAGATCGTTTTTCTAGGACAGACGTCATCGAACAGTACAAAAACAATAGAGTTTAAAAAGGATAACCCAACCAAAAGTAATAGGTTCATATAAAGAGTCTTCTTGACTCAACTTTGTAAATTGGTTGGTTTACCTACACTATATATTTCTAACACCTGCCCTTAAACTAAACAATTTGCAAACCAAGATGAGAAACACAATTACAATGCTTATCTTTACTCAAACATTTAGTCAAGACATCTGCAGCCATTTGTTCAGTGGGCAAATATTCTAATGTAACAATTTTATCATTCACAATCTGTCTTACATAATGATGTCTTATATCTATGTGTTTACTACGACTATGATTAATTTGACTATTACAAATTTTCTGCGCTGACTGACTATCATTATACAAGGTTACAGATAGGTATTTCCCTAAACATTCATAAAGAAAGCTTCTAATAAATTTAGCTTCCTTTGCTCCTTCACACAGTGCCATGTATTCCGCCTCTGTACTTGATAGAGCCACTGTTCTTTGTTTTCGGCTCTCCCATGAAACTGCTGAGTTACCGATTGTAAATACATAACCAGTATAAGAACGTCGATCCAGCTGATTAGATGCCCAATCCGCATCTACATATCCTGTCACTTCTAATGAAGACTTTTGATATACTATATTATAATCCATGGTTCCCTTTAAATATCGCAAGACTCTCTTTGCCGCTTTCCAATGAATATTTGAGTGACAATTATTAAATTGGCTCAATAAGCTTGCTGCATGTGCAATGTCAGGCCTAGTACATACGGCTATGTACATAATACATCCAACAAGACTTCTATATTTGGAGTCAGCATCAGTTTGATCTCCTCTTTCAAGTTTCATGCCACATTCCAAGGGTGTATTTACAGGCTTACAATCAACCATATTAAATTTCTCCAATACCTTTTGTATGTAATTTTTCTGATCAAGAGAAATTTTATTTTGTTCTTGTCTTAATCTCATTCCTAATACATGTGTGGCTCGGCCTAAGTCTTTCATTTCAAATCTCTTCATTAGTTCCTCCTTCAGCTTCTTCTTCTCTGATATATCCTTGCTAAAAATAAGAATATCATCGACATACAGGGCTAATATAGTGATGTTGCCGCTGTTTTCTGATTTTATGTAAACACAAGGCTCACTGAGTGTTTTTCTGAACTGGAGGTCTTTCAAAGCATTATCAATCTTATCATACCAGGCCTTGGATGCCTGTTTAAGTCCATATATTGCTTTATTCAATTTAAATACATGGTCTTCTTTACCATCTATTTTATAGCCATCAGGCTGTTCCATGTACACAGTCTCCTGTAGTTCTCCATTTAAGAAAGCCGTCTTAACATCCATATGGTCAATGTTCAAGTCTAAATTGACTGCCAGGGCGATTAATGTACGTATAGTGGAGTATCGTACCACAGGTGAGTAGGTTTCTTTGTAGTCAATGCCATACTCCTGGGTAAATCCTCTGGCCACAAGACGTGCTTTGTAACGAAGTAACTGACCATCTAGTCCAAGTTTCTTCTTAAAAATCCACTTACATTTCACAGCTTTCTTTCCTGCAGGCAGTAGTGTTAAAGTCCAAGCTTTATTCTTTTCAAATGACTTATACTCTTCTTCAATGGCTTCTCTCCATTGGTCTTTATCAGCTTCTGACAACGCTTCCGCTATGGTCTCTGGTTCATGACCATTCATTGCTGTCATGGCAATCACAATGTTAACATTTTCTTCAGTGTCATCATAATCACTTGATGATTGATCCACAGCCATGTCAGGATTCCATGTGACATCATTGGGATCGTCGCCACAGTCAGAAGTAGTTGTATCAGAGTTATTCAAATCAGTTGAATCTATAACAAGCAATGGATTAACGTTATTATTTTCATTAGTACTTACATTATCCATTTCTTTACTAGTAAGCTGCGGCTGGCAATCAGTAGTGCAACTTTCCTGTTTTATTTTCAAATCTGTATATGTTTTCTCTTCCAAAAATTGCACATCTCTCTTTATTTGAACAATGTTATTCTTATCAAAATATATTCTATATCCTTTGGTTTCTTCTCCATATCCAACCATTATACCGTGTTCACCTTTAGAATCCCACTTCGCCCTTTTCTCCTGCGGAGTATGAACAAACACAGGTGTACCAAAAATCTTCAAGTCTTGTATATCAAAACGTTTGCCCATCCAAGCTTCATATGGAGTTTTCACTTTATCAGAACTTAAACCTGTTCTATTCAGTACATAGCATGCAGTATTTGTAGCTTCCGCCCATAATTTCTTTGGAAGTCTTTTGGCATACAATAGGGATCTAGCTGCTTCAACTAGTGTCCGATTTTCACGTTCAGCTTTCCCATTCTGTTCTGGGGTGTATGTAACCGTAGTCTGATGTAAAATTCCATGGTGGGATAACAGACTCTTCATATCCTTGTTAACAAACTCTGAACCATTGTCGCTCAAATTTATATACTTTTCAACGTAGGTCTTTACCTCGTGCTTCCCTTTCAAAAAATAGACACTTCTATAGTTTGAAAAATCATCTTTTAATAGCAAAAAGTACCTCGATCCTCCAATGGAAGTCTCTTCCATTGGTCCACATACATCGGCATGTATTAATTCACACGTCTTTGAAGTCGCCGATTGACTCGTTTTAAAAGGCAAACGGTGTGCTTTGCCCTCTAAACATCCCTTACATTGACCACCAAAGTCATCATTTGCCTCAATATTATTGTTTGTAAGCACCTTTTTCACATGTTGAATATTTTGGTGTGCGGGTTTTTCTTCGTGCCACTCGCTAAGGTTGAATTTTACTTGAGCTGTATTTGCAGCACTACATTTTAGACGCAACTCCATTATATAAATGTTTCCACTTCGATTTGCGACCGCACAAAGCCTTTCGTTTTTGTAAAAAATGCATTTGTTTTGATTGGTCTTCATGACATAACCTTTTTCTGTCACGCGGTTCACAGACAATAAATTAGTTTTGAGTTCTGGTACAAACAAAACCTTTTCTAACGTCGTGTCAATCCAAACATGGCCATCAAATACTTGTGCTGCCACCTGTCCGAAACCCAATGCACTAATGGCCGTTCCGTTGCCTACAATCACTGATTTCTTATCAAGAGACGAATATGAAATAAATAATTGTTTATCACGACACATGTGCTCGCTGGCACCAGTATCTACCACCCATTTTGAATGCATATACTGTTTGTCCGAATTATCGGCTGCTTCTAACATCAAAAATGCATTACTATCTTTATTTATACGATATCTACACTCACTTTTGAGATGGCCGGATTTATTACAGTAAAAACACTTTTTACCAAACTTATTCGCCTTATCACTGTCTTTAACTTTGTTTCTGCACTCCGATTGATAATGTCCAAGTTTGTTACAGTTATAGCACTTAACATTTTTTTTATTCACTGTTTTCTTCACAACAAACGCTGATGCTCCCGGTGTCTCGTCACCTCGTTCCTTCATCCGCTCTTCTTCGACTAACAACCTTGCAACCAAGTTGTCATATGTTTGTTTGTCGTCAGGGGCCGACTCCCAAGCTGATACAAAGTGTTTATAGCGATCAGGCAATGACATCAGTACCTTCGTTATAACAAATCTTTCAGATATTTCTTCTCCCAATTGCTGTAATTGGTTTTGCATTTCTTTTATTTTTGCTAGGAATATCGACATTTGAATTCCTTCTTCGTATTTAAACTGGAAGAAACGTTGCTGGATGATATGTATGTTTGTTTCACTCTTCTGTTCATACACAGCAATCAACTTTTTCCACATTTCAGCAGACGTGCTGCATGATAATATGTGTATCATAACTTCGTCACTAATTCGTGTGACTATCAACGTTTGTGCTTTAGCATCTTTCGTTTCCCAAGTTTTATCATTTTCTTTCGTTTTTACCATTTTTCCTTCGACCACATCCAATAAATCATGGCCTCTTAATACGACCCTCACTTGAAATTTCCAAACATTCCAGTTTGTGGATCCCTCCAACTTAGTGATGCTGAGGTTACCGTCCATCGCTACTCTTGCCTTCCTTCCTGCTCGTGATCAACAATTCCTTGTCTTTTACACCTTCCCGGTTGCAATTTTCACCTGTCAACCGGTTTTTTTTTACTCACAGTATTCTTTTGTCTTTTCACTTTATTTTTGAACTTTCTTACATTGCTGGGCTGACTTGGTCACTGGGCCCATAACCTATTGATATGTAAATGAAAAGGTTATGAATTAGAATAGTACTTTTAATAAGTAGTAAAAAGACATGCTTCACAAGAGATCGTTTTTCTAGGACAGACGTCATCGAACAGTACAAAAACAATAGAGTTTAAAAAGGATAACCCAACCAAAAGTAATAGGTTCATATAAAGAGTCTTCTTGACTCAACTTTGTAAATTGGTTGGTTTACCTACACTATATATTTCTAACACAAATCTCTTTGCTTTGCTGCAATCGCATGTCTGTTTATTGGTTTACACCATTTCATAACATACCATCACGCTAGTATGCTCTGTTCAAGTTACATGTTATTCGGGTAATCTATTCTGGCATCACTATGGGCATTATAGGTACTTTATCTTGTGGAGGGGCCGAGAAATATATACTAATATATAGGTACTTTACTATAGAACTTGTCCATTATGTACCACTTAAAAGTGAAAAATAAAAAACTTTTTTACAAAATAATACAACCGACTTCCAAATAAAAACACTAGAAAGTAAAAAATTATTTCAATTTTGGAAGGCGGTGTAAAAAACCAAGAAACAAAATAGGCAAAGTGACTACCGAAATTGAAGTTATTTTTTACTTTGTATTGTTTTTATTTGGAAGTCGGTTGTATTTTGTTGTAAAAAAGATTTTTTTGTAGTTATTTAAAATATTAGAAAGAAAGAAAGAAAGAAAAATGTGTTTATTGGCGTTAAAAACAAAAACACCTTAAAATTAACCAAAATAAATAATTAAAACTATTAATACCAAAAGGGCCTCAGCTCAGCATTATGCCAAATGGTAATACAGGGTATACCACCTGATGCTGATTTTCAGCTGCAGCCCACGAGTGCCATACGCTCGAAAACAACAACAAACATTTTAATACACATATTTTTATTTAAATTTAAAACCCCTTAAATAAAAATTTCCTACTCTTAATTATAACACAACAAAAATTTAAGTTCTATGTGGCCATTAAAAAAATAGAACAAATAAAAAAAGTATTGTTTTACATCATTAAAGCGGTGTCAGGTCACTGAACTAAAATAAATTAAAAGACAATAATAAAAGCAAAAATGATTAAATCGATCAATGCAAAAAAAATATGTTTTTTTTTTTTATAACTTTTAAATTAAAATATAAACAATAATAAAAAGTATAAAATTAGTAACATTGGTAAAAATTTAAAGATTTATTTAAAATTAAAAAAACCCAAGATTTCTACAAAAGACCTCACTTTGTAATAAAAAGCCTACAACGACCGTGCAAGCGAATAACAAGCATGAATGTAACATAATATGCGATCCGACGAATGACATCGATATTTTATTAGATCTGCCTTTAACAGCGTCCCATACGTGCTTCAGATACCCAGCACAAAGTACTGGGAAAACAGAAATCATATTGCATTATTCGAAGCATCACTAATAGGCGCAAAGACTTAATTTGTTACGAATGCAAAATCATTAATTTATTCGCTTTATGCATTGAGTTACTTCAAGTTAATGTTTTTGAGTTGGCAAAAGTCCCGGAATAAAATAGATTATGCAAATAAAATAATACGCAACTGTTATAACAGAATTGTTTATTATATTCCACGCTATTTCTGTAGCAGTTGATGGTGAAATAATAATTCAATTGTTCGGCTTTATAGTTCACAAGGCTTATACAATTTATGGAATAAAATGACGCGTTATTGATAGTAAACTGGCATGTTCGGGTGTGGGAAGCTAAAGGCTACAGCGAAGACAAATTTGCTGGAAGGAAAATGTACGATAAAAGCCTAAAATACTGTTTTGTTTATTTATGTACACACAAAACATTTAACAGAGAAAAGAAAGAATACCGATCGAAGAGCACAAAAATACTGCTTATTTCAAAAGAATTTTCTTCAAACAGACCTGCGACAGGAAACTTGGATGATAGACGAAACTGTGTCTTCGACGTGACGACGTCTCCTTCGTGTCGTCTTCTTGCGTAGAAAGAAATAAAGAAACTTAAAATAGACTAATTTAACCAAATATATATAAATTACATATTATATACCTTCTACATATATTATAGAAGATAAGAATGCTTGGAAACATAACAGGAATAATGCTGGTCCTGCTCCAAAGGGCAATCTTTAGTGTAAACAAAATCAAACTGGTTAATTTGTATTATATTCTTAATTATGGTAATGCTTCATTTTTATTTGTTTTCTTCTCTTTATGTTTAAGAAATTATTTCGCACATTGTTCCGTTGTTGTTTAATTATGTAATTTACCTGTGTTTGCAATATTTGTAAGTATGTGATAACCATGTTCCTATTTATCAAGTGAAGGAATTTACCTGTTAGTTCTTGTAATACTTTATACGTATACGTAGTATAGTAGTGCTGGGTGCATCGTTCTCACGTATATGAACTTATGTATGTTTGTAAATGTTGTAAAACACTTTTATTAAAAGAGTAAGTATTGAGTTTCTTGTCCGTTCTTCTCCATAACAAGTTACTTTTCCGAATGGACGGTAGAATCAATTATTATTAACTTTAAATTTATATTTTTGACGCTAAAAAGTGCCGCTTAGTGGCCTAGTTGAAATAAAGTATGTTTCTTTGTCTTTGTCTTAACGTTCTCCAGTAGACAAATTTTTAAACGTAATGAAGCAATAATGCAGGCTTTTCCTTGAAACATTTTAAACTTGTTTCAGAAAGTATTAAGATGCTACTGCCGCTAATAAACGGTTAAATCAGAATCTGTAATCAATATATCCTACGATAGTGTCTAATAAAAGTTATCATAAGGCTAATGTGTAGTAACTTCTACTGCTTAATTAATAATTATTCTAAGTTTTCAGGATAATAATTAAAGTACAATGTGCCAATACCATACACTGCATAGTCTGCCTATCTCAGACGGTACTAAATTGTATGTAAATCCGTTTTGCCATTTACGGCTTGATTGAACAATATTGTGGCAACTGTTTGCTACACAGCAAGCGGAGACCAAAGACTTGATAAACTATAGATTTCCAAAATTTGGGCAGCAAAAAATATCATTATCATTCTGCTCTTATCCAATTTTTTTGGGCTCGCAAAAATATCAGCATGTTTTCTTCTTCCATACATCTCTTTTTGTCGTAATCTTAAAAGTCATGTTTTATGTAGCCATCAAATTTATACCGACTTAAAATAAGGAGGTAATCAATAAGATACGTATATAAGTTGGAATTAGACAATATTTACATATGTTACTCTATATGGGCTTCTAAACATGTGTGCCAATTTCATAAGTGTATGTTTGTTTGTTTGTATGTATATATGATAGTCCATGCATTTCTCCGAAACTACTTATCGGATTGTAATCATTTTTTTTATTGGATTAAGTATCTCTCAACTTAGGGAACAAAGCAAGTTTCATAAAAATCGGTTCAGCAGTTTTCAGGTTATGGAATATTCAACCGAACTCCTAAGCGACAAACAGCACGAATGTGTAAATTAAGTTATTATGGATATTTTGTCAATCCTTGTGTCTCGTACCTTACTATGGAACTTGCTCACTTTTCAGTGATAGTGTACTAAAAAGTGAATAAGAAATAAATACATTTACACAAAAAATTTATATTTTATCTTACTCATTAGTATTCTTCTTTTTCTTTGTGATTTTTGATGTTGTGTTGTGTCTGTGTTGAGTAAGTAGTATATTTATTTGATCTTCCTCTACTCAAATAAACATCCAGGTTCATACTCAAAACTTCCCTCACAGCATGCGCCTCATTCATCTTAAATAGATTTGGTAAAATACTTTAATTTTTGAATGAATTGCACGGAATCGAAAAACCTTTACGTAAGAATAATATTCGCAAAAAACACTCTTTAGATTTCTTAAAATATTCGTTTCCATTTCAAGCCAGAACCAAAGAATACAGTATATAAAGTAACTGAAGAAGGGAGATAATTCAAGCAGACTGCCACCATTTCAATAACGTTGACTCGCCGCCGACCAACACTAAAAGTCTCTTTGAATAACGAAGGGGAACCTTTATGCGAAGGGGGTATGAAAGGAAAACCATTTTTTTAAATGATGGGCTGGTCTATCTTGAATATGCAGGGTTTGTCGCATCATTCAACATCATTAGACTGAGAAATAAGAGCGGGGTTGAATATGAGGTTCCATGTTTACGATATAGGCGCCCGGATCGAAAATTATTCTGAACCTGTTACCTCGGATGTTGTAAATCTTAGCCGGTAGACAAAGGAGTGTTATCGTTAGGTTTTGTTATTCTAGACTGAAAAATGTGATGTTTCTTTTGTTGGGTATACTGAAATTGATAACCTATCTGTACCAGTATTTATCATGGACACGTAATTGAAACGTACCCATCACATAGCAAAAGTTTCTTGTGTTTGTAATTTTACCGGCACTCATATTCCACAAACCGGAACGCAGCAATGCTCTCAGCGGCAGAAATAGGAAGGTATGCATATATTTGCTCCGACGAACCCCTTTTCCACAACTACTTAAATTAAGTAATCCATTCGCTTTCAACCGTGAAAAAGCAAGTTTATTTGTTTCGATCGAAAATATAATATTTAAACCGTCAACGATACGCTGCTATTAATGGCTGCAGTGAATGAAGCGCTCGATATCATCGAGTGTGCATCACCATACAGTTTAATTGCACCTTCTTCATTCAAAGTAATGGTGGAAACACTTCAAATAAAGTAGCGAGCAATAAAATCAAGTGGGCCGAGTTGGCCGCTGGTCGGATATCTGACACGGAACTAATTCCACTATATTTTAATCCAGCAAAATACAAAGGAGCCCAATTTGCATAAACCTCGACTGTTTGTTTCATGCGAGGACTGTATCCGCTTTGCTGTGGACTATTTTGTACTTAATTTATCTGTTTGCAGAGCACAGCGTGATTGTAAATATTATACCTATGATTTTCATCGTGATTCCAGTGTTTGGTGTCTGGTATTCTGTTGCAATTTTACAACTCATTAGGTACACGTTACGTGATCAAACACCGAATTAGAAATGTTCATAATTGTGTGTTATTGTCTCGCCTTTGTGATATAATTCAACTCGATTTTGATAATTTTGTTTGGTAATAAAATTGATAGTTTATATCTAACACTAGCTACTTCAGGTTTGCTTTTGATAATTTATGAATGTTAGACAAGTAGCTACATTTTCTTTATTTCATACTATATTTCATAAACAATCACTTCACCAGATTCAAAAGGCTCGTACAATCTAAAAGACTAAAATCTTTAACAATTTATAAGAGACTAGTCTGAGACTATTCTATGGTAATCAGGACTCACGAGACGCAAATAGTGCGGTAAGTCAGTCCAAGTTACTGGTGTAACTTACACTATCAACCGAGGCGAGTGAATTACTTAACGTAACCGATGCTCTTAAGGCGATGGACGGGCAACTTACTGCCGCATGCCCTGCAGCTGCTATACTAACAACCCTTTAAAACTTATAGCTGGACGTGGAACTTATTTTAACTTACGAATCTCGAATTGGCCTTCGAAGTAGTTTATCTTTTAGGGAAGATTCGAGAATGTTGGAAGTACACATTTACTTAACTAGCTCCTAATGACTTTGGCCAGAGAAAATGCTGGACCCTGTCGTGCTCAAGTTAGTGTCGTGGCAATCTTATATCTACATTGCCTGATGAATATTGAAGAAACTTATACTCAGCAACCTGAAACGGAATTAAATAATGACGTGCGAGGAAGAGTTCTATCGTTCGAGAAGGATAAAAACTTATCCGAAGATGCTCATCTTATAAAGAAGAATTATGACATTATATTAAGATTCTTTACTATCCTAAAGCAACTATATATTAACTCACTCACCAACACTTAACGCGCTATTAAAAGAGTTTTCGCACGTGAGGAATCCCGGGGCGTTTGTGAATATTCATAATTCTGTTCAGCAAACTTGGCGGAACTTGCACACCAAACTTTTAGGTAGCTATATACTTGTTCTGTTTTGCTATATCACTCATGGATGACTAAAATAACCGCAACTAGAATATATAAGCGTTGAGTTTCGTCAACTTCAAAAGTTATGTTTCTTTTCTTTCAATTAAATTGATATTCTGTGCTGAATCATAAATAATGGAAGGAGAAACTTTTCTCGTTCCGTTGGTGAAATTTCTTGAGTTTCAAATAAAGCAAGATTAGAGCCCGACACGTGCAGTACATGGAAGTACGTCGTACGTTCCTCGGGAGGTAGTCGTATGAAACCTGAGCGAAATATTTCTCGTCATACGAACTTGCAATACCGTACGAACAGTCAGCGCACATCGATAATTGGAAATCGCATACGCCGTGTTCGTCTCCGATATTATTTCAATTTCAACTCCAAATTGTTTCAAAAAATCTTTTATAATAAAACCAGTATGTTGCGTTCCGAAAGATGACCGTAATATTTTTTAGATTATAATGATAACAAAAAAAGACTAATTTTATATAAAGGAAAATCGAAGCTGGAAATTAAAGATCACGTTTTGGGTGAAACTTTAAATCATGAAGTCGAGCAACTAGCGGAAACGTTTAAAAGAGCGAGAGGATGAGAGCGTTTACGACATTTATTGAAAGTATTCCGTTGCTCATTTCTGGAATTGAATTTCTATTTCATATTCGACGTGAATGAAAAGTGTTATAGGTCTACCAGAATCTCATGGCATTTTTAATTTTTTTTAATTGTGATTTTCATATGGCAATGTCAATTGTCTCCAGTCAAATCAAAGTACTTGATGTGTCAACCGCTGCTGAATTTTTTTGATATTATCTTGAAAATTTGTTATTTTTGTGAATATGTCGAAAAACCCACTTCGATCTCAAGCGAGACATATTGTTTTCAATGTGTATCATAAAATAAGAGAAGAAGAAGGCGTAAATCAAACTCAATCTTTGATTTTAAAGTGCGTCGTAGAGTGGACCGGTAAGTTGGACTGACTTGTTTTGATACTTTTAGTTTATTTTATATTTTTCTTACTTCATTTTTATTTCTTTTCATTACTATTATATGGTAAATCGTAGTTCAGGGCACATCAAATGATGGCCGGAAGGAAATGGCAACAGTAATGTAACTGTTACTAATTCTTCGACAAGATATTGATTTTAACGGAGATTGAGAATCTTTGACGTAAGAAAAATTTTAAGTAATAATCTGCGCCCTGCAGTGGGACGTTTCAATAGACGGGAGTTTTTGGCGGGATTTTGTCGAGTGAAGTTCAGTGGCTGTTAATATTATTTGCAAATTGATTCCTAGTGGATATTGTGATATATTATTGGTGTAGTTTTGTGTCTCAACTCTCTACGCAACTGGCACAATTTGTAAAATCATTGACAGAAGCGATCTCGGGATAATGGAGCGGAGTATTTTATTGTAGTATTGACTGCCTCTGCAAAGCTTACTGGGAAGACTGACTCGATACAATTTGCTGCCAAATACTCCAAAAAATATTAGAATCTGTTATATCCGCATTCTAATGCATACTAAAGAACAAATATAAGATCCAAAACTCTTTCCAAAGACGTGGCTAAAAGGTCCTAGCAACCAGACCATAAAATTAAAGTAAAAAAAGTATATATAGAGTGATGATGATGAATGACTATAAGTAACATGATACATTTCATTATTTTTTACAGACTTTATACATAAAGAGATTGGTTTTGAATATGTTAAATGCCAATGAAAAAGAACCATTTTGATGGAGAGAGATGACATAAAACTACAAAGATACAAGTTTTTGAAATCCCAGTGGAGTTCATGGAATCGTATTCTAGTTTTCTAGTTCTGAATGAGGTTTTAAGTTATTAGTATGATTTAAATGATATATAATAAATTAGTACATAAATTAATATTCAATTGATTTATTTTGCCTATGTTAAGAACCCGATGTATAACAACATTATTCATACACATACCTATAATACTCACAGTGGATCTTTGTGTCTCTGAATTGGTTGCAAGACCCCGTGCAGTAGCTATTTTTGTGTCAATGTTGAAGGTGAAGATAGCATTGTATAACTGTCTCTTTCACTCGCTTATGTATGTCACATCGTCCTATCTCGCTTACTCTATGCAGTATACTCGATGACAGACTGTTTCTTACGCAATGGTAGGCAGGACCAAGTTCAAAGACACAAAGATCCGCTGTGACTACTATAATATAGGTACCTCATGTTCATTATTACTAAAGACATAATTAAAAATTAAACAGTATCAAGATCGTTTAATCCAATTTCCTCAGTATTGCACACAACAATTTTTTATTTCCACATTTGCCATGAGATTCTGGTAGACCTATAGAGCGTTTTGTCCGTTTATAAACGTTTTAGAACGATCACCTAAACTGGTGGGTACCTCGTAAATCCTAATAAATTGTCTAGATGTGGTAACGAGTTCAGTGCGGTGCAGTCTCGGCGGATACGTATTTTATTACATTTACTGAAACGTTCCTTTGCACCAAATCATTATTTATTACCGTTTAGTCCGTCTCGCTATATAGTATGCTCTAAAAAAATATATATGACCCTGTTCCAGTCGGAGGCGGCGGACTTGGCGTCACGGTCCGTTTTATAAAAAGGAGCAGCTTGTATAAGATGTCCTGACCTCTTATTTTATTGTATGCATAAAAAGCTTTTTGCAACCGTATAATTTGACTTACAAAATATTATGTTAGATTAAATTGGCGTTTTCCATCAAAATAATTTTATCAATATTAATCGGTATCTAAACAGGGAAATAGCAAATAGAATAGTTTAACAAGCTACGCCTAATAGGCGTTACGTTTGTGTTAATATTTAATGAATTGAACAAATTGGGGAGTCAAATATCGCTGAAATGAGCAAATAATAATTTTAAATAGCTATTTTCCAGTAAACTAACAAAATAAACCACAAATTGATCACTACACAATTTTGTGAAATATAAATTGAATGCGTTAAAACTAACAAATGTTAACAAGTTTATTGGGTGTCAATTGAAAATTTATTATAAACAGAGTCAGTAAGCTAATGCTGTGTGTCGTTGTGAAGTTACCGATGCAGTCAACTCTATGAATGAGGTTATTGTGGAACTCGGACGCGATGAACTACTAACCTATCAATCGCAATCAATACGGTCACCACATCATGGCACGCTACTATATTTGCTCATAAATGTCTGCAAAAAATTTAGATAGAAAAGTTTTACGCTAAAGCTGCGGCAGATTGACATTATCTCTCTAGGTTTTTGCGGCAAGAAAACGTAACACGTTTTTATCTACATAAAATCTTGGATCTAGTTCCAAATTAAGCAAGAACCTATCTTGGTACTTAGACATTTTATGAGAAAATTATTTTCTAATCAGTATCCTATTCCATGTTACTTGGGGTCGGTGCAACACGTTTTCTTCTTACATACCGTCCTGTCCCCCGTCACGCTATCACTGACTCCCTTTTCTTTCATATAACTCCTCACACAGTCCATCTATCTTTTCTTTGCCCGTTCCTCTCCTCTCCATCCATCCACATATATATTCAAAACTCTTTTATTAACATGCTTCATTTATTTTATAATCATAATAAAAAGAAAATTTTAATCTCCATATAGAAATCAACCTTCGCACGCTAAAATTTCGGTCCAAACCAAAGACTACCCTCAAATTTAAGGCCGTACGTTTGTCAGTCACCATCGAGTGATTACGGCAATTATTCAAGAGTAATTCCTTCCACCCCGCAAGCCTGACTCGGTACAGGTTCACATTTAACATTTACCGGCTCCTTTAGGCCTTACGTAGACGACCGCTTTAAATCGCTCCCGGATTTGTATCTGTCAACTGTTCTAGTGTCTTTATTATAGTCGTCGAGTCGGTGTCCGATTTACCGTAGACATATGTGACTATGTTATTGGATTTTTGTGGGACGTCCGCATCAAAGTCTATTGGGAAATATATGTTCTATTTTTAAAAACAGAGTTCAAAAAAGGAAGAGTCTCTCTCTATTTCAGCAACGGTGTTTGTATTGAAGTAGGTGATTTATGCGTCCCTTTAGAATCTACTGTATTCTATACTGTATTCAGTGTTATTTCTAAAAACCTTTTCAAACAATTTCCATGATGCATGAGTTAGGAACAGTAAATCGTAAACTGTAGGACAAAGAAACGAAATCGAATTGAAAGTTTCGTATTACTGTTTTACAACGGGTGTTATTTAATACTTTAACTGTAATTCCCCTTTTTTCAATCAAAATATTCGAAATTACTACCAAAAATACTGAATTGCACACTAAATTTGCTCATCAAATAAATGAATTATACTATACTACTAGATCTTTAAAGCTTAACTGTTTTACTGAATAACTATCTGTTAACTAAAAGTAAATCTAATAATTCTTCGAGTGCAACAAAATATTTAAGTTTTAAGGGAGGGGGGGAAACGAAACAAAGTCGACGGAGCCCCGCTGCGCAGGGCTCCTATTTCTGTCTGCAGGGTCTAAAGTAACCTAACATGAAGGAGATGACGAACGTAATAATAACGTAATAACATCTCCTTCGAACCTAACCTATCCGTGTCGGGGTGCCCTAAGCTCCCGAGCTCGCTTCGCTCGCTCTTGGACTAATTCACATTTATTTTATATTTAATTGAATAATTTGTGTGCAAATCAGTATTTTTGTTTTACGGTGAGTAATATTGTTTTGCAGTAGGTTATTAGTGGAGATATTTTGTTTGCTTAAATTTCTAAATAGAGGTGCAGTTAAAAATTCCCCTTTTACAACTAGCAAGTCATGTAATGGAAACTTAATTATATTACTATACATTGCGAAGTATGTAACATCGGGTCTATGCAGAGTATTAATCATCAGAAATGTGCTCATAAAAACTAGACTAAAAGCGTCAATACTAAAAATTAAAAGAAAACCAAACAAGACCACACAAATGCCAAAACATATAAAAAAGTACTAACTTTACTTAACACTTTATATGGCTGATACCTACCTCGTAAAACCTCTTGAACAAAAGTCAATTTTTTTTCAGCGAAGCTAGCTCTTGTTGTATCTGAATAAAAACGCTATATTTCAAGTAGCATTAGCATTAAAATACAAGAAGTGATGCGTTAGGTATAATTAAGTCCAGCTTTGTGGGACTCGTTGTAAATTATCGCAGCAATTGCATTTATCAGAATTGCACCTCCGACCGCTAACAAGATTTAGAGGGAACGTGGACGGTGTAACACGTCTACCTATAGGATAATTAGTATCGCTACCTCGCGGCGTCTCATTTATCGTTCTCCACGGGGAGGTGGGTCAGCCAGCAGTAAATCTACCAACCTGAGCGCTCTTGTCTTTGTGAACTTGAAAATCTAATTACATTTACAGCTCCACTTAAGTTCGCCTTGCCCGTTGAATTTGCATTTCTTGATTTTTGTCCTCGAGCTCTGATAAGATTTTGTTTCGTTGGAGTTCATCTTCATTACTCTTTTTTAAGTAAAATTTTTAATTAGGAACATTGGAGGCCTTACCTGGTTCGAGAGTGTCGCAGGCGTGTTTTAAGGGCTGTGCGTGGAGCAGAATGTTTGCGAAACCGCCGGTTTATATGCTCGAACAGGCCCAATAAAGAGCGTCTCAATGTTGTAAAGGCGTTCCAAATGCTTATTTGCATTCAAGAAGGCTCCCAGAACGGGCAAGCAAGTGTACGGGAACGGCTCTGAAACGTCGGAGCCCGGTTCAGCGCTAGACGGAGAGCTCCCCAGGTAGTGATTAGACGATGCTAATACCATTTACTTTCCAACTTTCCTGACTCACCGACCGTTACGTGAACATTCGCTATTTATTTTAGGCTACTTTAAAATCATCTTAAAGGGCCGCTTTAATTCTTTTCTGGACTATTAAATGCCGTTAATCGTAATATTATTCTTATATAAGCGAGTTTCGAAAAAAAATAAAGGGAATTATCTCTCTTTTATGTAACAAAAACAAACGCAGAACTATGTGACTGAAATACGCCAACTAACATTATACACCCAAAGTTAGTTATTAATGACTACATTATGAATAGTTGGACAGATTTATCACCGCACTAACAAGTGAACTTCTAGCGTCACTATTTGTCAAATGAATTTTATTAAATAGAAGTCGTTATACCAAATTGTATAGTTGTCAAAGGAAAACTGAGCGTAGCGGTCTTCTCATTATCGTATATAGCAAAATTTCCTCTGGAATCTGTTATTCTGCAAAGTTGAAGTGGAAAAAATTAAGTTAAAATTTGATGTCCGACCCGTAGCGAGAAGAGCCTCGCAGCTTCGGCGGAGTCACCGGAGCTTGGTCCACATTAAAACTGCGCCTTAAAGTTGCGCCGTGGTCCCGTGGTCGTGGTCGAGCGCGGTGAAACTTGCACTGCATTACGACAAGTAAACCTGCAGTTAAGTGTTTACTTCGCACATTCCAAGGCATTATGCTGGCAACTTGGACCATAAAAACGGCCTGACTGCTGCAGCCGCGTCTAACTTCACTATATGATGTATGAGCCTTATCTTTTGATTAGCTTTGTTCAACACCAAACGCCAGTGTGCAGGTTCTTTAGAGTTTTAAGCGTTTCGTAGTAATAAATTAAACGACTATTGCGAGCAAGTTACGAGTACTAATTTTCTTTATTTTACTTTGCCGTAATTTATTTTGTACACATTGTCCTTTACTGGTAAACAAAATCGAACTCCACTTTGATACTCGTGTGTACCTCATCGATCATTTTGTTCATCGATATTAATTAATTTACTTAATCTGGTTTGAAAAGTTTTTGACTCGATTATTGCTATTTATTTGCTTCAAATAATATTATAGAGCGTGTTTGCTCGAGTAGTGTGCATAATCGGTTAATTAGCCGATTTAGTCGCTCTCAAAACACGATTCACGAGATCCTGATCCACTAAATAAACAGAACACGATTCGAGCGGGAGTTACTTCCTATTAAGCATTATGATGCAAACAATTTGTGTTTATCGTTACAATATCGTGAGTCCCGACCTATACAATTTTAAATAAAATGATAAGCTTTATTGACGTTTGTATCCTAATTATTATTGTCCTATTATAAGAATCAAGCGCTTTAAAAAAAAATACAGTCAAATGCCAAAACAAACAAAAACACAATTTCTACTGTCCTTATAATTATTTTAGCTATTATTATAAAACTTTGCATTAATAAACTAATGCAACGAAAAATTATATGAGAACAAGAATTCGGCAAGTTTTTTCCGTACCAGTCTGATCATCGCTTAGTTGGCTTGGCACTGATTGCAGCAATTATTCACCTCGCCGCCTCCCCTTTGCTGCCGGAGCCCCTCCGTCACTCCTCTAACGGCTCCACTTAATCCAGGTGCCGTCGTAAACAACACCTTCCACCCAATAACAACTAATAAAAAACTGTAACAACTTTAAAAAAAAAACTATTAACAACAACACCAAATATTTTTATCTCATCAACAAAATGGTTTTTGTCCGTGTACGTGCAAACAGAAAACAAATAGCTACCAATCCATAAAGTGTAGTAGCGATTCCCGACAAAGTGAACAATGTAACAAGGAAAAGTTTGTGAAGTCGGAAACAAAGCAGGCCACCTCCATAGCAACGAATGTGCTTCTGGATATTATAACTTTCTTTTATGCGACCCATTAGAACATTATCTTAATTCCACTTGTTCAGTGCTCCAATGAGAAAGTACAAAAACTTATGGACGCCGGTTAAAGTCTCGCTCTACAAGCAACGTCTAGTCAGTTTCCAGATTTGACTTAACAGACATTTATGTAATTGCATCGAACAAAGATTCGTTTTATAGTCCGTATATATAAAATAAATCTAATCGCAACAATATCTACACGAAACTAGCAATAAACTTCATAAACAACGAAATACTTTAAGTACGAAAATATTGGTATTCAGTTCAAAACTGAAACACAGCAAAACACGTCGTGGCTGAAGCCGGGAAGTATACAAATTCACAATAAAAAACAAACTATACGCAGGTTGCACAGTATTGATTGAGCTCCGGTTGGCCGCAATATGGAAGATTTGTTGAGAATAACGGTTGAGCAGATATCTCGAGTGGCCATTATAGATATCTTCAGCCCCCGCGATCGAAAGAGAACACCCGCGCTCACCTACGTCTCACTCGACTTGCTCCGAGCTGCACTGTGCATGGGCCGTACATTTTACCGAGCTGTAATACTTGGGATCTCGAGAAATACTATTCTCTTTTGCTCGCTTCAAGCTATAAGTATAAAATACGAAAATGTGGATAAGTTATATTTTTCGAAGAAAGATTTTTGGCAAAGTAGATGTTCAATCTGTTTCGATACTATTATGGTGCAGTGCAGTAATTAAAGGACGGTGTAGATAAGTAGGTAAGTATTGATCTAATAAAAACATAACTGTTTATACTTGTAATCGATATTTCAAAAGTCAGATAACTTTTAGCTAAGGAATAAAAATGACGATTTGACAGCTGTCGTATAGAAAATAATGCCAGACAGCCTTATTAACTCTTCAGTAAAAAAATATCTGACTATTGATAAATCAGCTCAGTCGAATTGTTAACATTCTGTCGAAGTATTAACCCACGAATATTTTTAGCTTATAAAAGTACGAAGTGCATGCAGAGACAGAAGTCAAATATTTATTTCTAAAACAGACAGCTTATTTCAAACGAAATCCCAAACCTGCTGAAATATTTATCATACTATTTATAACGGCCAAGCACTACTTGCCAAGGGGCCAAACTGAACTTTATATTTGTGAAATTCATATTTCTACTGCATTTGGATCTTTTAATAGTGTTAGGTCTTTTGTTCAGTATGTATCCGCTTTACTTTCCGTCTGACTGATTCGATTACTAGATTATCAAAATAATTACTGTAATTTTCCTACTAATCCATGCAAAATAAGAATTACAATACTCCTGGAAACCTTATCATTTTTCTGGCTCCCGTTCCCGTATGTTTGGTTTATTTTTTCTGAAATAAATCCGATGTTCTTCTGTCCCTTTTTGGTAGAATAGCAGCTATGATACGTGACCAAATAGGCATATTAAAAATATTTGAAAATACTTACTATTTTTAACCGACTGCCGAAAAAGGAGGATTTATGTTCGAGTATAACTTGCTTGCTTGTAATACTTTATACCTATACGTAGTATAGTAGTGCTGGGTGCATCGTTCTCACGTTTAAGAATTTATGTATGTATGTAAATGTTGTAAAACACCTTTTTTTTAAAGAGTTAAGTATTGAGTTTCTTGTCCGTTCTTCTCCATAGCAAGTTACTTTTCCGAATGGACGGTAGAATCAATTTTTATTAACTTTAATTTTATATTTTTAACGTTAAAAAGTGCCGCTTAGTGGCCTAGTTGAAATAAAGAATTTTTGGCTTTGTCTTTGTCTTAACGTTCTCCAGAAGACGAATTTTTAAATAAATGAAGCAATGGAGCAGTATTTTCCTTGAAAGACTTTCAGATTATTTCAGAAAGTTGCTATTGGCGCTAATAAATTGTGAAATCAGAATCTATAATTAACATACCCTACGATAGTGCCCAATATTTGTTTTTATCGTAAGGTTAATGTGTAGTAGCTTCTCCTGCTTAATTAATAAAGATTCGAAGTTTTCCAGTATAATAATTTAAGTACAATGTGCCAATACCATACACTGCATAGTCTGCCTATGTCAGAAGGTACTAAATTGTATGTAAATCCGTTTTGCCATTTACGGCGTGACTGAATATTGTGGCAACTGTTTGCTACACAGCAAGTGGAGACAAAAGACTTGATAGACTATTGATTTCCAAAATTTGGGCAGCAAAAAATATCATTATCATTCTGCTCCTATCCAATTTTTTTGGGCTCGCAAAAAATATCAGCATGTTTTCTTCTTCCATACATCTCTTTTTGTCGTAATCTTAAAAGTCATGTTTTATGTAGCCATCAAATTTATACCGATTTAAAAATAAGGAGGCAATCAATTAGATACGTATATAAGTTGGAATTGGACAATATTGACATATGTTACTCTATATGGGCAATGGGCAAAAATGTATGCCAATTTCATAAGTGTATGTTTGTTTGTTTGTATGTATGTATGATTTTCTACGCATTTCTCCAAACTTACTTATCGGATCGTAATCATTTTTTTTATTAGATTAAGTATCTCTCAACTTAGGGAACAAAGTAAGTTTCATAAAATCAGTTCAGCAGTTTTCAGGTTATGGAATATTCAACCGAACTCCTTAGCGACAAACAGCACGTAAATTAAGTTATTATGGGTATTTTGTCAATTCTTGCGTCTCGTACCTTACGATGGAACTTGCTCACTTTTCAGTGATAGTGTACTATAAAGTGAATAAGAAATAAAAACATTTACAAAAATGTTTTATATTGTATCTTACTCATTAGTATTCTTCTATTTCTAAGTGATTGTTGATGTTGTGTTGTGTTGAGTAAATAATATATTTCTTTCATGTTCCTCTTCTCTTATAAACATCCACGTTCATACTCAAATCTTCCCTCACAGCATGCGCCTCATTCATCTTAAATATAGATTTGGTAAAAGACTTTAATTTTTGAATGAATTGCACGGAATCGAAAAACCTTTACATAAGAATAATATTCGTAAAAAACACTCTTTGGATTTCTTAAAATATTCGTTTCCATTTCAAGCCAGAACCAAAGAATACAGTATATAAAGTAAGAAGCTGAAGAAGGGAGATAATTCAAGCAGACTGCCACCATTTCAATAACGTTGACTCGCCGCCGACCAACACTAAAAGTCTCTTTGAATAACGAAGGGGAACCTTTATGCGAAGGGGGTATGAAAGGAAAACCATTTTTTTAAATGATGGGCTGGTCTATCTTGAATATGCAGGGTTTGTCGCATCATTCAACATCATTAGACTGAGAAATAAGAGCGGGGTTGGATATGAGCTAACATGTTTACGATATAGGCGCCCGGATCGAAAATGATTCTGAACCTGTTACCGCGGATGTTGTAAATCTTAGCCGGTAGACAAAGGAGTGTTATCGTTAGGTTTTGTTATTCTAGACTGAAAAATTTCTTTTGTTGGGTATACTGAAATTGATAACCTATCTGTACCAATATTTATCATGGACACGTCTTTGGAACGTACCAATCACATAGCAAAAGTTTCCTGTGTTTGTAATTTTACCGGCACTCATATTCCACAAACCGGAACGCAGCAATGCTCTCAGCGGCAGAAATAGGAAGGTATGCATATATTTGCCTCGACGAACCCCTTTTCCACAACTACTTAAATTAAGTAATCCATTCACTTTCAACCGTGAAAAAGCAAGTTTATTAGTAACGATCGAAAATATAATATGTAAACCGTCAACGATTCGCTGCTATTAATGGCTGCAGTGAATGAAGCGCTCGGTATCATCGAGTGTGCATCACCATACAGTTTAATTGCACCTTCTTCATTCAAAGTAATGGCAGAAACACTTCAAATAAAGTAGCGAGCAATAAAATCAAGTGGGCCGAGTTGGCCGCTGGTCGGATATCTGACACGGAACTAATTCCCAATATATTTTAATCCAGCAAAATACAAAGGAGCCCAATTTGCATAAACCTCGACTGTTTGTTTCATGCGAGGACTGTATCCGCTTTGCTGTGGACTATTTTGTACTCAATTTATCTGTTTGCAGAGCACAGCGTGATTGTAAATATTATACCTATGATTTTCATCGTGATTCCAATTTTGGTGTCCGGTATTCTGTTGCAATTTTACAACTCATTAGGTACACGTTACGTGATCGAACATCGAATTTGAAATGTTCATAATTGTGTATTATTGTCTCGCCTTTGTAATATAATTCAACCTGATTTTGATAATTTTGTTTGGTAATAAAATTGATAATTTATATCTAACATTAGCTACGGTCGTCACTTCAGGTTTGCTTTTGATAATTTATGAATGTTAGACAAGCAGCTACATTTCTTTATTTCATACTTTAATTCATAAACAATCACTTCATCAGATTCAAAAGGCTCGTACAATCTACAAGACCAAAATCTTCAACAATTTATAAGACTATGGAAATCAGAGGCCTTAGTGCGAGTTTTTACTCACGGTCAATCGCGTTAACGTAAACGTCAATTTGTATTGAAACTGGATAAGCGCCGTCTGGGGACGGTAAGGAGAAACCTCTTTTTTTGTATACATTTTGACATAGGAGATCGTTTACGTAACACGAGTGAGCGTGAGTCACGCGTGAGTAAAAACTCGCACTAAGGCCTCTGGACTCACGAGACGCAAATAGTGCGGTAAGTCAGTCCAAGTTACTGGTTTAACTTACACTATCAACCGAGGCGAGTGAATTACTTAACGTAACCGATGCTCTTAAGGCGATGGACGGGCAACTTACTGCCGCATGCCCTGCAGCTGCTATACTAACAACCCTTTAAAACTTATAGCTGGACGTGAAACTTATTTTAACTTACGAATCTCGAATTGAAGTAGTTTATCTTTTAGGGAAGATTCGAGGATGTTGGAAGTACACAGGTACTTAACTAGCTCCTAATAACTTTGGATAAAGTTAGTGTGGTGGCAACATTATAATAATATATGTCGCCGCGTAGGCGTGAATTTGCTATTTTATTATCCTAATTAATCATTTTAAGTGTCGGTGTTTTAAGTTGGGTTTTGAGTTCAGCGCCATCTATTGGCTCACTGTGGAATCAGTATTGATTCATAATTCGTATGCTAATTTCAATGTTTAATTAATACGAGATGTTTAAATAAAACAGGAACACTTATTGTAGGACTTTTGGATTTGTTCTCATTTTAACTATTGCACATTTGACTAAGTAAATGTGTTTGATTATGTTATTCAGATTAAGTTGTCAAACAATGGTGGATGTTATAATTTCTATGACCAATAACCAGATTTAATAATTTAATACGAGAACTAAACAAATTTGAGTAAATGATTAAATACTAAGAAGTCATAAGACTATTTTATACAGCTATGTAATAATGAGAAACTTTCTAATTAGTAAGATTGTTAGATCACCGGAAACTTGAATAGTTTTGTTATTAGATGACTGTTTCAATAATAAACTACAAACCACTTTGTATTTGTGAGTATTGAGGTTGTTTAATGTTAAAATAATTAACTGATCAGTATTTTAGTATTGTTTGCTAACTTTACTCAACTATCCAAGTAATTAGTGTCTAAAAAAAAACAATATAAAAGTCCCGCGGAGTCCCGCCCACTTAGAACGTGCATGGCGCGTACGGTGCACGGTGTGTGTAAAAATAATAACTGTAATACTGATGAATAAATGTAATTGAATAGATGTTTGAAAACCTAATAAACATGTAACGTTAATTGTCATAAAGTGATTGTGTAATCTATAAAAACATTTAGAAAGAGTATCCTGGAGTTTCTGGCTAGGTCTTCTCCAGCGACCGACGAAAGCTTTGTGACCTAGCAAGCCACACGATGTGGTTTTAGCTTCAAGTTCATTTGAAAACTCAAAGTGCCTGTAACTAAATCAAATAAACACTCTTGAGTTTCAATCCAGTGTTGTGTGTTATTGAAGTAACCCGCTCCAGTCAAGAATAAAGGAATTGCCTATAGACATTGGGGTTAATGATGGCGGTCCTCCTATGATTAATAGGTACTTCGACGTGACATCAGAATTGGGCTCAGCTCCCACTATCGCCTTCTGCCCATGCTATGAAAGCCATCCGAAGAATTTCGTACAACATCGCCAGCGCCTAGGGCATGGCAAAAGATTTTCCTATGATAATTTCCAAGAGTAAGCGATGCCCAGACATAGGCGAAAATAACTGGCATATTTTTACGTGAAAGATCTGGTGAGAAAAATCATGGCGGCCGCAAGTGCCAAAAACGGAAACGAAAATTGAAGATTATTGCAATAAAATATTTTTATTTTGTGACGACGCACAGAACTCTATTGAAACGACAGAAGAAGCTACTGACTAGTGGCATGGATGCTGTCCTACACCATTGTGACCAAAACTTTATACAGCACAGAATGACCGAAGCAGCTAAACGAACAACTTGATCTGTCCATTGATAGATTCCATCATGGTTGAGGGGAGTATTCTGTTTTTTTTTATTTATGTAACTTAACACTCTTAATTATTTTCATCATACAAGGCAAGGTCAGTGACCTTTTGTGGGACAATTTTAATCAATCTGCCTAGTCTTTTCCCAACCAAGTCCGGGACAGCTTCCATTCTAATTGGATTCAGCTGAGTACCAGTGTTTTACATGGAGCAACCAAAACCCAGTAACTGGGTAACACAATACCCCTTACTGACTGACTGGTCCCTGCTGTTGTGTGTGTGGCAATTTGTGGAATTAAAATGAATGAAACGGCTTAAATTACTCCATAAAATAAGACAGCTGACTAGGAACTCAATGTTATTGTTTAAATATGGTTCTTTTGTCTTAAGAATTGCAATGGCTCAGTTATTTGAGAAAATTTATTTTATTTGAGGAGTATGTAAGTAGCGTAGCAAGTGGCAATCTGTGGTTGCTGCCTATCCCCATGGGGACAAGGTGTGAGTGTATGAATGTTAAACAATTCTTAGTACCTAAAAGATGTGGTTACCTATAATTGAGTGTGCATTACAGGATAACGATGATGTGTACCAATTTTTGTATTTTGTGTAAGTTTTATGGTTTTGTAACACTCGTTGGTGATCCTTAATTAAATAAATAAATACCTACGTTGAGTTTTGTACCGGACAAAAAGTAACAACTTATTTTTATAGCATTCATTACATTTAGGTAGCTAAAACAAAAGTTTAGTAGGTAGATAAGTTAAGTAAGTTACAAATGTATGTGCAACAGAAGTAGTAAACATTTGGCAGAAAGTGCCATGATATATTCATGTTGACGCACTAATTGGCATTTTTGCAATTTATTGTTTTTACCCGACTACCAAACGGGGTTTATTATTGAATAATGTGGAGCCCGTTGCATGTCATATTTTTTTAAAGTAAAGTAAGATAAGAAAATGTATTAACACATTCCTTAAACATGAAAAGCACAACAAATAAAAATAAAATTATAGTGTGCTCAAGAAAATACTTACGATTTGCATTTAAGTAGCTCTAGACCCCACACTAGAATACCCTGTGTCATGATCTAGTTTTCTTGTCTTTAATGTCATAGTTTACATGCACTTAGGGGTGAGAATAATTGTTTGATTACAAGACTAAACAATATTTAAAATATTATCTAGAGGTTTTTGTAGAGTGTAGTATGCATCTAATATAAATGTATTTGTATGAATGGGTGAAAGGGTTGTGATACACCTGGTTGAGTCATTACGGACTTTATAATCAGGGTAAGTATCAGCAGAGCTTCAGTTCATGCATAATCATAATATAATAATAAATAGTCATAAGCTGATAGCCACCTGGTAACTTTTAATTTACAAGTACGCTTAGTATGTGTGAGTAACCTATTATGTATGGACTTTGTGATTTTTGATAAATTAATGGTCATGTGTATGTAAGACATATTTGAGTGAATCTAATGTGATTACTGTGTTCCATCTTATCTGTCTACATGATCTGGTAGATTTGTTTTGGCTATGGGGTTCTTGACAGTGATAGCGCTATAAGTTAAATCTAATTAAAAATTGTCTGACCCTACATTCTTGGTACAGACTGTCAGTTGGATACTGATAGGGCCTTTTATAAGCTCTAAGATTTATGCTTGTTCAAGTTAAGTTTGTTATAATAAAGTTTATTTAATCATTCAATATTTGAGAACCTTCCGAATGAATTTAATCTCACAATGGGTTTAGTTGAATTTTACTTGTTATGGTACATGGGTGTAAATAGATTAGTAATTTCTGACAGATTTCAAAGCTTGTTATTGGGTGCACTTGCACAGAATAAAAACAATCAAAATACAGGTTTGTTTTTTGATAATTTGTCACTTTTAGCATTCAATAACTTTCTTTTCTTTTTGCAACTTTTTACCTAGCTTGTATTCAAACTTATTCACACATAAATGTTTTGTAATGTAATAGGTTTGTAATAGGTGTGTAAATAGGTTGTTGTGTGTGTGGTATGCAAACATGCATAATTAAAAGTAGTTTTCAACATGTTTTAACATTAATCTTTAGCTAATGCAAACACCGTCATAAGTAGTGCAGCAATCTTCATAGTTATTCATTTCAGTGTCATCAGATTCTAGTTAACTTTGAATTACTCACTTACTATTTCAAAACAATAAAATTATTTATTTGTTATCAGTACTAACTCCTACTTATTTAAATATTAATAGGATCAATTTTTCTTTTGTTATTATTTATCTGTATACCTTCTCACATTCCAGATTCCTGGTAATTGTCATATCAAAAATCAAAATGGTTACCTACATAGTCAAGTATTATCAAGGATGTGTAAACAAAACTAAAAATACCTGGTTTGCAAGTGACCGTGTCGCCGGGTCAGGACCTTAGAAGCTACCAACATACATACATGCCACCAAATAGAGGTCAGCTGAAAAATGACTTCCAGCCCAACATAACTAAAGTAAAAGGTGAGAAGTTTTCAAACTGTCTTCTACTCACCTCGCTAACTGATACGGTGTTGTTGTATCAGAAAACTCAACACAATAGCCATGTCGAATAACTACATGACGCTTGTGCATGATACTACCATGCAACAAAGTACTTTTAAATTATTATTCCTGGGTTCAATTCCTAGGTTGGGCAAAATTTGTTTATGGGGTTTTTCCAATAGGGATTTCTCTGTAGCAGCCCAGAGTTTTGAAATGTGTGAACCCCCATGCTTCAAAGAGCATGTTGAGCCATTGGCCTTGTGCACCATAGTATCTCCCTATGCAGATGGCTCAACAGTCAGGAGGACTACTGTTATCATTATATTTTTGTAACTCGTTACAGTTTATGCTATTCTATTCAGATATTTAGTCAATTATAAAAATGAATAATAAAACAAGCTCTAATTATTGAGATGTCCAATAACCTATAGCTCTGGAGGCACTTAATAACATAATAGGTTATATCAACACCAAACTATCAGCATCCATGGAGATGAATTTGATGTAATAATGAGAACACAATAAACTATCTTATTATGCTGTGGAAGCAACTAAGATTGATAACACAACAAACTATCCTATGTTTCGATCGAAAATATAATATGTAAACCGTCAACGATACGCTGCTATTAATGGCTGCAGTGAATGAAGCGCTCGGTATCATCGAGTGTGCATCACCATACAGTTTAATTGTACTTTCTTCATTCAAAGTAATGGCGGAAACACTTCAAATAAAGTAGCGAGCAATAAAATCAAGTGGGCCGAGTTGGCCGCTGGTCGGATATCTGACACGGAACTAATTCCCACTATATTTTAATCCAGCAAAATACAAAGGAGCCCAATTTGCATAAACCTCGACTGTTTGTTTCATGCGAGGACTGTATCCGCTTTGCTGTGGACTATTTTGTACTCAATTTATCTGTTTGCAGAGCACAGCGTGATTGTAAATATTATACCTATGATTTTCATCGTGATTCCAGTTTTGGTGTCCGGTATTCTGTTGCAATTTTACAACTCATTAGGTACACGTTACGTGATCGAACACCGAATTTGAAATGTTCATAATTGTGTGTTATTGTCTCACTTTTTTAATATAATTCAACTCGATTTTGATAATTTTGTTTGGTAATGAAATTGATAGTTTATATCTAACATTAGCTACGGTCTTCACTTCAGGTTTGCTTTTGTTAATTTATTAAAGTTAGACACGTAGCTACATTTTCTTTATTACATACTTTATTTTATAAACAATCACTTCATCAGATTCAAAAAGCTCGTACAATCTATAAGACTAAAATCTTCAACAATTTAGAAGACTATGGAAATCAGGACTCACGAGACGCAAATAGTGCGGTAAGTCAGTCCAAGTTACTGGTGTAACTTACACTATCAACCGAGGCGAGTGAATTACTTAACGTAACCGATGCTCTTAAGGCGATGGACGGGCAACTTACTGCCGAATGCCCTGCAGTTGCAGCAACTAACAACCCTTTAAAACTTATAGCTGGACGTGGAACTTATTTTAACTTACGAATCTCGAATTGGTTATCGAAGTAGTTTATCTTTTAGGGAAGATTCGAGAATGTTGGAAGTACACATTTACTTAACTAGCTCCTAATGAATTTGGATAGAGTAAAAGCTGGACCCTGTCACGCTCAAATTAGTGTGGTGGCAACATTATACATATATTGCCTCATGACTTTTGAAGAAACTTATACTCAGCAACCTGAAACGGAATTAAATAATGACGTGCGAGGAAGAGTTCTATCGTTCGAGTAGGATAAAAACTTATCCGAAGATGCTCATCTTATAAAGAAGAATTATGACATTATATTAAGATTTTTTACTATCCTAAAGCAACTATATATAAACTCACTCATAAGTCATAAGTCATTTATTCATTTGTTTAACATAGGTACAATAATAATGGTATATACAGGTAATAAAGAGTGCGCTATGTTATGCCAGAGGGCATACAAATGTTTGCAAGTATTTAAAAAAGAAATTAAATAAAATCAAGCCAGGTAAATCAAAATAATGAAATAAAATAAGCCTGAAGAGTTAAACAACAATTATAAAGAATTGCATAATCCAAATTAATAGAAATAAATGTCAATATAAATATCAATAGAAATCAATGTCAATAAAAAGAGAAACAAATAATAATAGGAACAATAATTTAACAAAAACAAAATGTCAAAAACAGGGGGGTGACCACAAGCTCTTAGAGTAAGGTTATTTTGAGTGTGTGTAAGGGACAGATGTATATGACGTGTATACATCTGTCACTTACTCGATCTCAAAATAACCTTACTATAAGAGCTTGTGGTTACCCCCCTGTACATGTCAAGACACAGACTGAAAACAAATAATAAGGCTATGACAATATAGGCAAAACATTACAAATGTCAATATTCAATACTAATGTTAATATACAAATCCAATGTCAATATACAATACTGATGTCAATATACAATACTGATGTCAATATACAATACTAATGTCAATATAGGTAAAAATTACAAATGTCAATATCCAATACTAATGTTAACTCGCCAACACTTAACGCGCTATTAAAAGAGTTTCCGCACGTGAGGAATCCCGGGGCGTTTGTGAATATTCATAATTCTGTTCAGCAAACTTGGCGAAACTTGCACACCAAACTTTTAGGTAGCTATATACTTGTTCTTTTCTGCTATCACTCATGGACGACTAAAATAACCGCAACTAGAATATATAAGCGTAGAGTTTCGTCAACTTCAAAACTTATGTTTATTTTCTTTCAATCAAATTGATATTCAGAGCTGAATCATAAATAATGGAATGAGAAACTTTTCTCGTTCCGTTAGTGAAATTTCTTGAGTTTCAAATAAAGCAAGATTAGAGCCCGACACGTGCAGTACACGGACGTACGTCGTACGTTCCTCGGGAGGTAGTCGTATGAAACCTGAGCGAAATATTTCTCGTCATACGAACTTGCAATACCGTACGAACAGTCAGCGCACATCGATAATTGGAAATCGCATACGCCGTGTTCGTCTCCGATATTATTTCAATTTCAACTCCAAATTGTTTCGAAAAATCTTTTATAATAAAACCAGTATGTTGCGTTCCGAAAGATGACCGTAATATTTGTTAGATTATTATGATCACAAAGAAAGACTAATTTTATATAAAGGAAAATCGAAGCTGGAAATTAAAGATCACGTTTTGGGTCGAAGTTTGTGGCTTAAGAAACTTTAAATCTCGAAGTCGAGCAACTAGCGGAAAACGTTTAAAAGAGCGAGAGGATGTGAGCGTTTACGACATTTATTGAAAGTATTCCGTTGCTCATTTCTGGAATTAAATTCCTATTTCATATTCGACGTGAATGAAAAGTGTTAGAGCGTTTTGTCCGTTAATAATCGTTTTAGAACGATCACCTAAACTGGTGGGTACCTCGTAAATCCTAATAAATTGTCTAGATGTGGTAACGAGTTCAGTGCGGTGCAGTCTCGGTGGATACGTATTTTATTAGATTTACTGAAACGTTTCTTTGCACCAAATCATTATTTATTACCGTTTAGTCCGTCTCGCTATATAGTATGCTGTAAAAAAAAATATATGACCCTGTTCCAGTCGGAGGCGGCGGACTTGGCGTCACGGTCCGTTTTATAAACAGAAGCAACTTGTATAAGATGTCCCGACCTCTTATCAGCTCAACTGTCCATATTTCCGAATCGGATTAAAACAATAGTAATTTCTATTGTGTCTGGAAATTTACACTTTGAGGGTTATTTTATTGTTTGCATAAAAAGCTTTTCGCAAACGTCTAATTTGACTCACAAAATATTACGTTAGATTAAATTGGCGTTTTCCATCAAAATAATTTTATCAATATTAATCGGTATCTAAACAGGGAAATAGCAAATAGAATCGTTTAACAAGCTACGCCTAACAGGCGTTACGTTTGTGTTAATATTTAATGAATTGAACAAATTGGGGAGTCAAATATCGCTGAAATGAGCAAATAATAATTTTAAATAGCTATTTTCCAGTAAACTAACAAAATAAACCACAAATTGATCACTACACAATTTTGTGAAATATAAATTGAATGCGTTAAAACTAACAAATGTTAACAAGTTTATTGGGTGTAAATTGAAAATGTATTATAAACAGAGTCAGTAAGCTAATGCTGTGTGTCGTTGTGAAGTTACCGATGCAGTCAACTCTATGAATGAGGTTGTTGTGAAACTCGCGCGATGAACTACTAACCTATCAATCGCAATCAATACGGTCACCCATCATGGCAAGCTACAATATTTGCTCATAAATGTCTGCAAAAAATTTAGTCTAGATAGAAAAGTTTTACGCTAAAGCTGTGGCAGATTGACATTATCTTTCTAGGTTTTTGCGGCAAGAAAACGTAACACGTTTTTATCTAAATAAAATCTTGGATTTTGATCCAAATTAAGCAAGAACCTATCTTGGTACTTAGACATTTTATGAGAAAATTATTTTCTAATCAGTATCCTATTCCATGTTACTTGGGGTCGGTGCAACACGTTTTCTTCTTACATACCGTCCTGTCCCCCGTCACGCTATCACTGACTCCCTTTTCTTTCATATAACTCCTCGCACAGTCCGTCTATCTATTCCTTGCCCGTTCCCCTCCTCTCCATCCATCCACATTTATATTCAAAACTCTTTTGGTAACATGCTTTATTTATTTTATAATCTGTATAAAAAGAAAATTTAAATCTCCATGTAGAAATCAACCTTCGCACGCTAACATTTCGGTCCAAACCAAAGATTTCCCTCAAATTTAAGGCCGTACGTTTGTCAGTCACCATCGAGTGATTGCGGCAATTATTCAAGAGTAATTCCTTCCACCCCGCAAGCCTGACTCGGTACAGGTTCACATTTAACATTTACCGGCTCCTTTAGGCCTTACGTAGACGAACGCTTTAAATCGCTCCCTGATTTGTATCTGTCAACTGTTCTAGTGTCTATATTATAGTCGTCGAGTCGGTGTCCAATTTATCGTAGACGTATGTGACGATGGTATTGGATTTTTGTGGAACGTTCGCATCAAAGTCTATTGGGAAATATATGCTCTATTTTTAAAAGCAGAGTTCAAAAAAGGAAGAGTCTCTCTCTATTTCAGCAACGGTGTTTGTATTGAAGTAGGTGATCTATGCGTCCCATTAGAATCTACTGTATTCTATACTGTATTCAGTGTTATTTCTCGAAACCTTTTCAAACAATTTCCATGATGCATGAGCTAGGAACAGTAAATCGTGACTAGAAACTGTAGGACAAAGAAACGAAATTGAATTGAAAGTTTCGTATTACTGTTTTACTACTGGAAAGTCATGTAATGGAAACTTAATGATATTATTATATATTGCGAAGTAAGAAACTAGCAATGCTGAAGTACCAGTTTTTAATTTGGTTACCTGTTAGGTATTTAACTCTAAGAACAAAGAGCTTAAACTCAAAAGGTCCTAGTAAAGTGCCTAAAATTAAACTGTTGATCTCAATATTTTATATTTTTTAATGAGTTTGTAACAATGAAATTACCACAAAAAAATGTGCTGTTTTTATAAGTATGTAACATCGGGTCTATGCAGAGTATTAACCATCAGAAATGTGCTCATAAAAACTAGACTAAAAGCGTCAATAACTAAAAATGAAAAGAAAACCAAACAAGACCACACAAATGCCAAAACATATAAAAAAAAACTAACTTTACTTAACACTTTATATGGCTGATACCTACGTCGTAAAACTTCTTGAACAAAAGTCAAAATTTTTCCAGTGAAGCAAGCACTTTTTGTCAATGAATAAAAACTGTAATTCAAGTAGCAGTAGCATTAAAATACAAGAAGTTATGCGTTAGGTATAATTAAGTCCAGCGTTGTGGGACTCGTTGTAAATTATCGCAGCAATTGCATTTATCAAAATTGCACCTCCGACCGCTAACAAGATTTAGAGGGAACGTGGACGGTGTAACACGTCTACCTATAGTATAATTAGTATCGCTACCTCGCGGCGTCTCATTTATCGTTCTCCACGGGGAGGTAGGTCAGCCAGCAGTAAATCTACCAACCTGAGCGCTCTTGTCTTTGTAAACTTGAAAATCTAATTACATTTACAGCTCCACTTAAGTTCGCCTTGCCCGTTGAATTTGCATTTCTTGATTTTTGTCCTCGAGCTCTGATAAGATTTTGTTTCGTTGGAGTTCATCTACATTACTCTTTTTTAAGTAAAATTTTTAATTAGGAACATTGGAGGCCTTACCTGGTTCGAGAGTGTCGCAGGCGTGTTTTAAGGGCGGTGCGTGGAGCAGAATGTTTGCGAAACCGCCGGTTTATATGCTCGAACAGGCCCAATAAAGAGCGTCTCAATGTTGTAAAGGCGTTCCAAATGCTTATTTGCATTCAAGAAGGCTCCCAGAACGGGCAAGCAAGTGTACGGGAACGGCTCTGAAACGTCGGAGCCCGGTTCAGCGCTAGACGGAGAGCTCCCCAGGTAGTGATTAGACGATGCTAATACCATTTACTTTCCAACTTTCCTGACTCACCGACCGTTACGTGAACATTCGCTATTTATTTTAGGCTACTTTAAAATCATCTTAAAGGGCCGCTTTAATTCTTTTCTGGACTATTAAATGCCGGTAATCGTAATATTATTCTTATTTAAGCGAGTTTCGAAAAAAATTAAAAGAATTATCTCTCTATTATGTAACAAAAACAAACGCAGAACTATGTGACTGAAATACGCCAACTAACATTATACACCCGAAGTTAGTTATAAATGACTACATTATGAATTGTTGGACAGATTTATCACCGCACTAACAAGTGAACTTCTAGCGTCACTATTTGTCAAATTAATTTTATGAAATAGACGTCGTTATTCCAAATTGTAGAGTTGTCAAAGGAAAACTGAGCGTAGCGGTCTTCTCATTACCGTATATAGCAAAATTTCCTCTGGAAACTGTTATTCCGCAAAGTTGGGGCGGAAAAAATTAAGTTAAAATTTGATGTCCGAACCGTAGCGAGAAGAGCCTCGCAGCTTCGGCGGAGTCACCGGAGCTTGGTCCACATTAAAACTGCAACCATAAAACTTTGCAGGGCGAGTCGTGCCGTGGTCCCATGGTCGTGGTCGAGCGCGGTGAAACTTGCACTGCATTACGACAAGTAAACCTGCAGTTAAGTGTTTACTTCGCACGTTCCAAGGCATTGTGCTGGCAACTTGGACCATAAAAAAGGCCTGACTGCTGCAGCCGCGTCTAACTTCACTATATGATGTATGAGCCTTATCTTTTGATTAGCTTTGTTCAACACCTAACTCCAGTGTGCAGGTTCTTCAGAGTTTTAAACGTTACGTTTCGTAGTAATAAATTAAAATACTATTGCGAGCGAGTTACTAATTTTCTTTGTTTATTTTGGCATAATTTATTTGGTACACATTGTCCTTTACTGGTAAACAGAATCGAACTCCACTTTGATACTCATGTGTACCTCATCGATCATTTTGTTCATCGATATTAATTAATTTACTTAATCTGGTTTGAAAAGTTTTTGACTCGATTATTGCTATTTATTTGCTTCAAATAATATTATAGAGCGTGTTTGCTCGAGTAGTGTGCATAATCGGTTAATTAGCCGATTTGGTCGCTCTCAAAACACGATTCACGAGATCCTAATCCACTAAATAAACAGAACACGATTCGAGCGGGAGTTACTTCCTATTAAGCATTATGATGCAAACAATTTGTGTTTATCGTTACAATATCGCGAGTCCCGACCTATACAATATTAAATAACATGATAAGCTTTATTGACGTTTGTATCCTAATTATTATTGTCCTATTATAAGAATCAAGCGCTCTGAACAAAAATACATTCAAAAGTCAGAACAAAAAAGCCCACAATTGTTACTGTCCTTATAATTATTTTAGCTATTATTATAAAACTTTGCAATCATAAATGAATGTAACGAAAAATTATATGAAAACACGAAATCGGCAAGTTTTCTCCGGGCCAGTCTGATCATCGCTTAGTTGGCTTGGCACTGATTGCAGCAATTATTCACCTCGCCGCCTCCCCTTTGCCGCCGGAGCACCTCCGTCATTCCTCTAACGGCTCCACTTAATCCAGGTGCCGTCGTAAACAACACCTTCCACCCAATAACAACTAATAAAAAACTGTAACAACTTTTAAAAAATACTATTAACAACAACACCAAATATTTTTATCTCATCAACAAAATGGTTTTTGTCCGTGTACGTGCAAACAGAAAACAAATAGCTACCAATACATAAAGTGTAGTAGCGATTCCCGACAAAGTGAACAATGTAACAAGGAAAAGTTTGTGAAGTCGGAAACAAAGCAGGCCACCTCCATAGCAACGAATGTGCTTCTGGATATTATAACTTTCTTTTATGCGACCCATTAGAACATTATCTTAATTCCACTTGTTCAGTGCTCCAATGAGAAAGTACAAAAACTTATGGACGCTGGTTAAAGTCTCGCTCTACAAGCAACGTCTAGTCACTTTCCAGATTTGACTTAACAGACATTTATGTAATTGCATCGAACAAAGATTCGTTTTATAGTCCGTATATATAAAATAAATCTAATCGCAAAAATATCTGCACGAAACTAGCAATAAACTTCGGGATCCTGCCGTTTTGCCGAAAAGATTTTGACAAAATTTCATTACCCAAACAAATTTTAGCAACCTTTTTTTATACCATTGCAATATGTCGAATGATTTTAGGACGCATATTTTTATTTGGTCAAATTTTTACTTGGCAAAATATTACCAAGTATAATGTCATTATGGCATTTGGTCTTTAATCAAATGATTTATTACAGCAAACAATCTTCAGACAATAAACGTTTGGTGAAATGATTTGTTAAGACAAAAAATATTAAGGCAAAAAAAAATAAGAAGTTTTGGGAATTATTTAATTTAAAAATTATTTTAATATAATCATTTGTTTAATGCAAAATATTTTTACATTACAATTTAAAAAAAATTGCAAAGGACGTTAGCAATTTTATTTCGGAGTATTTAGTCTTGTGTTGCAGAATTCGATTAATTATTTCAATTTGTCTGAAACAAGTCAAATTTATGGTTACTTGGTATTAGTTTATTTAAGGAAGTAGTTAGAGTAGGTTAATTATTAAAAAATGGTTAGGTTAGGTTAGGTTAAAACTGTGACCTCCTACGCACGAGCCGAGCGAGCGAAGCGAGCGGTGCCGCGGCAGCGGCCGGCGAGTGGCAGAAACGACTTGCATTAATAGAAAAAAAAGAGATTGTTTTTAGTAGGTTACCCGGAACTGAACTATTTAGATTAGGATAATAACTTATTTAAAAAAAAATGTTGAACGACTACATTAAATTACATATCTTTTTTTGCAATTCTCCTCTCGCAGATATGCTGGAAGAGATTTCGATAGAAATAAGCATACCTTTGTACCTATTTTCTGTTCCTTCTTCTTGTCTATTTACTGTGTGTGTGTATATTAATGGTTAAATAAATAATAAATAAATAAATAAAAATAAAAAATATATATAAAAAAAGGAAAGTAAAAAAGTATAAATATTTGGCTTATTTGATTTTGCGTTAAAACTGTTATTCCAACTGAAATATTTGACTAAATAAAAAATGTTAAAAGTTCTAGTTGGTAAACAAGTTATAGTTTAAACGTTCATTTCCCAAACATTAGGTTTGCGTTACAATTGTTTGTGAATAGATTTATTGCTAAGTAATAATTTGGCTACTGAAATTATGCGAAAATTTTTTTGGGAAGTGAAAATTTGTCAAATTCCTTTCGGTCAAACAAGGGAGACCCATAAACTTCATAAACAACGAAAAACTTTAAATACAAAAATATTGGTATTCAGTTCAAAACTGAAACACAGCAAAACACGTCGTGACTGAAGCCGGGAGGTAAACGAATTCACAATAGAAAACAAACTATACGCAGGTTGCACAGTATTGATTGAGCTCCGGTTGGCCGCAATATGGAAGATTTGTTGAGAATAACGGTTGAGCAGATAGCTCGAGTGGCCATTATAGATATCTTGAGCCCCCGCGATCGAAAGAGAACACCCGCGCTCACCTACGTCTCACTCGACTTGCTCCGAGCTGCACTGTGCATGGGCCGTACATTTTACCGAGCCGTAATACTTGGGATCTCGAGAAATACTATTCTCTTTTGCTCGCTTCAAGCTATAAGTATAAAATACGAAAATGTGGATAAGTTATATTTTTCGTAGAAAGATTTTTGGCAAAGTAGATGTTCAATCTGTTTCGATACTATTATGGTGCAGTGCAGTAATTAAAGGACGGTGTAGATATGTAGGTAAGTATTGATCAAATAAAAACATAACTGTTTATACTTGTAATCGATATTTCAAAAGTCAGATAACTTTTACACAAGGAATAAAAATGACGATTTGACAGCTGTCGTATATAAAATAATGCTAGACAGCCTTATTAACTCTTCAGTAAAAAAATATCTGACTATTGAAAAATCAGCCCAGTCGAATTGTTAACATTCTGTCGAAGTATTAACCCACGAATATTTTTAGCTTATAAAAGTACGAAGTGCATGAAGAGACAGAAGTCAAATATTTATTTCTAAAACAGACAGCTTATTTCAAACGAAATCCCAAACCTGCTGAAATATTTATCATACTATTTATAACGGCCAAGCACTACTTGCCATGGGGCCAAACTGAACTTTATATTTGTGAAATTCATATTTCTACTGCATTTGGATCTTTTAATAGTGTTAGGTCTTTTGTTCATTATGTATCAGCTTTACTTTCCGTCTGACTGATTCGAATTCTAGATTATCAAAATAATTACTGTAATTTTCCTACTAATCCTTGGAAAATAAGAATTATAATACTCCTGGAAACCTTATCATTTTTCTGGCTCCCGTTCCCGTATGTTTGGTTTATTTTTTCTGAAATAAATCCGATGTTCTTCTGTCTCTTTTTTGTCGAATTTCAGCCGTGATAAGTTACCAAATAGGCATATTAAAAATATTTGAAAATACTTACTAATTTTTAACCGACTTTCCATAACGGAGGATTTATGTTCGGGTATAACACCGTCATATATAAACGGAATTATTTTTTGTTCGAAAGAAGTTTATTCCGAAATGGTTCCATTTAAATTTAGTAAAGATCTGATGAAGAACTTCGGAGATATACAACAGAACTATTCAACAAATGACGGCAAAACTCTCGGGTTTGCTGCAATCGCATGTCTGTTCATAACATAACATACCATAACGCCAGTATACTCTAAACGGGTATGCAGATGTGGTCTCATTATACCTGCATTAAGTTTACCCTACCTCACGTTAGGCAGGTGAAAACTGACGTGCTGATAAAGGGCGAAGAATTGAATCCTGAAAATAGCACAGTATTCTTAGGTTTAACTTTGGAAGCTTCAGTGGGGCCCACATATAGATAAATTGTCAAAGAAGCTAAGCTCCGCAGCATATGCTGTTAGAAAAATTCGTAATTTAACGGACATAGAGACAGCCCGTTTAGTATACTTTAGCTATTTTCATAGTGTAATGTCGTACGGTATTCTGTTGTGGGGAAATGCCGCCGACATCCAGACTATCTTTGTTTTGCAGAAAAGAGCTGTTCGATCAATTTATAAATTAAGCCCGAGACACTCTCTCAGAGAGAAATTTAAGGAGATTAATGTAATGACTGTGCTTTCTCAGTATATTTATGAAAATCTTTTATATGCCCATAAAAATATAAAATTGTTTAAAAAATACAGTGATATCCATAATATAAATACTAGGAACAAACAAAAATTTGTAATACCTACAACAAGGCTCAAGAAAATAGGTGGCTCGTTTAGATGTCAATGTGTGCGCTTTTATAATATGCTTCCAAGCCACGTACAAAATCTAAGTCTTAATAAATTTAAATCATTAATTAAACGTAAGTTGTGCCAAAAAGCGTTTTATAGCATTAAAGATTACGTTGAGGATAAAACGGCTTGGGAGTGAGCTGCTCCAATTAAATTAATTTAGTTTTTTTTTTGTTTAAATATTTTGCACCATGAATTTTGTTATTTTTTTTTTTTTTTTTTTTTTATTTGTTTTCTTGCAATGACAAGAATATTTACTTTTTAAAGTATTATATTATTTTATTTTAATTATTGTGAATGTGAAGACTATGTGGATCATTATTTTGTTTTTTAATTTATCTTAGTTTTTAATCATGGTCTGGCAGTTTCAGTAGTTTATGCGGCCTACCCGAATGTCCTTTCTTTGGTATTGTTCGTCGAATCGTTGAGCTCCTTAAATTCTGAGTAGAGCTGCTCGGTTATTGACAAATGCGTGCACTGACTGGACAGGTCCACTCAATCTGGCTGGTTCTTTCCTCAAAAGACCATTTCAGACATCAGTCTTCATGGTCTTCACATGATCGAACCAAGATTTTGTCAGGACTTTAAAAGAGACTGTGACCTCTGAGTTTGTTTAGGCCTTTCTTCTCAGAGTAGTCAGATAGGAAACGCCGACCTCATCTAGTTTTAAAAAAAAATATGTTAGACATGTAAAAGCGTTTGTACAAACCAACTTACAGAAATAAAATCATTTATCATTATCATTTACCTGTTATGTTAAAGTTACATGTTATTCGGGTAATCTATTCTGGCCTCACTATGGGCATTATAGGTACTTTATTTTGTGGAGGGGCCGAGAAATAACTATAGGTAGTTTAATATAGAACTTGTCCATTATGTACCACTAAAAAGTGAAAATAAAAAGTTTTTTTGTAGATATTTAAATTATTAGAAAGAAATAAAGAAAGAAAAATGTGTTTATTGGCGTTAAAAACATAAACACCTTAAAATTATACAAAATAAATAATTAAATCTATTAATGCCAAAAGGGCCTCAGCTCAGTATAATGCCAAATGGTAATACAGGGTATAACACCTGACGCTGATTTTCAGCTGCAGCCCACGAGTGCCATACGTTCGAAAACACCAACACACATTTATAATATACATATTTTTATTTAAATTTAAACCAACTAAAATAAAATTTTGCGACTCCCAACTTAAAAAATTAAGTTATA
Organism: Orthosia gothica; assembly: GCA_949775005.1. Taxonomy (NCBI): domain Eukaryota; kingdom Metazoa; phylum Arthropoda; class Insecta; order Lepidoptera; family Noctuidae; genus Orthosia; species Orthosia gothica. The sequence goes on from OX459037.1 coordinate 22,756,499, forward strand.
TGCGACCATTAACAAAATAGAACAAATAAAGTAAGTATTGTATTACGTCAATATAGCGGGATAGGTCGCTGAACTAAAAAAAACAATAATAAAAGCCAAAATGATATAGTCGATCAATGTAAAAAAATTGATGAAATTTTTAAATTAAAGTATAAACAATAATAAAAAGTAACAATCATAAAAAGTATACAATTGGTAAAAAATTTAAGATTTATACAATTTAGAAACCCAAGATTTCTGCAAAAGATCTCACTGTGTAATAAAAAGCCTACAACGACCGTGCAAGCGAATAACAAGCATGAATGTAACATAATATGCGATCCGACGAATGATATCGATATTTATTAGAACTGCCTTTAACAGCGTCACATACGTGCTTCAGATACCCAGCACAAAGTACTGTGAAAACAAAAATCATATTGCATTATTCGAAGCATCACTAATAGGCGCAAAGGCTTAATTTGTTACGAATGCAAAATCATTAATTTATTCGCTTTATGCATTGAGTTACTTCAAGTTAATGTTTTTGAGTTGGCAAAAGTCCCGGAATAAAATGGATTATGCAAATAAAATAATACGCAACTGTTATAACAGAATTGTTTATTATATTCCACGCTATCTCTGTAGCAGTTGATGGTGAAATAATAATTCAATTGTTCGGCTTTATAGTTCATAAGGCTTATACAGTTTATGGAATAAAATGACGCGTTATTGATAGTAAACTGGCATGTTCGGGTGTGGGAAGCTAAAAGCTACAACGGAGACAAATTTGCTGGAAGGAAAATGTACAATAAAAACCTGAAATGCTGTTTTATTTATTTATGTACACACAAAACATTTAACAGAGAAAAGAAAGAATACAGATCGAAGAGCACAAAGGTACTGCTTATTTCAACAGAAATTTCTTCAAAAAGACCTGCGACAGCAAAGTTGGATGATAGACAAAGCTGTGTCTTCGACGTGACGACGCCTTCTTCGTGTCGTCTTCTTGTGTATAAAGAAATAAGGAAACTTAAAATAGACTAATATCACTTAACAAATTACATATAAATTACATATTCCTTTACCTTCTACAAGTATTATAGAAGATAAAATACAAACATGTTATATATAAAATTACAAGATATTATTTTTCACGAAAAAATTTCAGTACTTTTCTCTAACAAACCTGCAGGTTTTTTATAAAAGAATTAGTACTAAACAAAATACAAATGAAAGTGCTACAAATAACAAGAGTTTTTTTTTTTAAATACCACCGTAATCCGAAATAATAAAACAAACAAAGATTAAATGCTTGATAAACTACTTGGAAAAACAAACTATCACAAACAAAATCTCACACAATTGTTCTTTTAAACGTCTTACAAATAGGTGCACATTTCCTTGTACGTCACAAGACTCACAAGGTCTTATCTCTTCCAGAGGGCACATGTTGTCGGTGTAAACAGGTGAACTCGCGGGAATCGCTATTTCGCGCACGTTCAACATCCGATAAAAGTTTCCGCCACAATCACCTAAGAGCTCAGCTGTCAGGGAATAACCGTATATCGGTTTTGTTTCCATTGCGTCTCTCCGCACCCGCCTTGCATTACAACCGAATTATACCTAGATCATTTTATATTTAAATTTAAAGTATTTTATGCTGATTTGTTTTGTTGATCAATAATAATATTACAGGCCTCGAATCTTCTCGATTTTAGCCTTATTAAGGAAACCTGGACTTATATTAACTGGTCCAGGTTTCCTCACGATGTTTTCCTTCACTGTAGTCAGCAATGTCCTAGTTAAACTACATATGAATTCAAAAAGTCACATAGGCACTTGCCCGGATTTGAACGACCTCAAGCACGAGAGGCGAAATCTTTGCCACTGGACCACCTCGGCGTTTTGTTGATAACCTTGGTTTGAATTGTCCAGTTTACTGTGTGACCGTCAAAGGCGGGTTGAGTTTCGAATTTGTAGAAAATATGTTCATGCGACGTTTGTTTCTGAAGGACGAGTGTTGTCTGCTTGGTTAGTCAGGAAAAGGAATAACAGTAAAAAATCTATCATATCATCATCATTTCAGCCGAAAGACGTCCAGTGCTGGACATAGGCCTTCCCCAAGCGTCACCACACTGATCGTTCCCATGTGTCTCGCATCCATCGGATTGCCGCAGTCTTAACCAGGTCGTCGGTCCGCCTATAGGGAGGCCTTCTTACGTTGCGTCTTCCAGTTCGCGGTCGCCACTTCAGAACTTTTCGGTCCCATCGGTCATCCGTTCTGCGAACAAAGTGCCCTGTCCACTGCCATTTCAGTTTTGCAATTCTTCGGGCTATGTCGGTGACCCTGTGGATATGCTCATTTCAGATTCGATCACGCAAGGAAACTTCGAGCATAGCCCTCTCCATAGCCTTCTGGGTGACTTTAAGCCTGCTGATAAGGCCCATAAAGCTGTAACACTTTTTAGTTAATATGGTGCATTACAGAGATTATAAACTTCCAACCAATCTTAAGATCAACTTTTATTGTTTTTGTATTCCAAACCGTAACTACTCTCAATTACCGTTGGTACATATTATGGCTGAAAAACTGGAATGAAATATTTAAAACTGTGTACACGATACAATAAATTGTTCCACGCGACTTTTTTAATACATAAAAAAATATACATTAAAAAAATTGCGTAACATATTTTCACGCATTAAAAGTTTAATTAATATTTTATGTACCGTTTCCTGAATATGGACGTAGTTTAGTTTACAAATCGTAAAAACTTTTGAATGGCGCTTTGGGAAGCTTTGAAGTACTTTATATCAAAAGACATTATTTAAGCAATAAAGCTGCTTTCCAACTGTTATATCAGTTGATATAGTTTGGTTATACATGCGCTGGCGCCATACCGTGGCCAGTCTATTAATGAACTTGGGCAATTAAGCTTATCTATGTGTTTGTGTGCACTGTCCTTAACAGTTTAAAATGCAAGGGACGCACCTATGTGTAAACAGAAACACTTTCCTTGTGCTCAGTGAAACCTTTGTTGCTTGCGTAATAAAGCCCTGATCTTCTATTAAGTATTGAATTATCTATGGCCTATATAAAGCACCATTCGCTGACGCAGTTTTAAGGTCCTTACATGTACAAGTGACACAAAGCAAGATAAAAGGTGGACCTGTCTGCGAAGAGACGCCCCTAAAAAACTGAAGATCAGAACCAAAACCGTGGTGATTGCCTAATTGTGTTCAAATAACAATAGCAGTTACAGCTAGGCCAGTTCTTATACGAATCTAATCAGCCCATTGCATTTATATTATTGCTTGTATTATAAGGTTAGTATGTATGAATGTGTGTGAAGCAAAAGAAGTATGTAAGGATCGTAGCAGGTGGCGGTCTGTAGTTTCTGCCTACCCCATAGGAAAAAGGCGTGAGTTTATTTATCTATGTATAAGGTTAGTACCTGGGTGACCGAGCTCTGCTCGGGTGAAAATAGAGAAAACGATGTTTTCTAAAAATTTTACCTAGCTAGATCGATTTATCGCCGCTAAATCCCCCCGCATACTAAATTTCATGAAAATCGTTAGAGCCGTTGCCGAGATTCAGACTATATATATATATGTCGGCACTTCTAAAGATTTCGTTCTGAAGAGCTATGGTTTCGAATGACACTGACAGATGTCAACTTCACATAACACCAAGCACTAGCTTTTGGCGTGAATTGTTAATTTGTGATAAAACTGGACATAAGTGGAAATACTGTGAGAGTGACCGATTGTTCGTGTAGATCAAACCAGGTGCTCGGAAGAATGTCGTTTAAGTTATTCACCAATACATAACTTGTTTAGTTAGATTGTGATTGTGATTGATCTACCCCGAAAGCACCCATGCAATAATGGCTTTTCCTGACAATTACAAAGTCTTCCCTACATATATATATATACACATACATACAAGAATTGCTCGTTCAAAGATATTAGATTATTAGTGTAACAATAGTAGATAGGCCAATAAATAAATTGCAGCATCAGCACATAAAATGCCTGAAAACATCATATTTGGGACTTATAGTTACTAATGCATGAATGACCTAAATAAAAATCCCGCGTAACATTTTAGGGCAGCAGAACATTTTCGACTGCAAGTCGCTTCCAAATCAAGCGCTGCATCGTTCCGTAGTTCGTTCCATTCCACTTTTGATTACTCTTTCAATAAAGCACGGTCATTTAGCTAATGAGCGAGCTCTAAAGTAAATAACTTGAACAAAGTCTACGTCAGTGAGATTCAGGCAACAGTTTGGACCTTTGATACTACCAGTTTGATGCTACCAGTCGGCGACTTGCTAAGAAAATAAAAATATCACCTGCCAAGCTTACAGTAAAAGAAATTCTTTAGATGACTGTAGGACGGTGTAATTTAGTTTTTCTTTCTTTCATTATTAAAGTTATGTTTATGATTTAGATAGTATCCCACGAGTTTTTTCGTTTGAGATGTTGCTCACTTTCTTTATTAAGGTAAGAATGTTGTCGCTTTGAGTTCGTAGTGGAGTATTGTAGGTATGGTTGTTTTCTTTATTATTTTCTATATGCTGATGAAACTTAAATTCATGTCTTTTGAGGATAACTTGTAATTGGTTCTGCACCTGCAGATTGCCAGTAAATTCACGAAGTCGAAATATAACTTTTTAAGGACACGTATCAAATTAACATTGTTCAATTTTATTTAGTTAGGCACTTATAGAAGTCAACATTTTGCAATTTCTCCAATTTACTTAGTAGTTAATAATATTCATAAACGTTTAGCTTCATACAAAACCTCACAAAATTCATCGAGTTGCCTTATTCAATTGACGTGAGTTTAAAATAAAATAACAGAAACAAATCAGATAGGCCCTTTGCGAGTCTCAGATAAATTATGCATTTAGTCGAATTACTTGGTGTTTGTAGATACCGATGGAGCTAAACATTGAGGACAGCGTTTATAATTTGCAAGACCTGAAAACCATTTGGTATTCCGCTCACGTCCGCCCCTTGAGATAAGTTTCAGCCACAATTACCTGACCGTTCAACCGTCAGGAAATATATTGGCACCTTCTGCAAGCGCGCGCGATCGCGCCACCCCACGCCAATATCTACGATCTGATTTCGATCGCAACAAAAAATACACGAGGAAAACACGAGCACCCCCAACCGAAGCCAATTTATTAATAGGCAAATTTCAAGTCACGATACATAAGCTACGACATTCAACAAACGCCGCGTCTTTCAGTTTCACCCTTCGTTTCATAAATAAAATAAATCTCGAAACAAAACATTTGCATGATTAATGGGTATTTATTTTTTCTTCAAAACCTACCAGAAAGTTCTCGAACAAAGACCTTCGTGATTATTGTTGAAGTACACAATGAAATCAAACGACAACTTTTAAAAGGTCCCTAATGGACGAAAGGCTATCGATCAAATTATAAAGAAAGTTTTTCTCAGTACACAAAACAATCGATGGCTTCAAATATTTCACTGGTCATATTTTTTCAGTAAAATTGTGTCATTTCTTTTGTGGAGCCTCAATGGATTGATGGCCGGCCACTTTATCATCGCAAAATGCTAATATGTAGACATTTTAGTGGCTATAAATTGCCGTCAAGGGAAATGCGTATGTAAATTCGTAAAATTTGAAAGTATTTTAAGATATAAAGAAAATCAAAGGGCGGCTTAGTACCGCGGCGGAATGTTAGTAGAGTCAAAAAGGGCTGTATCGGGCGGCCGCAATATTCGGAGCCCCTCGATTTCGGGATGGAATACTCGGGGCGGCATTCATTCGATCGCAATCTCTATGCTAACAGCTTGCGATTCTGATCTTCGTTTAGCGGAATGACCGCAGTCACCCCGGTTCCTGTGACGCTTACGAGTATTCCTTACACGTTCACTCCACAGAAGTTTTTTATGGACACGAGGAACGCTCGCCCCTAAGATTTTCTTTTCTGGATGACATAAAACTATTCAGGGTTGAAAATATATAAAAGTTAGCATTTGTGCTTTCGTTAAATAGTAAAAACGTTATTGTTCGATTTCTTTTGATCTGAGAACATTGGAAACTATACTGTAAAAAAATAATATAGATTTTTATTGTAAATAAATCAAATCTGTTGCGAAAAAATAAACAAGAACGTTGACGTTTATTTAAGGTACGCTACTGACCATTCAATTCAAAAATTTGAAATTAGAATGACTCGAATGACAATTGAGCGTGTGCCTCGCTAGTCGCTAACTCAATAACAGTGACAAAGCGCTGGCTGGACGGAACACAAGCGCACCTACCGCCGACCCCTCGCCCATGCAGATTGTGGCGGATGTTCGTGAGGGAGCTCGGCTAACGTACAAGATCAGAGTAAATCTCTGACTCAAAACAGGTTTGTGGAAACGCTACGTGTGCCTCGCTTCAAAAAACTCTTTGTTGGACCGAGAAAACATGTGGGTTCCTACAAAGTTTTCTTTAATCTAAAAGCACATTCTTTTCGTAAAATTGGTTTCTTCATAAATTTAAAAAAATATGATCGCCGTTTTAATAAATTATATTTAAATGAAATTTTGGTACGGTACATGCAGTAAATTTAGGTATTTAGCTAATTATTATACAAACTTTTTACTGTCTAGGTACGTGGTACAAGATGTTTAGAAAACAAATAATAAACAAAAAAGCCGTAGCAATACGAATTGGCTTCGAACGTGCACCGGAAAACTTATATCCGCTGATATCTAATATTTTACTTATACAGAAATAATTCGAGAAACAAAAAGAATGAGGGGTCAAAAGCAGATGGTCCGCTTTTATAAAAATGTTGGAGGGTTGTGAAATATGACACACTGTTATTTCTTCGCACAGCCGGTCAAGAGTTATAGCATTCCATTATACGTTTTCTCTATCTAAAGGAAGCCATTTTCACTAAAGAAGAACTATGCCGTCTAATTTTTATTACACTTATCATTTTTATTGCTTTGAAAATTTTCATTTTCAACACACGTGAACCTTGTACAGATTACCGCGACGTGTCATATCTTTTGTGGCTTCAAACACAGCGCGGCAAGTATCTAATTATCTGCTAGTTATGTTATAATTTATATCTTCATAAAATGGGTGCTTTTGTAACGGTCGAGCTATCGGGGCGCTCCTTTTAACATACCGAGCTGCGTAAGAGATCGACAATAGACTCAGTGGCTTGGAAGGGGACACCTTATCTTTACTACATTGTGGCTCATGTCACATGAAACGCGAGTGGCGGCCTCAGGCCATGAACGGATTTCACATTCATAATGAAGATTTAGCAGAATATATTTTAGCTCTCGCTTTGTGCGGCGCCATGTGTAATTGATACATAAATTGGTATATGGCAGCTAACTGGCACTGGCACGTCGAAACTAAATGTAAATAAGCTTTAAAATAACGTTTGTTCAAAGAGCTCGATAGAAACACATTTACGTGAACTTTTCGCTCCATTTTCAAACTAACCGTGGTTTGGTGGTCGTTAAGCTGTCAAATTAGAACAACTCGTCCTCGCTGTCATTCGAAAAAAGAAAAAAGTGCAATTTTCTTTTATCGCGTGACCTGAAACTTTTAATATTATTGGTGACGTCGGCGGGTTTAGGCAGGTTCCTCTAATGATGCCTTCAACGTTACGTAACTATATTTTAATAGAGCTTTTAGTTATGGCTTATTTCATAATTAGAAGTAAATGGGAACAGTATAAAATTATTGCTTCGATAATTTATAATTTACTCGACACTATCAGCTCCGACGCCGCCGGAAATTAATTGGACAGCACTGATAATAATTGAATTTTCTCGTTCAAAGGAAACACTTTTAGGAAAGAAAATACACAGTTATAAATACTGCCAAATAAATGTTAAATACAATTTCTGATAACAGAATGCTTCGGTATATTGGTTAGTTGGTTGCTATGTAGACAACGTATTATTTTATTGAAATAAGTAATAAATGGTGTTGAAAAATCCTTTGTTTTAAATTCCTCGTATTTCCACTTCCCTACAGGTACAGCATGAAATTGAATTCTAAGCCGGATTGAATAGTTGTATTTCATAAAAGAGTTTAAAATGGAACACCTACAATATTTCAGCCTTCAAATCTCAATAAATCGTCTAGGCGTGGTAACGAGCTCACTGCGGCGTAGTCTCTGCGGATACGTATTTTATTGGATTCACTGAAACGTTTTTCAGGTCCAAAGGATTATTTACGAGCGTCTGCGCTGCCTGCAGAAATGCAGATGGACACAAAACGCGTATAACTTATGTATGTACGGACTCTCTGCTTCTTATTCTCGAAGCAAATGTAAATCTTGATATTTGTAGCTACAAGCAGTGTGTTCATGTTGTTTCTTGTAAAATTTTCAGGTAGTTCAACTCATAATGTTGGTACACTTTAGATATTTCTATAGTGAGTTATTGTTTGAATAAAATTCTACAGGTATTCTGAAAGAATCAGGTATTTCTGAATATTTTGCAAAAAATAATTATAATACTATAAAGTATCTACCTATACCGGTTACCTATAATATTTCTCAAGGTAGGCCTAAACACGAACCGTCAAAATACTTAACAGCAAAAGTAAAAAAAACTGGCCAAGTTCGAGTCGGACTGGCGCACGAAGGTTTCCGCACTATTATAGCAAAAAAACTCACATTTATTTTTGTCTTAACTTGTGGAGCTTCTAACACTAATTGGTTTAATGGACATAAGTTTGTTTTCCTTTTTGAAGGCCAAATATCTACGATGAAAAATTTATTCATGGCAGCATCTACATTAGGAAACAGGGTCTTGTTGCTATAGCGGCAACAGAAATACAACATCTGTGAAAATTTCAACTGCCTAGCTGTCACGGTTCATGAGATACAGCCTGTTGACAGACGGACAGACAGACAGACAGACAGACGGATCGCGGAGTCTCAATAATAGGGTCCCGTTTTTACCCTTTGGGTACGGAACCCTAAAATTGCCAAATTTATACCATGTTGTTGCGAAAAGCTGCCTAAAAAATAATAAAAATGGATCGCAATCAATCCAGCGGAGTATGTTCTTAAAAATATCAAGATATTAGGAAAGTGTAGTCTTATTACGCTAAACTTTTCTAGGACTTTATCTTGCTTAAAAGCAAGAACTAGTTACTCCAAAAGTTCAAACACCAAGATTATAAATCAATACCCAACCAACCTAGAACACTATGCTACCTCTAATTGACAGCGCAGTGCCACGGCACAGCATTGCCCCGTGATATAAGAGTACAGGAGCAGGTGGTCAACGTGATTAATTGCCCCGCTGAGGAGCTAGGGATGCCCCAACCTATTTATTTATACCAACGTAAGTGCACCTCGATCGGAAACTTGCCAGCGACAAATCTGTAGGGGATACCCACCCGGATTCTCAGATACCCGCTATGAGATTTTTCTCTTTGCATCCCTATGTTTTTCTTGTAAACTTATTTGCTAACGTGATTCAATCTGCGTAACTACGGCGAAAGGTAATGAGGTTTTCTTGTGGTTCTTTTATGGGTTCCTACTTGGTTTTTGTGTTTAACTTTTCCTGATTTTGGGATGTAATCTAGTGTAGTTGCTTTTGGATAGAGTTCTGATAAAATCTATTGAGGTGTAAGGTCCTACTGTATTACACAATAGTTACACATTTTGTTATGTTTAATGCATGAATAAATAATTATGTGCGATAGCGTAGATTATGTTAGCCTTTATTGTGTCTCACGGTTGGGAAAAGAACTTCCCTTTTTTCCTTCAATATCTCTCTGTCTTGAGCGATAATTCAAACTTGACCAGAGCCAATTTCAACCTTATACCTACTTGAAACATTAAAAAGATAGCTCAAACCGGGATCAAAATTATTTATATATATATATATTAAAATTATTTATATATATTTAAAAAAATATTTATAATTTTTTAAAATTATTTATAATTCTTATCGAAAAAAAAAGAATTAACCATAATATTTAGAGCTGAAGCTGGCATAAATCGTATATAAAACAAGATAAGGACCTTGCCTCGGGTAGGTAAAAATTGCATTCTCATTTTACATAGAATATAACGTAGAAATATGGTTTTCTTTTCAACCAAATTATTCTATACCCAAACCAACCTGTTACATATCTGTTCTTCCTCTCCGAACCATATTGCTCTTCCGCTACGTTCTCATAGCTTTTCAATTCTTTTGCGGTCTGTGAGCGTGACTCCGCAAAGATTCCGGCTTTTAAATCGACCGTTTGAAAATTGTATGCTCGCTCTTCCTAACACACAATTTCTACATACTACAGGCCTTTATATACAGTGACATAACAACATTAGTCTTGCTGAAACACTTCGTGTGTTTCAGTAAAAAGACGATTAAGTTCATTTTGTTTCCTTATATTGTTTTTGCTTCTTAATGAACGTAGGAACCATTTTCTTTGAAATAGGCTTGATCTCGTGTTCGCTTTTGTTGTTCAATGTCCTCTTAAAATAAAACTGAAGAAATATATATTTATGGAGGTTTATTAAAAGACACTTGTAAATAAACGTCTCCCTGCGCCATCAAGAAAACTCCCCTGCAATTATAGATGTCACTAAATACACAAATCACGTTCACGAAACATTCTAACACGCGATAGACAAAACGTAAATTAGTTTCTTGTTATACCTACTACTTTAACCATCATTAATAATGTCAAAACTGTCATTATTAGACGCTTAATAAACACTAAATTATATCTCAACTCCATTAACAAAAAATGGAAAAATTGTCTGCGCTTTTTGTTCAATCTATAGGGTTCCTTAGAAAATATTTATTTGAATGCACTTAAAATGCTTGGAAATAAAATATTAACCTGTAATTGTACCTCTGCAGGGCAATGTCCTCTTCTTTTACACAGAAAGGAATCTCATGCAAAAAGAGAAGGGAACAACGCAAGGAAAAATGTTTTTAATTAGCAAAGGCGTAAACAAAAACTTTACAATAATAAAATAAATTTTGCTTTATGTCTTGGTACCTAAACTACCTACAATAAATGTCAAAATAAGTTCTAGTTGTTTCTAACTTTTTTGAGCTCGACTTGCGGTTGCTTTACACAATAGTTTTTTTTTTTAAGTTTGAATGTGGGTCCAGTTAACCAATAAAAATACAGAAAATTAATAATGTGGTCAAGTTTACTCGCGGGTCCAGTTGCAGGCGGGTCCAACTGGCGCGACAGCATATCAGATATGTCCTACGGACGAGTGCTGGTTACTGCCACCTGCGGGCTTCTTCTATACCAGAGGTAATGTAAGTCTAACGTTTCCATCCAAAACTCCCAGGGACAAAGCTGAATGTCTTATGTGCCTGTAATTACTCCGGCACATAATATTGATGTTTCCTAGGTAGAAAAATTATATTATACTTAGTCCATAAGTGATTGTCAAATAATATTGGACCCATATTTTTTGTTTTATCAAATTAATAAAAATCGTCTAAGATAAAGCGTATCAAAGTTCAGGAGTGGGGGCTTGTGACGTCACTTGTTAGTAAAAAGAACACTAAGAAAATACACGACATTTCAACGCTTTGTATCGTCGTTATAAAATAAAAAATAGATGCCCAATATTTTTTATGAATCTAGCTGACGGTCAAAAAATAAATTTTAGTCCTCATCCCTATTATGCCCAACTTAAACGTAGACAACCCATCACAGTTGCCCCTTAAAGATTTAATTGTTAACAAAACTATAAGAAAATACAGGAAAACTTTTCTCCTGTTATTTCAATATGAATCGTAAACACACCACAAAGCGATCAGTCTCCCGGGACAATAAAGATGAGGGTTTTCATTAGAGTACCCCGGAGATTCACTAACAGCTTGTTTTGTTGTTCACATACAACTTTAATCAATCTATTTGGAATTTAATTCGTCCAAACTAGTATAATGAATTTATAATTTTGATTCGTTCCTGATGGAGATACAGTTGTATGAAAATATATGGGCGACGCATATATGAAAATATATGAACCTTACCTGCCTTTAGAAGGATGTTTTTTCATCAATGAGAAAACATCTTCCTCCACCTGCGTCGTGATCCTCATTGTTGAGGGTCGTGATTTCCCCGACCGGATTCTCCATTTGTATTATTTATTTATTTATTATTTATTATATACTTTATTGAACACCAAGATAATAACATTACATACGGAAACCTTAAAATAACAACAACATACAACAGGCGGCCTTATCGCGATCTGCGATCTCTTCCAGGCAACCCTGAATGGAGAGAGATAGCCTGGACACGACATGGGGTTGCACTTGGTGCAATATTAAAATTAAATATTATGATAAAACAGAAGCACTAAATATAAAATACTAAAATAGATACATAAATACATACATACATTTATAAATATACAGGCAAGAAAACAATACAGCTCCAACAAGAACATGATTACAGTGACAGGTAGTGCTCTTTTACCAGTCTTTTAAATATCGGTAGTGATTGCGCGCGTTTTATTGTCACAGGCAATGCATTCCATAGACGAGCGGCCTGGACAGTAAATGATTTGTCTAGGAAGATAGTGGAATGCATTGGCATTTTAAGTTTCAAGTTATCCGATGACCTAAGAACCTTCGTGTGCGAGTCACATAAAAAGTGAAATCGGTTTTTGAGGTAAAGAGGGGTAGACGGGATAAATAGTATATTATAGTTATTGTATCTAGCTTGGCGTCGTGGAGTGCATCGGAACTTGGTCATAATTATAGTAACGCTTTATTTTTATTTATTTTTCTTCTCTTTTTGTTTAAAAAAAATAACACGCACACTGTTTCGTTGTTGTTGAATTAGGTAATTTACCTATGTTTGCAATATTTGTAAGTACGTGAGAACCATGTTCCTATTTATCAAGTAAAGGAATTTCCTGTTAGTGCTTGTAATTCTTTATACCTATATGTAGTATAGTAGTGCTGGGTGCATCGCCCTCACGTGTTAAGACGGTACCCTGACCAAAAAATCGGCATGAGATATGAGCGTTCCTATTAGTCTAGCGGCACTGGTGGCCCATGAATTACAGTAGTGAATACGCCCATATTTTAGAAAAAAAACTTTATAAAATCGAATTTTGGTCTTTTGAAAAAAAAAAATCTACTAAAATGTTCGTTATTAAATAGTCTATCCATTAGTGTTAGTACAAAAAATAATTAATGAACACTTTACGAGGAGATGCATAATATCAATAATTATTTCTCATTTTTATGTTTTTTTGGAAGGAGATTAGTGAAATATATACAACATTTTAAAAAAAACTAAATCTACCATTTTAGAATCAATATTATGTAGAATTTTAATGTATTTTTATTAATTAACATTTCTTTTTAAATAACGAGTAGATAGCTCCTAAAAGCAGCACAAAAAAAGTATGTATGTACTTATGTAGATATTGTAAAAACTTATTTTTTTAAAAACCGGCCAAGTGCGAGTTGGACTCGCACACGAAGGGTTCCGTACTTGGTAAATTGCAGTATACGATTTATGACGTATTAAAAACCAACTACTTACTAGATCTCGTTCAAACCAATTTTCGCTGGTAGTTTACATAATAATGTACATCATATATTTTTTTTAGTTTTATCATTCTCTTATTTTAGAAGTTACAGGCCCCCCCCCCCTGTAACTTCTAAAATAAACATTTGGTAGTGGTAAAACACACATTTTACCACTTTAGAAGTGTCTCTCGCGTAAACTATTCAGTTTAGAAAAAATATATACTAAAAACCTCAATATCATTTTTGAAGACCTATCCATAGATACCCCACACGTATGGGTTTGATGAAAAAAAATATATTTAGTTTCAGTTTCAAGTATGGGGACCCCCAAAATGTATTGTTTTTTTTCTATTTTTGAGTGTAAATCTTAATGCGGTTAACAGAATACATCTACTTACCAAGTTTCAACAGCATAGTTCTTATAGTTTCGGAAAAAAGTGGCTGTGACATACGGGCGGACAGACAGACAGACAGACAGACAGACATGACGAATCTATAAGGGTTTTGCCATTGTCGTTTTTTGCCATTTGGCTACGGAACCCTAAAAAGAGTAAGTATGGAGTTTCTTGTGCGTTCTTCTCCATAACAAGCTACTTTTCCGAATGCACGGTAGAATACATTTTTATTACTTGTAAATTTTAACGTTCAAAAGTGCCGCAAAATGGCCTACTTGAAATTAACACATTTGACTTTGACTTTGGTGCTCAGCGTGACCAAACCCGTGCATTTGGTCAGAACATCTGATTGGGCTGCGGCCCCTCGGCCTCTTGCCTTCGACCTTAATTTAAATTTTAAGTATAATACATTGTTATACTTAAAGTAGTATAATGGTTTATATGTTTGTAAATGGTAATCTTTGCAATTCATATTTCAATAAAAAGAACTACACAACCGCCGAGTCATTGGCATGCCTTTAATCCAGAAAAAATGCACGGTTCCTTTGGGGTATGATGTCATGGGGGGTAAGCAGAAACTACGGCACGTCCCCTTTTAAAATTCCACTATTAGTTTGTAAACAATATTGGAAATATTGAAATTTTAGGCCTAGCTACGCCAATAAAAACTTCAAAAGAAAATGATAGCTATGAAAGAAAATGAATGGGACGCTTAATTGTAGTCCTTACCTACGAGTACACTACCTACCCTACAAACAAACAAACTCTTCAGCTTTATAATAACATTAATATAGATGTTGATAAAACTCCTTTGCAAATGAACAAATTTGATAACCATAAAAAAGGTTGTAGTGAGTCATTCTTAATAGATAGACATATGCTGTCACGGACTTTGTTTTTAATTTTTAAAGAGGATCAATTCTATGATACATGTTATTTGCGTAACTTAAACCGTTTACGCAGCGCAAGCAACGGACGCTCTCAAACCGGAATATTTTTCCCCGTTTTTGCAACATTTTTCATTTATGCTCCGCTCCTATTAGTCGTTGCGTGATGTTACATAGCCTATAACCTTCCTCAATAAATGTACTAAACTATCGGTTGGAATTGAAAAATATTTTTTCAATTCCAACCAATAGTTCCTGAGATTAGCGCGTTCAAATAAACAAACAAACTCTTCAGCTTCATAATATCATATAGTAATAGATTACTGTCAAAGATCTACGAATGACAGCTGGGACCAAAAAACAATCCAAAACACAAATAACGGCAAAAGAAAGTCCATTATCGACTAGTTAAAAACAAAAGTTTGAAACAATCAACCGCCCACACAATCCCGCCAGACATCGCATTTCATCACGAAGCCACAATCTCAAGGATATTAGTATAGTGACGTCACTAATCTGGCATAATGTTTTTGCCTTTGCTTCTCAGGTGTGGCAGCTAGACACAGGTGGTATCCATGATTAATCTGAGCGGGCCCCGCGCCCCGTATTTATAGCCGTGGTGGCGGAAGCGGCCACTGCCTGGGGCCGCGTCTGCCGAACCACAGGGGGCCCCGATTTTCCTGTTGCGAATCTGAAATATTCGGCGACTTAGTACGAATACAGATTTCAATGTAATGGTTTATTTGTTTCTGTAAGGGATGTATGGTTATTCTGAATGAGTTGGAAAGTGATAAGGAAGGGTTTTTTTTGCAATCTGTTAGAGGGTTTGTTAAAAATAAGAACTGTTTTTGAGTCTCTAAATTGATGATATTCTGATATGATTAGTCTTATATATTATAGGTATTTATTTATTTTATTGTAGTTATGTTTTTTTTTTTTTCATAATTATCTTTAGGCACTTATTGTATGTTTGTATTAATAAAATTGTAATTCTATGTTTCTTATCCAACTCTCCTGTCGCAGGTCTGCTGGAAGAAATTTCTCTAGAAATAAGCAGCACCTTTGTGCTCTTCTATCTTTACATGTATTTTCTCTTTTAAGTGGTTTGTGTGTTCAAAAATAAATTAAAAAAAAATATTTTTCATTTAGGGAAACATTTGAAATCAATTGTTTCATTATATACAAACAAGGTAAGTAGTACCAAAGTTAATACCGACCTTTGCATACCTAAATAGGTATGAGTAAGCCGTAACATTGATTTTCATTAACTAGAACAAATAAATCCCAGCTCACCATTGAGATTTCAATGAACTAAAGACCCAGGAACCCGTATATTTAAATCTCTTGCAGGTACTAGCAACGTGAGTTGTTTAACTCCTACCCCATTTTATTTTAGTGGATTAAGTTGCGGCAATTAGTTCGTGGCTGGATATTTGGACAGTGGAGCCTTATTTATAGTCTGGGCTTTGGCCCAGACGGCCGTCACTAAGCTCTTTACTAAGGCACAAGCCAATACGTAATAATTTGTGTTTTAATTTACATAAACATTATTTTGTCAACTTGAACTTTGATCGCTTTTGGATGGTCTTAAATATTTAACGGATCGGGTTATTAATTTTGGTAACTTGAAGGTTATTGTTGAGTATTTATTTTTGAATATATTACAAAATTGTTGCCTACTACAGTGATTTTGACAGCCTGAGTTTTGATAAAAAAAAAAAATGTTCGGCCATTTCGTATCACATCACACACATCACATCATCAGCCTAATAATGTTCCCACTGCTGGGAAACAGGCCTCCTCTCTGTGAGAGGGAATGGTTACTGGTTTATGAATGTCACATGTCTTCGATTTTTAGGGTTCCGTAGCCAAATGGCAAGATACGGAACCCTTATAGATTCGTCATGTCTGTCTGTCTGTCTGTCCGTCCGTATGTCACAGGCACTTTTTTCCGAAACTATAAGAACTATGCTGTTGAAACTTGGTAAGTAGATGTATTCTGTGAACCGCATTAAGATTTTCACTCAAAAATAGAAAAAAAACAATAAATTTTGGGGGACCCCTTACTTGAAACTGAAACTATTTTTTTTTTCATCAATCCCATACGTGTGGGGTATCTATGGATAGGTCTTCAAAAATGATATTGAGGTTACTAATATATTTTTTTTCTAAACTGAATAGTTTGCGCGAGAGACACTTCCAAAGTGGCAAAATGTGTCCCCCCCCCCCTGTAACTTCTAAAATAAGAGAATGATAAAACTAAAAAAAATATATGTTGTACATTACCATGTAAACTACCACCGAAAATTGGTTTGAACGAGATCTAGTAAGTAGTTTTTTTTAATACGTCATAAATCGTAAACCGCAATTTACCAAGTACGGAACCCTTCGTGCGCGAGTTCGACTCGCACTTGGCCGGTTTTTGGTTTTAGGACATGCCGGTTTCCTCACGATGTTTTCCTTCACCGTTGAGAGCAGTAAAATAATTAACACAAAGTAAAGCACCTGCCTGGGCTCGAACCCTCGACCTTCAACTTGTAAGTCGCGGCTGATACCACTGGGCCACCACTGCTCCATTACCATTTCGTACATAACTCCGCATTTTATTGATCGTGGAGAGGAACTTAGAAAAAAGCAAACTTTAAAAAAAGAAGAACACAAAAGGCTTTTAGAACCCGAAAAAACAATGGAACAGGGGCGGATTTAAATCAGTTCTAACTTTTCATTCGTAAACAAAGTTTATATGCACAGATGCCAGAATCCAATAATGGTGCCCCAACGGCTGAGGAGTACCTTCGAAGGGGACGAATTTCCCCAAAGTATTGGAAGAAGACACTAAAGTCACGAAATATAAAATTCATCGATATTGCTGTTTCTGAACATTGCGTCTGAGGGTTTCTTCTCCCATGTATAAATATTTTTTATTCATTTAATATAGCAGGAGCGGCCTATATGCACCAGTTTAAAAGGTCCGTAACCGGGGTTACACGAGTTCGGTCGGTATTCTCATTCCGCGTACATTTATACTCTATTAGGTCCTTGGCAACGGTATAGACGTAAAGGGGCTCTTAGCATGTAATAAATGTTTCCTTTACTCCAATAAAGTGGGGCATGCAGCGTGCGCCTCCGTAGTGCCCGTGGTCTCATTGCCTTCATTTAAAACAATCTCCAATGCGAAATTGTAATATAAGAAGAATTGTGTCTTCCGTTAGTTGAAATAAATTGTTACATATACGATTACACGTTCATTTCTGAACAGTACAACCAAAAATTTTACAGCAGCATTTATTTTTAGCGTTCCGTACCCAAAAGGTTAAAACGGGACCCTATTACTGAGACTCCGCGGTCCGTCTGTCTGACTGTCACCGGGCTATGTCTCATGAACCGTGACAGCTAGACAGTTAATATTTTCACAGATTATGTATTTCTGTTGCCGCTATAACAACAAATACTAACAACCGAATAAAATAAATATTTAAGTGGGGCTCCCATACAACAAACGTTTTTTGGGATAATGGTACGGAACCCTTCGTGCGCGAGTCCGACTCGCACTTGGCCGGTTTTTTAACAATGTTTGGTTTTTTTTTTCTTTCAAGTCCAAACGGATCCCATTCATTCAAATTCTCGCTGTTTGTTTTTATAAAATAAAATTGTTTGCCTTTTTGTCTTCAACAATCAAGGAGGTGCTTGTCATTTCAGGATTATAATAAGATTCTGTATTACGCAACAAAACGAGTTGCCAAATTAATTGTCAAACAAAAGAGATTAGCTTTCTGTTTGCGTTGAGGTACAAAATTTAAATAATCACTGGCGCTGGTACTGAATACTGATGGCAGTATTCAAATTGTGTGGAATTGTCAAAACAAGAAAATTGCTCGTGGAGTGAGCCCGACACACTGGCTGGCTGGGTGTAGCCGGTCCGTATAGCTCCCGCGGTGTCGATTAAGGCAATGCTAATGTCATTTGTTTGTTAACTTCGCAGACGACGTCGCGGTCGAGTTCGTGCATTCGTGTAAATATTAGAAACCAAATGGAAACAAATAAACCGTCTTATCTGTCGACTTCCATTCGCATTGCAATTGTCATTTTGCTTTTACTACCAGCTCGTGAAATTTGAAGCGTGTGAATTTGAAGCGCGTGAATTTGAAGCGCGTGAATTTGACGCAGTCAGCCTTGAGACTAATCAAAATCCTGGGCCAAATCGCAAAATAAATTGATTTTATACCAAGATTATGCACATATTCCAGTGTGGGATAGATACATATACTGGCAGCATCCATATCAGTTGGAAGACGTCCAATATACACGTAAACGTATCCGAACGACTAGTTGTTCTACCAAGTTTTCTGCTCTAAGAGCAGTCTTGCAGCCTTTACTTATTTTGATTAATCAACAAACTCCTGGATTTTTCTTATACCCGAAGTCTTATCTTTAAACCCACAAGGTCTCTATATCCAACTTTTTGTTAATAGTATCGCGTTTAATCACTATCTCACCAGATGGTACGTAAGCGATGATGGTCGACAGTGAAGCACGCTTGCCTATGCCTAGAAGGAACCTATTCACTCTTGACTTAAAGACGAGTAGGTTGAAACACAGACTCCCTTAAAAATATCCTACCAAGTCCTCTCTGACCTCAAGGAAACTCATCGCAGTTGAGGGCGAAAAGGTCAAAATAATGAACGTAAATATCGCCCAGGGAGATATACTCGCAATTAGCACACTGTGGCCGGATTAGTGATCGCAGTGTGACGTCATAAAGACACGTGTGCACAACTGCCCCTGACCCTTTTATAATAATGTTATGGTCGTCTTTTAACCTTGACTAGTTCTATGGAAGAATAAATTATTTAATTTTGTGATTACATACACTAGACTTAGTTTATTATAGCATTCGAAAAGTAACGCCTAAATTACGATAGTTGTTGTTTGATATGGTTGAAATTACTGAATTTTAGAGTATTTTTTTTGTAAATGGTATGTATTCATCGTGAAACCAACTTTTAGCCGCGGCTTCGCTCATGCGGTCTTGGTATACCACAGGAATCGTGCAAAATGCCCGTTTTTTTCTGGGATTAAAAATCGCCTGTAGTAATTAGCGATTGTACCTACCTATAGCTTTTTCGTCGTGTTTTGTTTTTGTTTCCTGATCAATACTTCTAGAGATTACCATTTACAAATATATAAACATAACCACAAACAACTTTACCTCTTTATAAAATTAGTTTATATAATAGAGCTTATGATATTATCGAAATATGGAAAGGGTTGCCTGTCACTTTGTCTAATGTAATAATAAAATATAAATGAAGTAAGATGATTGAAGTCAACAGCGATTTTTATAGTATCGTGTATTGTTACATTCAATCAAGTACCTATTTCAATCACGAGTTGTATAACTTTGTCCTGAACACTCATATTGCCCTCAAGAGAAACGCTGACTATGCACACAATTTATGCATGGTCACAGTGATTGTTGGAACCACTAAAAGCAGCCGTCACAAAGTCGATATTAACTTTAACAAAAGTCATTGGAAACTCCTGCAGCATTGATTTTAAACGAACTTTTTTTTCATGTCACGTTGTTCTTTGGGTATCTACGTATAAATAAATATTATTTTTTATTTCACTACATTAAGGAGGCGGTGGGATCACCGCAGCTGTCGGCGAAACGCCGCGAGTTACCTAAGTCACTTCATTCAAACTTTTACCAATTTTAGACGAAACTTTTGTTTAGACACAAAAGTTGGCATTAGGACCTTTTTGTTTGCAAAGATTTCATGTAATTGGGAGTAGTGGTGGATTTTATTGATATTGTTTATCGAGTAGGGATCTATGACTCTATGTAAGTCAAGGAAACATTTAAAGTTGGACTTATGAAAATGAATTAAGCACAGCAACAATGTTTTTTGAGTAACTTCAGAAATGGTTTTCACGAGTAGGGATCTATGTTAGTCAAGGAAACTTTTAAAGCTGTACTTATGAAAATGAATTAAGCACAGGAACAGTCATCATTTTGAGTAAAATCAGAAATGTCTTTTCACAAATCAGATAACTAACTCTTTGAAGGTACAGGGCTTTTGTGCAGTTGCAAGTTGTGATTTTTATAAATAAGTAACTCCACATAGGTAGCTATTTGTTCAAAAGCTTTTACGGAAAGTGGTCCAACCAGGAATATTCATTGCAAAATTAGGGAAGGAAAAAATGCGGGCCCTTATTTAAAGGGCGACTTAAGATTAGTCTGGCACTTAGACATTAATATCAGAAAGAAGCTCCGCGCAGGCGGGTTAAATAAATGAAGTGACTAATAATTAATTGGACTTTCGCCCTATTTTCCGTTCGGTGACAATTAATTTCCGGCACCGACGAGAAAAGAAACCCTTATCACAACCGTTTCGCACTCTCCGTTTAAAGCGAACTGACAATTAAAAGGTCTCGCCACAAAAAAGCAGAGTTTTCGACTCCGACGCTGATTAACTTTAAATAAATACTGCATGTTACTATGGGCCATTGTTGGAAGTTTTATGTAAATGGCAGTGTTAAGTAGGACGCAAAAAGTTGATTTAGGTCCACCTAGTTGTTTCTTTGACGGGCTAATGTTTTATATGGCCTGCCGCATTGATACCTATTTTATGGCAGGGAAAAAAATATATTTTTGTACTACCTATTATGTTCTATTATGTATGTATTCTACCTATTATGTATTCTACCTATTATGTATTACCTATTATGTAACACATTGCCTTTAGACAGAAGATAAAAAAAAAATACAGTTACGAAAAGACATTTGTATGGATCATTATGTAAATGGCAGAATGATACTGAACCTGTAACCTCTCGAAAAAGCGTGCGTTGATTGTGTGTATATAGGCTGTGGTTTTTCGTCTGAATGTTTCTATTATATTGTTGTTGGAACTTTGGAACTTATTTGCATTTAATTAAGTAAGCTCATCAGGTAGTAGAAAAAGAAATTGGATACATCGCTCGTGTTAAAATCTTGACTTTTTATGCTCGACACGAAATGTACTATTATTTAACCATTAATGTTAATTAATCAGCCGATGTCCCTGAAGCGAAAACTCATCGATATGTGTATCCTGCCCATCCTAACCTACGGTGATCAGACATGGTCACTTACCGAATTGCAAAAGTCTCGACTTGGGGTTTACCAGAGACCTATGGAGCGCAGCATTCTGGGCGTAAAAAGAACAGACCGAATACGGAATACAACGCTGCGTTCCAAAACGGGCATAATGGACGTGGGCAAAAAGGCTGCCAGGCTCAAATAGGATCGGGTGGGTCACGTTACTCGCATGCAATTTGACCGCTGGGCAGGAGTCACCACACAGTGTCTTCCTGAAGATAAAGGAGTCGTCGAGGCTGGTCCAGAAAGAGGTGGCGAGTTGATTTGGACGTGTGAGGTTCCGGTTCGAGACGACGAGGGCAAAGAATGTCTGGAAAGACTTGGGGAAGCTTTTGCCCAGCAGTGGGATAGCAAGGGTTAGGAAAAAAAAACAAAAACATTAATGTCCACACACATAAAAAACAGACAAGAAGAAGAAGGAACATAAAATAGGTACAAAGGAATTGCCTAGTGGTTGTCGAAAAGATCTGAGGCGGAAAACCTCCAAGAAATACGTTTGTTAATTTTATAAGCTAGCAAGCTTTCAGCTTCACTATACAATAACTGCCTCATAATGCAAGTAAGTATAACGCATTTGTTATGAGATCTTTTCAAAGTGGCTTACAAAATATTTCGTCAAAACGTGTTATGTTTTTAGAAAAACGACAGAAAATATCTGTCAATCACGCACGTTTAGAAGACAACAATGAAGCTAAAACAGCGAGATTTTGTGCGAGACAATTTATCATAGTGTGGCGAGAGCTGAGGTCGACGACAGGCAGGCCCGTTCGTTCACAATCTGGTAAAAACATAAGTCGGACAAAATAACTTCATAGTGGGAGTCATTTGTGCTTAAACAAAGCGTCAACTGCAGAGTTGCTGCTAGCAATAACCGAGATCATTTTTCATGTGGTTCATTCGGGCGGTCGAGGAAAGCGATATAATAAATCATCGTTGCCAGCATCACGATGTTATTATTTAGTCCGGTCGGTTTTATCCCTGCATGTATAAAATCTTATAACCCAGTCGGAATGGAACTCGCAATACTATACCGAGATTGAAAGGAATAAATTATTACAAAACAAGTTTCTTCAGAAAACCTTAGAGAGTGTTGCGCAGTTTCATAAACTTATGAATTTCGCGTTCTTGGTTCTAACAAAGTTGCTCCACTAACGAGTTTTTTCAGAACCTATATTGTTCCTTAGAAATAAAAACAAGTTCCAGTTACAACACCTTTCTAAGTCTTCTTATATTTTGAGTCGCGAATTTGAAATTCATTGTGAGTTTGCATCACGGCACTGTATTTTATAAAGCGCAACATTTCCACATTAGTCTCAAGTGCTGCTCGGGGGAGTCTTCAAAATAAACTCGACGAAGTTTCCTAACTCCCGCAAGTTGGTGCATTTTTTCACAAGTTCCGCGGGAGCACAAAAGCTTGTTAAAAAGGAACTTATTCCATTTAGGTGTAATATCGGTTTCGGTGGTGTACTAAGTGTAACCACGTCTGCAGGACGTGACGACATGAGTCGCGTCGTTCGGAGTCAACCTCAATCTCCCCCGTGTTATTTTATTTCACCATTTCAGAGTGTGAGTCGACCCCATTTGTCTTTGTTCTCGGTTTCCTATATTTTTGCACGCAAACTCCATTATCTAATTTAGCTTTGGCTGAATGCCAGGTCGACATTGTTACTTTCTTCCCAGAAAAACAGTTTTTATTCCTTTACATTAAACACCTAAGCACATTTATTTCAATTACTGTTTCGAATAAGAAAAACTGATCTTATAAAGAGTAATATTTTTAGTTTCAGTGGGATGATGAGGGTAGGGAGCAAATCTTGTAAATTTTTACGCTTTTCTTTGGTTGAGTTTATTTTAGGTATTATGTTGTTTGTCCTGCCTACGTAAATGAATAAATTGTAGGAAAACACGAACTTCCGTGGGTGCTAAATTGTTACGTAGGTGTCATGGTAAATGCCACCAGATTCCGAGCCATGACACAAGTTTCCTGTAATAAACTCAACTTTTAATGAACTCTACAAAGGTCATGTTACATTAATTTCAAAATAAGTAAACACCCTTACAAGAAGAACATAAACCTCAAAGAATGAACTGTATCTGGTAAACATCTTGCCATTTGCACTCAACAATACTTAAGATAATTAATATTTCGTTCGCAACAAGCTCTTACAACAATTAGCCGATATCAGCTGGCTGCAAACAACACCGGGATTCGTCGTAAATTATAATGGTACAAAGTAGGCACTTTTGTTTTGAACGTATTACAGTCACGTGCCGGTAACGTTGTGTTACTGCCACAATTAACAAATTTGCGCCTGCATACTACAATTATGTTGTCGTATTTATACGACTTAAGGGTTGTCGACCGCTGCGCTTTTGTACTTCGTTCTTTTTAGGGTTCCGTAGCCAAATGGCAAAAAACGGAACCCTTATAGATTCATCATGTCTGTCTGTCTGTCTGTCCGTCCGTATGTCACAGCCACTTTTTTCCGAAACTCCGAAACCCCCCCCCCCTGTAACTTCTAAAATAAGAGAATGTAATAAAAAAATCTAAAATAAAACTAAAAAAAATATATATGATGTACATTACCATATAAACTGCCACCGAAAATTGGTTTGAAGGAGATCTAGTAATTAGTTTTTTTTTAATACGTCATAAATCGTAAACCGCAATTTACCAAGTACGGAACCCTTCGTGCGCGAGTCCGACTCGCACTTGGCCGGTTTTTTTTTAATAAGGGGTCGGGATTTGCCGGCTACGAATTGCCTTAATTTGTCTAACTTGACAAGCTTCATTAACTCTCATCATCATTAACAACAGCTTTTACAGGTAGGTATGTATGATTGTTTGTTTGTTTTCGCTTTATAGGGGGCTGCTGCGTTGGTATCGCATCGAATTGTGCCGATGTTGCGCGGTTAAAAGTTGTATTGAAGCAATGAATTCATATTGCTTTGGAACTTTTTGAATATATTTTGAGCTGGTGTGGTGGTCACTGTTGTTTTGAAAACTTTGAATAAATCTAACTTCTATGAATAGTAATGTTTCATAGTACTTTAGATAACTTCAATTAATGTAAAATATGTATATTTGATGTTAACCACTTTTGTAAGTAGCAAATGTAACGAAAAATATCAAAGACATCATCATCTGCGTAGCCTTTTCAACAATTGGTTTTGCTGGGGTCGGCTTCCAGTCTTACAGGATTCAGCTGAGTACCAGTGCTTAACATGGAGCGACTGTCTATCTGACCTCCACAACCCAGTAACTGGGTAACACGATACCCCTTGGCAAGACTGGTGTCAGATCTCAAGCTTCTGACTACCAGTAACGACTGTCAAAGATCTTCAAATGACAGCCGGGACCAATGGCTTTACGTGCTTTCCGAGGCACGGAGGAAACTCGCTATGTTGAAATGGTCACCCATCCACGGACCGACCTCGGCAAGCGTTGCTTAACCTTGAAGATCGACCCGTGCGGCTGTTATTATTGAGCCACGAGCTCCTCGTGAAAAATATCAAAATATCGCCATTAATTTAATCTGAAGTCAGATAAAATACATTTTTAGCATGAAAAGGAACAAGTCCCTTCCTAGTATAAGAATTGAAAAATTCTTCGTAATATGCATTTTATTAAGTAAGTTCCCGTCTTTCTTTTGTGACCCGGGGCTATCTCATCCATTAGTATCCATTACCAATATGAAATTGGCCGACTGTAAAGTGATATGTCGCAAACAGGTGTTCTATATGTTCCCTATGTGATATATAGGTACCTATGTTGGTTAGGGCCCCGGCTGACGATCGACCAAATTGCGTGGTTGCGAAAATTACCCAAGTATAATTTATTAGAAGGCAAAGCGGTGGTTTATTAAAGTTGATCGTGTGCGAAAGGCTAATTGAAGTAGACAAGACATGTGTACCTACTTTTAGACTAATTTAACTATTAAATAATTCGAACTTACTTTGAAGTAAGTGAACAAGAAAAATTTCAAAATTTAAAGTACCCCCGACACATTTATCTTGCGAAAACACCCCGATTCAAACAGTAAAACGCCCATAACTTTTGAACGGCTGAACCGATTTTATTCAAACATAGCTAAGAACACTCTCGACAAAATTACCTATAAAACAAAAAAAAATCGAATTCGGTTCATCCATTTAGGCGCTATGATGCCACAGACAGACACACAGATACACAGATACACAGCGACACACGTGAAACTTATCCTCTTTTTCCGGCGGGGATTAATAACAAAAATTATTAAAAACATTGTTAGTGACGCTACAAGAGTGATCCTTTATAGGTAACTTTAAAAGGCACTGAATCCTCAAAACAAGCGTAAATAAATACTATTATAAAATGCCTAAAGCTCCACAGTAAAATGTTTTCAGCAAAAAATTACAGCTACAAAATATTCTCTAAAGGATATTTTAAAACGATTATAATTCAATGCGCAAAGAGGACCAATTATGATAATAAACCGCTGATAAAGTTTGCTTGAAAAGTAATAATTTAAAAGCTTAAACCTTTATATTTATTCAATAGGGGTAAGACTTCCATGACTTGCGGTTCTGTTTGCGTTAAAGTCACTTTGATGTTTTAAATTAACGCTTTCAATTAATAATATTGTATTGTGTCACATCACCATTTAATGGTGCATCGTATGCGGCTTGTTATGAAATATTTTTTTTAAAAATTTTGATTAAAAAAAATATAAGTTGCATGGGCTCAGATTCATCCGAAAATTGATTCCATTTAAAAGCTTATTTCGTTTAACTTACCTCTATTAATCATTTTAAGTTAAACCATTTTAATATAAAACAATCTAAAAGCCTAAACCCGAAAGATATTCATTATCCAAACAAACTATTTCAAAAGATAAAACACAAACAATAACCGTAACATCAAACGTGAAATTCGTTTAACACGAGCTGAATGGCGCGTGGTTCAATGAAAACTTGCTCTAATCCGGAGGGTAGTCTTAATAAGCCGAGTTTTAATTCCAATCTCCATTCCGAGCGGGCCCACGTAGTCACTGCACATTCAGACGCCGCGAAGATCTGACGTCCCCCGATAGTGATTAAAGTAATGCTAATGTCTGTTGCTCTTGACTTTTAATTTTGATTCAGCCAGTTTAAAGTTTTCTTTTCCTACTTTTTAAGGCTGAATTGGTTTACATTAATTCTTTTAATTTGTGCTAGATTTTTTTCTTCTGGGCAACTGGTTCGATTCAAATTTTTCGTCTAAATATTAATTTCAGTTCTTCGATGAATTATGCACAACACACACACGCAATGAGTATTTAATTTGTGCAGATACGCGTGGTTGATTAAATTTTCATTGTAAAGTACACCTAGAGCGATTGTGTCCGCGCTTTATGTAGGTAGCTCGTAGTTCCCGTAATAATTAATAAGAACGAGCTGTACTTAATAATTACAGACACGGCGCCGTGATGCAAGTTTGACCTAATTTAATTTGCTACCAAAGGGATACGTATAGTTCCGAGTAGCTCAAAGTAAGATGTTTTAATTAAGTCTTAGTCCTCGCGATAAATAACTGGCCTGCTGGAGTTTGCCGGGACGGCACTAATTGCTAGTATATTTAATCCGGTAAAATACTACGGACCCTGATTTCCATAAGCTCCAATTGTTTGTGCCCGTGTATACCTGCCTCCGATTTAGTTGCGACCGTTTCCATTTGTGTTTATCTTCCGTCGATGGACGCTGAATGAATAAATTGACATTTGGCCTGTATTTCATCATTTACTTACGTTCATCGGTATTTATTTGCCGTACCTATAAATAGATGAAAAACTATTTTAACAATCGAAATAACTTTTTTTTATATTTCTGAAAACTATTTAAATGGAACACAAAGAAAGATTTTTTTTTATTTGTGACCCGCACAGGAGACACGAGAAATAAGCATACAATTAAACAATAATTAAATAAAAACCCCGTGCGAGACCAAAAAGGCTCCTATCTCAGCATGTGCAGCGATATCCAAAAAATTAAAAAAAAAGTCGTTTTACATTTAGTCAGCTAATTTCCTTACTGCTGTCTTCGTCACATACTCGGCATTTACTGGCCCGAGACCATCACCAACGTAGAGCTTTTGAAGCAATGTTACGAGAGCCCGATCGACCGCCAGATCAAGCGTCGCAAATGGAGTTGGATTGGCCACACGCTGCGAAGGGATTCTAATCATATACCGAAGCAAGCGCTGCATTGGAATCCCCAAGGCAAAAGAAAGCGTGGCCGTCCCCGTCAAAACTGGCGTCGCATCGTGTTGGCGGAAGCGACAGGCATTGGTATGACGTGAGGTAAAGCGTGAAGCTCAAGATCGATCGCGATCGAGTACTACTGTGTACGGCCTTTGCATCATCCAGGGGACTTAGGACATTAAGTCAAGTCATCATCATCATCTTCCTGCCCTTGTCCCATGTTACTTGGGGTCGGCGCAACACGTTTTCTTCTTCCATACCATCTTGTCCCCTGTCACTCCATCACTGACGCCCTTTTGTTTCATATTACTCCTCACACAGTCCATCCATCTTTTCTTTGGCCGTCCCCACCCTCTCCATACATACACATCTATATTCATAACTCTTTTAGTCACATGCATTTCATCCCTCCTCATCACATGACCATACCAGGAAAAACGGTTTCCTTTCTACTTTTCTGTCACTGGCACTACTTTCAAACTTCCTCTAGTATACTCATTTCTCACTTTATCCATTCTCGTCACTCAAGTAAGTCAGCTAAATTCCTAAATTATTTGAAATAAAAATAGAAAAATAAACAATTATAAAAGTTACTTAAAATGTATTGTGTAGGCGTAAACGTAAACAGAATGTATAGAGATAACAGTCTAATATTATCTGGCTCTAAACCAACAGTTTGATTATATACATAAGTTTTAATGTATCGAATATAGAAGCAGAATAGATAACAATAACTGTTATCTGATATCTAAAACTACAGAACACAATGTAGCCACCCGAATGACCGAGCAAAATTTCAGAACAACCGAACTCCGTACAAGATGTTCGATAAAATCTGAACACAGCATCAAGTATTAAAAAGAAAAGCTATAACAGTCTTTGAAGGTGCGGTACATGGCATCTCGGTGGTCACAAGTGGCCGTAAACGGTACGACCACTTGCAACTCTAGTGGCGCCAGGCGAGGCCCGCCAGCCTTTTTAACTCTTTCCCCATCCAACATTGTTACCTTCACAAACGAGCCGGCCTCGTGAGTGGCCTACACAATCCAACCTCCTTTTCATAATGAAATAGAATACACGCTTTGTAACATTTAAGACATTCGGGATCCATGTAATGTTTTTGGTAATGGTGCCTACGAAAATGTATTATGTATTTAGATACGTGGCTTACATACATGTTGGTACACGAATTTGTGAACAACGCTCCGTTAGTAACAAGAAAATATTATTATTATTTATTAGACTCAAGAGGTTAGAGAATAAACAATTTGTTAATATCACATGAACAATTTAAAAATAACTGGCTATCTATACCAATCATCATCTTGTAAATCAAAAGCAAATCCTATAAAAGGAAGCGGAAAATTCTAAAATATTTTTATGACGTCATACTCGGTTTAAGAGGTCCCCCGGTACAATTCTTTATTCATTCTCTCTATATCGGACCCGGAAAAAAATACAAAAGTACTGGACACCTTCGCGTTTGAGTTATTTTTAACCAACATTCAAGTGCCGCCAGCTTTCATATTTTAGGTTATATTTCTCAACGTTCCTCGTATAACACGAAGTTGGCCAAGTTTATTTTTGTTCAGTGCATTTCTTGTTTACTATCCATCATATTGTTGAGACGTTGGCGTCTTATTTGTCCCGTTCAATTTTAGTTTTCCCGTTCGATATAAAACGATCTAAAATATATTATTCTTGTACAATCATAACAGGACCTATTGATTGGTTGCTTTCATGGAATTGGACAAAAGATTGCGAAGCGAAGGTTCGCTTTTATGAATTCTTATGCATTTTTAGGAATTGCACCTTTATAATAAAAATTATGAAGGTTTGTAAGCCAACTGGGAATAAATCGTTAATATAAAATGTAGCATCTGGTTGTCCATCCCGAAAATTGTAATATAAGAGTTTACTGACGGCAATGGCTCCACAGGCGATCGTAAGCGAGAAACTTGCAATCTGTCACCTTGCACTGCTGCAGGCCCTGATTGTACGAGCGTGTGTAGGACGCAGGTGCCATTTATACTTTTATCGAATCAATTTAGCTAGGGGTTTGATAAACTGGATAACAGTCACTACTATAACTTCAATATTTTTTGCTTTGTGTTTTGACTCTTACTCAAAAGTAATCACAATTATAATGAACTGTTTAAGAACAACAATTGTATTGTTATTTTGATTAAAAATGTTTAATTAAATGAAATTGTTTTTCATCGGCGGCATTATTGCGTCAGCACCGCGAGTTTGTATGTCGCATTCATTTTGTTCGAGCTACCGCAAATTATTTGTGTTAAATCTCAATTTAATTAGCGTGCGTGTTTAATTACTTTTAACACAGTTTATTTCCGTAATTATGTTGGAAATTTTCGTTTAAAAGACGTGTTCCAAATAAATTTTGTAATTATGAAAATTTATACAAATATGTTTCATAACAAAGGAATGTAATTGAATCCCGAAGATATTTTTTTTATAAATCTGATCTTTTTGATCTGTATAATTGAATAAAAAAAGATTGCTTTATATTGAATTCATTGTATTATTATATTTTGTCTTCTCTTTTTGTTTAAAAAAATTGACTCACACACTGTTCCGTTGTTGTTGAATTAGGTAATTTACCTATGTTTGCAATATTTGTAAGTACGTGAGAACCATGTTCCTATTTATCAAGTAAAGGAATTTACCTGTTATTCGTTATGTTGTTTGTTGCTGTTTTCTTGTGCGTTCTTCTCCATAACAAGCTACTTTTCCGAATGCACGGTAGAATCAATTGCTACTACTTGTAAATTTTAACGTTCAAAAGTGCCGCATAATGGCCTACTTGAAATAATCACATTTGACTTTGACTTTGACATTGTACTGCCCAATACTATTGGGTCTTACAGAACATCAGCTAATAAACATAAAATATATCAGATATACTTAATTTATTAGCACGCCCATAAACTAAGTTAGCAGTCCATATCACATAGTGTATAAATAAACCTCAGCATACGCCCCAACTTAGTTCCCAGATGTCCTCTCTCCAGTTAATGATTAACTAGTGGGACATCTGCGAGGCGCGGAACTAACCACTCAAAACATTTAGTTAAACAATATCCGACAGACAATTTAATCTAAATCGCAAGTGTTCCCGCGCTGGGCGGAGCTGTACATGGACCAGTAATGGAGGGCTGTAAATCTTTCAGTGGACAGCGCGACGCGGCGCGGCGCTGGCAACAAAACATTTTTTCCATTCACTCCACTGGGAACACGGATTCGATTTTGTACATTCAATACAATGTCGCTGACTGTATCCCATTTTAACTGTACCTAACGACTGATACCGCATAGCTGTGAATCCATCTACAGTTACAGCAAAAAATGTTGCGCATGCCTCACATTTGGAACATTTTCACCGGATTGTACTCACTGGTCAAATATCGAAACAATCATAGTTATTTGTGTGGTCGCTGTAACATAATTATTGAACGTATCATTCGTTGATTGCACATCGTTAATCGGAATAAAACATTTAAACGTTGGAATGTTTAAAACGTATAGCAATGAACAAAAGCAAACGTTGCGATCACAAAACTGAAAATCACGTTGCGTTGGGTTAATAAATCGAAACAATCATGTGTGCATTTTCTTTTTTACGTCAGTCTAAAGTGACTTCTAAAACTCAGAATAATAAAATTATTTTTTGCACATTACCAGACGAGAAATTTAATAAAAAGCGACCATTAACGCAATGCGATGCAAACTGAAAATAAAGGATGTTGGAGAATAACCGTCTCAGACTAACGAGAAAAGTCTTTTATATTAAAATTTGTCATAACATTTCATTAAAGGAGCGCAATTTGAAAGGTAACGAATGTGACTAAAGAGTTTTATTCATTGTATCTATATTTTTTATTCGTCAAGCGAGAGCGCGACACTGAGCCAAATAACCTGACGCCGTTGGCTGAAATAAGGCGCTTTCTAATTTACATTCTGTATACAAATTGCGCAAATGTGAGCATGAAAATAAAATTCTCGTCGTTTGTGTTTTCTTGCGGGGTGGTCTTTTCTCGCATTATGTAAATTTTATTACAAATTCTGTCAAATTAGTTTATACACGCATATTTTTATAAAGCTATTGTATGGATTGTGTTTTCTCATGACAATGTGTGAAAATTAAACGCCTCGTATTCAAGTTAAACGTTTTATTTTTAGACTGGTGTCGTTCTGAGATATTTATAAGCTGCGGGGGTAGAAAGAAAGCAGGTATAGTAAACTTCAGGAAATATTGTTTAATATTACTTTTGTTATTATCTTTTTTTTGTAGGAAGGCTTTAAGATGTTCACTTTTGTAAAAGGAAGGATCGTGGGTACATATTTTTTTTCTGCAGTTATAACATACTAGCTGCCAACCGCGGCTCCACCCACGTGAAAAGGTTTTTATCATCCCAAGGCAACATTTTACCGGGATAAAAAGTAACCTATGTGCTATTCCAGATCCGTTCAGCCGTTCTACCTTGATTTACTAACAAACATCCATCCATCCTCACAAACTTTCGCGTTTATCTATCTCTTATATATATATATAAAAATCAATGCCACTTTTCGTTGTTATTTTATAACTCAAGAACGGGCTCACCTATCCAAACCAAATTTTTAGGGTTTTTTCGGACTATTTAGCAGATGGTTTATGTGAAGAAAAAAAAAATAAATTATGGTAGGGCAAGGTAGGGTAGTGTTGGGTAGGGTAGTGTAGGGTTAGGGTTGTGTAGGGTAGGGTAGTGTAGGGTAGGGTAGGGTAGGGTAGTGTAGGGTAGGGTAGGGTAGTGTACGGTAGGGTAGTGTAGGGTCGGGTAGGGTAGGTAGTGTAAGGTAGGGTAGGTAGGGTAGGTAGGACAGATAAATGTTTGCTGTTTTTATGGCAAAACAACGTTTGCTGGGTCAGCTAGTAAGTTTATAATAAGTAGTGAGATTATACTGTTAAACTCTTGAGGAAGTTATACAACGATGACATGTACTTACTCTACTGTGAAAACAGTTTTATAGGGCATTGTTTATATGTTATACTCGTGTTATTAATTAACATTTTTATTTTATTTACTTCTGGCGTGACGAATTGCGGAGAATTGACCAGAAAAGGTGCAACACGTAGAAGAGTGAAAGACCTAAAAGAAGCAAACTAAACAGTTGTAAACAAGAAAAAGTCGGCGGATACATATTCGCGCCTGATCCTCCGAATGCACAGCATGATTTTCTCTTGTTTACAACATATTAGTTCGCTTCTTAAGCAGTCACGTTTTTATTTTTAAATTAACTTTTATTATAACGTCTTTTTAGTTATCAGTTTTTTCGAATTGCTTTTAAACATGTAAGTGGTATATATTTTGTAAATATCTTAAAATCCTTAATTTTGAAACCCCACTCGATGGGTTTGGTAGAAAAAAAATACGACCCGCACATTATGGCGCCCAAAATTCACCATATTTGTATTTTTTAACTTCACCTATCTAAGAACACTCCAGTTGTTAAAAACGTATCTAACGATGTCTTAATTATATGAGGAGGAGATATGAGGTAATAAAGAATATTACATACATATAAAGAAACATATATACAAGATATGCGCGGAAAACATAACACTCTATTGACAGTCGGTTAAAAAATTAAAAAAAACCCGGCGAATAACACTTTGCCCTGGCTGTGATTATAACTAACTCGCCCCTATGCCCCCTGGCGAAACGTGGGAGTACCAGAATAACTACGTCTCGGCTTAAACCTTCGAAGGATACAGTCGTATTGTGATTATATCTGCAATGGCTACGATAAATAGTTATATAATTTTTCATTACTCATACTCGGAAAGTAGGTCCGAAGTTGCCTGAGGAGCGGGTTGAAAGCAATACTTTTCAGCCCTAGGGAGAATCGTTTACAAGTGACAGCTGTCAAATTATATAAAAACTAGTTCTATTTTCACATTTCTATTGAACCATGTTCCAACTTTCCATACAGCCACTCAATTACAGCGCGATGTAAAATTGAAATAACATAAAGTTAAGTATTAATTAAAGAATTTTTTTTTTTAATGACTTTATCATAATTTACTTGCAACTATTTCTTTAAAATAATTGATTTGGGCAAAATATTTACCCTTTTCAATGATGAAAATGAAAAATAAAGGCTGAATAGTTGGCCGGCCAGAAGAAAAAAAATAGGCGGGAATGCGGCAATCCGATCTGATTCAGATATGTATGTAAGAGAAGAGGCTAAAGTAGTTGAAAACTTTTACCACCTAAATCAAAACAAAGATACCTAAACTCGTACGAAGATTTTATGATATTGGCACGCTGTGAAAAAAAGAGAAATCGTTTTGCGAATATATTTCAACGATTATTATCAAAGATTCCTTCAACATTATGGAGCGTGTATTCTTTTTTCAAGACAATATTAAGTTCTAAACACAATGTACATGTAAAGGATTTCGAGAGACTAAAGTCGTTTCTCAAAAGGCAATCTTAAGGATTTAAATCGAAAAAAGCCAAAGTTTTCAAATGAGAAATCTCAAGAGATATAAACCTTCTTAAACCAAACGCCTGATGAAATATTGGTACCTACTAATGAAGGTAAGCCAATCTTTTTATTGTTATTCGCATATAAGAAATTTGTATCAAATTGTAACTAATATTAGCAAAATAGCACCAAAGAGATTAAAAAAAAGAACAACGATCAAAAGGCGGGTTTATTATTAACAACTAAATTTCACACTATAAGAAATTTAAATGTAAACGGAACAAAAATTAAGCAGAATTGGCTATCCAAACAGGCAGAGATTCTTCTTAGCATGTTGACTTCAGGGAAAAAGGGAAGACAATGAGCGTGCAGCAGCTTATATAGGCGCGCGGCGGCTGCTACTGTCCGTCATCCCCTCCTTGCAATGGCTTGATAATGACTTTTCCGCTAACACTAACTATTATATTATACACCAAATAAATAAATATATCTACTTTTCAGGTACTATTGATATTATTATTTAAGTGGCGCTTGCAGAAGTACTGAACTAGTAAATATGAAGGTTGGTAACATTGAGAAACAAGGTGATATAATACTGGTGAAGTTACGTGGCACTAAAATCAAAGTTGACCGAACATTCGTTATTAAAAAGAATTTGTAAATATAATAGAAAACAAAAATTACGACCAAGTGGTATAGAAACGAACCGTCGTTTTTCATAAATTATCATAAAGGGGAGTGTCTGCGGCTAGTAATTGGCAAAAACAAGATTTCGACCTTAATTTGCCAAACTCAAATATATATTCGTATCGATGCTATCGCAGAACATCGGCAACTTTTCTAACCGATTCTGGTGTGCAAAAAGGAATGGAGGTTACAAGTCGAGTAAAGTAGCTAAAGGCTACATAGAAGAGTCAGTGGAAAATAAAACTAAGATATCACACAGAGTAACAGAAATGACAAATCTGCATTCCACTGACTCTCCACAACCGAGCACTTCAAAAGATTATTCGGTGCAATCCAAAAATATTGCTGTAACAGCTGAAGAAAATAGACAAATATCAATGTCCCCAACATTCATACAAGAATCCCTGGATACCAAAGGTTGTAACTCAAGTTTCCCAGAAAATATCAAATACCAACATACAAGGAAAAAATCTTTTAATAACTATACCTAAACAATTGTGCTAATTTAACCATTAACTTTAAATAAACAGAATTAATATTTGTTTTGGACTATTTACCATGTATATTTAGATTTCGGTTAGATTTTGGTTAGATTTTGGTAAAAAAATTAAAAAATATTCTAATGATTGTGACCAAGTCAGCTTAAAAACTTTAAATGAATATCTCACCAAAGTTTTTGATTCATGTAAAATAAAATTTACTAATTTTTTCTTTAGCTAATTATTTTTTTTATTTTACTTTACTTGTATTCGTAATAAAAAGCACAGTGTTTATTTATCTCGGGTTACTTTCACTCCTAGTGTAACAATGTAATACATATTTATATGCTAATAATATTATTAGTGTAAATCTTTGTGAGGATGGATGTTTGTTACTCTTTCTTACACGTAAAAGCTATTAAACGATTTTTATGAAACTACTAGCTTCTGCCAGTGGCTTCGCCCGCGTTAATGTTGAACATATTCCCGCGATAAAAAGTATCCTATGTGCTATTCCTGACTATAATCTTTCTCTGTGCCAAATTTCATCCAGATCCATCCAGCCGTTTGAGCGTGAAGAAGTAACTAACATACAAACAAAAACACTCACAAACTTTCACCTTTGTAATATTAACTAGCTGTCCCACGCGGCTTCGCTCTCGTCAACTGGCTACCTACCTACACATCTACTCTACCTACCCTACATACATTATTGTTGCGTAACTGAAACCGTTTACGCAGCGCACGCAACGGAAGCTCTCAAAAAGGAATATTTTTGACCGTTTTTGCTACATTTATCATTTATGCGCTCCTATTGGTCGTAGCGATATAGCCTATAACCTTCCTCGATAAATAAACTAACTAACAAAAAAGGAATTTTTCAATCCCGTAGTTCCCGATATTAGCGTGTTCAAACAAACAAACTTTTTAGCTTTATAATATTAATAATATATAGTATAGATGTGATATTATAGTGTGATACAGATACATTAGAATAACATAGGCTAAAATTTATAAAAAAAAATGGGGGAAATACTAATTCCACGCAGGCGGAGCCGTGGTCATCAGCTAGTAATTTTATAAAGTTGATATGTCCTAGGGTCCATAATTTTGCCTTAGTTTTAAACCATTGCTGTAAGATCTTAAGTATAACAATACAGTACTCAAATAGAGTTATGAGTATAAAACAACCAAATCGTACGAGATAACACAAATATATCAGTGACGTCATTATATTGAAGTTGGCGAATGATTGTGGTTTTGCGGCCGTCGTTGCGGCGCGAACAAGCGACAAAGTACCACTGTTTAACTTTCCACGACAAACTTTACTCTTCACTATTCTCTCGATTTCGTATTATACCGAATGTAGTGCAGATAACTTCCCGGAGAAACTCTCGAGTTAACTTTTTATATTGTGAGGAGGGAAACTAGATCAAGTGATATGCTTTCTTATATCACCGAATTTGTGGAAGTGTTTGCTAGAGATTTTTCTCGAAGTTTATTTGCATTTTATTTGAGTTTACGGCAGTTATTTAACACGATTCACGCGCGCAGTGGGAACTCCAAGGGAATTATGTGCTACGCGGGAGCTACGGCGTAGCAGTCGCTGCTACATCAGCTACGCGGTCGTAGCAAATCACTGGTCGGTCACAAGCTTTGTTGTTCGCGGTTTTAACTGCTTTGTGCTGTGATGTAGAATAATGCAGGGTAATCATTCTAATTAGGTAAAACCTACATAATTAGATTACAAGAATGCACGAAAAAATACAAAATAACAATTTTTATGTAAATATGACCTCGCATTCAAATGGTTCCCGCAGAACATCATTCCATCTATATGTATAATATTTACACACAACACCGGGACACAATCTCCGTTATTCAAACAATGGGGTTATTTTGACGTCAACTCTCTGTTTGTTCTAAACGCTGCGTGTATTATACTCGAGATTCAGCTAATAAGAGCAGCCACTGAATAAATTCTTGATCACGAGCAACCATTATCATTTAGCGGTTAATAAATGTTGAGGGTCGAAAGTCTAAGGTGGCCGCGTCGACGAGAGGGGATCAAAAATCGTAGTAATAATCGTAAAAAGTTTCAGAGTAACGCACGCGTCGTGAATTTGGAAGGTAGTCAAACGATCTTGTCATTACTGGAACGAGGTCGACGCCCTAGGATAGTAGTGTACGTGCCATCTCCAGAAACTGTGCAGCGGTGATTATACGCCCTTACTGCCCATCTCGTATGTGTTTGAAAGGAATTCAAAGTGAGGTGTATACAGCGGAAAGTAGCAATCTTTTATTCAATCACGTTCTAATGGAGCTACGCAGGACGGCAGCGTAACTTCGCTTAGAAATCTTAGAGGAGAAAATTTAAACAAGATACTTTTTATCTCATTTGAGTAGAGGGAATATTGGAAAATGTTCGTTTTTATTAACTTTGTAGGGAAGATTCAGTGGAATGTAACGGTGTTTTTTTACCCGAGTGCCGAAGGAAGGGTAAATGTGTTTATCAGTCTATGAATGTATGTTTGTTCCTATGTGGCGTTCTAGAAACCAAACGCGTTGGCCGATTTTGATGATTATTACGACAATCGATTCGTCTTAACCTTGCGAGTAACACTAGCTATATTAAAATTGGAAAATAGAATAATTGCGGCTTTTGGGCGCCATATTGTGGGGGCCCGATTTTTGTTTTCTGCCGAATCCATCGTGTGGGGTATCAAATTAAGTGGGTTAAGAGTTATCTATACCAATATTATAAAGAGGAAAGATTTTTTTGTTTGTTTGTTTATTTGTACCGAATAGGCTCCGAAACTAATGGACCGATTTTAAAAGTTTTTTCACCTATGGAAAGCTACATTATTCCCGAGTATCAAAGGCTATAATTTTGACGGGAGCAAAGCCTCGGGGGTCAGCTAGTTTAAAATATACGACACTTACATGTTTAAACGTACCAAAAAAGAATTTAAATTTTTGACTAAGTTTTGTTCAGCCAGCTCTCAAATATGTATCCTCCGACTGCACATTATGATTTTCTTCTTGTTTACGTCTTTTTAGTTCGCTTCTTAAGCAGTCGTGTTTTTTTGATTTATTGAATTACCATTTTATTTAAATAATATTAAATTTTGTTTTGTTAGAGACAGATAAGTTATCAGCCCATATGTTTGGAGAAGAAGTGAATTCAGTGATGGTTGTTGAGATCTTTGAAAGATAAAAAAAACTTGCAGAACGCATCCTTAATAATTTGGAAAAAGGGCTGGAAGATGATGACACAATAGCTCACTTACATTGCTGCTTATCGACAAAAGAAGTATCCATTTGATCATAATTTTATTTTGATAAAGGGATAGTGATATTCATCCCGCATAGCTCCGTTTCCATCTCACAATGTAACAATAATGGCAACCACGTCATAGTACGAACCCTGGACCAAATACAGAGAAACAGCAAGTACGAATGCTAACTCAACCATGAGCTTCAGCAAACGTTCACTGATTTCCATTATCACGACGCATAACAAACGGCCTTGTGATAGCACAATACACAGTACAACACACTGCTATTTATAGTCTTGACCAAATTCCTTTGTAAACTTTACGCACTGTGTATTTAGCCCGTTCTGGAAACTAGGCCGCTCCAAGATATAACAAACCCGCAGAGCACGGAGACGTCCTAGCGGGCACTATTAGACACGGTATTGTAAAATCGTCTCTCCTTATCCCCCTCTCTTCTCTTTCTTCCTTTTTGCTTTTCTATTCCTTTTTACTCATTCCTCATTGGCCTGGTGGTCGCGAGCAGCGCGGCGGAGACTGGATTTGTGACCGGTTAATGGCAATAGGCTCGACCTCTGTTACATAGACCTTAAACATTTCCGGCGTAATGTGAGTGAACTAAAGGTTCACTTTAGCCTTCGGCGTATTCACGCATGATGGTATAATATACACAGTTCTTTACTACATTCATAAGCATTACATAAAAAAATATCCATTTGATTAAAACAAAATGTCATTCATTAGCATTGGACTAGAGAAAAATAAACATAAAAGAATATTGAAATCATTAAAATTAAATCCATCAAAATTTAAATTCAACTGTCAGCAACACTGTCATAATAATATTAACATGTCAGCAAAAATTTTATAAAAGTATAAAAAATTGTCAGAGAGTTATAAAATTTTACTTTTTTTCCATCTACTGACAGATATTGACGGTTGACAGCCCGTGACTATTCTGACAATAGTTATGGGACAAACGCAGTCGCAAGTGCAACTCTATGGGTTCCGTGCTCTGTGAACAGCCCTCACAACCTTAGACTACTACCAGATAATGTGGTCAGACTAAAACTAAATTTTCGGCAGCATTTAGTGGTTAATATAATAACTATTAAGCCTGCTCGTTAAACAAACCAAGGTTAACTTTACTGGATTTAAGATCTAAGTTCAACTGTAACCTAGTAATTAAGTCAATAATCTTTGACCGTTTGAGGCTTTTTTCTTAACTGCTTTTGATAAATTGATGCCAATTTAATTTAATAGGTTGAATAACTCACTACCAGTATCGAAAGAAAGTTTTCATTGAACTACCAGTAGCTTTTGAATATTCATTACTTTGAAGTTCTGTGAGATGTTTCTTAGAAAAATGTTACCCTCAGTTAAGTATATCAAAGGGTGGTCAGTAGTATTTAATTTGATCTTGCCTAATTAAAAGACTCAAAATACCATATACATATTAAGCTAGGTTAAAAATTCTAATATGAAAAACAGTATTGAAAAATAAATTCTAAAGATAAACAATGAATGGATCACTCTTGTGAAACAAAAATGAATGAAAGGTACCTATTCTTTTTTTAAATAGAGTCCGTCTGTTTTTTCTCCTCGCTTCGTCTTTTTTTGCACTAAGTAATTATTCGGATAGGTACTAAGTTCTTTTAAGTTGTATTGTGAACAAAGGAAACAGCCCGTGTGAAAACTGAAAAAAAATCTAACAAGAATTAAAACATTTCGAATGATTTCTTTAAAACACAACACGCCTTTCTTTATACCAGAAAATTACAATTAAATTGAGATTTTAAGAAATTTACAGAATTATATTAATAGTTGTTAGGCCATCTGTTGCTAGCAGTGGACGTTGGCTGAAATGGGGATTATGATGATGAATGCATTTGTGCCTATGTACAAAAAAAAGTTGTATTTCTACAAGCTAAAAATTATATAAAATTACACCTATCAATAACATCTTAAGACACAGCAGGACTTACACAATCTAGCAATGTGCA
Organism: Orthosia gothica; assembly: GCA_949775005.1. NCBI lineage: Eukaryota > Metazoa > Arthropoda > Insecta > Lepidoptera > Noctuidae > Orthosia > Orthosia gothica. Next base: position 22,797,606 of record OX459037.1, read on the forward strand.
TCACTTGTAAAATAAGCTTATTAAATTGCAGCAACCCACCTAACTCCACAATCCTTATCCCCGTGATCAACGAGCGATATCGTAATACAATGTCGACTCATATTAACCTCATCTGTCTGATGTGTATTGCACATCTAACAGGAGGTATCGTATTTATAATCTGTGGAAGCTAGCAGCTTCGAAACGTTATCCCGTTAAACGATGGCGTCAGGATAGTTCGGTTTAGATACCGATCAATAGGCCATTGAGGCAGTGTCTGAGTCAGTCGGTTAACATTGTGGACGTGGCTATTCTGGTAATAGACTGCCAGGCTTACCTACAAAAATTTAGTGGGTCATTAAAGTCTGGGTGTTGCAGAAATAGTAATGTGTGTTTTCAGTAATTGTCTTATTGGGTGAACAACTATGGAGTACTAAGATTTGATTTCGCGAGGTGATTTACTTACAGCTGTTTTGTTTCATAAAATTTACGTGTTGTAACCCGCGACTTCGTCTGCGTAGCAGTAGTACTTCGAACAGCCTTTTCTATATATCGCGCAATAATATTGCAAGTGTGTGGGCCGATTTACTTGACAAGTGCAACACAACTTGTCAAGCCAAGTTCAAGCAAAAAAGGAACTGGCGACGCAGCAGCTGTGTGTACACGAACCATTTGGAGCCACTTTTGTCATCTTAATAACTCAAAATCTATTTAACGTTAACACATGAAATTTGGTTTATGTATTTATCAGCCTTAAGATGCACTATAAACCAAAATTTCATAAATATAGCTCAAATGGTTATTTAGATATTCACATCCAAAAAGGGTCACACAACATTGACTGACCTATAGATCAAAACTCTAACCCAGTTCCAGATGACATAGAAAGTTCAAATTTGGTATCCAGATAGGTAGTTGGGTGAATACAAAGGAATAAATCAGGAACTAGTAATTTTTGTCATTTAATTATAATTTTTCAATTATAATAAAATTCTATAGGAACACTCACCTAAAGTGCCTGTAATGTAAGAATCAGCAATCAAAACTGATGACAGCCGGTCTTTATGTGGATTTTAAGGTTTTCACGTAAATATATAACGAGTGGAATACCACCCTTAATTCTAGAACGAGTCAAGACAAAGTTTCAGATATTAAGTAATGTACCTATATTTTCACAAGGAACAATTCCCTACAAGCTGTGTATCCTGAAATTTATTTACAAGAACATAAAACATTCTAAAGAAAATTTAAAAAACACAATTTCTTGTTTATTTTTCTTTTTTTTTTCTACAGGCTAGTTTTAACATACAAGTTATCTTATATTTGGCTAATAAACTTATCTTCTTTATATTACACGCAATTTACGTTTTATGGTAAAAATATATGACACCACACACCGGCTAATAATAGTATGTTGATCATAATGTGGCAATTATAATGATAAAGGTATTTACAAAAATGTTCGAATGATTGAATATCAAAACCGATATAGTATTTGTGAAAACCAGCCAAGTCAAATCTCGAGCTACAATTTATCCTATGTTACCTGCTTTATGTAAATAATTCGACTTTTCAAATTTAAGAAGTTATATTTTAAAATAGCAAATATTGTTGTAGCAGAAAAAGCAAGAAATAGTGTTTTTAAATTTACTTTAGAATGTTTTATGTTCTTGTAAATAAATTTCAGGATACTCAGGTTTTCACCCATTTAGATCTCAATTATTTTGTCAGCGTAGCCAACAACCGCACTTATTCTTAGTACTGAACTTGGCTCCCTTTTTCACATTTATGTTTTTGATGGAATTATTATTTCACCACCCAAACTCCCAACCCCCTTTCCATCCCCGTAAGGAAGATTGACGGAATAAAAACTATCCTATGTTCATCACAGGGTCTCAAAATATCTCGATACCAAATTTCATCTAATACGGTTCAGCGGTTTAAGCGTGAAAGGTAACAGAGAGTTACTTTTGTAATTAAAATATTTCTATCATTCGCCCGCGTAAAAAATGTTTTATCATCCGATGGCAACACACTACCGGGATAAAAACTATTGTGTATCCTTTCCAGGGTCTCAAACTAACTCCATACCATATTTTATCACAATCGGTTTAGCCGTTTAGTTGTCAAAGGGTAATATTTAAACAGAAAAATAAAGTTACTCTCGCATTTATAATATTAGTATCGATATAGTTACGATAGCATGGAAAGGCATATTAAAATGGCCTCTATGCGCCATCGGTACATGGTGAATTGCCCACTAATATTATTATAATAAAGTTTTCAGAATACCTCCATTGTGCGTACCTACAGCTAAAGATGGAATTCTCTGCCGCAGTTTGTTTATTCTGTGTGTTTTCTAAGAGTGAATAGGTTCATTATATTTAAGCATGCTCCATCATCGACTACATCACCGCTTACCATCAGGTGAGTTTAAACTGTTACCAGTGGTGGCCCAGTGGTAATGGCCGCGACTTACAAGTTGTAGGTCGTGGGTTCGAACCCAGCCAGTCGCCTTACTTTGTCCAAATTATTTCACCATCACTGCTCATAAAACGGTGAAAGAAAACATCGTGAGGAAACCGGCATGTCCTAGAACCAAAAATCCGAAGATATGTGACATCCACCAACCCGCACTGGGCCCACGTGGTGGATTACGGCCCATTCCCTCTCACAGAGAGGAGGCCTGAACGCACAACGGACAAAATGCGTGTCTATGTGCGGCAAAGAGGTCCATCTATTCTTTCCGATCCTACCATCAGGTGAGATAGTGGTCAAGCGCGACTTTAATAACAGTATGTAACTGTTTCACTGCAGGGCAAAGGCCTCTTATTATTCTATAGGTAGAAGGCACGAGCATCGATTACCATTCTTGCTCAAGACGAGTTGGCGGTTACAAACTTATATAAGTGAGACCCTAACAATACAAAAAAAAACATCTGCTGTCCTACTTCTAGGCTTGACTGATTAGTAATCTATATAAGTAACTAGGTTAGTAAAGTTACCTAGGCCCGTTTAATTGCGTAAAAAAGCGTCGCCCGGGATTACGAGTAATGATCGGAATTATATTCTGTATCTCACTGCCCACGTATTTGAGGCATCGTTAAAGTTGGCCTTATCAACCTTGTGTATAAGAGTGTAAGTGTCATAATACGAGAATTTATTACGTTTGTGCCATCATGCCTCGTAATTATTGCGACGGATCTATTCCTGGGCCGAATTCAAACGAAGTGTGTCAAGATGTTTGTGACAAACCTTCTCCTGTGATTACTGAATTAATTTGGTCATTATTGTGAATCTTCGTATATACAGACGAAGATATTACATAAGTTTTTGTCAATACCTTAACTATAATAGCTTTTAGTTAGATACGCGATGTGAAAATATTCTGGATATCAAATTGAGCATTAATAATTAACCTTTAAAAAAATCAATTAAAACGTTACAACAAACGTTATCATTTATTAAATTTTAGTCTGTAATAAATTTGCCCATTGTTCAATAATTTGTTCAAGAGTTTACCTACCTATTTTGTAGTCTATTAAATCATTTCAAACCTACTGGTATCATAATATATGAAGGTAATCATCTAATGTGATGTTACAAGCATAATTATGTAGCAAGAAGACTTAACAAAACATTTATATGGAAACACAAAGCAGCGGGTTATTTGATCGTAGAAGACTTCAAAATCAGCTGTCGGCTGTTTTCGGAAAGCTCTATGTTTCGCTACACAAAATTGTATTCCAACATTGACGGCTGGATGAGAATCATGTAACCGCCCAATCCCGTAACTGGAGCTTTAAAATATATGAAGCCGATTTCGGAAACAAAATCTCGGCTTCCCGTGCGCCTTCCAAATCTAATGAATTTCAAAATTTATTTCGTTATAAGTTATATTTTCTGCAGGCAAACCAATTCAACGATAGAATGTTCTCTGATTCAAACAAAACTACCGTTCGTTTCATCTTGTTCCTTTCTCTTCAAGTTACAAACAACACTGCACCGGCTATTTACTTTTATTTCCTCATCACTCAAGTCTTTGAAAGTACACTCATAAATATGCAAGTCCAAAGTTGTTGAGGCAACTCGTCGTATTTTACCACTTTTAGCTGGAATACCTATACAATAGAGGAACGCGACCCGCTGCATGAAGGCTGCGGCGATCTTCCACCCAGTTACAATATCCGAACCTTCATAAATATTCACAGCAGTATGAAGTCTACTCCAACTACTTTTATCAAGTCCCGAGGGCGTTAGAGCAGCTTCCATTACATTGTTTCCATTTAAATGTGTTCTTTGAATAGACATCACCGCAGCTAATTGGTAACCTTATCTGCAAAGTTTTCAATAACTTTGACAGACCCCGACTACTCGACTGGCGACTGCTCGATTGTTTTCTTAATCTTTGAGACTTCACTGATTCTGTGTTTAATTAACAGCGCCTTGCAGTTCTACGGTTCTCACTTTCACAAGAATTCAGACGCCATTTTGTAAATGTTTATTGCAGTTTTTTTTTTAATTTGACTATTAGTAAACTTATAACGGTTTGTGTTCTAATAAAAGTACTTATTGGATTTGTTTTTTTTTTTGCTTTTTCAGTGTCTGGGGACATAAACGAGCTCAATAAAACTGTTCATATCCATATAATCTTAGGATGTTTTCCCTGTTGTTGTTCCTTGTAAAATGGTTCAATCACTCATTAATTTCTGGGTAAAAAACCAACCGATCTTTTATTTACCTATAATCTTGTCAAAGCGGGTTCTATTTTCTGAATATACATAGCATACTTTTTGTGGTTTACCTGCATGTTGTCTTTATACAAAATATGAAAACAAAAATTTAATTAATAATTATTATTTTTTAATTATTTACGGCTTTCCAAGGCTATCAACAATAACTTATAGTTACGTTATAAGTTGTTTTTAATTTAATGTAATGTAATAAATTTCCGTACAGTTATATTAATTATGTTACATTTATGTGTCCTGTATTTTCTGATAGCCGCCGGTCTAACGTTACGCAACCTTGTTTTTGCTAACACAAGATCGGAAACACCACGGATAGACGTGTTAATCTCACGGTGTCGAGAGCATGTGACGATATTATTTTTCCCGGCATCATATAGAGTGATTAATAACGTTATTCCTTCTGCTGTAATGACGTTCCCTCGATATCATTCTTTTCTCTCTCTAGTGAAGTATTCGGGCCTCTCTTAATGGGTTAATCGTTAGCAGTCGTTTATTATTGCTGGGCTCGATATTAATCACTTGTTTATTGTTTAGTGATATAAGCGTCGATATAAACAATACTTAGCTTAGGTACTATTATAATACTACTTTTCTATTTTCTAATCTACCAGAAAAACGACATTAACTACTAAATTAAAACAAAAAAAAACACGATATAATAAAAAACCAAACACTTTTTGAAAATAATTATTTTGCATAATTTTAAATTAAGAATAGAGTAATTTAAAAAAAAAAAAATGCGTGGGGTGCTTGATGTCAATTGTTATAATATTTTTTTGACAAAAGCAGAGTCATTTTGAAAATATCTTAAAAAGCACCCGACGCTTTCGTTTAACAATTTTTTTTTTTGTTAAAAACACTATTCTATATTTAAAGTTTTCAATAACTTTTAATATTGAACAGTGTGATTAAAATAATTTTTTGGTTTGGTTTTATATTTTTATTATCCATATTCATATTGCAAAAGAGAGCTATCAGAGCCATATATATATAAGTTAAGTCACCGAGAATCTCTTAGAGAACTATTAAAAAATATTATAATTATGACAGTTTCTTGCCAATTCATTTATGAAAATATTATGTATCTAAGGAAAAATATACATCTCTTTAGTAAACTCGACCTTAACTACTAAAAAAATAAACATTTTAAATCGTTGATGTTTTGTGTGGATTAAGAGGTACTTTCTCCTCGTGAAGGCTGTGGTTCTAAAATAGATATAGATGCTATTAAGTAGAGAGCTTTTCAATAAGCATAAACTTTGAAAAACCCAAATATACGACGTGCTTTTAAAACCGTTTAAATAAATCGTAGTATCGTGCTCTCGAGTACAAAATCAGGGTGGCCAACATAAATAATGTGACTAAAGCACGTGTAAAATAAACTATTTTATAAAAAGAGAGGAACCCTGTCCAATAGCGCCCGACTTATCGAAATCATATTTCAGGGACGTGAGGAGGACGATGTAGCTTTACCCTTTTCCAACGCATTGTCTATTGTGGCTCGTTTACATTCTAACGGACATCATATTCCAGTAACACTTATAAAGGAGAACCCAAAATCTGCTGCCTTAACTGAGCCAGTACTCGCCCCGTGCAGCTCGTGATCGGTTCCAACGAGGCATCACCCTTTTCTAAAGCATTGTCTATATCACATTGTCACGAACACGCGGCGACACGAGATATTCGTTGAGATATAACTTTATTCTTGTAATATTTTGCCGTGACTCTTGTTGTTCTAAACACGAAGCAAATCCAATAGCCACTTAGTTTAATGTAGGATTTATTTTGTCTCCGAGTGTATTAAGACGTGTTTTGTCGTGCACGTTTAGGGTTAGACATCGCACCGCAATATTCCCAAACCACTGCAACTCCTGAAAGCCAGAATCAACAGTGGCGAACATCAGACAAGCGCCGAGGCAATGGAGCTCGACGAAGTCCCGGCGAATGAATTTAACTGTCTTGGATCGGGTTATGGAATTCGTAATAACGTGTGGTGGTGTGGCCCTAGTGGTGTTCTGTAGTTTGTGCTGGATATCCCCATCTTGGCTTATATTTTTTAGACATAATATTGTTTGGCAACCCTTTTTGCCTAACTTTTATTAGCATAATAATACTGTGGCATAATCAAACTCTGGCATAATAATACTTTGGCATAATGCAACGGTTAACTTAATTTGGTGTTTTTTTTTTATTGGTTTGTCACTTGGTTTGGTAATATATTATTAATAAATTTTGATAGTATTTTTTTTTAAATAAATTTAAATATATATTTGATATACGGACTCAATTGAATTAAAGTAAGGTGCGGCGTAGGTGACCCTTGGGCCACCCTTGAGCCGCGAATATGTTTTTTTTATTCCAAAGAACATTATACGTAAATAACATTATGCGTTTATAACATTATGCTTTATAAAATTATGCATCATTATTATTATGCCAACAGTATTTATGACAATATACATTATGGAAAAACATTTATGCCTAATAATATTATGCGTCATGATCATTATGCTAAATTTGGTTATGCCAATGTAAATTATGGTGATACATTTTGTGCTTATCATTAGTAAACCGTTTGTGCCTACCCCATAGATAAAGGGCATGAGTCTACCTATATTCTTCAGAATTATGTATGACTTCAGCGTTATATCAGCATAATTGACTTTATACCATTTTTTATTCCAAGATTGATAATTCTCTCGAATTTTTCAAATGATGATCAATGATGTCGACTTATTTTTAGATCTGCGATATTTTAACACAATACGGAACTATGGCTTAGCAATAAAAAAATAACGTACTTGAAGTACCGCAAATCCGTGGCGTGAAGTTACAAAAACAATTTCAAGGGATTTTGTAAGAAGTCACAAAAAAATACAGGGACAGGTACTTCGCAGTTAACCTTATATTTTCTAAGAAATAAACCCACTACCAACAACTCAATATTATGCTACCCAGCTCATCATAACGCCGTTTCATCGACGGAAAAGTTGAGGCAGACTTTAAGTGGAGAAAGATTTTTCTAGTGCCTGTATTATTTCCAGACCGTCTCCTATCCCACAAAAAGGGTTAAAGTACTTATCTAAGTTGATAATAATTTAAGACATGTCTACCCTTGTTTTAAGTTTTAACTAATGCAGTACAAAGGCTACTCGTACTTAACTCAGACAATTGTTTAGTAAAACGTATTTATTTTTACTGAAAAATATTCAATCATTTGCTATTCCACAAAGTCCTTTCAGGTACTCTTCCACTGCACCGTCTCATATTTCAGTATCAAACAGGAAAATAATAATAATAAATAATAATAAATGTTTATTTCAATAACTTAAGAATACGATTATATTTGGTTTTCAGGGCATTTCCATTTAAGTTGGAAATATACTTGTGTTAGGAAGTTCCGCTCTTCCAGTAGTTACAATTTGTATAGGCTATTGAATAGACAGTTCATTACAGTAGGTATTAGAAAACAAAAAAGAAAACCGGCCAAGTGCAAGTAGGACTCGAGCACGAAGGGTTCCGTACCATTATCACAAAAAAAAACATCAAAGAAATCACGTTTGTTGTATGGGAGCCCCACCTAAATATTTTTTTATTCAGTTTTTAGTGTTTGTTGTGGCTACAGAAATAGATGGTTCACAACGGCAACATACGGTTCATGAGATACAGCCTGGTGACAGACAGACACACAGACAGACACACAGACAGACAGACAGACAGACAGACAGACAGACAAACAGACAGACAGACCGCAGATTCTTAGTCCGTACCCAAAGGGTAAAAACGGGGCCCTATTTCCCGTTTTTACCCTTTAAAATATAAAGTAAAACTTGAACAAAGTAGGTAGTGATTAATTAAAGATGCGCTGTAGTGTGTAATGGTATGTGTCTGTGAATGTGTGTGAGTGTATGAGTTTAATGATAGTAAGTATATGGTTTGTAAATAGCAGTGGATATTAGTGTTAGTGAGGAAAAGCAGTCTCAGTTAATAATAATTCGAATTTTATTAATTTTATTATTAACGAACTTATAGTTTGGACTATATTCTCAATCTCGTCGAAGTTTTTGTCTTTGGCCATTCAGTCAGAGCATTTTCGCAGTCTCGATACGAAAGTGGATGAACACTTAATTCCTTGTTTATCAAGTTATATAAGTGAGAAGATTGCCTGGCGTACTGTCTCTTAGCAAAAGTTGATTTAACAGGAACACTGGGGATCATGTATTTCCTTCTCCTTAGACGAGTCGAGGGGTCGAAAAAAAACAGAATATTAGTCCTACTTGAAGCAGCTGTAACCATGCTTTAAAACCAATATCCTAAGTGGCATCAATAGAAATATAATCTAATCTGAAGTGACTTTAGCCAAACCAACTAAATCTCGCACTCAACTCGCTAAGACGGCGACAATCTGCCGACAAGTTTACTGCCACCGTTAAGCGTAAGTAGATGTTTACAGCTGGTAGAACATTGCACTGGATTCCACGGATGTCTTCTGTATAACGGGTGTTAAAGAACTCTCATTCTCATTGCAATACTTTTTTGACTAGACTATCTCAATTGCTACTGAGATATTCAAGGTAAGTAATAATCCTATTTTACCGACTCAAAAAAAGGTGGTTATCAATTCGACACGTATGTGTGTTATTGTTAGAATTGCCCAAAATTCACATAATATGAGTGACAAAGTTTATAAGTGTATGTATGTATGTTTTCATGTATGTTTGTCCACGCATTTCTCCGAAACTACTTATAGGAGGTTGACCATTTTTGTTGGATTAGGTATCTCTCATCTTAGAGAATAGGGCAGGTTTCATCAAAATCTGTTTAGCAGTTTTCAAGTTATATATATTGATAAGGAACATACAATGTGTAAATTGATTTATTATGGGTATTTTGTCAATCCTTTATGTACCTTACTAAAGAAATTGCACACTTTTTATTGATAGTAAACTAAAACTAAAAAGAGAGAAATAAAAATCATTTCACAAAAAAATAAACCGACTTCAAAAGCAAAACACAAAAAATTGCAAAATATTTTTCGTTTCGGAATTCGGTCTCCAAAAACGATAAAAAAGAAGTACCAAAGACACCGGCTTCCGAAACGAAAGTTATTTTGCACATTGTTGTGTTTTGCTTTTGAATTTTTTTATTTTTTTTTGAAAAACTTTTTTTTAAAACTATTTTAAATATTCCTGATCATCGTACTCTATAAACACGGTAAGCATAGTTTTATTTATTTCTTCTTCTAACCTTATTCACAGAAATTTTCATACCAAGAGTAACAGACGCTTCCCAAAAATAATTTTTGCTCAATGTTACTTATCTTACAGCTCAAAGATGGGTTTTTCTTCATCCTGTATGTCAGGACGTACTTGTCGAATACTAACGAACAGCTAGGGCAGTAAAGGTAGCCAACAAGCGTCCCGACGGCGGACCTCGAACGTCCACTACGTCTCTAATGAGAGCGACTCCATCGTTAAATAAATTGGATAAAGACGTTCGTGATCTCTCAAGAACAACTTGAACCACTTCACAGTGACTAGCAATTAACTAAATTAAAAGATTGTTCGTGCACTTACCGAAACGTTTGAGACGCTTCAGTTCGTTCTCTATGTGCTTTTCACCATTAATTTACTTTTAAGTGTTGGATTTCCCATTTTTTTTTTGGTAAGTCGAAACGTAGTAAGAGAAACCAAATTAAATTCACTTCTTCTCGCAAAACTCTGAAAATAATTGTATGGAGAATTCTTGTAAAAATATCATAAACATCACTTTACTTGACGGCTTTTAAAGGTTTTAATTTATGATATTGTTTACACAGCAAACTGCAAATAACTACCATTTTAAATTATATCGAAATTGAATAAAATAATTAACAATTTAAATTGTTTGCGCTTCTTTGTGACATCGCATTTAATCTGAGTATCAGCCGATGGCAGATTGAACTCATTATACGGATTTGTGAACTGTGACAATATCAGGGCCAATAAATTTACGGGTGTTTGTACTGATAAAATAAACAGGTAGGTGTCGGGCTCGCCTACTGACCGTTGGACGATAAATTGTTCTCATTATTATCGTCTATTGCCCAACAAATCTCTTATTCCCTTTTTTTAGAGCGAAATAACGAGCAATAACAAAAAAAAAACTCATGGGATTATTTGGTGATTTAATTTTATATAACAGCCTCTTTACTTAATCATATTGATGTTTTACTTGACACTGTACTAAAAATGTGAAGAGTTTTTTTGACTTTCACTTACGTATGACAAAAGTTTAAAATGACTAGTTCATAAAAACATATGGTATCGTTCCAATTCATAAAAAAATAGGACACTGGTATACTCAAAAATATACATTTAAATATACGAAGCAATCAATGTGCTCCTCTCATAACAGATAAATCTGGCCGGACAAGAAAATCCTTGTTAACATGTGAATGCGGGCATTTAAAAGATTTCCATGCGATGTTCGGCGAACAAAAACGTGTAAAGCTGAGCGCGGCATGACGCGACGATTTAACGCAGATCCCCGCAGAGTAGACGGTGCCGCACGTCGGCTGAGCCGCCCGGCGACCCCCATCACCGGATTAACTGCCTGTAACAGCATGTCAGCCGGTCAACCGGTCAAGATTTACGCATCTGTTTTCATTCTACAATGAAAAGATTTGTAGCTTCAAAACCACATTAATTTCACAAAAGAAAACCAATTTAATCAGCTAATATCTCCTACCAAAACATAGCTTTCCGAAACGTTAGTTGCAAAATCGAATCGAAAACTACGTTAGTATTCTAACGTCAGAAAACCCCTCCGGTATTGACGCGGATGTCGGATGCACGTCAGAGTGGGCTCATATTGGATCTCGCCGGGTCCATATCCACAGCCTCGCACTACGAGTGTAAGCCTTTAATCTCTGCATTGCGTCACACCGAGCGGAATGAGAGTTATCGGTTTCCCTTCTGATAAACACAAACGAATGAGCCCGGCTCCGCAATCCAGCTCAATAATACCCGACCTCCGTACAAAAATTGATTGTAACAGCCTATCTCGTGAATAAATAAATATTTTGGCTATCATTATGGTATCGCTATTTATCGTTGCGGTAACAGAATTCATGGGTTTAATAGTTGTCTATTAACAACGGATCAATATGACACGGAGACCGGTAATGCCTGCAAGTGATCGGGGCGTTACCAAAGTCACGAAAAACGGGAGGTGTGCCATTATAAATATCGACGTAAACGAGGGTGGTTACCCAGCATTAACCTTGCCAAGCTGACAAATAATTGTAGGTGCCTACACGGATAGGATTACTGAAAAAACAGCGAGCTCACCTAACGCCCTCCTGACTAACGATGTATAAAATTTCCATTGTCATCAATCTCTGACACAACGCTGAGGATTCGCAAACTCTTCACTAATTGCAATTTGAACAAAAACTAAAAAGCGAAGTCATCGCGAGCTGCAATTTTTAACGCTACGTTTTCTACCAGTTGTAAATTCAAAAGTCACAAAATAATGGTATCAGCAGAAAAAAGTAAAACAGTTCGGAGTTAAAAAGTGTTGTTTACTTCTGTTAAAAGCCCTCTTTCCGAGAAACTTAGTTCCTCACAGCTCGTAATGACACGACTTTTACCGAGTAAAAGATATAATATAGGTAGATAGTTTGGTATATTATTTGTTTTAATTTCATGGTATATTTTCTTATGCCCGATTTCGGAATTACAAATTTGAAGATGAGTATTTGTTAAACTCTATATTGGCCTGAAAACTGATCAAAATTTGGTATTAAAATATAGATTGACACGCACAAAACTCAATTTAAAACTTATACTAACAATATTACCAATACAATAATTCCTATCATCATCATTATCAGCCTTTTTAATGTTCCCACTGCTGGTACACGGGCCTCCTATCTGTGAGAGGATGAATAGGCCGCTATCCATCTCGCGAGCCCAGTGCGGGTCGGTAGATGTCACATGTCTTCGAATTTTGCAAAAATATACATTTCCTATGCGTTGACTAATTTTAAAATATCCAAATCAGGAGCTTAAGGTTTGACACATACAAGTATTAAAAGGAGCGAAAATGGAACTAATATGGCCGCGTAACGGGTACCGCGAGGCAAGATGGGCGACTGGGCGGTCTCGCCGGTGTATCTCCATTCGCCATACATGACCATTACGGTACCGTGCAACTGACACATGTAATGTCCCTAAACGCCAATACCGAAAACACGTACAAATATTTTTATTATTTCGTTATTTAGCGGTGTTTTCAAGTAAAATTGTACACCTTTCAAAGTCAAATATTTTTTATTTATCAGACTATTAATAAGCAATATTGATAAATAAAAACCGGCCAAGTGCGAGTCATACTCGCGCACGAAGGGTTCCGTACCATTATCGCAAAAAAACGGCACAAAAATCACGTTTGTTGTATGGGAGCCCCACTTAAATATTTATTTTATTCTGTTTTTAGTATTTTTTGTTATAGCGGCAACAGAAATACATCATCTGTGGAAATTTCAACTGTCTTGCTATCACGGTTCATGAGATACAGCCTGGTGACAGACAGACAGACAGACAGACAGACGGACCGCGGAGTCTCAGTAATAGGGTCCCGTTTTTACCCTTTGGGTACGGAACCCTAAAAAAGAGACATTTAATAGCCGATTTTTGTTAATTTTCAATTTCCATTTTATTCAAGGTTAAGATCCCATTGCTAAAATTTCTAGGTATTTTTGTTAACATTATGAATAATACTAGATATTAGAATAGATTGCTGCAGGGTTGCCTGGCAATATCTATGAAGAATTGATTATAGCGGAGTGCTGTAATCTATTCTTCTATAAAGTAAGTTTCTTGAAAATTAAGTTTCATCGAAATCAAAAAGTCTACTGATTTTTGCGATGAGATCTTGCCTATAAAGGGAATTTAGTGAACTGTGGAGGTTATTCGTTATTTAACTAGATAATGAAAATAATTTACTGTTCGCATTTGTAGAGTTTCTGGTATTTATAAAATACGTGTGGTAATAAATCCAGTTTTGATGAAAAATAAAGCGCAGTCAAATAAACGCAAAACAATATTTTATAAATACTTATACACCTTGAGTTCCAACAAAATATTTCATAGTGATCATTACGAAATTCAGGAGAAAGTTTTCTTAATAACAACAGTATTTCTCGAAATTGTTCATTAAATATGAATCACTATTATCCATTTTGGCTCCAACTATAATTAATAATATTGAAATCAATTTCTAAAGAAAATTGTAGCGTCAAGGTGATTTAAACTAAAATATTCATGAACCTTCACTTTTCAGTACTTAATAAAAGTTTACCTTGAAATCGATCTTACTTTAAATCATAAGGAGAAAAGTTTTTTAGTCGTACTCGAAGAGACTTTACAACATGTCTAAGTAAAAGTGCTCGCTTTTATTAAAAGGACGTATTCCGCGTTGGGCACCCGTTTTAACGGCACCTGAGGTATTCAACAATCTATATTTTTTGCAGGTGCCAAATGTGGAATAATTTATTATTTTATTCCATATTTGGCACCTACGGATCAGTAGCGTTGGGACGTTAATTTTTGTTCGGACGTCAAAATAAAAAAATCCATTAAAATCATTATAGAGATAAATAACATGGTAAAAATATAACTTTCTCTTTTGCTTCTTTAATTAGATGCTGAACTTTAGTTAGGATTTAAATGCTTATAATGTTCAACATTTAACTAAAGTGCCCAATGTGGAATACGTCATTAAAAGTTCTTCAGAACTGTCAACGTAGGTACCTCATTAATAGATAGTTAATTAATTACTCTTCGTGTTAATTTTAATATGCTTCAACTCCTCCAATCCTTCCTCCAATCTTCCTTTGCGATGGAATCGAGCGAAAGTTTACAAAAAGACAATACAAAAAAATATCACAGAACATAAGACCCGACATGAGTGACTATAACGACGAATAATTATTCTTTTCCATGCTTAAATTTTCTTCACACCTGATCCTACAAACAAGGTCTCATCATGTAACACGAAGTCACGTAAATTAGGTAGGATGTACCCTAATCCCCAGATAAAACGCTTAAGCTTCTGCCATAACGTCTCGTGTGTAAGCAGCTTTATTTGCTGTAAACATTTGCGTTCTCATTTGCTTTTAAATAATAAAGGAATTCTTGGTCTTGATATTTATGCCGACTAAAAGCCTAAGACAAATACTTAAGTTGTGAGTAGCCAGAAATAACTGAAAACAAGGAGATTTTTAAACTGTCTACCTATGGAAAATTTAGTGCCAAGATTTCCTTAATACTGAATGACATATAGCGGTTTTTTTTTCACAAGGCAGACCAAACAAACAAAAGCATTTTCACAAAAATAAACCGATTTCCAAAGTAAAACACAAAAAACAGCAACAATTACTTTCATTTCGGATGTACCGGTCTTTGTAAGTACCTCTTATACTTTGTCTTATTGTGACACCGACTTCCGAAACGACAGTTCTTTTTGATGTTTTGCTTTGGAAGTCGGTTTATTATTTTGTCAAATAGTTTTTATTTTTCTCTTTTTAGGTTTGGTACGGTACGGAGAGCAGTGGTGGCCCAGTGGTATCGGCCGCGACTTACAAGTTGTAGGTCGTGGGTTCGAGCCCAGGCAGGCGCTTTACTTTGTGTAAAATATCTCTTTACCACTGCTCTCAAAACGGTGAAGGAAAACATCGTGAGGAAACCGGCATGTCCTAGAACCAAAAATTCGAAGACATGTGACATCCACCAACCCGCACTGGGCCCGCGTGGTGGATTACGGCCCATTCCCTCTCATAGAGAGGAGACCTGTGTCCCAGCAAGGAGGACATTAATAGGCTGATGATGTGATGCGTGTGATGTAGGTTTGGTACACCATCACGAAGTGAGCAAGTTATATAGTAAAATGGACAAATACCCATAATAACTCACTTTACACTTACGTGCTGTTTGTCGTTAAGGAGTTCGGTTATATTGTTCCATATGTTGACAACTGTTTGTAAAAGCACCCACGATCCTATTGTAGAGCAAAGTTTAAAAAAAAACTACTGAAGTGATTTTGATGAAACTTGTACTATTCCCTAAGTTGAGAGATACCTAATCCAACAAAAAAACAATGATCACAATCCGATTACTAGTTTCGGAAAAATGCATGGACAAAAATACATACACTTATTTAATTTGGCGCAAGTGTTTAGAAGCCCGAATAGAGTAACACATGTAAATATTGTGCAATTCCAGCAATATTACATACATACGTGTCGAATTGATACCCTACTTTTTGTAGAAGTCGGTAAAAATAAGGATCACCTGAACGACATCTAGAAGTGTCCCGTGCACACTCAAACAGTGAGTGTTAGATTTTTCATAAATCTCTTGAACTGACATTTAGACGCCTTGGGCCTGCAGCACTAACCCGGAGTGACGAGTTATCACGTCTAATGTACTTCTCCTGACAGGAAGAGTAATGGAACAAAATTGATGAACCGTAATACATATCAATAGAGATATTGGCAATAAATAAGCAGATAAAATATGGCCGTTTAAGGTCGAAAGCAATTTGTAAGCTCGCCTATCTTGAGTATCGGGAAGATCGCTCGGAATTACCTACAACAGGTTTTTGCGTCATGATTTGTGGAGCCCGGGGGCCATCTTTGATCCGACACGTGCTCCCCACTGTCTACCGAAAACAACTTGTATTTAGGCAAAATTATTCCTTATGGAAACGTGAGCGCGAAACATTTGGCGCGTTAGCATTGTTTACTAAAAACTCTTTGTATATTTTTTAAATTTAATTTCGATGTTTTTTGTTCAACTGTCGGCCGACACCAACAAGTTTCTCGTTACGAAACTTGTTGGTGTTGGTTGACACGTGAACAAAAGTTTTTAAGGAAATGTTTTCTCTAGTAATTAAAGCTCACAAAAAGGGTCATGTAACGTAATAAATTATTAAATCATTATGCATAGACAAGGAAGATTTTTTTTTTAGGGTTTCGTACACGAAGCGTCCAAACGGAGCCCTATTGCTGTCACTCATGTGTCTGTCTGTCTGTCCGTCTGTCTGTCCGTCGTTTGTCACACAATTTTGTTCTGAAGAATTTTTTAACTTTCTATTGACCTTGAAACTTGAAATTTGGTGATAATGTTTAATATAGTAATCACAGCGGATCTTTGTGTCTCTGAAGTTGGCCGCAAGACACTGCGCAGTTGCTATTTTTGTGTCAATGTTAAAGTAGTAGATAGCTTTGTATAACTGCCTCTTTCACTCGAATACGTTTGTCGCATCGTACTATCTCGCTTACTCCATGCAGTATACTCGATGACAAACTGTTTCTTGCGCAATTACATTCACAACTTCAGAGACATATAGATCAGCTGTGACTAATTGATTACGTATACTTTACTAAAAAATACCAATTTATTGAAAAATCTGGCATTTTTCTTTGGTACGGAACCCTACATGTGCAAAGTTGATACGCACTTGGCCGGTATTTTGTTATTGCTTTCGTTAGGGTATAAAAGACCTTCGATTCTTATCCAAGAATGTGGGGTAATGTCTAGTTAAGTCATTAGGTACGTCTAACAACAACGTCATACACTTTTTAAAGTGTCTGTCCTTTACATTTTCACGTCTAACCTGCAGAACGATTTTTATGAAACTTGGCATATCGGTAGACCTGGATTAGAACAGGATACTTTTCATCCCAGTAGGGATAATAAAACACAAAACACAATTTCAGATAGGAAAAACCGCGAGCAGAAGCTACAGTGATACAATAAAGCTTATCGTTGAGCTGTTGGTAATCAAACACACGATTTGCACGAGTGTCTATTGTTTTACACACCCAAGGCTTTACATCGCATTGAAACAAGGAAGTAAAAATAAGAGCATACGTTATCACATTCGCAATAAACTTGCTCCCAAGAAACTTTTGTAATAAATGTTTAATTTCATTTAGGTAACAACGTTCCGAGACATTCGTAATGTGCGGAGACGTCGACACGAACAACTTTTGTTTCAAATTACTTTAAGTACAAACCTATACATACCTCCTTTACACGTACCTATATAGCTTTTTCATTAATTTGATTCCGAAGCCTTAAAATATTACGTATGTATGGATAGTTCAAATCATCTTTGCGCTCGATGCAATGTGTGCGTGCGCTTGTAAATATAGAGTATGCAATTGTGTGGCATTGATGCGGTAGTCGTTGTCCGAGCAAAAAACCACCCACACATGCTTACCCACAAATAGCAGCAAAGATGAGTTGAACTATCTATATTTATTTTTATCCATAAAGGATGCCACCTTCTATTCGGCGAAGCTTTGGTTTTGTGTTATGTCAGAAACAGGCTATTTCAATCAGTTATTAACAAAGTTTGTTACTAACATTTGAAAGCTTGTTGACACAGGTGAGTTCATTTATAAATAGACACAAACTTATCCATAAATATTAAGGGCCTACATACCCTTTAGTGCCGAAAACGGTAACTTTCTAAAGCATCATCATCATCATCATCATTTCAGCTGAAAGACGTCCACTGCTGGACATAGGCCTCCCCCAGGCGTCGCCACATTGACCGATCCCGTGCGTCTCGCATCCAGCGCCTTCCCGCAACCTTAACCAGGTCATCGGTCCACCTAGTGGGAGGCCTTCCAACGTATCGTCTTCCAGTTCGCGGTCGCCACTCCAGAACTTTTCGGCCCCATCGGCCATCCGTTCTGCGAGCAATGTGCCCTGCCCACTGCCACTTAAGTTTGGCAATTCTTCGGGTTATGTCGGTAACTTTGGTTCTCCTGCGGATATCATCATTTCTGACGTGATCACGCAAGGAAATTCCGAGCATAGCCCTCTCCATTGCCCTTTGGGTGACTTTAAGCTTTCTGATAAGGCCCATTGTGAGCGACCACGTCTCGGTCCCATAGGTGATCACTGGCAACACACACTGGTCATAGACTTTTGTCTTGAGACTCTGCGGTAAATTGGACGAGAAGATACCACGCAACTTCCCGAACGCCGCCCAGCCGAGTCGGATTCGACGGTTGATCTCTTTCTCGAAGTTGGACCTACCCAACTGGACCGTTTGTCCCAGGTAAACATAATCTTCTACAACTTCAAGTGTAGAGTCTCCGATCTTGATAGGAGTGGGTGTTACATGGGCGTTCACCATGACCTTGGTTTTGTCCATGTTCATTTTAAGACCCACTCTTTCGGAAGCTCTACTAAGGTCATCGAGCATTTTACTGAGGCTCTCCATGGTCTCAGCCATGATCACTATGTCGTCGGCAAACCGAAGGTGAGTGATGTACTCGCCATTAACGTTGATGCCAAGCCCCTTCCAGTCCAGAACCTTGAAGACGTCTCCCTGTCTTACGCCGCGCTGGAGAAGGATAGGTTTCGAGGTCTGATCCTGAAGACGGACTGACATGGTGGCGTTTTTGTACAGACACTTCAACACCTCAATGTACCGGTAGTCGATCTGGCACCGTTGGAGAGACTGTAGTACAGCCCAAGTCTCGATCGAATCGAAGGCTTTCTCGTAGTCCACAAACGCTAAACAGAGAGGCAGGTTGTACTCTTCGGTCTTCTGTATAACCTGCCGCAGCGTATGTATGTGGTCTACGGTGCTAAAGCCTTTTCGGAATCCGGCTTGTTCGGGAGGCTGGAAATCGTCAAACCTGCGCGCGAGACGATTCGTGATGACTCTTGAAAACAACTTGTAAACATGGCTAAGAAGCGAGATGGGCCTATAGTTCTTCAGCCGGGCATTGTCGCCCTTCTTGAAGAAGAGTACCACCACACACCTGCACCATGCCTGTGGCGTTTTGCCCTCGAGTATGACGGAATCAAAAAGCTTCTGAAGGGCCTTGAGGACCGATTTTCCACCCGCCTTCAGGAGTTCAGCCGTGATTCCGTCATCACCCGGCGCCTTGTTGTTTTTAAGCTGTTTCAGAGCCATCGTAATCTCGTACAGGCTGACGTCCGGGATATCTTCGGTATAGTGTCGGGTCAATCTAGCTCTTGGGTCGTTTGCTAGATTCGCAACGGGTTTACTGGTTGACGTGTACAATTGCCCATAGAAACTCTCGATCTCCCTCAGAAGCTCCGGTTTGGCGGATACAATCCTGCCATCATCGGTCTTCAGTTTCGTGAGCTGGCTCTGCCCAATAGACAGATCCCTTGAAAACACCTTGGAGCCTTTATTTCGCTCAATCGCGTCTTTAATACGCTCGGTATTAAAGCGGCTGAGGTCTCTTTTCAAAGATTTAGAGATCTGTCTATTGATCTGCCGGTATTTGCACGCCTCATCTGAAGACTGCAGGATCATCTCACGCCTCTCCTTCATAAGCTTGAGGGTATGATCAGAGAGCTTTTTGTTTCTATCTGTACGACAGGTCTTGAAAAACTTAGACCCGACCGTATCGACAGCTTCCACGAACCCGTCGCTGTATTCGTCCACGGAGCTCCCCAGGCACTCGAAACGATTCTGGAGTTCGAGCTGAAAGCTCTCGGGGTTTTGGACCTGGACCTGTGCTGGACGGAGCGTGGACTTCATCAGTCGAGACCTTTCAAGCTTAATATTAATGTTCAATGTGCCTCTTACCATGCGGTGATCGCTCCCGGTTTTTACCGAATTGATCACAGAGACATCATTGAACATTTGCTTCTTGGTTGACATGATGAAGTCGATCTCATTTTTTGTTGCACCATCGGGGCTCTGCCAGGTCCACTTCCGGTGTTCACGCTTTTTGAAGAAGGAGTTCATCATATAGAGGCCCTCCTTCTCCATAAAGCATACTCCTTAGTAACTAGGCTAAAAGGTTTGAAAAAAATAAAATATTATTGATATAGAGATATATATATTATATATATTATTGATATTATTAATATTATTGTACATAATCTTGAACACAAGGTTTTTTCGTGTAACTAATAGTTTTGCTTTAAAAAAATAATTAACAACACGATATTTCTTCGCAACTTTTGGAAACTCCTCCAAAACGACTTGGACGATTAAAAATATTTTTACACAGAAAAATTGATGGCTGGAATTTCTTCATAACTAACATAACATATGTAAATCAAATAATATTGTGCAAACAAAACTGTTCCAAAGGAGGGTCAATATTGATATTTTGTCATTAAGCAGGTCTCACGGCCAGTGCTGCGTTAACATTGGAGCGTATATAGCGCATTAACAATTTACCTCAATTCCTCACGAGCAAATTTACAAAAACCCCACTAAACATATCGCCCCGAGCAGCACTGAATTACAAAGGATTCTAAAGATCGACCGACATTAGAATAATTAATAGTAGATACCCTAATTTCAGCTCAGGTAACGTGAGGCTGAAGAAAATAATTTCGTTCCTCTGAAGTGGTGTTTACCTCGGAGGAAATAGGCCTATGTAAATACTTAGCAACTTCATTAGGAAAACAAATTAACGTACGGTACATTTGATGTGCGTAATTGGTGCTACCTTCCCATCTACTAAACATAGGGAATTATTCTATTTACACAAATAATTCGTATAGTTAGGTTTTATTTTATCCGCGTTACCGCCATCCTTCCTAATCCACGGTTGAATCGGCACCTATTGTAACAAGATAAAGAAAGGGTTGTCGTAAACTTGAAACACACATTTTTATTCCGAGGATGTGGTTAAATTTCCTCGTAACACAATTTAGCGGTTTTTTGGAACAACTTTCTGCATTGTTGAAATTTAAAGATTTTGATTAACAAAGTGTTTTCTATATCTATACTAATATTATAAAGAGGAAAGATTTGTATTTTTGTATGTAACGAATAAACTTAAAAACTACTAGACCGATTTCAAAAATTCTGTCACCGTTGGGAAGCTACACTATCCCCGGGTGACATAGGCTATATATACTTTTATCCATGTATTCCCACGAGAACAGGCACTACGCGAGTGAAACCGTAAGGCGTCCGGTAGTTTGGAATAAAAGAGCTTTTTAACGAATTGTGTATTTTTATCATTAGTCCCTTTTTAGGGTTCCGTACCCAAAGGGTAAAAACGGGACCCTATTACTGAGACTCCGCGGTCCGTCTGTCTGTCTGTCTTTCTGTCACCAGGCTGTATCTCATGAACCGTGATAGCTAGACAGTTGAAATTTTCACAGAAGATGTATTTCTGTTGCCGCTATAACAAAACATACTAAAAACAGAATAAAATAAAAATTTAAGTGGGGCTGCCATACAACAAACGTGATTTTTTGCCGTATTTTGCGATAATGGTACGGAACCCTTCGTGCGCGAGTCCGACTCGCACTTGTTCGGTTTTTATTATATTTTACTGGGAAATACTTTTTGGTTTAGCTCCCTATCATTCTTGTTACGACCATTCGAATCTA
Source organism: Orthosia gothica (assembly GCA_949775005.1). Classification (NCBI taxonomy): domain Eukaryota; kingdom Metazoa; phylum Arthropoda; class Insecta; order Lepidoptera; family Noctuidae; genus Orthosia; species Orthosia gothica. The sequence goes on from OX459037.1 coordinate 22,819,741, forward strand.
AAACCCAATGCATCGCCTACTCAAAGCCCATAGCCTTTTTAAATAATGTATACCTTGAAACGATTACAACGCATCAAAAGTATCTGTAGAAACGTTTAGAGCATCGGAAATAGTCGCCTTGACCTAGTTTGTCGCAAGCACAACCCTCGGGTGACCCACGAACGTTGGTTTGCTGTGCACCACGAGAGCGGACAGACTCCACAGAGGATGCGTAAAGTGGAGGAAATTGAGCCGGAAGACCGACCCTCGCACGCGCCCGATAGTGACCCCAGAAGAATTTAATAGACGTATTCTTACCCACGTATTCAATCACTTCTAAAGGTTACATTTTTTCAACGCAGAAAGTATTCAACCACGGATGTTAAAATAACAATAACGTTTACACAAAGGTATGTATGCACGCAGGTGAAAATCCGACCGGAGAGCTAAAGCGAAAACAATATCAACCGTGACTTGCCACTCCAAATATATTTCTCACAAATGAAATAATATTTACAATTGTTGTTTTTTTATTCGACACCAACATTCAGATAGAATTACTCGTATACACTACAAAACATACGTAAATACGTCGAGAACAATTTTTGCACGTTATGCAAAACCTTAACCGTTGCCGTTCGAATAATTTGTGATAGGAAAATGGAATTGTATGCAGAATAATAAAATCCTCCGACCCTCGAATCGAGCCCATAATAAATTTTACCGTTGTGGTTTCTACCTACATGTTGTTTTGATCGCAACTGCCAAAAAAATTACGCGAACCCTTATACATATCGCCACACAATAACGTACCGAGCCGGAGAGGATCCAAGATATTTTGTAATACAAGGCTAAATAAAGCTGTATATCACTAACTGATTTACACATACGACGTATCACGACCAAATTATTAATATTTCTAGCTCCTATCCTTTACCTATTAGGTTCCACAACAAAGAAACTTCGCAGTGTCGGTCGTGTTCATCATTTACTTTTCTTTACGTCGCACGTCGGAGACTTGTCTCTACTCGAATGTATCATCAATTTTCATGAAATATCACAGAAGAATACTTTTTCAGATACCGTAATTTGAACTAAAAGATAAGAAAACTTTTGAAATATCAGAAAGTATTTGCTCATTTCGAAGAACAAAGCTTATTGAACAAGCAATTGATCATTTTGAGGTAATCTCCAATATTGATCTATTGTTTTATCTATGTCAGACATAATACTTGCAGAGTGATAAGCATCTCGAACTATCTAACTTTACCAATAAATATTACACAGTCGACGTCTACATTATCATACGCACTGATACTAATTACTTATTTAGATGTAACCGCATCATTGATTTAAAATTACTTTAACGCTATCAAACCTTTTGATATTACTTAGAACTGCTTAATTAAACAAAATGCTTAAAGGTGCTTCATTTATAATTCAATTTGCGTAATTAAAGGACTTGGAAGTTTAAAAACATTTTCAAACGGAATCGTTATTAATACTTTTCGTAATTTCTGCGTGGAATAAAACTGCAGCGTGGAGTTGTTGTAATATTTTGAGCTTACTTTTTTAGCTAGAACATATGAGTTAATTAGCTAGGCAATATAACACGTTTCGCTCATATGAACTAATTAAGCGTTATGGCAGGCGGAGTGCAGGATTCAGCGAGTGATGTTTTAAAAAGCAAGAGTTACTGGGTTCTCCGTAGGCGCTGCAGCGCTTTAAGCCGGCGCTCCGGGCACGAACTGTGGCGGGACTCATCAATATTGCGCGCACGTTCGAAAACTTTCTGCCACAATTACCTGAGAGCTCAAGTGTCGGAAAATATATTGGTTTTGTTCGTCTCAGTCCCAACTATCAGGAGAATCGATCTCTACGAATCTATTAACCTGTAGCTGTATACATAAACACATAAATGATACAATTTTCACATTTTATTTAGTTAATGTCATATGCATGAATAGGTGCACTACCAAATATTCTTTATGTCTGTAAAAGTAATTTTGCGACTGAAAACTAAAGCAATTTCTGTTATATCAAACAATAAAGTCAAATCTACAATAATGTACCTACATTATTCAACAAAATATTATACGCTACGCTTTTCAGTAACGGGTTACTGACTCAGATCTAGTAAGGTGCGACCGCACAAGTTTATAATATTACTCAATTCAAATAAATTGAGCTCAACAAATTAGTCTACCGATTTAATTAGGAAAGTCATGGAGCGATTCGAACAGCGGCTGGAGGTAATTATTTTTTGATATAATATGTCACGGAGGGTCCAAACATCCAGCGAGTTAATTAATAACTGGCGAGTGGGGCGGGACGTGTGCCTGCGAGCCGAAGAAAAAAATACCATTCCGCTGAGCGCTGGTTAGTTAGCAGAAAAGACCACCGGTGTATAGCCCGAAATAATAAGCCGCAAGCCGCCGCCCGGGTGATTTATTGTTTTGGCTTTGCGAAACCTCACTCGGAAGCCTGATAAAAAATGATCTCACTTATTAACACCACTGGCGAAACCCGACTTTATTACCCTTTGGCGATTCCTGTGACACGCCAAACATTTTATATTCAACTTTTCGTATAATCAACCAATCAACTTTTCCGCAGTGTTCGGTCCCACAGTCGCATGTTTCTTGTTTTATTTTCATCCGTTTGTAAACAAGTTTTCAGCGCGATATACACACGATTTAAGTTCTTATTATTTTATTAAAAGCCTGCTGTGAACCTACAACACTAATTTATTCTCAAAAGAACTTCAAAGACATATAATTACCTTCTCTCTTTGAGACTTTAAGAAATTAAAATCTCTATTGTAGTCGTAATTATATCTGCGTACTATCTCTATACAAACATGTCAAATATAAGACAAAAGAAAGCCAGCTAATTTAGTATTCGGGAAGGAATCATGACATACGAACTTGGAAGACTTTGTGGTTATTACTGTAAGCAAAATTCTTTACGGTATTCGACTGGGCCTACCTCGGGAAACTTTTCAAATATTAGCTCCATTATTTCAGCAGATGACAGAGGTTGGGCACATATTAGCAAAGTTCGAGGGTGCTCGTTCCATGTCACTCGATTCATTTTTTAAGGATATTATAATTTATTTAATAGAAAACATTTTAAACAGAGTTTGCTCGTAAAAGTATTATATTTACGTGAATTATTATGCAGTCACCATATAAAAATGGCTGTATACTTGTGCATGTTTTAGCTTTTGTTATGATATGTTTTTGAAATTGTAATTTTCAGGTTTCGCAATATAAAACTATGTAGGTAAGTAGATGAGTTTTATATAGTTCTTTATATCCTGAACTTTAGCGTTTACTCTGGTTGGTCTGCCAGACGTTTTGTATAAGTAATGCAACCGCACAGGGATATTTGAGCCGATATGCGACGGTTTAGTGTAAAAGCTTCAAGAAACTTATGGTGAAGAAAGAATATGTAAATTGTAGATAAGTTAGGTAATTGACTGGGATATTGTTACTTCAATTACTAACTTAATACAAGCGGTCTATTTACCGAGTTAATACTCTTAAATTAAAGATTTAGACTCATATCTCGGTAAACAGTCCATATTAAACTGAAAATTGTAAAAAAAACCGGCCAACTGCGAGTCGGACTCGCGCACGAAGGGTTCCGTACTTGGTAAATTGTGGTTTACGATTTATGACGTATTAAAAAAAAAACTACTTACTAGATCTCGCTCAAACCAATTTTCGTTGGAAGTTTACATGGTAATGTACATCCTATATTTTTTTTAGTTTTATCTTTCTCTTATTTTAGAAGTTACAGGGGGGGGGACACACATTTTACCACTTTGGATGTGTCTCTCGCGCAAACTATTCAGTTTAGAAAAAAATGATATAAGAAACTTCAATATCATTTTTGAAGACGTATTCATAGATATCCCACACGTATGGGTTTGAAGAAAAAAAAATTTTTTGTTTCAGTTTCAAGTATGGGAACCCCCAAATTTTTTTTTTTTTTTTCTATTTTTGTGTGAAAATATTATTGCGGTTCACAGAATACATCTACTTACCAAGTTTCAACAGCATTGTTCTTATAGTTTCGGAGAAAAGTGGCTGTGACATACGGACGGACAGACAGACAGACAGACATGACGAATCTATAAGGGTTCCGTATTTTGCCATTTGGCTACGGAACCCTAAAAACTATTGAAACTCTGAATGAGTTATATTTGAATTATATTTGAGACTAATAGCGTGCCCCAGCTTTATTTACATCTACTTCTTTACTAATATTAAAAGAGAAAAGATTTGTATTTTTGTATTTAAGAAATAAACTTAAAAACTACTGGACCGATTTCAAAAATTATTTCACCGTTGAGAAGCTACACCAGTCCCGGGTGGCATAGGCTACTCTTTATCCATGTATTCCGATGGGTACGGGAACTACGCGGGTGAAACCGCGGGGCGTCCGCTAGTTAGTTAATATTATAATTTTGCATATTCTTTCTACCGCAGGAATGTACCAAGTTGTGACTTTTATTCAGGGACATAATTAGGTTATGTACATAGTATAAACTAATTAATAACTACATAGATATACACACGAGGAGGAGGAGCACGTGGCTAAATAATAACTGCCACACGGGTCGATCTTTAAGGTTAAGCAACGCTTGACGAGGTCGGTCCGTGGATGGGTGACCATTTCAACATACCGAGTTTGCTCCGTGCCTCGGAAAGCACGTTAAGCCGTTGGTCCCGGCTGTCATTTGAAGATCTTTGACAGTCGTTACGAATAGTCAGAAGCTTGAGATCTGACACCAGTCTAGCCAAGGGGTACCATGTTACCCAGTTACTGGGTTGTTGAGGTCAGATAGGCTGTCACTCCATATAAAACTCGGGTATTCAGCTGAATCCGATTAGACTGGAAGCCGACCCCAAAATAGTTGGGAAAAGGCTAGGCAGATGATGGTTGATATATACGTAAACACGAAATGAACAATAAAATAGTTGAAAACCGTTTATTTTTAAGCGCCTACGGAAAAGGCAGATTTATGTTTTTGACCGGTATGTGTGTATGTTCATCTGTTCCCTCATAACTTCGGACAGAGGATAGCCGTGGTCGTATGCTACTTTGCAGAATGTATTGTTTTGCTACGGTAGGTGGCATACGACCACGGTTATCCTCTGAATACTACTATGAATAGGTATTATGAAATACGTAAATAAAATATTTATTACATGTAAGTTATTTATTTAATACCCGATACATTTCGAATAGTTTGCACATAAACAATTTTAGATGAGAATATTCTCTTATTTCATACTTTTTAGAGCGGGATTTTTCAGTAGTCGAGTTTTATATTTTGAACCAATTTTTTTTCTTTGTATAGACTCTCAAATTTCAAAACCTCTTCACGGACATATTTGTCTTAGTCATTTATGATAAACTACAAACGTTTTATCTCTTTAATCCTCTCAACGGGATCTTTTCGCATTAGCTTACAGTCATGTACATTAAAAACTTTGTTCTCCGCTCAAGCCTCGCAACAAGTCATATTAACTTCATGTTAGCTCTTCAGTTTGTTACGCATCCAACAACTCTACACAATAAATACGTGCAGTTCATAAACGGTTTAATTTGTGTTTCAAATTAAACACGAGTTTACACACAGCCCGGACGTTTTATGTCAAATCGTCACGTTGCATCTCACAGTAATTAGTATGAGAGACCGCCAAAAAGTCTAATTTCATAAACGGAGAAATTAATTTACATTTTCACGTTTGTATAAATAAAGAGGCAGTATTGCCGTACGTTTGTGGGTGCCGTCGGCTTGGCGGAAATCGTTCCCCTCACATTCCCGTCGTTGGAAATGCTAATGTGCAAATGTGAGACCGGCAAAAATTGCTCGGCTGTTCACTTTCGCCTAGGTGCTAATAATTTCAAGTTAAACAGCTCGCTCAGGCTGTGGCATTTAGGCCCGATTTCATCAAAGAAACTAATCGCGATTACTTCAACTAAACTAAGTTTATGCTAATACAGCGAGCGGTCTGATTCGTTGAGATCGCTGATAAACTACCAATCAGAATGCTCTTTTTACATAAACTGAGTTTAGTTGAACTTATCGCGATTAGTTTCATTCGTGAAATCGGCCTTTAGGCTCACAAGGTTAGGTCGCTCGTCAGGATCAATGTTGTTGGTTTAATTCAATTCAATTCAATTCTTTATTGCATATCACATGTGTATAACAAAGATCTTATAACAGTAGTATAGTTCACATGGACCCTGTCGGGCACAGCAATTTATTATAAGAATAGTGGCAAAACCTAGCTTATTTTAAATTAATTAATGTAACTGAAAAATTACAATGAAAGTATAGATAGTTTAGATAAAAGTGCTAAGATAATAAAACAATGAAAAAGTGCTAAGTCAATAAAAAAATACTAAGATAAAAATGGCAATGTCAACAACAACATGTCAATACATCGGGCACAGTAATTTAAAATATTATTTAACAAATACATAGCGATCATACAACTACGTCAAATTACTAGCCAGGTCAACTGAAAAGCTAAAAATATAGCCTAAAAAAAACAAATTACTTATTTATTGTTGAATGTAGATAATGTTTATTTATTAAGTTGTTACCGCATAATATGAGAAATAAAAGAAAACCTGTCTACTGAAAAATCACGCTCTTAAAAGTATGAAACAAGAAAACACTGAAAACACTTCTCATCTGAAATCGTTATGTGCAAATAATTCGATATGTATCGAGTATTATATAAACAACTTACAAACTTTCAAGTAATACATATTTGTTTTTGTATTTCATAGATATTTATAGTGGTGTTCAAAGGATAACCGTGGTCGTATGCCACCTATCGTAACAAAAAAATACATTCTGCAAAGTAGCATACCACCACGGTTATCCACTATGAATACGGTATATAACGGGTATTATATAAACAAGCGCGAGCCTATAGGTTATAAAAAAAAACTCACACAATATAATTTCAGATGAGAATATTTTCTTGTTTCATACTTTTTAGATCGTGTTTTGTCAATAGTACGTTTTTGATCAAATTTATATTGAAAGTATTTTGGGGTTTTTGCAGAGCCTGAGGGGAAAAAATGAACATAAATACATACATGCCAATCAACAAACACTTAACTACACCGTAGTCGGGTAAAAAAAAAAAAATACTTTGACGGGATTTATCTCGTTTTTGCAACGAAATTTCATTTAACAAATTATAATAAGTAGTTTAGAAGTTATGAGGGAACAGATGAACATAAACACATACATGCATACATACACACATACCGATCAAAAACATAACTCTCCCTTTTGCTGCGCCGTAGTTGGGAAAAACCCACAGTAAACAAACGGAAATTATTTTTATAATTTCACTACAACATTTAATAGAGCTAATTTATTCAAAGTAAAATTTTAACAAAAGTTTCTGGTAACTGAAGACTTTATCTTTAAAATCTTAAGCAAATAGAGAGGCTCCGCTTGTTTTCTCGTTAGTTAATGACTATAATTTAAACTTAATAATAAAGACGGACAAGCGGCTTTGTTTGTGCTTGAAAGGTAAAATTTCGTGCACCTAAATGAATGCTAATTAAGAAATGTGAGCTCAAGAAATAAACGCAAGTTAGAAGCGTGACAATCTGAAAGCTCTGAGGCTCTGACATTATAATTACGAAAAATTACAAAAGTCTGTTCAAGGATTTTCAAACAAAGGATATAAATGAAGACTCGCTGTTACCCGCGACTTCATCCGCGTATAAAACGTAAAACTAAAAAAAACATGTTTTTAATTTTTTACGCGGATCCCAATTATTTTTCTAAAACAAAACCAGCCTAAATAACTCCTTATAACATCAGCTAAATGCCAGTGAAAGTCCCGTAAAAATCGGTCCAGCTGTTTCGGAGATTAGCCGAAACAGAAAAAATAATAAAAATGTTTTTTTTTTGTTATATTTACCGTATGTACTTCCATAAGCATAAATTTAGTAAAAAGCTGTCATTTTGACATTATAAATGACACTTACATTTAAATTATTTGTATAAATACGTGAATGCTACCCATAGCTTCATACTGATTACAAGTGCGATATTAATCTCATTAATTAGATGGATTGGACAAAAACCTTGAGGGAAATTAATTATGAGAGTGCTACTTATGTCTGCAGCAATAAAGTTCGATGGCAAAAAAATATTACTTGTCCGAAGAGACGACAGTAAACGAACATTGAGATATGGAACATGCTTGCCCTAAGATCCCACTGCAAAATGTTCTTCGTCTATGAATTACCTATAAAACCTGGCAACCCATAAAGGTTGATTAACTGAGAGCTAGACGATGTTGCATACGCACCCACGATACAGGAAAAAATCCCAATCCAGGGCAAATATAAAAAAAAAACAAAAGAAACTGTAAATCTAGTTGCGGCTAGATGCGACCAGGCAACCCAGCAGTAATCTATTCTACTATCAAGAATCATTCATAAAAATCAAGTTTTATCAAAAACAAAAAATCTGCAGAATTTTGCATTGAGATCTCATACTACAAAACAAAAAACCTTTATTTCAGGTCTTAAACCCATATCAGACACCATCTTTAAATTAAATTATTCGACAATAAATACAAAATCACACATAGATAAATACAATATAAATTATACAACAAATAATTTCAAATCCATGTTCAATAATAATCATATTATTTACAGAAGTTTCTTACGTGCGACACTATATGTAACTTGTCTGTCACAACAGTGTCGCACATAAGGACAGTCCAACCTATACTATGTAGGATTGCTCTATTATATTATGAGATGACATCATTATTTTCATCTGCCAGTTTCCGCTCGCTGAATAGGCAGCGCTCTGCTAAAAGAGCGAGGACACAACTATTAGGTAGGTAAGTAGGTAGGTACTTTCTTTCTTTGAGTACTTCCCCGAAGCGACTCGTACCAGGTGACTTTATGTTGTTCGAGAGACTTAGTTGACACTTTTTCTATCTCCAAGTTTCAGGGAGGCTAGACTTACAATTTCAGTACAGACCGATATTTCTTGCGAGTATTTGCGTTTTAAGACAATATGTGCCAATATGGCCCCATGTTAGAAAAATAATTTTAGTCACACCATTATTTCAAATCTTTATTGCATATCACATGTGTTTGAAAAGATCATTTAAATAGTTATAAAGTTCATGGTAGAATCAATTTTTATTACTTGTAAAATTTAGTTGTTGACGTTCAAAAGTGCCGCTTAATGGCCTAGTTGAATTAAATATATTTGACTTTGTTAATTAAAGTTAAGACAGAATTCAAATAAAATGGTGAAATTTCAATCAAACTAAAAATTCTGATAAAATGACAATGTCAAGAAGATAAAATACAATACATCATTATGTCGAGCACATTTAATCATGAATACAATTAATATAACTTGAAGAATTTGCCACAACCATTTCCATACTATGTATGTTGGAGTCAGCTTTCAGTGTAACAGGAATAATACCAGTAGGTACCACTTTGAACGATTGCCTATTTGACCAGCACAACGCAGTTTATACCCTAATAGGTAACAAGATACCCCTTGGCAAGACTGGTTTTCATAATAGTGAATTCTTCTACTTCTTAGCGGATCGTTAACAAAAATTTTAACTAAATCTCTTGCCTGACGCAGTGTTCGGCCACGGCAAGGCCATCCCCGCAAGAACAGGCGACAGGACATGCGGAGTTAGATAAAAGGTGCGCCATGATCTGCGTAGAGACGCTGCACTAGTAACATAACAGCCTCGTAAAACATAATTGCTAGTTCATATATAAATATAGTTCGTATCGCTAAATCAAAATCTACATAAAAAAACGTCCAATCACAGTTCTGAATACATCAGAATAAAGATATCATATGAAAACTTCAGTGGAGTCCACATTAACAAATCTAAAGAGCAGAGATCCATACGTCTGTATAATCTGGGGAACGTTACAAGTCCCGGCTGCGATTCCCTTTCCGCCTCGCTGAGATATTGTAATGAAATCCCGCCATCTGCCTTCTCTCGCCGTAATATGATGTGCGATCTGTGCCTGTTTTCCGTATACCTCGATTAAAAAAATATTTATTATATAAAACATGCTGTTTTTCTATTCGTAATTATGATTAAAGCTGTATTTAATTGGGCTCTTTCATCTTCTCCTTCATTCTCGAGGGCAGGTTGGTTTACATCAAGAGGGTTTTCCGTGAAGTCGTTAGTTAGACTGGGTTGTTTGGAAATTTCTAAAGGTCATACAGCTAACATAATAGTTTTATTTTGAGTATATTTGTCCCGAAGACATTACTGATTAGTTTTTATACCTATTTTGGTATTTAGTAGTGAAGAAGAGAATCGGAAGCTTTAAAGGTACTGTAACTTTGCATTCTTCTGAATTTTTCAGTGATATAATAACCAACCTATTAGTATAAAATGTCATAAAGATTATGGAGAGGTGGCCACGTGTTGGACCACGCCGTTTTATATGCGCCGTTGCAAGACCTCTTACAAGGTGTACCAATGGAATGATCACGGCAGTCCGCTGGTTACTTGAAGCACAGGTAAAAGTGACCACGCTTAGAAGAGACGTAACCCCAGCAGTAGGTCTCTATCGGCTGAAATTAAATGTGAACGATGGTGAACCAACTTCACTGACTGGTTATGCAACGTTCATCAATATGTAGTAGGTACTGTGGAGTTATATAAGAAAAGAGAAAAACTGTTAACGCCGCATTAAAACGTATAATTTTGTTTTAAAATAAAAATACACCGAAAATATATAAAAGTATACAAAACGTTAAATCACTTGGATATTTAAATAAAACACCGCAGACATCGATGGCGAATTAGTTATTTTAAATAATTAAGTAAGAAAAAAACTTAGGAGTGATATTTTAACTAGATCTGATTTCAGTATTACGCCGAGTACACGTACTTATCCTCTAAGCACTGGTTCTATTCTAGACTATGCATCCAGGTGTAAAGAAAATCCTTTACGACATAAAACTAAGTTTTAATCCCTGGAATTTTGAAAGATGAAATATCACGTAATTTACTAGGTTAATTCTAACACAAAAATAAATGTATTATTAAATGATACTGACGTATCATTTAATAATGCATTTATTTTTGTGTGCCAACTGTCGGCGCAAAAATCTGCTGTCAGTAGCACCGCTTCAATGCCGGATTACGAGCAGAAACAGCACCGCAATTCTCGAAGCAAAACACAGGCCGTTGCAAACGTACGGAACCTCGGACTCGGGAAGCTCACAAGGGCTCACGCGCTCAGCCCGTACGTTAGAGCCGGAGTACGGCTTCTGATAACTTATATCTACAGACAAATAAATTAACAATCAAAACTATGTTACAAAAAGAGTCTTTGAGATATCAGAGAAAGCGAAACTCCAGAGAATAATAAACAAGAATCCACAATACATACCAGTTTGTTATTGAAAACTACGCTTAAATGGTCTGCGCCGTATATGTGGGGCGGCACAAAATTCTCACAAGAAATAATAACTATCAAAACATTAAAATTTTGGGATATAGGTTCACCGAAAAAATATTTCTTTCCTCTACCATGATTTTTCTGTACTCAATGAAATTTTTTCATCAGATATTTTCACTTAAATTTTATAGTCAGTCGTTTGAAAATTTGTATACTGTAAACCAGCCAGCTAGTCAAATAAAAAAAATGCGCTATGGCAATAAGTCTTATAGCGACCTGCTACAGTTTTTTTTTTTTTTTTTTTTTTTTTTTATAACCTATAGGCTCGCGCTTGACCACAATCTCACCTGATGGTAAGCGATGATGTGGTCGACGGTGAAACACGCTTGCCTAGAAATAACCTATTCACTCTTTACTTAAAGACCCCTAGATTGTAGCTATCGGGAAACACAGACTCCGGCAGGGAATTCCACTCCTTAGCTGTACGCATAATAAAAGTGTTCCCAAAACGTTTTGTGCGTATGGGTGGGATGTCTACCATGTATCGATGGCGCATCGCCGTACGTCTGGTAGTCCGATGATGGAACGGGCTAGGTGGAATTATATCGTGCAATTCCATCGCACACTCCCCGAAATGTAACCGATAAAAAACCGACAGGCTGGCAACTCGGCGACGATGTTCAAGACTCTGGAGCTTTGACTTGACCAGCGCCTCATCGCCGATGAGCCTCTTGGCTCGCTTTTCGATCGACTCTAGTGCGTCAAGCTGGTATTTGGCTGATCCGTCCCAGAGATGAGAACAGTACTCCATGCATGATCGAACTTGCGCTTGATACAAGTTGAGGAGCTGTTCCGGCGTGAAGTACCGAAGTCAGTATGTACTAAAGTAGATAACCACATCATAAGGTGAGCTAAATAAAGTTTCATTTAACGAACTCGCTTCACACTGGAACCCTCAACTTAGTTACGTACGAAATTGTTATCTACCTGGCATATAATAAAGTTTCATTTTTAATGATATAACTTGCCTCATTTTTCAAGATATATGTATCTAGCTTTTTAGAAAAATAATAATACAATATGTAGCTATTACTTTGAATACTACTCTTCTTCTCAGTTCAAGCAATTCGATTCTATTACTAGTTTCGTATATGCGAATATCGGTATCATTAAGAAGGATTTGGTATTACAATTTAGACTATTATTCTTAGTTACAGTAAAAGCCAAAAATATTGAGTACATCCTACTAGATAATAAATGGAATAGCTATAAATATTAATATCGATGTCAAGTTGTGATTTGAAAGTGAGCGATTATTATTTACTTGATGTTTGTTGTTGTTGTTGGTTTGCTGGTAAAATTCTATTTTGAGTTAAGTTTGCCTTTGTATATCAACTTTATAATCACTCTATATTGGATGTATTTTTTGTGTACAGTAAAGTATTAAGAAAACACGGCACCACCGGGGTCACCTACTGGCTAGTTTTATGGAAAAGGTTGGCCACTATATGATGGGCTCCTTCTTCGGAAAGTACAGGAAGTGGACCTGGCATGCGCGATGGTGCAACTAAAAATGAGATCGACTTCATTATGTGTGAAATATCACGTAATTTACTTGGTTAATTCTAACAAAAAAATAAATGTACTATTTAATGATACGTCATCCAATCGCCGGCGCAAAAATCCGCTGTCAATAGCACCGCTTCAATTTTACGATTACGAGCAGAAACAGCACCGCAATTCTCTAAGCAAAACACAGGCCGTTGCAAACGTACGGGTGCACGGTTTGCGCAGTGGTTGAGCGATTGACTGCTGCGCTGCGTGTCGCGGGTTCGATTCCCGCACGGAACAAATATTTGTATAACCTACAGATAGTTGTTCCGGCTCTGGGTGTTGTGTATGTGAGTTTAAATGTTTGTAAACGCATCCACGATACAGGAAGAAATTCCTAGTGTGGGGCAACGTTTTCGTTAATTTTTTTTTTTTTTTTGCTACCATATAATAATATATTAATATTATGTCAACCAGGAAGCAAATGTTTAATGATGAGTCTGTGTTCAATTCAGTGAAAACCGGACGCAAACACTGCATTGATATTGATGTTCATGCACACTGAAAATCAATATCAAGCTTGAAAGTTCTGACTGACGAAGTCTACTCTCATTCAGATAAAAAACCCCGAGAGCTTTCAACTTGATCTCCAGAATCGCTTCGAGTGCCAAGGAAGCTCAGTGGTCGAATACAACGATGGGTTTGTGGAAACTGTCCATACGATTGGGTCTAAGTTCTTCAAGTCCCCTCGTACAGATAAGAACAAAAATCTCTATGATCCTACTCACAGGCTCACAAAGGAGTGGCGTGAGACGATCCTGCAGTCTTCAGTCGAGGCGAGCCTCAATAGACGGATCCCTAAATCCCTGAAAAGCGACCTCCACCGCTTTAATACCTAGCGTAGTAAAGACGCGTGGAGCGGAATAATGACTCCAAGTTATTTGCAAAAGATCTGGATTTTGGGCAGAGACAGCTCACGAAATTGAAGACCGACGATGGCAGGATTGTATCAGCCATACCGGAGATTCTGAGGGAGATCGAGAGATTCTATTGGCAGTTGTACACGTAAATCTGTACTGTGTAAGCTGTGTGTATCCTATCCCGTTGTAAATCTAGAAAACGACCCAAGAGCTAGATTGACCCGACACTATACCGAAGACATCCAGGACATCAGCCTGTACGAAATTAGGATGGTTCTGCAACAGCTTAAAAAGAACAAGGCATCGGATGATGACGGAACTCTTTAAGGCGGGTGGGAAACCGCTCCCTAAGGTCCTTCCGAAGCTGTTTGATTCCGTCATACTCTTGGGGAAAACACCACAGGCATGGTGCAGGGGTCTGGTGGTACTCTTCTTTAAGAAAGGCGATAATGGCCGGCTGAAGAATTATAGGCCCATCACACTTCTAAGCCATGTCTACAAGTTGTTTTCAAGAGTCATCACAAATCGTCTCGCGCGCAGGTTTGACGATTGCCAGCCTCCTGAACAAGCCGGATTCCGAAGAGGCTTTAGCACCGTAAACCACATACGCTGTGGCAGGTTATACTGAAGACCAAAGAGTATAATCTGCCTCTCTGTTTAGCGTTTGTGGGCTACGAGAAAGCCTTCAATTCCATCGAGACTTGGGCTGTATTTTAGTGTCTCCGACGGTGCCAAATCGACTAACGGTACATCGAGGTGATGAAGTGTTTGTACAAAAACATCACCATGTCAGTACGACTTCAGGCTCAGACCTCAAAATCTATCACCTATCCTTTTGGAGCGAGGTGTGAGACTGGTAGACGTTATATCTCCGAAACTGTTCACCTCTGCGCTGGAGGATGTCTTCAAGGTTCTGGACTGGAGAGGGCTAGGCATGAACGTCAATGGCGAATATATCACTCACCTTCAGTTTGTAGACGGCATAGTGCGTGACTTTAGGTTAGTAGCATGGAACCTCATCTCACTTCCTTCTCCTCTTCTTTTACTCTTTTACTAAAATGGCAGGTAAGAAAAAAAAACTGGAGTAAAACAGCGGCTGCACTTCCTCCCCCACAAAGTGAACCTCACTAATATTAGAGGTCTGCACTCCAATCTCAACTCAGTCCACCATCACCTGGAGACTGAAAAGCCAGCACTGTTTTTCCTTGCGGTGACGCAGATAGGCAGTACTTATGCTACCCAGGGTTTACCCTGGAGCACAACTTTAAACCACGCGCGGGTGTATGCATGTATGTCCGAGACAACAATTGCTATCGGTGTCTCCGTAACCTTGAATAGTCCAGGTTCTCAGTGCTGTGGGATCTGGTGGACACAGGGCTGGATAAGATTATATACGGGGGACTTTAATGCCCACCACCAGGAGTAGCTTTTCCCATACCAGTGCAATGATCATGATAGACGAGAGACGCGCAAGCTTGTGCTAGCGCTAAATCTCACCTAGCTGGTCAGATGGTGTCAGATGTTGATTCGCACACAGCCAATTGCTTGGAGCTTCTGCTGACAACATATCCAGACAGATACTCAGTGTCGATATCTTCACCTTTGGGTAGTTCTGACCACTGTCTGGTGCAGTCTGTGTCCGTCTACGCCCCGCCCGATCCTAGCCCATAGGCGTATGGTGGTATAAGTCAGAAGGTTGGGATGGGATGCGATCTTTCTTTGCATGCTATCCTTGGCAGCCCACTTGTTCATCTTCGGACGATCCATCGTCATGCGCTGACGCTGTGACAGATATGTTGCGTCGGGGAATGGAGTACTATATTCCATTATCTGAGGTAGCAATGTCTAACGTCGACAAAACATGGTTTGGAGTCGAGTGTAACCGCGCCGACGTGGTTAAGCACAAGGCTTTCCAAGCATGTGTCGAAAGGTGAGGCGAAGAGCATGGTATGACCACATTAGCAGAATCGGGCACAAACCAGCTTCATACCCAGCGGGTAGCAAAGCGTTTTGGTCCCTGGCTAAGTCGGTTGAATCAAACTTCTGTCGCCCCTTACTACCACCACTGCTGAAACCTGATGGCTCATTGGCCCACTCCGCTGAGGAGAAGGCAAACTTATTAGCCACCCTTTTTGCGGCATCTTCGCATCTGAATTCTGATGGCGCGCAACCTCCTCCTTTTCCTAATGGATGTGTGACGAGTATGTCGTCGTCGGAGCTGCGTTGCCTTAATTTGAAGAAAGCGAGTGGCACCGACGGAATACCAGCAATTGTACTTAAAACCTGTGCGCCTGAATTATCTCCGATCTTGGCACGCCTATATCGCCTTTCGATAGAGACTGGAAAAGTGCCGAAGTCTTGGAAGCAAGCCAACGTACAGCCTGTGCCCAAGAAGGGCAGTAGAGCTGACCCAGCCGACTACAGAACCAAATCTGTAACGTCCATCCTCTGCAAGAGTATGGACGAAAGACGAAGCCTATGACCAGTGTGTGTTGCCAGTGATACATACGGGACCAAACCACATCAGAAGGTGTAAAGTCACCCAATGGGCAATGGAGAGGGCTATGCTCGGAGTTGCCTTGCGTGATCGAATCAGAAATGAAGACATCCACAAGAGAACCACGATAAGCCAAACTTACATGGCTGTGGGCGGGGCACATTGTTCGCAGAACGGATGGTCGATGGGGCCGAAAAGTTCTGGAGTGGCGACCGCGAACCGGAAGACGTTGCGTTGGAAGGTCTCCCACTTGATGGACCGATGACCTGGTGAAGGTTGCGGGGATCCGCAGGATGCGAGACCCATGGGACCAGTCAATGTGGCGACACTTGGAGAAGGCTTATGCCCAGCATTGGACGGCTTTCGGCTGAAATCATGATGATGATGATGAACTGACATAATCACTCGAATAAACTGGTTTTCTTTCTTTCTAATAGATTAGCAGAAGTGGAAATGGACCGGCCACATGATCTTAGATACCCAAGGCAAATGGAGTACGACTGGTACCCTAGAGATGTGAAACGCAAAAGAGGTCGCCAATATCTTGTATATTGGCGACCTCTTTGGGACCTCTTTGGGACCTCTCCCTCTCTCGATGGGAGGATGATTTAAAACTCACGGCAGAATATTATTCAGGAAGGTTAGCACGAGATAGAACCAATGCAAAATGTTACAAACGGCCTATGCCAAGAGGGACACCAAATTATAGGACACTAAATAGCGAAACCAAACTCTCTTTTAATATTTCTGTATGCAACCTAAGTAGTTCAGAATATTTACTATTATATAGCAATTAAAGGAAAGTAATTTTTCTGTTTAGAAGATTTGCTAACTAGATTGCTTTTTAAAATAAACAAATGAAACACCTGAAAAGACAAGTCTTAGTATGAAAAAATAATTGAAACTTTGCAATGTGCTTCGGGGCTTCTAATGACTGCAACCAACGCTTTTGTACCTCTTTATGTGGAAAAATAATATGTTTACCAAATTCTATTGTACTTTGCTAGACGAAATTAATTTTCATAAGCCAACTTTACAATATATTGTTTTTCTCATCATAATGTTTTCACAAAGCATGTTTTGTTTATTGTATCGGTTTAATAAAATGGAAAAAAAAGTTAAAACAATTTTTTAGGAGTCGAGCTTGATATTAATAAAGTAATAGTTAACATTGCATTTTTTTCAATCAATTGCATTATCTGAATAAGGTCAGCAACTGTTGGAATATCAATAATTTGTAATAAATAAATACGGTAGGAAATATAAATAGGTTACTTAACTACAACACAAAGTTTTCTCTGCACCCATTACCTGCCGATAAAATCAAGTAAATCGTATGTAGATCTGAATTAGGTGTTAATTCACGTACCGATCCGTTTAAACGTATATCATGTGTGTCAAATACGTAATTAACGCTAGTGTTGGTGTAGAGGAGCCGACTGTAGGTACCGGAGCCCGGTGCCAAGGTACACAGGCCGCATGGTGATCGCGATTATCGCTCATATCGTATGCCACAAACTGATAATGTTGCGTGGCATGCCTGCTAGCAATGCTCTAATATTCGATTTGTATTCACGGTCGTGTTGTTTATGGGCCATTGAGATGCGGGTGCCCATTGACTGGGCAATTTACATTGAATCGCTACTTTTGTGTACACGGAACCGGGACGCTGGAACGCGATGATGGTCTAATTATTATGTACCTGCTGCATGGTTAGACAAACATTTCAGGGAAGGTTTGTATTCACACAAAATTCATTCTGGGATGAATTTTGTGTTAAATTTTTAACTGGTAAGTATTTAAAAAAAATGCGTACTGGTGCCTCTAAAAGTTAGGATTGCTAAATGGGTTAGTTCGCAATCAACAGTGCTACAGTATGCGTATAAACTATCTTCCTATCAATACAACACTTTAGCGTTGTCGTCTTTATTGATTAGAGATGTATTCTCTGAAAACAATACTATTATACATTTGGCAAGCAAAACACAACTCATTTATATTTTAAGCAAGAACCTAAAGATGCTTAGCCAGTTTTCTTTAACCGTAAAAATAAGTGTATAGACAGTGAGTCAGTCAGTGTGATAGTGTGTGTATGTGTGTGTAAGTTTGTAGTGTGTAGGTTTAATGCCGATAAATCTAATCGACATAATCGCGAATCGCCTCATTAAAAGTTCGAGGCATCTGATCAGAAACACTATATATACAACAGACACGACTCATATTTGTTACAACATGCACCTGTAAAGGAATGAAGTTATTATCATTCATATTATGAAACTTTCTTGATAAATGAGTGTTGTTGCAGTTTTGGACAGTGCGAAATGGAGAAATGGGAAATGTTACCTGTTTTAGATTTCAGTGGCTCTATCTGACGTATGGTTGTGGAATAATGTCTCTTGTAACTCGTTTATGAGTAATTATTGTTGTTTTATATTTCCTTATACCAAACACTTTTTTGTACATGACCGGAAATAACCTGTTATGCCGCATAGGCATTTCGTTGGAAGCTATGGGTACGACGTTAACCGTTTTCCGCGTTTTATTTCAATTTTGGGCCGATTTTTCAATCGTCCGATAATTTTTAACTGAAAAATATTTCTTGCGGTTTTAAAGTTTATGTACAGAAGATATGTCAAGGAGCTCGTGGCTAAATAATAACAGCCGCACGGGTCAATCATCAAGATTAAGCAACGCTTGACGAGGTCGGTTGAACATGCCGAGTTCCCTCCGTGCCTCGGAAAGCACGTTAAGCCGTTGGTCCCGGCTGTCATTTGAAGATCTTTGACAATCGTTACGAGTAGTCAGAAGCTTGAGATCTGACACCAGTCTAGACAAGGGGTACCGTGTTACCCAGTTACTGGGTTGTGGAGGTCAGATAGGTAGTCGCTCCATGACTGGAAGCCGACCCCAACATAGTTGGGAAAAGGCTTGGCAGATTGATTGTATAGAAGATATGTCAACCTACATATTTATTCTACAAATAAAAGTTATCTGACCTTCGAAAACCGAGACCTTAAAAAAAATACAAAATGGTGTTTTCCATTCTCCGCATTCTAATTCAATTTAGAAAGTTGACATTTGCAAATTGTTCTTTTGTATCTAAATAAAGAACAATATTTACAATGACTACCCTGATTTTAAGTACGTACATGAGGATGATTGTAAAACGCGACACGTATATTTAAATCCCCTGAATATTTAAACGTTCCTCCGCTTTTCTTCACCGCGGCGCCATTAATGAGTAATTTGAGTTCCGTAAGAAGCTCAGGCCTCTCTTTGTTAACGAATGTACATACATACATACAGATTTAGTAGTACCTAGTAGTTCGTAATGAAGCTAGGTATACAACTGCGTCTTACTTACGTAGCTACTTCAAAGATGGGTTACGAACATGTAGAGTTTCGAGAAAATTATGAATAGGGTAGGTTACTGAAAATTTGTTTTTGTCCGTCAGGTAGATTAAATAATATTGGACACGTATTTTTCTTGTGACACGTAAACATGAATTGACGATGATATAATGTGTTGAAATATCGTGAAACATCACGCCGCTAGTACACTTTATACTGCCTTAGTGACGTCACAAGCCCCCACTACTGAACTTTGATGCGTTTTTCTAATAAAAAACCTGTTCAATAAAAAACGATGCCCCATATGTTGTCCTGCTCTTTGTGCACAAACACCTGAACCATGAAGGACCTGTGCAAGGCCAGCGCTAGGGCTGTCGACGTGGCTAAGTTCTGGTTGAAGCACAACATCTAAATTAAAAACTAAAAATGGAATAATCGACACGGTGAAGAAGAAGAAGAAGAATATTATTTGATGATCTCACTGACAGACTTAATAGAATTATCATTTGTCTACCCAGCAAGCATCCCTATTGAAGGTAATTGGTTTTTCACAACAATGTAGGAAATACAAAGCCTAAGAAACATCTTACTTACCTACATATTTCTCAGTTTTAAACATGAATTTTGTACTGAGTGTGTGTGAACTTGTAGTTAAAACGTGAATAAAAATATGGTTAAAGTAACGTTGATTACATTTAATTAATATAAGCACGTCAATCTTCACTCCATATTTACTCTGTTCCCGATATTTCACGAAACTAAAATTAAATGAGACATATCAGCGAGAATTCAGACCATATTTAAACCGTCCACATACGCGAAAAAGGTTTTAATACATTATTCGTATTGGTTAATAACAGTAACTTGCAGAATTGTAACTGGCAGTTAACGTGAAACATGATACACTTTTAAAAATAAATGTATCTAGGTTCACTGGCTGAAAATACTGTACCTACTCGCATTTTAAGCCACATTCTCAAATACACACATCTATTCTCAGTATTTACCGAGCTTTTGCTCGTTCTATTTATATAATATTACTTTAATAAAAAAATATCGCGGTGAATAACAAGTATTGTTAAATTATAATTATATTTATTCTTCAAAGTACCGAGCAATTTGTATCGTCGAAAGAAAAACCGCACCCTGTTAAATAAAGGATCGCTCCAGCTTAATAACTTGGAAAGTAATTCAACTAAATATGTTTCTTTATAGACGCCTATGAAATTAATATTCTGACACAACGTCGATAGGGCTCGGTATTGTTTATTAACGGGGAGCTTTATACAAACTCTCCATAATATATTTCATCTAGATCGTATAACCGAGTATTAAATTCGATAATATTCGGAATTAATAATCTGATAGTGGTTCCAAATTGGCAATAAACTTTAAGGTTATAGTCTCACGGACTAACTAATGCCGTAAGTATCTTAACGCGCATAGATATTATTAGTGCCAAATTATGTACGAAATTATTGTTGTCTAGCGATAACGTATTATTAATGAATTACGCAATATTGAGCACTAAGCAATATTGCGAAAAGTAATATCATGCACTGATATTAAATCCAATAAACATGTTCAATCAGGTGCTACAGTACCTAACGAATATTACGACCTTACCTGAAAAACAAATACCCTTTACAAATCATTTCATCGCAAACCTTAAATCGACGACAAAATAAGTAGCTAAGTAGACCTTTTCAAACTTTTTAATGGCGCTCGAAAACCATTACGTCCTCAAACCTCTAACGAACCTGTTTAACAAATTTCAGAAGTGATAACACATATCCCAAATTAAATGAGCCTAGTGGTTGTTCAACACATAATTCAATCTCTATGGACTCGGCAAACAAGTGTATGGGGACGATAAAACAGAGTGGTTGATGTTGTTGCGTGTACGGGTGCGGGTGGGACACGGGTCAAGTTGCAAGTCGCCTAAGTTTATGTTTACAATCCATGAGTAAACTTTACATACGACCGATGATTAAATTTCCTACAGCTTTGAGGATTGGAGGAACATTCCATTGTATTTCTGTGAAGTAAATGTCTTCTGTACGCAATCGATGTTTGATCAGGTTTACTTTTTAAACGGCTTACCAAAAAGGAGGAGGTTCTCAATTCGATTGGTATTTTTATTATGTGTACATACATCCGATACCGATTACTCAAAGACGCCTGGACCGATTTGGAAAATTCTTATTTTCTTTGAAAGGGTATACATTCCATTTGGTCCCATAGTAATCAGGTTAGGATCTGATGATGGGATCATGGAGAAATCGAGGAAAATCATCAAATATTATAGGCATACATATAGCGATTTTGGCATTTTCATCAACAATGCAATCATTTACACTCAGAAAGAAACATTCGGTGAAGCGGAACAGGCGAAGAAGACCACAGATGTATGTCACGGGTCTACGATATCTCGAGTAGTTAAACGACTATGATGAAGCAAATACTTATAAATAAATAGTACTGATGAAAATGGTACCATCGAACTGATCTGACGACGAAGCCGTACCGGTAGGCAATGGAACTCCGTAATAAAATAATGTATCCTACTCGTGTTTGAGCTTATTGGAATCGTCATGAGATGTACTTTGGCTATATATGATTCTTATGGAAATTGGAGGTACTTATCAAAACTAAAAAAATAAAAATAAAACATATATTAACCAAAAAAAAAACTACTTCCAAAAAAACACTACAATGTGAAAAATTACTTTCTTTTCCGAAGTCGGTGTCGAAAAACGGCAAACAATCAAAGACACTGACTTCGAAAAAGAAAGTTATTTTTCACATTGTAGTGTTTTTTTTTTGGAATTTCGTTTGTTTTTTTTTTATAAAAAGTCTTTACTTGTCTAGGTACAGTAGATTAAAATTTGGAAATCTTTTTAATAAGAGACTAAAAGTTGTGCAAAACCATTCTGTAGGGTGTACCCCATTGAAAAGCAAAGTCAAATTCTTTATTTCAATTAGGCCACTAAGCGACACTTTTAAATGTCAAAAATGATAATTAAAAACTAATAATAATTGATTCTACCGTCCATCGCAAATGATTGTTATGGAGAAGAACGGACAAGAAACTCAACAACTACAAAAAAAGGGTTTAGGATGCACCCAGTATAAAGCACTACTATACTACGTATAGGTATAAAGTGTTACTAGCACTAACATGTAAATTCATTCATTTTTATAAATAGGAACATGGTTCTCACATACTTACAAATATTGCAAACAAAAGTAAATTAACTAATTCAACAACAACGGAACAGTGTGTGACTTCATTTCTTAAAACAAAAAAAGGCAATATAATAATTATGAATATATAAATCCACCAGTTTAATTTTGTCCACACTAAAGATTGCCCTATGGAGCAGGACCCATATATTTCCAAGCATTCTTATCTTAAAAATAATCATCTGATTTTTAATATCCTAGTTTAAAATGTATACTTTAAACAAAAAAAAAAAAAAATCAATCATTTAGTTTTAATTTATCACAAGGTATTTTGTTATATCACATGACATCACAAGATAATAACTCTTCAAGTGATAAAAGTATGTAATACCTGAAAGTGGGATATCGCTGGCAAAGGCTCAATACAAACATTGTAGAAACGCTTAACACAATGTCAAGCATTTTATGGATGCAAGCTTTACAGTTCATGCAATGTAACAGAGTAAGAGAGTATCGAACAAACTGTGTTCCCAGTGGGGGCATCGAAGAACGTATTTGCATCAATAGACGCATTGCTACATAAAAGGCGTCTGCGTCACGTACAGAATCGTATCTCACAAACATCCTCGAACAGATTATATACCACTTGCTCGTACAAGCTACTCACACAGTTAATGTGAATAATAACAAGAAAAATAAACAATTCAGAAACGAAGGCAATAAACTTCCACGTTTAAATAACTTTATAATTCAGTTATGTCATCGTTTGTTATTTATTGTTGAAGAAAAGCTAATCGCACGCCTTCTTTCTTAGACGGTGTATAAACAAAGAAATCTCATAATTAGAAATATTAAGGAGCAGTTCATCCAAAATGTTAATTATCCAATATTATTATAAGTGAATTTCATTTTTAATTGTGCCTGACGGACAAAATTAATCAAACAAGTTCCAAAACTTCGAACAAGGGTTTGATTAATCTTATCAATTTCTTTGAAAAATCTTCTGAAATAAAGACGTCGGGCTGATATTATTATATGTCTTGATATCCTCCGAGAGTTTCATAATTATAATATATTCAAATTGGCTTTTATTACAAATATTTGCTGTAGCTGTATGATAAAAGTACCTACACAAATTACATATTAATAGAAAGTGAATGAGATTTATGAAGCAGGATTGTAAAGAATTGTACTAAGTTATCGCCTGCGTCAAAATAGGAGCTAAGATTCAAGTGAGCATTCAGATCTGGGTGGCGTCGATATGCTCACATACCTTGTTAGTCAGTGGCACGTGATGAAGCCGCCTATGCATCACGCAGACGTGATTCCAATTATAGTTTGCACTTTGCTCAAAACTCGAAGTTTCCTTTAAGATTATTCATAGTACATATAACGGCCTGTACAATCCGAGTAACGAAGTGACCTGGAGTACCCGGTGAGATGCCGTCAAGAGGCCATTAAGGCACCCTCCGCTGCGCCAATCTTCTTGAGTATCACATCCAATTCTTCCAACAGACACTGTCAAAATCTGCCTTTATTTTAAACAAGATATAAAAACGATTCATAATTATTTGATAAATTGAAGGTACTCGGCACGTCAGCACATACCCTAACAAACTTTGTTTGGAACAGACGTGATTGATGAATATGATTTTTTTATGAGTCGTTAAATCCCATGTGATCCTCGCGCCCGCGCCGCTCCAAAATCAACTTTGCTTAATATTGATAGCTTTTACTCGATGTCAATAATTATTTAGGTTAAGTCATGTAATAACTTTTGTTTACGGACTTCTCCTACATGTATGTAAACAAATAAATTTTTCAGGCAGATAAAAATGGCAGCATGTCAACAAGTATCTCACAGACTACTCTTTTAAAGCACTTTGCTAAATAAAACACTGACAGTAAGGATCCCTACGCAGAATATTGTTGAGCTGAACATTTTCGTTTGTTATTATTGAAATAAACGCGCAATATAAAGCTGAGAACAAAAAGCTGCGTGTGCTATATTGTTACATAATCAAATTTGTTACTGGATTAGGTGGAGAATGTGCAGATGGCGCCTAGCAAGTAAGTAAAGAGCGAAGTGATAGGGTCCCGATATACGTGTCCCGGTTACTGACGACCGCTTTCACATTTTTGATATTCAGATGGAGCAACCACTGGGAACAAAACCCGAGTTAACTTCGCGATATTGAAAGCTTATGGATTTTCAATGTTGTCGGAATATGACTCGGTAATGAACGGCAAAATGTCTACCTACGTGCTGTCGATAATATTCAATCTGATTTTGGAAAATAAACATAAGAACAGAACAGATTCAGAAGAGATTAGTTCCATTATATCCCAAAATAATGAGAATCAGAAGTATAAAAAGTAGCATACTGTAGTGCTACGACGTCTGAAACTTATGGCCACGGCATAGTGACCTCACCCCTGAAAAAATCTAACCGTTTTGGTAGATAGCCAATTTTAATTGAATGAAAAAATGATCGTCTATGCATTTTTTCGTTTTGGATGATGGGCTAATGGAAATTGGCAGTGGTCTCGGCTGCCAGCCGTGCCAACTTTTGCGGAGCCAGCTATTGCTACGCTCCGGTTGGGAACGGACGAGATATATCGTTTCGATTGAATAATGGGCTCATGGCAATTGCCTTCCAGTGTCCCTGCAATCGAATTGATTATAGAAATTTGATGATTTCCCCTTTTTCACGACCCAAGTCCTAACAACACAACCTTACCCAGCGCTGAGCTGAAACAAGATATATTCGCCAAATGGAACAATACTATTTTATTATAACACAAACATAAACATGCGGTATTTGAATGATCGAAATTTCACATTTGAATGATTTCATTCATCTTTCAAATGGGAAGTCGATCGCATGTGCCCCAAATGGACGTATTGGCATGCAAAGCCTTGTGCAGTTTCTATTGAATTGTAAATTTGAGTTCTGAGACTCGAGCACTGCTTCACGATAAAAGTAGGTATTATAAAAAATCGTTTTAGAAGCTCTATTGCCCTTGAGCTCACGGCAGATATCGTTATAAATTAGCATTTTACTTAAAAGATTTCATATCGAGCAATTTATAGCTTTATAGATACAAACAAACTTAGGTTGTCGAGATTAATAAATTATGAGTTTTTTCGTAAAATTTAACTTGTTTTGAAAGTAGATAACTTTGTGAGTAACGTTGGCCTTGTTCGTTAAAACTATGTCTTCGGTGTACATACATAGGTATATTTGTACAAAATATTGTAACATTTACATTGTATTAATATGTGCGGCCGACTTCATATATTTATTGAAGCGTGATTGGATGAGAGCCCTCGTGAGCACTCCACTGCCGCGGCACGTGATTTAATGAGTGCGAATATTTCATGTATCGTTAGGGCCGGCGTCGAAATCAATCACGATATTAACGATGTGTGAAATAAATTGAACGAGCAAATAACTTCGCTTTTCCTCTCATTTCTCTGTTTAAAATCCCGAAACTTAAAAAGCTTCTCTTTACTTTTAACGTGTGCAGCTGAAAATAAAGCGCTCCAATTACTTAGATTCAAAGGACTAGTGACTTACTTGACTTAATGTCCTTTAACCCCTAGATGGGGCAGAGGGCGTCCACAGATGTCCTCCATCGCGATCGGTCTTGAGCTTCACGCTTCACCTCGCTCCATGTCATTCCAATGCTCGTCCATTCTGCTAATACTGTGCGACGCCAGGTTTGACGGGGACGACCACGCTTTCGTTTCCCCTGGGGATTCCAGTCCAAAGCTTGTTTGGATAGGTGATCGGGACCCCTTCGGAGCGTGTGGCCAATCCATCTCCACTTGCGACGCTTGATCTGGCGGTCGATCGGGCTCTCGTGGCATTTCTCCAACAGCTCTACATTGGAGATGGTCTCGGGCCAGTAAACTCCGAGAATACGACGAAGACAGCGGTTGACGAAGACTTGTATTTGGCGTGAGATGTCCTTTGTGACCTTCCACGTTTCGCACTCGTAGAGCAGCACGGATTTGACATTGGACCCGAAGATTTTGAGTTTAATCCTTCGGGTCAGTTTCCGCGATTGCCAAACAGGTCTCAGCTGCGCGAAGGTTGCTCGGGCTTTGGCGATCCGTGAAACGATGTCCTCTTCACTTCCCCCAGTCTCCGACACGACACTCCCGAGGTATGTAAATTGGTGGACGCGTTCCACTGCCTCTGTGCCAATCAGCAATGGTGAGTGGTTCTTCACACCAGTTCTCATTTCCTGGGTCTTCCGGATGTTTATTTTGAGCCCCGTTTTTGCCGCTTCCTGGCGTAGATCTTTTAGCTTTGCTTGCATATCGGCGTGGGTATGACTCAGCAGGCATAGGTCATCAGCGTAATCCAAGTCTTCCAAGACGTTGGATAATCCCCACTCTATGCCGCGGCGCCTGTTATCGTAGATGCGAAGCATAATTCCATCAAGAACGACCAGGAAGAGGAGCGGTGACAGGAGGCAGCCTTGGCGGACACCCGCGTGCACTGTTACGTCATCTAAAGGACTAGTGCCTGATTCAAAAATTACTTCTAAGGTACTATTTTAGATTACTCTTATACGTACTACAAGTCATCATGCCCTCCAACTCAACTTCACCTCGAACCATTAAATTGACAATTAACAAAATCAAAATTAGTTTATTGACGCATGGATTGGCATCACTCAGCTCAATCATCATGAAGGGAACCGAATGATCCAACACATGTGCCACCATCAGAGTGACATTTGAGAGAGAATGACGGCCTGAACTGCCAGAGCATACACAAGTCAAGAAACGACATTAAGGTACAGTTAATGGTAGATTTACAGTTGGTACATAGTACTCACACATGTGCTATGCAGTTTTATAATACTAAAAGAAATTGAGTTTACACAATACAAATTAATATATTCATACAGTCTGCAGCAGGTCCTACAATACTTTAAAACTTTTCTGCCCAAGACTTGTTTTTGCGCCCTAGTTGCTACGGAGCAGGACCAGCATTGAGCCAAGCATTTTTATCAGCGATATAATCCTCCAAAATTATAATATGCCTGCCTGCATAGTGTGGGTTTGATATAAGTTTTAAATTTCGTCTCATTCTGTTCTAGAATTTGGGGAGGTATTTTACACCATAAAAGATGACACTACTTTAGCCAGCCTAAAACCTGGTTGAATTAATTGGTCTCTATTTCTAGTAACATAATTATATCTGTCGCCGTTTTCACTAAAAAGATGGAAATTCTTTGTAACGTACATGATGTTTTCATAAATATATTGACATAGTACCGTCATGATGTTCCATTAGTGCAGCTTGTTATTTATTAACATTAATCAAAGGATTTAAGTATTTAGTTTTAGTATTACAACACAACA
Source organism: Orthosia gothica (assembly GCA_949775005.1). Lineage (NCBI taxonomy): Eukaryota > Metazoa > Arthropoda > Insecta > Lepidoptera > Noctuidae > Orthosia > Orthosia gothica. Next base: position 22,848,083 of record OX459037.1, read on the forward strand.
ATACAACAAAAACAACAATACAATTACTAATAATATATTAATAATATTATTATTATTAATATTTATATATTATTAATTTAATTATTATTATTATTGTTCTTGTTTTTATTACAATTGTTCGTGTGGGGTTCAGCTGATCTTACTGTTGAGGCACCCGATCGCAATACAAAATTTGCTTTAATTTTTTTTCCGGATTTTATGGCCGTAGCTACTGATTTTAACAATTCACAATTAAGAATTCAGTCCGCACATATTGTTATTTTCATATTAATTCTCAGGTCATTGAACTTTTCGATAAACTTCTATTGTTGAATGTTCGAAGTATTAACTTTGTTCGATATTCCAATATCCGTTGTTAGGTATTTTTATTATGTTCAATGTATAAACTCAAATAAGTATCTTGGGATCATTATCTTCAAAAGTTACCACAAGCAAAGCATGAATCAACTCACTGTAAAGTTTTTCTTTCTTCGATTTCAGCCTATATTAACATCTATATTATGTAGAACCAGAAAACTTTCTTTTTACTATCAAAGCTTTGCGAATATTAAAGAAGAAACAGCTCTTCTTTAATTTCTTCGTAGTAAAACAATTTTACAAAAGGTAAGGAAAGTACATATAACACTATTATACCTTTCTTATCTTCGGCCACTGCATTCTATTTCCCCCCGATGAATTTATGTGACCACTTGTCATCAGGTAGTGCCCCTTTTACCATTCTTCTACATAATAAAACGCATTTTTTTCCTTCCACATTACTTCAATTTATCGAGAAAATCTTTTAGCTTTCTGATCAGAAAACTCTATTGGTTAATGCTTTCAAAGAAAAGGTTTTTTTGTGGCTGGCTGTTTCTCTAGAGAATTGAATGTACTCAGGTAAGAGTGATTGATGTCTTTATCTTGACATTTGCAAAGTGAGCGAGACATTTCAAATCACGGCCATTTTACGGCACGCACCTACTATAAACAACCCTGCACTGTTTTTCTAAGGTTACTAAACAAAGACGTCTTTTAGATGATCCTTTGAAAGTAGAACATTTGTTCAATTTTATATTCTTTTCTTTCGTCTCAATAGAAATAACATACAAAGATCAAGTCACCAACAATCAAAATCGAATATGTAACCGTAAACGACAGCTGACTAGCGAGTTAGTCAGAACTTTGGAACAAAATCTCGCGTTTGATAAAGATATATTCTTAATAGAGCAGCGCAAGAGTCATGTCTCGTCCATTCTTCTCCGAAATTACTGCCAGTTGTCAAACGCATTCGCAAGCTGTATTTTATAAGACGTGTGTTCGCGATACCTATTATTTTCTCACGTACCAATGTCATATTTTCTGTACACATTCCTTCTATGTGAATTTTATTACTTCATCACTTTGTCACGGATTCTCTTTTATGGCCAAAGTATTTTTGAGACGCGGCTTTTGGTCGTAAAGCTGAAGGATTACGGATGATATCTAACTTTTAGTCCTATGAATCACATGTCGCCACTGCGTATCTTATATAATTAATTTATATTGGCAGACACATATTTATATGTGTCACACGAGACACACTTTTTCGACTGTCCTATGTCCTATGTCCCTATGCACGAAACTTTAAACAATTATGTGTAGATATTCTTAAATTCCGACCAACTATATTCTTCTCAGGCTTTGTAAATGTTAACTGAGACTTTTCTTTACTATAACAGTATTGTTTTTTAGAAAACATTCAATAGTTAAAATGAAATTAACAACAATGACCTACTCTATCATTCAACTATAACAAATTTCAATATAACAATTCACATGTACAGTGTTAACTTATTGTTTTGCTATCTTCAAAGCTTTCATGTGAATATTTTTCGTTGGAAACAAAAGGCTCTATTCAAAAGTCTATCGTGTTTTCGCCCACAACAGACTCGTGGGTCTGTCAGCAGCGCCCAACCGCAGACTACAACGGATTGCCCGGCTCCGCTCCCATTTCATACACGTCGCTTTTTATTCAAATATCGTTTTGCTACACATTTTTCAGTACGTTTTGTCGAAAAGAACAAACAAAATATTTTTTCAAACAAAAACTATAAATAAGAGTTCTAGTCCGGTGACGCTGTAAAGGACATGAGTGGCCAACAGCAATCCTGCGCTCGAAAAATGAACGTTTCGTGTATTTTAACGCGAAACAATAGATTGCATATATCGAACATCTTCTCACATGACGGATTAGTCCAAACCATTGTTGTTTTTACGGATGTGATGACAATTCGTCACACTAGATATCTCGTCGCTATCTCTAATAGGTCTATTTCACTAATTCACTAATAAGTCACTTTGTACATATAGTCAGTTTCCCAACTCGTCTGAAGCCGTATTTTGTCTCTATCCCAACTCGTCCGACGCTTATGTACACTTAAGCACAAAATAGGTAAATTTTTTTTTTTGAAAATTCGAACACTTCCTTGAAGGACAGGTTCAAGCGCTCAACCATGGCCTCCCGGAGAGACCGAATCTGAGGCCCAGTAGCCCTTGCTTCGGAAACGTATTTCTAAGCTACAGTGCAGCTGTCGTCTGCATACCTAAAGGGTATTAGCAGAACGTTTTTGTGGAGCAAGAACAATGTTGCTGAGAGTACCGACCCCTGAAGGATCCCGGCATAGTATCCAGTTGAACTGACCTTGTATTGCATCGGGGACCTATCCACTTTATAATTTTGTACGTTACTGTACATTGAACATAATGTAACGGACGAGTTGGGAATGAGACAAAATACGACTTGAGACGAGTTGGGAAACTGACTACATGTACAAAGTGACGTATTAGTAAAACAGACCTATTAGAGATAACGAAGATATAGCTAGTGTGACGAGTTGTCATCACAACCGTTTTTACGGCCTATATTAAATAATTCTCACACATTTTATAAATTACTTTAGCATAAACATATTTTCCTATAAGAGTCATTTTGTATAAAGAAAAACGATCCAATAAAACGCATATTACCTCGTCGCATTGTAAAAGAAAATTTGAAAAGTAGGGGTGTCTACACAAACGGATGGTATTACAATTCGGTGCCATTTGCTCTGGCGTCGCCTCTTGTGTTCAGATACGTGCTTGTGTGGAAACTTTTTAGGAGACTATAAAGAAAATTCTTTCCCTCGAATTTACGATTTCCCTATCGTGCTTAAGCGGCGAATCATGGCGCATGGATGAAATATTATCGCTCGCTAGCTCGCACGTGTACTCAGACTCTGTCGCTTGATGTATAAAGTGTTGCCAGATTTTCGCGTACATTTACACTTTTCCAAATGAATTGCTTATTTTCTTTGGTTTTAAGATGATGATAAAAAATTAGGTAAAATGTTTTGTGCGTATGAGTATACGATAAAAATTTCGTAAATATAAGAACAATATTAACATACGCCACAAACTAAGCTATTATTGCTGGTTGGCTCACACGTAAAGTCAGGTTTTCGTTTTATGTATCAAGTGTTGCCAGTTTTTTGTGATCATTTACACTTTTCTAAAGGAATTGGTTAATATCTTTGGTTTTAAGTAAGACGGTTACAAATTTTAGATACAAGTTTTTGTGTTTAGGCGTATTCAATAATATTTTCGCAAATATACAGTAGTTATCATACACAACAGCCTAAGCTACAAGGTCTTTAATTCATTTAAAAAAGTTTATAATTACCTACCTAGTAACACGATGCTCGGTCGGTTATTTTACATGCTTTTATTAAACTCTGTGCATGTCTGTATATTTATGTTTGTTCCTATGTGGCGTTCTAGAGACCAAAAGCGTTGGCCGATTTTGATGATTCTTATGTCACTCGATTTGTCTTAACCTTGCGAGTGTGACTGGATACATTAAATTTGGAAAATAGAAAAATGGCGGTTTTTAACCTATCGTACGGGGTATCAAAATATCAAAAATGTATAGCACTTATAAGTTTAAATGTAATTCGAAAAAAAAATGATAACTAAAAATGTATAAATAAAAAAGTTAATTCATATTTACATCTGGTTTTGGTTAGCCAGCTCACGAATATGTATCCTCCAACTGCACAGCATGATTTTCTTCTTCTTTACGTCTTTTTAGATCGCTTCTTAAGCAGTTAGGTTTTTTGATTTTTTGTATAAACTTTTTTGTATATTCGATTTCTTGTATATATTATTAAAAAATCCTAGTACGAATAACTTAATTTACACATTCGTGCTGTTTGTCACTAATGAGTTCGGTCGTATGTTCTATATCTTGAAAACTGTACTGTTCCCTAAGTTGAGAGATACTTAATCCAACAAAAAAGAATGATCACGATCCGATAAGTAGTTTCGTAAAAATGCGTGGACAAACATACATACAAATATACAAACAAACTTACACACACTTATGAAATTTGGCACACATGTTTAGAAGCCCATACAGAGTAACATATGTGAATATTGTGCAATTCCAACATTATTACATAATGTAGCGTTATCGCTACAAGACGCTTTGCTTTAGCCTCTAATTGATTTGTCAAAGCAGGCTGGTTACAATTATTAAAATTTTCATATTTCGTTTCGTTTCAAGACAGATAGAATTTGATAAAAAATGTTTGGCTCTTAAATCATCTATTAAATTATTTATTTGTTATTTTTATTGTAACTGTTTAAAAGTTTGTTCAAAAATGGCCAGCAACAGTATGACCACGGCTATGTCAATTCTTCTGCGAAAATGGCAGGAACTCATTCCTTGTCGATAAGCCGAGAATAAAAACAAACAACAACAAAAAAACCTTGTCGCTGACAAGAGTTTGTGTCATTAATCAAAACTGGTACGTAATGACTATTCTTCCTAATTGTTCTTTAGAATGTCGATTTCTTCTGGTATATCAGACCCTTTTGGTTCCATAATTTTGATGGCTTGTTTCCTTGTCTGTAGATATCAGTTGAGCCGACTTCGGCTTTTTACCCCCAGGACAGAACGAATGACCCCTGGAGTACCTGCAGTCTTCGAGATTCAGAACATCTTTTAACGGGTTCCGTACATATTTTATTAAAAACGTCTTGTGTTTTTGGAGAGGAACTACCAAAGGCGGTTTTGTTCATCCAGCGTGGATGCCCGACGAATTGCTTTTATCGTATATTTAATTTAATAGTTTTTTTTTTCAAACGTAGCTTTTATTTTAACGTTATCGTAGTTAAAAACTTTTATGACCTTACCTTTATCATGTTATGGTATCGTACTTTACTTGTATGTTTAAAATTAAGCCAACATTAAACCGGTTGCAACTGCGTTCAGCTTTTAACTTTAAACTTTAAACCTTTTCTAAACTCCACTTAAGTTTTATGTATACTTAATATTTAAAAATAATTAATAGTATATTGACTATTGCAGTTCTTCCTGTTTTAAAAAAAATATGTGTTAGGTATACCTTTTTTTTCGTTTTTTTTTTAAATTATATTCGTTACCGTTGCGTTAAAAAAGCGTTATTTTATAACGCTACAATACATAAGCGTCTAATGAAGTCGGTAAAATTAAGAATCAAACTGAAGACACCGCACACCGCTACCTTCGCTGCCTGTGCGGAGCTCCTAAGACCTGATAGATGAGCTTTTTCTTCAACGTAATATCTCAAGGAGATAGATGATAATATGGATAGGCTAAGACTTTTGCAAATTCATCATACAGCAATACAGGCATCTACAATTTCTAGGGAATATAATTTACCTACTTACTAGGAAGTACATGACATCCACCAACCCGCACTGGGCCCGCGTGGTGGATTACGGCCCATTACCTCTCACAGAGAGGAGGCCTGTATCCCAGCAGTTTAATATGAAAATTAAGTCTGATGACGATGACTTACTAGGACCTAGAATCTTTCCTGATGTGAATACGATTACTCAGAAAAAATGTGATGTAAGTACTCATGAATATGTACAATTTTTACGAAAGGATCAACTTTGAATTAACTAAAGAAACAGATTTTTTGTATATTTATGTTCTTATAACTGACTTAACACGACAAATCAAGAGAATATATAGCTCAAAAGTGTGTATCATGACAAGAGATCATAAGTATTCGCATTAAGAAACCCCGATCTACGCTCATTTAGGAAATAGCCATGCACAGAGTGACTCAAAATCAAAATCAATCAAATAGTGTATTTCAAATAAACTTTCACAAGCGTCAGTGGGTCTCTATGAAGAAGAATGTGCAAGAAACTCCACGGACACTCTTTTCCATCAGTTTTAATTACAATTATTTGGTTACATCATTCTTGTTGGAAAAACACATACGTGGTGGTTTTAAATTTCGTCTCATTTAGTTCTAGAATGTGGGGAGGTATTTTATTTTAACATTTTATACAGTACCCCCTAAAAGATGATGCTACTTTAGCCAGCCTGAAGCCTGCAGCCTTATTGCGTACAGTTTACAACTTCACAACTTCATTAGTTAACAATTTAGTTTTGGTTTGTTTGTAGTTATGAAATCTATTTCATTTCTTACTAGTCTATTAGGAGATTCCCATGTCCATTTCCTGTTAAGTTTGCTCTTGTAAAAACTATTCATAATTTACAGGTTATTTTCTAAAGTATACTTTACAAATCTTTGCCCATTATCATTTCTTTTGCCACATGTAAAGGGTCCAAGTTATCTTATTTATCTTCGTTTAGCCTTCTTTCTCCAATTTGGCTATTAAAATCATATATCATCATTACTGAAAAAAGATGTTCCGAAATTGGTCCCATTTTAATTTGGTGAAGATCTGGTGAAGGACTTCGAAGATATGCAACAGAACTCTTCAATAAATAAAAGCAAATCTCTCGGGATTGCTGCAATAGAATGTCTATTTATTGTTTATACCATTTCATAACATAACATCATGCCAGTACGCTCTTAAGGGGTAAGAAGTTCTCTCATTTCACCAGTTATGTTCAAGTTTCATGATATTCGGTAATCTATTCTGGCATTATAGGTACCGTACTAAACAACTTGCCTATTAGGTACAAGTAAAAAGAGAAAAGAAAAAAAAAATACAAGAAAATAATACCGACTACCAAATATAAAACTACAAAGTGAAAAATAACTTTATTTCTAGTATTTTTTTGTAAAAAATATTTTTTTATATATGTTCTGTTTATGAATACAAAAGCTTTTTGCCGCACATTTAATCAACCACGCCGTTTAGAAAAATATTCTTGAAAATTAAATGAAACAATTTTAGAAATCGAATCAATTCAACGAAACGAATCGCTACTGACATATTGCGTTAATAACCTGTCGATATGGATATTTCCAGTATTACTACTTACTCGAGGAAAATAAATAGCATCCATAACGCAAAAAAATTATATCTACCAAAGACACCGACATCCAAAAATAAGTTATTATTCACTTTGTTGTTTTGTTATTTGGAAGTCGGTTTTTTTTTTTGTAAATAAGTTTTATTTTAGATGATGTTCAAATTGTATCTTTTGTTATTGTGCTACTAATAAGTTTGTTTTGTTACTAACACTATGATAATGTATGTTTAGATTTAAGTTATTTTTATATGGGTGGATTAATAATAATAATATTCCTCGTGTTGTTAATTTTTTGCCGCCGATCTACGTACATCACCTATGCCATGAATTTCCCAATTAGTGCGATATAGTGCTTGTAAAATAGTTATAGTTCTGTTAATTTTTTTTTCGACTTCATTGATCTTGTGTTGAGTGTTGCTAGGTGTAGTTGTAGCACCGATACTGGTCCATTATTATTTGTGTCTTTACTGTCCCCGGATGTAAAAAGTGGTATAACCTTACTATATTTCATTAGATCCGGAAACACTCCTTGATCCACACACAAAATAAAAATTAAAGCTAAGTACGACGCTATAGCCTGAATAATGGAGGTACAAATTTTGATGGACATTCCACATAGATCTTCGGTCAGTTTGATCTTGATTTGCTTAAAAGCTTTTATAACTGTTATTGGGGTTATATGTGAAAAGTTAAATTCAGTCGGGCAGGCTGAAACGTTAGCTTTTAATAAACCAGAAGCAAGCGAGGGCGAAGAATTTAAGATTTCAGTTGATTGGGATGCTGGTAAAGAAATTTACAAATTCTTGAGCAACTTTTTTTGCTATCTCAATAAGTCCAATTGTAGTTTCAAGCGTAGAATCAGCATTATTTATTTTGTTCGTTTTTTTGAGCATTTAACCTAATTGCCAATGTACAAAGCCTTAGCAAATTTACACGTATTTCTAAAACAAATTGTATAAGTAGCAACATACTTATTAAAAGTTTCAGTGTTAATATAAGGCTTACGGCCATACAACTCGTAAAGTCTTTCCCTACTTTTCCTGAGTCCTTTAGTCGCCCAGTCACTGAATAAAAACTTAGGGCATATAGTTTTAGTTTTCTTCTTAAAAGTATTATTGAACTCTGTTTGAACTACTGGGAAACTTTTTCATATAAAATATTACTATCATTCACTGTGAGGTCCTGATCACTTAACTTACTAATTAAAGTGCTGTTAAATTTATTTAATTTAACAGATGTTATTGGTCTGGATTGAATTATCACTTAACTGACTAAATATAAAACGAAAATTGCATGTCACTTGCACGTCACAAAACACGGTCTGTCCCACTAGTCCCAGTGACTCAGTCCCACGATGGGACAAATGGGATTAATATGTTCCACTTGTCCCATGGGACAACTGATACTAACATTTTTTTTAAATTATGTCCCAATAGTCCCATGGGACAACTGATACTAATATTTTTTTAAATTATGTCCCATTAGTTCCATAGGTCAGCAAGTACTGATTATATGATTGCGACGGTGAAAAAGTCAGCAGGGTAGTACACCAGATGCATGTGAAAAGTAAATTTCGGAACCAATTATAAAGGAGAAATAGAAGAGTTTAAGTATAAATGAAATGTGTAATTATGTTTTAATGTATTATATGTGTTTTTAAATATATAGTTAAAATAAACATACTTAAATATGTAGGTACTATAATAAATACTATATATAAAATAATATATATTAATTAATTAATAGAAAGGCGCATATTGAGGCGAGTCTGCTATTCGTTTAGAAAATAATGCCGCAACTTTCGCTTAAATGCATACTGACTGGTGGCCGTCCTGATATCGAGAGGAAGCGCATTCCAGAGAAGAATGGATTGAATATTAAAGGAAGAATGAACAAAATCAGAAGTATGAGAAGGACAGAGCAAGAGAAGATTGTTAGAAGAACGCAGATTCCTAGCGAGTGAAGAACATAGGTATTGAAAGTGAGGTATGAGATAAGAAGGAGGTGTGGGAGAGTTGAGTAGAGAGAAAAGCGCAGTCAAGGCGCGCAAATTTTTTCGCTGCCGAATGGGCATCCATTTGAGTTCAGTTCTGCAGTTCGACACATGGTCATATTTCCGGAGGTTGAATATGAACCGGATGCAGTTGTTTAAGAGCCTATCCAGCTTATCCAGTAATACCGCGTTTAGGTCAAAGTAGCACACGTCACCATAGTCGATTAAAGGGAAAATTAAAGTCTGCACAAGCATAGTTTTCGTTTTTGCAGGTAGAAAGTTTCTCAGACGATACAGGCATCGCAAAGTCCCATTGACCCTTTGACTGACACTAGAAGCCTGACTTTGCCAGCTTAGCGTCGAATCAAGATGTAGACCGAGATCTCTTACACTAGGGCTGATGGGGATGACAGTTCCATTAAAAATAATAGGAGGAAGAGAGCTTATCCCCAATGGACCCATCATGCGCGATATTTCCAATCACAGTGGCCTGACATTTTACGGGGTTTACAGACAGCCCAAATCTATCAGACCAGTCCTTGATAGCGTCCAAGTCCCAGTTCACATCGTCTATAGCGTCTGACGAAGTCTCTACCCGCGCAGCTGCATAAAGTTGAAGGTCATCGGCATAAAGATGATACGAACACCGAAGACAATGAGTTTAAGATTTAGTTCGCTTAAGGAGGCGGCTTTTTTGTTTTTTTGAATTGAACAAAGGCGCGGGTGGAGTGCTAGTATATATGTCCATATTACATTATCATATAAACTATGAACCTAGACATATATAACGTGATACCCCCTAAGGTAATGGGAATACCGGCAACTCTATTGAACGTTGACACCGCAAAATAAATAAGAAATTTACAAAGGCAGAAGATATTTTTTTTTAATATTGCCATGAAGTATTAGTAGACGATGACGACGATTGACGACGTCACAATAATACTCGTTTAATCAGTACTTGCTGTCCTATGGAACTAATGGGACATAATTTATAAAAATATATTAGTATCAGTTGTCCCATGGGACTATGGGGACATAATTTTAAAATTATGTTAGTATCAGTAGTCCCATGGGACTAGTGGGATAAATCATCCCACTAGTCCCATCATGGGACTGGGCCAATGGGACTATTGGGACAGACCCACAAAACATATAAATGTGAGCATTTTGAAACATCATGAATTTTCAATCATGGGTTCTTTATTAATAACTACGGATCTTAGTGCTATAATTGTATAAGAAACTTGACCAGTTTCTAACTAAATTAATACTCTATTCCCTTTCACAGACATTCAACTTGTCGATTTCTATTAATAGGTATTCTCTCGATATTTTTTGATACCTCAACTCAAACTGCTATTTTTATCTATTGCAGGGAGGTTACCTTGAGCTACAGATTACAAGCAAAGCAAAGCTTGCTGTGCAAATTTGTCATAAAATTGAAAATTGAGAAGACATTATGATGGTCCTTATTTGATGGATAAAAACTCCGCTGATCCTGTTTAGACTGCCTCACGGTCAGTTTTAACAGTTGCCAATTTTGTAGGTACTAGAAAGTTTTATAAAGGCATACCAATCAACCGCTTCTTATGGTACCTGGGCAACCGAGCTCTGCTCGGGTGAAAATTGAGAAAACGACGTTTTATAAAAATAAAACCTAGCTAGATCGATTTATCGCCCCTGAAATGTCCTGCATACTAAATTTCATGAAAATCGTTGGAGCCGTTTTTGAGATTCAGATTATATATATACATATATACAAGAATTGTTCGTTTATAGGTATTAGATTAGATAGATATAGGTCCTACCATGGTCCTGCCTCACGTATACGTTTAGTTTCAATTTGATACACACACAGTTATAATCTGAACAAAAAGGCGTGACACACCTGTGCAGATTTATGTCCACAATAAGAATTAAAACCAAAACAAATACAAAGGGTTTAATTGTCCATAGCAAATTAGAAAGTATTATAACACCTCAATGGTTTTAATCAAAAATAACAAAATCCGATATTACCCTTTAAATAATTACAGCATCGTTACTTAGCCGTCAAATTATTCATCAATATCCGACGCCTCATTTTCAACAAAGGGCGAGGGAGAGAACACGAAAATTCATCAAAACTTTATTGAGGCTGAAACAATACATCAAGGCGCTAAAACATCGTAATAGCCCTAAGATTGATTGTTCAGGGTTGCAAGCATTATCGGTGGTGGCATTATTCCGCGACCACGGTGTTGCCCGTCGCTCACTCCGCCTAGCTATTTACCTAAGCAAACAATAGCCTCTATTCTGCCGGCCGTCATATCAATACTAATCTAATTACTGAATGTGTTAAAGTATACAGTCTGGGGATTACGTAGCTTCGATGTATTGTTCTTGATGCTCGTTATTTGTATTAGTCTTGCTTAGGTAAACTAACTGATTTCTATTTGACGTCTAAGTGATGGAACGAGAGTATTATTTAATACTAACTGGGCTCACAGCTTCGTTCCCGTCAACTGCCTACCCTACCCCACTTACCTAGACCTACCTACCTAGCTTACTTACCTTACGGCCTACCCTACCTACCCACCAATTATTTTTCAAGGGTCATTCTTCCGCGGTGAATCTTAATTAACACCGCTATTCAGAAAATGATGTCAAATGCACAACGCCATCTATCAAATATGGAGTTCAACTGTCCGAGTATCTGAATTGCGTATGTTGTGATATTTTATTTCTTGAACACTTTAAACTCATCAAACTTTTGATAGAGTGGATTGCAATGAAAATGAAACAAGTTAGCCACAATTTTATTTATAAAAGTTGTCTACTACAAAAATGCTGACGTATCCTTTAACACCCTGACTATTTTTTTGGAAATATTTTCGATGTACAAAAACGATTTGTCTACAGATATGTATTGTTATTTGGTGCCATTATCGAATCTTCTCGCGTGTCCATCATACAGTATAACGGTTGTTTGCCAATCAGCTTTGACAATCAGACCACGTCTTAGTACGTCATCAGTTTCAAAGTTTCTAAATAATTGTTTATTAATCCATGTATATGTAGCAATGTACATGTACCCTCGTGAAGACTACGTAAACAAACTAATGCCTCCACCTCAAGTCTCAGCGGCAGTGTGTAGAAAGACTAAGAACTAAAGCTCGCAGCGAGAGGGTAAATATTGACAGCCTACGATTCCCTACAAATAAGAAAACAACATATATCTTCACGATCAGCACTGGAACTTTCCTTTGGATCCACTTGTGCTCTAATTGATGAGCCCACACAGTACAGTTAGCGTGAGTTGCTAATCTAAAGTCTGAGAGGTTGCTTTGAAAGTATTTTATCTACCTACCATCTGCATATCGATATGCGAAAACAACAACATGAAGGTACATCAAAAGTCCAACATTTTTTTTCATATACTTACCAGTTTGTAACAGACAAAATAAAAAGCGTATCTGAAACACTCATCATTAAAATACGTTTCTATTTTTAATTTCATTTTAATGGCGAATACTTGTATCAAATGAATTCGATTAAAGAAAAAGAAGACAAAAACTTTGTTGTTAAAATGATCGAGTTTCTTTTCAACTTTCCTTTCTTTAAATATTGATTATCTAACTTGGAATGATTCACATTTTTTCAAACCTAAATGTACAAGTTTCAGTTCGTGATCACAAAATAAAAAGTTTTCAGACCACTCTCGCTGATTCTTTGCGCGATAAATCTCTATTCTTGTACGATTAATTCTGCACTTTATCATTGTGCTCGCATCTAACTAGAAGGTTCTGTATTATGAACGTTTAAACTTTTATGTGCCATCAATATTTTATACTATCAAGCAATGCTCGCTTAAGCGTATATTCAAATAGATATTCAAGAGAGATAAATCACGCTTATTCGTTCAGTTTAAATACATTAAAGATTATTGGAAAATAAATGTTTGTGCACAAAACGAAAGTGTTTAAACGCTACACTTGAGATTAGGAACGGCAAATCAAAGCAATCAAGCGTTTTGTTTCCTCGTCGAGGCGAGTTCGGAGCAATCCGGCTAGCGGCTGGGCCGAGGCCGGGCGGCGACGGCGGACGGCTCCGTCAGTACGCGCGGCACGTCTTCGAACCCTATCGTAGGCTTCATACTGGCCGGCGACATCTGCACATTTTCGACGTTATCGACTAGAGGACCCATTTTTATAGGAACAAATTTAATCTAAGCAGAAGGAGGGATCAGTCTCGGGAGTGCCCTGCTCGCACGTGTCCCCACGACGACGTGAGCACGGGCTAACGATTTTTCAGAGCGTTATTATGTGTCCGATAAAAGACTTTATCTAGAAACTGCCTTCGGCGTCAGACCCTTTTTGTTTGCATATCATATTTATTTAACGCACTACGTGTACCTGTTTGGTCCGTTCACGTTCACGTAGGCGGGTTTATGTAAATATTGCTCAAATATTGGCCCTGTGATCATCGTGCCAATAAAAGCACTTACAACGAGTTTGTTACTTACACGTAGCGTGTTTACAGGCATGTTATCTGATATTAAATAATATCAAATATGTATGGCCATTAAACGTAATTTTATTCCACATTCAAGAGGCGAAATTCTTGTCTTATTATAAAGTAAAAATAAGTAAAAGTGTACTAGTTTAACGTGTTTTAGTTATGATACCTTCCTTAGAAACAAAATTAGCTTTTATCGAACATCTCAACACACAATTAAATTAACTCGTTGACAATAGAAAACAACTCACAAAGTAAAGTACTAGTCTACTGGCTCGATCTACTTAACTAACAAGTTTAAACTAAAACAATAGGTTAAACAATGTAACCGCAGCAAGAGGTCATTAAGTTTTTGTAACTCTTCCCCTGGGGCTCAACAAGGATGTAGGGTCGTGCGAAGAAAATTTTCTTAGAAAAACAATAAATTTTGTGTGAGCAACGCTCGAGTGAGTTTCGGTGTCGGCTGAGCGAGAGCACGCTCGCCATAATATATTGAATTTGAAACGAACAAACTTTCACGTTCTCTCCGCCGCGTGTAAAAAGATTTTCTCAAAATGTTTACAATGCAATAATTTTTATTCGACATCAAAGAACAGCGACGGTTGATACCAAAAACAGCGCAACAACAGATAACGGCGCCGGGAATTATCTTTTTACGCTACAACAGAGGCTCACAATTACTTAAGTGTGCTGATTACGTATTCAGAGTACCACGCAGGCTTACATTAGGAACATCTTTATTTCACATAGAACTACAACAAAAATAACGTAGAAAGACAGTTTCCAACCTACCTGTTAATATGTTGAGTATCTTCGTACCCCCATTAAAGTAACTTAGAAGAAGAAATAATATAAACGTCTTACTTAAACGAATACAAAAAGCTAAAACCCCATTAATAATTCTTTTATTTTCGGGAATAGGAAAATCTCATTTACACCTAAATCCTTTTTCTTTGGGCTCATTCCTCATCGTATCGAGAAGAGTTGTGACGAATCGTTATCTTTCAAAACAGTTTTTGATCGGTGGGAAACACTTTGTATCAAGGCGTTTTACCGGCGGTTAAACCACAAAAAATATTTGTGAAAAGGTGTGAGCTCTTCTGGCTTAATCCTCGACGATTTGCAAAGATGGAAAAAAGGGTTTGTGAGCTTAGACGCCACGGATCCCCCATACAACCCGCCGTCTGCCCACGCTTATCACCCCTGGCTCTATTTATTTTCCCCGAGTAAGTAGTAATACTGGAAATATCCATATCGACAGGTTATTAACGCAATATGTCAGTAGCGATTCGTCGGTTACTAAAATATGTTTCATTTCAATATACCTAGAGTGTTTTTCTGAATGGTGTGGTGATTAAATTTGCGGCAAAAGTCCTTTATATTCATAAACAGAACATGAATAAGTAAATATCACACTAGACTAGAATAAATAGACTAAAAATATTACAATTATTAAAGTTTCACGAATTCTCAGATTTTGGTATTATGAACAAAAATAATCTTCTTCTTCTTCTTTTCGTGCCGATAAACTCAAATTTTTACTCAATTATTCTCAAAGGTGATGTTTCATTTTTGTATGGGACTCCGGCCATAACCTGTACCTTTTACGAAAGCTGGGCAACTAACCCCTGAATAGAATAAAGTAACATTTTTTCCATAATAACAAATGTTTTTTAGGTACTTAATAAAAATTAAAAATGTTTGACGTTTATCGTGACAGCTAATTGACAGCCATGAGAGGTTTTAGTTTTGACATTTAGTTAACCTAGAAAGTGACGTGACACTCAGTAGTCAAACAAAATATCAGTTTGAATTATTCGTTCAGAAGTACACTTCAGAAGAGCAAAATAAATATTTTTTTAACGATGAAATCGTCACACTTGCTTTTATATTAGTCATAAAAGATGTTTAAGAGAATAATAGTATTTTTTACTAGTACAAGAACACTTACTTTTCATATTTAACATCTACGTTATTTATGCTTTGATGTGACATGATTTTAGAACGAAATCGAAATGCAAACTATGAGAGACGCCATGTTCAATAGATTATGGCAATAATTGAAAAACTATTATTTTTTGTACTCAACAAATCAGGCTTAAATTCAGGGTTTTTTTGATAAATGCACATCTCATGCCCGAAAATGATACATCTCCTTTTGTCTGACCAGTAAGTTACCAAATAATTGAATATCAACTAATGCTCGGCTATAGCTTAACCAGATGGATTGCTCTTATGCCTGGAAAGGGTTTTAAAAATGTATCAGCCATTAAAAATACTACTTTTTGAGTATTGAAAAACTGTCACTAAAAAACTTTTTTGAAGATCCCACATCCGAATTGTGGCCAATGTCCCGTTTTGAGTCAAATAATAAATGGTCACGTTAAGTACGTAGCCATAATTAATTTGGTCAAAATTAAGAGGCAGCTAAAATATTCTATCTATCCTAACTTAAAGTTTCATTTTTACTTTTATAAATAAAATAAAAAATATTACTATACTATTTAATATACTATTTGTCACTATATTATTATATTATTGAAAATAGGTAAGTAATGGGTATTTTTATACTACGATTATCAATCTGGGGGGTGACCACAAGCTCTTAGAGTAAGGTTATTTTGAGTGTGTGTAAGGGACAGATGTATATGACGTGTATACATCTGTCACTTACTCGATCTCAAAATAACCTTACTCTAAGAGCTTGTGGTCACCCCCCAGTTGTCTTTACAAAAAAGGTATTTTTGGTAAAATTCACAGTAGTAAACATGTTTTATATTTTATAACTCTCGTACAATATCCTCATCTACCAAAGTGAAATAATTTTATTTTATTATAAGTTAGCTAGCCGTGGTCTTACTTGCTGCGGCAGCACCCACAGTTTTAATTTATCTCGCCGGGCCCTGTAATCATAATTAAGTAGGTACAAAGTTGAAACAAGTTAAACCTTTTAAAATATACTCGCACGCCAGTAAATGTGCAGAAGACGCGACCCTGTGTAACTTTGACCTGTTGTAAATAATTTTAATATAACTTATACGCATGTGTTTACAGGAACTCTAATGTAAAGGATTTAATATACTTTTATCCGTTGTTAGTTAAATAAGTTTGGCTTAATTAAGTTGCAATAAATTATTTATTTATTTAATGAGTACTCCAATTGAATGAATATCTTTATTTAAATCAGTTTTATTAATAAAAATCTACTCTGCTACTACTCCTTAGCTCGTTTTTTTTTTCAAGTTGTTTTTTTGTTTTTTACAAATACAGTCTTGAATACAGTTTCACTTATATATTGTACCATTAAACCTGGATGGGTTAAACCTGTACAAACTGATTTTCAAAATTCTCTATGGAGAATGAAGTTAAAATCATCTTTACCAGAGCTAAACAAAATAGAAAACTAGCTTAAACAGCATTTAGTAAAAAAAAACTTTTACATATCAGATAATTCAAGATAAGAATGCATGGAAACATGCTGGTCCTACTCCATAGAGCAATCTTCAGTGTAGACAAAATCAAACTGGCTTATAAATATTTTATTCATAATTATAGTAATGCTTTATTTTATTTTTCCTTCTCTTTTATGTTTAAGACATTGGCTTGCACACTGTTCCGTTGTTGTTGAATTAGGTAATTTAAATATGTTTGCAAGATTTGTAAGTATGTGAGAACCATGTACCTATTTATCAAATGAATGCATTTACCTGTTAGTGCTTGTAATACTTTATATCTATACGAAGTATAATAGTATTAGTCTGGGTGCATCGTCCTCACGTATAATTATGAATTAATGTATGTATGTAAATGTTATAAAACCACTTTTATTAAAAGAGTAATTAAGTATGGCGTTTCTTGTCCGTTCTTCTCAGTAACAACCTACTTTGCTGAATGGACGGTAAAATCAATTATTATTCCTTCTAAATTTAAATTATTGACATTCAAAAGTGTCGCTTAGTGGCCTAATTGAAATAAAGTGGATTTGTTTGTTGTTTGTATGAATAAATAGTGCAAAGAGTTATGCTTGTAGTGCTTTTTTAAACGCAAACTACTAGTAAAACATGTTAAAACTTAGTCAATTAAATGAGAAAAAATATAACACACAAATATATTTATTGCTCATTTCATTACACATATCTTACATAAACACTAAAGCCTTATTTAATTGTACGTATCATGGCTCGTATTAGATCGAGACCGTATTGACATATTAACATACTACAATTAATTATTCATGCTTATACGATCCATACTGCCTGAAACATTCTGATAATATTAACGTGAACACTGTTAATCGGAATTGGGAGTGTTAGTTAAATATGGTTCCCGTAGACTCTAAGAAACAGCCCGTAGAGGAGAGTAGGGTAAGTAGGGTATTTAAGTCAAGAGTGAATCATCATCATCATCATCAGCCTATAGCAGTCCACTGCTGGACATAGGCCTCTCCAATTGCACTCTATTTGGTTCGATTTTCGGCAACTGTCATCCAGCTGCTACCAGCCACCCTGCGAAGGTTGGCGCTCCACCTAGCCTGAGAGCGTCCTACCTTACGTTTACCAGTTCGCGGTCTCCACTCAAGAACACGTTTACCCCAAAGTCATCATAACCAATCGTGTAAGCAAAATTTTTAATTGGTTCGGGGTAACTGTTTTAAACTTCAGTTGCAAGATTTAATCCAAAGCAAGTTAAATAAAAGCTTGTAAAAAAACAAAATAGTTATTTATGCTACAAGTGCGGAAACTACGAGTCGGAAATCATCTTACGTACGTGTATCATACAACATTTTACTATGCAGTGTGCGAGGAAATAAATAAAATGAAATTAATAAAATGGCGGGCTTATTCAAGCGCGTTCAGCATATCCACAGATTAACTAATAGTTCCTCGGGCATATCTACTGCGCATGTGCGAATAGCTGTCACATCGTAACGCAATAAGGCACGAGCAAAATATACGTTCTGCCAAACATATTTAATGAATATTTAAAATTAATTTATTGATCAAAATCTAAATCTAGAGTAATTAAAAACGCCTAAAATGAAGTATTAGTTTTATTTTATCTTTTATATGAATGATAATCTGTGCATAACTAATTTTTAAAACTTTTCTTAAATAATAAAAACTCTATGCGTCGGGCTGACGTTGGAGTTAAAAATTAAAAAAATACAGGAAAGTAAAAAACACTAGTGAAAGAAAGTGACACTTTCCGCACAGTTTGGCTGCTTGGCAAACCGTTCTTTTCGAGGACATGCATTGTAAAAAATATTTCCACAATATACATATAATTTTTACATTTAAAATAACGCTCAATCTTTTTGAGGCAAGATTATGTGCGCTATCGATTCAGGTTTAGTTACTCGCTCACAGTTTATCTGGTAGTGGACCCACACGAAGGCCCCTCCCCCATTCCAAACTTTTCACCGGTAAAGTAGATTTTTAATATTTTTTTATTTGTCGAGGTTTTTAGTTTTCAATTTTTTTGGCTATTTCCTTTGCAACTTATTCAGAATGCTTGGCACAGCATACGTCCAGATCCTTTTACCGTATTCATTATTTACTTTCGGCATTTTATACAGAGGCAAGTACGACAGGTTACGAACAAAATTAGGTCTACTTATTTTCTCTAACTTACTTAGATTGTGTTCACAGTAATCAGAGGCAACAGCTAATTTTACTTTATCATATACATTTTAAACTTTACAATATTGGAATAACTTATCATAATCGGGTTTATATTTGAGTTTAATTTTATATGGTACCACTATCTTTAATAATCGTATTTGTATTGTGGTATTTATTCAAGATCTACTTACGATTTTATAACACTATACAATCCATCTTCACATCTTTTGATATTGTATCAATTTGTGTAACTCATTTTTATATATATATTATTTGTATTATTACATCTGGAAAGCATATTTAGTTATCTCTGACTGTTTTAAATATCTAAACTTAAATTATATTCGTAATTTATAATTCTTGTAATATGTTTCTACTGTGACATTTTCATCTGACATGACATCTGTCTGTCTATTTTATTTTCTTAAAGCCATAGACATACCATAGGTACCATGGACTACCTAGACCTTTCCTTAAGCTAGTTGTACATTATTGTAAGGTCAGTGCAGAGTGTCCCGCTTTTGTAAAGCCGTTTTTATTCGTTCTGGTCTTATTGAGATTTGAATTTGAAATTTAGAAGAAATGGAGAACGAATGAAAAACGGGCTTCAGCTTTTTTAGTCGAGGATCTGGTCTGAACGCCGAAAGACTGTTTTCCTACTGAGGATTACTAAGTGTATTTTCTAATCGGCAAATTATCTAAAACTCTAATAATCAGTCTTTATATTATTACCTCAATGTATTCAGTATGTGAATGTGGTTAAAATCTTTAGAAAATCTATCAATAAATAACTGCCGGACTAAGTGTACTTTTACTGCTATATATATATCAAGATGTGCCACTCTGGCACGAGGTGAACGTATGTTCTGCGGCAGACAGGACCTCAGATGTACTGCGGCTGACAGGACCTCAGCGGCGCGGCGCGGCGTTGGTGCGCTTGCAGCACGCGTTGGTGCGCTCGCAGTTTGCGCTGGTGCGCTCGCAGCATGCGCTGGTGCGCTCGCAGCATGCGCTGGTGCGCTCGCAACACGCGCTGGTGCGCTCTGAATACAAGCGCGCCACGGCATCCCACCAGCCGTCCCATCACACCG
The DNA here is from genome assembly GCA_949775005.1 of Orthosia gothica. NCBI lineage: Eukaryota > Metazoa > Arthropoda > Insecta > Lepidoptera > Noctuidae > Orthosia > Orthosia gothica. Next base: position 22,868,567 of record OX459037.1, read on the forward strand.
TGCCACGTCTTCCTGCCCGACCTACTGCCTGTTAAGCTGCCCACGTCGTACGAAGCCGGCCCTTAATTTTTATATTTCTATATCCTTTTTATTTATTTTAGTTTATATTTATTTGTTTTTATTAACGTGGCCTACGTATAGCTCTCCGGCGCTATACGTAACGTTACAGTTATTATATATTTTTTGAAGGCAAGTTCTTCCATAACTGGTTATACCATAATTGATAACAGCGTCAGCTAATGCCAAAAATGTAAAAACCGTGCATCCGGTATAAAACTTCCGCCACCATTTTATAGCCATATATTAAAGCAAATAAAGGGATCATTTAGTCTATGACTTCAATGATAGTGACGCGATGACGCTTTCTATCCGTAAAGAATGAATTTTTGTAATTGTATCAGTTAGTACTTCTAGGAATACTTCTTTACAGGCATATATAAGAGCAAACAATTCTAATTTAATATAATCATAATATTTATGTTTTATGCAATTTAACGACATACCAACTTATGTATCCGTTTTGAACTGTAATTCGTAGTTTTGTATTTTGACACTAGCTTTTTGATTAGCTACTCGTTTACTTACTTCAATAATGTTTGCATGCCAAATCTGGTAGATTGTACAAGGATCACAATTGTTTTTTTTTTAATACCTTAAGTCATGTACCTATAATATACGCAAATAAATTAAACTTTTCACTTTATTTTACCTAACAAACATACAATTTTAGCTCGTTATTATATATTACTATAGTTAAGAAGAGGGATAAGTAATCATCGCGAAACGTCTCGGAATTCTTAGAAACCCTTCAGCGAGGCATTTTATATGTAATCCTTGTTGCGAGATCGCACTCATTAATTATTAAGACGGTATGTAACCTCATTGACGTTACCCACGTAAATTATCATGTAAACGCATAAATTACTCATGTGTTTACAGGAATTTTATCATTTATTCAAATGAGTATGTCATTTGAATAAATACGACAAAATGATTTCCTAAAACTGAACAGAATTATTAAACAAATAAGATTTAAGAATTTAATAAGAAATCACAAAGTTCAAACAGTTCCTGCCACGGGTTATCTTCGTGGAAATTAGAATTAAAAATTAATAAAGTGGGAATCATTTTTATATCTTAACATCAATCTCAAATATCAAAGTGAACTTAAAAACTCATCATAATTAACATTCATTTAAATTTGAAATTATTCATGGCAGAAAGCGAAGTTGCCGTGGTGGTATTTAACGCCGCACCTGCCCGAGGCGTCTTAGCGTGGTCGAAATTAATGCGACGCAAAGTCGGCAAAAGTCAATTACACTTTATTAAAACCGTCTCCATTTATATCAATTTGACGCAAACTGTTACAAATACTGGTAATGTTCCGTCCTTTCATCCGAGAGCGAGGCGGGGCTACGCAAGCGCCGGGAGCGTAGAGCAGTCGTAGACAAAGCGGCGCGGGTAGCGTAGCGCGGCCAGTACGCAGACAGCGCGCCGCGAGACCGCCGCGCGCCCGACCTCTCCACGCCGCTCGTCGCACGCCGCACGCCGCTCGCTCGCCGCTACCGGCACCCGAACACGAACCCTACTCGATCCACCTGCCGATGAATATTTAATGGGGCCGATTCCGATGGCGAATGAATGAGGGAACCTCGTTACCCCACTGACATTCATCACAACACTTTTGTTGACATATTTGCGGTTCTTCAAAAAGTTGTTTCCATTAACATGTCGTTGGGGTACCTAAACTAATCAGCATGATGAGCGGACGCAGATTGGGATCGTGTTCAACAGTGACAGCGGTGCTGCTGCTTCTCATAATTAGCGGCTCGGTTACATCGTCGGACGGTGAGTAGGAAGTTGCTTGTTAAGTAATTAACAACATAACTAATAAGTCAGCTCTACAAAATTTTAGTTGCTTTTTGTTTAATTATAAGGGATAACAGTGCGAGCTTTACTGAAAAACTTTGTGCTTTAATAGATTTAGATAAATTAAGTTATTTAGTTATTTGACAATTAAATAATTTGAAATGTTTCTGTGGCTGCTTTTTCTTAATTTTACGGTTGTGATAACTCAAAAAGTTTGCCATTACTTTCTTTGTAGAAAGTTTTAGTCAACAGTACACCCGTATTTCAAGTTTTACCGGCTCACAGTCGCAAGTCATCGCTATAAAAACAGGTGGCTTCAGCCGTTTATGAAACTAAGAAATTCTCACGTTACTTGTTGTTATTTTCCCACGTTTATTGATTGTATATTTAAATATAGCACTATGCTAGTTAAATAAGTTTTCTGGTTTGAAGCAATAGAAACAGCCAATAATATAAATATAGAATGCAGGGAATTCTGAATAGGTATTTACTAAAATGTGTATTAAACTACAGCACATACACGTATGTAACAAAAGCATGTCCTACCCGTATTTATATCATGAAATCTATGTATGTAAATACGACTGCTCAAAATAACAAAGTTGCCAAGCATAAATTGCTCTGAGAAGCCACCAGGTAACTTTGAATGTTGCTATCATTAGAACAGATTTCTTCCTCCCCGTCGTACCGCTTTCTCGGCTGCTTGCCGACAAACTTCAAAGCACTAGTCTTCTCATTAGCGGGTGCAATGTGATGCTTCATGCGTGTCTGATTTCAGGAGGGAAAGATGTCTGACCATGTGATGTTGATCGTATATTTAATGTGTTTTATTTATCTATATATTTTTTATACTTTACACACATAAATAATTGACTCATCATCTGTGTTTATACTATTTTGTTTTTATTTATTTTATTCTGTTATAAATTTTAATTTTGTACGTTCCGTTTCCGTGAAAGTGTCCGTGGCATCAACAGTGGGCCTTATCAGATTATCAGCGCAGCGTTATTTTCTTTTAAATATCGCTGCACATGCTGAGATAGGAGGCTTTTTGGTCTCGCACGGGCTTATTTTTGTTTTGTTTTTTTGCTTATCTCTTGTCTCCTGTGCGGGTCACAAATAAATATTTTTATTTATTTCTTTCAAAGTCAGGCAGTTGTTTAAGTGTCTTGATATTGGGTTATTGGGACTAACAGCCTTATTTGTAAAAACTTGCTAACCAAATGAAGATAAACACTGATCAGCGGTTTCTTAATTCAAATTCTCTATGGAGAATTTAAATTTAGAATATGCTATAGGTAGGTTTCCTAAAGCAGGTAGTAGATATATAATTGAATGCTTTTAATTGCTTATTTAAACTTCAACGTAGCCCTTATATTATGGAGGCTGTTTATCTAGCAATCAGATTACCAGTTAAACTGTTTATATACTACTAAATAAATACCAAAACATCCTGCATGTAATCTCCGAATAGCTAGGCAGAGGTATAGAAGACACTCATCTTTGGCCAATAATATTTAGGTATATTTCAAATTAGGTGCAGTTCTGCCTAGGACTTCAACGAATTCAGCTTGATATTTCGATATTTACGGTTTAAGACATTTATTTCTCAAAAAGAATACAATTCACTTAATATGAGAAATACAAGGTAATCATAAAACTAAATATTATGAGAATGACTTATGAAGAAGGTAGGTACTCGTAAATAAGTAAGTTAGTGTTAGTAGTACACACAATTTTTTTTTCCACAATGTTGTGGATAAAAGGTAAAAGTGAGTATACTATTATATAGTTTATTATTTATTAAGTAGTAAGGATATTGCCATTAGCCATGAATTGTTTTTTTAGTTAATCATAACTTAACTCTGGTTTTCTAAGGGGATCAAATCAAATAAATTTTTTCGCAATAAGTGTTGGTACAATTTTGTTCTTAAAATATATAATAATACAGATCCATAACACTTAGTGATAATAATGTGACTAGCAAACATTAGGGTTAATACCACGGTTAATACTTATTTAAGTTACACAATATTATTGAATGATGGAGACCCGGGTATATTATATACTTGTAAGTCGCTTGTGAACCACGTGGCGAAGATCGAGAGTGTGTTGACCAAGGTGGCGTACCTTTTACTCAGAATATCCTCGAGATATTCGCTGAAGGTCTACGCCTCGACCTCGGCACACCCCGACGACGAGGTAGAGGCCATGTATGAAGATATCTCTAGAGCCATGCATGGTTTTAAAACTCACTTCACCGTTGTCAAGGAGGACTTCAACGCGAAACTGGACAAACGAGACGAGGATGAGCTGCAGGTGGGGCAATTTGGAGTTGGACGTCGGAATCACCGAGGTCATCTATTGGCCAGTTTTATGGAAAAGGAGGGCCTCTATATGATGAACTCCTTCTTCAGAAAGCGTAAGCACAGGAAGTACACCTGGCAAAGCCCCGATGGTGCAACTAAAAACGAGATCGACTTCATCATGTTAACCAAAAAGCAAATGTTCAATGATGTCTCTGTGATCAATTCGGTGCAAACCGGGAGCGATCACCACATGGTAAGAGACAAATTGAACATTAATATCAGGCTTGAAAGGTCTCGACTGATGAAGTCTACGCTCCGTCCAGCACAGATCCAGATACAAAATCCCGAGAGCTTACAGCTCGGACTCAAGAATCGATTCGAGTGCCTAGGGAGCTCCGTGGACGAATACAGCGATGGCTTCGTGGAAGCTGCCCATACGGTTGGGTCTAAGTTTTTAAGACCCGCCGTACAGATATAAACAAAAAGCTCTCTGATCCTACTCTCAAGCTCATGAAGGAGAGGCGTGAGATGATCATGAGCAGTCTTCAGACGATGCGTTAAAATACCGGCAGCTCAATAGACGGATACCGAGCGTATTAAAGACGCAATTGAGCAGAACAAGGGCTCCAAGATCTTTGCAAGAGATCTGTCTGTTGGGCAGAGCCAGCTCACGAAACTGAATACCGATGATGGCGGGATCGTGACCGCCAAACCGGAGCTTCTGAGGGAGATCGAGACATTCTATGGGCAGTAGTACACGTCAACCAGTAAACCCGTCGCGAATCTAGCGAATGACCCTAGAGCTAGATTGACCCGACACTATGACAAAGACATTCCGGACGTCAGCCTTTAAGAGATTAGAATCGCTCCGAAACAGTTTAAGAACAACAGGCATCGGGTGATGACGGAATTACGGCCGAACTCCTGAAGGCGGCTGAAAAACAGGTCCTAAAGGCCCTTCAGAAGCTGTTTGATTCCGTCATACTCGAGCGCAAAACGCCACAGGCATGGTGCAGAGGTGTGATGGTACTCTTCTTCAAGAAGGGTGACAATGCCCTACTGAAGAACTATAGGCCGATCTTACTTCTTAGCCATGTCTACAAGCTGTTTTCAAGAGTCATCATGAATCGTTTCGCGCGTAGTTTTGACTTTTTGATTTGATTTCCAGCCTCCCGAACAAGCCAGATTCTGTAAAGGCTTCAGCACCGTAGACCACATACATACGCTGCGGCAGGTTATACAGAAGACCGAAGAGTACAACCTGCCTCTCTGTTTAGCGTTTGTGGACTACAAGAAAGTCTTCGATTCGATCGAGACTTGGGCTGTACTGCAGTCCATCCAACAGTGCCAAATTTAGTACCGGTACATCGAAGTGTTGAAGTGTTTATACAAAAACGCTACTTCAGGATCAGACCTCGGAATCCGTCCTTCTGCAACGAAGTGTGAGACAGGGAGACGTCATATCGCCGAAGCTGTTTACCGCTGCACTGGAGGATGTCTTCAAGGTTCTGGACTGGAGAGGGCTAGGCATCAACATCAATGGCGAGTACATCACTCACCTTCAGTTTGCTGACGATATAGTGGTTATGGCTGAGACCATGGAGGACCTCAGTACAATGCTCGATGATCTCAGTAGAGCTTCCGAAAGAGTGGTTCTTAGGATGAACATGGACAAAACCAAGGTGATGTTAAATGCCCATGTTACACCCACTCCTATCAAGGTCGGAGACTCTATACTCAAAGTTGTGGGCGACTATGTCTGCCTGGGATAAACGATCCAATTGGGTAAGGCCAACTTCGAGAAAGAGGTCAACCGTTGAATCCGACTCGGCTGCGCAGCGTTCGGGAAGTTGCGTGGTATCTTCTCGTCCAAATTACCACAGTGTCTCAAGACGAAAGTCTATGACCAGTGTGTGTTGCCAGTGATGATGCTCTGAAACGTGGTCGCTTACAATGGGCCTTATCAGAAAACTTACAGTCACTCAAAGGGCAATGGAGAGGGCTATGCTCGGCGTTTCCTTGCGTGATAGAATCAGAAATGTAGAGATCCACAAGAAAACCAGGGTTACTGACATAGCCCGAAGAATTGGTATACTTAAGTGGCAGTGGGCAGGGCACATTGCTCGCAGAACGGATGGCCGACGGGGCAGAAAATTTCTAGAGTGGCGAACGCGAACTGGAAGACGTTGCGTTGGAAGGCCTCCCACCAGGTAGACCGATGACCTGATGAAGGTTGCGGGTATCTACTGGTTGCGAGACGCACGGGACCAGTCAATCTGGCGACGCTTGGGGAAGGCCTATGTCCAGCAGTGGAAGTCTTTCGGCTTATATGATGATGATGATGAACAACATAATATAATGTTATTTCAGGCTATAATGACTACAAGTCTCTCAAATATTTGGAAAAAAAACTTTCATATTACTATTCTATGGATTTTTTCTTCATAGAGTCTTGCTATAAACTTTGACGGCTAAATAAAATCGTCAATTTTGTTTCTCTTTATTTGGGCTGAAAGAACATAATAATAAAAGATTGAAGACGCTGCTAATATTAAATTCATATACATACACAATATATAACATGTAAACAAACATGAGAGCAATCGTGGCCCAGTGGTAACGGCCCCGGCTTACATTTAATAGGTCGTGGGTTCGAAGCCAGTTAGGTGCTTTCCTTTGTGTATGTTATTACATCCCCTCCGCTCCTGCGCTCTAAAAACGGTGAAGGAAAACATCGTGAGGAAACCGGCATGACCTAGAACCAAAAATTCGAAGACATGTGATATCGACCAACCCGCACTGGGCCTGGCCTTAATCCACGTGGTGGATTAAGGCCCATTCCCTCTTTCACAGAGAGGAGGCCTGTGTCCCAGCAGTGGGAACATTAAAAGCCTGACGATGAAACAAAACATAAATTTTATTGATTGGTTTGACATGGCGCAATAAGGGTAGCTACCTAAGCTGGCATAGCTACTTGAAAAGAAACAATAACTATGAAAATGATCATATCATTCCATGACTTGTATACATCTGTCCCTTACGCACACTCGAAATAACCTTACTCCTAGCTTATGGTCACCCCCCTGAATGCAATTTTTCAGTGGCAGAGTCAACAAATAAAACTTTACAAACAAACATTTTATAACAAATATTTTTAACATAGTTGCTATTTTTAACCGACTTCAAAAAAGGTGGTGGTCCTCAATTTTAATTTTAATCTTCTTATCAAATGTCAATATTTCTCATGAATATTTTTCAGTGCCAAATATTTTATTTTATATTTGAAGAATCGTACGTTCTTTAGTCATCACAAATTTATTGTTTTCTACCAAAATCTGAGAGACAAGCTTTAAATATTTTAAAAGTGTTGGTAGTTTTCTAAAATAATGATTAATTGCGCAAATTATCTTAGTTTTCCTTACTGCACAACCTACATACAACCCTGTACATTTCCATGGAAAGACTTCTAAGATAGAAAGTTATATAACACCACATATCTACAATGAATAGAAAAGTAAAGTACTTGTGTGCGGCGGCGCCCTTGATGTGAAAGAGACATTGTTATAGACTATGGCGGCTAGAAAACGTCATAATATCAATGAGCGCTTTACAAACTTTCCACTACTATTATGAATGTGAATGTTTGTGAGGATGGATGGTATCAATCCACAGATGGATGGATATTTGTTACTTTTCAGTCTCTCACGCAAAAACTGCTGCACCGATTTTGATGAAACTTTTCAGTAATGTAGATTATTCATTAGAATAATACAAAGGCTTTAATCTATAAAGATATAAGTATTATTCCCACAAAACGCGGGTGGCAGAAAATAAATAATAATCTGATAGATCTTTGTATCATTATCTCCTGAAAATGGCAATCGTTTTTGTTAATAAACTGATTGTTCAGGGTCGTTTAACAAATAATTTAAGTCTGAATGCAGTATAAGTTAAAGTTAAGTTAATAATGGCCATACTGGGTTGGTGATGTTAAAAAATATATATAATTAGGTTTTTAATTGATAAACAGGTAAAGGCAGACAGGCTCTAGTTAAAGTTTTCAAAAAAAACCGGCCAAGTGAGAGTCAGGCTCGCGCACGAAGGGTTCCGTACCATTATCGCAAAAAACGGCAAAAAAAATCACGTTTGTTGTATGGGAGCCCCACTTAAATACTAATTTTATTCTGTTTTTATTATTTGTTGTTATAGCGGCAACAGAAATACATCATCTGTGAACATTTCAACAGTCTAGCTATCACGTTTCATGAGATACAGCCTGGTGACAGACAGACAGACAGACAGACGGACAGACAGACAGACATACAGACAGACAGACAGACAGACGGACTGCAGAGTCTTAGTAATAGGGTACCGTTTTTACCCTTTGGGTACGGAACTCTAAAAAGTACGTAATAAAAGTACTATAGCATAATACAATTTATATTTGACACAATCGCTTACCGGATTAATTTTAATACAATTTCCCGGAAAGCGACGCACGTAAACACTACTGAAACCAATTAAAATATCAACAAAAGCCGAGATTTATTATTTAAAGTTATTATTACCATAAAGTCATGCGGAGGCAAACAATTGACATATTTTTCCGCCATGCCTGCTCCACGTTGATATCTATAACCCCCATTATTCAGCGGATTAGCTTTTTACCGGATGAGTCGTAGAATATTCAAAAGGGAATTATTGGATTTCGTTGAATCTATACGAACGTTCCACTAAAATCAGTCTAATCTTTCATTGTTATTTATCCGTTCCTGTATTTGTAAACCTCACTCAATATAAAATGAAATATACTATCGAATTTCGAAATCAATTGCAATATCACAATAAGTAATTCAATACTGATTGTTCATCGAATCAAAACAGCGAGCGGAAAGGAAAACAAACAGGATTATGTATCTGCAAATTGTACACTGTCCGCCCGTGGTAACAACGGGTGTTTCAATTACTGACCTCTCTAACAGTTATCAAGCTTGCAATTATCGATGGAGCCCCGGCGCGTGTTTGATTACCACTATTAATATAGAAGTCACCTCATCTATGTTCTGTCGTGGAGTATGACGACTGAAAACTGACCTACTTAATAAAAAACCGGCCAAGTGCCAGTGGGACTCACGCACGAAGGGTTCCGTACTTGTTAAATTCCGGTTCAAGATTTATGTCGTTTTAAAAAAAAAACTACTTACTAGATCTCGTTCAAACCAATTTTCGGTGAAATTTTACATGGTAATGTACATCATATTTTTTTTTAGTTATATCATTCTCTTAATTTAGAAGTTACAGGAGGGGGGACACACATTTTACCACTTTGGAAGTGTCTCTCGCGCAAACTATTCAGTTTAGAAAAAATATATAATAGAAACCTCAATATAATTTTTGAAGACCTATCCATAAATACCCCACCCGTAGTAAGGATTTGATAAAAGTTTCAGTTCTAAGTATGGGGAAACCAAAAAAATTTTTTTTTTTTTTTCATTTTTGTGTGAAAATCTTAAGAAGGGACTCTAGTGAGACTTTCTCCATACAAACACATTCTGCTGTTTTCTTCGTGGATAATGCCTCTAGAGCAATGATTTTTTTCCATAAAATTCAGGTCTAATTAATACGTGCCTGTATCATTTCCTTTTTTCCAAAACATAATCACAAAAAGAAATATGACAATCCAAAAATCCGAAAAAAATGCCCGTTTTTACCGCCATGTTCAGAAGACTTTCAAACAATATTTATAAGTTTTTAACAAAAAAGGAAATGATAGGAGCATAAAAATACTTTTCCTCTAAATTTTGATATAAGAATTTTTAGATCAGACCAGTTTTCATGAAGAAAACAGCTGAATACGAAACGTCTTTTAGTCAAAGTTTTTGTAGGTAAAATCAGCCTGAGCTGCAGTTGTCCCTTTCGCACTTTACGGGGTGAGGTTGGAGGTGACGCGACGGCAATAGTTTCTTCAAATACCTGTTTTTCAAATTCCTGTTGACTAGAGTCAGCTCTTAATGCTGTTCACAGAATACATCTACTTACCAAGTTTCAACAGCATAGTTCTTATAGTTTCGGAAAAAAGTGGCTGTGATATACGGACGGACAGACAGACAGACAGACATGACGAATCCATAAGGAATCCGTTTTTGCCATTTGGCTACGGAACCCTAAAAAGATGAATGCGGAAAAACTTTAACGACCATTATTTAAAATGAAGACGACGAAAATCAAGTGAAGTTTCAGCAAAACTTTCGCAGTTTGAGAAGGTGCGTTAAGTCGGTTTGTTCCAGAAATCCCCACCGACAAGTCCCCACCAGTGGGGATTGTTATTTTTTTTCCAGAAAGCCCCACTAGCTAAATAAACTCTGCCTAGTGGGGATTTTTGGAAAAATAAGTACCAATCCCCACCACGTGTTGTTTTTAAATTATTAAACAAAAATTATTAAATTATTATAATCAACTTTCATTATAAATTGCTTGCATTGAAACGAAAATCAAACATATTTACAACTATTAATTAGATTCAAACCAAAGTTATTTAGTAGTAGTTATTTTAACATTATAGGATAACGTAAATAGCGATTGTGATCGCAGGTCCCGACGGTGACTTTCGTTAGCACTTTTTTCATAAAACAAAGCGTCTTTATGCAAAAAAATGTAGGAGTTTCAGTAAACTTGGTTTTTCTTCGATATAGCTGCATTAAGCTTATTTATTATGCCAGCCTTCCAAAAAGTGGTTCTGTGCCTCTCTCCGTAAACACATAATACTTTTATGAAATCTTCTTTTATCCATTGGGCGAAAACGGTCACTGTTATGATTGTCTGGGTTTTGGCGGACAACATAGAACCAGCCTTCCATCATTAGATTTTTTCCGGTAAAAGTGGTAGTACTGCAGCAAGTTCAATTTTCCTCTTCAAAATTTTGGATTTCATCAGATTCAATTCCCGCCCTTTTTACTCAGGTAAACCGAGAAGGTTGTATACCTACGATGAGGTTTATACAGTACCCACAATATATAGTTTATTTAAATACCCTGAAGTAACAAATATTTGGTCTAACTACACAAGCGTCTGTTACCAGCAATAAAAAAAACCAGTAGAGTTCTACTGGTTTTTTTTATTGCTGGTAACAGACGCATGCATTAAAATCTATTCTCCTTCTTTTTAGTGGTGTATATTATGGCATAAAGACCTGCGATCACAATCGCTATTTACGTTATCCTATAATGTTAAAATAACTACTACTAAATAAGAATCTAATTAATAGTTGTAAATATGTTTGATTTTCGTTTCAATGCAAGCAATTTATAATGAAAGTTGATTATAATAATTTAATAATTTTTGTTTAATAATTTAGAAACAACACCTGGTGGGGATTGTTGCTTATTTTTCCAAAAATCCCCACTAGGCTGAGTTTATATAAACAGTGGGGATTTCTGGAAAAAAAAGTAACGATCCCCACTGGTGGGGATATGTCGGTGGGGATTTCTGGAATAAACCGTTAAGTCGTCACACGTTAGTTTCGTCATTGTGTACAGTCGTGAAGTAACTGACTTTAAAGTAACAAATGGGGAATGTGTAAAGGAGGCAAGTTGTAGCAGTCAATTGGGTGAAACAAATGATTGCGGCGCTGGTAGGCGCCTTACCAGCGATCTATCTCCAGAGCGAGCACCACAATTACCCATTTACCTCAGCAAGGAATTCGCGGGTCTGAAATATTAGGTATGATACTGTGTCATTGGCGGCATAAAGCTGGTAGGCGCTCGAGCGCACGGAATAAGATTCGGAACAAAGTGTCACTTATTTAGGCAATCGTTAGCGTCTTCAATCTTCATCATTTTGTTTGTCTGTCATTCACGGCATATGTTTTACAATATTATGAGGTAAGGATTTTATGATGTAGGTATTTATGTGTAACATTTACTTAATTTCGCAATTATACAATATTTAGGGTACGGAAACTTTTCAAATAACCGAAATATAACGACTGCTATCTTAATAATACATCATCATCATCATATCAGCCGAAAGACGTCCACTACTGGACATAGGCCTCCCCCAAGTCTCGCCACATTGACCGGTCCCGTGCGTCCCGCATCCAGCGGATCCCCGCAACCTTCACGAGGTCATCGGTCCACCTGGTAGGAGGCCTTCCAACGCAACGTCTTCCGGGTCGCGGTCGCCACTCCAGAACTTTTCTGCCCCATCGGCCATCCGTTCTGCGAGCAATGTGCCCTGCCCACAATACATAATAATACATATTATAAATGTAAACGTTTGGATGGATGTATGTGTGGATGTATGTTTGTTACTCAATCACGGCTGAAAAAATCTTAATGAAATTTGGCACTGAAATAGATTATAGTCAGGAATAGCACATAGGACTTTTATCCCGGGAATATGTTCCCTCGGAATAATTTCGACTTTCACGCAACCGAAGCCGCTGGCAGAAGGTAGTAATTCATAAATTAAATTTACATCATAGCTATCAGTCAGTTAAACATTTTCTATCTTTTGATCTCATAGTGTACTAAACATTTGCCAGCAAATTGGACGAAGCCTACTTCATTTCCTCGAAATGGTGCAGCCTTAATAAAATCGTTGCCGGAAGTGAAAGTTGAAAGCATTTCACTGAAATGGGTATTCCTGAAACCATAACATTTACTTACTTGGTTAAATTATAATTTAAATAAAGTCTATTTAAGATTTTACCTATTACATTTTTATTCATATATAAGCTTTTGCTAGTAGATTCGCCTACGTGCAAGTAGAAAATTACCACACAAAAAAAAAAAAAACCGGCCAAGTGCGAGTCGGACTCGCGCACGAAGGGTTCCGTACCATTTTCGTAAAAAACGGCAAAAAAATCATGTTTGTTGTATGTGAGCCCCCCTTAAATATTTATTTTATTTTGTTTTTAGTATTTGTTGTTGTAGCGGCAACAGATATACATCACCTGTGAAAATTTCAACTGTCTAGCTATCACGGTTCATGAGATACAGCCTGGTGACAGACAGACAGACAGACAGACAGACAGACAGACAGACAGACAGACAGACAGACAGACGGACCGCGGAGTCTCAGTAATAGGGTCCCGTTTTTACCCTTTGGGTACGGAACCCTAAAAATTGTCCTCATCCAAGCCATGGCCTAACCGTGTGACAAGTTTTATCCTAATCAGTTGGCTAAAAAGCAAGACTTACTACGACATATAAATACTCTTACAAACACTTCAATAAGGTTGGACATAACACACACAACACATAATTAAAACACACACAACCGCACACACACACACCGTGTGTGTGTCACACAACATATTTTTGTGTTTTAATTTTATTTTGAGTATTTCTTTTTGTTTCTCTTGTTAATTCTCACTTTGTAAGATATGAAGAGCGGGCCTTCCTAGCACAGGTACTTGTATAATCTTAATCTGACAAAGAAACAAAGTTTTTTTTACAAATATTATAAATGCGAAAGTTTGTTATGCCACAGATATATATTATATTGTGGAATAGCAGATATACTACTTTTTATCCTTAGGATAATAGAACACTTTTAACGCGGGCGATGCCGCTGGCAGAAGCTATATAGTTCGTTATATTAGTTGGTTTAGTACGAAGTTGGATATGATAGGATAGGGTAGCAAAACATAGCCTACCTTTAAATTAAAGGATACAATATTGAAAAAACAATCAAAAGGAGTGGATCAATATTTCAGTATCGCCAAATGGAATATGGTTATGTTCCCTTCTGCTGACCGTATTTCCAGAGTGAATTACTATCACTCTCAAGTTGGATGAACTTCCAGCCGGAGCCGAACTTACCCACCTTGTGTATGATTATTTGCGAGTTGCCGGCGCCATACTTCAATTTGTTACTCAACTCGGAACGCCTTTGCTGAGAACTTGCTCCCAGCTAGAACGCCGGTTCATTGCGACGCCAATTGCCACATAAACAAGCCCCGCCAACCCAACGCTATGCGGTCGCGATACCAAAACTTCCTTGTTTACTGTTCTCACTACATATCATAAAACATCTATTTCGAAGCAAACTTAAACACTCATCTTTCCCGAGTTAACAAGCTCCACAAAACTTTGTTGTTCATAAAATAATAATTATTAGCAAGAAATTCACACATGTATATACGGAAGAGCTGACTTCTGCGAAGTATTGAAATATACGACGATGTCGATTCATTAGAAAGTTTGCGCGCTCTTAAATGTTTGATCGCGTTGTTTGTAAATATATGGGGTTTACTTAATGTGTATTGTTTATTGAAAACAAAATCAATAATGAAACATACTTGTCTTATTTTAATCAGCTGCATTACTTTTGCAATATCTTCTTCTGTATTTTTCTTACTCCTCCATTATTCTTTTCTGATTAATTTCGTTGCGGGATCCAAGACAGTTAAATTCATTCTCCGGGACTTCGTCGAGCTTCATTGCCTCAACGCTTTTCTGGTGGTCGCCACTGTTGATTCTGGCTTTCAGGAGTTGCAGTGGTATGGGAATAGCGCGGTGGGATTGTCCCAAAAAAAAATATATCTTCTTCTGCATCCATCTCACCACTTGCCGTTACTCGGAGCTTTTCGATTCCAAATAAATAATAATACAAGGATAAAATAAAATGTTTGAGGTTTATTATCCCCAAGCAATCCAAAGCGGGAATTAATTTAAATGACCCTTAAGTGTTATTGTTGGACAATTAATACATTGATTAGGCGTTTCCTGGTCGGTGTTCTGTTTCTTTTTAATTGAGTTTAATTATCACAATCAATGTTACAAGCTCAATTTTTTTAATCATCACAAAGCATTTATTATCTATCTATACTTTATATATTATATATTATTATAATATTATAAAGCTGAAGAGTTTGTTTGTTTGTTTGAACGCGCTAATCTCAGGAACTACTGGTTGGAATTGAAAAATTCTTTTTGTGTTGGATAGTCCATTTATCGAGGAAGGTTATTATTATTATTATATTATTATATATATATAATATTATAAAGCTGAAGAGTTTGTTTGTTTGTTTGTTTGAACGCGCTAATCTCAGGAACTACTGGTTGGAATTGAAAAATTCTTTTTGTGTTGGATAGTCCATTTATCGAGGAAGGTTATAGGCTATATAACATCACGCTACGACCAATAGGAGCCGAGCATAAATGAAAAATATTGCAAAAACGGGCAAAGATATTCCTTTTTGAGAGCTTCCATTGCGTGCGCTGCGTAAACGGTTTAAGTTACGGAAATATAATGTATGATGGAAATGTTCCTCTTTAAAAGTTCTACAAAAAAGTCCGCGACAGCATATGTCTATCTTTTAAGATTGACTTACAATAGCAACTTTTATGTTCTAAATTTTAATTAGATCGCCGCTGCCGGTAGAAACAAAAGTTGGTTACATTCGTATAGTAGTATTTTATTTCTTATTCAAATAAATAGTTCAACGAGTTGGTAGGTAGGTAGGGTAGGGTAGGGTAGGGTAGGGTAGGTAGTGTAAGGTAGGGTAGGTAGGGTAGATAAATGTTTGGTCTTTTTATGGCAAAACAAAGTTTGCTGGGTCAGCTAGTAAAAAATAAACGAAATGCCAATCACGGGTTTTATAAGTAACCTCGTAGGCTCGTAGAGGTGCTACGGCTACGAAAGTCTACGAAAACTCGTAGCACTATCATTATGACGCTACATAAGTTTATTACCCTAATATGAGTCCCCCAAGTCCTCTTCCAGGACTAATGGGACTCATTTTAAGGCCTGTTAACAAGGGAGTATAATAGTTTATTTAAGGGCTTCTTAAAATTAAATAACACGCACGCATAGTTACGAGTGGAAGTTGCAACAAAATGAAAAATACGGCTTTCCTTTCGGATAAGATATCATACATACATACATAAACTCACGCCTTTATCCCATAGGGGTAGGCAGAAACTACAGAACGCCACGTGCTATGATCCTTACATACTTCTTTTGCTTCACTCACATTCATACATCTAGTCATACACACACGCTGGTTATGAGTACTGCGCACCTGGCCTTTCTGAAAAACATCACCTATAAGGTCTATGTATGTCTTTCTAGGGCGTCCCCTCCCGGCGTTTCCATTCTCGTCTGCCTTGTAAAATACCTTTTGTTAGTCGCCTTTCATTCATCCTCTAAACATGGCCAAACCATCTTAATATACTCTTTTCAATTTAGTCACTACATCTTCTTTTTATACTAGAAATTACTAGAAATAATATGCCTCTTCTAAGACATTGGTAATGTAATAATTGGAAGACTGCTGGTGCACACTTCCTCATCAATTCTGCAAACCCCTCAGATAAACACTGTTGTGATGTAATACAAAAACGATAAAATTGTTAAAGCCAATATTTTTACCGGGAGGCGTGGGTAGACCTCGGGGAGACCTCCACTCGGTAGAACATAATAACCTCAAATAAGATTAGATGCGATGCTAGTCCATTGTTTATGTGTAATAGCGTAATTCACGATTTTTCCGCTTCACCGCCTCAACCATATACCTGAAAAAAGCGTATTTTTTTACTATGAGACAACGATAAATCTTAGGACTTTTTCATAAAATTTCGTAATACATGTCACAGCAGTCTCGTATATTGCACGTTGCTCGACAATGTTCAAGAAAATTTGTCTTCAGGTGAAAACATGAAAAATTTCAAGAGAATGTGTGAATCAGTGTTTGATATATGAAATTTGAACGGCTGGATGTTCTGGTGCACGGAGCGAGGGATTCTTGGCATTGACGGGTTGCCAACTTGCATAGCTGTAGTGGTTTAGGTACTTTGTAAAAACTTTAGACTTTTAAACCTCGCCTTTATCATAATATTCAGTTTGTTTGTAGCTAAATTACAAAAATGTTTTGTAAAGCCCACCACATTATTCCACTGCAAATTCTGAAAGCCAAATTCAACAGTGCCAACCACCAGAATAGAAGTATAAACATTGTTTGTACATTTAACAACATTTTGGCAATTATAACTTAGTAAATGCTCCAAGTCATTGAGGCGTGATTGATTAATAAAGATCCAAACATACAGACATAAACACATATTGTAATAAGTAGAAATAAGGACAGGATAATATAACTGGCCAAGTGCGTGTCAGACCTCGCCGATTTAGGTTTCCGTACCAAATCGGAAAAACAAGTTGGTTTTAATAGGAAAAATTAGGAAATTACAAAGAAAATCTGATTTATCTATATATTAGTATTTGTTGGTAAAATATACGCTATTATCACACAACTTCAAGTTCATATCAGGTCAACGCGGAGTTAAAAAAATTCTTTGGAACAAAATTTTGTAAGTAAAGCTGACTTTGGTGGCAAGTAATTCCTTTGTTTTCCAATATTTTTTAAACCAAACAAAATTGTATGTATCTACTCAACGAGTTAACTACGATACCCCACTCAATGGGGTAGATCAGTTTTTTTTTTACGCCTTCCTTTATCTGTATGGGAACCCTTAACAACATAGTTCGATAATATAATTTGTATGGGTTTGGGTTAACAAGATGCTTATAATGTAAAATTTGAAGGCTGTAACTTCAACCGTTTGCCTTTAAAACCAGTGTGACATATGACGGACAGATAGACACGTGAGTGACAGCAATAGGGCTCCGTTTGGACCCTTTGCGTACGGAACCCTAAAAAGTAGGACAAAATATTTCTTGATTTTCAATGAAACATAAAATACCAGCTTATAACTGTGTCACTAGAAGGGAAAAGATTCTCATACAGATAAAACACGAGCGTTAATCACCACGCTGAAGGCGTTTGGGTGATTTCAGACGATTTATTCTTCGATCGGCCTGAAGTTTTGTCCCACATTCCAAAAAATTCTTAGTTCGTCCCACATCATCATTAAAGTTGTGTTTCGTCCCATATTACAAGTACTTTAAAGGTCCAGTCTTATATTATCTAGTACGGGTTCCTCACTTCTTTACCGATATGCACTTGACTCGGTGGAACGCAGAGCTAAGAGGCTAATTGGTGATGTCAAATAGGTGGATGCCAAGCTTCACAGCTCGGCTCATCGCCGAAAGATTGCCTGCTTTTCGGTCTTCTACAGACTTTACTTCGGCGAGTGTGCTCATGGCCTCCATGACCTCATCCCATCGATGCCTTTGCACCATAGGACATCTAGACGCACTGCAAGTTACCATCCTCACCTAGTTGCCATTCCACAAATTCGCACCAAGCGCTTCCAAACATCCTTCATAAAGCGCACAGCAAAAAATTGGAACTCACTGCCTGCGTCTGTGTTTCCGAACGCGTACAACCCGAATCTCTTCAAAGATAGAGTGAGCAGGCTTCTTCTGGGTAAGCTCACTCCATCGTTGGCTTGGTCTCTGTCACCTCTGACCTAGACTAGAGTCAAGAGCAAACCCATCATAAATAAAAAATATAAAAAAGACGTAACACGCATCAAATGCCTATCGACTTCTAGTCTAACTGGATTCAGCTGAGTACCAGTGTTTTACATGGTGTGACTGCCTATCTGAACTCCACTACTCAGTAACTGGGTAACTTTGGCAAGCCTTGTGTCAGATTTCCTGGCTTGCCAAAGGGAATATCCGTAACGATTGATAAAGATGTAAAAATGACAGCCGGGACCAAATGCTTATCGTGCCTTCCGAGGCGTGTACGAATCTCGATTTGTTAAGATGGTCACCCATGCACGAACCAATCTCAGCATCGTTGCTTAACCTTGAAGATCGTCCGAACGCTGTTATTGCTCCTCCGTATAACGCATTAAATTCTTGTACGAAAAATAAAATAACAATGAACATTTCCTTACGGAAATTGAACAGTTCCGTCAGTGTCTGAATTGCATCTCGCTCGCCGGCCACCACGACCGTGTGTCCTGCACAACACGCCCTCAGTCCCTCTATCTAATGAAGCCAATTTTCCGCGCGCGCTTCACCTTGCTTTCCTTTTGAATTTTCTCGCGTATTTTTCCTGTCATCCATCTCCTTCCGCAATTCCGCACAGCCAGATTACTTTTGATTTCGAATTCCAACACCATTGATTTAATAAACAACAAAATGTCCATCTAATCATAGCTAAGGAAAGGAAATTTTCAAACACTTATTCATTTTTCGAATCCGCTGTCGGTCGTGAAATTAATATCCGCTTCGGAACAATTCGGATTTCCTGTATTCACATAACGGTTTAGTAACAATAATTGATATTGTAATTTAGTCTTGTAAGTCTTGTGTCGATATTTAGTGTTGTACAAAGTCAAATGCAGTGTATAATGACGAATAAACCCTGTGTGGTAACGAACCAGTACAGTCTACCAAGTTTACGATGCATTGAAGTTATGTTAGCAAACTCAAATAGCAAGCACGTAAAAACGTAAAAGTAGTCATAAGACGACAGGTAGAGAGGCCTCAACCGGCGCGGGCGCGGCTGCAAACACGTCAGGCTCGATAGACGCCAACCTCCGCGAGTTTTCAACTAATTTTTATTAACTTCTGAACGAACTTCGTCGAATGTGTTATTTTTAAAAGAAACCTTACAAGTATATAAATCCGCTCCGTCTTTTCGTCTCTAGAAATATTTCCAAGCAAATTTTCTCTTACTTAAAGTTTATGCTAGTTGCCTCCGAGTCTAGCTACGTAACCGGTATTACGAGAATACGAACGAAATGCAGAATACTAGCTCTTATTCAGCGGCCATTGAAAATTACCCAGCCGTTCACCTAACTGCAGTGACACAACACAGCTTTGTAACAACAAATATTAGAATTGCTGGCTTTCGAGTCTGGGAATACTACAATTTGTAGTATACAACAATGAATACTTAAGACGAAGAAAGAGAGGACATATATTGTAAAAACGTTTTCTATATTTGAATATTCATTGTTTATAACGTTCGCAATTTAAATGTAGACAGAGAAGTAAAATGTGAGGCAGTTCATTGGTTTCATAATGAATAAATAATCCGGCGTAATGCAGTGGGAATGGAGAAAGTGTTTGTCAGCTGCTGTTTCAGTTGTACTGTTCCAACTGTACTTCGTTAAGTGCTGGTTACAATCGAAGAAAACAATAAAATATAATGTATTTGAGACGGTAACTTCTTCTGAAACTCGAATTAAAACTAATCGGACATCATGTATGAAAAATAGGTAACTGTATCGACTTAACTGTTCATATGTTTATATCGTATTTTTAATCATCATTTATACCAATGTTATAAAGAGGAAAGATTTTTTTGTTTCTTTGTTTGTACCGAATAGGCTCCGAAACTACTGAACCGATTTAAAAACTCTTTCACCAATGGAAAGCTACATTATTTCTGAGGGACATAGGCTATTTTTTAATCCCGAGAACGTGTCCTGTGGGGTGGGCTACGGGAGCGAAGCCGCGGGGAACGGCTAGTTTTAAATAATTTTAGGTAATTTAAAAAATAATAGCAGTTCATACATTTTAAAACTATGTATTAATCAAAAAGCTTGTTAAATAATCGGCCACCAACCATTTGTTTCTAAAATAAAAAGTAAAACCTAACGCAAATAGCTACATTACGGCTACATTAGTTATACCTAACTGCAATAATATGCCATTTGTTATTTTTATTCTTTTATAAAAGTATATAATCAGAATAATATTCAAATCGTTAAACTCACACACACGCTTAGCATATTCAAATTTTTACAAATTTGTCTATTTATTCCTTAAAAGTTTTTTAACCATGATTTGAAATTAAAAGAATCATATCAAAATATTTACGTAAAAAATATAACAGGGCCAAGTACGTAATAAAACAAGTAAAATTTCAAAATTTAAAAACCTCCGACACATTTATCTTGCGAAAACACCCCGATTCAAACAGTAAAATGCCCATAACTTTTGAACGGCTAAACCGATTTTATTCAAACATAGCTAAGAATACTCTCGCTAAAATCACCTTTCAAACAAAAAAAAATTAAATCAAAATCGGTTCATCCGTTTAGGCGCTATGATGCCACAGACAGACACACAGATACACTGCAACACACGTGAAACTTATAACACCCCTCTTTTTCCGGCGGGGGTTAGAAAGAACCTTAATGGCATTATTTTTGCATCTTTGGCCAGTTATACTTTCTATAAATCAATATTTAGATTTTTTCAAATTGTGAACCTCCTTTCATGATATTTTTAAGTTTCATACAGCACAAATAAATAACTTGAACACTGACACAAAATTGGAATTATTAATTAACATCTTAGATTTTAATTAATGATAGATTTATTATTCATATCATAAAAAGAAACAAGAAAACTTCTGCAAAACGGCTCAGTGAAAAAAAACAGAAATTGTAACCAATTTTATGAGCATTGAAGAATTAGTCCTAAAAACTGTCGAAGAACTTTTTTGATTTTCATAAGACCTAACTTTTGGTTAAAATTCTCCGAAAGTAGGCATAATGAACTAATCTTTATTAGCTTCTATTTAACACAGTCACAAGCGATACAAAAGGAACATGAATACCCTGTTAGTTGGCAAGTAGTTATAATTGTATAATATCTACATATATGTGGCATGTTTCGGCGACCCGGCACGAGTCGACACCGGTGCCTATAGTCCCATATTTCGTATGTGCGGTACGTAGGGCCATATTTCTCGGCGTCTATGCCAATGCCGGCACCGGTAACATTTCACGCGACGTTCCCCGGTTTTTCGATGTGCGGTTTCCGCGCGACAATACCATTTTATTTACGGCTCAACTGCACCGCTCTATGGAGTTCAGTCACGAAGCGAAGCGATGTAAGTAAGTGAATCTGGTGCTCGCATCGTCACCGCTCACGCCGTTTCGCGTAATTCACCCTGGTCAGACGCTTGCGTTCCAATCTGGCGATATGAGCCGGAAACCATTGCTCCAACTCGATTTGCACTATACACGCTTTAAAATTTTACTTGCTGTTACCAGCCGTTGTTGCTGTAAACCAATTCGACATATTTTCCCATTTTTGTTCTATAGTCTTTTAGACACAACAAAAGGTTTTGTATTCTGAATACATACATAGTTTGTTTAGAACTACTGACACTGTTATAGGTATTAAACTAACTTAGAACGTGAACACCCTAAATTAATTACGTACTGCTCGTGTTTTTCAGTCACGCCGGTTCATTCACGGTACAGAACAGAATTAACTTACATATCCTGCAATTATTGTTGGTATCGTCTGACTGAAATATCATCGAATAATCTGCTGTATTCGTGGGAACAAAACCGAGAGCTTTTGTTTCATCATCTTCATCATAATCAGCCTATTAATGTTCCCACTGCTGGGACACAGGCCTCCTCTCTGTGAGAGGGAATGCACCGTGTTCACCACGCGGGCTCAGTGCGGGTTGGTGGATGTCAGCTTTTGTTTATTAATACGAAATTAAATTACATGCGTAAATAGGTTAAATTATGAAAGTAAATAAATTGTTTCATGTTACCTATTCTTCATACCTTTTATAAACAAAATATTGTAAAATTAACAGTGTAAGTAACAAACGATGCTCAACTATCTGGAAGCCGTAACGAAGCTATTAATTTTAATTGTTTCATAAATAAAAATTGCCGTCACAGAGAATCCGATTAATTTGTGGATGACCGCATAAATCATCGTATTTCCGCACCCGTTATGAAATGGACCGAAGAAGTATCCGCTATCCATTTTATTTGTATCTCGTTTATTTACTGGCAATCACTCATTTAATGATAATTGAGCAAAGTGTACTATGTTTTATATAGCTCTTTATATAATACCAGCGCGTAGTTAACTATATTGTTCGCTCTTGTATGTATTTAAATCCCCGTGAAGGTTATGCGGCACGTTGTAAATAGTAAAGATTTCACATTTGAACTTTAAATAGCGCCATATAATACCCAGTTTAAAATAGAGCCCTAGCTATTGCAAAACATAATGGTGTACAAAGCAGTAAAAGAAAATGGTACAGAGAATCAATTCATCTCATGAAAAGAAATAAGAAAACTTCTGCAAAACGGCTCAGTGCAAAAACTGAGGATTTAACCAATTTTATGAACAATTAGCTGACACCCGCGGCTTCGCTCCCGTCAAAATTATTGCATATATTACTCGAGAATAATTCATAGGCGAAAGAATTTTTATAATCGGTCTAGTTGTTTCGGAGCCTATTCGGTACAAACAAACAAACAAATAAAAACAACTTTCCTCTTTATAATATTGGTATAGATTAGTCCTAAAAACTGAGCTCTTAGAAGTGCGAGTGCCAGCAATTTTCTTTATTATTTAATAAATTCTTTAGATTGATTCAATTAACTTTCTTATTATAGAGTGAATAGCTATACGGCCCTTAGAGACTCAAGAATAAAATCATCACTTATAAGGTTTCATGCTTTAAATAAAGTTTGCTAAACCTACTTTCACAGACTGGCCACTAATATTTTTTAGCGAGGACATAAAATAAAATGTTAAGGTAACAGATAAATTGGCGGGTTATGAAATTTTCTGAAAAAGTTATTATTAGGTTAAGTTTTTATCTATATTTCAGAAAGTATTCATTATAACATAGTTTTATACAAATAATGCAACATATAATCGTAGTACGCAGTGTCGTAACGACCAACATGTTTTTCAAACGTATGAACTCAATATAAGTTTATTGCCGGCTTCCAACGGCGGCAGAAAACATCGCTAGAAAATCTGCAGGTTTGTAAAACTACTACCGATGCAGAGATGATATTATGTAGAATTTTTTATTATTATAGAGGGGTTATTAGCCTCAGAAGCTGTATATTTGTTTAAGTAGCCACTAAAATAAAAATCAAATACAGATGATAAAAAAATTGCGGCAGTATTACGTAGAGAATTAGGTCCAACATAAATACCTATAGAAGCATTGAATTATAGATATAATAATCAAGAATTTATTTGCACCCTCACCTGTAGGTACCTAACTGAGTATTCTCGAATGCTCTTCATTCTTCCCGGTTTTTCACCTCCTATCAATCTGCCTAGCCTTTTCCCGACTATGTTGGGGTCGGCTTCCAGTCTTACCGGATTTAGCTGAGTACCAGTGTTTTACATGGATCCACAAAACAATAACTGGGTAACACGATACCCCTTGGCAAGACTGGTGTCAGATCTCAAGCTTCTAACTACCCGTAACGACTGTCAAAGATCTTCAAATGACAGCTGGGACCAATGGCTTAACGTGCTTACCGAAGCTCGGAGGAATCTTGGTAAGTTGAAATGGTCACCCATTCACGGACCGACCTCGTCAAGCATTGCTTAACCTTGAAGATCGACCCGTGCGGCTGTTATTATTAAGCCATCTCCAAATATTCAATAAAAGTAGATAGGTACTGAAACTTTTTGAATTGGCTGAGTCCAAAAAAAAGAAATAATATCTAAATATACAACTAAAATATAACCCTCTAGATGTGTAAAGGTATAGTAGGCGCAATACTTATGCATATGTAGAATGTCGGCAGGCGACACGAGGTGGCACTGCCGTGCCGCGCTGCCACGCCGCCGCGTCGCCGCCGCCACGCTCGCCTGTCGCAAACGCTGATTTATAACAGCAATATAACGCCAACCTGTCCTCCAGATATTTTTATAACCTTCATACTAACTTCGTATTCTTTCGCGACATTTACGCTTTGATTTCGGCCTAGTGATGTAAAACAATGGTGGATATTGTTTTATTTGTTCCGTTGTTTTGCGCTGATTTGATTGATTCAAATAATTCTTTTTAGAACGATTGAGCATAATGGAATTTAATTTTATTCCTCGGCGCGTGTAAAGATGAAAGTCTTCTTAAAAGAACCTTATGTTAACTAGCGTTTGCCTGTGGCTTTGCTTCCGTGGCTTGTTCCACAAGAACCTTGCATTTTTCTATGTAATAAAAGTTATGTAATCGAAACAGAACTTCCAGGAATTATCTTTTACATCCAAACGTTAAAATATTTCACGCTCTTGAATATTATAGAACGTAAATAGCTTGAGGATAGTATACCGCTACTGTAACATTTTATTATTATTATTATTATTATATACTTTATTGTACACCACTTAAATAATTACAGGACTAAACATTTATAACGATAAGTGTACAATGGGCGGTCTTATCGCACAGGGCAATCTCTTACAGACAACCTTTGGATGGACTGAATGAGACGAGATAGACATAGGGCTGTCAGTGTACAAAACTATATTAGATAATATTACTTAGTTATAACATAAAATACATACATACAAATAAAATAATATACTAATAAATATCAAATATAGAACAGAGAAAGGAGAAGAATAGTTACAGAGAAAGGAAATGCTCCTTCACCATTTTTTTAAATAAAGGTAATGTTTGCGCACGCCTTACCTCAATAGGTAATGCATTCCACAAGCGAGCTGCTTGAACCGAGAAAGATTTCTCGAAAAAGGATGTGGAATGCATACGAATGCTTAATTTTAGGTTTTCCGATGATCTCAAGGACCGAGAATGTGTGTCACAGAGGAACTGAAAGCGTTCTTTAAGATAAAAAGGACTAGAAGGATTAAAGAGCACATTGTATAGCAATGAAAGTATGTGGGCATTCCGGCGAAGGCGAATAGGAAGCCATTTGAGCTTGGTTCGAAATTCAGAAACATGGTCATACTTGCGCAAGCCAAATATGAACCTTATACAGAGATTTTGAAGTCGCTCAAGCTTGTCCAATTGGTCTTGGGTGAGATCGAGATAGCTGATATAGCTGTTATTACAAAATAGCCCCTTTATACTGAAGTATACTTATAGTTCTGTTGAAGTATACTTATAGTGCATGTATCGAACGAATACCCTGAGGTATTTTGTAATAGTACTTAAGGTTTTAGCACTACGCTACACAAACTCATGGAACTAAGTTCCCGACCGCATTTGTGTCTACTTCGAGCTTATCTCGAATTATATTAGGTAGATTTTAATACTGTTTCCACAATCACTTTGAACGTTTCTGGGTTTTCAATTACCTTGTACTCGAAGATTCGAAAATAAAATAATAGTTAAAACAGAAACGGTAAAAAAACGTGCGTGCTACGAACTTTCGTAGCCTCGTAGTATTTTTATTTTGTCGGTTTGTACATTTATCCAGATTTGTACTGCGATTTGTATAGATATCAGCTTCTTTAAACAAAACGTATAGTAATGAATCGTTACTAACTATATGCAATAATACCTAGTTATTTATCTTCACGCTAGTTTGCGTAAATTACGCTACTGAGCACAGTTATGTAACTGTACTGTTACATAACTGTGCTCAGTAGCGTAGTTTCGGAAATAAAATACTCTGTGAATTAGACATTTGAGTTGTAAATGTAATCCATATGTGCTCAAAATATAGATATTTACTAATAGCACATAAGGTACATATATTAATGCTCGTAACGTATGTATAACTACGGGAGCAAGTACGAAACAAGTCGCATTAGGTGCACTTAACAACAATGTAACGAAGTGCCGTGAAGCGATTACGCTTAAGCATCTGTACTAATTGGCATCACACGTGTTAATGCCAACAATTAAACTTTAATCTAACAACATGCGCGACGCCATTACAAACGAAGATGTGCTACATACAATACAATCTTGAGAACAAAGAAAAATGTAGGCGTTCCCAATAACCCGTCTTATTATTCGTCAGGTACAATAACTTAGAAAGATTAATGGTGTAACCAAAATTAAATTCGACTCACGCAATAAATGATCCACTCCTACGATCTTCGAATGAACTCAAATACCACGAATTTGTTCCTTATTCTAGATTGTGTCGTGATCTATCTGCAAACTTCAAATTAGTTAACTAACCGAAATTTGCATTAGTTGTTTGTTCATTCAGTTTACACAATAGGACCCGGGGAACTGAAATTAGGCGCGTCTGATAATAATAAACAGGCGGAGGAATCGAATCTCCGGTTAAATTGGCTTTATCAAGCTCTTATTGCGAAGGGCAGGCGGTACCTGCTACACCTAACCGCTAATTGTGTAACATGTTTATACGTACACGACTCGCCCAGTCTGCTCGCCATACCGACAGGCCTCATTCGACCAGCTCGACAACGTACGCACCCATTTACAAGCGGCCGTATCTACGCCAATGTAGTTGTAGAATAGATCGGTTCCTCACATAATGCGTATCGTATAGCCGACATGTTCAAGTGAATCTTGTTGCATTTTGCATAAAATCGATACTCATGAATACCCACAGCCACAGCGAAGCCGCCGTGAGACTCGGCAACTCGAATTTGCTACAATCGGTTTCATTTTAGATGGGCACCAATTCCCGTGTCGAGAATGGATAATTCAATTTTTAAATCACATCATATTTTCCCCTACGTATTTTCCAACGGATAGGGTAATTTTCATCCAATCTGATTTTAATATTTCAAATTCAACACGGCAGTATGTAGGGCATGTATTTTTAAAGCATTTCTTTAAAAATACATGCCCTACATACCGACTTTAGGTAATTTAAACTGAGTGATACATGAAATAGGTGGTTTTATTTGGTTTTATCACAATTTAATTTTACACACCTTCTCAATCAAGATGAGACAGCTTTTTTTTGTTAAGGCCTATCCTTAACAAAAAAAAGCTGTCTAAAAATTCGCGCTTGACCACTATCTCACCTACTTTATGTAAATACTAGCTTGTGCCAGCGGCTTCGACCGCGTGAATGTCAAAAATTATCCTAAGGGAACCTATTCCCGGGATAAAAAGTATCCTATGTGCTATTCCAGACTATAATCCATCTTTGTGCCAAATTTCATCTAGATCCGTTCAGCCGTTCTGGCGTGAAGAAGTAACAAACACACTCACCAACTTTCGCCTATATAATATTAGTGTGATTAGTGTGATTTGCCACAATTTTGTCTTATTCAATAAATTAACACCATCGTTAAGACATAAATCCTTTAAAGGTGGCGGTGTGGATTAATAGCTTCTTCCTAACCGTGCTGTAACTAATAAAAACAAACAAAAAGATTAATCGCGGAATGAGTCTTTGACGCGTATTTCAATTAGAGCAAAGTCAATTTAGGGTGAAAGAGGTAAGTAAAGCGAGCGGCGTTCGGGGCATCGGCGGGCGGCGGGTGGGCAGGGAATCTAATTTGCCGGGAGCCCAACACGGACTTTTGTCACAACGTACTGTGCCAATTAGGTAAATACGCGAGCAGTGGACGAGGCGGCCCGGCGGCCCGGCGGCCCCACAACGGGGCCCGACCCGTCACGTGCATCCGTAAACACTTACGGCCTGATGAGCGGCCCGCCCGTAATCATATTTCAAGTGGCCGAGTAATCTCGTTGTCTCATCAACACCGACTACATTATTAACACGTTACACTGTATTAGCGCTTATTAAAGTAATTAAACCCTTTACAGTGGGACTTGACCGTCTTTGAGGGCTCTTAAGTTATGGAGGTTCCCTATTATGAACGTGATTTGTAATCAAGTGATGATATTGCTTGGAACCGAAACGACGTCATAATATCGGCAGGTTGAATGAATGTTCTAGGTCTTATATTTACTTATTGAATACATAGGCCTAAAGGTATTACGCTAGTAATACGAATGACCTAAATTAAGTAGAGGGTAATAAGAAGCCTGACGAGGTAGTGGTAGGTAGTCTATTTCAATAAAAAGGTCAATTTATTGTCCGCTCATTTTTCTTTCAAGCTCTGTGGGCGTGATGAAATCGAAATCGCTGTGCCTAGGTACCAGTTATTGAGTCAAACACAGAAAAATAATGGTAATTTTCATATATAATGACTTGAAAGCCTATATTTTGTGAATGGTTATAAGTGTAGGTCGGATGTATAGCTTTTTGTTGTACAGGTAGAGGTTGACAAATAAAGGCACCACTTAGGTCATGCCAGTGGTGTCTCATCCCATACAAAGAAACTGTCCCGACGTACTGTACTGATTATTGTTTGTACATCGATCGCGTTCGGTTCCATTCCACGGATATAGATGGTGATCTATCTATCGCCGTGAAACGGAACCGAACGCGATCGATTTACAAAAAACAATCGGTATAATCAGATGAAAAACACTAGTTACGTCGGCACGGTTTCTTTGTATGGGATGAGGCATCTGTATGCTAGTATTATATTATCTGTGGTCATGCTTACTTTGGCAAGAGAGGAGTAAAACCACCGCAAGTCATACTTTTTATTCGTACTATCAATTCAAAATTCTGGTCAAAATATATTTAATTTTGGAATCATCGATACGACGAAGAAGAAGAAGTGCAAAACGGGTTCTGCAATACTATTTTCTTAGGTTGCAGCAAATTGTCACTTTCCTCGCTTTGTAACCCAGCTTTCAGCAATGTGACATCAGAGATTTGACCGCGTAACATTGTATAATATTATGAAGCTGTTCCCAGTTGAACAAAAGACGTAGAACAATTATTTTTCTATTAAAAAAGACTTGATCCCAGCTAAGAGCACATTTCACGGGCCATCTATCTTGCGGGATATTAGAAACAACATTTTCCGATTGTTTATACGTGCGCGGTAAGCTCTTCTTTCATTAGAGACGACGTCGCTAGCACAGCGGCCCGAGCCGCTCCACCGCTAAGATTGATGGGCGCTGGATGGATTTGTTCTATTCGCGTTCTCACTCATCAATCATTCGCGGATATTTTTCCGTGTCTCAGGTTGTTTAGCCTAAATAGATTGTTGCAGCATTGAAGCATCGCTCACATCGTTTGCGTTAGTATTGACGTCTACACACGTAAGTCTTCTCACTTTCAAAGTGGCGGACATTATTCAAGTTTATCGACATGTTTTATTCATGTTTTTGGAGCCAATTTTGAATATGTAGCAACATAATCCTGACGCTGTGATTTAGTTTATCAGCTACCCACCTACTAAGTCATCTTGAAATACATTTTACCGTTATAATAATTTGGAAGTGTTTACTTTCCTTTAATACTTCATTCCAATTATAAGTTTGAGGTTTGAAATTAAAGTTTGTGTTGATAATAAATTAGTGGCTTGGCTAATATAATCTCAGTAGGGCGTAATTGAAAAGCGATGACTGGTCATGTAATAAGGGTGTGACCACAGGCCACAATGCGACCACCTCTAACCGCTATTCGGTACACACTTCGCAGATAACCAAATGGGCTACTTGTGGTTTACAAGCCGCCGCGCGGTACGCACTCGGCGACGCCGCGCGCCGGCGCGGGTGCAGTGCGCTCAGTCTGCTGCTCATGTAAATAAGGCTACAGACTACAAGTTCCAGGAACTGCTATCGGCTGTTTAGTTTACAAGATCCACACACATCGTGGGCTAATCTAGATACATTGATGATATATGTAAAAGTACATCTATAAGGGTGCGTTCACGCTGAAAGGAACACTGGCCTGAAAAGGCGAAACTTGTCAAACGGTTTACTTTAAAAAAAGAATTTTGCAAAGAAACCAGATTTAATTCAGACTCAAACCTTAATATTCTTGCTTGAACCCTTCCATTGAAGCATGGAAGGCCCAAATATTACTCAATACAACTCAGTTTGGGAAAGTGTGTACTTTGATGGATTGCTCTCGTACTTACATGTAACTCGGCCCATTGTATGTATTCATGAACGACCCCACATTATTCTATGCCGTGATTGATTAATTTAAACCTACAAGTTTGAGTGTGACCTGTAAAGGTAACCACGCAGTCAAAGTCGCGGTTGTATTAATGTATTTACACTTATGTTTGCATGTTGGTATATCTACATATTATTTACATATATTTTATATATAAGGTCTACTTCCAGTCAATTTAAAAGCGAAAATATTATTCTAAGATAAAATTTAAAATCAGTTTTCAAAGAAGAATAACTCAGAAGAGAGATCTTGCATATTTCTACGAAAACTATGACTCGATCAGTTGAACGCTTATAACTAATTTGACAAACAACTCTTTCCTATATAACTTCCTGTATCTAAACCCATCACTACAAAATAGGTATACAAGCAAAACATAGCAAACACAACGTTTATCTGTTGTATTTGTTTCAGAATCATTGTTCCCTCGTTTCGTGGAGCCGGTCACGAACGTGACGGTGACGGTAGGACGGGACGCGCTGCTCGCCTGCGTCGTCGAGGACTTAAGAGGGTACAAGGTAAGCTGGAAGTTTACGAGTAAGGGTCGGCTCACACCGAGACGCGACGCGACGGTGCATAGAGACCACAGCAGCCTTTTTTGTTAGCTCAAAGTACGCGCACGTGCGGTAATATCGTTCATTGAATCGAATCGAATCGAACCCGCGACACGCAGCGCAGCAGTCAATCGCTCAACCACTGCGCCAGTCGTGCGCCATTGCTTCATACGTTTAAAAATCCGTCTACTTGACAGCGTAAAACACGCATTGAATACTGTTTAATTGTCCAAATGAAAGCGTGCGCGTTTGCTTTGAGCTATCAAAAAGTTACGCAATTAGAATACAGTTGTTTCGCGAGGCGCTTCGTGAACCAGCGGGGCGTAGCCTCTTGCCGCGACAACTGGCGAGGCATCGCAGCGTGGCGCTACCTGACGCTTCCCCTCGAGGCGCCTCGAGGTGAACCGCCGCAGGTTGTATTTGGATTATTTCACAGAAATGTGTACCTTATTGTTTAGCAAATAACGTTCTAAAGTACGTGTTCGTTTTGTATCGTTAACTTAAAAAGTACGCGCAGCGCCACGTCGCGTCGTGTATTGGTGTCAGCTGACCCTTAAATTCTTTCCTATTCATTCATAAGTGTTATATTCGAAAGAAAAACAAATGAACAAAATAATACTGTTTTGTTTGTTTTAAACAATCTTACCATTGGATAAAGAGTATAAGGGAAGGGTTTCTACAACTCTTTTTATGTCCCCCTTTTCGAGCATTGTTAAAAGTCACCATGCCTTCCCTTGGAAACGTCCCCCATACTTTAACAGCGACCGCGTTATGACGTATGCCCATTTATCCTGATGCATTTCATAAGTAAATATGAAGCTTTTCATCCCATTCAACCCAGACTGTACTACACAGTGGTGTTTCGTACCTATTCGGTCGCTGAGCATAATACGCTCCATCGCCCGCTGACTCTTGAGCTCGGATTTCTGAAACTCGGTCAGGAACCAACTTTGAACCCTGCGGTTAGAATAGATCAAATACACATGTCGATGAGTTTTCGCTTTTGAGACAAACAGGATGTCTTACAAGTTAAATTCTATTTTAAGAATGTTTCAGAAAAATCCTTTGGTCTGGAAGTTCATTTGAACATAAAGTCAAGTTCAAAAGTACTCACTATTCGAAGTTCATAATCATCATTCTACTCGCAAAAAACTAGGTCCTTTTATCATATTTAAAGGATGGAATGTGTGAAATGTCTGAATAACCTTGAAAACCAATCTTAAAAACCCTTTCGAGTGCCCTTCATCCCTCACTAAGGCAGTATAGTGTATTATGAGCCTCTACATTTATTAAGTTACTCTACTTACGCCTAGTTGAACACAGTAATATCTAATAGGCGACCACCGATTAACTGATACGTCACACCGCAATTCATCTGTCATGTTTGTGGCCAAACCCTCAATTACTGGCTACTCAGGAGATGATACGCATGTTCAACTGATTCATGATAAGATTTGTACCGTATCGAGGTCACACAAGTTCTTCAGCAGTATAGTAAATACAGCTTGGATAGATGTCACTCATGTATGCGTATAGACTATTTGACGTCAGCGAACTTCAATACGCTCCGTCATGCCCCGCCCCGTCTCTTTACTTTACAGAGAATGAATAAAACGTCTAAAAGGTAGTGGAATTTTCTATTGAATATTAACTACCAGTAAAAAAGCCTTTGGCCTTTCTTTAGTTAACAGGCTTCACCGCAGACTATAACAGTTTCTTATTATATTTATAAGCTTGCTGTGAGTTTATATTGGCATGCAATTAAGAAAGCAAACAGCGGTAACCTAGAACCATCAGCGGTGACGTCAGACGCCATGATGAACGAGCGCCGTGTAATTCTATGAACGGATACGTTGCGCCAGAACTTCATACAACTCCATTCGTGCGGTGCACGGGGTAAAGTTTTAACAAGCCAACTTAATATCACTTTGCTCAGAATGCACGATTCGCCAGTTATTAATCATGCAGGACGGCTAGTTAGCCAAATTGGAGTGCTGTGTACTGTTGGTATTCGGGTAAGACTGAATTAGTCAACGTTTGGATTATATCCACAATGATAAATTAAATCTTGAGTCTCAAAGTGGACACATTATATAGAATATTTGGGTTACAGCGGTATGCATTTGTTAAATTGCATTTAGACCAAAAATAAGTCCAAAGATGTCATCAAAGGTCGCTCGTGATAAATAATAAAACATAACAAAACTTGCTGTAGGTTTCGATTCCAACACAAGATTGATAAGTGTTCTAATGTAGTCTTTGTACTAAAACTTAGTTTGCGTGTGGATGTGACTCAGCTGGTAAAAAACTTGTAACTTTGTGTAAAAGATCACTATCTCATGGAACCCTAAATGTGTTTGTCACTCTCGTAAAAATATAAGTTTCTTCTGCGTTACTTAAAAGTTTATGCACATCTATAAATTCTTGGAAATGCTTTAAAGGAAATACTTCTCTGGTTTGCCGCACTTTTACATTTGCTCGTTCAGCCGTAAATGTCCTTCTAATGCAACCTTATGCCATGCTTGCGGCACGACGGAATTCTTTTTTACACGGTGACGGTGCGAGTTTGCACAGTATTTATTATAGAAAGTCTTGACTTTTAAGGACATTGACCCGGTGAAAATTTAATATGGTCTAGGAAATCTACGTCCTCTCCTAAATTTTTGTTCAGGTCCATTAGAAGACCAAATTAGTCTTTCTGAAACAAAAAAATACAGTTTTAAAGCTAATTATCAATTTTGATTTGCACCAAGGCCTAATTTTGACATGCTTCCAACAGGTAGCGTGGGTGCGCGTTGACACGCAGACTATTTTGAGCATCCACCACAACATAATAACTCAGAACGCGCGCATCAGTCTGTCGTACAACGACCACCGCTCGTGGTACCTGCACATCAAGAACGTGCAGGAGGTGGACCGCGGCTGGTATATGTGCCAGGTCAACACCGACCCCATGCGCTCCAGGAAGGGATACCTACAGGTTGTGGGTGAGTATATTACCTCCATCAGTCTGTCGTTCAACGACCACCTCTCGTGGTACATGCATATCAAGAACGTGCAGGTGGTAGACCGTGGCTGGTACATGTGCCTGGTCAATACCGACCCCATGCGCTCCAGGAGGGGATACCTACAGGTTATGGGTGAGTATACTACCTCCATCAGTCTGTCGTATAACGACCACCTCTCATGGTACCTGCACTTTGCACGTCAAGAACCTGCAGGAGGTAGACCGTGGCTGGTACATGTGCCATGTCAATACCGACCCCATGCGCTCCAGGAAGGAATACCTACAAGTTGTAGGTATATTACCTCAAAACTTTGAATAACCAGAAAACGTAGATATTTTTGCTCCTGTAAAGACCTGCGGAAACCATACAGTTTTCCTTGATAAATCAACTTGCATTCAGTATTGTATACAGAGCTGCAATGTAAACATCCCTACAGTCCTGCAATTTTTACAGTCTCACTTACCTAATTGCACATCCACTCTACAGGTTACCCTGTCCGGTTTTATTGACTACATAGCGTTGCAAACGTGGCATTCCAGCATGGAATTTTTATTCACCTAAAAGCTCTACATACTATCAAACCTGAGCTAAGGGAAAGTTGATATTTTGACATTAAAATACCCAAACTAAATACCTTCGTATACCGACCCCAGTTCAGGTGTAATAAGGTTACAAATTTATATAGCATTGCTGTGGTTGCGGTTCGGACCCCGTCACAGAGCAGGTAGCGAGATTCTGACCTTACCCCTAAATAAAAAAATCAGTCTACCTAATCAATTATGATTAAGAAACATTTTTCGTATGAAATACCACATAAAAACACGAACGTCTATGTAAAATTCAGGACACAGCAGCTGAAGCTTTACCTATAAAGAAAACATTAATTTTATTTTATGATTAATTAAATAAAATACTGATTCACACATTCTAAATTCAAATTCTCCATAGAAAGTTTGCGTTAAGAATTTACATACTAATCAAATTAGTGCTGAAACTAATTCTAAGTTTGAAAACGTTTGTACTTACATAAACTCACGCCTTTTTCCTATGGGGTAGGCAGAAACGACAGAGAGTCTCCTGCTATGATCCTTACGTTCATACATCTAGACATACACGCACACCGGTTATGAGTACTGCGCACCTGGCTTTTCTGAAGAACATCACCAATAAGGTCTATGTTAGAAAACCTTTTGTTTGATGCCTTTCATTCATCCTCTCAACATGGCCAAACCACGTTAACGTGCGTACTATTTTATTAAATTTTTGTCACTAGGCCTTAAAATGTCTCACCTATATCATTCATCTTGGTTGATAATTAACCGTCTGAATTCCGTAATTACCGAAACAATTAAAACGACATTGTGTCTCGCGTGGATCCACGTTTAGGACACTTATGGGGTTACTAAATCTTCTTTTGTCACCAGTGCCGCCCGTGATCATTGACAACATGACCTCAACGGACATGGTCGTTCGCGAAGGTACCAATGTGACGATGGTCTGCCGAGCTACTGGCTACCCTGAACCCTACGTCATGTGGAGGCGAGAAGATGGACAGGAGTTCAATTGTAACGGGGAATCAGGTAAGATATTTTTTTATGAATAAAGTGTTTGTAACAACGATTTTGAACTGATCACATCTAAAAGCTAGGTCTGCTTATTTTTTTTTGAACCTATTCCTTTGACCGAGACCTTTGTTCACCAGTGGAACAGAAGATATAGTATTTTTGATGTATTGCATTCTCTGGCCAATGTCTCATAAACTTCAAAAGTCACTACAGTATTTACCAGATCAGAATAATTAACAAATCTCGTAAAATCATTGTAAAAAATCACAAGCTATAGACAATTATAGAAACACTTCTTTTTCCTAAGGTTAAAAGTCTTATGATGTACTCTTAAATGGAAACAGAAATCAACAACCAACACTGTTAACAAAAGATTTTGGTGCTCTTATAAATATCCGGTCAAAACATTAGTTCCGGACGCTCATTATGTTGACGCCCTCTCGGCGAAACAAAGCAGATGAAAGAATGAAATCTCTGAAGCGGGAAATGGAGTGGAATGGACCCACTAGGATACCACTCGCGTATATCGTCCAAACCAACGTTGTACGTCGAAAATGAATTCTTTTCAAATTATTTTAAGACTATACATATTATCAGCAGTACATAGTAGCATACTACAGTAAGTACATATATAAGCCTTCATCCCATGGAGGCAGACGCAAACTACAGAAGCAACCTGCTAACAACCTTACCTACTCTTGTTTGGCCTTAATTTACGTTCATACATCTAGCCAAAGGTACACGCACGCTGGTCATGAGTATTGTGCACCTGGCCTTTCTGAAGAACATCACCAATAAGATCCATGTATCTCCTTCTAGAGCGTCCCCTCCCGCGTTTCCACTCACGACTGCCTTGTAAACACCTTTTGTTAGTCGCTTCATCCTCTCAACATGTCCACCTCAACACTATAAATGAGCTTAAATTGAATTGAAATTCTTCTCTATATTCCACTGTTATTAATGTTTTACTAATGTAGCACGTTTAATTAACATTTCGTGGGAAACGAAATTCATGGAACTAAATATTACACCCACAAGCTTCGGTTCTGAATGTTCATATATAAATTCATAGAATTTCAGCTTTTTTTTTTACTTGGGAAAACTTAAACTCAAACCCTTAGGCCAGGTTTTTCGATCCATAGTTAACTCAACCAATCGTTAAATGTGCTGACCAATGGTTCCAATTTGATTGATTGATGAATAAAACGCGTTTATTAATAAATTGTTTGTATAACAAATCGTCAAATAAATAATCCTTAATCATAATTGATAATTTTTGATGCCAAAAATTTATGAATAAATGTTTTTTACCGGAACCTTGAAACCGTTGGTTAGCATGTTTAACCATTGGTGGTGTAACTGCGGATAACTGGGCCTTAGGGACGTTACTTATGGCGCAGCTTAATTTAAATTGTGTGGATATGCGATATCGCGCACGTATTTTCCAAGAAAATTTCAAGTTCAAATCGGTTGTATTGCATAGCATTGCGTCCATGTGAACGTATATTGCTATTTCGATAAGTAAACAAGCTTATCGGTTTGATGTACATCGAATCGCGTCGAGCCATCAGAAAAGTCAAAGTCAAAGTCAAAAATATTTTCTTTCAACTACGTAGTAATGTTATCACTACAAAACCGATAACAAAGGACGTATTTTTTGCTTAGAATCAAAACAGTGCAGAAATGTTTTTTAATGTTTTTTGTTTAATGTTTTATTGAGATTTAAATTTACTACAGAGATTTAATGTCTCCCACATATAAAATGTATGCATTAGATCAAAAAGATGCTTGCTGAAAATAAAAATTGGCTGAATAAAATCGATTTGATGAAAACGAAAAAAAACAAATGGCTCTCATTTTGTACCATTGTAAAACTTTGATACTTCATATTTAGCAAAAGTTAAAAAAATGGAAATAAACAGCGATAGCGATATTAATTCAACTCCTGAAAGTATAAATACAGCTGTAAATTAAATGCAATTATCCCGCAAAAGTCGCGGGCTAAATATTTTTCATTAACTTGAGTTTTTATTTTTATTAGGTATATTTTATCACGGTAGGTAGATTGGTAGTTGAAAGAAAAGTAGATTACGCACCTCGCTAAAGTGAGTAATTAATGCACTCGTGTTAATTTAGTGCCCTCGCATGCGCTCGGGCACCAACATAACACTCGTGCATTAATAAATCACTTTGCGCTCGATACAACAATCTACTATTATTTCAACTAGGCACTTTTAAACGTAAACAATTCAAATTAACACGAAATAAAAATTTATTCTTACGCTAAGAAATCTCATAGAATTTGATAGGCAGGTCAAAATTCTCATAACGGATATTTTCCACCGGAATTGGACTCTACAATGAAAGTTGGCAAAAGGGTCCAAAATGACACGGATTGTTCCACACAATACTATTAAATTGGACCCGCAACCAGAGCATAACAGAAATATTTTCGCAATTGAATTAACAATGGACTATCGAACGCGAATAATTACGAAGGCCCGCCATAATTCACTTATACCCAACAATACCATATTTTACGGCTTTCCGTTTTTACAACATTTTTACCTAAATTAAATGTAGGTCCTGTATATTATTACACGAGTACCTTATGTTTTATGAATTTTCTTTGAACACTTAGGATAAATCACTTCACAAAAACGTTGATCGGTTTTTAAACTTATTATTTACTTGTTAAGTTTCTTGGAAGAAGTGGACACGACTTCTACTATTACCAAAAATAAATAAATTACGATTCAAGTAGCAATTTTAACTCAGTAAAAATAAATGTCTATAATTTTAAATAATCGTTTCTTCCCCATAGAAACGATAGTTGTCGTGGTACATCTAATTTAAATGAAGTTCCTTTCGCTATTTATGTAAAGGTACATTAAAACTGATAGACGGTATTCTCATTCATTTAACAACGATGGTTAAGTGAACGAGATTATCACCCATCACTGAATCAAGATCTTATTGACTATTTGTAAAAAAACTGCACTCAAAATTTTGAATATCGAATTATCACGAAATAACGTTGGCAAATATGTCGGTCGGACACTTTTCCTGAACTTTTTTCCGTGTAGCTCCAATCCGCTAAACGCGCGATAACTTAGTTCCAATGAGAGATTTTTTACCGATTTGAGACTTAAAACACGAACGTTTCCAGGACTGCCTCTTCTGACTATTCTTTCAAACATTACCGTGCTTCGGTAGATTATAAACAAGTGTCCTTTGGTTGCAGTGAACGTGGTGGACGGTGAAAACTTAACCATATCCAAAGTATCTCGACTTCATATGGGGGCCTACTTATGCATCGCTTCCAACGGAGTCCCGCCATCGATCAGCAAGCGAGTCGTGCTTATGGTGCAATGTAAGTTACATCACCACATTACTTAAGAGATAATGCATTCACAACGAAGTAACTACGC
Source organism: Orthosia gothica (assembly GCA_949775005.1). Taxonomy (NCBI): domain Eukaryota; kingdom Metazoa; phylum Arthropoda; class Insecta; order Lepidoptera; family Noctuidae; genus Orthosia; species Orthosia gothica. The sequence goes on from OX459037.1 coordinate 22,907,918, forward strand.
TTTGCATATTGTGTTGAAATGTAGGTTCCCGGATCATTTTACCTAAGCTCTGATTTTCTAACGTCATAATTTTTGACAATTTACAGTTCTTATATAAACAACTGTAACAATTCTAAATTTTACCTCGTTTAAGATATCTGCAAAAAAACCTTTAAGCTATTTTTTTATGTATGCACTTTATCGTGGTTATTTCCATACTAGTTACTGCCAGCGGCTTCACCCGCGTGAAAAGTGATTTCTTCCAAGGGAACATTAAACCGGGATAAAAAGTAGCCTATGAGCTATTCTAGACCCTATCTCTGTGCTAAATTGTATCCAGATCCGGTCAGTCGTTCTGGCGTGATTTAGTAACAAACATACATCCATCCATCCATCCATCCATCCAAACTTTCGCATTTGTAATATTAGTAAGATTAGTATGATAGTCATCGTAAAATAATGAAGTGAATAAACCGCTAAAATACTACATACGGTATGAATAAAACTTAGTAAACTAACCCGTCATATGCATCTTAGTAGCTGTAGACCCCTACCCGGTATTCCTTGGTTGACTGTAAAACCCCTGGGCGAAACGAACAGCGGCTTTCATTAACACACCAACATGGAAATATACAGAACCCACCTGTACTTAAAATTTATGTACAGAGAATTTTCTCTACTTACCTTTCCCTCGCAGTTTCCTCGCTTTACACAAAACTTTTATTATTTCGGGTTTGAATTTAGCAATAAAATACACAAAAAGGCTAGTTTAAAGACTTCCGAAGCTTTTATTCAGTGTTTGTGTGCAATATAACCAGCAAGCATCATGAAAAATTCAACATGAAATACGGTACGAAAAATTAATACATAAAAGTCACTTAAAATTTGAAGCTGTACAGCAAATTTATACAATTACTTGGTCAGCCGGCTAATTAATTATAAATTATGCTGCTAAAGCGTTTAAACTTTGAGATGTATAGACTAAAAAGACTTAAGAAAAATATTAACTTTGAGGACTAACAAAATTAATATCCTTAGCAGCTGCTTATTTAATTTAAATAAATTCAACTGAGATTTGTCCAGTAAGAAATACATTAATTCAGTCCGGTGTCGGCCCGGACAACTGCACAGTGTGGGGCTGTCTTCAATGCTGTAAGACAACTTCGGCAAACTTTATTCTTCAGAGTTCACGATCTAAGAAGTACTATAAACAATACTTACCAAGAATATTATAAGCAGCTTATAGTTAGCATTTGTTGAGATTCTGTGAACTAGTTTATTCAATGACATGGAATGTTTAAGCTTCACAAACGTTTGGGAGTATATATGCTTTTAATGAAATAAAATGGTAGACATTATTTTCTTTGGTCTTGATATATTCATGAATCTAGAATGAGGTTGTGTTGTATTAGTTTAGATTTAATAGGTTATTTAAAATTGAATTTACTTATGCACATAACTATTTGTACTAAACCTAATTACGTAATTTCATGAACAGAAAACAAACTAAAATAAGCATAGGCTTCGTAGTACTCCTCCACCGTCCGTCATCCAGAAAGGTGCCCAGAAAACTGGCAGTATTCTTCTCTGTGCGATTTTTATTGTTGTTGACTTCATGAAACCTTTCCTATTAAACACGAGTTGGTTCTAGAACAAGTAGTATAAGCACCTATATCCAATGATGTTATATATATGCTGAGGTAGATACGTTTTACCGACGTCTGCGCGGCAATACAAACACAAGCTGACCAGCTTGAGTGAATTCAGTTCGTCCTGCGTCTGGCTGCGACGTGAACGTACGTTTTGATCAGTATGTTTATCTCTTTCTAACAACGGGGCCCTATTTATATCTCTGTGATAGAACTCTACTCAATGATAGAAATAAACTTCCATGGTCCTATGTAGTTAGTTAAGGTTCCCCTAGTCAATGGCACGAACTATTTTGTGCGCGGGGTTAAAATGCATACTGTCTCATCCGACAACACGTGCGAAAGTGATTTATGCTGTGATGAGCAGTAAGAAGCTATTTCGCGTACGAATTAGCACTTTTGCAAATTTGTAGCGAAATGAACGATGATTTAGGACGAAAACAAGCGCATGAAATTTTATGAACAGACCTTTGGGAGTCTAGATATCATAAAAAACTACTAAATGTATATTTTTAAAATAAAATGATTTGTATTGTAGAATTACTAATCTATCCCTGTATGGAGGCCGTTTTGCAATTTTCCTTCTACTTGTGGTATTTATTTCCGCCCAAAGATGCGTTAAAATTAGCGTTGAAATATGGAACTTTCGACGCTCATAACTTTAAAATATTGTATTTTTTTACATTACTGTTTCCATACAGGGCTAGATAATGATGAGACAAATTGATATATTTTTTTTATTTTGAACGTACTTCGTCAAACAGTGGCGCAATCGCCAGACTTCGTTTGTATGGAAGAATTTTCGACTAGTGTAATCTTAAAGTAAAATATCGCCATGTTTTTATTTCTTAATAATGAGTATAACGTATTGGTAAAATCTCACCATCATTTTGCAGCTACCCACCAACAGAGACATATCATTCGTTGTCATTAATGACATACTTTTGGCAACGGATGTTACCACAATATGCCCGTAGCTTTGCTCTGCGTGACAATTAACGGCTACCCACCGTATTCCCAAATCATTGCGTTCATATGTTCGCTCAGCCATTCGGAGCCGGTTCATCACATCTGATTTGTGTTCACAGTTGCTTATTGTTATTGTTTATTTTACCATTATTCTTAACAGATCTTGTTGGAAGTTTCCGCTAGTAGTAAGGATACCCTCTCATTAGTATTTATGCACGCACATACCTCTTCTTTTTGGCAGAAATCATTTTTATCCGACAGCCGAAGGAGGTTAGTGTGTTTATCAGTCTATGTATGTTTGTTCCTATGTGGCGATCTAGAGACCAAACGCGTTGGGCGATTTGATGATTCTTACACCGATCGAGGAATCGAAAATAGAAAAATGGCGGATTTTGGGCGCCATATTGTGGGAGCCCAATTTTTTTTTTCTGGCCAATACATCGAGTGGGGTATCAAAATAAAGGGTTTTTAGAGGTCATCTAAAAAATATATATAACACTTATATGTTTAAAGGAAACAAATTCGAAAAAAATATGTTAACTAAAAAGTTATAAATAAAAAAAAGTTTAATCAAAAATTCAGAGGATACAAATTCGCGAGCTAGCTGACCAAAATCAGATGTATCCTACGACTCACAGCATGATTTTCTTCTTGTTTATGTTTTTTTAGTTCGCTTCTTAAGCAGTCGGGATTTTTAATTTTTGAATTAACTTTTTTTTGTATTTTCCACTCCTCTTTTGAAGTTGAAACTTCTCCCTTCTACTAGTAACACCATTATTTTCACTCAACTCTCTCTTTGTCCAATTGTGTTAAATTGTTTAAAATGATTGATTTGGGTTCAAATTCGCAAAATTGTAATTGCTTAATTATACTTCAAAGGTTTGGAACTTCAAACCTTATTAAATATCAATCTGTTTATGTCAAAGCAGTTTCCGATAGGTAGGTACTATACTATAATATTAGATTAGTTTACATTTTATAAAGGTGGCTATAAGAAAAATATTGTTTTCGTTACGCACGAATTACTTAATATAATTTTGATCAAATAGGTAATTTTTTAAGTACCAGTTTGTAAAACATAGTTACTAACAGAAGTTCACATAGGCATAAATAAAAACACCATTTATATTCATGCATTAAACTGAGTATTTTTATATTCTGGGCTATTATATAACAATGTAAAATATTTAGAAATACAGCGAATATTTTGCTCCAATTTACAAAACAACGACCTAACTATGTTTGCCGGAAAATAAAACGAATACAAATTAATGCACATTTTATGAGCGTATCGATAACACATTGTTTATATTAGTAATCTGAGGCTATTAACCGATTCGAATAATAAATACATCCGATAACGTTCGAATATTATCATCTAGACAGCAAAATATGTTCCGGCGCATTACCTCAGCTTCAAATTCTTCCGTTGGTAAGTACGTGAGCATTTCGACGCTGTCGTTTTCTTAGTCGGAGTCAGCGTCGAGAAATATTATTTTTCTTGGGGGTGGGTGTCGTTAACGAGTATTTACGAGGACACGAGCGTCTCTACCTGACGGCGGCGCCTTCCGCCGGATCGGCCGTAATTGCGCCCAATTAGAGCATTATGCTGACGTGAATACGGTACGGACGCGATAATGGCGATACTATCTGTCCTCCCGTCGCCCTCGCCACCGAACCCAATGAAACGCTTTTCTTTCCCCTAATTCACATTCCGTATCTCAGCGCGTTCTCAGTCCTCTCCATTTCTTAGAGACGTGAAACGCTCACGTAACTTTCACTCGATTAAGCAACGAGCCTTCCTTATGAATTCACTGTCAGTTTTCATTATATTTAGGTACCGGAGACAAATCTTTATGACAATGTTATTCTTTATGCGCGTCGCTGCCTGCTTTTATTCATTCATAACTCTTCGCAGATAATATAATACTTGCAACAAGGACGAAAGTTCCACTTACCTACCTATACGACGTGTGTAGGCCACCATTCCTCCGTGATATGTATTATGTACAGCTTGTGTTTTTTATGTAACAAGTATAAAGACAAAGTTTTTGTGAATAGGAACATTTTTCATTCTTAGCTGTGCGTGCGTTAACTACGTACCTGTGCGTGCGTGGTACGTAGTTGCCGCTATTGTTAGAATTCACTAATAAAGTACCTAAATTTAGCAATACTTTTGGTATGAAACGTCTTTATTTTCACCTAAAAATCATACATTTTTGATCTATTAACGAACAGTATAAAGTATGCCAGTTTTTTCAGAACATGGAAATACATTACCAATACTCCACTCGACAATTCTACCTGCAAATGAAAATTTATTTTCCTATAACTCTCTCTATCAAGAGAGAAAAACATTCAAAAATCTACACTTTTTGAACAAGTTACATGTGCTACGACTTGCTGCTACGGCATAGCGCGTGTCGTAGCGCCTATTCCAACAGTGCTACGGGAAGTCCGGTATGGCCCGAAAAACCTCACGATCTTCTGCTCGATTTACTATTCAAACTTTTTAAAATCATAACTGCAAATATTTTTTGTAATTCTTTATGAAAACTTTATCCAATTCTTCTTTTTGACCTCATTTCCCCGCTATTGACAAGACTAGAATCAAATAAAACGATAGAATAACGCTAGACTTTATCTTACGTTCTTTTTAACCAAATTAAAAAAGGAAGTCTGTAAAAAAGAAGCGCGGTACAGGTGACGTTCTGTAGTTTCTTTCTGTAATGGAAAGTCGCTGTCCTTCTTTCCAAACTCATTTGGAATGAAGGACATTTTAACTGTATGCAATACCAGTCCTGTTAGCATATTATAATCTATATACTTATAGGTAAGGCTATAAACTGCCTGTATGCTTACAATTTTTTGTTATTTTTGTCATAAAAGTGTCGTAAACATTTTCTACATAAATTCAAGATGCAAATTAAATATTACGAAAAACCTTCCGCTCACCGCTCCACATTAGCCTTTACAGCACCGATCCCTTTTGTCATTTACTAAATAATTTATACGCAAAATCTTTCTTAAAGAACGCCCTAAATATTCAAAAAATTGCCTCAAAATCCATTGAGACCTTCCATTTTCAATCGCATTTGTATTATTAAGTAGGTGCCCTCACAAACGGTATTGGATAAGAAACTTGGCCTGGGAATCGGTTTTAGGCAATTTCGTGTTATCACGGCCTTTACATAGGAAAGGTTAAAAAATCTCGATGTGAAACATGGTCAATAATACATTAATACGTACCCGCTTTTATCGATTACCTCATAATATCTGTACCACAGGGTCTTAAATACAGCACGGGTTAGGACTCATGATCTTCTTCAGTACGTAGTAATGCCATAGATTTAATATGTTTTTGCTACATCTATGAGTAAAAGCAGAGTATGAGTATGAGAGCAGTGGTGGCCCAGTGGTATCGGCCGTGACTTACAAGTTGTTGGTCGTGGGTTCGAGCCCAGGCTGGTGCTTTACTTTGTGTATTGTTATTTCTTCACCACTGCTCTCAAAACGGTGAAGGAAAACATCGTGAGGAAACCGGCATGTCCTAGAACCAAAAATTGTAAGACATGTGACATCCACCAACCCGCACTGGGCCCGCGTGGTGGATTACGGCCCATTCCCTCTCACAGAGAGGAGTCCTGTGTCCCAGCAGTGAGAACAATAATAGGCTGATGATGTGATGATGATGTGATGAGTAAAAGCTAGGTCGAATTAATTGAGCTGTCGAGTTTTGATAGCTAATATATCAGTATTGGCAATCTGTGTAATAACTCATAATTTCAAGGAATTACAGCTGACTATGGGGTCAACAGACAATTACAAATAGTTTTTTTATCGATATATCTTCTAGTTCTAGTTAGAATTTGATACATTGGCCTTAAACCTGTTTTATTTAACCCTGTTTGATCATATCTCCACAATACAGTTCCACCAATGCTGTCCATCCCTAACCAACTGGAAGCTGCATACATCGGGCAGGACGTGACGCTGGAGTGCCACACGGAGGCGTACCCTTCCTCTATCAACTACTGGACCACAGACCGCGGCGACATGATCATATCAGGTACATACAAGTAGCTGGAGAAACATTTTAAGATAATTCTGAAGAGACGAATTTGTGCCAGATCAGTCCGATCAGATGCCTGAAGTAGATATGAAGTATTTTTTTGCTTCTCCGCTGTCCTTGATCAATTTCGTTACGGGATCCTTCTTCTTCTTCGTTTCGTTCTTGACAGGTCGTGGTCACGATGAATTTTGACCAATCGCCGGTGTGGTAACTCGCCGCACTATCTCTCTCCATTTGGCTCGGTTACATGAATGTTTGGCGCACTCATTTAAGGACCACCATCGGCGGACTTAATTTGATCAGTCCACCTCGTCGGTGATCTTCCGCGTGGCCTGTTACCCTACACCACTAGGCGCTCAATGGAGTCATTATTCCGCCTCGAGACATGAGCCTCCGACTGTACTACTGCTGATAGATGCTCTTTGATGCCGAGTTCTTGGAATATGGAGACGTTTGTGCGGAATTCTGTCAAACAAATACCAAGCATTTTCTGCAGCACCACATTTCCAGAGCATCTATTTTTTTCCTTTCCAGTTCTCGTAGTGTTCATGTCTCAGCTGCGTAGAGAAATATGGGGAATACAAGCGAACGGACGAGCCTGATGTTAGTAGCTTTGATTATTTTGCAATTATTCCATACCTTCCTTAACTTGTCCATTCATTGCCCCTCTAGGCATCGCCATTCGGCGCTTCACCTCATCCATGCAACTGCCATTGCCTACAATCATAGCGCCAAGATATATGTAGGACTGCACTACGTCACAGTTGGGAATCGGTGCCACACCCGGCGAGTTGTTGTTGCTACGGTCCACAATATTTATTTTGGTCTTGCTCAGATTGATCTTCAACTCACATGCAAAACTCACACGCTCCATCTTAAGGAGTAGTTCCTTCATTTGGTCAGCACTAGTTGCAAACAATGTTATGTCATCAGCGTAGGGAAGGTTCGCAATTTTGTAGCCAGCAATTGCAACACCATCAGTCCGGTCTTCGAGGGTGATCCGCATAATGAGCTCTGTGTAGATGTAAAATAACAGTGGCGAAACGATACATCCCTGGTGGACGCCCGCATTGGGATGGAAGCTGCCCGAGACGTGGTTATCTGTCCGCACTGATGCAGTTCCTCCTTCGTAGAGTTCTCTAACAAGGTGAACAAGATGGGTTCGGTTACGGGATCCACGATAATTGAATTCCTGGGAATAGTATGGCGGGCTTGACCGAATTCCTGCACTTAAATGAATTAATGAGATTGTTGCTTCAAGTACCTTATGTAGTTTGCAATTGATTGCGTTGTTGTTGGCAATAAATCTTGAAGCCGATGGGCGATGGGGCAGAAAAGTTTTGAAGTAGCGACCGTGAACCGGAAAATGATCCGTTGGAATGCCTGCCATTTGGTGGACCAATAACAAGGTCCCTAACAGTCTTTCGACCCTATCATTTCGGACCCCTAGTCCGTGCTTCTCCACCGCTTTACTGATGTGATCGTCTGCAGTTGTACTACCGATTTACTGGTGAAGATACGGGGATGCTAGATGCACGGGACCAGTCAATGTGAAACGCTAGGGTTCTATGTCCAGCAGTAGACGTCTTTCGGCTGATATAATTATCAACCATATGAGAGAGATAAGTTAGACCAACCATCTTATAGACTAGTACAATCATTTTTCATGGGGTACTGTGTTAAATTCTATTACAAAATACCTTGTGAGATATTATTAAAACTAAATGAAAGCAAATTTAAAAATTTAGTCAAAAGCTCTCTTTGTAAACAAGCATATTACAAATTAGATGCTTATATTCAAGATAAGAATGCTTGGAAACATGCTGGTCCTGCTCCATAGGGCAATCTTTAGAGTAGACAAAATCAAATTTGTTAATTTATATTCCTAATCATAGTTATTGTATTCATTGTTTTTTTTTAGAAATCGACTCACACACTGTTCCGTTGTTGTTGAATTTGGTATTTTACCTATGTTTGCAAGATTTGTAAGTATGTGAGAACCATGTTCCTATTTATCAAATTAATTAATTTTCCTGTTAATGCTTTTTAATACTTTATACCGGTACGTAGTATAGTGTCTACACACTACACTACGCTATTCTGGGTGCATCGTCCTCACATAATATATGAATTGATTAAATATTGTAAAACACCCTTTTTTTAAAGAGTGTGTATGGAGTTTCTTGTGCGTTCTTCTCCATAACAATCTACTTTCCGAATGCATGGTAGAATCAATTTTTATTACTTGTAAATTTTAATTTATTTGACGTTCAAAAGTGCCGTTTATTGGCTTAGTTGAATAAATATATTTGACTTTGACTTTGATTTGATGAAATCTTGAAGCTATGGCCGTCACTCATAATACTCATGTACTTTAGTCAGATCAGACGTATTTGAAGATAGATCTGGCCATGTAGGTCAAATATTTACCAAAACCTTGCCAGAGAACAATTCTCAAAATTGAACTAGCAACACGGGAATTGGAACAATGACAAATTATACATGACATGAAATAAAAGCTTTCACTCTATTGGTTACGGGTACAATAAAATCTGGCGTTGAAAAATGGCCGCAATGTATGCCAGCAAACTAGCCGTGTCGCTTAATTAAGTCCCTGACGCCCTTGAAACCTGAATACGGCTCTGAACACCAGACTGTCAGCGTAACGAAATTAGAAGCTAAGTTACGATGATACCAGAATACCGACGGTTATATAATAGAAAAGGTAGCGAATTAAGCTTCTATTAAAATAAATAATGATTAGTCTTCCATTAAGTGGCTGGAAAACTTTTTGAAGCGTACAAAGCTAGTCTTATAAAAAATATGTATTTCAAAGACTATCGGGCTTTAGAAATAAATCTTCTTGCTAAAACGACAACCTTTTTATTCCCCGGCTTCTAAAACTCAAATAACAAAAGTTGTTACACCCCTGTAAAAGTTTCCAGCCGCTAAAATAGCACAGTTCACAAACATAAAATAAATTAATCCAACACCGAAACAAGATTAAAATATGAATTTACTAAGACGTAATTGATTCGCTGCGTAATTGATAAGTTAGCCTGACGGCTTTCCGGTTTGAGCGAATTAATCGAATTACTAATGACTCCGTTTATCTGCAGGAAATAAATACATCACTTCACTGAGCGACGACAGTTATAGTCGGAAAATGAAATTAACTATACGAAGAGTGTCTTCAAGAGATTTTTCATCTTACCGCTGCGTCGCGAAGAACTCACTCGGAGAGACGGATGGGCTTATCCGGCTTGACGGTACACCAGATTATTCCTAGTCATACTATTATAGCTAAAATATACATAAATCGTGTTTTGAAATATTTGTATATTAACTATGGACTTCATATCCACCCATTTTAATAATTTGATTCGTCTACTCATGCCTAATTACGAACATTTCCCAGAAATCCCCGCTCCTTCAACTACAAGTACGACGGACAACAACGTCCCCACATATCCTCAAAGGAAAAAAGGTAATTTCTTCTGATTTCTTTTTTTTCCTCTAATGTTATTACGGTACCAATCTCATGGTATTTCATTATAGTCAAATAAATGACAAATCTTCATTTCAAATAAAACAGAATTCAGTTTGAATCAATAAGTAAGTCCAAAAAATTCATGACACTTTCGTCGACCGGAACTGAAATTATCAGTTTTGGCACCTGAAACCCGATAAGGGTCGTCAATAGCGAAAAGTTGAGTGCAAGCCACGGCGTGCCACGGACACGGTTATACATTCATCGCAGACTCACGAATACCTCACGGAAGGGTCGACGGCGAATTTGTATTTATCGGTTCTGCGCCACAGCCCAATGCTTCCGTACAATTGGGTCGTTAGTAATATTATTGTGGGAAAAGCGATTTTGTTTGCGCTTTGACTTCCAATATACCTTCTTATTGTTATAGATTTGGGTTTTCTTTTATACTCTTTACGGCGTCGTATGTTTCGTTCACACTTGAAAGCCTATTTTCATAGCCCCTTAGCAGCATGTAAGAAAATTTTACGACGCAATCATTTTCCGCATCGTTTTTTGCTCATGGGACATTTCTATCACATGTACCTTGTTTGTGTCAGGTAAACATAAAAACCGGTGGCGGGACAGCTCCGCTGAGAACAGAGTCATAGGAGACTACGAGGTGGAAGAGTGGAAAGATGTCGGTAAGTGTGATACCTACCTACATTATTTAGTAGTTTAAAAGCTTTTTAGTGTTCCACCAGTACCGCTCTATCCCGATAAAGTTGCCTACGAGAGATAATTGGCGAGATAGAAAGATGCAAATGGTAAAATATTTCACTATAGAGAGCTCGATTAGTATGCTGACTGGAAATAACTTCGAAATGCAATTAACAGCATAAAAATGCTAATTTAAACTTCTACAAAATTTTCTATTTTTATTGCATTACCAGCAACTGGATTAAATTTTAATCATGATTCCTTTGACCTCTTCGTTTAGATTACGAGTCGACCCAGTCTTCCCGGTCCACGATCAGCCGAGGAGTTTTATTCGTCATCATTGGAGGTTTGATCATTGCCAGCTGACATACGGCCATCACTGATGTCCACATCATATCATAGTGCCAATAAGACATTTGTGCTAAAAGAGATACGATATTATAGCAGTGATAAACAATAGTATAGGTGCTGTGTCAGTCGTAACTTTATCAAATAGTTTCATTGCAATTGCATCATAAAATATTGTTTAAAACCTGTTAATCACATCGAAAATATCAATTCGTTTAGCATTAAAATTATTTTCACTGTAAGAATATTTTTATGGAGATGTAGTATCTATCTTATAGAAATTGTAAATATTTTTCGATATAATTGAAAGACTGATAGGATTGTACGGTAAATGTGCCATATCTAATCAAGGAATCGCTTAACAATATTGTGTTTAGTTTTTAAGGACCATGAAGTTTGCTTGCCTATAAAAAAAACAATTTAACGTCTCTGAACTTATGTCCCACCGTCCCCCTTTCCTTACCCTGATATACCTACATGGATTGTATTCGGTTTATTTAGACATTCTCCAAAATATAAGTTGGGATTGTCTTCAAAATCAATAACAAGTGTGTCCTCAATCTTATTTAATTTCAGTGTGTAGGTGTAGTTTTATCCAGCTTAAATACTTTGGCATTTAGTACTTACAGCATACATTTCACGATGTTAGTACACGGCTAACACGCTACATCGTCCGTGCCGTGTCACGTACTTGCGCATTAAGATACTATCGTTACAATTACTCACTCGCCAGTTAAACGACCATCAGTTAACTCACAATTAAATACCCTCGCTGTAAAAAATAAACAGAACGTAAAAAGATATTTCAAGTTGGTACTCAGTAGTATGCTAGAATCTTACCACATTGAAGCTACGACACAGAAAATCAATTCCTTATCTTGTCATTTTATTTTCAAACACTTTACTCTACTTACAGCATACGTCTTCACGATGTTAGTAGTTATAGTACACGGCTAACACGCTACATCGCCCGTGCCGTGTCACTTACTTGCGCATTGTGATATTATCGCCCCATTATCACTCGTTATTCACTCTCTAGTTAAATTACCATCATTTAACTCACAATTTAATTATGAAAGCATTTATTGCCGACGCTCTAAAACAATTACCGAATGTAAAAAGATATTCCAGGTTTGTCCTCTCTAGTGTTCTACCATCTTGCCACAATGTAGCTACGACAAAGAAAATTAATTCCTTGTTTTGTATTTTATTTTCTACCATTTTTCTCTTACAAAGTTGTAAACAGTATTAAGGTTGCCCTAGTCGATGGCTTGAATTATTTTGTGCGCGGGATTAGAATGCATGCTATCTCATCCGACAACACGTGTGAAAGAGATACATGCTGTGATGAGCCTGTAAGAAGCTAGTTCGCGTAAGAATACACATTTTTGCAAATTTGTAGAAAAATGCATGATGATTTAGGACGAAAACGAGCGCGCGAAATTTTATAAACAGAATATGGATAGTGGATATCATGAAAAAGCTACTAATTGTATCTGTTCAAAATAAAATTGTTTGCATTGTTGAACTACTAATCTATCCCTGTATGGTGACTGTTTTGCAATTTTCCTTCTTCTTATGGTATTTATTTGCGCCCAAAGATGCGTTAACATTTATGCAGAAATTTGGAACATTCAACGTTCATAACTTTCAAATATATGTTTTTTTTTACTTTTTTGTTTCCACACAGGGCTAGATAATGATGAGACATCATCATCATCACACATCATCATCATCACACATCATCATTATCAATCATCATTATGATGATCATGATTATGATTGTTTCTCATTTTTTTTTTAAAGTATTCCGTCAAACAGTGGAATAATTGCCAGACTACGTTTTTATGGAAGAATGATCGGCTAGGGCAACCTCAAGCTATCCTATCAGATTTTTTTTTTATTCAACTTATTCCCGTGTGTTAAATTAAATCAGTAGGATTTACATTTCCCGAATATTATTTTGTGAAGATAGTAAAATGTACGGTAGAGTTTATGTTGTAATTATATATTGTAACTACGTTATTGATTGCTCTGATTTGCGGTTCCACGAAACGTTCTATATATCTGTAGTGCTATTCTGTAGCCACTTCAACGACAGTGAAGTGACTGCACACTTATCTACCTAAATCATGATCAGTCATCTCGAACTGATATTTAGTAAAACACTACTGTACAAGATCTTGAACAATGTAAGTTTTAACCTGTAAGTTTTTGTTCACAGCATTTTCAATTCTAAGGAAATAAGTTTAAACAAGAAGATTCTATAAATACGTACTAGTCTGTTCCTTGAATAAAAGCTTTATACATTAAATGTAAATATCATATGTTATATGCAATATCAAATGATTAAAGTTATGTTACTTGTTCCTAAACGTTTTGTAAATAAACTCATCAATTCTGCAATAAAGACAATATGGCGTGCTTTGTAATATAAATAAATAGTTGTGTAATATTTCAACGTACTTCGAAGCTTGCGTTACATACCTTCATAATATAGATACATTCTTCTATAGAACATTATTGTTTGTACCATTTCCAGGATTGTTATAGAAAATGATAGACTAAGAAAGTAATACTAAAATATAGTAATATATAAGATCTACATATCTTGGAAATTGTCTATTACTACGTTGAAAACTTTGTAAAGTGACCGTTGCAGTTAGCTGTTTATGTAAAATAATAAAATAAATGAAATTTCTTAAATCCTTTGCGTATAATTTGTCACTGAAATTACTCCAGACTGAGTGAGACTTTCTGAAATGTAACAGAAAGATAACAAATGAACTGTGTACTTAATGAATTATTATTCACAACTGGGTTAAAGCTGTAAATGAGATTTATTTTATGCACCGTGTATATTTTTAACCTGCGCTGTTCGTGAGTTTATGCTTTTCTTATCTACTTATATAGCAAGTCATTAAAACTACGGTCAACTTACTGGTTCTTATATTATAAAATAAACTTTTCAGCATTCCTCATACGTAAACACTGCAAGTTATCACCACGACACTGCGAAACGTTAACGTGAAGAGCAACAAAGCTCTATTGTTTACAGAATTATTACAGTTCTCCCACTGGAGCTTATTTTGCATAAAATAATGGACGCGGAAGCCGTACCTGGGTACCTGGGTACCCGGGCAACTAGGCAACCCGCGGCCGGCACAGACACTTTAATGCACTTACTGCCAAGAGTCGCGGGTAAATGACGAGCGTGAATATAGCTTTTCCGGTTTTAAAATTCGTGGGAGCACCGTCTATTCAAAACTCGGTTCGCTGACGTACGGATGGACTTGCCTCGTTTGCGTGAACACACGTCGGCCTTTTTACTTTACACGTGTTTAAATGCAGCCAACGAACAACCGTCTCCCGTCATTAAGTCTCGGTGGATAATACATTGTATGAAAGGATATTTTTTGGCAGCTCTATTTATATTCATTGTGTAAATGAATAAAAATATATATCATCTTGTGCATGCTGTCTATTTTAACCTACTTCCCAAAAAGGTGGAGGTTATCAATTTGACTGTATTTTTTTATGTTTGTTACCTCCGATCTTTTTACGAGATGAACGTGGTCCCATTTAAATTTCATCAAGATCTGATGAAGAACTTCGGAGATATAAAACAGAACTCTCCAATAAATGACGACAAATCTCTCGGGTTGCTGCAATCGCATGTCTGTTTATTGTTTACACCATTTCATAACATACCATCACGCCAGTATGTTCTTAACGGGTACGCAGATGTGTACGGTTCACCCTGGTACACTCTCATTCCACCGGTTATGTTCAAGTTACATAATTATTGTTATTCGAATTATCTATTCTGGCATCACTGTGGGCATTATAGGTACCTTACTAAACAACTTGTCCATTATGTACCACTAAAAAGTGAAAATTATAAACTTTTTAACCAAAAAATAAAACTGACTTCTAAAGCAAAACACTACAAAGCGAAAAATAACTTTTTTTCCGAAGTCGGTGTCTAAAAACGAAATACAGTTGGTATCAAAAACACCGACTTCGCAAAAAAAGTTATTTTTCACTTTGTAGTGTTTTGCTTTAAAAGTCGGTTTTATTCTTTTGTTAAAAAGATTTGTATTTTTTTACATACTTAGGTCTAAAGTGTTGATGTGATAAATAATTTCGCATAGCAATGAGAATGCAATAATCGATTGTAGACTAAAAAGACATAACGGTACTTGCGCCAAAATATTGGGCTGTTCTTTATGGTTTGTTTGTCTAAAAACTTGAATTTAATCAATCTGCCTAGCCTTTGCCCAACTATATTGGAGTCGGCTTCCAGTCTAACCGGATTCAGCTGAGTACCAGTGTTTTACATGGAGCGACTGCCTATTTAACCTCCACAACCCAGTAACTGGGTATCACGATACCTCTTGGCAAGACTGGTGTCAGATTTCAGGCTTCTGACTACCCGTAACGACTGTCAAAGATCTTCAAATGACATCCGTGACCAACGGCTTAACGTGTTTGCCGAGGCACGGAGGAATCTCGGTATGTTGAAATGGTCACCCATCCACGGACCGATCTCGTCAAGCGATGCTTAACATTGAAGATCGACCCGTGCGGCTGTTATTATTTAGCCACGAGCTCCTCTAAAAACTTGAATTATAGATACAAAATAACATTATTAAAGAAATGATAAAAAATAAGACACTTAATTTACGAAAATAGTTCAATGATATGAACAACTCACAGGCGTACGTTACGACGACCCTATGATGGTATATCGATTTTATGCAAAATGCAACAAAGTGCCTTGCTACGAACACTCTGTGCTATATTAGCCATCAACCGCGTATTTTGCCCACACTGCGCTCTTTATTATTATAAAATAAGCCATCAATTTATCGTGCCTACTTATCGGACCATCGTTGGAAATTGGTGTTGGGAAACTGCGAATACCCCTCGACCTATCCACGTTATAATATTTTTTAGGGTTTTTAAAGTTGACTTACCCATACTATCTCATTAAATACGAAACAGCTATCCCAAAATATATCATGATTAAAGTAACGTCAGAAAAATAAAGTCAGTAAAGAGTTTAATACAATGATAAACATATAAGTTCCTCTTTTGCTTTTTTAGTTAGCTGTTGATTATTAGCATTATAAGCATTTATACCCAAACTAACAGGAGGCCAGATTCATGAAGAATTCTTAACACCTTAACTGCCAAGTGACCGACAAACAATACATTTTCAATTGTGTCTCATTGCCTGGCAGTTAAGGTGTTAATATTTGCGGGGCTGGAATCTTTTTTTTTTTTTTTTTGAGGTGGGATATCATCCAATGACTTCTCTCGCTCTGGGTGAGGCGGGAGGGCGTGTCAGACTTTTACTGACTAAAACCCACCCGTGTTCCTTCAGTTGCTTGAGCCTGGGCCGCGGTAACTCTTTTTCAAATTTATCCGCGACCCAGACAGGCATCGGCCCTCACGGACCCCGTCAGTTCTGCTGACATCTCTTTGAGGCGCGCGTGGAACGCAACGCGCCGTCGACACGGGCCTGGTCCTTACCGGCGGGGCTGGAATCTGGAATCGTTACCGGTAAAGACTAACTTAAGTACCAGGATATTATAATCATGAGGTAGTATCGTATCAAGCTGTATCGAGTTTTTTGTATTTTACAAAATTTAACTGATTGTTTAATACTTAAATAAGTTTATTTTATTTAAACGAAATAACATTACCATTCATCGCTTAATTGGATTTTGATAAAAGCAAATGATACTTCAGAACATTAAGCGGGATCGATGACTAATACGCCCGTGGACATGTGGTAGTGAAGTACAGAACGGTAACATATGCAACACTAGCAGGTAGCTATTAGGTATACCTAGTGCCAATATCGATCGAAGTAAGTAGACCAGATACCGTAAGTAGGTACGTATGGATACTTCTAATGGAAGCCAACTGTTGATACATAATAAGACTTTGACTTTATTCAGAAAAGTAAACAAAATTTTATTGGACAAGGCGTAAGAAGCCAATAAGTTCTTAGTAATATAAATAGTACGACTTTGAGCGATCAATTTGTATTTTCACTTTTGATAGGTAGCAATCAAGATACGATCGCTGTCTCCAGCCCAGTAGACATGAAATAAAAAACCGGCCAAGTGCAAGTCGGACTCGCGCACGAAGGGTTCCGTACTTTGTAAATTGCGGTTTACGATTTATGACTTATAAAAAAAAAATACTTACTAGATCTCGTTCAAACGATTTTCCATTTTCGGTGGAAGTTTACATGATAATGTGCATCATATATTTTTTTAAGTTTTATCATTCTCTTATTTTAGAAGTTACAGGGGGGGGGCACATTTTACCACTTTGAAAGTGTCTCTCGCGCAAACTATTCAGTTTAGAAAAAAATGATATTAGAAACCTCAATATCATTTTTAAAGACCTATCCATAAATACCTAACACGTATGGGTATGATGAAAAAAAAAATTTTTTAGTTTCAGTTTCAAGTATGGGAACCCCCAAAATTTATTGTTTTTTTCTATTTTTCTGTGAAAATCTTAATGCAGTTCACAGAATACATCTACTTACCAAGTTTCAACAGCATAGTTCTTATAGTTTCGGAGAAAAGTGGCTGTGACATACGGACGGATAGACAGACAGACAGACAGACATGACGAATCTATAAGGGTTCCGTTTTTTGCCATTTGGCTACGGAACCCTAAAAAAACACGTCTCACGGCGGCTCAATCAAGCAACAAACATTTCGTTTTTATTGCCGATATCCTCGTATAAAGAAAAGTATAAAAATAATAAGGAGTCGTGGGGGAAAATAAAATATAATAATAGCGCGCCGTCAAAGTCATTGTCCAACGGCTTGAAAGGATTTAGGGTGTGTTTTAGGATTATTATACACAAGTATACGACATTGAAAAGGGTATGCGGTCAATTCTGTACGATTTGAATTTCGTGTTGCCTTCAGCTTTCCAATCATAAAGTACGATATCGATGACAGTCACAATTTTGTTTACAAGGATTTATCTGCTCGCTTCTGTCGCAGAGCAATATTGCTCCGTTTATTGTATCGCGGTCGTCCGATATTTGACGCCGCTCTGATATCTGTTACGCCGTGTAATGCCAATAAAAATGTTTATTTCCGTGATGATCTTGGAGGAAAAGTACGAACTGTAACTGTTTCTTATCACGGTGTACGAATTGTTAAAGTCAACTGAGGGAAAACGGATATTGACGCCTTTTGAGTGGAACGCTTTTTTCCCGACTGCCGAAGGAGGGTAATGTGTTTATCAGTCTATGTATTTATGTATGTTTGTTTCTATGTGGCGTTCTAGAGACCAAACGCGTTTTCCGATTTTGATGATTCTTATATCGATCGATTCGTCTTAACTCTGCGAGTGTCACTGGCTACATTAAAATTGGAAAATAGAAAAATGGCTGCTTTTGGGAGCCATATTGTGGGGGCCCAATTTTTTTTTTCTTCCAATTCCATCGTGTGGGGTATTAAAATGAAGGGTTTTAAGAGGTGATTTCATAAATATATTATACTTATATTAAATGTTATGTTTAAATGTACCTAATTCTAAAAAAAAAAATACTAAAAAGTTATAAATAAAAAAACAACTTATAATAACCCGACTGCTTAAAAAGCGAACTAAGAAGACGTAAACAAGAAGTAAATCATGATGTGCAGTCGGAGGATACACGAAATCGGAACATATAGCTCGCGCATATGTATCCGACTCACAGCATGATATTCTTTTTGTTTACGTCTTTTTATTTCGCTTTTTAAGCTGTCAGCTTTTTTTTTTTGGTTTTACCTACGATTTACAGACTTGGCTACGAAATACTTTGGCTACAAAATACAGACTAACTGAACTCCAAATTTCAACTAAAAATAATAAAGTCACCTGAGTAAGTACCAGTACCTTATTACATACAATCCTAGAAAGGAGCCAAATTGGCCTTGTTTCATATTATAGCTTTCTCTTTGCGTCTCCGAACTATTCGGCCAATTTTCGCCACATGATCGACCCGTCTGGGCCGAGAATGTCCTGTTTTGTCTGATCAGGGTCAGGGAAATACTTACATAGTGAACCTTCATTTCTGGAACAGCCCGACGTAATAACCGGCGTAACAAGTCAGACCAACATTACACAATTTGGAGCTCCCATTTCACAACTCAAGGTTCCAGATGACAACATGATGAGCCCTGACATTTTGATTAATTCAATTATTTGCCGCTGTACATAATATGGCAAATTAATAAGATATTTGACTGACTTGAGACTGTATTGCCATTTATCAACTATTAATTAACTTTTAACATCAAACAATATTAATCCTAATCCGGCTAATGTGGGTGTATTACCTACAGTAACATGTCTAATCTATCTAATTTATTTAAACGAGCAATTCTTGTATATATGTATGTATATATATAATCTAAATCTCGGAACGGCTCCAACGATTTTCTTGAAATTTAGTATGCAGGGGGCGATAAATAAACCAGCAAGGTTTAATTTTTAGAAAACGTAGTTTTCTCTAGCAGAGCTCAGTCGCCCATGTATTTAATCATAAACGGTGTACACCGGTGATACTAGTTTGTATTATTATGGATGCTGTACCATCATATCGATAAGCAAACTCATACAAAATACAATGTCTCGAGTAGCTTGCAGTGAACGCAGCAAATTTGCAAGCGTCAGTTATTTTTCTCCGTAATAGCTCTCCCTCATTAAAACGAGTTGTTAAATAACGCTTGTCAAGTTTTTCAATTGTAGGTAGGTGCATTACAAAATGCAAGGTAAAAATGTCTTTCTTTTATAATTTATGTAGCAACGCATTAAGTACATTTCCCTCGGCATCTATCAGAAAAAAAATAGTTTTCGTGCCCATCACATTAACGATGAAAGCAACTACAGCATTTTTAAAACTTCCCAGTCCACCATTAAAATAATAACTTCCTCTCTGTTGTGCTTTTCTGTAACAACCCAAACATAAATATCATGACATAGTATTTCATTTATTTTTATATCTTAACACAATACTGTGGAAATAATATATAGGTATCTATAATAGATTATTGTTTATTGCCAGCAGTATAAATTGGAAACACCAGGATGATTTCTATCAAAATAAAAGACGAAAATACTTCAACGAGATGGTGAAAAGTACCATTTTCAACATCAACTCAAGTCGATATCAAGCCTCACAAAACTTTTTCATGGGTACCCAGATATGCGTTGTAAGTCGCATTGAGTAAACCAAGTTGTGCGCAAAGTTAAACAACAATTAATCAGTTGGAAAATTGAACGACGTTACATCACATCATGAAGATAAACCACTGAAACATGAGCCCAAGTTTGCGTAAACCGAGTTGCACAAAGCGAGCAAGTCAACATTATCGTTACTAAGATGGTAGAGAGCGCTCGGCTTTCTGGCAAAACTCGCCGGCCGCTTCACCCGCCTCGCCTGGCTCGCGAAGATGGCGTGAGCTTTCCTTTTATTTTCCATTTACCAGTTCCCAGAAGCTTACGGCATGAAGCATTCGGTAAGGCGAAACTCTCAGTGAAGAAAAATCATAATATTTCGAATAATATTGCTCTTCTCATAGGAGCTGGGACCGACAATCGATTCCTCTAGTCACGTATGCATATATTATTAAAGTATTTAAGTACAGTCAATAATTTCAGTTTTGAAAGAGTCTAGATTGTTGCATATGATTTAGCTATGGATTGAAGTAACAATCTATTTAGATTTTTTTGTATTAGTAGAGAAAAATAGGTTGATATGAACCCAAGATTTGGAAAGAGCTATTTGTAACCAGAGGTCAGGTAATAATCCAACAAAATATGCCAGTCTATAAACAATTCAGCCAGGTTCTCACGCTTACACTGGATGTAACTAACTATTATGAGCCGTCTTTTTCGACCTAATAACTCGTCGTTACATAAAGCTTAGACTCAACGGTAAGTCTACAATAAATGGCTCCTAAATACCTCTAAAAGCTCAGTCTCTGCCTGAATTTGAATCTAGGTTCGTGGGCTATAATTCCCGCATATGAAACCAATGTAAAATTTAATAACTTTACTTCAGGTTAACAGGTTTATTATACATATATTTTAGGCTTACGAACTTACGTTAAGCGAGAATAATGCTGGTGCCTTGTCTATACGGGAAGTAGACTGAGAGCTCTTAGTCCTGCCGTAGGGAACTGCCTCTCCAATAGGGCATTCATCCTCTAACAGCATGCAGAATACATGATGGTATGATTATTTAAAAATACTTCAAAAAAATCACACTATATATCAAACTATATATATACCATATACTATAATAATACATATTATAAAGAGGAAAGCTTTTTTTTTTGGTTTGTTTGTACCAAATAGGCTCCGAAGGTACTGGACCGATTTGAAAAATTATTTCACCAATAGAAAGCTACATTATTCTTGAGTGAAATAGGCAATTTTTTAATCCCGAAAACGGGATCTGTGGGGTGGCCCACGGGAGCGAAGCCGCGGGGAACAGCTAGTATAATATATTGCACTATATATTGTCTTATTACTCGGTATGTTATAGTGATTGATAGAGAGATATACAGGGTGTCGCCGACACTGACGCGAAAACGAGTACCATAGATTCGGTACATGGACTTAGCTTAGATTCTGGAAGTAGCGTTGGGTATAGAGATGGTTCATAATTACTTATTCTAGTTATTCACCTACACCTGTATACCTATTCGAGATCTTTCATTTAATTATAGACGGTATGTACCTTATTTCACGGTCTTATTCACTGTTGTTTGTTTCTTATTCTTCACCGACTTATACCAAGAAAACTATAAATAAGTATCTACATAATTTATCTAGATAGTTGTTTACAAATTCTCGAAATACATTTCCATAAGATTCTAGAAATAGATGTCTTTTTTATTTTCGTCTACAAATGGTTGCGCACAATCATTTCAAGTATTTAAGTATCACAATACAACAATGCTTAATCATAAACCGATTTATTAGTAGTTCCTAACATTGTTTGGGTTAGGCAGGGTTTGTTCGGCTAATATATTTACATTGGTAGTTTGGTATTGGTTTCAAATGGCACTTTTGAACGTCAAAATTTTAAATTTAAAAAAATATATATTCTATTGGATGGAATGGGCCACTCATGCCTTTTACCTAAATAAAACGCTCTGTTAGGCAGATATCTACATTATTCCTGAGTGACATAGGCTATTTTTTTATCCCAAAAACGGTTCCTGTGGGGTGGTTCACGGGAGCGAAGCCGCGGGCAACAGCTAGTTATTATAAAGGCAAAAGTTTGTGAGTGTTTGTATGTTTGTTACTTCTTCACGCTCAAACGGCTGGACGGATCTGGAATTTGGACATACATATATAGATTATAGTCTGGAATAGAACACATGATACTTTTATCCCGGGAATATGTTCCCTTGGACTAATTTTCGTCATTCATGTGGGCGAAGTCGCTGGCAGAAGCTAGTTTAATATAAAAAAAGCCTTACACTAGTGACTTGTACCCAGCTTTATGATTTTCGTGAATACAATGAAATAAAAAAACTTGCTATTTTCTGTTAAGAGACATTGTTGTAGTATTTAGTTTATGTTAGTTAGTTCTATACCTAGCACCAGGATACTCCACCACTAATTGGGATGAAGATATCGGATGGCTGTCACTCGGAATAATGAACTGATATTTTCTCCCTATTTCTTACTATTAGGCCCTACTTGTGTGGCTATTTATAGGAAGATCTGACAATACACAGCCACAACCACTGTAAAGGGGTAAGTATGATAAAGTACTTACTCAATGCCTATATGTACAGTACAACTATTTTCTTACTGTCCCTAGACAATTATCGTAATGCCGAATACAAACGAATGCTAATTCTCATACCCATCAATAATTAGATTAATTGTGTATAATAATTTAAATTCAAAACTAAGTACTTTACTGTTGTTTTTTTTTATCGCCATGTGAAATATATAGAGCTGTAAAAATAGCAGCTTTTCCCCCATTTTTAAATAAATTACATGTAGACGTAAATTGCATGTAGTAGAGTTTAACTACTCTATATACTTCCAAGTTGATTAAAAGCGGCCGGTCTGCACCAAGTGCAAAGAACAACTGATAGAAAGCCGACGACTGACGAAACACGAAGTTTGCCGAGGAACATAAAAAAATAGTTATATTATACTTAGGTAGTAAATAAAATGAGTTAGTAGAGATAAATTGATAGTTTGGCCTAGCGGCTATAAACGTGGCCCTTGACTCGAATAGAAGAAGAACAAGAATTTGTGGAATGAACAGACAAGCCGCATTCTGGTTCTACGAAAAACTCGAACACCTGTGTCCGCTAACGATAGAAAAACATACCTAAATGAATGCCAAAATTTGATTGCACTGTTGCCTTACAGTGCGTTTTTATTTAGGTAAAAAAACTTTTTACAAAAAGATACTACCAACTTCCAAATAAAAAAAACTACAAAATTAAAAGGTTTAAAAATAAAAGCAAGTGGTTTAGTAAGGTACATATAATGCCAGAATAGATTACCCGAATACCATGAATCTCGAACATAACCGGTAAAATAAGAGAGATTTTCCTTTATTAATGAAGAGTTCTGTTGTATGTCTTAGAATTGCTTCATCAGATCTTCACAAAATTAAAACGGAACATACTCTTTCAAACAAAAAAATAATTTTCAAAATCGGTCCACAATTGACGGAGATATCGGTGAACATAAAAAATAAAACAAACATAAAGTTGAACATAGAACCTCCTCCTCCTATTGGAAAGTCAGTTAAAAAGGCACAAGTGGCCCATTCCATCCAATAGAATATATATTATTTAAACTTAAAATTTTAAACTTTTATAAAGTGCTGTTTAATTGGCCAATTGAAACAAATGATTTGACTTTGAAACTCCAATGTACCAATGTAAATATAATCAGCCGACCAAACCTGCCTATCCCAAACAATGTAAGGAACTACTTATAAATCGGTTTATGATTAAACACTGTTGTATTGTGATACGTAAATACTTGAAATAATTGTGCGCAACCATTTGTAGACGAAAATGAAAGAGACGTCTATTTCTAGAATCTTATGGAAATGTATTTCGAGAATTTGTAAACAACTATCTAGATAAATTATGTAGATACTTATTTATAGTTTTCTTGGTATCAAGTAGGTGAAGAATAAGAAACAAACAACAGTGAATAAGACCGTCAAATAAGGTACTAAGGTAAGGTGAGGTAGGTCTCAGGGTTATTCTAGTTATTCACCTACACCTATACAGGTGGAGGCGGTGGTGGTGGTGTATATGTCGTCGTGATATGATGAAAACAGGGAATTGATCAAATCTCTAAGCGATTTCATCAAATCACGGAGGATGTTAAAATTACAACACGTTTTTATCATTTCCCTAAGCAAATCTGGTGATTTGACAAATCTCACAAAAAAAATCTAGTGATTTGAACAAACCCCTAAATTGATTCAGTGAAAAGATAATAAAACATGTAACAAAGTCGACGTAGCCCCGCTGCGCGGGGCTCCTATTTCTGTCTGCAGGGTCAAAAGTAACCTAACACTAACGAGATGACGGGAGCTGCGTTCGCTCGCTTTGCTCGCTCACTTCAGCTCCCGTCATCTCGTTCGAACCTAACCTGTCCGTGTCGGGGTGCCCTAAGTTCCCGAGCTCGCTTCGCTCGCTCTTGGACTGATTCTTTGACCATACAAAATAAACCTTTAAATTACTACAGAAAAGTTATTTTTGTCATTTCACTGAACCAATTTTGAGATTTGTTCAAATCACTAGATTTCTTTATTGGGATTTGTCAAATCACCAGATTTGTTTAGGGAAATGATAAAAACGTGTTATTATTTTAACATCCTCCGTGATTTGATCAAATCGCTTAGAGATTTGATCAATTCCCTGTTTTCATCATATCCCTGCGACATATACACCTATTCGAGATCTTTCATTTAATTATAGGTACATACCGTCTATAATTAAATGAAAGATCTCGAATAGGTATACAGGTGTAGGTGAATAACTAGAATAAGTAATTACGAACCATCTCTATACCCAACGCTACTTCCAGAATCTAAGCTAAGTCCATGTACCGAATCTACGGTACTCGTTTTCGCGTCAGTGTCGGCGACACACTGTATATCTCTCTATCAATCACTATAACATACCGAGTAATAAGACAATATATATTATAATATATTATATTGGTTCAGTATAATACTCACAGCGGATCTTTGTGTCTCTGAATTTGGCTGCAAGACTCTGCGCATAACTGCGCTATTTTTGTGTCAATGTTGAAGGTGAAGATAGCATTGTATAACTGCCTCTTTCACTCGCTTACGTTTTTCGCATCGTCCTGTTTCGCTTACTCTATGCAGTATACTTGATGATAAACTGTTTCTTGCACAATGGATCGCAGAGCCAACTACAGAGTCACAAAGATCCGCTGTGAATACTATACACACCCAAGCACTTTTGCTGCTATTTATCTGGATCTTCCAGATATTCGTTCCATTTAGTCACTTGTAAGACACCATAACCACCTTAAGTACCCTTGCAAAGAAAAACTAAGTGGATTCTTAACAAAAACGTTATTAATCATATCTAACACAATTTAGTAAACGAGGGCGACGTTAATTGCTCGCAAATGACAGAATCTCTGCAAAGGTAGTGCGGCCAGGACCATTAATACTTGTTAGGACCAACATAAAAGGAATCATTGCGTCTTTACGGAAAAATTATGCATTCACCTAATATTCTACGATGCCGCAGATTGCAGCAATTATAGAGACCCACTAAAAGGCTTAAGTATATACGAGAACCTAATATAAATTGGCATAATCGGTGTTCGTATGCTTTTACGTAAGGAAAAATCGAGGTTCGAATTACTACCGTTAAGGGTTTAGTTCAAGCATTTACATATATAATATATGTGGATGTCGTTTTGTGACGAATAAACACTTTTTATTTCTATCTTTCTTTCTTTCTATAGGAGGGTGTAACGATACCACGTTAATAAAAACAGGAGTTATTAAAAAGATTAAACTATGAAAAAAAGATAAATTGGTTATTAAAAAACTTAGGGGCGGCTTCGCCCGACGTGTGTTTTCAAGGTAGAAAACCAAGCAGGCAGTACGACGGTCAGGAACTTCTCATGTCGTAGTTTGCTCGAGGAAGGCAGGTGAGCAGGCACCACGACGGACAGGCAGGCAAACGGCTGGTAGCCAGATAAGCAGGTATACTGGTAGGCAGAAAGACAGGCAGCAAGGAGTGTTGAGGAACCGGGCTGTGGCGTTATACGCCGAACAGCGAACCCTTCTACAGGGGTAGGCAAGGCGTCGGACAAACTATACACAGTATTACACACGCTCAATGTTTATTGTCAGATACTACTAAGTATTGAAAGTTTGAACACACAATGGGTACGTTAAATATACATGCTAGTGACACTGAACTGATCAGGCTAGAATTCAAGTATTTAAACAAATAAAACTGACGCCCGTTTTTCCTCGTTGTGTGTCATATCTCCCGAATTTCAAATTCAAATTCCAATTACAAGAAATCATGACCAGAACGAATAAAAAACGGTTTACAGAGGGGACAGTCTGTCGCTGTCCTTATTTTGAAGATTATAACGTACAACCAGCTTTATAGAAAGTCGAGAAGAAGAATTGTTCATGGTATGTTATGTATATGGCTAAAGAAAATAAATTGGACAGACAGATGCCAGATCAGATGAAAATGTCAGAGTTTAAAATATTCTAAGATTTTGCAAATTAGCGGTATACAATAAGTTATGGATAAAACATGCCTACTTTTAGTTATCTCCGATTGTTTTAAACAATCGGAGATAGCTAAAAGTATGTTTTTCAGTAGCTAACCGTATCAATGAATACATAAAAGTGACTCACATAAGTTGATACAATTTCAAAAGATAAAAAGGTGTGGTTTGTATAATATTATAAAACGTAAATAGACTTAAGGATGTGGGATCTGTACTGCAGAATACCACAAGGGAAATGGAAAATTTTAGTATTTATTTGGAAGCAATACTAAAAATGGTTGAAAAACTCTGCTTTAATTTGTTCATATTGGTGATTTTGAGTATATGGTTATAAATATAGAGATATTACAGAAAAAACAAAACCAAAAGAAACAAAGGAATAACATATTTTTTTAAAGAATAACATGCCTTAATATAATCTTTTTTTGAACTTATAACTCCAAATCATTTAATCAAAGTGATCGTAGTTCATTTGAACCGTTAAATAAATTGGGATGTCCAAAGACCTAAAAGAAAATAACCTCAATAAGGTACCATAACATAATAATGAATTTTAAAGCAACTATCTGAAATATTAACATAATAGTTTACTGATCTGACAGAGGTACTGACACTGATGAAAACTAAATTGAAAATACTGCTATATAAAACAATAGTTGAAGTTAATAAAAAAATATTGAGCACAATGTACGTACGTTCCTGCACTGGTTTTTATACAAACTCAAAATAAAAGTACCACAGTTTGACATATAACTAACACAAAACCGTTCAACACAATAACATGCAGCAGTGGATTCAAAATAATAACATCATGAGACCACAACCGAACACTACTGCTACCCCCAGATATAAACCACACTAGATAACACTTCCAAAACATTGCTTTAACTTACAATAACATTTTGGAGAGGACTTATCACAATAGAACCAGATAACGTTCCACATTGTTTCACACACCATAAGCTTTGCACAGCTGTTATAAGTTACCAGTTTTGCTCAAATGAATAATGCCTTTATGGACAATACTGAGGCATGCAAACTGTTTGAGGTTTAATAGCATTTGCAATCTAGTCATGGAAATAGAAAAGCATATCATAAAGATAGAAAGAACGATACATTATTTATTTGTGACCCGCACAGAAGAAACCAAAAAAACCGGCCAAGTGCGAGTCGGACTCGCGCACGAAGGGTTCCGTACCATTATCGCAAGAAACGGCAAAAAACTCACGTTTGTTGTATGGGAGCCCCACTTAAATATTTATTTTATTCGGTTTTTAGTATTTGTTGTTATAGCGGCAACAGAAATACATCATCTGTGAAAATTTCAACTGTCTAGCTATCACGATTCATTAAATACAGCCTGGTGACAGACAAACAGACAGACGGACCGCGGAGTCTTCGTAATAGGGTAACGTTTTTACCCTTTGGGTACGGAACCCTAAAATGACAAAAATAACAATAAAATTATCTAAGTAAGCAAAAGTAAACAACCTAGGTACTTATACAATTAGGTAATTAACATATGAAACAATTTAAACATACACTGAACATTCTACAATACAATGATTAATTATCCGAATTCGTACATTACATTAACTCATCCGTAATTCGTATTTGCAAGCCTGTCAGTCTAATTATACATCTCTTTGACTATTATATAAATACACATATCCATTTCGATGTAAAATTGACGTCGACGATAGTAGAGATATTTATTCTAGATTTAGTGAAGATAAAGCGAAATTGTACTATTTTATTACTGCTAGTATAATTTAATAACGAAAGTATATGGCATATTTTTCTTACACTTTGCACGAAGGAAAATAAAATCACACTTTCTCCAAATCGCTACCTAGGTCGGATATATTGTTAACAGTGCCATAAAAACTGGAGACAATATTTTTTCGTACCGTTGCTCATATAAAACGGTGTTTTAATAAAAGCGGATCACAGCTCTCCGGCTGAATATTGTCGCAGATATTTCAATATTGGTGGGATTAGCAGCCTATTTAAACATCACTTTCAATGCTCTGCAGCGTCATATCGAAATACAATATCATTGAAAGCAACCCGTCATAATATTTACTGAACCTTTTTAAATTCTGTAGTGAACTGAACACCTTGGGGTTATTGCGTAAGCTCTTTCGTTTTATTTTTTAGAAGATCTGATACTGAAATTATGTCTAAAATAATGAGCATTAATGATTCGACATGTTCTTTAGAACCTTCAGTGAATTATTGTTATAAATTATTATTTTGAGGCACATAATACTTATATTTTAGAAATATAATGATAAACTTTACAGACTACCTTTAGATAAATATAACTGTTGATATAGAATAAAGGTGCTCTGCCGGAACTAGCACAAATCCTCGCTTATGGAACTGCACAACATTTTTTCCGTCCCATTGAGATCTTTTTTTTTAATTCGACGCTTCCACTGAGAGTTATGAACCTCCGAGGTCCCCTTATACAAAAGGTTCTCCCCTTTCGCGACTTCATAACCAAAAATATCAAAATCTGAGGAAAATACGTGGAAATAATAGCTTCCTTTATTGCGAGTTAGTTTTAGAAACTACTCGCTATTGTTGTTGCAAATATGAGAAACAGAAAAGGGTTTGAACGTTGAAATATCACTTTTATTTTATTTCTTTATTTAGGATTTTTCTGCGGTAAAACCTTGTATCAACAAAGACCCTGTACTCTTTAATTCCATGTTCTCGCGGCTTCATTTCACCATGAAGTATTGTAATCCTGCCGATGACGGCTATGCATAAATTGGTGCGTCCGCCTCGAACCAGCTCGGGTCATTTATCAAGTCCGTAGCTGTTTCATAAACCGTCTATAGCATTGTTATCACGTCATACGACATTTATAGTTACTGTCCTGTCCCGGCGCGCTCTGATTAAATAATCAATGATTAAAGGGTACACAGGGATTTCTTATTCATAATGTATTCGAATCTGAGGAAGATACCCATGTTCCTTAAGTAAACAAACTTTAGACGCAATACACTATTTATACAACTGATAAGCGTGTCAACGATGAAGTAGGACCGTTGTATTTTGTTATCTCTGTAAAGTAGGGTAGTTTGAGTTTTGGCTAATGCCATAACACCGAAGTTTCAAACAGAAACTTGATAGATTGCTATATTTTCTAGACGTTTACTAAGATTTGTGTATCTAATCTCAATGTTCCATTATTTGCTCTTAGTAATTGATGTAAGCAACTTGTACCAAGTTTCAACTTTGAATAATGTTCCCAATTTACAGAAACCGATTTTCAAACATTATGTTACTAAATATATAGACAAAGCGGTACTGGTGGGTCTTAGGATGAACATGGACAAAACCAAGGTGAAGAAGAAAGAAGAAGAAATCCACTCCTATCAAGGTCGGAGACTCTACACTCGAAGTTGTGGGCGACTATGACTACCTTGGACAAACGATCCAGTTGGGTAGAGCCAACTTCGAGAAATAGGTCAACCGTCGAATCCGACTTGGCTGGGCAGCGTTTAGGAAGTTGCGCGAAATCTTCTCGTCCAACTTACAAGTGTGTGTTGCCAGTGATGGCATATGGCTCTGAGACGTGGTTGCTCACAATGGGCTTCATCAGAAAGCTTACAGTCACCCAAAGAGCAATGGAAAGGGCTATACTAGGAGTTCCCTTGCGTGATCGAATCAGAAATGTAGAGATCCGCAAGAGAACCAGGGTTACCGACATAGCCCGAAAAAATTCCAAACTTAAGTGGCAGTGGGCAGAGCACAAAGGGGCAGAAACCCGTGAACCGAAGACGTTGCATTGGAAGGCCGCTCACCAGGTGGACCGACGACCTGGTGAAGGTTGCGGGGATCCACTGGATGCGAGACGCACGGGACCGATCAATGTGGCGATGCTTGGGGAGGCCTATGTCCAGCAGTGGAATTCTTCCAGCTGATATGATAATGATGATGATGAGGTGTAAAGTTAAAACAAATATAATACATCAAAATTAATATGGTTTTGGTTAAAAATTAATATAATGCCTTGAATCAATACGGAAACAAAGTAAATGCATTTTTATGAAACATTTCGTTACTTTACATTACACGGCACAGCAGTGGTAGAGCGTCATAGTTGATATTTATATTTACGGCTCCAGCAAGCCGTGTTTCAGAATGAATGAATAAACAAGTAAGAAGGTCCGAGCACCCCACTCTAACTCCATTAATCAACTCAGGCCCATTTCATAAAGTGACATTTTCATTGTTGCGCGCCCTCAAAAAGTTCGTATTTACTCATTTCGCGTTCATAACGTGAGATGAGCCGAAGCTTACCATGCAACTCCAATAACACAACCGCAAATTTTATGACATTTTCATAGTACATACATATTCATGCAGCGAAATATGTTCATTAACTTTTCATCGATTTTATTAAAATAGTTAAAACTTTATACGCTTACAAATATTCGGGCTTTATTATTTTATTTTAATATCGTGGTTCAATGAAAATTGTGTAATGCTAAGGTGTTAAATATTTTATTAGTGGCCTTTATTGGTGCGTTTTCCGTTCTGTTTTTATAGTACTTAATGTGTGGTGTACAATTTATACTTCTGCCTGCCGTTTCACGGCACACAGGTTTGCAGTGATATTTAAAACCACTTGCATTTTGCACATGTCAGTGCGGTAAGTTAGCACGTCGGCGCGTGGGAAATGCAAGGGAACATGTCATCGATCAACCAGTTTATCTGTGATGACAACATGCCACAAGCGATGTTTCACATTCCATGTCATGCCATCATTCTGGACATCGCTGCCGTTTTCAATCCCAATTTCCGTACGAACTTACTTTTTCTCAGAAACCTGTGACGAAAGTCCTTTCTTTTCGCTGAAAGAAGTCTCGTCCCGGGGTTTCTGGATAGACATCAGGTAGCAGCTTCATATTGATAATTAAATTACATTTTTTTCTATTGGCATTCTTACTCAATGTTGTTTCACCGTAGTGCACATGTTTACAAGGATTATTTAAAAAAATATGTAAATATTCTGCTGCTGAAAATCTGCTATCGAATTTGGTGTTTCGATAACAGAGTTATTCGCACAAACATTAAATAGATTGAAATTTTTATGCGGTCCGTTTTTTTTTAAGTTTTTCAGGTTAGTAAATATTATATATTTACTAACCTGAAAAACTGCTAACTGCTAAATTTTGAGCACATTTATCATCATTTGTACTTAAAGGCCTTTTTGCCACGGCTTTAAAATTAGTAAGTAAAAAGAAAGAGATGTAAACTTAGTTTATTTTACAAATAAAATAGCAACGCTGAAGTATTTGAACAAACTCATCATTTTAGTATCTGTAACAGAACGTAACTACCAACACGAGCCAGACGTAACAGATATGCCGAACAAAGATCTTTTGTAATTATAATGTTCCAAGTTCCAACAAAAGTGTTTCGTTACAAGAATAATAAGATCCTAACATCAAAACGTGTAATTCAAACGTTCATTATTATATTTGGCATTCACGTCAATTCTTGCTAAATGAATGAATACCTACTGACAGCATGCAACGTGAGCCTTTGCCAGCCAAATTAGACCTCCGTTAATCGGATAACACTTAAATATAGGTGGAAACACCGCAAAGGTGCATTTGAGTAACCAAAGTACAAAATAATTGGACTTAAATTTTATGTTTTTGGCATATTCGCCTCGAGCTTCAATACATTGAGTTTAAAGCAATTAACACCTTGTAACTTTAGACTTAAAGTTGAAAATTTAACTCCAATACTTAGTGTAGGTGTAACATTCAAA
The DNA here is from genome assembly GCA_949775005.1 of Orthosia gothica. Taxonomy (NCBI): domain Eukaryota; kingdom Metazoa; phylum Arthropoda; class Insecta; order Lepidoptera; family Noctuidae; genus Orthosia; species Orthosia gothica. The sequence continues at coordinate 22,940,755 of OX459037.1, forward strand.
TTGCTAATCGTAGTCTTACCCAGATCGCTTCGCTCACAATTCGATCCGGAGAATATTCTCTTCTGCATCATTTCTATCGTGAATATTCGCGCTCAATAGTACTGCTACGTGATACTAAGCGTATTCAATAATTCTTGAGTGTTTTGAAACAGTATTTCATGATCTGAAATAAGTAGACTGAAAATAAAATATAAGTGCTTCGATGTATCCAATTCCTTTATACATAATAAAGTCAATAAAGTATGTTAAGCTCTATTAGACCTTAGTAAAATCTAATAAATTACGATCACAAGTCGAAAAGTTACTTATAAATAGGAAAGTGAATAAAAACCGCAGAAAAATGTAATAATATAAAGAATTCCATCGTATAAAAATCCGTCTGTAATAATTCCATACGAATGTAACCGGAAAGCGATGAATCTAATGTATCCCTTTACATTATAGAAACGGTGTTTCTGACAATAAGTAGGAACCAGTTTGTGTTGTGAATACATCAATACGGGGGATGTCGGAAGCCTCCAATGCTTTATTTATGCTTCACAAGTGACAGCGACGAGAATGTGGCGCGTGATTGATGTAACAGTCAGAACAAGGATACATCAAATCTTTTTTGTATATCGAAATTGCGTATTCTCTTTTTTCTTTTCGATCAAGCAAAGGAAGCAATAGGTAAGGTTTCAGAATATCTACGCCGATACTTCAATAAATTTAATTATATAGTAACGTTAAATATTGTTTTAAACTTATATGACAACAAACAGATTTTAGCTCTAGAAAACAATGTGAACATAAAAATTCTTTCGTAACCGTTTCAATTGCAGCCCAAGGCACAGGAAGCGAAATGCACCATTCCATTTTCTCGACGTAACTACGTTGCACGCTTCGAACAATGAAATGCTTTTAAAACACGAAACAACCTGATTCAAATATATAAAAGTAATTTATGGCGACGAAAACAAAAAAGGCAAGACAACATGCAATAATATAACACAACACATGTCTATTGTCGATAACTATTTGTTATTACCCGCTGCGATTAATCATTCACTATGCACACCGTTTTATTTATTTACAAGGTGGATAACAATTACTTATTATTTTACTTTTAGTGCTATTTTTATTATATGATTGGTAAATATTTTCAGGTTTTTACGTTACTGAAGTAAATGTGGGCAATACTCAGAGTTAATTACTGCAATTATAAATATAATAACCTTCCTTTTGGGCTTCGCTGTAGTCAGGTAAAATTTTACTGGGGTTTTCTTTGGGTTGAAAGTGTAATAAGATAAAAAATATATATATGGCTCAATAAATCTATGGCTTTTCTTCTCCAGTATCGTTGGTTGTTCTGAGCTGCAAAACTTATGCCCTTAGTACGGCTTATAACAAAATTACGTGTTTTATACATTACGAATTTTAGGTAGATATAGGACGGTATTCAAAAGCTATATAAAAAAAAATAGTTAAGGACATTTCACCGCTTTAGTGCCATAAAACGTTTACTTTCTAAAGCATACTCCTTAGTAACGTCTAGGTTAAAGGGTTGTAGAAAAAATATACATTTATTATTTATTCATGTACATTATTTGTGAAACATGTTGATGCCTGTAACGAATAGTTTTGCTTTAAAAAAAAAAATAACAACAAGATATTTTTCTCTACTTTTGGATACCCCTCCAAAACGATTTGGATGTTTAAAAATATTTTACACAGAAAAATTGATGACTAGAATTTCTACATGCAAACAAAACTGTCCAAAAGGAGGTTTAATATTGATATTCTGGCTCCGAGCGGGCGCACTGCATTAACATTAGGGAAATTGTACGCCTTAAGTGCGCTGGAGTTGCCCAAATTTAGTAACCTAGTTTTTCTTAAGTGTGCTGGACCCTTAGAAAAACTATTCACATTATAACCAATCCTTTACAAACCTGCCACACACAATATTTTCTGAAACCCAAACAAGTAGAGCGTAAGACAAATAAAATGTGTTAGAAACAAAAACATCACCTCACAGATAAGTGCTTTCACGTGTCGTTTACGTGGAACAAATAAATCCGTTGGATGTGCTTTCAAATCAAACAAACATCATGCCTAAACAGGGAAATACATGCTATATGAAGGACATATTTGCAAATCACAAACATGAATACAGTTAAATAAATAGAAAATATACATAAAGGAAAACTGTAAAAAATAATGCATTTTTTTTTGGTTTTCTATTAACATTTGTCAAATAGTTGACAAAGATGTAAACCTGTATCTAAAATGTTTTATTATGATAAAAATATTAACAAGCAAAAAGTTTAAAAACTGTAACCCGACCATGTTTTTTTTAACCTATGTTACCCGGGCCATAATTGATTCACACCTTATTCATCAAAATCAAATGAATAGTTTAGGCGCTATGGAGGAAAATACGTAAATACGAACATACTTAGACTGCTAAAATCATAACCCTTGCTTTTGGTTTTGCCGTAGTCGGGTAAAATAGACTGAAAAGCCTATGAAAAGTAAACCTATGCCGAACAAAATTATTCGTACAAAGAATTAAATAAATATATGACACATATTATGACTTGGATACTAGGCAAAAATATCCAACACATTTTGATGATAACAATTGTATATAGGTATCAAATTGTGCTGTAGACCAGGAAAATGCAGTAGTAGTATATGAAAGTAAAAAAAAGGTATAAACTTTTTATAGATATAATAAAGGGTAGCAAGAACAAATATAGGGTATATAGGGTATAAGCCAAATAACTCGAAACTGTACAGCAAACAAGATCTTAAAGCAAAGAGAAATAAATCAAATCTCCAAAACATTATGACATTAAAATAATACTCAATAATATTTCTCACCTTTTCACCTTTTTTTTTTTTTTTTCACCTTGAGATCTCAAAATCCACTTATTTGTAAGTACTTAATTCAACTACATCTTACACTACTGAAAAACACTAAAATTTGAGGACCTCATACCGACGCTCATCCTCCGTGTTGTGGATTGGTAGCCCACTGCCTCTCACAAAGAGGCGCCCTATAATCCAGCAGACGGAACATTATTGGTTAATGATCATTCTTACTCACATTAGTTCAATACATAGCATTCACTCAAACTAACAAACAAACAAATATCAACAAAAGAAAGGCCACAAAATAAATCAATACCCATCCCTTTTGAGGCATTTATAAGCCACAAAATCTCAATAGCATCAAAATGTAAGATACCTGTTTCGGTTTGGTCGAAACAGAAAAGACGATTTGATAAATATCTACAAACTTTGTTGTGCCGTATTCGCAACGGGGCTTTTAGAAATGTACGAACACAATTTGAGCGCTCGCTTTTCTCGCCCGCAGCTTCGCCAGATGCATATATTTTACCTATCTCGATATAGCTTGGATAGGTACTGTAACGATGTAAAACTTGTATCTTGCATGGGCAATTTATGTGAGTTTTTGTTATATGTAGGTTTTTAGTAAGAAACCCTGTGGACTCGGCTGAGTTTTAAGTAATTATACACTATTGAAAACACAACTATGAAATATATATAAATATATTTCATATATGTGTTATATAAATAACACATACATGAAAACCAAAATCCGTGTCGTGTTTCTTTAGGAAGTTTATAATGTTTGGCTGTCTTCATTAATCCCTGCCAGCCGCTTCATAACACTTTTATGTTAAACAAAATATTAAGAAGCAGATAACAAGTAGTTTAAATATACATCATAATTAGTTTCCGCTAAAGGCTTCGTTCGCGCAAATTTGATTTTTTGCTTTTCTCATGGGAGCCCTAATTTTTATCCGGTAGAAATTAGGGTTTCCCCTTGAGAGGTTGCCTACTTTTTACCATCTTGAATTCCTGTCCGTATAAATGTTGTTCGTTCTTTACAAAACATTTATTTTTACTTATTTTACTTTTCTATTTCTAAGTCAGAAAACATTTTATAAGTATATCTATGAAAGAGTTATTAATTACTGAAATAACTTTTCGTGTCAGTTAGACTGTAACCTTTTACTGATTTAGTGACAAGTCAGTAAATAATCCGCCCCCAGGTTATATAGCTATATTAAACACTTCATTAATTCGCTTAACATCCGTGGTAACATAAACAAGTAATTTTAATAACAAATCAGTTTAAAAATAATATGACCTTTGGAATAATTGAAGAGTTACTAAGAGCAGAAATAAGTACCTAACTTTGTAAAAATGTAGTCTTTTAATCTCCCAACAAATATTTCAAGCTGAAATATCTGGGCGAAGCAACAATACGGTATTATTGTAATTCATAGATGCGAAAATAATGAAGTCGGTTGCGGCACAAACTCCGACAGGGGATCCCGATGCCCGACAGTAAATTAAATTTGCCCAAGCCACCACTTGACCCTTGTTGAGTGTCCATTGTGCACTAACTGGTTATCGATGCAACGCATAAAATATACTAGTGATTGGATCGTATTGTAACTGATCTTATAACCCGAACTACGAAATAGGTTTAGAAATTAATGAAAAGAGAAATTGTATTTACTTTTAACATTACTTTGTACCATAAGCCTCCAGCATATTTCAAAAAGCAAGAAGGCATTAATTTTGTCTTTGTTCCCATTAATAAATGTTGGTACTTCACATCAATTAACTGGTGAGATTATGTTAAAATATAGCTCTTTTATGAGCTTCAATATATTCATACCATTAAAGACCACGAAACTTTACACTTTACTGAAACGGAAGATAACTATTATCGTTAAAGTTAAATTAATTGCAGTCATCGAAGTTGCTTCCCTAGTTCAGTTGTAAGCTGTTCAAGTTTTTATATACTGGTACATAAGGGGCAAGCTAGCGAAAAGGGTAGAAAGCGGATCAAGTTTATTATCCTTAAAATTCACTATACAAGGCAGCGATGGTAAACCAGAAAAAGTTTTCCCATGATAATTTATTCTATCGGTTATACTCGTAGCTGGGGTTATAAATTCGTCCCGTATTTTAGCGTCGTCCATATTCGCTAGTCACTGCTCGTTCTATTCCGCAAACCCTTTCGAGTGCTCCGGGCTAATTGGATCTTTTGAATTTTTTCAAAAATAATTTTTCGTCTATCATTTTGCTCCGTAATTTGCGCTTGTTTGCAAAGCAAACATGCCTTTGAAGTTTACTACAGATCCAAGATGTTTACATCTAGAAACCTGGAAATGATTTTAATTTGTTTGTGCGCGTATTTTATGTAGTTTATACTCAAATAATGCTGGCTGGAACTTAAAGTTGCTCTAGTCGACGGCACGAACCATTTTGTGCGTGGGGTTAAAATGCATGCTGTCTCATCCGACAACACGTTCGAAAAATATAGATGCTGTGATGAGCATTAAGAAGCTAGTTCGCGTACGAATTAGAACTTTTGCAAGTTTGTAGCGAAATGGATGATGATTTAGGACAATACGAGCGTGCGAAATTTATAAACAGACCTTTGGGAGTCTAGATATTATGGAAAAACGACTAATTGTTTATTTTCAAAATAAAATTATTTGCATTGTTGAAATACTAATATATCCCTTTATGGTGGCTGTTTTGCAATTTTCCTTCTTCTTATGGTATTTATTTCCGCCCAAAGATGCGTTATAATTCGTGTTGAAATATGGAACTTTAGACGCTCATTACTTCCAAATACTTTTTTTTGCTTTTTTGTTTCCATATAGGGCTAGATAATGATGAGACAAATTGATTTCATTTTTTATTTTAAACGTTCATCGTCAAACAGTGGAGTAATCGCCAGACTACGTTTGTATGGAAGAATGATCGACTAGTGTAACCTTAAGTGAACAACATAATTTGGCAAATGGAAATCAGCATTACCATTTGATTTGCCAAAGTAATTAGATTTGGGTGTTTATCTGTGTCCACTGCGAATTTAATGAGCATATAGTCTGCGATGATGTATTACACACACAGCTAATTGTTCCGTTCCCTATCTCGCTATTAACATACTCTGACGGGGCCAGCGCGAGCCTTAACAGCTGGTTTGACTAATGTCCACATACATAAGTACTGACAGGTAAATGCATCAGCTATTAATGTGGACCAACTGCATAAATAATAGTCAACTCTACATCCTGCGCCGTTGCAATAACGTATTAATATTTGCTGTTCTAATAAATTATTTAATGTCTTACCTATGTCCTCTCGATATTTGTAATTAACAATTTTATCGAAGTCAGAAACATTAAACTAACAAATGAAAGAAATCGATAAAAAGGCAATACAATAATATACAATCTTCAATAAGTCCCTCAGCTGTTTTTATGTATGCCTTTGCATCTTTTGAGTTTTCCAGCATTCGACGAAATAACTTTTTTACGCAAGGTTTGGAAAAATATCGAATAAGCACAGTTGGCAGACCTTGAACCTGTGACCTGGCTGGCTACGAATTCATCGTTGGGAAGACTGAATAATTTACGATTGTCCCCGGTAGCGGTAATAACACGAACCTACTTTATAAAGGAAATGCGCCACTTTATTATGATAATTGGTCGACCTCGAATCCGAATCCCAATCGAGTCCCGTTTGAAAACGTGATCAAGATTCGAAGACATGGAGTGGCCCGCTAATGATCTCATAAATAACCACGAGCCTTTACAACTTTATTCCGTTCACTTTTCTTTTGACGAAGTGTCAACAAAGGGTATGAATAAAGGGACTTAGAGTATTTGTTATGTACACGTGTTCTTGTCTCGCATGAGGATGACGGTACCCAAAAAATGGTGTAAAGATATCCTTCGGTAAAGTTAGCCGTGTCACCGCATCACTTTGGCAAATAATGTTTACATGTAGGTGACGCGAGGCAAATCTGAGACTCACCTCGGGCGGGCGGGGCCGCGGGGCGCCGACTTCCTATAATCCATTTGGGCGAACAACTAGAGTCATGTCAGGGTGATTGATGTAGGTACCCACGAGGTGATCCGCGCGGCGACTTTATCTACGCCTCTTTGACAAGCGGTCCCGAAAACTTGAGCCGCTAATGTGTACACAATGAAGGTGAACATCCCGTACTGGTTGCCCATATATATGTAGGTGTATAATATCAGGTAGTAAGTTAATCTAAAATTTATTGAGTTTTTATGTGTCCGTATTTAAGCAGACACCTATTTTAAAGCCTCCTTGTTTTGTGTCAAAACAATAAAACCGATCAATACGAACGTTTAGCGACGCTCGAATTAACGAACCATTAAGAACGCCGTGAATGTCAACGACAGACGTCCCCGTCTACATGGATATTTACAGTCGGTTACCACAAGCCAAAGGCAAACAGATACTATCTGTTTTGAAGTTTATTACGCCGTTTACAGATTCAGTGCGATTTTCAATGAATACATAATAATATCAAAGTTTAAACGAAACCACTTAATTGGGTGGAAGACGGATCCATATCTTTTATGGCTTTATTAAGTACACGTGGTTTATGTCAGGTTGATTGGAAATATGATTCGTTGGGTAAGTAGATAAGTAGTTTCTCAATCAGTGAAAGATCAGATACAGGGAAAACTTAATTTACGCAGTTAACAGAGTTTTCTTACATCTTATTCATATTGAATCCCTAAAACTTTTAACGAATCAATATTATCGTAACTGGGTTAGTTTTCGGCCACACTATTATAAACATCGATGTTCTATTTGTCTGTTTGTTAGGGGTTCTCATAAATTGGGCTTATCAGACTGATATGAACCTTCACTATCGGCTTTGTAGCGTCCTGATTATCATAGGGTTTGTAACGTTCACGAGTCCTGTCCCGGGGGTCAGTTGTTGGCAGTAAAGTTACATGGATTCGTTCGAAAATATATGAATTTATTCTTCTTTTTTGTTTCCTTGTGAAGCTAAAGCTTGCAAGAAAGAACTGCTTCAGGCAACTATCAATATTTTATGTAAACAATTAGTTAGAAGAAATGTTGTTGTCGGAACTTAATAAAACTCGCACCATAATGTATCTATTACCTATAATTTCTAACTCTCTCTAAGCATACATAGTTACGATAATCTATACGGCAGTCTTCTTCTTCGTTGTCTTGATTTCTGAAGCTTGTCAGTGACTCCTTCAATGCGTTCCAAGACGGAACGCATTGAAGGAGTCACTGACAAGCTGCTTCCACGCCACTCTGTCTTTTTTATTTATTCAAGGCACATCAACAACACAAACATGGACATAATACATTTTCTGGGGTCTTATTCTAGTGTCTATGTCAATTACAGATGTGCACAGCACTTTCATAAATAAAATCACATGTCAAAAATCTAATTTAACAAAGACAAAAATTATAATTATAAAATAATAAAAATTAGAATACAAATTATAAATAGAAAATAAGAATCGTGAGTAGAGATAAAAATAATTGTATTCAAATCAAATTACATCATGTCTTCTGCGCTCTTCTGCTAATCGCTCTTATCTGGTCTGACCAGCGAGTAGGTGAACGTCCACGCGGTCTTTGACCATCCACCTTTCCCACAACAACCAGTTTATCGAGGTTGTCGATATGACCAAACTAACTCAGGACTCTCTGGTCGCATATAGAGGCAAATCTGGATTTGATGTTCAGCTGGTCGAGAATGGGATTATTAGTGCGTTTTGCTGCCCATGGTATGCGCAAAGGCCTCAACCAGTTTTCAATCCACAGTGCGAATTGCCCAGGCTTCGGAGCCATACACAAAACGGCAGTCAAGTAGAGATAAAACAAAAAATCTGCCTCGAAGCGGACTACATCCGGGCCCTACCTCCATATTTATTCGGAATCAGGAAAAATATCTATAATATTTTCCTCATCGGGTACATTAAAATGATCAAAAGTGCGGGTCAATGTAATACGGAGTTTCCTGAGTTAACGGCTCATTGGAGCGGTGAGCGGATGTCTCGCCCTCTGCACCGGTGCCTAAATCTCCAATCTAAGTGTTATTTACTTTTATATTTCTCCCTCGGAGGCTTACTGATTTTATGCTTCGCTTTATGGCGCATCCGGTACAGGTCATAAAAATAGTCTCCCGACTGATTGCCATCGCTCGATTCGAACAGTCAGAATAAATAACCATTAAAACTTGTGATTTATGATAGAAGTAGAGCATTCATTTGGTACTAACGTCCTCTGAATTGTTCGCCGGACTAAATTTTATGACCTGACTTAGCGGGCTGGTCTAGTCAAGGAGACGTAACAAGGTGAAACGAAACGACTGTTTAAAGAACTGAATTAATGTTTACTGCCACCTGTACAAGTTACACGTTGGTATCGTTTTTACCCATTGAAAGCCTCACGGAGAACCGCAAGTGGTACTTTAAGATTGAAATGCATCATCATCTTCCTGTCCTTAACTCATGTTACTTGGGGTCGACGCAACTCGTAATCTTCTTCCATACCGTCCTGTCACGCTATCACTGACTGCCTTTTCTTGCATATCACTCCTCACACAGTCCATCCATCTTTTAATTGGCCTCCCTCTCCATCTATCCACATTTATTCATCTCTTTTAGTAACATGCGTTTTATCGCTCCTCATCACATGACCGTACATTCATTACAACTTTTCTGTCACTGGCGCCACTTTCAAACTTCCTCTGACATACTCATTTCTCACTTTATCTATTCTCGTCACGCCGCACATCCATCTCAACATTCTTTTTCCATCTATTTTTATTTCTCTGCTACATACAATCTCTTTTCATCCATCTTTATCACAGCCCAACATTCTGATCCATACAGTACGACAGGTCTAATCACGGACTTGTAGATTTTCCACTTTAACTTGAGGGGCATCCGTGAGTCGCAAGTTCTTCCAGTGACCTGTCAGCATTTCATCCACCCTGTTGTTCCAGTGCGTTACGCATCGATTTACTTCGCCATCCCCTTGGTCAAGTGACCCTAGGTACCGGTAGTCGGAGCAGATCGGTATGGGCTTTCCAGCGAGAGCTATGGGCGTGGAACGGCCATTCTACGAAGTGGACAAAATCCTGTTCGCTCTATATATCTCCTTTTTAAATATATGTGTGTATTTTGTTTTATTTAATGTTTTCTATCATCACGTATTTCAATTTATACATAACACGTTCATTTATTAAGATTTTGCGCGTTTCCTGTAGACCAAATCACGTCCTGTAGACTGTTCGCGACATAGGTTGCCAGATCCAGAGATGTTTTAAAAATACTTTCACATACTTTGAAGTAGCTTATGTGAACCTATCTTATTGCAAATATAATAAAGTAAACTCTTGTGTAATTTAAAAAATTATAACACTTACATTTTTAAAGTTACAAAAGATTCTACAGTGTTCGCAAAAAAAAAAAAAAAACTAATCACTCCTGTAGACAAACATACAAAATCTGGTACTTTTAAATATTTTGTATAACAACACTATTACTTTTCCTAGCAACACTGACACACGAAACTGTCATCGTCTGTCTGTTATTGTTGGCCATAAGACGTTATTTCCTAGTTTTTAATAAGATAAGAGTCTTAGATTCTGTGGTAGTGGTGAAAGTATTAACACGTGCTTTTGTCAGTGCTAAGAATTTTCTCGGTTTTAGTGAATAATTTGTGTGTTAAACTTGATCGAGACTATTCCTTGTGTTTGTTCTTGGGTTAAGGTTTGTTTTTTAACTGTGATTTTCTTTTCCTTTTAATTTAAAGTAGCCAAAATGAATTCGAATGAGCCCCCCGATCCTGATCCTCCCGATGAATTTTTTGATCTCTCTCCAGTCCTCACCGTAACGCTGCCCAATAATCCTGAAGTACTAATAGAAGAAAAAATGGACATTGAAACATCGAGCCGTAAAAGGGTAGCTGAAACGCCCCCTACTACGACCAATACCCCGCCGAAACTAGCAAAAAATGTTCCCGGCAGAATTGCATACATGATGAAGGACAACCCACCCTACATTGTGCATGTTTCGTTGAAGGATAATCAAACCTCGGGCACTGCTCTACAACCAATTAAGTTTGGTATGTTTTTGACGACAAATAAAGTTAATAACATACGCCTAGATGGGATCAAACGGATAGGTAGGAATAGAGTCTCGGTTGAATTCAAGTCGCATCAAGATGCAAATAGTTTTCTGCATAATAAAATTTTAACTCAAAACAACTACATTGTTGCCATCCCACAGTATAATATTACGAGAATGGGTACTGTTAGGGACATACCGGTTGATTGGTCAGAGGACGAAATAATAAATAATATTAAGGTCCCAGAAGGATGTGGCTCCGTCATCAAAGCCAGAAGGATGAGCCGTAAGGTGTCCTCCTCTGGAGTGGCTGAGTGGAAGCCCACACAAACTGTTGTTTTGACGTTTGATGGTCAAGTCCTACCCAAACGTGTTTACTGTTTCTACTCAGCTCTTCCAGTGGAGAGATACACCTACCCTACTATTCTATGCTACCATTGTTGCCGCTACGGGCATACCCGTACTCTGTGCCGATCAAAGCCAAGATGCTTTAAATGTGGTGAAGATCATCCAGGTGATGGATGTGAAGTCACCCCTGAAAATAGCTTTTGTGTTTCATGTACTGGGAACCATTTTGCAAACAACAGTGCTGGTCCTGAATTGGGTCGACAGAAGAGCATCAAGGCTCTGATGGCGGAAAAATCGATTTCATATGCGGAGGCAAGTGGGGTGTTTCCATCTGTTTCAAGATCATATGCCGATGTCTTCAAATCCTCCCATCGCAATAAGGTTGCAAATATATCCCAATCCCAGTCCTCGAGTCCCATCCCTGTATCCCAAAATTCACATCGTAAAACTATATTTTTAAAACCTAAACCCCGCATCCCCCTTTCCCCTGGCTATAATAGACAAGCTCACCTGGAGCTTACCGAAAACCACACCTTCTTCCCATCCAGAAACGGTTGTGCTCTTCCAACGGAAGTTGCAGAACCAATGTCATACGGACAGGCAAACTCAAAAAATATTTTAGAATTAATAACTAATATGTTAATGTAACTAACTTGCAAATCCCACCCAATCCATACCTGACCACGTTGCCCTAAAACTGACTTCGATTCTCAATTACATCCACGATGGCCCCCAGTCCCTTGACATTCCTTCAATGGGACGTGAGGAGTATTACTCCCAGAAAGCCTGATCTTTCTTTTTTAATTAACAAATTTAAACCATCAATCTGTGGCATTGCTGAGACATGGCTCTTGCCTGCTAGCAATTTCAGGTTGCCATGTTTTGGCAGTGTTCGTAATGATAGATCTGATGGATATGGAGGATGTGCTTTGCTCATCAATAGCAAAGTATCATTCTCCCAGATTCCTCTAACCTTCGTTGGTGAAAACCTAAATGTTGTTGCTGTTAAGGCTGAGGGTATAAATATTTTCTCTTTTTATATTGCGCACCCACAAATCGAATATCTTCCATTTATCAGAAATTTGTTATGCAGTGTTAGCGGTCCAATACTTGTTATGGGTGATTTTAATTGTCACCATTATCGTTGGGGATCAGATACTTGCGATAACTTTGGTATAGGCTTGGTGGATATATTGGATGATCTAGATCTTTGTGTCATCAACGATGGAAATGCTACGCGCAGGTCTACACCTGGGCAGAGTAATAGTTGTGTTGACTTGACGTTCTGTTCATCCAATATGTCTAGTCTCCTTATTTGGCGTCGCTTGGACATGACCTATGGAAGTGATCATTACCCCATCATGATAGAATTCCCTTCCAAAAATAGTCCCACTAAAATTTCCCCACCCCTTTTAAAATACCGTCTAACTTCAGTGGATTGGGAGTTATATTCTAAAATCTTAGATTTGAGAGTATCTTCCCTTCCAAGGGTCGACAAGGATAACTCCCAAGAATGTTTTTCTTCCTTTTCTGCATCCATTTCCTCCACAGCCGATGATTTTCTCCCTTCCAAAAAACCCCATTCAGGTAAACTTCCTTCTCCGCCATGGTGGGATAAGGAATGCACAGACATGGTCAGAGCCAGGAATGAGGCTGAAAAGACAGTTAACTGCAATATGAACCTGGATAATCTCATCGCCTTCAAGCAGATATTGGCTAAGTCCAGACAATTTTTAAAAAGAAAGAAACGTGAAGGTTGGTCAAAATACTGTAGTTCGTTGAGTCCGTCCACTCCGGTTTCGGCAGTGTGGCGAAAGTTGAAGTGTTTTAGGAGCAGTTTAACACCTGCCTCTTCAAACAATCTCACCAAAGAGCTAGGATACCAGTTTTTCTCAAAAATCGCTCCAGCTTATGTTCCAAGTGTAGAGGACATCAGTGCTGGCATCAATGATGTAGACAACACTGATGACCCAATGAACATGCCATTTAGCTTGGAAGAACTAAAAACTGTGTTATCTCATGTTAGAGACTCTGCACCGGGTGTGGACGGATTCCCTTACTCCTTTATTGCCAAAGCTGGTCCAAAAACCCACCAATATTACTTGGACTTGGCAAATTTCTGCTTCACCTCTGGCTACATTCCCACAGAATGGAAGGTTCAAGTTATCATCCCGATACTAAAACCAGGCAAAGATCCGAATGATCATTGCTCATATAGACCTATTGCTTTATCGTCCATACTAATAAAACTTTTGGAACATCTAGTAAAAAACCGGTTAGTGTGGTTGGTGGAAAACAGGAAACTGCTCCCAACGACTCAGTTCGGCTTTAGGAAAGGCTTGGGCACTGCTGATAGTGTGGGTATCCTCACGTCAGAGGTCCGACTGGCCCTTAGCCGGAATGAGTCTGTGGTTGCAGTCTTTCTGGACATATCAGCTGCCTATGATTCGGTGCTCCTCCCATCTCTCAGGCAAAAGCTGCACGAGCTGAGAGTCCCGGCTAGGATTTGCCATATCATTAGCAGCATCTTTACCAATCGCACTATTCAATTAAGAACCCCTGAAACCGACCCTGAAAAAAGAACAGTCTGGAGAGGATTACCTCAAGGATCTGTTCTTAGCCCCCCTCTATATAATATCTATACTGCTAATCTGCCCTCATGCCTTAATTTCGACTGCAAAGTCCTTCAGTATGCTGACGATATCGCGTTAATGGTCACTGGCAGTTCTATTCAGGATGCCGCTCTATCTATGAATGTCTCTCTGTCCTCACTAAACCAATGGCTACTTGATCATGGTTTGTCTTTAAGCGCACCAAAGAGTACAGCGGTCATTTTTACCCGCAAGCGTTCTGTACCCCCAATAGATATTAATATCGATGGACAAATCATTCCAGTTAAGGACAAGGCTAGGTTTCTGGGAGTAACACTGGACTCTAGGTTGAATGGGGTTGATCACATTAACAACACGGTCAAAAAATGTGAACGGTCTGTGTTAGTTCTAAAAGCTTTGGCCGGAGTGTGGTGGGGAGCTCACCCCTACACCCTCAAACTAGTCTACAATGCATTGACTAGAAGCACTATGGATTACTGCAGCTTCCTTATTGAGCCCTGCAACAAAGAAGCGCTTAAAAGACTAGATGGAATCCAGGCCAGGTCTTTGAGAATTGTCATTGGGGCCATGAAATCCTCTCCCATTAATGCGCTTCAAGTTAAATGTGCAGAACCGCCTCTACATCTTAGAAGACAGTTTTTGGCAGATCGTTTCCTATCTAAAATTTTTTCCCTTTCATCCCATCCTTTACTTCCAGTTTTAGAGCAAATTGACCTTTCCTTTAATGAATCCCCTTACTGGAACAACAAAATAGTTCCTCTATTGATAAATAGGTACAGAGAGCTTAAACAACTTTCGTAGCCAATTTGTCAATACCCAACTCTCCCAGTCTTCTCTGCTGCATATGAAACGATTAATTTCGAACCAAAAGCCGTTCTGGGACTAGGAATTTCAAAGAATTCCCAAAACGCTAGAGACGACTTTGACTTAGCTGTGAAGCGTTACTGGGAAGGATGGAATTTATTTTTCACGGATGCCTCAAAATTGTCTGAATCAGAATGCACTGGTGTGGCAATTTACTTTCAAAATTCCAAAATTGCTTTACTCTTTCAATGCCCACCAGAAACATCTGTTTTTACAGGAGAGTGTATTGGCATTCTAGAAGCCATACACTATATAAAATCACATCAAATAACAAGGTCAGTAATTTTTTCAGATTCCCGTAGTAGTATTCAGGCATTAAAACAAAATCAATTTTATAGTAAAATCCATAGTAAAATCATTGTAGATATTAAGAACTTGTTATTTGATTGTTCCCAAAACGGCTTGGACATCGAGATAGCCTGGATCCCCGGTCACTCGGGTATTGTTGGCAACGAGTGCGCTGATTCGTTAGCAAAGCATGCCACATCGAATCCGCTTGATCGAAAGCACTACGTGGTGCATAAATATGATTTGCGGAATGGTGCCAGACCCAAGTTATTTAACTCGTGGGCTGAAACATGGAAGACGACCTCTAAATCCAAGGGCTTCTATTATGCCGCTATACAGCCTGAAATTCAACGCAAGCCTTGGTTTTTTAAATGTCCTAAATTGTCGAAGAGAACTGTTTCGTCACTGTGTAGACTGAGACTCGGACACTGTTGTAGTCCAGTGTTCCTAAACAAAATTCATGTCCGGGACAATGCACTGTGCGAGTGGTCTTGCGGAAGGTACTTTGGACCATATTTTCTTCTCCTGCTCCTTAAATAATAAATCCTTTGACCTCTACCAAAAAAATTCCAAAATTAACATTCCTCTCCCAACCAACTTCCATTCCCTCCTATGCCACTTCTCTCCTAAACTAATCCATATTTTGGCTACTTTTTTAAACGAAAATGAGTTAAAATTTTAATTGGTGCGTAACGTGTGTATAAATAGTATATATGTAGTAGTTTAGGTCTTGTATATAATCTTGTAAATTAGATTATGTGTTTTACTAACCCTTGTGCTCGTTTTAGCGATTAGACTAACACCTATCACAGAGAATAAAGTTCGACGGCCGTCTCAGTAGCTGCCGTCCCACGTGACACTGGCAGAATAGTCAAAACTGGCTCAGTTGCCAAAAAAAAAAAAAAAAAAAAGATAAGAGTCATTCTACAAAGTGTAAAAGTTGGTGCGTCACTTCTAAAGCTGCCAAAATACAGTAAGTTCTTAATTCAAAATTATAATTTTACATTGGTCTTGTTAATTAGCGGTAAAATGTTTGAGCGTGATGGATTCCGCGTTTTATAACCTCAAATATTCCCCTTGGCATGAACTAAAGCATTTGTACATCACTTCTGTCGAATTCACTTCTGTCGACAACCTGTCTACAGATGTGACGAATACCTACAGATGTGAGGCTTTTGCGAAATAAATCTAATTGCTATTTTATAAAGATTAAAATTAATTTTTTAAAAAACCTTTGTTGTATAAATAATTTATTTTTTAGCTCAATACACGCGGTTTTTGCTGAGTTTAGAAACAAATCAATGTTTTACTTGATTGTTAAAGTCATAAGCTGAGAACTGGAGGTCGAAAACATTTTATGGCACTTCAGTGAGGCTGGACACGGAAAAAGGAGCGCCAGATGGAGTTGGAGGGTGCTTAAAGAGGACTGCAGATGCTAGCGTTGCAAATGGTAATGATGTTGCTAATTTCGAAGCCTTTTTTAACTGCTTGCATTTTCCCCAATTGATGACACTCATGTCAATAATATCTCAGACATACTGAGTACCAGCACTACTTTGCCATTTAGAGGGACTCTTAGCATCCACCACCTTGCATGGAGTCGTAAGAATCCTAACATCATTCAAGCGATACAATCAAGCAGACCAAGTTTGTAGTCACTTTGGTATAGGCATGATTATTGTTAAAGGCAAAGAAGCAACATCAAATGGAAATGTGGTGATCGAGAGCCCAGATAGGCTCTCTGCAACCCCATTCCCTGTGGAACCTAATATAGACGATCACTCGATTCAGAATGAGTCAAACTCACCGTCTCCGATTAAAGAGCTTTTAGAGCCCAGAATGTTGACCAATACTTTGCAAGGACGCGACGTGTGCTACGGAAATTCATCTGATACCAAAGCTGAATCAGAAATAGAATTTAATCCACCATGTGAAGTGATTGAGAAGAAAAGTAGAAAACGAATTCGATTGGGCAGCACTTCTGATGATGGTTATAGTATTACTGAGAATAATTTGATAGAAAACAAGTAAAATTTCAAAATTAAAGAAACCCCCGACACATTTATCTTGCGAAAACACCCGGATTCAAACAGTAAAACGCCCATAACTTTTGAACAGCTGAATCGATTTTATTAAAACATAGCTAAGAACACTCTCAACAAAATCAAAATCGGTTCACCCGTTTAGGCGTTATGGCCACAGACAGACACACAGATAGACAGATAGACCGATACACAGATACACCGATACACAGCAACACACGTGAAACTTATAACACCCCTCTTTTGCCGGCGGGGGTTAAAAAAGGAGAATCTCGCTGGTTCATGAAGTAAAGAAAAATGGAAAAGAACATTTTTGGGACAGCGATGATGATCTGGAAATTTTCTAGATGATTGTTTATCCTACTTTACTGATTTATTTCTTTTTTTTTTAATTAATATTAAGCTAAAAATTGTTCATTATAATATCTACAGAAGTGAAGTCACATCTGTAGACATAGTTTATATTTTCATGATAATTATGACTTTGCAAGTGAGAAGACACTTATTTTTTTACTGTCGATAATGACGTCACACCTGTCGACAGACAAAAATATTAAAAGTGCCATAAATGCTAATTTTGTGATTGATGATCTCTAAAACTATTTTTAGATTAAATTAAGGTTAATTTTAATTATTCCTACCTCAATAAAAACATCTCATCATTGAATTTGTTTTTATTTTTAAAAAAAATGTGTTCGTAGAATGGCCGGGAACTGGAGTGACTGCCATAACCGCAAAATAAGTATTCAGTTTGCTTCTGCTAAATTGTAGGCCTCTCCAGTCTGTGCCACCACACCTCCAATCTGCTCTGGACCTATAGGTCACTCTCGGCAACCAGCACAATTTCATCGGTAAACAGCATGCACCAGGGTGCCTTTGCCTGTATGTCCGACGTCAGAGCATCTATTAGAATCAGGCAGAGGTAGCGACTGAGGACCGATCCCTGGTGCAAGCTGAGTGCCACACTGAAGCTGCCAGTATTGCCCACTGTAGACCGAACTTGAGTACTGTATCGACTGTACATCGCTTGGATCAACTCTACATACTTGCCAAGCACTCCTTTCTTCTTATGAGCCCACCAAACAACTTCACGAAGATGTCCATGTGCAAGTTTTTATGTGCATATGTATTTCTCGCACAACTGGCGGATGCCGTAAATGGCATCCGTTGTACCACGACCAGTCATAAAACCGAATTGGTTCTGCGATATCTCTTCTCTCAGCTGCCTTTCAATAAATATCTCCGAAGCATTCATACTATGTGACATTAGCTGCACATCACCTTTGTTTTTAAAGATGGGCACCAGCGAAGTATTGCACCAATCATCAGGTATGTCTTCTTCCCGCAGCAACTGATTGAATTGATGCCAACCACGTCCATCCATCTACGCGCAATAACTTCCACACTTCCACTAGTATTCCGTCCGGAACAACTGCCTTAGCATTCTTCATTCCATTTACTGCTATTCTTACTTCATCCATACAAACCATTCTCACTAACCCCTCATTCACAGGTTTATTTTCTAACACACCAGTCACCAGTTTTTCAAAGAAGTACGAAGTAGTACGTAGTTTCTTTACCTATCCTTAATTGTTTCGTCATGAGGAAGATCATTCCAACTTCATATTTTATACATCTTATCTGACAAACATCTCTCGCCTTTTGCTCCCTAGCTCTAGCAAGCCGGTACAGGTATTTTTGGCCTGCTAGATTATCCAGCGCGTCGTATATTTGTCCAGAGTTTTTGCTCTATTAAGATTCAAAATAAATGCCTAAATTATATGACCTAACTAACGAAATCTCTTTTATTTTTGCGGCATCTAATGATATTTTAATTAGGCAGCAACGACAAACATTTGGCACAATAATTTGTCTAGATTTTTAGACAAGGCACACTCGCTACTAAGGCTACGGTCTAATTTATTCATTCAGGAAAGTGCAGCAGTGCCGTAACATTACATGGCTGATGCAAGTAAACACCACTAATTAACCCAGTTACTCGAGGCACTATACCTACGTATTTAGATTTGTTTTCCACTATTTTATTCTCCAGTTACTCGTATATGTACCTTGTATGTTACCCTAGAGAACAATAAGTACTGTAATGCGACTTAAAATAGCCTGGACTAAACTTTAAACAAGGAACCCTGTGTTTAGTATCTTTATTAAATAACTAGCTAGCTTTTTGCTGCGGACTCGCTCTCGTGGCCTATCGCTTGGTTTTTTTTTGTGGAATAAACAGTATCCTACGACACTTGATGATTGCATAGCTTTTTATCAGAGAAATAATAATCGTAATCGCATAAATACTTCGAAATATTACCCTTTGCAAACCTATAATCGGTATGTCTGTTCGTGTGTCAAGCCTTTTTTCTCTGGAACGCGTGAATGTATCAGTTTAATTAAATACGAGTACCAAAATCAAAATCAATAATTTTTATTTCACATAGGCCTACATGGGCACTTATAAAACGTCGACAATGTGCACGTTTCGGGTTGGTCGATTCCTATGGAGAAGAACCGGCAAGAAACTCCATGGTTACTCTTTTAAAAAAAATGTTTTGTTTTACAATATTTCCATGTTACAGCAGTACTTAGATGGGGGGATAACGCAGGCTCGATAATAAGTCGTAAGAAACTAAAACAAGAAATGATTATATAGTAAATAAACAAAAGATTAAAAAAAGTAAAACGAGATAAAATGTTAACAATCTAGAAATCTAGAAGGCCTACAATGTTCACACATTTACAAACCAATCGGTAAAATAATCTATACAAAGTATAACAAGACTAAATTTAACCATATACTTAGATCTGCAATCTCTTGCAGCTGTGGCTTCTTAATCAAGGCAATCAAAAGACACTGCCGTTTATGCCGCATATTTGACACTCGCAAGGGAATCAAAACTTGACCTAGAATCATGAAATTTGGCAAGAAGCATCGACTTACAGTACAAGTAAAGCCAATAATCTGAACACCGTAAATTAGTAGCTAAATAAAAAAAAGATTATTTATTTGCAACTAGATTCTGCCAGCGGCTTCGCTCGCGTTAAAGTCGGAAATTGTCCTTCGGGAGTCGTACATTTTGTCGGGATAAAAAGTACCCTATAAGCTATTACAGACAATCTACCTCTGTGCCAAATTTCATCCAGACCCGATCAGCCGTTCAGGCGTGATTGAGAACAAATATACATCCATCCAAACATTCACATTTATTATTAGTAAGACTAGCTGTTGCCCGCGGCTTCGCTCTCGTGGACCTCCCCACATAACCCGTTTTCGGGATAAAAAATAGCCTATGTGACTCAGGAATAATGTAGCTATCTAATGGTGAAATAATTTTTCAAATCGGTCCAGTAGTTTCGGAGCCTATTCGGTACAAACAAACAAACAAAAAAATCTTTCCTCTTTATAATATTGGTATAGATTGTTAAACTGAACGCGACCTAACTGACCGTTGATGAATGTAAACAACAGTTTTCCAACGGCAAAGTTAATTTTGACCCTCTATAGAGTTCATGTTTTCTTTACAGCAACGTTCAGTGCTTTCATTGTTTATGAACTTCAGTTATGTTTAAAACCTGATTATTTTGGTTAATGTGGCTGTTTGTGCGGAACCCTCGGTGCGAGAGTCCGACTCGCACTTGGCCGGTGTTTTTTATTGGTGTTTGCACTGTTCTTAATCTCATAAAAGCGTTGTAAAGCGTTTCTTACCATCCAAACAAATACCAGAAAGAGGAAAAATTCATTGTTTTTTATCACGAAAACTCTTTCACAGATAAAAAGCTTTAGCTTTAGGCTGTGTGTCATGGATTACTTTTTGTTTTAAATCTCTTCTCTAGATTCTCAATTCGACATATCATGTGTATTTTTTATGTATATGACTCGCATAACTTTTTATAGAATAGTCCAATTTCAAAATAAAAATTGAAAAGAAAACAAGTTGTATCAGGTACCATTTAAATTTGGAAAATAAAATCCACCGCTCAAGATAGAAAAATAAGGATATATTGATAATTTTCCCACAGAATTTTCAATTGTGTACCGGTTCTGTTGAGTTTAAGTGAACTGAAAAGCGAAAAAAAAATATGTTTAATTAAAAATTTAACAGCAAAAATCGTATAATTAATATAACATCTTCATGTAAAACATAACATTTAGGTAACAAATTTTCGCTTATTGGAAATTCTAACACAGCCCGCATACCCCTACGTGTTTGCATCCCAATGTTGCTACTACGTCAAATTTAATACCAGTAGCGCATACACAATTATTAATTGTATTATTACGCAATTACGGTTCCACGTTAGCCCCCGATTTAGATCAGCCAAGTAATTACATACAGTTAATTACACGTTAAAGTCGCGGTCAATTGGTAAATAATTTGTACAATGTATGTATATTATTACATTGTTTCAGCTTTATTGGTGAGTTATATCGAGCGTGTATTGTATTGTGTATTCTAGGTTGATTAGAGTTCACGAGTGAAATCTAGGAGATCGAGTTACATCCAATTCAAAGTCAAGTCAAAGTCAAATTTATTTATTTCAACTAGGCCAATAAGCGGCACTTTTGAACGTCAAACAATTAAAAATTAAAATTTACCAGTAATAAAAATTGATTCTACCGTGCATTTGGAAAAGTAGCTTGTTATAGAGAAGAACGCACAAGAAACTCCATACTTACTCTTTATCTTTTAGTTGGTGCTTTACAACATTTACACCAAGCAGACATTTATGAATTCAGATATGTGAGGACGATGCACCCAGAACACACACTATACCACGTACATGTATAAAATATTAAAAGCATTAACAGGTAAATTCATTAATTTGGTAAATAGGAACATGTTTCTCACATACTTACAAATATTGCAAACATAGGTAAAATACCTAATTCAACAACAACGGAACAGTCTGTAAGACAATAAATTAAAAAAATTCAGTAGCTATGAATAGGAATATAAATTAACAAATTTGATTTTGTCTACACTAAAGATTGCCCTACAGAGCAGGACCAGCATGTTTCCAAGCCTTCTTATCTTGAATATAATCATCTAATTTGTAATATGCTTGTTTACAAAGTGTGCTTTTAACTTAAGGTTTTAATATATCACAAGGTATTTTGTTATAGAATTTAACACAGTACCCCATGAAAGATAAGTGTACTTTAGCTAGTCTGTAAGATGGTTGATCTAACTTATCTTTATTTCTCGTATTACAATTGTGTCTATCACTGATTTTACTAAAGATATGTGTATTTTTCTTACATACATTATATTTTCATAAATGAATTGGCAAGAAACTGTCATAATATTAATCTTCTTAAATAGTTCCCAAAGAGATTCTCGGTGACTTAACTTATATATCTCTCTGACAGCTCTCTTTTGCAATATAAATATGGATTCAATGTAGCCGCTCGACCCCACAGTAAAAATACCGTATACATAATGGCCTTTCTATGTAACTACTATTCATGTGTACTCATTTATCAAACCTCAAATCTGTATGAACTTGCTGCAGATCACCTCCACCCACTCTAAAGCCCCGGCTTCTGATAAAACCTACTTTTCTTAAAATGGTATGCTAGCTACTGCTGTACGAGTGGCCAGTATTTTCATTTGTTGTTGAATCTAGGAATAATATGCTATGTTTATTTAGTTTTGAGTATGAATTAGGATGACTGTGAGAGTAGGATAAGAACTAAGAAACGATTTCGAGTATTCCTAAAGAGATAGCCACCTACCTTATTTTGCCAAACTCAAATCTATATTCTTGTCACTGCTTTCGCAGGATATCGGCAACTTTGCTATCCGATTCTGGTGCCGAATTAACTGTCATTAAAAGGCATGGAGGTTGGAAGTTAAGTAAAGTAGCTGAAGGCTACATAGAAGAGTCAGTGGAAAATAAAACTAAGATATCACACAGAGTAACAGAAATGTTAAATCTGCATTCTACTGAATCTCCACAACCGACCGCTTGAAAAGATTATCCGATGCATTCCAAAAATATTGCTGAAACAGCTGAAGAAAATAGACAAATATCAATGTCCCCAACATTCACCCAAGAGTCCCTGGGTACTGTAGAAACTCAAGTTGCCCAGAAAATATCAAATACCAACATACCCGGAAAAAAAGCCCTTCACTTACTATAACTAATTGTTCTAATTTTACCATCAACTTTAAATAAATATTACGCCGAAGTTGTCTATTTATGTAAAATAATATTCACTCATTTTTCTTTAGCTAATGCATGTTTTTATTTTTACTTTCCTTGTATTCGTAATGAAAAGCACAGTGTTTAACTCGGGTTAAAGACTTGTTTAGACCCTCGAACTATTGGAACCTCGGATGGCTATGAGAGTAGGAGATGACCTAAGAAACGACGAAAATACTGAGTGAAATATGATATTTCTTACAGAGAGGAGGCCTGTGTCCCAGCAGTGGGAACATTAAAAAGAGCTGATTATGAAATGGAGTTGCCATTTAGATCTTCAGTAGCCAGCATTACCTCTGTTGAATATTATTTCTAATAACAAAAATCTATCACCTCTCATGACAACCGCGAGACGCGCTTGCGTCGCCTATTCCTAGCACGTCAAACCAATCCTTCATATATTGCAAATCTGTTTATCCTCAATATTATCATAAATCCGAAAATGTTATTGTTGAATATATTTCCCTTTGTTTCTCAATCACGTTCAACTGATCAATAATGTTGTCACAACTCGAAAGCCACAAATCCGTGCGAATGAAGGCACAAATAAAAGCCACCATTTATGTACAAATAGCGATGTCAGTGACGTTTAAAAAATCCATGGGCTTACAGAGTACCTGAAACAAAACAAATAAACATTTATTTACATATTATGTATTTATATACACTTTATTGTACACCATAATAAACAAGAAAAAGAAACTTTATACTAAAAACATACAATGGGCGGCCTTATCGCATACCGCGATCTCTTCCAGGCAACCTGGAATGGGCAGAGATTACCTGGACATGACATGGGGTTGTCATTGGTGCGACTTGTAGAAGGCGTTTTTTCTGTTCTGTGGGTGCGACAATACCAACAATGAACATAATGTAGATAGAATAATACTTTCTAGCAACACAAATAAATACATATGCTAAATAATAGATACATAAATACATACATACAAATATATAAGCAATGAAAATAAATGATTACCTATTCATATGATGCAGAATTTTACCATGCAGTAAATATTCCAGCTAATAAACCTATGAAAATAAAAAATAAACTTGTTTTGTTTTCCTACATATGTACACTTGTTCCTATTCTGGTTAGAACCGCAAACAACCAAAAAAGGAAAAAAATACTTACTGGTCGCTTTGTATGAGTTGCCCTATGTAGGGTTAAAATAGAGATTCACGGGTCACCTAGAGCGGGGGGGGGGGAAAGGCAAACATATAACATTTTATCACTGGAGCAAAAATGTTATAAAAAAACTAAGTGACATTCTATGCCACAAAAAGCGAAAATAACAATAGTCATTTTTAATCTGTTAAAAACAGGGAAAGAAAATTGTACTGAATTTCATTCATTCTCTAGGGGGAGAATGTGATTTAAATTTGGAATACTTACCGAAATTTAAACTGAACTACATCTGTGTTTACACCATTGAGTTTGTATATAAAGCATTATACATCTTTTTGAAAAACGCATTTATTATGCAGTTATGATTATTAAATAAAATTACGAAAACCGACGAGGCAGTATGAGCTTGATGCCTTTGCTTTTCCGAAAAAAAAAAATTAGTCTAGGAATTTGCCGCGTTATTTTTTTTTTTGGCTTCGCACTTTTTGTGCATTTAGCCAGTGTCACGTTTAGATCTTCTAGTTTCTTTAAGCCATTCGAAGTTTTCAGTCCAATGTCCTAGTTTGGCCACAGTAAAATGGCGGTAACTTTACTGGAAGCCTCCACGGAGTTTTGTCGACAACATGAACAAACTCATGTTCTACCACTGTGTTTCACTTTCCCACACTCCTGCACGCTCACTAATATTATTAGAACAAAACACCACCATTTTTACACTATTAATATTAAATCTTCTATAATATCTTCTATAATATAAAAATGAATCGCAAAATGTGTTGGTAAGCGCATAACTCAACAACGCCTGGACCAATTTGGCCAATTCTTTTTTTTAAATGATCGTTGAAGTTCAAAGATGGTTTTTACGTATATATATATTATTATTTTTTGTAGGGTAGGGTAGTGTAGGTTAGGGTAGGGTAGTGTAGTGTAGGGTAGTGTAGGGTAGGGCAGTGTAGGATAGGGTAGTGTAGGGTAGTGTAGCGTAGGGTAGGGAAGGTAGTGTAGGGTAGGGTAGTGTAGGGTCGGGTAGGGTAGGGTATGTAGTGTAAGGTAGGGTAGGTAGGGTAGATAAATGTTTGGTATTTTTATGGCAAAACAAAGTTTGCCGGGTCAGCTAGTTTAACATAATTTTAGGAAAATAAAACAGAGAGGCAACATATACGCCATCACGTTCCCGCCAAAACTCTCAAAATTTGCCGCGTTTTTGTTTTCTTCAAATACATAAACGTTAAGTTTATTTTACTTTTAACTGTCATTATTTTTAATAAATGCTTATCATATTATTATTGTGTTAAGTTTTTCGCAAATGGTAGGAAAAGTAGAGTATTTTCCTTGGTGATAAAGCTGTCTTAGTCTTGGGTGAACATAAATCCCTCGCTACACTCAGGACTCGTCTTAAATCCCTCGCTTCGCTCGTGATTTAAGTTTTTAACACCCTTGCGCGATTTAAATCGTCAACAGCGACAGAAGACACTGCTTTATCCCCTTGGTTAATAATCTACTATTTTGTCTTTTGCTTTACTTATCTAAAAAGGTCATTAATAGTGATTGCCAATCAATAATAAAACTAAACAACCAACAAAATTGATATACTAGTTAACAAGCGTGTTTCGCCGTCGACCACATCATCGCTTACTATCAGGTGAGATAGTGATCAAGCGCGAGCCTGTACAATATAAAAAACAAAGTATAAAGCGAGAGTTTGGTGTGGAATAGTTATTTATGCTACAAGTGCGGAAGGTAGGTGATTTCCGATGAGTGGCATTTTTACTCACGAGCGAGCGAAGCGAGTGAGTGGATAAACCGACACGAGTCGGAAATCATCTTACGTACGTGTATCATATAACATTTTACTATGCATTGTGCGAGGAAATAAATTAATTAATAATATGAAATTAATAAAATGGCGGGCTTATTCAAGCGCGTTCAGCATATCCACAGATTAACTAATAGTTCCTCGGGCATATCTACTGCGCATATGCGAATAGCTGTCACATCGTAACGCAATAAGGCACGAGCAAAATAAACGTTCTGCCAAACATATTTAATGAATATTTAAAATTAATTTATTAATCAAAATCTAAATCTAGAGTAATTAAAAACGCCTAAAATAAAGTATTAGTTTTATTTTACCTTTTATATGAATGATAATCGGTACATAACTATTTTTTTAAACTTTTCTCAAATAATAAAAACTCTATGCGTCGGGCTGACGTTGGAGTTAAAAATTAAAAAAGTACAGGAAAGTAAAAAGCACTAGTGAAAAAAAGTGACACTTTCCGCACAGTTTGGCTGCTTGGAAAACCGCTCTTTTCGAGGACATGCATTGTAAATATATTTTCCTATAAAGATCTGTTTTGAACGGAACAATACAAATAGTCAATGGTCGGATAGGAAGGATGAATCTGTCCTCCTCGACGAAATATAACTAAAACATGTAACGCATATAATCATTGCCCATATTAAAAGATTTAGTTTTACTTACATTTTTTTTTAAGTATCAACATAGGCTAAAAACACAATTTTATGAACCCAAATTTTAAATAATTTCCACACTGGTATGGAATACCCCCCAACCCAAACCCCCCGGTGATATGCCCCAGTTGAATATCCTGGGTGCACCCCTGCCTGGACCTGACGTTGATATTTTTATTGAGGGCATTACGGCATTTTTTTAAAGTATAAACATACAATCAAATATATACCCGTAGCTCTAGGTGAGCACATTATATACAAATATAAAAACCGCGAACTAATTTCGGTAAAAAGTATATTTTGTATCAATGAGCACAGATCTACAACTCTTTACCTAAACTTAAATAAGATACTAAGTCAATATATCTACTCAAAAAGTTATTAAAACAACATATTTTCAAAGGCATCGCAACAATGTAAATCTGTCCGAGTCCAATATTATTATCTTACTCACTCCATGTAAACCGTTCCTATTATCTGCTCAAAAGCTGTCATTAGTTAACACGAATAACAAAATTAATTCAAATTACCCACTAACCAAGAATTATATTCTTCTTAGTTTTTTTTACAATACCTAACATCTATGCTCATCTGGGGGTGACCATAAGCTCTTAGAGTAAGGTTATTTTGAGTGTGTGTAAGGAACAGATGTATATGACGTGTATACATGTGTCACTTTCTCGATCTCACAGGTCTCCCCCCTGTACTTGAAATTGCTTAAGTTTTGTTTTATACTTTATTTCTCCTTGTAAGTGATTTGTAATCTTTGATAAACAAATAATTTTAAACCGTATCATGTGTAGGAAATAGCCATCAATACAACATTAGAAAATAAATACACTTCAATAAAACTTTTACAAAATAAAATGTTTAAACTTAGATGATAATAAATCGTAAACATCCACCCACTTTGTATGTTCTGTATGTCTATTTGTAAACCCTCGCATCCCGCTTGCGACCTAATTTAGCTTGTTTAATGTACAGATCCGTCTAGAAAAATAAATAGCCGCTATATTTATCCTAATACATGGCTTCTAGTGGGCATTTCTTTTTAACCCGCTTATATGATTAATTCTGTTTCAGTAAAAAATATTATTTTAAATGTACATTAGTATTACATTTATCTTTTACTAAAAGATAAATGGAATATCTTTTCATAACAAAACGTGTAAGTACAACATAACGTTTATTTTATGGCAATCGAAATCACACATGATAAAAATGCAAATTTTACCAGAATTATTGCATATCTTGAATTGAGATTTAATTTCGATAGATGTAATACATCTATACGTAGTATAGTAGTGATATACTGGGTGCATCGTTCTCACGTATATGAATGTAAATATTGTAAAACCTTATTATTAAAGAGTAAGTGTGATGTTTTTTATCCGTTCTTCTCCATAAAAATCGAATGGACAGTAGAATCTTCTTTCTTTTTTTTTCAATTTTTGACATTTAAAGGCGTCGTTTAATGGCCTATTTGAAACGATTTGATTGACTTGAGTTAAATTATTATAAACAAGCTTTTGTTTAACTTGCCTTGTTGGTTAATTAGTATGTGTGGGTTAAACCTTGCAACCAATTTATAAAATAGGTATACCAAATAGATCGACCTGAAATTTTACAGACACGGTTGTTTGGATGAAAAAGCTAAAAAAATTGCATATTTTTTTAGCTTAGTCATGTTATTTGTTTATTTTATCGCTTCTTCTATTAAAAAACTAGGGTAAAATGAGGGATTGCAAAAAAATACCTTAGTGTTTATCGACATCGAACATCATGAAAATTAATAGAGCATAATGCATTTTATTCATGAGCATTAGAATGCCAACTGTGAACTTATGAATCAATAATGAGCTAGAATAGGATAGGATATGATAGATGGATCCCTTATCCGCACGTAGACTCGCATTTGGTTCGTTGTGCGTGCAAAACTGCCCTCTCTGAGAGAGGGAATGGGCCGTCATCCACCATGCGATCCCAGTGCATGTTTTTAGATATCACATTCCTTACGATGTTTTCCTTCACCGTTTTGAGTGCAGTGGTGATAGTAAGTAAAGCGCCTGACTGGGTTCGAACCCACTACCTACAACGTGTAGGACGCGGCCGTTTCCACTGGGACACCATTGCTCTTGCTGCAACAATGAGCTATGTACTTTATTGTACTTTATTGTACACCACATAAAAATTACAGGGGGAGTATTACAGGTCATAGTGATTATTAAGTAAATAAATAACTGCCTGCCAGTTCACAACCTGCAACAACTGCCCAATAAACATGCAAACTTAAATTAGCTTAATTAATTTCAGCATGCAATGAGAGCGAATGAATTCCTACAATACTTTTACATCTCGCTAAATTATTCGCAGGCTTTAAAGATTTAAGAAGCGTTTGTTCGACGGACAAAGAGGGTATAAAAGGTTCAACAGAAAACAAAAAGGAGGTACGTACTTACAAACCGGTTCTTAGCGTTTTATTAGTCCAAAACAATATTCAAAGAAATTGTCGAGCAATTTTTCTTAACAAGTACCTACCTATACCTTATTCTACATCATATTGTAGGGAGTGGTGGCCATCCACCACTCCCTACAATATGATTATTTTCTTTGAGCTTACCTTATAAAGGACATTCTTGTAGATATGAAATTGAAATATTAAAATTCTAACCGCCTTTAGAGTATGTTCTTTTTTTAGGGTTCCGTACCCAGAGGGTAAAAACGGGACCCTATTACTAAGACGCCGCGGTCCGTCTGTCTGTCTGTCAGTCTGTCACAAGGCTGTATCTCATGAACTGTGATTTCTAGACAGTTAAAATTTGTATGTCTGTTGCCGCTATAATTACATTTTTTTTTACTAAAACAGAATAAAATAAGTATTTAAGTGGGCCCCCATACAACAAACGTGATTTTTTGCTGTTTTTTGCGATAATGGTACGGAACCGACTCGCTCTTGGCCGGTTTTTTTATCCACGTACAATAATTTTTTGCCAACTTATTTTATGAATATTGTCAATTTCAATATTAAATCAAATCGATATTCACTTATCTCAGTAACCTGTTTGTTTATTTAGTAAGACTAAGCGAGAAACTCGATAAATTAAATATTTATATTCTTTTTGAATATAATGCTTCGATTTGATTCTCTTTTTTGACAATTGTCCTTTCTTATTTATATCAAAGAATTTCAA
This sequence comes from Orthosia gothica, assembly GCA_949775005.1. Taxonomy (NCBI): domain Eukaryota; kingdom Metazoa; phylum Arthropoda; class Insecta; order Lepidoptera; family Noctuidae; genus Orthosia; species Orthosia gothica. Next base: position 22,970,896 of record OX459037.1, read on the forward strand.
TAGATTTCGGCGAGAGAGCTTTTATTCATTGCTAAAACCTCGATAGCATTGTTAACTAAATAACCAATCTCGATGTTGGCATAAAATGCCATGAATACCTTTAAATGCAGTAATATATTGTACTAAGAAGCTCTTACAATTTAAACACGTAGCTTTCGTAGCACCGCTACGAGCTCTACGACCATCGCGCTACGCCGTAGCAAATCTGCTTTTGAGAAGGATTTGAAGAACGATTTACATAATTCAAATTAGAGTAATTTAATAAGATCCTTATTTATTTATACTTATTTGGAAGCGTTGTTTGCATAAAAAAAACATCTCTTTAAAAAGAAAATGAGTTTTATTGATCAATTACTTTTTCCAGCAACTTCACCCGCGTAAAATTATAGGAAGTTAAGGAACCTAATACCCTATTCTATGTGTTGTGTGTGTCCAAAATTAATCTCAATGCGTTCAGTATTTTTTGCGTAAAAGAGTAACAAACATCCATGCACTCATTGATATAAACTTTCGCGTTTATAATATTACAAAGATTTTATTACTCAACGAAAAACATTTACAACTCTATGAAATAAACAGTAAAGTCGTTATGGTTGTTATGGACATTTAACTTGTAGTGAATTTCAAATGCAGCAATTCTCCGTAGGAGGCGAAATAGGCGGCTGGTTGAATGGACAGCAGTCAGTGGAGCATGAACGTGAATACCATGAGCCAGTACCGATTTCAACCGAGCCCTCTCGTATCTCGTCACAACATGCGTGCAGATGATGCTATTGTGTCACTTGCCTGTCTGTTAATGCGAAGACAGTTCCTTAAATGCAGCCACAAAATATATCACTTTGTTTTGAAACCGCCGTCGCCGGCGGCTACGCGCGTGTTTTGTAGTTTACTGAAAATTTGTTTTTTGTCCGTCAGGTAGATTAATAAAAAATATTGGACACGTATTTTTCTTTTGACACGTAAACATAAAGTGACGACGATATAATGCGTTGGAATATCGTGTGATGTCAGTACACTTTATACTGCCTTAGTGACGTCATAAGCCTCCACTCCTGAACTTTGTCGCGCTTTAACTTTGTATTTTTTTATTGATTTGGTAAAGTAAAAAATATGTGTCTTCGCTCGCTTGAAAATTGTTTTATTATCCCAAGGGATCATTAGAGTTTATCAGGATAACAAGTAGCCTATGTGCTAATCCAGATTAAAATCTATCTCTGTGCCAAATTTCATCGAAATCCGATCCGCCGTTCTGGCGTGACTCAGTAACAAGAACGCATCCAAACTTTCGCATTTATAATATTAGCAAAATAAGATAAGAAGGTAAGATTAGTAAGATAAGATGTATCATTCTGATGTAGAAACTATTTTTTTTATGATAATCCGTTGAATAGTTCTTGCGTGAAAGAAAACAAATTTTCGTATTTATTACAGTAGTAGGATATTTAAGAACTCTCAAACAAAACATCTACTAATTTCGTTGTGCAGTTCGTAGGCAAAAAAGCGAAGCTTGATTTGGACAGTAAAGTACGAGAGCCATGTAGGCAAACGACGGCTGCGTTGTTTTATTTCAGTATGTGTTCCGCTTAACAAGTAAGCTTTACATCTGCGGTAATAAACTGGGTGCACACACTGCACACGGGGACACGGGCACACGGGCCGCCAGCCGCGCAGCTTACGACATCGGTGCAAATTCAACCGTCGGTAGAAATCCGGCAAACATACTGCCCGCTACCCGCCCGCGTTGCCACACTGACCCCTTTTATTTCTTGCAAAAAAAGAACTCTAACCCCACTGCAAACTTCGCAAACCCGTGCGTAACTATGAATATGTTTATGGAGTAGCCAGGTCGTGGATTTAGTCAGTTCATAGTCGGCCATTTTGTGAAAAGTCGGCGCACTGTAAGTTGACCATATCATGAAATGGTTCGACCAATATAATCAATGAATAATAATCATTTGACCGTATTAATTATTATCATCTCAACACACGGTTATTTACCCGACTGCCGAAGGAAGGTAATGTGTTAATCAGTCTATGTATGTATGTATCTTTACTCCTATGTGGCGTTCTAGAGACCAAACGCGTTGGCCGATTTTGAAGATTCGTACGTCAATCGATTTGTCTTAATCTTGTGGGTGTCATTGGCTACATTAAAATTGTAAAATAGAGAAATGGTGAATTTTGAGCGCGATATTGTGAGGGCCCAATATATTTTTTCATCGTGTGGGGTATCAAAATAAAGGGTTTTAAGAGGTGATTTCAATAATATATAATACTTATATGTTTAAATGTACCTAATGCAAAAAAAAGTTATCATTAAAATAAGGTACCTAATTCCACAAATCATAAACCCGACTGCTTAAGAAGCGAACTAAAAAGACGTGAAAGGATACATATCCGCTAGCTAGCTGTTCAAAATCAGATGTATCCTCCAACTGCACAGCATGATTTTCTTCTTGTTTACGTCTTTCTATTTAGTCCGCTTCTCAAGCAGTCGGGTTTTTAATTTTTTTATTCATGATGTGGTCAAACGTATGACATATCGTAAATTGGATTGGATTTACAAATCGAGATGCAGTAGGTACAAACTTTACTGTGAAAATTAAAGAAATAATTGATTATTTGAATATCCACGCTATTGGCATGGCAAACATGTTTTTGGCGTGGTTGTCAAATCGTTTGTCTACAAACTTCGAGCTATGAGTTTATTTTAGTATTTGATCCTGACATGGGTATCTATGCGGATTTATAAAACAGTGTGGCTTTGCCCGCATCAGTGTAATTTTGAACATAGTGTCGCTCGTTAATAAGGTATTTTTGAAACAGAGTAGAAATTAAAAGAAAAGTTCTGTAACAACTAATAAAACAGACCCTATAATCTCGACACTGTTTAGCGATTGCTAAGCACATTCTATATTCAAAGTTTCTATAGAGAATTTCGTTTAAACAGTGAAAGTTCCGTAGTAATAATGTACGCAGCTCATACTTAACAAGAGATTGCAACTCGCTGTTTTCCACGCTGTAGTTTTAACAATGTAGTGCCGAATCGCGAGGTAAGTGCGGGCTCAGCATAAACTTGCTGCCGCGCCGTACGATTAATATCGGCGGGGCTATGTATGCTCAAAACCGAGCAAGTTGGCTTGTTAAGCCTTTGTGCTGAGTACCACTCGCATCCGCTCAATTGTACCTACCCGTCCATGTGCAACCGATAGCGCAATATTTGGTGTAAACTAACAAAACCATTTTCAGCTTTGCGCGACTCAACAGAGCTTTAGTGATTTATAATAAGTTATTTTTTTTTAATCTATTTTTATATCAAGTTTTTTCGTATTCTTCTCAGCAAACCCTTTCATTTGATACCCATATCATGGCAGTGCAAAAAATTAACTGGTCCGCCATCTTGGATTTAGAGTGACGTCACTTAGCTAACCATGCATTGTCATCCAAGCTAAACTTGAATGCAAAATTTCATCTTAATCAGTGGAGGATAACTGCTTTAAAATTTTGTTGGAAGATTTGACCCGAACATACTTACATACATACATTGCAAGTTAAATAAAAGCTTGTAAAAAGCTTGATAAACTGGAAAACTAACTGCTCCAAAACCATATTATCTAAACTGAATTGATCTTTCAAACTATTAGTTCCAAATGCGAAAGCTCGCTGGTCACCATTTGCATAACTTACACGTTTCATTTCCGTAATTACCATTTGATAGCTGCCATTAATCTTCTCGCCAAATCCCATAGTGAACGTGAATCGTTTGACTCTAATCACGAGATTTGCTTTAAACGTCCGCATTCGTACTGGCCTCTTAGCGAATCCTTTTGAGAAAAAGTTGTTAAAAAAACGGCACAAAAACAAAAGGAAATAGTCGGGGCGGTCCCCAGAGAGTCGTTGTTAGCCCTGGGACGGTACTTAAATCAAATGTTCACCATTCAAGGAAATTATAAGAACAGGGCACGGATTCGCCTTCCCTCTGAGAGAATCCCTTGGATAAAAAGGCTTACGGAGAAACAGTGTTGTGAATAGTTTCATTGTTCCTTACATTATTTTTGGAGTATACCTTCTTTGAAGTTCATATATGAATGAAACTCAAAGAAGCTTGATCTTCCAAGCTATAGAAAAAAACATTTCTCGTTGGTAGTGGTGTTACAATGTAATTCAACAAAGTATAGAATTATCGTGATAGGTAGAACATAGCGCGCTGGCTTGCAGGGAGGAACATTGAGAGAAAACTTAATCAGAAGTATTAGTGAGAGCGTTTTAATATTCTGAACGGAGTGCACGGTTAAGGATTTTCTTTTTTGTTGTTGTCTTCGAGAATATTACTTTACCTCGCAACAAACTTAAGGGGCCTAATCCGCTTTTCAACTCGAGCTTTTACTTGCCTTATGACAGCGAGCTTAGAGCTTCCAAAGACGTTGTGGAGAAAGTTTTTAATCTATTCACATGTACATACGTAGTCGTGACAAAACAACTTCCAGAAAAGGAGATCGCGTTGCGTAGTCGCGTATCAGAGACAAACGGTGCGCCCCATACATAATTATCGTATCAAAGCGTATTCAGGACGGATAAGAGGCGTACAAAGAATGGAAAAATAATAAGTAAAGCTTATGTGTCTTCAACATGTGTCCATATGTCGAGATCCTCAGAAGCCGTCCCCTCGCGCCGGATATGAATAAAATTTTCTCAGATAAATTTAGATTTCGCGAAAACGTGTCGATTTCTTTATTTATTCAATACTTTTCTCCTTTGAAACGTTTCTCCTTGGATTCGTCCGCGCTTATCTCATATTTATGAATTCTTTTGGGTTATTGATGTAAAACCACTTTCTTCTTTTAGCAACATCAATACAAATGATGCAACGGATATCCAGACACGAGCACACGTTTAGACTTAAAGGAATCGTTTCAATCGTTTTTGTGAGAGCTGTAAAATTATGCAATCTCATAAATTGTTGCTTGTGTTATTTTCGTAATCAAACAGCGGCCTAAATTGGTAATTTGAACCAACCCAAGTTGTGTTTGTAGAGGTCAACTAAATTCAATAACGGGATAGAAAATACCGCTGACGCAATCGTTTTCATCATACGTAATGTCTAAAGAAGGACGTTATCGTGTTTTCTCGCAGGTCTGCTTCCATTTTATTATAATTCCAATTAGATTATTTATTACATGTGTTTGTTATTTGTTACAATCTTACTATTATAAATGCGAAAGATTGTGAGGATGGATGGATGGATGTTACTCTTTCACGTGAAAACCATTGAACGGATTTTATTGAAACTTAACAGTAGCACTAACAGCAACTAGCAGGTAGCACTCAGCAGTAGTGACTTAAACATCAGAATAACACATAGGCTATAATTTATAAAGATAAAAGTAGTAATATAATGTGGGCGGAGCCGCAGGCGGGACCTAGTGTTATTATACAAAAAATACAAGTTTTCTAAGGTCGAATTTAAGTAGGTCTGTAATATATTTTTTTAGAACAGAATTTAAGGCGTAATAAATAACTTATATACAAACAGATAATAAAAACTACCTAATTATAAACGTGAGTAAAACGGGGAGAGGGGAAGAACTCATTGAGCATAAAAAAAATCTTCCACATCGCTATCAATTGACAAAGTGCCTACAAAGCTGGCAGCATTGCATCTTTGACCAAATAAAAGACCAGCCTTCAGACTACGACATCACGTAAAGTGTCGAATTTTAGGATAAGAAATTTTAAAGTTTTACTCGACAGACAAACAAAATGAGTCCAACATTACCTACGTTATACATTTACAGCTAAAACCCCACTAAAGCACTATACCAGTACACCTTTACCTCCATAAAGCCTAAATACGAAGCCCGAAAGCTCCATTTCACAAAGCTACCCGACCGACGCTTAAATAGGAATTAGTGCACATAATCTATAAGATAGCGCGCGAACGAATTTCGGCGTCCAAAATGTCCAATGTTATATATTAGTCAAACCGATACCTCGGGACTTCGTGAAAAATGCTCCGGGAGCCTCGTCGACCGCCAATATCTCCGGGAAACAGCTTAAAAACGTTTCGGTAAGTTTGGCTTTTCAAACCTTCGTTTTTTTACACCCAAAGGGATTTGCGTACGGGCACTCTTCGAAACGTGAACGTCGAGTTTGTTCGAGGAATTTCTTTGCCTGTATGTTGAGTAATGTGCTTTTAGTCGACTAATATATTTTAATTGGCGGTGCTACGGAAACCAGCTATTAATTTTGCTAAGCGAACATCCTTTTCGTTATATTTATTAGTTTGTATGAGACTGTTTATTTAGTTAGTTCAGCTTTAGGATATTGTAATTATGGTTGTAACTTTAACAAGTTACAATTTCAATTGAGGACGATTTGACTGCCATAATTTTATAACGGAAGAAAAATCTGATCTTCATATATGCTGATAAATCTAAGATCAATCACCAAAATCGGTAGGAACAGAATAATATAGAATACTATTATATATTATAAATATTTTAAGTTAGAAAGGCAACTCATGAATTCATTGTTGTCTTCTTCTTTGTTTTGTGTAACTATCACCATTCCATAGATGCCACAATTCTATAAAAAAATTGGTAAGCCAAATGCTAACCAAAAATATTCAAAGCAAAAAATTCCACAAGACACATTGTTAGCTCTACAAGTAAACAAGATAATTATTTGGTGTCATTTGATCAAGTTGAAATACACAACGTAATCTAGATTTACGTTGAATACCTCACAATTATCAATGCTCATAATAGTTCAAAGGTACTCCAATTAATTTTCTACTAATGATTTCAGTAGAATTAATTTTATGAATGGATGCGTTAGCAAGTCAGAGCTAAGTCACAAAAAATAATGAACGTCTAGAAATAAAAGCATTTGTATCTGAGATTGTTTCTTTAGGGTTCCGTAGTCAACAAGGAATCTTTATAGTTTCGCCATGTCCGTCTGTCCGTCAGTCCGTCCGCCCGCATCTTAGCTCAGGGACTCTTAGTACTAGAAAGCTATAATTTGGTATAGATATACATATTAAGCACGCCGACAAAGTGGTAAAAAAAAACATGTTTTTATTTATTGTACCTCTTGTGCACCTTAGGTGGCAATGTTATTTTTCTCGTCTATCCCAAGGTCTATCGTTGCATAGATCATTCAAAAATATTACGGGTCAGTCAAAACCATTTTTCGATTCCGGGATCCGTTTGCGTAAAATTAAGCTTTAAATGGCAATTTTTTATTAGTAAGTGTCCCCCCTCCCTTTCAGCTAAGTGGTTGTTTGGATATGCGAAAAGATTCAGGGCAGTAGTATATAAAACGAAATTAAAAGTTAAAATATCACAGCTAAGTAGGCTATACAAGTTTACGAGTAATAGTCGACAAACTTATAAACTGTACTTTGCATATTGATGTACGGGGACAACAGTTCTCAAACGGCAAAGTTAATTTTACCCCTTCATTAGAGCAATGTTCAGTGCTTTCATTATTTATGAACATTAGTAATGTTACCTATTTTGGTGAATGTAGCTGTTTATTATTGAGCTGGTTTTTATTATACAGGGTGGCCAAAAAGTCGTGGATCAAACGCAACTAGGGGTTAGATGGGGCCATCAGCTGCAAAAAAATGTTTTATGGGAGATCCTTAAGGTCAACCCCTGCAAAGTGAGTGAGTGAAGAGTGAATTTATTTTGTGTTTTATGAGAAAATTGTCTTTTTTTCATAATTCTTATAAAAATTCGAAAAAATCTACATCCTGTATCTTTTTTATAATGTTCACTAGATTGGTACTGATGAGTCCTTGCGTTAGCAATGCTATTTATGTTTGTTTATTGGGTGTGTTGAAGATAATATTAAGTTTTACGAAAAAAAAAACTCAATTCAAAACTTTTTATTTGCTTCGGACCACACTGTGAAAAAAATACTCTACCGAAAAGTGACCCTGTATTACAAGTTTTGGCACATTTAATAGGGGTTCTAATAATATATTACACATGGCTATGCGTGGCTTTGATATCTTTCGAGAACGATCATTCGAAGCAAGGCCAAAATTAACCCAACCATAAAACTCGGTTAGGCCTATTTAAAAATAAACTCTGCAGGGGTTGATCTTAAGGACCTACCGTAGAACATTTTTTTGAAGCTGATGACCCCATCTTACCTCTAATTGCGTTTGATCCACGAATTTTTGGCCACCCTGTATATACAATATCTTTAAAAAGTTGCTTTGTCGTGAGTTTTCTTGTTCCCTGGACCACTCAGCTAAAACAACTTTCTTCAATATAACTAGTGACCCGCTAATTAGCAGACATAATAGAAATTACCATTGTCTTCCACCACAATGGGTATTTCGACGGATGACTTGATAACCATTCGTTGTTTTTTTTTGTGTTTTGCTTATCTCGTGTCTCCTGTGTGGGTCACAAATAAATGTTTTTCTTTTTTTCTTTCTTTCTCTGCATATATTTTTACCAAGAAACCAAAACTATTTTTTTGTGTATTTGTATCATCTCATTTAATCTTTAGAATAATGATAAATCGAGTTGAGTCAGCCCTTTTAAAAACACGTCGTCTTTTATTCACACTCTTAACAAACGATTCGATTTTGAATACGTTCGGAACATCATTTGACGACATAATCGCCGCAGGCGTCCGGACTTCCGTCGAACACAAGGCGGATATAATGCGCCTAATTCGATTCCCGCTTTAGGTAAACAAAGTAGACTATATAATTTATACAGTAATGTTGTTTATGTCATGTAACAGCAACAACGGGCTTTGAGCGCCAAACACTATATTATGAAGCGGTAAATACAAACTGCTATCTCCGAAGTCTCTAGCGATATCATCTCGAAACAGCTTCATCACTGTATTTGCGTGAATGCTTACGGCACAAAAGTTCAAAGAAGAGACACAAAATAGAAAAATATCTAAAATCTCATCTAGGATTTAACCAAGCACGTAGAACCAAGAAGCCGTTTTATTTTTTGCGGTGCTTTCTCCTCTAAAATTGGCTCCAGATCCATTCCTGTTGACAACTTTATCGAGCGGTTTTCGATAAATTGCGGCGAGGGAAAACTAAATAAATCCGAGAGGGACTTTAGATAAGGTAATGGCTTCAGTAATGTCTAGCGACTGCCGCCATAATGCAATCGGAAACCGAACCACGCTCACACAGTAACGCTAAGACATCGACGTCCAACTACACAAGTTTCTTATACCTTTTTCCTTATAAAACACCATTAAAATCTAGTCCCAGAAAACAATTAAGACATTCAGATGCAAATGATTCTACCTAGATACAAGTAAATCCTGCTAATATTTTGCATTTAAAATGTCTTTGGAGGAAAGTTTTTTCATTAAAATCTGGTCGGTTATGAAGGTGCCGTGATGCATAATAGATCATGGCTATTCTTTTTTTCTTCCTTAATAGCTTAGGTACGTTAACTTATTTTTGTGTGTGGTTCTATGTCATCTAGCAGGTGGGCGGGCATATTTAATTGCTTACTGACCTACACTACGTAAGGTTAATTTTATTATTGCCAATCCGCATCAATACGAGCTCACACTATAATCTATAATAACAAAACAACATAATTATAAGTGAATATATATCTATTTGCTCCTAGTTCCACGAGGAACTAGAAGCAGAGGCAGGCCTAACCCTAGATGGGCAGATGAGATAGTGGAGATGGCGGGTCAAAGCTGGCTACACGCTGCCAGCAACAAAACTCAATGGCACTGCTTGGAGGAGGCTTTTACAAATTACTTAAGTTACGTGTTTCTAAATAAATGTAATTTGCATGGAATAAATAACCTTTATTATTATATAAATATATTTGTGTATATACAACCGAAGTTGTAATTAACACAACCCCCAGACAGAGAACAAAATGATCTTAACTATTCTGATGTAACTTAGCGGATTAAAAGGCTTTCAGTAGACAGAGCTATATATAAGTTTAAATAGTTTAAGCGCAGTCTCAAACACATATCGAAGTAAACTTTGTGATTCGGCTCATACTTAGGAAGTTCACGCAAACACTTCAACTATAGAAAATCACCTGTAACCGCGCACGTAGACACTAGAGCCCTCAAAAACAACGCGATGCCCGAAAACATCTAACAAATACTCAACTCTCTAACTTAGTGGAGGACAACTACAATGGAGTTAGTTTAGGAAAAATACGTACCCCCCCCCCCCCCCCGGTGGGTTCCCGCTTTGTCGATGCGGGGGGGCTCAGTAACCGTGGCTTGGTCACCCACGGTGAAGCGAAGAGGAACCCGAGGAGGGGCCGCTCGTCAGGGCTTTTGCCGATAAGCCGATGACGTAGCGGCCAAAATGTAGGTTGCGGTGATGCCTAGGCGACATCGCAACTGAGGCGGGCCGCGATGTCGTATGGGGTGTCCCATACCCATACAATATCGCGGCTGAGGGTTGGAGGCCGCGGCAGGAGAGGAGTGCCGGTATTGCGGTGCGCCGCTCTTCCTACCTTCCGCGGCCTAGACGGGGTCGCCACCGTCTGATGGCGGATACGGTGGGGCCGCAGGGGAGGAGGAGTGCCGGTATAGCGTTGGCCGCTCTCCCTATCCCCTGCGGCCGAAAAATGGTAGGTAAGGCGGGGCCATTGACCCTGGACCGTCACAAGGGGACCACGGGTGCCAAACACGGGGTCGTCTGGCACCCATGTGCTAGTTTGGTCCCTGGGGTGGTCACGGCGCACAGTGTGTTCTGGTGCGCCGGTGATGGGGGGTACTCCCCAGAGGAGGGTCCGGTGACGTACAGCCGCGGCGGGTTCGCGGTGAGTGCTAACGCGTACCCGTGTTCCCGCCATAAGCGACACAGGAGGACACCGTGGAGTTTTAGTGGGTTAGAGTCCCACATAACTGCGCTATCTCCCCGTGGTAGCGCAGTATGCATGAGCATTTCTACACGATAAAAAAAAAAAAAAAAAAAAGGAAAAATACGTACGCTTAGAAATTAGTTGATGTCGGGGCGGTTTATTCGCACGCCTAGCTTGTTGACCCGCGACTTTTTCGCATGAATTTTGAAAACAAACATCGAGTCGAAAGGTTGAGTCGAAGTAAAGGAAAGAGCAACTCTTTTAGGGTTGACTGATGAATGAATGTCACGGTGAAAACTGTTTTAGGGTTCCATACCCCAAGGGTAAAAACGGGACCCTATTACTAAGAGTCCGCGGTCCGTCTGTCTGTCCGTCTGTCTGTCACCAGGCTGTATCTCATGAACCGTGAAGCTATCACGGTTGAAATTATCACAGATGTATTTCTGTTGCCGCTGTAACAACAAATACTAAAAACAGAATAAAATAAATATTTTAGTCGGGCAAATCACGTTTGGTGTATGGGAATACAACAAACGTGATTTTTGCGCCGTTTTTTTGCGATAATGGTACGGAACACTTCGTGCGCGAGTCCGACTCGCACTTGACCGGCTTATTATTTTTATGGTGCAAAAGTCTTTTATATCAATTAAATAATCTAAACTACCATCCATTTTAGGCCGACTGTCTGACATACCGAAATTTCAGACAGATAGAATACATGTCAACGTATTGAGTACGTCACGATTAACCGAAGTTCTCTTGACCGAAGCACGATCGCCTGATTGATCGATGGCGCGAAGAACGATCGCCGATGTAGGAAATAGCCACCAATACAACATTAGAAAATAAATACACTTCAATAACACTTTTACAAAATAAAATGTTTAAACTTAGATGATAATAAATCGTAAACATCCACCCACTTTGTATGTTCTGTTTGTCTATTTGTAAACCCTCGCATCCCGTTTGCGACCTAATTTAGCTTGTTTAATGTACAGATCCGTCTAGAAAAATAAATAGTCGCTATATTTATTCTAATACATGTTTTCTAGTGGGCATTTCTTTTTAAGCCGCTTATATGATTAATTCTGTTTCATAAAAAAAAACATAAATACAATTACATTTATCTTTTACTAAAAGATAAATGGAATATATTTTCATAAAAAAACATGTAAGTACAGCATAACGTTTATTTTATGGCAATTAAAATCACAAATGATAAAAATGTTTTTTTTTTATAATTATTAAATAACATGAATTGTGATTGAATTACGAGAGATGTAATACTTTATAACTAAACTTAGTTTAGTAGTGTTACACTGGGTGACCGGGTGCATCGACCTCACATATATGAATGTACATATTGTAAAACTCTTATTTTTAAAGAGTAAGTGTGGTGTTTCTTCTCCGTTCTTCTCCATAAAAATCTAATGGACAGTAAAATATTATTTTTTTGCAATTTTTTGATATTTAAAAGCGTCGCTTAATGGAGTAATTTAAATAAACGATTTGATTTGAATTGACTTGAGTTAGAGAAAAAAGCTTTTATTTAACTAGCCTTGTTAGTTAATTAGTATGTGTGGGTTAAACATTGCAACTGATTTATAAAATAGTTATCCCAAACAGATTGAGCTGAAATTTTACAGACACGGTTGTTTGGATGACAATGTACTGTAAGCTAAAAAACTTACAGATTTTTTTTTTCCTGTAATAATTTGTTTTATCTCTACTTCTATTAAAAAACTAAGGGTAAAATGAGCGATTGTATAAAAAAAACATTTTATTAGTGTTTATGTCGCATCGATCATCATGAAAATGAAAAGATTATGTTATTCATGAGCACTAGAATGCCAACTGTTAACTTATGAATCAGCAATGAGCTTTGTACGTTATATTTATTTAATTATTTATTTACTTTATTGTGAGCTCGTGGCTAAATAATAACAGCCGCACGGGTCGATCTTCAAGGTTAAGCGACGCTTGCCGAGGTCGGTCCGTGCATGGGTGACCATTTCAACATACCGTTGCCGTTGCCGTTAAGCCGTTGGTCCCGGCTGTCATTTGAAAATCTTTGACAGTCGTTACGAGTATTCAGAAGCTTGAGATATGACACCAGTCTTGCCAAAGGGTATCGTGTTACCCAGTTACTGGGTTGTGGAGGTGAGATAGGCAGTCGCTCCATGTAAAACACTGGTACTCAGCTGAATCCGGTTAGACTGGAAGCGATGGGGTCGCTTACATAGTTGGGAAAAGGCTAGGCAGATTGATTGATTATATACTTTATTGTGCACCACATAAAAATTACAGGATACAGGAGGATGATCACAGATTATAGTGATTATTAAGTAAATAAATTACTGCCTGCTATTTCACAACCTGCAACAACTGCCTAATACCAGGCCCCTCAGAAAGTATTGCGAAAAAAGGTTTTTATATATGGGAGACTGGCCAGTTATAATGTATTTCGAAAATATGATTATTTATAAGTAAAAATAAGTAAGTTCCAATTTCAAAATTTCCCTCCACATTTTTTGCGAGTTAATTCAAAGTATTGTGTCTCACTGAAATATGGATCTGCGCCGGGAACATTTTAGAGCTATGATTTTATACGATTTCAAGTGTCGCCTGAAACCGGATGAATCGTACGATAGACTTCAAATGGCATTCATGGATGAAGGCCCTTCCAAGGCAACCGTGTATCGTTGGTATAACGAATTCAAGCGCGGTCGACCAACTTTGGGGGATGACGAAAGAAGCGGTCGCCCTTTGACGGCTGTTACCGAAGAAAACGTGCTAGCAGTGAAAAATTTAATCCAAGACAATAGGCGAATTACATATCAGGAGATTCAACACATATTGAAGATTGGATCGGGAAGCGTTCACGAGATTCTACACAGCCATCTTCGCGTGAGGAGGATAGTATCACGCTGGGTGCCGCACAACCTCACCGATGCTCAGAAGCAGGCCCGGGTGGAATGATGCCGTGATATGCTTAACAAATTTGAAGCAGGCTCGTCTCGGCGTGTTTACGACATCGTTACAGGTGATGAGTCCTGGATTTATCAATACGACCCAGAAACCAAGCGCCAGTCGACTGTTTGGGTGCATCAAAATGAGCCAACGCCTACCAAAGTGAAGCGATCTAGAAGCGGGGGTAAGATTTTGATCGCTAGCTTTTTTAATTTGACTGGCCACTTGGTATCAATTCCCTTACGGGATCAAAGAAGCATTAATGCCGAATGGTATACTACCAAATGTTTGCCAGAAGTTTTCTCTGTTATAAGCAACAAGCGACCAAACACAGGGCTCCGCGGGCTACTGCTCCACCACGACAATGCACCTGCGCACACCGCACTCAAAACGAGGGACTTCCTGGACAGCACGCCAGTCAAACTCCTGGGTCACCCTCCTTACAGCCCTGATCTAGCACCGTGTGACTTCTTTTTATTCCCAAAAATAAAAAATCAGCTCAAAGGGATACAATTTTCGTCGCCGGAAGATGCGCTGGCTGCGTTCGAGCAGGCTGTAAACGAGGTGTCTGCGGCGGACTGGAAAAAGTGTTTTGAAAACTGGTTTAGGCGCATGAATCTTTGTATAGAGGCTGGTGGAAAGTACTTTGAAAAGATTTAATAAAAATATATGTACGTATAGAACAATTTTTTTTAGTTTCGCAAAACTTTCTGAGTGTCCCACGTAAACATGCAAACTTAAATTAGCTTAATTAATTTCAGCATGCAATGAGAGCGAATGAATTCCTACAATACTTTTACATCTCGCTAAATTATTCGCAGGCTTTAAAGATTTAAGAAGCGTTTGTTCGACGGACAAAGAGGGTATAAAAGGTTCAAGAGAAAACAAAAAGGAGGTACGTACTTACAAACCGGTTCTTAGCGTTTTATTAGTCCGAAACAATATTCAAAGAAATTGTCGAGCAATTTTTCTTAACAAGTACCTACCTTCACATTATTCTACATCATATTGTAGGGAGTGGTGGCCATCCACCACTCCCTACAATAATGATTATTTTCATTAAGTTTACCTTACAAAGGACATTCTTGTAGATATGAAATTGAAATATTAAAATTCTAACCGCCTTTTGCAGTATGCTCATTTTTAGGGTTCCGTACCCAGAGGGTAAAAACGGGACGCTATTACTAAGAGTCCACGGTCCGTCTGTCTGTCTGTCACCAGGCTGTATCTCATGAACCATGATTGCTAGACAGTTGTAATTTTCACAGATAATATATTTCTGTTGCCGCTATAACAACATTTTTTTTTACTAAAAACAGAATAAAATAAGTATTTAAGTGGACGCCCCATACAACCAACGTGTTTTTTTTATGTTTTTTGCGATAATGGTACGGAAGTCTTCGTGTGCGACTCCGACTCGCACTTGGCCGGTTATTTTGTATCTACGTACAACAATTTTGTGCCAACTTATTTTATAAACATTGTCAACATATTAAATCAAATCGATATTCACCTATCTCAGTAATCTGTTTGTTTATTTAGTAAGACTAAGCGAGAAACTCTATAAGTTAAATATTTACTTTTTGAATATAATGCTTTTATTTGATTCTATTTTTTAGCAACTGTCATTTCTTGTTAGGATCAAAGAATTTAAATAGATTTCGGAGAGAGAACCATTATGTATAAGCAATTAATCATTTCATTTGTTTTAACCAAGATTTCATTCATTGCTTAAACCTCGATAGTATTGTTAACTAAATAACTAATCTCGATGTTGGCATAAAATGCCATAAATACCTTTAAATGCAGTAATATATTGTACTACGAAGCTCTTACAATTTAAACCCGTAGCTTTCGTAGCACCGCTACGAGCTCTACGACCATCGCGCTACGCCGTAGTAAATCTGCTTTTGAGAAGGATTTGAAGAAAGATTTACATAATTCAAATTAGGATAATTTTTTAAGATCTTTATTTATTTATACTTATTTGGAAGCTTTGATTGCATAAAGAAAACTTATCTCTTTAAAAAGAAAATGAGTTTTATTGATCAATTACTTTTGCCAGCAACTTCACCCGCGTAAAATTATAGGAAGTTAAGGAACCTACTAACCGTATTCTAAGTGTTAGGTCAACTATCTGTGAGCCAAAATTAATTTCAATGCGTTTAGTATTTTTTGCGTAAAAGAGTAACAAATATCCATACATTCATTGATACAAACTTTTGCGTTTATAATATTACTAAGATTTTATTAGTCAACGAAAAACATTTACAACTCTATGAAATAAACAGTAAACTCGTTACGGTTGTTATGGACAGTTAACTTGTAGCGAATTTCAAATGCAGCAATTCTCCGTAGGAGGCGAAATAGGCGGCTGGTTGAATGGACAGCAGTCAGTGGAGCATGAACGTGAATACCATGAGCCAGTACCGCTTTCAACCGAGCCCTCTCGTATCTCGTCACAACATGCGTGCAGATGATGCTATTGTGTCACTTGCCTGCCTGTTAATGCGAAGACAGTTGCTAAAATGCAGCCACAAAATATACCACTTTGTTTTGAAACCGCCGTCGCCGGCGGCTACGCGCGCGTATGGTAGTTTACTGAAAATTTGTTTTTTCTCCGTCAGGTAGATTAATAAAAAATATTGGACACGTATTTTTTCTTTTGACACGTAAACATAAAGTGACGACGATATAATGCGTTGATATATCGTATGACGTCAGTACAATTTATACTGCCTTAGTGACGTTATAAGCCTCCACTTCTGAACTTTGATGCGCTTTAACTTTGTAATTTTTTATTGATTTGGTAAAGCAAAAAAGAATGTGTCGAATATTATTTGATAATCTAACTGACGGACAAAATAGAATTATCATTTTTCTACCTAGGAAACATCCCTATTATAGTATACTAGCTTCCACCCGCGGCTTCGCTCGCTTGAAAAGTGTTTTATTATGCCAAGGGATCATTAATGTGTATCAAGATAAAAAGTAGCCTATCTGCTAATCCAGAATTAAATCTATCTCTGTGCCAAATTTCATCGAGATCCGTTCAGCCGTTCTGGCGTGACTGATTAACATGCACGCATCCAAACTTTCGCATTTATAATATTAACAAAATAAGATAAGAAAGTACGTTTAGTAAGATAAGAGAAGTGTTATTCTGATGATAAACTAAACTTTTTATCAAAATCCGTTGAGTAGTTCTTGCGTGAAAGAATAAAAATTTCCAACCACAAATTTCGAATTTATTAAATTAGTCGGATGTTTAAGTATCCATATCAACCAAAACATCTACTAATTTCGTTGTGCAGTTCGCGGGCAAAAAAGCAAAGCTTGGTTTGGACAGTAAAGTCCGAGTGCCATGTAGGCAAACGACGGCTGCGTTGTTTTATTTCAGTATGTGTTCCGCTTAACAAGTAAGCTTTACATCTGCGGTAATAAACTGGGTGCACACACTGCACACGGGGACACGGGCCGCCGGACGCGCAGCTTACGAAATCGGTGCAAATTCAACCGTCGGTAGAAATCCGGCAAACATACTGCCCGCTACCCGCCCGCGTTGCCACACTGACCCCTTTTATTTCTTGCAAAAAATAACTCTAAGCCCACTGCAAACTACGCAAACCCGTGCGTAACTATGAATATGTTTATGGCGTAGCCAGATCGTGGATTTAGTCAGTTCATCGTCGGCCATTTTGTGAAAAGTCGGCGCACTGTAAGTTGACCATATCATGAAATGGTTTGACCAATATAATCAATGAATAATAATCATTTGACCGTATTAATTATTATCATCTAAACACACGGTTATTTACCCGACTGCCGAAGGAAGGTAATGTGTTAATCAGTCTATGTATGTATGTATCTTTACTCCTATGTGGCGTTCTAGAGACCATACGCGTTGGCCGATTTTGAAGATTCGTACGTCAATCGATTTGTCTTAATCTTGTGGGTGTCATTGGCTACATTAAAATTGTAAAATAGAGAAAAGGTGAATTTTGAGCGCGATATTGTGAGGGCCCAATATATTTTTTCATCGTGTGGGGTATCAAAATAAAGGGTTTTAAGAGGTGATTTCAATAATATATAATACTTATATGTTTAAATGTACCTAATGCAAAAAAAAGTTATCATTAAAATAAGGTACCTAATTCCACAAATCATAAACCCGACTGCTTAAGAAGCGAACTAAAAAGACGTGAAAGGATACATATCCGCTAGCTAGCTGTTCAAAATCAGATGTATCCTCCAACTGCACAGCATGATTTTCTTCTTGTTTACGTCTTTCTTTTTAGTCCGCTTCTCAAGCAGTCGGGTTTTTATTTTTTTTATTCATGATGTGGTCAAACGTATGACATATCGTAAATTGGATTGGATTTACAAATCGAGATGCAGTAGGTACAAACTTTACTGTGAAAATTAAAGAAATAATTGATTATTTGAATATCCACGCTATTGGCATGGCAAACATCGTGATGTTTTTGGCGTGGTTGTCAAATCGTTTGTCTACAAACTTCGAGCTATGAGTTTATTTTAGTATTTGATCCTGACATGGGTATCTATGCGGATTTATAAAACAGTGTGGCTTTGCCCGCATCAGTGTAATTTTGAACATAGTGTCGCTCGTTAATAAGGTATTTTTGAAACAGAGTAGAAATTAAAAGAAAAGTTCTGTAACAACTAATAAAACAGACCCTATAATCTCGACACTGTTTAGCGATTGCTAAGCACATTCTATATTCAAAGTTTCTATAGAGAATTTCGTTTAAACAGTGAAAGTTCCGTAGTAATAATGTACGCAGCTCATACTTAACAAGAGATTGCAACTCGCTGTTTTCCACGCTGTAGTTTTAACAATGTAGTGCCGAATCGCGAGGTAAGTGCGGGCTCAGCATAAACTTGCTGCCGCGCCGTACGATTAATATCGGCGGGGCTATGCATGCTCAAAACCGAGCAAGTTGGCTTGTTAAGCCTTTGTGCTGAGTACCACTCGCATCCGCTCAATTGTACCTACCCGTCCATGTGCAACCGATAGCGCAATATTTGGTGTAAACTAACAAAACCATTTTCAGCTTTGCGCGACTCAACAGAGCTTTAGTGATTTATAATAAGTTATTTTTTTTAAATCTATTTTTATATCAAGTTTTTTCGTATTCTTCTCAGCAAACCCTTTCATTTGATACCCATATCATGGCAGTGCAAAAAATTAACTGGTCCGCCATCTTGGATTTAGAGTGACGTCACTTAGCTAACCATGCATTGTCATCCAAGCTAAACTTGTATGCAAAATTTCATCTTAATCAGTGGAGGATAACTGCTTTAAAATTTTGTTGGAAGATTTGACCCGAACATACTTACATACATACATTGCAAGTTAAATAAAAGCTTGTAAAAAGCTTGATAAACTGGAAAACTAACTGCTCCAAAACCATATTATCTAAACTGAATTGATCTTTCAAACTATTAGTTCAAAACGCGAAAGCTCGCTGGTCACCATTTGCATAACTTACACGTTTCATTTCCGTAATTACCATTCGATAGCTGCCATTAATCTTCTCGCCAAATCCCATAGAGAACGTCAATCGTTTGACTCTAATCACGGGATTTGCTTTAAACGTTCGCATTCGTACTGGCCTCTTAGCGAATCCTTTTGAGAAAAAGTTGTTAAAAAAACGGCACAAAAACAAAAGGAAATAGTCGGGGCGGTCCCCAGAGAGTCGTTGTTAGCCCTGGGACGGTACTTAAATCAAATGTTCACCATTCAAGGAAATTATAAGAACAGGGCACGGATTCGCCTTCCCTCTGAGAGAATCCCTTGGATAAAAAGGCTTACGGAGAAACAGTGTTGTGAATAGTTTCATTGTTCCTTACATTATTTTTTGGAGTATACCTTCTTTGAAGTTCATATATTAATGAAACACAAAGAAGCTCGATCTTCGAAGCTATAGAAAGAAAACATTTCTCGTAGGTAGTGGTGTTACAATGTAATTCAACAAAGTATAGAATTATCGTGATAGGTAGAACGTAGCGCGCTGGCTTGCAGGGAGGAACATTGAGAGAAAACTTAATCAGAAGTATTAGTGAGAGCGTTTTAATATTCTGAACGGAGTGCACGGTTAAGGATTTTCTTTTTTGTTGTTGTCTTCGAGAATATTACTTTACCTCGCAACAAACTTAAGGGGCCTAATCCGCTTTTCAACTCGAGCTTTTACTTGCCTTATGACAGCGAGCTTAGAGCTTCCAAAGACGTTGTGGAGAAAGTTTTTAATCTTTTCACATGTACATACGTAGTCGTGACAAAACGACTTCCAGAAAAGGAGATCGCGTCGCGTAGTCGCGTATCAGAAACAAACGGTGCGCCCCATACATAATTATCGTATCAAAGCGTATTCAGGACGGATAAGAGGCGTACAAAGAATGGAAAAATAATAAGTAAAGCTTATGTGTCTTCAACATGTGTCCATATGTCGAGATCCTCAGAAGCCGTCCCCTCGCGCCGGATATGAATAAAATTTTCTTAGATAAATTGAGAGTTCGCGAAAACGTGTCGATTTCTTTATTTATTCAATACTTTTCTCCTTTGAAACGTTTCTCCTTGGATTCGTCCGCGCTTATCTCATATTTATGAATTCTTTTGGGTTATTGATGTAAAACCACTTTCTTCTTTTAGCGACATCAATACAAATGATGCAACGGATATCCAGACACGAGCACACGTTTAGACATAAAGGAATCGTTTCAATCGTTTTTGTGATAGCTGTAAAATTATGCAATCTCATAAATTGTTGCTTGTGTTATTTTCGTAATCAAACAGCGGCCTAAATTGGTAATTTGAACCAACCCAAGTAGTGTTTGTGTAGGTCAACTAAATTCAATAACGGGATAGAAAATACCGCTGACGCAACCGTTTTCATCATACGTAATATCTTAAGAAGGACGTTATCGTGTTTTCTCGCAGGTCTGCTTCCATTTTATTATAATTCCAATTAGATTATTTATTACGTGTGTTTGTTATTTGCTACAATCTTACTATTATAAATGCGAAAGTTTGTGAGGATGGATGGATGGATGTTTCGAACTCTTTCACGTGAAAACCATTGAACGGATTTTAATGTAACTTAACAGTAGCACTAACAGCAACTAGCAGGTAGCAGTAACTGAGCAGTAGTGCCTTATACATCAGAATAACACATAGGCTATAATTTATAAAGATAGAAGTACTAATATAACGTGGGCGGGACCAAATGTAATTATAAAAAAATTGCAAGTTTTCTAAGGTCGAATTTAAGAAGGTCTGTTATATTTTTTTAGAACAGAATTTAAGGCGTAGTAAATAACTTATATACAAACAGATACTAAAAACTACCTAATTATAAACGTGAGTGAAATGGGGAGAGGGGAAGAACTCATTGAGCATAAAAAAAAATCTTCCACATTGCTATCAATTGGCAAAGTGCCTACAAAGCTGGCAGCATTGCATCTTTGACCGAATAAAAGACCAGCCTTCAGATCACGACTTCACGTAAAGTGTCGAATTTTAGGATTAGAAATTTTAAAGTTTTACTCGACAGACAAACAAAATGAGTCCAACATGTATACCTACGTTATACATTTACAGCTAACACTAAAACCCCACTAAAGCACTATACCAGTACACCTTTACCTCCATAAAGCCTAAATACGAAGCCCGAAAGCTCCATTTCACAAAGCTACCCGACCGACGCTTGAATAGGAATTAGTGCACATATTCTATAAGATAGCGCGCGATCGAATTTCGGCGTCCAAAATGTCCAATGTTATATATTAGTCAAACCGATACCTCGGGACTTCGTGAAAAATGCTCCGGGAGCCTCGTCGACCGCCAATATCTCCGGGAAACAGCTTAAAAACGTTTCGGTAAGTTTGGCTTTTCAAACCTTCGTTTTTTTACACCCAAAGGAATTTGCGTACGGGCACTCTTCGAAACGTGAACGTCGAGTTTGTTCGAGGAATTTCTTCGCCTGTGTGTTGAGTAATGTGCCTTTAGCCGACTAATATATTTTAATTGGCGGTGCTACGGAAACCAGCTATAAATTTTGCGAAGCAAACATCCTTTTCGTTATATTTATTAGTTTGTATGAGTCTGTTTAATTAGTTAGTTCAGCTTTAGGATATTGTAATTATGGTTGTAACTTTAACAAGTTAAAATTTCAATTGAGGACGATTTTACTGCCATAATTTTATAACGGAAGAAAAATCTGATCTACATATATGTTGATAAATTTAAGATCATGATCACCAAAATCGGCAGGAACAGAATAATATAGAATACTATTATATATTATAAATATTTTAAGTTAGAAAGGCAACTCATGAATTCATTGTTGTCTTCTTCTTTGTTTTGTGTAACTATCACCATTCCATAGATTCCACAATTCTATAAAAAAATTGGTAAGCCAAATGCTAACCAAAAATATTCAAAGCTAAAAATTCCACAGGACGCATTGTTAACTCTACAAGTAAACAAGATAATAATTTGGTGCCATTTGATCAAGTTGAAATACACAACGTAATCTAGATTTACCTTGAATACCTCACAATTATCAATGCTCATAATAGTTCAAAGGTATTCCAATTAATTTTCTACTAATGATTTCAGTAGAATTAATTTTATGAATGGATGCGTTAGCAAGTCAGAGCTAAGTCACAAAAAATAATGAAAGTCTAGAAATAAAAGCATTTGTCTCTGAGATTGTTTCTTAGGGTTCCGTAGTCAACACGGTTCCTCCTTATAGTTTCGCCATGTCCGTCCGTCCGCAGCTTAGCTCAGAGACTCTTAGTACTAGAAAGCTATAATTTGGTATGGTATACATATTAATCACGTCGACAAAGTGGTAAAATAAAAGCATGTTTTTTTATTGTACCTCCTGTGCACCTTAGTTGGAAATCCCATGGTGTTATCCCATGGTGTGGCTATCGTTGCATAGACTATTCAAAAATATTACGGGTCTGTCCAAACCATTTTTCGATTCAGGGATCCGTTTGCGTAAAATTAAGCTTTAAATGGCAAATTTTTATTACAGTCCCTTTCAGCTAAGTGGTTGATTTGTATATGTGAAAAGATTCAGGGTAGTAGTATATAAAACGAAATTAAAAGTTAAACTATCACAGCTAAGTAGGCTAACTAATGTTAACTATTTTGGTGAATGTAGCTGTTTATTATTGAGCTGGTTTTTATTATACAGGGTGGCCAAAAAGTCGTGGATCGCAACTAGGGGTTAGATGGGGCCATCAGCTGCAAAATATTGTTCTATGGGCGATCCTTAAGGTCAACCCCTGCAAAGTGATATTTTTTTTTGTGTTTTTTGAGGAAATTGTCTTTTTTTTATAATTCTTATAAAAATTCGAAAAAATCTACATCCTGTATCTTTTATATAATTTTCACTAGATTGGTACTGATGAGTCCTTGCGTTAGACATGCTATTTATGGTTGTTTATTTGGGTGTGTTGAAGATAATGTTAAGTTTTACGAAAAAAAAAACTCGAGTCATAACTTTTTATTTGCTTCGGACCACACTGTGAAAAAAAAATTCTCTACCGAAAAGTGACCCTGTTTTACAAGTTTTGGCGCATTTAATAGGGGTTCTAAAAATATATTACACATGGCTATGCGTGGCTTTGATATCTTTCGAGGACGATGATTCGTAGCAAGGCCAAAGTTAACCCAACCATAAAACTCGGTTAGGCCTATTTAAAAATAAACTCTGCAGGTAAATTATAACTCTGCAGGGGTTGACCTTAAGGACCTCCCGTAGAACATTTTTTTGCAGCTGATGACCCCATCTAATCTCTAGTTGCGTTTGATCCACGACTTTTTGGCCACCCTGTATATACAATATCTTTAAAAAGTTTCTTTGTCGTGAGTTTTCTTGTTCCCTGGACCACTCAGCTAAAACAACTGTTTTCACTAAAACCATTCGTTGTTTTTTGCTTATCTCGTGTCTCCTGTGCGGGTCACAAATAAATGATTTTCATTCTTTCTTTGCATATATTTTAACCAAGTAACCAAAACTACATTTGTTTGTGTATTTGTATCATCTCATTTAATCTTTAGAATAATGATAAATCGAGTTGAGTCAGCTCTTTCAAAAACACGTCGTCTTTTATTCACATTCTTAACAAACGATTCGATTTTGAATACGTTCACGACATCATTTGACGACATAATCGCCGCAGGCGTCCGGACTTCCGTCGAACACAAGGCGAATATAATGCACCTAATTCGATTCCCGCTTTAGGTAAACAAAGTAGACTATATAATTTATACATAATGTTGTTTCTGTCATGTAACAGCAACAACGGGCTTTGAGCGCCAAACCTTATATTATGAAGCGGTAAATACAAAATGCTATCTCCGAAGTCTCTTAGCGATATCATCTCGAAACAGCTTCACCACTGTATTTGCGTGAATGCATACAGCACAAAAGTTCGAAGAAGAGACACAAAATAGAAAAATATCTAAAACCTCATCTAGGATTTAACCAAGCACGTAGAACCAAAAAGCCGTTTTATTTTTTTGCGGTGCTTTCTCCTCTAAAATTGGCTCCAGATCTATTCCTGTTGACAACTTTATCGAGCGGTTTTCGATAAATTGCGGCGAGGGAAAACTAAATAAATCCGAGAGGGACTTTAGATAAGGTAATGGCTTCAGTAATGTCTAGCGACTGCCGCCATAATGCAATCGGAAACCGAACCACGATCACACAGTAACGCTAAGACATCGACGTCCAACTACACAAGTTTCTTATACCTTTTTCCTTATAAAACACCATTATAAGCTAGTCCCAGAAAACAATTAAGACATTCAGATGCAAATGATTCTACCTAGATACAAGTAGATCCTGCTAATATTTTGCATTTAAAATGTCTTTGGAGGAAAGTTTTTTTATTAAAATCTGGTCGGTTATGAAGGTGCCGTGATGCATAAAAGATCGTGGCTATTCTTTTTGTCTTCCTTAATAGCTTAGGTACGTTAACTTATTTTTGTGTGAGGTTCTATGTCATCTAGCGGATGGGGGGCATATTTAATTGCTTACTGACCTACACTACATAAGGGTAATTTAATTATTGCCAATCCGCATCAATACGAGCTCACACAATAATCTATAATAACAAAACAACATAATTATAAGTAAATATATACATATCTATTTGCTCCTAGTTCCACAAGGAACTAGAAGCAGAGGCAGGCCTAATGCTAGATGGGCAGATGAGAGAGTGGCGATAGCGGGTCAAAGCTGGCTACACGCTGCCAGCAACAAAACTCAATGGCACTCCTTAGAGGCGGCTTTTACAAATTACTTAAGTTACTTGTTTCTAAATAAATGAAATTTGCATGGAATAAATAAGCTTTATTATAATATAAATATATTTGTTGAAGTTGTAATTAATACAACCCCCAGACAGAGGACAAAATGATCTTAACTATTCTGCGGTAACTTAGCGGATTAAAAGGCTCTCAGTAGACAGAGCTATATAAAAGTTTAAACAGTTTAAGCGTAGTCTCAAACGCATATCGAAGTCACAAGACAAACTCATTGTCTCCGCGCAAACATCACCAACGCAAGTTCTCAATGAAGCGGAGTAAGATAAACTTTGCGATTCGGCTCATACTTAGGAAGTTCACGCGAACACTTCAACTGTAGAAAATCACCTGTAACCGCGCACGTAGACACTAGAGCCCTCAAAAACAACGCGATGCCCGAAAACTTCTAACAAACACTCAACTCTCTAACTTAGTGGAGGACAACAACAATGGAGTTAGTTTAGGAAAAATACGTACGCTTAGAAATTAGTTGATGTCGGGGCGGTTCATTCGCATGCCCATGCATTCAGCTTGTTGACCCGCGACTTTGTCCGCATGAATTTTGAAAACAAACATCGAGTCGAAAGGTTGAGTCGAAGTAAAGGAAAGAGTAACTCTTTGAGGGTTGACTGATAGACCAATGGTGCATTGACAATTTGTTTTTATGACGCAAAAGTCTTTTATTTCGATTAAATATACTACTAATATAGTCCCTTCTAGGCCGACTCTCTGACATACCAAAATTTTGGTCAGAAAGAATACATGTCAACGTATTGAGTACGTCAAGATTAACAGAAGTTCACTTGACCGAAGCACGGTCGTCTGGTTGATCGCTGACCCGAAGAACGATTGCCTGAAGAACACAAAACTTCTGGGCGATCGTGCTTCGGTCAAGTAAACTTCTGGTAATCGCAGTCCAACGTAAACGGAGGTTGATGAATTATAGAACAAATGAACACATAGATCGTTCAAGAAAGAAGACATAACAGAAATTGCCTGTCCCCTAAAAATCTATACAGTATCTAAATTTCACGGTACATCTCAATTCTCAGACAAAAATAATAGACAAGAGAAAATATAAATAAATGAGTGGCGATTAACCGAAATTCACTTGACCAAAGCACGATCGTCTGATTGATCGATGGCCCGAAGAACGATCGCCGATGTAGGAAATATCCACGAATACAACATTAGAAAATACTACTACTACACTTCAATAACACTTATACAAAATAAAATGTTTAAACTTAGATGATAATAAATCGTAAATATTCACCCACTTTGAATGTTCTGTTATGGTTATGGCAATTAAAATCACACATGATAAAAATGTTTTGTTTTTTTATAATTATTGAATAACATGAATTGAGATTTAATCACGAGAGATGTTATACTTTATATCTATGCGTAGCTTAGTAGTATTACACTATGTGGCTGGGTGCATCGTCCTCACGTATATGAATGTAAATATTGTGAAACCCTTATTTTTAAAGAGTATGTGTGGTGTTTCTTCTCCGTTCTTCTCCATAACAATGTAATGGACAGTAGATTTTTTTTTTTGCAATTTTTGACATTTAAAAGCGTCGCTTAGTGGTGTAATTGAAATAAACGATTTGATTTGATGGACTTGAGTAAAATTATTATCAACAAGCTTTTATTTAACTTGCCTTGTTAGTTAGTATGTGTGGGTTAAACCTTGCAACTGATTTATTAAATAGTTATCCCAAACAGATTGAGCTGAAATTTTACAGACACGGTTGTTTGGATGACAATGTACTGTAAGCTAAAAAACTTACATAAATAGTACATTACAGCAGAATCCAGTAAGTAAGCCTTCCTGGCCGAGTATGAGTTAACCGGACCGAACCGCAGGTGAGGTCCGGTTATATACGAGGCCAGGATGGCTTTCTTACTGGTTGAGGTTTGTATAATGCTTTTCTCAAAAATGAAAGAAAGTTTAACAACAAATTCGTTTAATTAATATTGAAGGTTACATTCATATTAGGGCAATTACTGATAGATATTGTGATCGATTTACCGGGGGCATTTATATTTGTAAATTATTGTTTTTGAAACTCCATGTTAATTTTAGAATGGAAAGTTTTAATCCAACATGATTTATAAACTGAAATGACTAAATACAAACATAAAATCCCACACTATACTTCTACAACATTACTAAGTACAAAACGCAACGTGCATACTTTTTCTGCGTCGCGTTATGTGTCACAGACCCATAAAAAAAAAAAAAAAAAAAGTGTCACAGACAATAAAATGGATGTTTAAGGCTCCAAAATATATTATGTATCTCATAAAATGTCATACCAAAAAGAGATAGATATATATTTGGAGCCTCCCTCTAACCATGTTATAATGGCTAAACTCTAATCTGTGTCTGGTACTATGTTTTTTTTTTCTAAGCAGATCTAAAGAGGATGACCTAAACCGTGCGAAGCCATAAAAAAAAAAAGGGATGAAGGATGACCAAGTGTCCAGTAAGTAAATTACATACTTACTTACTGGACAGTAGGAGATTCCAAATTTAAAATCTCGCTTCTTACCGGACAGTTGTGAATAGTCTCCGGTAGAGTTCACTTTCTGGATAC
This sequence comes from Orthosia gothica, assembly GCA_949775005.1. NCBI lineage: Eukaryota > Metazoa > Arthropoda > Insecta > Lepidoptera > Noctuidae > Orthosia > Orthosia gothica. The sequence goes on from OX459037.1 coordinate 22,998,663, forward strand.
TTTTTAGAGATGTTATGTCAACATTACATACCATTTTTGAGAAAAATTATTTTATTGCTATAATAATTTGTTTTATCACTACTTCTATTAAAAAACAAAGGATAAAATGAGCGATTGCAAAAAAATACCTTTTTATTAGTGTTTATGTCACATCGATCATCATGAAAATGAAAAGAGCACTATGAATCAACAATGAGCTATGTACGTTATATTTATTTAATTATTTATTTACTATATTGTGAGCTCGTGGCTAAATAATAACAGCCACACGGGTCGATCTTCAAGTTTAAGCAATGCTTAACGAGGTCGGTCCGTGGATGGATGACCATTTCAACATACCGAGTTTCCTCCGTGCCTCGGCAAGCACGTTAAGCCGTTGGTCCCGGCTGTCATTTGAAGACCTTTGACAGTCGTTACGAGTAGTCAGAAGGTTGAGATATGACACCAGTCTTGCCAAAGGGTATCATGTTACCCAGTTACTGGGTTGTGGAGGTGAGATAGACAGTTGCTCCATGTCAAACACTGGTACTCAGCTGAATCCGGTTAGACTGGAAGTGGCCTCAACATAGTTGGGAAAAGGCTAGGCAGATTGATTGATTATATACTTTATTGTGCACCACATAAAAATTACAGGATACAGGAGGTTATTAGGTAAATAAAATAACTGCCTGCTATTTCACAACCTGCAACAACTGCCCAATAAACATGCAAACTTAAATTAGCTTAATTAATTTCAGCATGCAATGAGAGCGAATGAATTCCTACAATACTTTTACATCTCGCTAAATTATTCGCAGGCTTTAAAGATTTAAGAAGCGTTTGTTCGACGGACAAAGAGGGTATAAAAGGTTCAAGAGAAAACAAAAAGGAGGTACGTACTTACAAACCGGTTCTTAGCGTTTTATTAGTCCGAAACAATGTTCAAAGAAATTGTCGAGCAATTTTTCTTAACAAGTACCTACCTTCACATTATTCTACATCATATTGTAGGGAGTGGTGGCCATCCACCACTCCCTACAATAATACTACAGTACTACGAAGCTCTTACAATTTAAACCCGTAGCTTTCGTAGCACCGCTACGAGCTCTACGACCATCGCGCTACGCCGTAGTAAATCTGCTTTTGAGAAGGATTTGAAGAAAGATTTACATAATTCAAATTAGGATAATTTTATAAGATCTTTATTTATTTATACTTATTTGGAAGCTTTGATTGCATAAAGAAAACTTATCTTTTTAAAAAGAAAATGAGTTTTATTGATCAATTACTTTTGCCAGCAACTTCACCCGCGTAAAATTATAGGAAGTTAAGGAACCTACTAACCGTATTCTAAGTGTTAGGTCAACTATCTGTGAGCCAAAATTAATTTCAATGCGTTTAGTATTTTTTGCGTAAAAGAGTAACAAACATCCATACATTCATTGATACAAACTTTTGCGTTTATAATATTACTAAGATTTTATTAGTCAACGAAAAACATTTACAACTCTATGAAATAAACAGTAAACTCGTTACGGTTGTTATGGACAGTTAACTTGTAGCGAATTTCAAATGCAGCGATTCTCCGTAGGAGGCGAAATAGGCGGCTGGTTGAATGGACAGCAGTCAGTGGAGCATGAACGTGAATACCATGAGCCAGTACCGCTCTCAACCGAGCCCTCTCGTATCTCGTCACAACATGCGTGCAGATGATGCTATTGTGTCACTTGCCTGTCTGTTAATGCGAAGACAGTTGCTAAAATGCAGCCACAAAATATACCACTTTGTTTTGAAACCGCCGTCGCCGGCGGCTACGCGCGCGTATGGTAGTTTACTGAAAATTAGTTTTTGTCCGTCAGGTAGATTAATACAAAATATTGGACACGTATTTTTCTTTTGACACGTACACAAAAATGACGACGATATAATGCGTTGGAATATGTGTGTGTGACGTCATAATCCACCACTCCTGAACTTTGATGTGCTTCAACTTTGTAATTTTTTATTGATTTGGTAAAGCAAAAAATATGTGTACAATATTATTTGATAATCTCACTGACAGACAAAATGGAATTATAATTTTTCCACGCAGGAAATATCCCTTTTATAGTCTACTAGCTTCCACCCGAGGCTTCGCTCGCTTAAAAAGTGTTTTATTATCCCAAGAGATCATTATAGTTTATCAGGATAACAAATAGTAAATGTGCTAATCCAGACTTTAATCTATCTCTGTGCCAAGATCCGGTTAGCCGTTCTGGCGTGACTAAGTAACAAGCACGCATCCAAATTTTTGCATTTATAATATTAGCAAAATAAGATAAAAAGATAAGATTATTAAGATAAGATGTATTATTCTTACATCAGAATAATACATCTTATCTTAATAATCTTATCTATCTCTAAACAATTTTTTATCAAAATCCATTGAGTAGTTCTTGCGTGAAAGAATAAAAAATATCCAACCACAAAATCTCGAGATTATTGTAGTAGTAGGATATTTAAGGAACACTCAACCAAAACATCTACTAATTTCGTTGTGCAGTTCGTAGGCAAAAAAGCGAAGCTTGATTTGGACAGTAAAGTCCGAGTGCCATGTAGGCAAACGACGGCGTCGTTGTTTTTCAGTATGTGTTCCGCTTAACAAGTAAGTTTTACATCTGCGGTAATAAACTGGGTGTGCACACGGGGACACGGGCCGCCAGCCGCATAGCTTACAACATCGGTGCAAATTCAACCATAGAGACCCGTGAAACATACTGCCCGCTACCCGCCCGCGTTGCCACATTGACCCCTTTTATTTCTTGCAAAAAAATAACTCTAAACCCACTGCAAACTTTGCAAACCCATGCGTAACTATGATTATGTTAGTTCATCGTCGACCATTTTGTGAAATTCGGCGCACTAGTAAGTTGACTATATCATGAAATGGCTTGACCAATATAATCAATGAATATAATCACTTGACGATATTAATTATTGTCATCTAAACACACGGCTATTTTACCCGACTGCCGAAGGCAAGGTAAGGTTAATCAGTCTATGTATGTATGTACCTGTACTCACATTTGGCGTTCTAGAGACCAAACGCATTGGCCGATTTTGAAAATTCGTACGTCAATCGATTTGTCTTAATCTTGCGAGTGTCATTGGCTACATTAAAATTGGAAAATAGAAAAATTTAAGCTTTTGGGCGCCATATTGTGAGGGCCCAATATATTTTTTCATCGTGTGGGGTATCATAATCAAATAAAGGCTTTTAAGAGATGATTTCAAAAATATATAATACTTATAAGTTTAAATGTCCCTAATCCAAAAAAAGTTATAAATAAAATAAGGCAATTCAAAAATCATAAACCCGACTGCTTAAGAAGCGAACTAAAAAGACGTAAACAAGAAGATAATCATGCTTTGCAGTCGACGGATACATATTCGCTAGCTGGCTGTTCAAAACCAGATGTATCCTCCGACTGCACAGCATGATTTTCTTCTTCTTTACGTCTTTCTTTTTAGTTCGCTTCATAAGCAGTCGGGTTTTAAGTTTATTTTTTTTATTCATGAGTTGGACATATCGTAAATTGGATTGGATTTACAAATCGAGAAGCAGTAGGTACAAACTTTACTGTGAAAATTAAATAAATGATTGATTATTTGAATATCCCCGCTATTGGCATGGCAAACATCGTGATGTTTTTGGCGTGGTTGCCAAATCGTTTGTCTACAAACTTCGAGCTATGAGTTTATTTTAGTATTTGAACCTGACATAGGTATCTATGCGGGTTTATAAAACAGTGTGGCTTTGCCCGACACAGTGTAACTTTGAACATAGTGTCGCTCGTGTGTGTTTGAAACAGGTTAGAGATTAAAAATTCTCTTCTGTAACAATGAATAAAACACACCCTTTAATCTCAATACTGTTTCGCGATTGCGTACCATATTCTATATACAAAGTTTCTATAGAGAATTTCGTTTAACAATGAAAGTTCCGTAGTAATAATGTACGCAGCTCATACTTAACAAGAGATTGCAACTCGCTGTTTTCCACGCTGTAGTTTTAACAATGTAGTGCCGAATCGCGAGGTAAGTGCGGGCTCAGCATAAACTTGCCGCCGCGCCGTACGATTAATATCGGCGGGGCTATGTATGCTCAAAACCGAGCAAGTTGGCTTGTTAAGCCTTTGTGCTGAGTACTACTCGCATCCGCTCAATTGTACCTACCCATCCATGTGCAACCAATAGCGCAATATTTGGTGTAAACTAACAAAAACATTTTCAGCTTTGCACGACTCAACGGAGCTTTATTGATTAATAATAAGTTATTTCTTTTTTTTTATTTAATAAGTTTTATCGTATTTTTCTCAGCAAACGCTTTCATTTGATACCCATATCATGGCATTGCACAAAAATTAACTAGTCCGCCATCTTCGGCCATGCGCCATATTGGATTTAGAATGACGTCACTTAGTTAACCATGCATTGTCATCCAAGCTAAACTTGTATGCAAAATTTCATCTTAATCGGTGGAGGATAACTGCTTTAAAATTTAGTTGGAAGATTTGACCCAAACACACATACATACATACATTGCAAGTTAAATAAAAGCTTGTAAAAAGCTTGATAAACTGGAAAACTAACCAAAACCATATTATCTAAACTGAATTGATCTTTCAAACTATTAGTTCCAAATGCGACAGCTCGCTGGTAACCATTTGCATAACTTAACGTTTCATTTCCGTAATTACCATTCGATAGCTGCCATTAATCTTCTCGCCAAATCCCATAGTGAACGTCAGTCGTTTGACTCTAATCACGGGATTTGCTTTAAACGTCCGCATTCGTACTGGCCTCTTAGCGAATCCTTTTGAGAAAAAGTTGTTAAAAAAACGGCACAAAAACAAAAGGAAATAGTCGGGGCGGTCCCCAGAGAGTCGTTGTTAGCCCTGAGACGGTACTTAAATCAAATGTTCACCATTCAAGGAAATTATAAGAACAGGGCACGGATTCGCCTTCCCTCTGAGAGAATCCCTTGGATAAAAAGGCTTACGGAGAAACAGTGTTGTGAATAGTTTCATTGTTCCTTACATTATTTTTTAGAGTATACCTTCTTTGAAGTTCATATATTAATGAAACTCAAAGAAGCTTGATCTTCCAAGCTATAGAAAAAAACATTTCTCGTAGGTAGTGGTGTTACAATGTAATTCAACAAAGTATAGAATTATCGTGATAGGTAGAACGTAGCGCGCTGGCTTGCAGGGAGGAACATTGAGAGAAAACTTAATCAGAAGTATTAGTGAGAGCGTTTTAATATTCTGAACGGAGTGCACGGTTAAGGATTTTCTTTTTTGTTGTTGTCTTCGAGAATATTACTTTACCTCGCAACAAACTTAAGGGGCCTAATCCGCTTTTCAACTCGAGCTTTAACTTGCCTTATGACAGCGAGCTTAGAGCTTCCAAAGACGTTGTGGAGAAAGTTTTTAATCTTTTCACATGTACATACGTAGTCGTGACAAAACGACTTCCAGAAAAGGAGATCGCGTCGCGTAGTCGCGTATCAGAGACAAACGGTGCGCCCCATACATAATTATCGTATCAAAGCGTATTCAGGACGGATAAGAGGCGTACAAAGAATGGAAAAATAATAAGTAAAGCTTATGTGTCTTCAACATGTGTCCATATGTCGAGATCCCCAGAAGCCGTCCCCTCGCGCCGGATATGAATAAAATTTTCTTAGATAAATTGAGAGTTCGCGAAAACGTGTCGATTTCTTTATTTATTCAATACTTTTCTCCTTTGAAACGTTTCTCCTTGGATTCGTCCGCGCTTATCTCATATTTATGAATTCTTTTGGGTTATTGATGTAAAACCACTTTCTTCTTTTAGCGACATCAATACAAATGATGCAACGGATATCCAGACACGAGCACACGTTTAGACTTAAAGGAATCGTTTCAATCGTTTTTGTGAGAGCTGTAAAATTATGCAATCTCATAAATTGTTGCTTGTGTTATTTTCGTAATCAAACAGCGGCCTAAATTGGTAATTTGAACCAACCCAAGTTGTGTTTGTGTAGGTCAACTAAATTCAATAACGGGATAGAAAATACCGCTGACGCAACCGTTTTCATCATACGTAATATCTTAAGAAGGACGTTATCGTGTTTTCTCGCAGGTCTGCTTCCATTTTATTATAATTCCAATTAGATTATTTATTACGTGTGTTTGTTATTTGTTACAATCTTACTATTATAAATGCGAAAGTTTGTTAGGATGGATGGATGGATGTTTGTTGCTCTTTAACGCGAAAACCATTGAACGGATTTTATTGAAACTTAACAGTAGCACTAACAGCAACTAGCAGGTAGCACTCAGCAGTAGTGACTTATACATCAGAATAACACATAGGCTATAATTTATAAAGATAAAAGTAGTAATATAACGTGGGCGGAGCCGCAGACGGGACCTAGTGTTATTATACAAAAAATATAAGTTTTCTAAGGTCGAATTTAAGTAGGTCTGTAATATATTTTTTTAGAACAGAATTTAAGGCGTAATAAATAACTTATATACAAACAGATAATAAAAACTACCTAATTATAAACGTGAGTAAAACGGGGAGAGGGGAAGAACTCATTGAGCATAAAAAAAAATCTTCCACATCGCTATCAATTGACAAAGTGCCTACAAAGCTGGCAGCATTGCATCTTTGACCAAATAAAAGACCAGCCTTCAGATCACGACATCACGTAAAGTGTCGAATTTTAGGATAAGAAATTTTAAAGTTTTACTCTACAGACAAACAAAATGAGTCCAACATTACCTACGTTATACATTTACAGCTAAAACCCCACTAATGCACTATACCAGTACTCCTTTACCTCCATAAAGCCTAAATACGAAGCCCGAAAGCTCCATTTCACAAAGCTAAACGACCGACGCTTGAATAGGAATTAGTGCACATAATCTATAAGATAGCGAACGACAGAATTTCGGCGTCCAAAATGTCCAATGTTATATATTAGTCAAACCGATACCTCGGGACTCCGTGAAAAATGCTCCGGGAGCCTCGTCGACCGCCAATATCTCCGGGAAACAGCTTAAAAACGTTCCGGTAAGTTTGGCTTTTCAAACCTTCGTTTTTTTACACCCAAAGGGATTTGCGTACGGGCACTCTTCGAAACGTGAACGTCGAGTTTGTTCGAGGAATTTCTTTGCCTGTATGTTGAGTAATGTGCCTTTAGTCGACTAATATATTTTAATTGGCGGTGCTACGGAAACCAGCTATAAATTTTGCGAAGCAAACATCCTTTTCGTTATATTTATTAGTTTGTATGAGTCTGTTTATTTAGTTAGTTCAGCTTTAGGATATTGTAATTATGGTTGTAACTTTAACAAGTTAAAATTTCAATTGAGGACGATTTTACTGCCATAATTTTATAACGGAAGAAAAATCTGATCTACATATATGTTGATAAATTTAAGATCATGATCACCAAAATCGGCAGGAACAGAATAATATAGAATACTATTATATATTATAAATATTTTAAGTTAGAAAGGCAACTCATGAATTCATTGTTGTCTTCTTCTTTGTTTTGTGTAACTATCACCATTCCATAGATTCCACAATTCTATAAAAAAATTGGTAAGCCAAATGCTAACCAAAAATATTCAAAGCTAAAAATTCCACAGGACGCATTGTTAACTCTACAAGTAAACAAGATAATTATTTGGTGCCATTTGATCAAGTTGAAATACACAACGTAATCTAGATTTACGTTGAATACCTCACAATTATCAATGCTCATAATAGTTCAAAGGTATTCCAATTAATTTTCTACTAATGATTTCAGTAGAATTAATTTTATGAATGGATGCGTTAGCAAGTCAGAGCTAAGTCACAAAAAATAATGAAAGTCTAGAAATAAAAGCATTTGTCTCTGAGATTGTTTCTTAGGGTTCCGTAGTCAACACGGTTCCTCCTTATAGTTTCGCCATGTCCGTCCGTCCGCAGCTTAGCTCCGAGACTCTTAGTACTAGAAAGCTATAATTTGGTATGGTATACATATTAATCACGTCGACAAAGTGGTAAAATAAAAGCATGTTTTTTTATTGTACCTCCTGTGCACCTTAGTTGGAAATCCCATGGTGTTATCCCATGGTGTGGCTATCGTTACATAGACTATTCAAAAATATTACGGGTCTGTCCAAACCATTTTTCGATTCAGGGATCCGTTTGCGTAAAATTAAGCTTTAAATGGCAAATTTTTATTACAGTCCCTTTCAGCTAAGTGGTTGATTTGTATATGTGAAAAGATTCAGGGTAGTAGTATATAAAACGAAATTAAAAGTTAAACTATCACAGCTAAGTAGGCTAACTAATGTTAACTATTTTGGTGAATGTAGCTGTTTATTATTGAGCTGGTTTTTATTATACAGGGTGGCCAAAAAGTCGTGGATCGCAACTAGGGGTTAGATGGGGCCATCAGCTGCAAAATATTGTTCTATGGGCGATCCTTAAGGTCAACCCCTGCAAAGTGATAATTTATTTTGTGTTTTTTGAGGAAATTGTCTTTTTTTTATAATTCTTATAAAAATTCGAAAAAATCTACATCCTGTATCTTTTATATAATTTTCACTAGATTGGTACTGATGAGTCCTTGCGTTAGACATGCTATTTATGGTTGTTTATTTGGGTGTGTTGAAGATAATGTTAAGTTTTACGAAAAAAAAAACTCGATTCATAACTTTTTATTTGCTTCGGACCACACTGTGAAAAAAAAATTCTCTACCGAAAAGTGACCCTGTTTTACAAGTTTTGGCGCATTTAATAGGGGTTCTAAAAATATATTACACATAGCTATGCGTGGCTTTGATATCTTTCGAGGACGATGATTCGTAGCAAGGCCAAAGTTAACCCAACCATAAAACTCGGTTAGGCCTATTTAAAAATAAACTCTGCAGGTAAATTATAACTCTGCAGGGGTTGACCTTAAGGACCTCCCGTAGAACATTTTTTTGCAGCTGACGACCCCATCTAATCTCTAGTTGCGTTTGATCCACGACTTTTTGGCCACCCTGTATATACAAAATCTTTAAAAAGTTTATTTGTCGTGAGTTTTCTTGTTCCCTGGACCACTCAGCTAAAACAACTGTTTTCACTAAAACCATTCCTTGTTTTTTTTGTGTTTTGCTTATCTCGTGTCTCCTGTGCGGGTCACAAATAAATGATTTTCATTCTTTCTTTGCATATATTTTAACCAAGTAACCAAAACTACATTTGTTTGTGTATTTGTATCATCTCATTTAATCTTTAGAATAATGATAAATCGAGTTGAGTCAGCTCTTTCAAAAACACGTCGTCTTTTATTCACATTCTTAACAAACGATTCGATTTTGAATACGTTCACGACATCATTTGACGACATAATCGCCGCAGGCGTCCGGACTTCCGTCGAACACAAGGCGAATATAATGCGCCTAATTCGATTCCCGCTTTAGGTAAACAAAGTAGACTATATAATTTATACATAATGTTGTTTCTGTCATGTAACAGCAACAACGGGCTTTGAGCGCCAAACCTTATATTATGAAGCGGTAAATACAAAATGCTATCTCCGAAGTCTCTTAGCGATATCATCTCGAAACAGCTTCACCACTGTATTTGCGTGAATGCATACAGCACAAAAGTTCGAAGAAGAGACACAAAATAGAAAAATATCTAAAACCTCATCTAGGATTTAACCAAGCACGTAGAACCAAAAAGCCGTTTTATTTTTTTGCGGTGCTTTCTCCTCTAAAATTGGCTCCAGATCTATTCCTGTTGACAACTTTATCGAGCGGTTTTCGATAAATTGCGGCGAGGGAAAACTAAATAAATCCGAGAGGGACTTTAGATAAGGTAATGGCTTCAGTAATGTCTAGCGACTGCCGCCATAATGCAATCGGAAACCGAACCACGATCACACAGTAACGCTAAGACATCGACGTCCAGCTACACAAGTTTCTTATACCTTTTTCCTTATAAAACACCATTATAATCTAGTCCCAGAAAACAATTAAGACATTCAGATGCAAATGATTCTACCTAGATACAAGTAGATCCTGCTAATATTTTGCATTTAAAATGTCTTTGGAGGAAAATTTTTTCATTAAAATCTGGTCGGTTATGAAGGTGCCGTGATGCATAAAAGATTGTGGCTATTCTTTTTCCTTCCTTAATAGTTTCGGTACGTTAACTTATTTTTGTGTGAAGTTCTATGTCATCTAGTAGATGGGGGGCATATTTAATTGCTTTACGACCTACACTTCATAAGGATAATTTTATTATTGCCAATCCGCATCAATACCAGCTCACACTATAATCTATAATAACAAAACAACATAATTATATTCTACTGACTGCCGGTTGACCTACTATCGCCGACGACGCGTCATACGTTGTGCTCCGTTAAAAAAAAAATCTAAAAATAGTAATAGTGTGTAAAAGTGAATAAAAACCTTTTGAACTTATAAAATATTGACTAATAACTAAGTGACAGTGTTATCTAAAAATTTTACATAAAAACTGTGAAAATAAGACAAAAAAACATAAAATACTTCAAGTGTTCCAAAACAATAACACAAAAGTGACTTAATCAGCAATAAATAAACAAAAACAAACCTCATAAAGTTATTTTATCCCAACATCTCAAAAAACGTTAAATAAACAATAACAATTAAAACGAAGTGAAAAAGTGACTCATACAGTGATTTAAATTCTCAACGGTCACATACAAAAGTAATTTTGTACAGTCATTGTTATTCTATCCAGTGATCTTTGATTTGCGGCAACCAGTCAATAAATTTGACAAATCTATTAACTGTTCAAGTGGCGCAGAGGTTTGAGGCGCTATCTACTTTTGCCATTCAAGCACCGCCCGATCGAGTGGTCGCGAGTTCGAACCTCAGTGCTAGCTTATACTTTTCGGAGGTCTCCAATATTAATATTTGGAATTAAATATTGATTTTCCTGGTTCCGGCGAGTGAAAGTTGGCTGTCTACTTGTAAGTTTGCAATAATAGCAAAACCGTCCGCAAGATGGCATCACTGGTAAGATGTCATAAATGTAAAAAAGATGTGAACATAAAAAGTACAGCTTTGTGTTCCGCCTGTGATAACAGATATGAGTTTGATTGCGACGGTTATCCAGAACCTACATATCGACTAAAAGATGCGGAAGCGAAAAAAAAAATGGAGATGTAAGGTGTGTATTAGAAATAAAAAATATTCTAATACCGACGGAGCTTCCAATATTACCATACGAAAGAAGCACAATTATATTAAAACACCTTCGCCAATAAAACAAACATCGAAGACAAAGAAAGATCTAGTCGATGATACGTCGAAACGTCTGTCTTCAATTCAAAGTAGTACAAAATTGTTTGACTCTCACATACTTACCGACTGTGAATCGCCTGATGAGTCATATACTACTCCCGATAAACTATCAAGGAGTGTTGACAGAACTGTAACTGACTTAGTATCAGTCTCAGAAATGAAGGATACAATAGCTCAACTTACACTTCAGTTAGAAAGCACAGAAAATGAACTGGGAAATATATTGCTAGAAAATACCGAACTACATAAACAAATAAAAAAGTTATGTACAGAAAATAATACTTTAAAATCCTTATGTCATTCTTCCTCTTTATTCGCATATCCGGGTACAAGCTCCAAGAAAAAGAAGCAAGCCCTGTCACAACAACTCTACGTGCATTCTACGTCATCCTCTCCATCGCCATCCACATTGAACGTTGAAGTTACTGATCACGTAAATATATTACGCCTGCAACAGGAAATCCTAACCCTGCAACAGCAATTAAGGACTGCAGAAAAAGAAATTCTAACTCTTACAGAACGTATTACATTATTGATACAGAGTCAGAATACCTGCGAACTTTCCATTGAAGAACCGAAACGGAATACGGCTAGTTTTAAAACTTGCACTGCCAAGCAAGTACAAAATCTGATCTCTGGGAAGAAAATATATATTTTCGGTACTCAACGTTGCGTTGGCTTAGCAGCCGCCTTATCACACTCAAGAGTAAATTCACAATATGAAAATTATCAACTCGTTGCTCAAACTAAACCAAACGCACCATGTAGCGAAGTAACATCCAACTGCAGAAATGTAAAATTGGCAATAGACGATAAAGTTGTAATTTGTTTAGGTGAAAATGACCGTAGCATAAATACTATCTTGTCTCAATTGAAAAATATTTTGGATATATTTAGTTGTAACACTGTAATTGTATTAAATGTCGTAAAAAATGTATTCATCAATGTCAATAAATTAAACAATTCTATAAAAAATGTATGTAGTAAGTATAAAAAATGTCACTTTGTAAACCAAATAAGCACCGAATTGTCTGATATGTGTAAGTCAATTAATTTTGTTATAGATTGTAATGACTATAATGATAAATATTTGAACCCTAGCGAAATTCGAAAGAGAATAGCAAGTGGCAAATCAAGTTTCAAATTGAGCATTGGTATACATGAAACAAAAAAAGGGACAATTCCCTTCTACTTTAAGAAACAAAGTCGCAGTGAAACTGTTAAGCATCCTAAAAGCAATAACTTTACGGAATCCAATATGAAGGTTAGAAAAGGAACTATACCGTACTATTTTCCTGTTATAAATAAGAGCGACTCATTTTTTCGTACGTAAAGCCACCAACAAATCGCACTATTTTAAAATATTACATCAAAATATCGCCAGTGTTCTATCCAAACAAGAACTACTAGAACTAACCATTCAAGAACTAAAGGATGATAATAATGACCCAGATGTAATATGCCTATCTGAAACTTTTATAAAAAAAGGTTTGGACAATTATGTAAAAATAAATAATTATGTAATGGCTACTAACTTCTGTAGAGAACAACAAAGGGGTGGCACTTGTATATTAGTAAAAAAAGAACTAAATTTTAAAGAATTGTCAATAGTTAAAAACTACGCCACTCAAAATACGTTTGAAGCCTGTGGAATAGAATTAATGTGTGGTAAATTGGTTATTATATGTGTTTATCGCACTCCTAAATCTGATCCAACACAGTTTTTATTAAAATTACACAAGCTTTTGCACGATTTAATAAATAAATACAAGTCTAAAGTTAATATAGTTATAGCTGGTGAATTGAATATAAATACACTAAAAAAAGGTAACATTACAAATCAGTTACAAGACTTATGCAATAATTATAATTTGAAAATGCTGATAAATGTTCCCACACGTAAATTGGCTTGTATTGATCATATTTTGAGCAATATTTCCAATGCTACTGCAACCGTACTACCCTTACATCTATCAGATCATGATACAGCACAAATGCTTAGCTTTCCTTCTCAAAATGTACCACAAAAAGCAACAATACACTACGTTTATAAAAGAGATTACAACCTAGATAATATCCGAAAATTCCGGGAATGCTTACAAAGTCTTTGCTGGTCTGATATATATATAAACACAGATTCAAATTCTGCCTTTAATGATTTTCATGATCTGTGGTGCCTCTTTTACAATCTCTGTTTTCCTAAGGTAAGAGTCAGGGTCAACAGTACCGCTAAAAACACGCAAAAGTGGATAAGTAAAGGTCTTAGACAAAGTTGCAAAACTAAGCGAAAATTACGCTATGAATTTTATAAAAACAAAAATAATTCTAATAAATTAATATATAAAAGATATTCCTATATGCTTAAAAAATGTATTTACAGCTCAAAAAAGAATGCGAACATAAAATATATTGAAACACAAGATAACAAATGTAAAGCCACTTGGACTGTCATCAAAAATGAAATAAATAAAAATACCACCCCTAAAGATAATATAGATGCAATAAAATTAAATGGTATTGTAGTTACAGACCCTGTAGAAATAGCTTCTACATTCAATAATTATTACGTGAATTTGACGCAAACGTCACCGCAAGATCCAGCTGTTCAAAATTATAGGCTAAATGGATATGTCAACTCAATGTTTCTTAAACCAATGTCAGAAAACGAAGTGCGCCTTGAAATAATGTCCCTGTCCAACACTAGATCAGAGGGCTATGACGAAATTAGTACTAAAATCATAAAACCTTGCTGTAATGAATTGACTAGTATTTTAACCCATGAGAGAATGAATTCCTACAATACTTTTACATCTCGCTAAATTTTTCGCAGGCTTTAAAGATTTAAGAAGCGTTTGTTCGACGCACAAAGAGGGTATAAAAGGTTCAAGAGAAAACAAAAAGGAGGTACGTACTTACAAACCGGTTCTTAGCGTTTTATTAGTCCGAAGCAATATTCAAAGAAATTGTCGAGCAATTTTTCTTAACAAGTACCTACTTTCACCTTATTCTACATCATATTGTAGGGAGTGGTGGCCATCCACCACTCCCTACAATATGATTATTTTCATTAAGTTTACCTTACAAAGGACATTCTTTTAGATATGAAATTGAAATATTAAAATTCTAACCACCTTTTACAGTATGCTCATTTTTAGGGTTCCGTACCCAGAGGGTAAAAACGGGACGCTATTACTAAGAGTCCACGGTCCGTCTGTCTGTCTGTCACCAGGCTGTATCTCATGAACCATGATTGCTAGACAGTTGTAATTTTTACAGATAATATATTTCTGTTGCCGCTATAACAACATTTTTTTTACTAAAAACAGAATAAAATAAGTATTTAAGTGAACGCCCCATACAATAAACGTGTTTTTTTAATGTTTTTTTGCGATAATGGTACGGAGGCCTTCGTGCGCGACTCCGACTCGCACTTGGCCGGTTATTTTGTATCTACGTACAATAATTTTGTGCCAACTTATTTTATAAACATTGTCAACATATTAAATCAAATCGATATTCACCTATCTCAGCAATCTGTTTGTTTATTTAGTAAGACTTAGCGAGAAACTCGATAGGTAAGTTAAATATTTATATTCTTTTTGAATATAATGCTTCTATTTGATTCTATTTTTTAGCAACTGTCATTTCTTATTAGTATCAAAGAATTTAAATAGATTTCGTAGAGAGAACCATTACGTATAAGCAATTAATCATTACATTTTTTTTAACCAAGATTTCATTCATTGCTTAAACCTCGATAGTATTGTTAACTTAATAACCAATCTCGATGTTGGCATAAAATGCCATAAATACCTTTAAATGCAGTAATATATTGTACTAAGAAGCTCTTACAATTTAAAACCGTAGCTTTCGTAGCACCGCTACGAGCTCTACGACAATCGCGCTACGCCGTAGCAAATCTGCTTTTGAGAAGGATTTGAAGAAAGATTTACATAATTCAAATTAGGGTAATTTTATTAGATCTTTATTTATTTATACTTATTTGGAAGCTTTGATTGCATAAAGAAAACTTATCTCTTTAAAAAGAAAATGAGTTTTATTGATCAATTACTTTTGCCAGTAACTTCACCCGCGTAAAATCAAAGGAAGTTAAGGAACCAACTATTCAGATAAGAAGTATGTGTTAGGTAAACTATCTGCGAGCCAAAATAAATCTCAATGAGTTCAGTATTTTTTGCGTAACAAACATCCATTCACTCATTGATACAAACTTTCGCGTTTATAATATTACTAAGATTTTATTACTCAACGAAAAACATTTCGAACTCTATGAAATAAACAGTAAACTCGTTACGGTTGTTATGGACAGTTAACTTGTAGTGAATTTCAAATGCAGCAATTCTCCGTAGGAGGCGAAATAGGCGGCTGGTTGAATGGACAGCAGTCAGTGGAGCATGAACGTGAATACCATGAGCCAGTACCGCTTTCAACCGAGCCCTCTCGTATCTCGTCACAACATGCGTGCAGATGATGCTATTGTGTCACTTGCCTATCTGTTAATGCGAAGACAGTTGCTAAAATGCAGCCACAAAATATACCACTTTGTTTTGAAACCGCCGTCGCCGGCGGCTACGCGCGCGTATGGTAGTTTACTGAAAATTTGGTTTTGTCCGTCAGGTAGATTAATAAAAAATATTGGTACACGTATTTTTCTTTTGACACGTACACAAAAATGACGACGATATAATGCGTTGGAATATCGTGTGACGTCAGTACACTTTATACTGCCTTAGTGACGTCATAAGCCACCGCTCCTGAACTTTGATGCGCTTCAACTTTGTAATTTTTTATTGATTTGGTAAAGCAAAAAATATGTGTCCAATATTATTTGATAATCTCACTGACGGACTAAATAGAATCATCATTTTTCTACCGAGGGAACATCCCTATTATAGAATACTAGCTTCCATCCGCGGCTTCGCTCGCTTGAAAAGTGTTTTATTATGCCAAGGGATCATTAATCCAGAATAAAATCTATCTCTGTGCCAAATTTCATCGAGATCCGTTCAGCCGTTCTAGCGTGACTGATTAACAAGCACGCATCCAAACTTTCGCATTTATAATATTAACAAAATAAGATAAGAAAGTACGTTTAGTAAGATAAGAGAAGTGTTATTCTGATGATAAACTAAAATTTTTATCAAAATCCGTTGAGTAGTTCTTGCGTGAAAGAATAACAAATATCCAACCACAAATTTCGAATTTATTAAATTAGTAGGATGTTTAAGTAACACTCAACCAAAACATCTACTAATTTCGTTGTGCAGTTCGTGGGCAAAAAAGCGAAGCTTGATTTGGACAGTAAAGTCCGAGAGCCATGTAGGCAAACGACGGCTGCGTTGTTTTATTTCAGTATGTGTTCCGCTTAACAAGTAAGATTTACATCTGCGGTAATAAACTGGGTGCACACACTGCACACGGGGACACGGGCCGCCAGCCGCGTAGCTTACGACATCGGTGCAAATTCAACCTTAGAGACCCAGCAAACATACTGCCCGCTACCCGCCCGCGTTGCCACACTGACCCCTTTTATTTCTTGCAAAAATAGAACTCTAAACCCACTGCAAACTATGCAAACCCGTGCGTAACTATGAATATGTTTATGGCGTAGCCAGATCTTGTATATGGTCAGTTCATCGTCGACCATTTTGTGAAAATTCGGCGCTCTGTAAGTTGACCATATCATGAAATGGTTCGACCAATATAATCAATGAATAAAATCATTTGACGATATTAATTATTGTCATCTAAACACACGGGTATTTTACCCTACTGCCGAAGGAAGGTAATGTATTAATCAGACAATGTATATATGTATCTGTTACTCCTATGTGTCTTTCTAGAGAACAAACGCGTTGGCCGATTTAGATGATTCGTAAGTCAATCGCTTTTGGGCGCCAAATTGTGAGGGCCCAATATATTTTTTTTTCGTGTGTGGTATCAAAATACTTTACTTATACGTTTTAATGCACCTCATCCGAAAAAAAAGTTATAAATAAAATGAGGTAAATCAAAAAATCATAAGCCCGGCTGCTTAAGAAGCGAACTAAAAAGACGTAAACGAGAAGAAAATCTATGCTTTCCAGTCGAAGGATACATATTCGCTAGCTGGCTGTTCAAAAGCAGATGTATCCTCCGACTGCACAGCATGATTTTCTTCTTGTTTACTAACTTACTTTTCTTCTTGCTTCTTAAGCAGTCGGGTTTTTAAATTTTTTGATTATTTTTTTATTCATGATGTGGTCAAACGTTGTATGATATATCGTAAATTGGATTGGATTTACAAATCGAGAAACTGTAAGTACAAACTTTACTGCGAAAATTAAAGAAATAATTGATTATTTGAATATCCATGGTATTGGCATGGAAAACAATCGTGATGTTTCTGGCGTGGTTGCCAAATCGTTTGTCTACAAACTTCGAGCTATGAGTTTTTGTTAGTATTTGAACCTGACATAGGTATCTATGCGGGTTTATAAAACAGTATGGCTTTGCCCGAATTTGGTTTTGATTTTGAAAATAGTGTCGCTCGTTAACAAGGTATGTTTAAAACAGGGTAGAGTTTAAATGAAAAGTTCTGTAATAATTAATAAAACACACCCTTTAATCTCGACACTGTTTAGCGATTGCTTAGCACATTCTATATTCAAATTTTCTGTAGAGAATTTCGTTTAAACAGTAAAAGTTCCGTAGTAATAATGTACGCAGCTCATACTTAACAAGAGATTGCAACTCGCTGTTTTCCACGCTGTAGTTTTAACAATGTAGTGCCGAATCGCGAGGTAAGTGCGGGCTCAGCATAAACTTGCCGCCGCGCTGTACGATTAATATCGGCGGGGCTATGTATGCTCAAAACCGAGCAAGTTGGCTTGTTAAGCCTTTGTGCTGAGTACCACTCTCATCCGCTCAATTGTACCTACCCATCCATGTGAAACCGATAGCGCAATATTTGGTATAAACTAACAAAACCATTTTCAGCTTTGCACGACTCAACAGAGATTTATTGATTAATAATAAGTTATTTATTAAAAATCTTTTTTTAAAACCAGTTTTTTCGTATTCTTCTCAGCAAACCTTTTATTTGATATCCATATCATGGCAGTGCACAAAAATTAACCGCCATCTTGGCCCGTCCGCCATATTGGATTTAGAATGACGTCACTTAGCTAACCATGTATTGTCATCCAAACTAAACGTGTATGCAAAATTTCATCTTAATCGGTGGAAGATAACTGCTTTCAAATTTAGTTGGAAGATTTGACCCGAACCACACTTACATACATACATTGCAAGTTAAATAAAAGCTTGTAAAAAGCTTGATAAACTGGAAAACTAACTGCTCCAAAACCATATTATCTAAACTGAATTGATCATTCAAAGTATTAGTTCCAAATACGAAAGCTCGCCAGTCACCATTTGCATAACTTACACGTTTCATTTCCGTAATTACCATTCGATAGCTGCCATTAATCTTCTCGCCAAATCCCATAGTGAACGTCAATCGTTTGACTCAAATCACGGGATTTGCTTTAAACGTCCGCATTCGTACTGGCCTCTTAGCGAATCCTTTTGAGAAAAAGTTGTTAAAAAACGGCACAAAAACAAAAGGAAATAGTCGGGGCGGTCCCCAGAGAGTCGTTGTTAGCCCTGGGACGGTACTTAAATCAAATGTTCACCATTCAAGGAAATTATAAGAACAGGGCACGGATTCGCCTTCCCTCTGAGAGAATCCCTTGGATAAAAAACCGGCCAAGTGCGAGTCGGACTCACGCACGAAGGGTTCCGTACATGGTAAATTGCGGTTTACGATTTATGACGTATTAAAAAAAAACTACTTACTAGATCTCGTTCAAACCAATTTTCGCTGGTAGTTTACATGGTAATGTACATCATATATTTTTTTAAGTTTTATCATTCTCTTATTTTAGAAGTTACAGGGGGGGGGGGACACATTTTACCACTTTGGAAGAGTCTCTCGCGCAAACTATTCAGTTTAGAAAAAAATGATATTAGAAACCTCAGTATCATTTTTGAAGACCTATCCATAGATACCCCACACGTATGGGTTTGATGAAAAAAATATTTTTAGTTTTAGTTTCAAGTATGGGAACCCCCAAAATTTATTGTTTTATTTTTATTTTTGTGTGAAAATCTTAATGCGGTTCACAGAATACATCTACTTACCAAGTTTTAACAGCATAGTTCTTATAGTTTCCGAATAAAGTGGCTGTGACATACGGACGGACAGACAGACAGACAGACAGACAGACAGACAGACAGACAGACAGACAGACATGACGAATCTATAAGGGTTCCGTTTTTTGCCATTTGGCTACGGAACCCTAAAAAGGCTTACGGAGAAACAGTGTTGTGAATAGTTTCATTGTTCCTTACATTATTTTTTAGAGTATACCTTCTTTGAAGTTCATATATTTATGAAACTCAAAAAAGCTTGATCTTCGAAGCTATAGAAAGAAAACATTTCTCGTAGGTAGTGGTATTACAATGTAATTCAACAAATTATAGAATTATCGTGATAGGTAGAACGTAGCGCGCTGGCTTGCAGGGAGGAACATTAAGAGAAAACTTAATCAGAAGTATTAGTGAGAGCGTTTTAATATTCTGAACGGAGTGCACGGTTAAGGATTTTCTTTTTTGTTGTTGTCTTCAGAATATTACTTTACCTCGCAACAAACTTAAGGGGCCTAATCCGCTTTTCAACTCGAGCTTTTACTTGCCTTATGACAGCGAGCTTAGAGCTTCCAAAGACGTTGTGGAGAAAGTTTTTAATCTTTTCACATGTACATACGTAGTCGTGACAAAACAACTTCCAGAAAGGGAGATCGCGTCGCGTAGTCGCGTATCAGAGACAAACGGTGCGCCCCATACATAATTATCGTATCAAAGCGTATTCAGGACGGATAAGAGGCGTACAAAGAATGGAAAAATAATAAGTAAAGCTTATGTGTCTTCAACATGTGTCCATATGTCGAGATCCTCAGAAGCCGTCCCCTCGCGCCGGATATGAATAAAATTTTCTCAGATAAATTGAGAGTTCGCGAAAACGTGTCGATTTCTTTATTTATTCAATACTTTTCTCCTTTGAAACGTTTCTCCTTGGATTCGTCCGCGCTTATCTCATATTTATGAATTCTTTTGGGTTATTGATGTAAAACCACTTTCTTCTTTTAGCGACATCAATACAAATGATGCAACGGATATCCAGACACGAGCACACGTTTAGACTTAAAGGAATCGTTTCAATCGTTTTTGTGAGAGCTGTAAAATTATGCAATCTCATAAATGGTTGCTTGTGTTATTTTCGTAATCAAACAGCGGCCTAAATTGGTAATTTGAGCCAACCCAAGTTGTGTTTGTGTAGGTCAACTAAATTCAATAACGGGATAGAAAATACCGCTGACGCAATCGTTTTCATCATACGTAATATCTTAAGAAGGACGTTATCGTGTTTTCTCGCAGGTCTGCTTCCATTTTATTATAATTCCAATTAGATTATTTATTACGTGTGTTTGTTATTTGTTACAATCTTACTATTATAAATGCGAAAGTTTGTTAGGATGGATGGATGGATGTTTGTTGCTCTTTAACGCGAAAACCATTGAACAGATTTTATTGAAACTTAACAGTAGCACTAACAGCAACTAGCAGGTAGCACTCAGCAGTAGTGACTTATACATCAGAATAACACATAGGCTATAATTTATAAAGATAGAAGTACTAATATAACGTGGGCGGAGCCGCAGGCGGGACCTAGTGCTATTATTAAAAAAAAAACAAGTGTTCTAAGGTCGAATGTAAGTAGGTCTGTAATATATTTTTTTAGAACAGAATTTAAGGCGTAATAAATCTATATATATAAAAGAAAGTCGTGTTAGTTACTTCACTTATAACTCAAGAACGGCTGAATCGATTTAGCTGAAAATTGGCAGGGAGGTAGCTTAGAACCAGGAGAAGGACATAGGGTAGGGTAGGGTAGGGTAGGGTAGGGTAGGGTAGGGTAGGGTAGTGTAGGGTAGTGTAGGGTAGTGTAGGGTAGTGTAGTGTAGTGTAGGGTAGTGTAGTGTAGGGTAGGGTAGTGTAGGGTAGGGTAGTGTAGGGTAGTGTAGGGTCGGGTAGGGTAGGGTAGTGTAGGGTAGGGTAGTGTAGGGTAGCGTAGGGTAGTGTAGGGTAGCGTAGGGTAGTGTAGGGTCGGGTAGGTTAGGGTAGGGTAGGGTAGGGTAGTGTAGGGTAGGGTAGGGTAGAGTAGGGTAGGGTAGTGTAGGGTAGGGTAGGGTAGGGTAGGGTAGGGTAGGGTAGGGTAGGGTAGGGTAGTGTAGGGTCGGGTAGGGTAGTGTAGGGTAGGGTAGGGTAGGGTAGTGTAGGGTAGGGTAGGGTAGTGTAGGGTCGGGTAGGGTAGGGTAGTGTAGGGTCGGGTAGGTAGGGTAGATAAATGTTTGGTCTTTTTATGGCAAAACAAAGTTTGCTGGGTCAGCTAGTAACTTATATACAAACAGATAATAAAAACTACCTAATTATAAACGTGAGTAAAACGGGGAGAGGGGAAGAACTCATTGAGCATTAAAAAAACTCTTCCACATCGCTATCAATTGGCAAAGTGCCTACAAAGCTGGCAGCATTGCATCTTTGACCGAATAAAAGACCAGCCTTCAGATCACGACATCACGTAAGATGTCGAATTTTAGGATAAGGAATTTTAAAGTTTTACTCGACAGACAAACAAAATGAGTCCAACATGTATACCTACGTTACGAGTATACATTTACAGCTAACACTAAAACCCCACTAAAGCACTATACCAGTACACCTTTACCTCCATAAAGCCTAAATACGAAGCCCAAAAGCTCCATTTCACAAAGCTACCCGACCGACGCTTGAATAGGAATTAGTGCACATATTCTATAAGATAGCGCGCGATCGAATTTCGGCGTCCAAAATGTCCAATGTTATATATTAGTCAAACCAATACCTCGGGACTTCGTGAAAAATGCTCCGGGAGCCTCGTCGACCGCCAATATCTCCGGGAAACAGCTTAAAAACGTTTCGGTAAGTTTGGCTTTTCAAACCTTCGTTTTTTTACACCCAAAGGGATTTGCGTACGGGCACTCTTCGAAACGTGAACGTCGAGTTTGTTCGAGGAATTTCTTAGCATGTATGTTGAGTAATGTGCCTTTAGTCGACTAATATATTTTAATTGGCGGTGCTACGGAAACCAGCTATAAATTTTGCTGCGCGAACATCCTTTTCGTTATATTTATTAGTTTCTATGAGTCTCTTTATTCAGTTAGTTCAGCTTTAGGATATTGTTATTCTGGTTGTAACTTTAACAATTTAAAATCTCAATTGGAGACGATTTTACTGCCATGATTTTATAAAGGAAGAAAAATCAGATCTACCTATATGCTGATAAATCTAAGATCAATCACCAAAATCGGCTGGTACAGAATAAGAATTCTAATATAAATATTTCTAGTTCAATGGAAACTCATGAATTCATTGTTGTGTTCTTCATTGTTTTGTGTGTATTAGATATCACAATCTATAAAAAAATTGGTAAACCAAATGCTATTGCTAACCTAAAATATTCTAAGCCAAACGTTCCACAGAACCCATTGTTAGCTCTTCAAGTAAACAAGATAATTATTTGGTGTCATTTGATCAAGTTGAAATACACAACGTAATCTAGATTTACGTTGAATACCTCACAATTATCAATGCTCATAATAGTTCAAAGGTACTCCAATTAATTTTCTACTAATGATTTCATTAGAAGTAATTTTATGAATGGATAAGTCAGCAAGTCAGAGCTAAGTCACAAAAAATAATGAACGTCTAGAAATCAAAGCGTTTGTCTCTGAGATTGTTTCATTAGGGTTCCGTAATCAAAAAGGAATCCTTATAGTTTCGCCATGTCCGTAGCTTAGCTCACAGACTTTTAGTACTAGAAAGCTATAATTTGGCATTGATGTACATATTAATGACGCCGATAAAGTGGTAAAATAAAACCATGTTTTTTTTATTGTACTTCCTGTGCACCTTAGGTGGTAATGTTTTATTTTTCTCGTCTATCCCATGGTGTGGCTATCGTTGCATAGACCATTCAAAAATATTACGGGTCTGTCAAAACCATTTTTCGATTCCAGGATCCGTTTGCGTAAAATTAAGCTTTAAATGGCAAATTTTTATTAGTAAGTGCCCCCCCTCCCTTTCAGCTAAGTGGTTGATTTGGATATGTGAAAAGATTCAGGGCAGTAGTATATAAAACGGAATTAAAAGTTAAACTATCTCAGCTAAGTAAGCTATACAAGTTTACGAGTAATAGTCGACCAACTTATAAACTGTACTTTGTATATTGATGTACGGGTACAACAGTTTTCGAACGGCAAAGTTAATTTTACCTCTTCGTTAGAGCAATGTTCAGTGCTTTCATTGTTTATGAACATTAGTAATGTTATCTATTTTGGTGAATGTAGCTGTTTATTATTGAGCTGGTTTTAATTATACAGGGTGGCCAAAAAGTCGTGGATCAAACGCAACTAAGGGTTAGATGGGGCCATCAGCTTCAAAAAATTGTTCTATAAGAGGTCCTTAAGGTCTGCAGAGTGATAATTTATTTTGTGTTTTTATGAGAAAATTGTCTTTTTTAACTTATTTTTATAAAAATTCAAAAAAACCGGCCAAGTGCGAGTCGGACTCGCGCACGAAGGGTTCCGTACTTGGTAAATTGCGGTTTACGATTTATGACTTATTAAAAAAAACTACTTACTAGATCTCGTTCAAACCAATTTTCGGTAGCAGTTGACATGGTAATGTACATCATATATTTTTTTAGTTTTATCATTCTCTTATTTTAGAAGTTACAGGGGGGGGGACACATTTTACCACTTTGGAAGTGTCTCCCGCGCAAACTATTTAGTTTAGAAAAAAATAAATCATAAAAAAAACAATATCATTTTTGAAGACCTATCCATAGATCCCCATACGTATGGGTTTGATGAAAAAATATATTTTTAGTTTTAGCACAAAATAGTAACTATACAGAAGGGCCACTCCCGCCGTTTAGAAAATTGACAGCTAAACTTGGCAGATTCTCTAGGGTTGCTACTATATTGATTCCGAATTAAAAAAAAGAGTAGGTTGCCCAAGTTACAAACATAAATATATAGATTCGTCTAAACATACATCATATCATGCTTACATGCCTTAGAGGGTAGACAGGGCATCAACCATCCATTTAATATCACGAAACATTCAATATTACGCCACATACGATGAATATTGGAGAGTAAAAAGACGTAGTATAATAGTGTAATAATGAACCCACTTAAAAAAAAAATTGTAAAAAGCTCCAAGCTCGACAAAAATATAAATGTGAAAAAACAGGTACCTAATAAAATCAAAAAACCAAAGATGATCTTAAACAAGAAGAAAATTATGCTGTGCAGTCGGAGGAAACATATTTGTAAGCTGTATGACTTGAACCTTATTATTGTGACAAGTTCCCAATTTCATCCATGAGCTTAAAATAATTTATTGTAATCCTAGATAATGAATTTCAATTTCTAATTTGTCATCTTGAAAGATTAATGACCTTATAACTTAAAAATAATTGAAAGAAAGAATTAAAAACAAAAAAGTAAATTCGGTCTGTAACAAATAATAAAGGTAACCCATCCAATGCAACCAACCTCGTTACAGTACTTAATGTATGAATGACGTGACAAACGCATGCACAAAGTAATCATGACAGCCGCGACTGAGCTCGGTCCAATATTGCCCAATATTCCCTGTAAAACCGAAATGTCAAAGTGAGAGTGGCCCCTCTGTCTGCGGCGCGCCGCCGCTTACGTACTTTGTGGTTTTAGTTACAAGTATGGGTATACCCCCAAAATTTATTGTTTTTTTTTTTCGTGTGAAAATCTTAATGCGGTTCACAGAATACATCTACTTACCAAGTTTCAACAGCATAGTTCTTATAGTTTCTAAAGAAAATGGGTGTGACATACGGACGGACAGACAGACAGACATGACGAATCTATAAGGGTTCCGTTTTTTGCCATTTGTCTACGGAACCCTAAAAATCTATGTCCTGTATCTTCTTTATAATTTTCACTAGATTGGTACTGATGAGTCCTTGCGTTAGACATACTATTTATGGTTGTTTATTGGGTGTGTTGAAGATAATATTAAGTTCAACGAAAAAAAAAAAGTTTTTCTTAGGACCACACTGTGAAAAAAAATACTCTACCGAAAAGTGACCCTGTATTACAAGTTTTGGCGCATTTAATACGGGTTCTAAAAATATATTATACATGGCTGTGCGTGGCTTTGATATCTTTCGAGGACGATCATTCGTAGCAAAGCCAAAGTTAACCCAACCATAAAACTTGGTTAAGCCTATTTAAAAAAAAACTCTGCAGGTAAATTATAACTCTGCAGGGGTTGACCTTAAGGACATACCGTAGAACATATTTTTTTGCAGCTGATGACCCCATCTAACTCCTAGTTGTGTTTGATCAACGACTTTTTGGCCACCCTGCATATACAATATCTTTAAAAAGTTGCTTTGTCGTGAGTTTTCTTGTTCTCTGGACCACTCGGCTAAAACAACTGTTTTCACTATAACCATTCCTTGTTTTTTTTTTGTGTTTTGCTTATCTCGTGTCTCCTGTGCGGGTCACAAATAAATGTTTTGCTTTCTTTCTTTGCATATATTTTAACCAAGTAACAAAAACTATTTTTTTTGTGTATTTGTATCATCTCATTTAATCTTTAGAATAATGATAAATCGAGTTGAGTCAGCCCTTTTAAAATATGTCGTCTTTTATTCACATTCTTATCAAACGATTTGATTTTGAATACGTTCGGGACATCATTTGACGACATAATCGCCGCAGGCGTCCGGACTTCCGTCGAACACAAGGCGGATATAATGCGCCTAATTCGATTCCCGCTTTAGGTAAACAAAGTAGACTATATAATTTATACAGTAATGTTGTTTCTGTCATGTAACAGCAACAACGGGCTTTGAGCGCCAAACATTATATTATGAAGCGGTAAATACAAAATGCTATCTTCGAAGTCTCTAGCGATATCATCTCGAAACAGCTTCACCACTATATTTGCGTGAATGCATACAGCACAAAAGTTCGAAGAAGAGACACAAAATAGAAAAATATCTAAAACCTCATCTAGGATTTAACCAAGCACGTAGAACCAAAAAGCCGTTTTATTTTTTTGCGGTGCTTTCTCCTCTAAAATTGGCTCCAGATCCATTCCTGTTGACAACTTTATCGAGCGGTTTTCGATAAATTGCGGCGAGGGAAAACTAAATAAATCCGAGAGGGACTTTAGATAAGGTAATGGCTTCAGTAATGTCTAGCGACTGCCGCCATAATGCAATCGGAAACCGAACCACGCTCACACAGTAACGCTAAGACATCGACGTCCAACTACACAAGTTTCTTATACCTTTTTCCTTATAAAACACCATTATAATCTAGTCCCAGAAAACAATTAAGACATTCAGATGCAAATGATTCTACCTAGATACAAGTAGATCCTGCCAATATTTTGCATTTAAAATGTCTTTGGAGGAAAGTTTTTTCATTAAAATCTGGTCGGTTATGAAGGTGCCGTGATGCATAAAAGATCGTGGCTATTCTTTTTTTCTTCCTTAATAGCTTAGGTACGTTAACTTATTTTTGTGTGAAGGTCTATGTCATCTAGTAGATGGGGGGTCTACACTACATAAGGATAATTTTATTATTGCCAATCCGCATCAATACCAGCTCACACTATAATCTATAATAACAAAACAATATAATTATAAGAGAATATATATCTATTTGCTCCTAGTTCCACGAGGAACTAGAAGCAGAGGCAGGCCTAACGCTAGATGAGCAGATGAGATAGTGGAGATGGCGGGTCAAAGCTGGCTACACGCTGCCAGCAACAAAACTCAATGGCACTCCTTGGAGGAGGCTTTTACAAATTACTTAAGTTACGTGTTTGTAAATAAATGTAATTTGCATGGAATAAATAACCTTTATTATTATATAAATATATTTGTTGAAGTTGTAATTAATACAACCCCCAGACAGAGAACAAAATGATCTTACATATTCTGATGTAACTTAGCGGATTAAAAGGCTCTTAGTAGACAGAGCCATATAAAAGTTTAAATAGTTTAAGCGCAGTTTCAAACGCATATCGAAGTCACAAGACAAACTCGTTGTCTCCGCGCAAACATCACCAATGCAAGTTCTCCACCAATGAAGCCGAGGAAAATAAACTTGGCGATTCGGCTCATACTTAGGAAGTTCACGCGAACACTTCAACTGTAGAAAATCACCTGTAACCGCGCACGTAGACACTAGAGCCCTCAAAAACAACGCGATGCCCGAAAACTTCTAACAAACACTCAACTCTCTAACTTAGTGGAGGACAACAACAATGGAGTTAGTTTAGGAAAAATACGTACGCTTAGAAATTAGTTGATGTCGGGGCGGTTTATTCGCACACCCAGCTTGTTGACCCGCGACTTTGTCCGCATGAATTTTGAACAAAAACATCGAGTCGAAAGGTTGAGTCGAAGTAAAGGAAAGAGTAACTCTTTGAGGGATGACTGATAGACCAACAATGGTGCATTGAAAACTTGTTTTTATGGCGCAAAAGTCTTTTATATCGATTATATAATCTACCATGTATTTCAGGCCGACTCTCTGACATACCGAAACTTTGTACTGTTAATGATAAATGATTTTATTTCTGTATGTTTAGTTGGTTTGTACAAACACTTTTACATGTCGATCATATTGTTTAAAACTAGATGAGGTCGGCGTTTCCTATCTGACTACTCTGAGAAGAAAGGCCGAAACAAACTCAGAGGTCACAGTCTCTTTTAAAGTCCTGACAAATCTTGGTTATATCATGTAAAGACCATGTAGACAGATGTCTGAAATGGTCTTTTGAGGAAAGAACCAGCCAGATTGAGTGGACCTGTCCAGTCAGTGCACGCATTTGTCAATAACCGAGCAGCTCAACTCAGAATTTAAGGAGCTCAACCATTCGACGAACAATACCAAAGAAAGGACATTCGGGTAGGCCGCATAAACTACTCAAACTGCCAGACCATGAATAAAAACTAACTAAGATAAAATAAAAAACAAAAAAAATAAAACCCACATAGTCTTCACATTCACAATAATAAAAATAAAATAATATAATACTTTAAAAAGTAAATATTCTTGTCATTGCAAGAAAACAAAAAAAATATCAAAATTAAAAACAAAATTCACGGTGCAAAATATAAAAAAAACCGGCCAAGTGCGAGTCGGACTCGCGCACGAAGGGTTCCGTACCATTATCGCAGAAAACGGCACAAAAATCACGTTTGTTGTATGGGAGCCCCCCTTAAACATTAATTTTATTCTGTTTTTAGTATTTGTTGTTATAGCGGCAACAGAAATATATATACACCATCTGTGAAAATTTCAACTATCTAGCTATCACGGTTCAGGATATACAGCCTGGTGACAGACAGACAGACCGACAGACAGACGGACCGCGGAGTCTTAGTAATAGGGTCCCGTTTTTACCCTTTGGGTACGGAACCCTAAAAATCAAAATTAATTGGAGCAGCTCAATCCCAAGCCTTTTTGTCCTCAACGTAATCTTTAATAGTATAAAACGCTTTCTGGCACAACTTACGTTTAATGAATGATTTGAATTTATTAAGACTTAGATCTTGTACGTGGCTTGGAAGCTTATTATAAAAGCGTACACATTGACATCTAAACGAGCCACCTATCTTCTTGAGCCTTGTTGTAGGTACTACAAATGTCGTACTGATAGAATACATGTCAACTTATTGAGTACGTCACGATCACGATTAACCGAAGTTCACTTGACCGAAGCACGATCTTCTGATTGATCGATGGCCCGAAGAACGATAGCCCGAAGAACGATCGCCCGAATGATCGTTCGCCCGAAGACCACAAAACTTATGAATGATCGTGCTTCGGTCAAGTGAACTTCTGGTAATCGCAGACCAACGTCAACGGAGGTTGATGAATCATAGAGCATAACAGAAATTGCCTGTCTCCTAAAAATCTATACAGTATCTAAATTTCACGGTACATCTCAATTCTCAGACAAAAATAATAGACAAGAGAAAATATAAATAAATGAGTGGCCCACAACCGTTAAAGCAGACTAATTCAACGGCAATGCAGGCAGATTGCCTCGGATGAAGGTATGGAGTCCGCGGCAAGCCGGATTAAACTTGTTTTTAAGTTTATCGTGGCTTTAATATTGTTCGCGAGGACTTTAACGCAACGCATAAACCTCGGTCGCTGGAAGTTACGTAGTAAGCGCATACAATAGTTACCTTATATTGTAGACGTACTTTCAATAGGCGAGCCCGTAAATGAAGCGTATTTTATACAGGTACGTACGGCAATCATGATTGGATATATTTTGTCATGGTTTTAACTAAGCTCTAAATATTTTGAAAGTCTAACGTATTAGTGCAAAATAAATTAATTTGCCATTCACAAAGACTGTGCCTAATTCCATCCATCCATTCCATCTATTTCGCTCAGCTGTTCATGACATAATGGTTCATACCAAATTATTATACATACCTGTATATCTTATAAAAACACTAACATATATCTATTTACCTGTATTGAACACAAACACATATCTATTTACCTGTATTGTAACCTCTGGATCAAAACTGATTCACATCCGTGCACTTCAACGTAAGGTTCAGTTGAAAACCAGCGTCAGGCAACTCCCAGTTGTCTGGCATTTTGCTGAACTGGACCTTTTTGGCTCAGCCGCGGGGCACACTATGTTTGTAATTGTTTTTATTAAATTATTTTTCCTTATACTTGTACATTGTGTGTATCTGTGTGTGTCAAATAAACAAGTTTTCTTTCTTTCTTTCTTTCTTAATAAAAAGCACCAGACCCAAAAAATACCCTAAATTAACTTATTCACATTTTCTTTCAGGTACCCTATTAATTCATTTCACGACAGAATACCGGAACACCCTTCTACGGGATTTGCTAAATTGCATTTAAATCTACTTTCCAGCCGGCTTACATTTCCGCGCATCAAGTCCTGGGAATGTACAACAACATGAACCGTAATTTGCTAAGACGAATAACGTTTGATTTAATCCGGCACGTAGAGCGCCCCGGGCCGGGCCCGTCGATTTACTTTTATTGCTATTTCGTTTTATTTCGCCGGCCCCGATGCTGTCTGATGTGGCCCTGTTTTCGGGATCGTTAACGGCAAATGTGCTAATCTTTTTTACAGAACCGTGGCGTAACAATAAGCGACTTTGATGCCCATGCCGGCGGACGCCGTTACTCTCGCTAATGTCCAACGATTAAGGTTTTACATTTTATATGGTAAGGGGTCCATTTAAAAAATCTCGACAACCCATTGTACCCGACCCGTCGTTGAAATAAATGAACTTGACGATCACATGTTTTGTTCCTCGTTCCTGTTCAAATCTCGAAAGATAAACACGTATTTTAATATTTATGTGGGGTACCTTAGAATGCCCAAACTTTTGTACTCTCGAACAAAAGTTTCCCCGGCTTGCATTTCAGCGTGTATACAAAGCTCTGTTAAGTGTATCTAACTTCGCGCCAAGAGAAGTCAATTACAACGACTTTAAAATACGACACCTCAAGACATTAAGAGACAAAGTTAAGCAAGCCAATAAACGCTTTAATCCCACCGCCTACTATTTAACACCAAGAAAACTTTGATAAGAGTTTCACCATTAAGTGTTTTTTTAATCCTGAGCTAAGGATTTTATAGGTGAAGTTTTTCGTCAAGATGGGTCCAAGTGAAAGCTTAAGAAAACCTTACGCTTCTTATTTTATACTCCTTTGTATTTAAATACAGATTGAGGAAAGTCTTGGCAGAGTAGTAGAAAAAGTTTTCCTTAATTTACTCTGACGTGCAACGCTACAAAAAATTCCGTGAAAGATAGTTAGCTGTAATAAAAGTCGTGACCCGAAAACGTACGCATCGCTCGTAAAAAGAGTCACGAATCACACACAGTACGTTTTCAATAAAGGTGTCGTTACAAGGATCCCCGCAAAATCGACAAAGCGACTGTTTCATTTTGAAGGTAAGAGCAATTCTACTCTTTTGTCAGATGGTATTGCCACTAAGTAGGCGGGATTGCGTTGTAAAGTGTTTGTTTAGGAGACGTTTGTTTGTTCCCTCAATATGCAAAATTGACTATGTGCACTTTGACATGGCATTGGTGTTTTATTGGCTTTTAGCATGTTCACATTCAGTCGCCTAAAACAAATAATTGAAAGTGGAAAGCTGAGAAAAAGAGACCGTGGTAATCCAAGAGATGCCTGTATCCCATGGTAGACTATAATGATACTGGTTACTACTGATATCACTAGAGTTGTAAAAAAACGGTTTTTTTCTGTAATGAAAAAAACGTTATCTAAAAACATGAAAATAAACAGTTTTTTTTCTGGAGTTGGGTTTTTTTTCAAGAGTACGAAGAGTAAAAATATGGTAAGGCGGTTATTGTATATGAGTTGGCATTTTTTTTTAGTTTATTAAGGAAATACCATTTATTTATTGTTAATTATTACATAAATGTCTTAAAATAATTGGCAACACCCACTAAAATTTACCATTTACGGACGGGGATTTTCTTAATTAGATAGAAAATATGATTCTGATTGTAACAAATTAAGTATTTTCTAAGTTCATAATAATAGGTACCCATTGATTTAAACATAATTTAACTGTAACTAAAAACAAAACAACCAAATTCTGTGATTCACTTTTTCTGAAAAAAAACCAAATGTAGAAAAAAAAAGACGGTGCCAATTTTTTTTTCATGTTATTTTTCAGCATTGTGAAAAAAAAACATTTAGTTTTTTTTCAATTTACATCTCTAGATATGACTATATGGTATGGTAATATCGTCGTGGCAAATACTTCAAAATATCGAAACCTGAACAGTAGTACCTAATTGTCCTACTTCCAGCTATCACTAATCGCAAATTGCTGTCAAGAAACAATCGCGACGCTAAACACATTCCCGACATATAAATATATGCAATACAATATTAGCGAGCCAGTTGACACCGCATTCATATTCAAACTAACGTGAATAAACGAGGGAAGTGAGGTTCGATTGAATCACTTTCACACAATAGGCCTCATCACTGTCTGCGTGACAGCATAGTGAGCCCGTTTCGAGTTTACGCGCTAGGAATTTATATTAATTTCCTGTGTCAGTCCGCCGGGAAACCAGTTGTGCAGTCGATGCGGCGGCGAGCGCAAACTGCGGTCGGCCGCCTGTCCTGACCTGTTCCAAACACTGCAATGGACATGCCTGTATAAACTCACACGCTAATTATACCACCACCACGAAATTTCTATTCACACTTTGAACTAGACAGTGACTGAACTGTAATACTACACACCCCACTAATTGGGAAACAATTTTAAACCAAATTATACCGAGATCATGGTAATGAGATCCGTATCCTATGTTCACATCTTGCGGAAAACGAGAACGGAGCAAATTTCCGAGAAAATCTTTATTTCGGGCTAATTCTGTTTTATAGGTATTTTACATCCTAATTTATTTTACTTTTACTGCATCCTTCGTAATTCTAATTTAAAATTTCATTCTCATAATAGTAAAATATAAGAGGATAATGATTGTAATCATTTTCATCGAAGATTTGCTATGTTGAGGGATGGGGGTGGTGGTGTGGGCGGTCGTTTAATACAAAGACATAACTAACAAACAAGTTTTATCTCCATGAAAGTTAGCGGCGCACCTTCATCCTTCACGTGCTGATCTCCTGCCAACAATAAAGTAACGCTAAGCCGCGCGATGCTGGGATTACACTTATAATACTCAATAGCTCATGACAATATTTTAGAACATTGTAAATTCCTACAACGTTCAGAACTTTGGTATATGGATGTTCTTGAAAGTCATCACACCTTTTGTTTTTAGTAAAATCGCTCTTATTTTCTTGATACGCTTAAAACCATAACGCTGCCGTAAAGAAATATGCTGCTTGAAGATTTTTAGACAACCGTATTTAGTGCAAATAATATTTTACGACTGATGAAATATTGGTAACGTTTGCATACTTATAGTTTATTAAAAACAACTAAAGTAAAACGACATTGGCTCTGCATACATACACTAGCTGTTCCCCGCGGCTACGCTCCCGTGGACCACCCCACAGGACCCGTTTTCAGGATTAAAAAATAGCCTATGTCACTCAGGCATTTCTCAGCTTTCTATTGGTGCAAGAATTTTTTAAATCGGTCCCGTAGTTTCGGAGCCTATTCGGTACATACAAACAAAATAATCTTTCCTCTTTATAATATTGGTATAGATAAGCTCATGTCATTTTTCTGTGTATGTAGGCAGAATCTATAGAAAGCCATCTAGCTCTGCATCATGTTTATTTAACCCAAAACACATGATTCAGAGTGAGCTTCTAAAACGTACTCTCTTATTTACGTACGGTGTCCGAAATCTGTATCAAAGTTAAATCTAGCACGTGAAAGTGTAGTAATCCCTATTAGCCGACACTTTATAGTGCAATAGGGGAGGTCCAGTGTTGTACTAGAACCATCGAGCTTTACGGCCAATGAAAATGGAGCCTCTCTCCGCTAAGGTAATTATAGGATTACTTACATGTGTGCTATCCATGGACTTAGAGGAATGGACTGAGTATCACTGTCGCAAAATGGAGACCTACTCAAAGATAGAGACAATGTGAATTGGCTACTTAAAGCAAAGGTTGTCTTTAAAACTTCGCTTTAGCGATAAGGCTGGCCATCGTGTCACTTAATGAAATGGTTAAATAAATATTTTTTATATATAAACTAGCTGACCCCCGCGGTTCGCTCCCGTCGAAATTGTAACCTATGTTACTCGGCAATAATGTAGCTTTCCATAGGTGAAAGAATTTTTAAATCGGTGCAGTAGTTTCGGCGCCTATTCAGTACAAACAAAACAATCTTTCCTTTTTATAATATCGGTATAATGGAATGTGTTTTCTGTAACTTAAAATGGTGTAGATGACAAAGATCACTCTATCTGTCCATTTATCCTAGCTGTCCGTTTTCACATACCCTATGTCTGTGTGAAATACTCATTCGCTAGATACTGGCCGCACAATCCCTGTGCCTTTCTCATCACTTTGCTAACCATATTCAAAGAGGAATAGGGAACGCTCAGTCCATTCCTCTATGTCTATGGTGCCATCCACCCATCCACTAGCTGCCACTACTAACTTATGCTCTGACGCTTTGCACAGACACCGTTATCATTTTGAATGTAATAAAGCTAAGTGACATTCGGGCAACCGAGTAAATCTGATTATTCATTTAATCTATATCTATTTTAAGACCAGACCTTAATATAGCAACCTATGATAAGGTAAGAGAGTATGCAAGGATTGAAGCAAGAAGGTACCGTTGTGTAGTTTATGCGTACCCGTAGAAAAAAAAACCGGCCAAGTGCGAGTCGGACTCGCGCACGTAGGGTTCCGTACTTGGTAAATTGCGGTTTACGATTTATGACGTATAAAAAAAAAACTACTTACTAGATCTCGTTCAAACCAATTTTCGTTGGAAGTTTACATGGTAATGTACATAACATATTTTTTTTAGTTTTATCATTCTCTTATTTTAGAAGTTAAAGGGGTGGGGACACACATTTTACCACTTTGGAAGTGTCTCTCGCGCACACTATTCAGTTTAGAAAAAAATGTTATTAGAAACCTCAATATCATTTTTGAAGACCTATTCATAGATACCGCACATGTATGGGTTAGATGTTTTTTTTTTTTTTTAGTTTCTGGTTTAAGTATGGGAACCCCCAAAACTTATTGTTTTTTTTTCTATTTTTGTGTGAAAATCTTATTGCGGTTCACAGAATACATCTACTTACAAGTTTCAACAGCATAGTTCTTATAGTTTCGGAAAAAAGTGGCTGTGACATACGGACGGACAGACAGACAGACAGACAAACAGACATGACGAATCTATAAGGGTTCCGTATTTTGCCATTTGGCTACGGAACCCTAAAAATTAGTTCAAAAACTAAAACCCGACAACTGAAAAATAACGCTCTAAAAAGTACGAAACAAGAAAATATTCACGTAAATTTACCGCGGTCGTATGCCACCTATCGTAACAATAGAATACATTCTACAAAGTAGCACACTACCACGGTATATTTACTAGAATATTTTCTTGTTCCGCAATTTTTTAGAGCGTTATTTTGGCGTTTTTGCAGAGCCTGAGAGAACAAATAAACATAAGTGCATACATACATACTTACATACCGATCAAAAAACACTGCGACGCCACGCCGTAGTCGGGTAAAAATATTTTTTCATGGCTTTGACGGGATATGTTTCGCAAACGGTATGCCTGACAAAAATATGATTTACCTAACTCTACCTTAATTTTGAAATACCTGTTCAATGATACCACACATGATGGGGAGAAGCGATTTTTTTTTTGTTCTTGACTTCGAGCCCCCTTGAGGGCGCCATATTTAATTTAATGTGACTTCGCATAGCCTATAACTAGCGGACAAACAAGACGCTTCCAACAACACCTCATTTGTCAAATTATAATAAGTAGTTTAGAAGTTATGAGGGAACAGATGAACATACATACATACCCACCCACATACCGGTCAAAAACCTAACCCTCCTTTTAGCTTCGCCGAAGTCTGGTAAAAAAGGAGCGAGTTTACGTTATGTGTCTGAAAACAGCTCAGTTCAGTTACAGTCAACCTGTCGGACTATTCACTGTTCAGATTGTAAATCTGGTTGTAGGTTTATACTCTCGATTTTCTGCGTCCATTTGGTTACATTTTAGAATCAACAATTGCTAGATTTTACCTAAATACGTATAAATACCATTTAGGTAAAATCTAGAAAGAGTTGATCCGACGATCGGCGTCGAATGCATTTAACTTTTAAGGCGGTACCCCGAGCAAAAACGCAGCGCTAGCCGTTTTTCGTGATGTTTTTAGGAGCTATCTACTCGTTATTTAAAAATAAATATCAACTAATAAAAATACATTTTACATACAATACATTTTTTTACATATTATTGATTCTAAAATGGTCGTAAACCTTTTTTTTATGATGTATATGTTTCACTAATCTCCTTCCAACAAAACCATAAAAAAGAGAAATCATTATTGATAGCATGCATCTCCTCGTAAAATGTTCATTAATAATTTTTTGTACTAACACTAATGGATAGACAATTTAATAACGAACATTTATGTCGTATTTTTTTTCATAAGACTAAAATTCGATTAAATCAAGATTTTATTCCAAAATCTGGGCGTATTCAATACTGTAATTCATGCGCCACCAGTGCCGCTAGGACAATAGGAATGCTCATATCGCATGCTGATTTTTTGGTCAGGGTACATCCTTAAGGCTTTCATGTTTTGAGAGCCTAAGTAAATTATTTGACTGTCTCAGCATCGTATTACGTAGGTAATCAGTGATTGGAGTATGATCATAAAACTTAACAAAAATAATAAAAAATACAACACGAAGCGAGACAAAACTGCCTCACAATAACAAACACATGCTTATCCTGTCCGGCAAATAACGACCAACAAACCGTCTCTATGTGCTACAATTAATCAAAATTAGTGACGTGTCCGTATTGGCCCCCGGCTATGTATTAATTAGGTCAAAACATAGTAGCTCGTAACAGGAAGCGGCTGTCTTCGGCGCGGCACATTGTAACGTAATATCATCCTTTAATGAAACCTCCCTGGAGATACCATAACACCTGAACTGGGAACAGTCTGGCTTCTGGCTTGCCTACATGTTTGAAGAGAAAAATTAAACATGACTATGTTTGATTTTATAAAATAAAAATTGGTTATTTTACGTTAGGAGATCAAGAGAGTGAAAAAACAGGTAAATTTATCTGAGTCTTTAGAATGAGACCAAATTAGTAGGAATCACAGAGGGGATTCCGGGGTGGTATTTTAAGAGGTAAAGGGGCCCCTTCGAAGTGCTTATGGTGACCTACGTGGTTTTAGCCTTTTGATTGTTCCGCCCGATAACAACAAAAAAAGGAATCACAGAACACGGAACAATGCCCACTGGCAGTGAACTAAGAGGCGTCTCGGTGCTCTGTGTAAAGAATTTAAGGTTTTTTGTTTATTTTGCACAAGGAATTCCTCCTGTGCCTATCGTGGGTGCATTCATCAACAAACAAACTCACATACATCACTACTACTAATTAACTATATCATGCATAATGAGTGAGTAGTTTGCATTGCTTTTGCACGAAAAACGTTTAAAAATGTTTTCGATATTTTCATACTCTATGTAGGTGATTATAGTTAGTAAACAATAATACTTAAGTCAATCAAATTCAATACAAAAGTTCTAAAGATCCTTGAACAAAAATAGGCTCAATTAAACTTTATTGACATAGTTATTCTACAAAGAAATTATAATACAAAATAATATGAAACTACAGTACTGTCAAATTATTGATTAATTACCTATTTTATAAAAAAAAAAGCTCATTTATCCATCGCGATATATTGCAATAGACGTCTTCTTCGTTTCTTCTTCTTCGTCAGCCACATCCACATCAGTCTTGTCTAGGTAGGGCTGCTCAATCTTCGAAGGCGAATAACTTGGCTATTGGTTTAAATTTATGTCTTGTGACGCGAATGCACATGCTAGTGGCACGGATTATTTTTATTGTATTTTTATTGGTTCACCAACAATTATTTACACTAGTTTTATGTTAATGGTGGCATGCAAAAGTATATGCAACAGTGCAACAATCACTTATAGGTAAACTCCGCCCCTAAGCCGCCCATTCATCCGAATAGGAAATTAACAGTTGATTTTAACAAATTTATAATCTAGTTTTAAAATATAAATAAAAGTCTAAATAATTAATACTTATAGCAATATAATATAAAATTATAATTTTAGGTACTTATTATCTATAAACACATATTTTGATCTATTTAGGCGGATACTTATGAAAATTTTCTTTTACACTCTTTGCGCTGTAGCATGGTGCCGGTGACAGTTTCAATAACATTTTTTACGCATATTAGTATAATCATTTTTTGTAGTTTAACGTCATATCATGGTTATACCATATACCATAGTTGCCTGTTTGACGATAAACTACAAAATATATACGTTAAAAAAAATATTGATACTGTCACCCGCACCATGCTAAAGCGCAAAGAGTATAGTTTGCCCAAACTTTCAAAGTGTAAATCAATTTGATCACTGCAGCTATTTACAACCTTGCATAACCTTACATAGGGGGAATTGGCGCCCAGAACCGTTCTTTTCTGCATTAATGGACCTATTCCAGCAGTCAGTGATTGCAGCTCCAAGATGTTTTACGAAGGTAGACATTTGTGGAGTGAAGATGCCGAATAAATCTATATCTATAAAAGCGAAAGGTGACTGACTGACTGACTGATCAATCAACGCACAGCCAAAGCTGCTAAGCCTAGAAGTATGAAATTTGGCAGAAAGGTTCCTCAAGTGACGTAAGTGTGCACTAAGAAGGGATTTTTGGCAATTCCACCCCTAAGGGGGTTAAAAGGGGGTTGAAAGTTTGTATGAAAAATCTAATTCCTTCTACCAACATTCTTGAAACTTAGCACAAATAGTATTCTAAGCCAATGATAAAGATTGACATTATTAGTTTTTCGAAACTACCCCCAAATGATGATTTAGGGGGTGTTGAAGTTTGTATGGAAAATCTGATTTCTTGGGTCAATAAACTTGAAACTTGCCACAAACACTAACTAACCTAAATGAATAATAAAGGTTACTATTTTTTTTTTTAAACTACCCCCAAAAGATGATTTAGGGGATGTAATTTTTTTTGAAGAATCTGATTGCTTGGGTGAATAAACATGAAACTTGACATAAATACCATCCTAAATAAACAATAAAGGTTGTCATTATTAGTTTTTTGCAACTACCCCCAAAAGACGATTTAGGAGGTATTACAGTGTTTTTGAAAAATCTGATTTCTTGGGTCAATAAACTTGAAACTTCCCACAAACACTAACCTAAATGAATAATAAAGGTTGCTATTATTATTTTTTGAAACTACCCCCAAAAGACGATTTAGGGGTGTTAAAGTTTTTTTTGAAGAATTTTATTACTTCAGTTAATAAACTTGAAATTTGACATAAATACCAATCTAAATAAACAATAAAGGCTTTCATTGTTAGTTTTTCGAAACTACCCCCAAAAGATGATTTAGGGAATGTAATTTTTTTTGAAGAATCTGGTTTCTTGGGTGAATTAACCTGAAACTTTACATAAATACCATCCTAAATAAACAATAAAGGTTGTCATTATTAGATTTTTGCAACTACCCCCAAAATACTATTTAGGAGGTATTACAGTGTTTTTGAAAAATCTGATTTCTTGGGTCAATAAACTTGAAACTTGCTACAAATACTAGCCTAAATGAATAATAAAGGTTGCTATTATTATTTTTTGAAACTACCCCCAAAAGACGATTTGGGGGTGTTAAAGTTTTTAGGAAGAATCTTATTACTTCAGTTAATAAACTTGAAACTTGACATAAATACCTATCTTAATAAACAATAAAGGCTTTCATTGTTAGTTTTTCGAAACCACCCCCAAAAGATGATTTAGGGGATGTAATTTTTTTTGAAGTATCTGGTTTCTTGGGTGAATTAACCTGAAACTTTACATAAATACCATCCTAAATGAACAATAAAGGTTGTCATTATTAGTTTTTCGGAATTACCCCCAGAAGACGATTTAGGGGTGTCAAAGTTTCTTTGAAGAATCATATGGCACTAAGACGGGGACCTCTACATCGATTTGGAACTACCGAACTGGACCGTTTGTCTCAGGTTGTGAGTGACGTTTTAGTGACGCGTAATTTACGCTGTATTAGATTTATGTGTTATGTCGCGTAATTTACGCAGCATTCGTTTTCATACTAAAGTAATTTTTGGTCCACCCGAGACCTGGAACTTGGAGAGTATGTTTTTTGTGTGACGTAGGCATCCGATAAGAAAGGATTTTACGAAACTCTTCCTCTAAGGGGGAGAAAAAGGGGGACAAAGGTTGTATGAAAAATATAATTTCTTCTGCTAATATTCTTGAAACTTGGCACATATAGTAATCTAAGTAAATGATAAAGGTTGACATCATTAGTTTTTTGAAACTACCCCCACAAGTCGATTTAGGGGGTGTTGAATTTTGTATCGAAGAATTTTATTTCAAGGGTTACCTTGAAAGGGTTAACTTGAAACATTGCACAAATACTAACTTAAATAAGCTAATAAACTTGAAACTTGACATAAATATCAACTTAAGTAAACAATAAAGGTTTTCATTATAAGTTTTTAGAAACTACCCTCAAAAGTCGGGGAGTTATTTTTTTTTTGAAAAATCTTATTTATTGGGATAATAAACTTAATACTTGACATAAATACCAACCTAAACAAACAATAAAGGTTGATATTATTAGATTTTCGAAACTTTCTCTAAAATACGATTTAACAGGTGATAAAGTTTTGTTAAAGAATTTTATGCCTTGGTTTAATAAACTTGATAGTTGACATAAATATCAACCTAAGTAAGCAATAAAAGATTGTCATTAATTTTTTTCGAAACTACCCCCAAAACAGGATTTAGTGGGTGTTAAAGTTTGTTAAGAATAATACTGGACAAGGTTTCGTTTTTGATGTAGAGATCATTATTTCAGCCAAAAAACGTACACTGCTAGACATAGGCCTTACCCAAGCGCCGCCACACTGATCGGTCCTGTGCGTTTCGCATCCACCGAACTCCCGCAGCCTTGACCAGGTTGGACTTCCTAATTTGCGTTTTCCGGTTCGCAGTCGACACTGAACTGTCTATCTTTAAGGGGGTGAAAAGGGCGAAATTTGTTTGTATGAACAATCTCATTCCGTGGAGATAACTAAATAATCAAAATTTACATAGTACGTTTTTTAAAACTACCTCCTTAAGTGATGTTAGTTTTATTGAGGCATCTTACTGAGCAATCTAACTGACATAAACAAAAAATTAAAAAGAGAAAAAGGGTATATTAAGTTTTGGAGAAGATTTTACTTTGTAGCGGTAACCTAAAATGTATTATTCTTTAAGTCAAATAACGAATCGTCCCAAACCTATACACCGTAGAAGTTTACGAAACCACCTTTTTATTTGATTTAATAACAGCTTATTTTTGATTGCCATCACACGAACGAAGTCGCAGGCGGAGTTAATATTATAAATGTGAAAGTAACTCTGTCTGTCTCTCTGTCTACCTTTACACGCTTAAACTGCTGAACCAATTTAGATGCAATTTGGTTCGGAGATATTTTATGACCCTGGGCAGGACATAGGATAGTTTTTATCCCGGAACTCCCATACTTAAGGTGGTGGAAAGAGGGGTAGAAGTTTGTATAGAAAACCTACAATATCATGCCGCGATATAAAAAATAAGCTATTCGAATTACTAATGCTTCGCAGACGAAGTCGCGGGCAACAGCTAGTTACATAATAAATGTTACCTAAGGACACAAACCTAGTACTAAAATCTTTTCTCGTCAATAGGTATTCACATTGCTAAGTAATTGATATCTTCCAATGTTTAGTTCTTTAAAGGAGGTTAAAAAAACGGTACTAGAAGTGAATGAAGCCGTATTTTCCAACTTAGCTCGACTTAACATCAGCTTAGCTCGTTCATAGATTAGAGAATATTAAATGTAGGGCAGTTATTTTATTTGCATTGTCATACAATGGCTAATACTTTGAGGGCTATGCTCGGAGTTTCCTTACGTGATCGAATCAGAAATGTAGAGATCCGCAAGAGAACCAGGGTTACCGACATAGCCGGAAGAATTGCCAAACTTAAGTGGCAGTGGGCAGGGCACATTGCTCGCAGAATAAATGGCAGATGGGGCAGAAAGGTTCTGGAGTGACGACCACAAATTGGAAGACGTTGCGTTGGAAGGCCTCCCACTAGGTAGACTGGTAAAGGTTGTGGGGATCGGGTGGATGCGAGACGCATGGGACCGATCAATGTGGCGACGCTTGGGGGAGGCCTATGTCTAGCAGTTGATATATTTCGGCTAATATGATAATGATGATGAATCCTAAATCATGTGGTTATGTTTGATCCGTAGTTGAGTGACCATCAATTACATTTTGAGACTCTTTCGGATCCCGAAGAGCACGTCAAGCCGTTGATCCCGGATCCCGGATCCCGGACTCATTGCTGATCTTTGACAGCCATTTCGTGTAGTCAGAAACCAGAAAATCTGCCATCAGTCTTGCCAAGTAGACCATTCATAATATACAATGTGCCCGGACTCGTAGTAATAAAACTTTTTGGCCGTAAAATACACTAAATTTTATCGATAAAAACACCCCACATAAGGTGTTTAAACCCCACACGCATTTATTGAATTTCCTAAAATTCTGCAAAAAATATAAGTCAAAATGCGTTTTTAGGAAATAACAAAATTAAAACCAATTGACTGAGCTGTTATTATTTTGTCAGTGTGTAGACCACAGACATAAATCTAAATAGATAACGCAAGTCCCTCCATCTGTATGAAAACCAAGCGTGCCACCTTTTCACACACAATTTAAAACACAAATTTACTTACCAATGAAAGAAAACATTTCCAATGCCTCGGCCAACTTTTTCTATACATTCTTTACTACTAAATGGCAGAAAAAGGCATTTTTCTAAAGATCGGTGGATTTCCGGTGTCGATAATGCTAAATAAAAAAAAGTTAAATCAAAAAATCAAAAAACCCGACAGCTTCAAAAGCGAACTAAAAAGTCGTAAACAAGGAAAAATCATGCTGTGCAGTCGGAGGATATATACGCGCGAGCTGGCTGACCAAAACCAGATGTATCCTCCTCCTGCACAGCATGATTTTTTCCTTGTTTACGACTTTTTAGTTCG
Source organism: Orthosia gothica (assembly GCA_949775005.1). Classification (NCBI taxonomy): domain Eukaryota; kingdom Metazoa; phylum Arthropoda; class Insecta; order Lepidoptera; family Noctuidae; genus Orthosia; species Orthosia gothica. The sequence continues at coordinate 23,042,106 of OX459037.1, forward strand.
CTTTTGAAGCAGTCGAGTTTTTTGATTTTTTGATTTAACTTTTTTTATTTATAACTTTTTAGTTATTTTTTTTTTATTAGATACATTTAAACATATAAGTGTTTTATATTTTTGAAATCACCTTTTAAAACCCTTTATTTTGATACTCCAGACGATGGGTTTGGAAGAAAAAAAAAATTTGGGCCCCTAAAATATGGCGCCCAAAAACCGCCATTTTTCTATTGTCCAATTTTAATGTAGCCTATGACACTCGCAGGATTAAGACGAATCGATTGACGTATGAATCATCAAAATCGGCCAACGCGTTTGGTCTCTGGAACGCCATATAGGAACAAACATACATACATACATATATACATACATACATACGTACATACATACATATATACATAGACTGATAAACACATTACCCTCCTTCGGCAGTCGGGTAAAAAGCTCAGCTTACGATCATTGATCGAAACTTTACTCCGTTTTTTGACACGCAAAGTAAATACAATCGCGTCATCTACAAAAAAATTATGTCTGTAGTGTACGAGTAGATCAACTCAAAGACTAACAAAAAAATCCATAAAAGATTCAAATTCAAATGTATTTATTTGTGACACACAGGTAAATGATGTTTTATACATGGTTTTAATTACAAAGATATTGTTTCACTGTGTGTAGTCTTGGTGGGCATACAAATATCTGTTTCACAAAATGTAGCTAAGTGTACACATGTGTTAATCCCTAAAAACTTCGCTGAATTTAAGGAATGCAATAAAAACTTGTGAAATAACGTTTGAAAATTGTCTTTTATGGCTCAATACAAAAATATATAGTCTTTTGAGTGTTAGTTGAATATTTTTTTAGATTATCGATGCTATAGACGTACAAAAAAACACTAAATATACAAAAGCTTATACGATATGCGTAGCGACATACGATAGATATATATAGATATATACGATAGATACGTTAGATACACGATATCCATAGTCTAACAACCATAACTTTGGACCTAGGGGTCCAAAGTTATGGTTGTTAGACTATGGATATCGTAATAAGTAAGTCAGGTGCTAAAATTGCTCTATCTTTGAAGGTGTGATGATAACACTCCTTATGTGTGTATTTTACGGTCTTAAAGTTTTCTTTCTTATCATATCTTATGGGAGTGCATTCTTTGGCAGAATGAACGCAATACTAAGTTGAATAGTGTACAGGCTGCCTCAGGAGTTGTTTACTATATGGACCTTGTGGAAACTAGAACACATTTCCGTGCGTTCAAGCGTTTTGCCATACCTATTATTGGAATCACTATAGCTCACAATGTTAGGACCCTTTAATATTAATGCTTTTTTATCGGTGGTGTTAGGCAACTGGTCTTATCCCAGTTGTAAACGACCCTTTGTGCCTATTGGCCTTGTTTGTTCTGTCTCCTGTTTGATCTGGAGGGAAGTGGAAATTTGTATATTTTGCTACTCCTCCATTATTCTTTTCTGATTAATTTCGTTGCGGGAACTAAGATAGTTAAATTAATTCTTCGGGACTTAGTCGAGCTTCATTGCGTCGGCGCTTTTCTGGTGGTCGTCACTGTTGATTCTGGCTTTCACGAGTTGCAGTGATTTGGGCATAGTGCGGTGGTCTTAAAGTTTTATTACTACAAATCCGTACAGATTGTATAATACTCCAGCATGCGTCCGTTTAGACAGGTAGCCAAGCCAACACAAACATAGTTGAGCAAAGGGTAGGCAGATTGATATCATAGTATGGGTAGATAAATATAATTAGATATCGCCAGAGATAAAAGATATCTCATTTCTTTTGCTCTACGGTCAGGTTATTACTTGTGGTTATAAGGCGTAATAAATGTCACACTCTCCTCAAGATTTATTATAAGTAGGTAATAATTCCATCTTTAAATTACCTCTGTGCTTATAGGAGCAAATAGATTTGTTTTAATAAAACTCTGAAGTTGTATTACCTACGTCACAGATAATTATTATTTTTTTATTTTGATTTTGATGTAACTAGCGTCTTTCGTCTGATTAAGCTGATTATTTTTCTAAGAACATTGATCGTGTTCGGTTCCGTTCCACGGAAATAGATGGTTTTAGCAGCGACTTGCAAGTAAAAAGGTTTACTCGGCGTGAATGTTTTTTAGTATTTTTTTGCACGTTTTTACAGTTTCATTGTACCAAAATGTGTTACAAAACAAATCAAAAAAATCGAGTGGATGCCTCAGAAATTTATAACCGCGCCATCTATTGGAATCAATTTTAAATGATCCATTCAAATAATCTTCGAAATGTGAATTAAGAGCCCAATATTCCTGAAATTTGTGCTTAGGAGAGTTAATTAAACAAGAACATAATTGTTTATGATCTGTCTCTAAAAAATGTTAATATTTCACAAAACTCTTAAATCGGAGCTCATCACGCCATCTAGTACAATTTATTTGAACCAAATTTTCTTTCTTCGCGTTGGGTGCCCGTGCCTACGTCATACTTTATTTTTCTCGTTTAAATTCAGAATACTACAGATGTTACCACGGCATATATACGGCATATATAACCTAACAACTACATATAGTAACAAAGTAACACCTTTCCACAGCCCTTGATGCAATTTCAACGGCTCATTTCACACCCATATAATCGAACGACTTTTTGGTACATCTGTTTGTACGTTGCCCCTTTTGCCAGTCGTGAATACGAACGTTTTCAGGTAGAAAACGTTATATAAACCAAGTACGTTTTTACACGGCCATTTGCCTATAGAAATTGCTAATTTCTTCTGAACGTGGAAACTTATAATGTTACACTAAAACCTTTGTACAAAGAAGCTATTCAATAACCCATTTAGATTGGATATGAAAGAGTTTTCTTTAAATTGCGCCGAACAAACTCTCGACCAGGATTTATGCTATACAAAAACTTTTTTACAATATTAAAGTAGACAACTCGCGACCTCATCTATCAAAGTGCTTTTATAAAGCATTGGTTTTGAATAAGGAATAAAAAAGAAAAATAAATTATTTCTTTCAGAATCTACTTAAGCAAGGCCTCTTTTGAATGTAAACATGGTATATATAACATTGCGAATTTAAATTACTTATTACGTTATAAGATATTCAAGAGCTCTATAGAACCATCATCGTAAAATAGTTGATAGTCCTGGCTGGCATAATCTTACTGCAATACTATCCTAGTAAAAATACCCAAATTACTCAACCCCAGGAAACCAAATTCAATACCTGCCTGCTTATGAGTAAGCAGTTATATTTCATCCCATTAATCAAATTTACATAATCTTCATTGAAAACTTTAAGTCGAAATGTTTGCACTTATAACTGAACTGTGTACGATCAACATAGTATTGTGTAGAAATCAATCTAGAACCATTTTAGAACTAGTACCTAGGATTACTCATCAAAAAGAAAATAGGAATGATGACAAGATACGAAAACGTGCGTCGGATAAAAAAAGCGCATTAAAGATCGGGAGTGGGGGCTTGTGACGTAGCTCCTCAATAAAAAATGTACAAAGCCGTGACGTCACACGAAATTTCAACGCATTGTATAGTCGTAATTTTTTGTTTATGTGGCAAAATAAAAATACATAACCACTATTTTTGGGTAATCTGACAGACTAAATAGACTTTTTCAGTCATCATCCCTATTGCCTGCGTCTTAACTAAAACATCATCAAAGTTTTCATGAACTTCGGCTCTTTTCGTTTTCATGAACCTTTTGCCTCGAATAAGTGCATCAAAAACATAAATGATTATACTTAGAGCATTCTTAATTAGGTAGGTACCTATCTAAAATGGCACAAATTTATTTTACTATGCAGAGCAACCAAGTAGTCAGTCTGCCTAGCCTTTTCGCTGTCGGCTCCAATCTATCTGGATTCAGCTGAGTACCTACCAGTATTTTATATTGAGCGACTGCCTTTCAGAACTTCACAACCTAGTAACTGGGTAACACGATACCCTTTCGACAGACTGGTGTCAGATTTCAGGCTTCTGACTTCCAGTAACGCCTGTTAATGATCTTTAAATAACAGCTGGAACCAACGGCTTAACCTTCTTTCCGAGGAAACTTGATATGTGAAGGATCCGCGGACCGACTTCGTCAAGCGTTGCCCCGTGAAGATCGACCCGTGCAGATGTTATGCGTTAGCCACAAACTCCTTAATCTGCAGACTACACCAAGCTATATACTAAATACTTTTCGATTTCAAGCACTAAGGGCACATGGGCCACTATTGGTCAAAGGTTAACGATCCGTGCGGCTGTTATGCGTTAACCATAAGCTATTAGACTGCAGACTACACCAAGCAATATACTAAATACTTTTCGATTTCAAGCACTAAGGGCACATGGGCCACTATTAGTCAAAGGCTACCTTTGAAAACTTATCTAAATTTAGGGATTTGTCATCACTGGCTACACAAGGCGACAGTAGCAATGACGGTCGAATGACGATCGATTGACCCGTGTGCAGCTAGCCCGAAGTAAAACAATATTATAAATCCATTAGCCAGCAAATTAATTTTAAACAGCAACTCATTTCAATCAGAGCAATTAATTACATTATTGATGTTGGAATTTGTATGTCCACCATGCTTAACTTACCTACCCGTATTTTTTTTTCGTAAATAATTAACGTGGTCCGTTGTTTTCTAATACTCTTTGGCGATCAATAACTAATACCCTTACTTTCATAGCTTAGCGGTAGCAGCGTTAAAATGACAAATATAGCTTTTTAGATGCTTGAATCATTTGAGGCATTAATAAATCCAACATACGAGCGCACGGTTGGCGCAGTGGTTGTGCGATTGACTGCTGCGCTGCTTGTCGCGGGTTCGATTCCCGCACAGAACAAATATTTGTATGACCTACAGATAGTTGTTCCGGCTCTGGGTGTTTGTGTATGTGAGTTTACATGTTTGTAAACGCACCCAAGACACAGGAGAAATTCCAAGTGTCAGCAAAGGTTATTAAAAAAAAAAAAACCATTGCCCATATTTGTCCACTGCAGAGCAAAGGCATCTATGTCCTTTTTTATCGCACCTTGATCCTGAGCAAAAATGGACCAATGCCGCCTGTAAGCGTCAGATTCGTCCATGCAGATATACTTGGGTTTGCCACGACGTCGTTGGGGGTCTTAAATCACAATACATTCGACATTGGTACGGCAAATGCTATAAATGGTACAAAAAGCAAATCCGCTTGGTTGTTTCGAAAACAAATTTTGGCATTTTAAGTTGCATGCAGAATATACCCGCTTTTCACCAGCAGCTCATCGCTAACGAAAATGGACACTACATGGCGTCGATAACAAGAATTATTTCACATCGAAAATGTCCGCATTTAACTGTCAAAGCCCGTATATTATTTTTTATCAGATAATCAACACCTATTCTATTTTGGCGGCGGATTTTGTTTAGAATTATTTACCTACGTGACGCAAACGATTGCAAACAATCAATAATTAACAACTTTACTTTAATATACCAATTCCCTTCGGCTAATTTTAGTATGACATCAAGAAAACACAACAATCAAACTTTAATCCGACCTAAGCAAGTGTGATCTTTATTGCATTTGTAAGTTGCTACTTTTCCAATCGCGATCCACAAATGTTCCCCTACCGCCATAACGGTATCCCTGATGGGGACTGATAGTCTGTTGTCACCCCTTTTCTTAATTTTCACAAACTTTATTGCTGCGATCATTTTCTAGTTTTCTTTATACGCTATAATAAGACCACGAATATAACTTTATTGATTTACGTGGTTGCAACTCACGTTGTAATATTAAAACCGTTCAACCACAAAAACCATGTCTAGTGCAAAACCCCTATTATTTTAGCCACGGGTATCGTGATCACTAAACCGCACGAGTCCATACGAACGACAACAACAACGCGACTCATCATGTAAGCCTTGTAGCAATTAATAAACAATATCCCCGTTGTTGAATAAACTGTCAACGATGTCGTAAATCAGTTTCAGTTAGCATGTGCCGGAGTGTGGACTGCTCGATAAGCTGTAGGTAGAGTGACGAGACGAATTGCTACCGGTCCATCGTAAACCCACCAATGTAACCGGACCTCTCCCCTAGCCCTCCACTTTGAAGCCTTTTCAATAAACGCCGTTGAGAAAGCCAGCCTCATTGAGTTTGAGAGACCCTATTTCGCTGGACACCTCCACACATACGTTTATTTATCCAGGTATGAGGACGCCATTTAAATGTTTACGTACTATCTACGCCAAGGTATTGCGAATTTGCGACGCGATGCGGACTAGCATTACTTTATTCAAGAATATGGTTCTTGGATTTTTTTACTTATTTTGTAATTATAACTATTTCACGTTAAATAATCAGCACTTATCTAGTATAAAGAAGATGATTTTCACTCAATTTATTGAAAAACGCATCTAGAATTAAGATGAAAAATATGATGTTCAGTTTTTATTCTGGAATATATAATGAAAACAAGTGGCAGGCACACTTAATTTCACTCGTTCTTCAAAATATGTAAATTGATATTGCCGCTTTTTAGAATGTAAATGTAATAAACTATGTGTGTATGCGTCAACTTAAATGAGCGCTGTATAAAAAGTTTTTATGAAGCTTATTCTGAACTCGACACAGAATATTCTAGAACACGTTGTTAGCGCGAAGCCAGGAGCATAATCTCGCACTAGCGAATGAAATGCATACGAGATATCTACGACTAGCGACTGTAGCGCGTATCTGATGTGGAAATCTGCCGCCTGTGTTCATGTGACATCTTGCAACCGCAAGTTTTGCTAAGTTTTATAAAAATGTTTTAGACTACTTTTGATACAGTGCAGGTTAATTTTATGTAAAAGGCGGATACCTCTCATTACTTCCACTTTGTCGGAGTTGTTTTGATTGACTACCAATGCAAAAATTATACTTAATTCTGTCAACGTTATCTTCTGTTATAGGTATTTATTTAAAGTAGAGTTCACGTTAGTGTTTTTCGAAATAAAAAGAATATGGCCTGGCGTTGGAAGGCCTCCCACCAGGTGGACCGATGACCTAGTGAAGGTTGACGGGATCCGCTGGATGCGGGACGCACGGGACCGGTCAATGTGGCGACGCTTGAGGGAGGCCTATGTCCAGCAGTGAACGTCTTTCGGCTGATATTATGATGATGATGATGATAAGCGTCGCGATAGTAAATTTTCGCAGTAACGTACATCGCGGTAATTAACTTCGCAACAATGATTTACACTCAACTTCGCCTGGCACATCTGTTCACGATTGCGCTATATTTCTTTATTCCAAAATATCACTCCTCATTCCGTTTCCTCCGAAATAGTGGAGCCCCGCAAATCGTAAACACTGATTGCAGTATAACATAGTGTTGCGACAGCGACCCGATGTAGTGTCGTACCTATCATCGCTCGCTGGCGCTGCGCACATCACTAGCCAGTGGCTGACGTTGACGAACATTGCACATAAATAATCGCTTGCCTCCACTAGCTATACTCGTCAGCTTTAACGTCAATCATAGTTTATGTTACCATATAAGCTTAGGGCACAGATATCGAATTCCCATATAAACATGAGACAGACAACCTGAGTAAAACAAAGTTTCCAAGCATTTTGTTTTGTACATTTTTACTTCTGTAAGGTTGTTTTTGTTGTTGTTATTTTCTGTTTTTTTTTTGTATTTTTCTTCTATGTTTTGTTATCCAGTGTGTTGTATTTTTAATTAGTTTTTATTTGTATATAGATATATCTTATTCTGCCTAATTCTTGTAAGTTTCGTTTTAGTGTTATTTGCACGTATAAGGCCTTAGGTGTGTCCTTTAAAGTTATACATGTATACTTAAAATAAAGGTAACTTAATTTTATTAACAGAATGCGTGGATGAAAGCTAAGGGATGGGTCTTCTTAGACTCGGTAGGGTGAAGTTCTAATGGAAGAAGAAAACGTGATATGCCGATCTCAAGGACCTAACGTGGGACAAGGGCAGGAAGTTGATGATGATAGTGAAGTTCTATAGTAAATGAGACTGGTGTTTAGTTCTCGATATCTCCTTATTTAAACTCAAAAGGCCATGCCAGATGATATGAGTCAAATTGTAGTCCATCTCATTTATCAAATTAATTTAAAGATGTTTAAAGTTAAGTAACTTACTATGCACATATACTCTGGTCCGAATAAACCAACACTAGCTACACGAACTACACTATACGTATACTATCTACTATACTAGGCCAATTTATTCGGACCAGAGATTTTTATACGAAAAATGTTTGTGACTTTAAAAGTCATTATCTACTCGTTCATCAATCAGTCAGTACGTAACTATCACTCGGCTATTTACACAGAATTTTTCACACGGCGATTTCGTACGCAAGCCGTAAATCGATTTTGTGTTTGGATTTAGAAAATTTTGTGCAGTTTCATGTTAACTAAAGTTGAAATTTCAGAGTTTAGAAGGGTAATTTTTAAATTATGAATAATGTTGTAAAGATTTAGAAATCATATTACCTATAAAACTAGCTTTTGATTTGTTTTTGAATCTCGGTAATCCCATTTGTTTCGGGCTTCATTTTTCATTCTTCATTACAATTATTTTGATAGCAAAATTATCAAGGTAATATTCTATTTAGTGAATATTCTTTTAAGAAAATGAATTCTTTTGAAAAACCAACTTGTGTTTTCGTCTCTTGTTTATTTTGTGAAAGTCGTGCATTAAGATATTTAAACAAAAAAAACTACAAAAAACCCGACTGCTTAAAAAGCGAACTAAAAAGACGTAAACAAGACAAAAATCATGCTGACCAAAACCAGATGTATCCTCCGACTGCACAGTATGATTTTTGTCTTGATTACGTCTTTTTAGTTCGCTTTTTAAGCAGTCGGGTTTTTTGTTTTTGTTTTTTATTTAACGCTTTATAGGTACATTTAAACATATAAGTATTTTATATTTTTGAAATTGCCTCTTAAAATCCTTTATTTTGATACCCCACACGACGAGAATGGAAGAAAAAAAAACATTGGGCCTCCACAATATGGCGGCCAAAAGCCGCCATTTTTCTATTTTCAATTTTAATGTAGTGACACTTGCAGGGTTAAGACGAATCGATTGGCGTACGAATCATCAAAATCGGCCAACGCGTTTGGTCTCTGGAACGCCACATAAGAACAAACATACATACATAGACTGATAAACACATTACCCTCCTTCGGCAGTCGAGTGAAAAACAAATTGGTTTTTCGAAACATACAAAAAATTAAACAGGTGTCTCAAGTTCTCAACATTGCACTTGCAACGATGATTAGAAAAAAGTACTCGCTGCATAAATCCCTAGTCCACTCTACAAAAGTATCCGTATTTAAAATGGCTCTCATTGAAACCTGTGAAGTAGATGCAAACGTGCACAAAAAATTGAAAAGGATTAACGTCCGGATTTGCATAGCGCTAACTAAACTGTTTAATCTATAAAACCGGCACAACCAAATCACAATCCTCGCCTAGTTCAATACACATATATTACACACAAACAAAACTACGTGTTTGCAATAAAATGCTAGTTCGCATGGACACAATGAAAACATCGAATCGCCGAGGCTCGCCTCTTGTCACGCGTGTAGATACAAATGGTCAGATTTATCTGCGATGCATGTCCGGCACTGTTGTTTTATAGCTCCATCATTGTACTCCAGAGTCCACTGCAGTCATCCGATGACGTCACGCGCGATGAACACAACCCAGTTAAATATTTCCAAATAATAACATCCGACGGGAAATTGTTAAAAATTACGCGGTCAGGTTATCAGGTTATAAGAATGAAATATCTTTTTTCATGACTTCGGTGACATTGTTTTGGTATTATTCGGTAAATTTGTTTCGGAAAATCAAAATGAATATTGTTGAAAATTCATCAAGCATTCATGAATGGTCCATGCAATAAACTTCTTCTTCTTCATCGTGTCGATGATTCCATTTTTTAGCTTTTAATTTATATGTTGTGCTTCGACCAGAACTCAGCAACGTCGACAGCCCCAGCACTGGCCTTGCACAGGTCCTTCATGGTGCAGGTGTTTGTGCACAGAGAGCACGACAACAGAAATAAATAAATAAAGCAGCAATAAACTTGATGCAAATAATAACATACACTAGCAAAACCAAGAAACTAAATAACTTTATTTCAAAGGAGGGAAACATCAATGCCACTGAAAGGAAGCCAGTTATAATCGTAGCGGTCCTATTAAATATAACAGAACCCCTACAATTATTAGACAAACTCAAAACTCTACAATACACCGAAACAATGTTTGAATGTTATTTAGAGCATGTGTTCCCGACAGATATCTATGGCACATCGGTTGCATTACGGCGTCCCGAAGACATTACAAAAGCCATTCCCTTATCTAATGTTCTCTTTGGATTTATTTAACTTTTCCACGCCTTCACATCTTGAAAATCGTTCGATAAAGATGTCAACAAGAAAAGGTCACCAACTCCGCGGGGACACTCCGCAAACTCGTGTTTTTTATTGTAAAGCTCTTTGTTAACCGGCGATATAGATTTATGTTCCTGTATTTATTATATAATTATGTCGACCTGAAGTTTATCTGTCTTTACGAGATACTACATCCTCCTACCTGAGTCATGAGTAACTATGTATATTTAAATAACTCTCTTAATTTATAATACTTTACAGCTGTTTACTTTTTAATTGTACAGTGATCTGTATATGTTGGGGCCAGAACCACGCCATTGAACTTGACTTATCATTGACCATACAAATTCAGAAGGTACTCGCCCACGCCCGGAACAACGAGTATTATTTGTGTTTGCCGTGTTTTTCATTTTCAATATTTTTAGGAATTTTTGGTTGTAACTACTCTCACATAGATAGCCTTAGCTCTATTTTTGGTTCTGACTTTTTCGATGTTTACTGCAATAACACAATTCAGAGAAAAAAATACCTAGCGATTTACTTACTTCGAATATTAATACCAAAATTTGGAGTGAACAAAAAGTGCCAAGTACTCCTGCTTAATCACGAGAGCAGCCGTTAAGTTTGGTTAATGACATTTAAGTAATTCTTAGCGCATCGATTCGACAAAGCCGACTAGAACCTGCTTCAGCTGCGGCTTATGCTTCAATCGGATTATGTTAAATGCACAACACGCGCAAATCGACTTCATAGCTGAAAGATCGATCAAAATTGAGCCGTACATTGTAGATAAAACCACATTATTAAGGTGTGCTTACATGGACAAATGCAAAATTGGCTAATTCTTAGCAATGTCTGTACAATCTTTGTATTGCCATATATAGCTAAATGTTGCCGGGACAGTCACAATTGCGAATAATTCGGCATTGAACTGCCCTTGTGAGCGCATATTAACAAACATCAAACTAGACAAACGTAGTTTTAATACTTAACCACTGCATATGCAGATATGATTATAAAAGCTACCTTTATTGCAGAATCACAAAGAGACGCAATAGTGGAAGAGGAACTGACGAGTGATGAAAAAGAGAACGCCAGAAATAAACTCAAAGATCGCTAAAACCACCGATTTAGAGATAATATGGATAACGGCGATTCTTAACGGTTTAAGTAAAGTAATACCACTTTACCCTTTAACAGCTTTGATAAAAACGACTAATCTAAGGAGTCCGGTTGATTAACTTAAGAAAAAAATGGACGATTGAGCAGTTCAAGAAAGAATAAAAATTTGTTGGGCTATAAATTAACCAGGCCCCGAGGGCGCGCCTCGCAATCTGCATTAGCCAAGACGCACTTCTCTCCGGCGATTAAATGAAATTTCACGGCCGGTTGCCTACGGAAACTCACTGGACAAAGGTCTGGGATATTTAAATTGAATGCTTTTAATCCGGCCAGCTCCCCCACTTTTTTCTTAAGATAGGATTTTGCTTTAGTAGTCTTCGAATTCTAAGATTTTTTTAAATCAACTTTCTTTTCTTCGATAAAATTGTAGTCTGTAGAGCTGTTTGCGCTTCTCAACTACATATTTCGTAAGTCACAAACGACTTAATGTTTAGCTATGGCTACTTTATAGGGTTCCGTACTCAAAGGGTAAAAGCGGGACCCTATTATTAAGATTTCACTGTTCGTCTGTCTATTACCAGGCTGTATCTCATGAACCGTGATAGCTAGGCAGTTGAAATTTTCGCAGATGATGTAATTCTGTTGCCGCTATAACAAAAAACACTAAAACAGAACAAAAATATATTTGAGTGGGGCTACCATACAAGAAACGTGTTTTTATTTTCGATAATGGTACAGAACCCTTCGTGCGCGTCCGACTCGCCCTTGGCCGGTTTTTTAAATTTTCAAGAAACCACATTATGGAATCGGTGAGGCTGGTCTCATATGCACGGTTTTTTTATACTATATCGTAATTAATTTTCACAGGAAGCAGCGATTTTCTACAAAGCATTCTACATGGACCTTAGGTTCTGATACTATTCCTGAAGCTCGTTTATTGCTGGTAGTCAATATTCCAAATGAAAAGACCATGTCTGCACATGGACCACGGTGATTGAACCTAAAAAAACGTGCCCCCGGTCGACCAACCTAAATAAAACTATCAGACGTGAATTCGACATGCTTAAAATATTACTGAATGCCTATCTCAAGCATGCGTATATAATTTCCTTAAATAATAAAAAAATAAAATTACAAAACTAGACTAGAAAAAGACCTTTCTTTTTATGTATTTTGTTGAACAAACGAAAAGGCCGTATCAAACTGATGGACTTCAATTTATTAAAGAGCTCCCGAGTCGCACAGCGGTCAAACTCAAACTGATTTCTCACGTTGTACTGAATTTTTGAATTAATTTCGTTCGTCGTTTTGAAATCAACCTGTATTTAAGTAGGTATATTAAGAATTTTACTCATAAACGCTTACATTCCCCAAAGGGTTACGAAGAGGTGCATCAATACAATAAGTACCCACATTTTGCCAGTTATATCTAAGTCCCATGTATTAGGGGGCGACCTTATTGCTCTCCACCAGCTATAGATATTTCAACTCAACTTTGCGCGCGGAGCTATGAGTGGGTAAGCGTGTGGGTGGTTGTTTGCTCGGACGTCGACTGCCGCGTCACTGCCACACACACAAATGCAAAATGTACAGCGCACGCACACATGGCGCCGCGCGCACAGTTGAATTGAACTATATATACAAATGGGCTGCTAATGAGAAATTCCAGATGGAAAACCTCAATAATATTTTGTCTGACCAGGGAATCGAACCCAGGATCCTCGTACACAGCTGTAGCTCTTCCGGATGCTAGACCAACGAGGTTATTAGTAAATTAGATACATAACCTTCTTTTTTAATCCACAGCAGATATAGTAAAGACTCCGCCAGATAACAAAAAAATAAAGTCATTGATCCTACTTGTACCAAAAAATATAATTACGTAACTTGAGAACATGATTTTGTGTTTATTGAGATATTTTGTCAATTTTGGTCTCTAATCCACTTGGTTCTCTTTGGCGTAAAACCATTGTATCGTTTAAATCATGTTAATGGGTCCTCGCATTTATGAGATATTAACTCATTACTGCAAGCCAAGTGAAAGGGTCAAGGATGCCCCTTACCGCGATACGTTTGTTTTGATCGTGTTAAGGAGCCTCCTCACTGGGAGCATTCTTTCGTGAGCATTTTTGTAAACAAGCAATCGTAGGCGAGCAACAAATGCTTCCCAGCGAGCCCAGCATTCACTTTCGAGCAAAACTATTAACGTACCAGTCGAACATTCCCTTGCGCATTCGAATACGATCTCCTTCAATGTCATTCATTTCAAAATATCGGATAGAGCGGTTGTGGCTGCAGCATTTTTGTTTTTTTTTATTGACCTCGAAGGTCACAAACACATAAGATCAAGAAACTGTTTCTTGCTTTACAAGTAATATTCCTACATACATACTCATTCATTTCATCATCTGAATACTTTCGAGCGTTTTGTTTGCGTGAACATTCTAATGCGAGCCGTTTCCGCGAAAATCGTTGCGACGGCGACGTCCACACCGGCCGAAGTTCGCGCTTGCGTGTAAGCTTTGTAACGCTCGGCTCAACGTCCACACCACTCGAACATTTGACGTCGAATGCTCATTACAAGTGAATGCTCTCAGTGAGGACGCTCCTTTAACGACACTTATAATAATACCTTTACATATTTTCCGTATCGTTTTTAAATATTGAAACACATTGGTAGACAGGTGCTAAATACTTTTGTGTTATCTAGCTTTAGCTAATATCTATCAGATAATACCTAAAGACAGTTAATATAGATTTAAAAAATAAGTTTCCAAAGTTCCAACATGATTAAATATGATGATTATTTCTGCCCCTATCGATTTATCGGAAGCTTCGTCTCGGTCTACGCATCGCAATCGAAAGCACCGCCAGAGGTAGTCCCTTCCGCACTAATCGAGCAATTTCTCCCATGTTATTAAAGGAAAATGGGAATGTTCGCAGGCCGTTGCGTTCTCAGAACAGAGTTTCTTATAGACGGTATTGAATTTTTAAACAAATTTTTCGACCCGCCGCCCTGGCCCAGGCACCCACTTTATGTTATAGGATTAGAACGTTATTACACCATTATACCTTCATGAATAATTCTCTTTTACATAGTTTTATACTTGATTACATTTCCTTAATTTTTATGGTTCTGAGTCTAGAAAATTCTTTAGCAAGGTGGCATTTTTTTATTATCACTGGCAAGAATAATCTGGCTGCTTGTTATTTCAATGCCTGGTAACATTGCTGAAAAAACAAAGAGTCTCACAGCAGATACCTAAGTATTCTTCATTAATTACATGTCAGTTCTTTTATAAGTGACATAAAACATTGTTAACTAACTAGACCGTGTGACCTCTCTCTATAATCATTGTGCTAAAGCCGAGTTTTTTAACGTACTCACTCGTGATAACGTAAACGATTTCTTATGTCAAAATGTATATAAAAAAGAGGTTTCTCCTTACTGTCACCAGACGGCACTTATCCAGTTTCAATACAAATTGACGTTTACTTTAATGTGATTGAGCGTGAGTAAAAACTCGCACTAAAGAAGTCAAAAAATAAAAGGCCCGTTTTGACAGCTATAAAAATACTTAATAAACTTGATGCTTGCGAATGATACTCGTTATTATAGTGTATGGTTTAATTACGATTATTAATTTGATTTTTCAATTTCTTACGTGGAAAGTTATCGCGGCATGTAAAATGAGAAGCGTCAACGGACTTCTTAGATTGAGACGTATTTAAGGGCTCAGATCACCTTTGAAATTGCGAAAAAAAAGTAATTGAATCAACTACTACACTTTAATTGGATTAAAAAGAACCGCAAAGACAAAGCTTAAAAGCATTAAAGACGTTTAAAAAAAACAGTACACAACAAAAGATATTTCCCAAGGGTCACGTTAATGTTCCGGTGCCAGCGTGGGCCATTCGACCGAATCTGTAGAAATTAAGGCAGGGAAAAAAGTCAATAAATCCTAGAAGCAAGCTGGAACAGATAACGAATGTCTCCGAAAGCGACGCGACACCGCTGCCAGGGCTGCCACGGCAGAAAAATCGCGCGGCCACGACCGGGGGAGGCAACCTCCATGCTAATGTGACACTAAGCCCTTTTACGACTCGAAAGGGTGAAAACAACAAACTTTTTTGTTATTTATTTTGTTTACTTTTGATTTTAAAGATAAGTTACTTGATATATTATCTTATTTCTTAGTATGTATAGGATGTATGCCAGGGTCTACAGATTTATCTATAATTGTAAAAATCCTACTAACAAACTGGTGGGGACCCTACAAGTTCATGAACTGTTCTCACTAAAAAAGCTCAAATTGAATCCTTCGAAAAATAAATAAGTTACCTAAAATCCAATAAACCAAATAATTAAACGAATACTCACCTGGGGGGTGACCACAAGCTCTTAGAGTAAGGTTATTTTGAGATCGAGTAAGGGACAGATGTATCTGACTTGTATACATCTGTCACTTACTCGATCTCAAAATAACCTTACTCTAAGAGCTTGTGGTTACCCCCCTGTGCTCATTAAGTCCTTTTGTAGATGATGTAGGTCTACTTCGTATTAGAGGAGGCATTGATACTTCTCTCTACCCCTACAAAAAAAGGCATACTAATTTTTCAATTTAGACACATTCACCTCTTGCATGCTGGACAGCAGCATTTACTAGTTTTAGTAGTTTTCTTAGTATGTAAGGGCAGTCAGTTACAAAGTTTTACTAGTTTTTGTCTGTGACTTGACATTTTATGATCAAATATAACCAGCTAAGAACGAGTCGGGTTCTCACAATTTTGTTTTTGTACCAAACTATACTAAGAAGTATTTCGAACTGTCCTACAGCTATCCAAAGATAATCATTGCGAAACTATGAATAAGAAAATAAAAGCTAAGAAAATTGTAGTTATGCATTAGGAGTAGGAATGCACAGAAACAGATAAATATTTTGATCCAAATTGCTATTTTCGAATCATTGCCTGCGGAAATCGTATATCTCTCGAAGGTGGTGGCCGCCCCAGCTAGATAAATGCTACAGTAAATTTCCTTTTCATGGTTTTAACTGACATTATTTCTACCACTTTGGCCACTATTTGCAACAAATCGACGGCACGAAATATTTTGTGCGCGGGGTTAAAAGGCATGCTATCTCATCCGAAAACACGAAAACGATAGAGATAGATGCTGTGATGAGCAGTAAGAATTAGCACTTTTGCAAATTTGTAGCGAAGTGGATGATGATTTAGGACGAAAACGAGCGCGCGAAATTTTATAAACAGACCTTTGAGCGTATGGATATCATGAAAAAGCAACTAAATGTATATTTTCAAAATATTAATATTTGCATTGTTGAACTAATTTAATAATATATCCCTGTATGGTGGTTGTTTTGCAATTTTCCTTCTTCTTATGGTATTTATTTAAGCCCAAAGATGCGTTGAAATTAGTATTGAATTATGGAACTTTCGACGCTCATAATTTCAAAATATATTTTTTTTTACCTATTTGTTTCCATACAGGTCTAGATAATGATAAGACAAAATTATATATATTTTTCTATTTGAATTTACATCGTCTAACAGTGGAGTAATCGCCAGACTACGTTTTTATGACTGAATGTATACTTACAGAATGATCGACTAGTGCAATCTTAAGAACTATTATTTAAAGAAACCTCTAAAAGGGAACATTTTTCAAGTAACTTAACGATAGTGATTACTTAAAGTATTCTCGTAATCAGTTTATTATTTCCAGAGGTTATCTACAGTCTTCAAATAAACATAGACACAATTTTACCTCTTTGTATGATAACTAACTTAAAAGTTGCTAAGTGTGTGATCTTAACTTCAAGATGAGCATGTCTAAAACTAGGAGGTTCTCTTGTTCATGCGATGCCCTTCACGGAACCCTTAATCACCTCATTTATATTAGTGGTAGTTCTAAGCCTAATCTTAATCTTGAGAAGGTTCTTTAATTATAATTTTAAGGGGGAAAGTTGCTGCACACAGTCTGTCCGCATGCCGAACGCACCGAGCTATCTACTTCTGGAAGTTGGTCAACTAATCCAAGTTTTCCTTTACTGGCTAATGAGACGAGTTTGATTCGAATTCCCGCCGCGCTGGGAATAGCCACCCTCTTTGAATAGCTCCTAGCTCGCGACTGCTACTTACAAGCAAATAAGAACCAGGGATTTTTGTAATAAGAACTACGATCGGTTGGTCTACCTATCTATACCAATATTATAAAGAGAATAGATTTTTTTGTTTGTTTGTTTGTACCGAATAGGCTCCTTAATAAATTCTTTCGAAAGAAAGCTACATTATTCCTGAGTGACATAGGCTATTTTTTAATCCCGAAAACGGTTCCTGTGGAGTGGTCCACGGGAGCGAAGCCGCGGGGAACAGCTAGTATAACCTATAAGTACATACAAATGGATTCTTCTGGTTTCCAGATTATTATTTTGAACTAATAGGGTATTTGACTGATAATTAGTTTTTTGTCAGTCAAATAGATTAATAAAAAATATTGAACACGTATTTTTTCTTTTGACACGACGATACGATGCGTTGAATTATCGTATATGGTCACGCCGCCAGTACACTTCATACTGACAAGTGACGTCACAAGCCCCGATCCTAAACTTTGATGCGCTTTAACTTTGTCAATTTTAATTAATTTGCTAAAGCATAAAATACGTGACCAATATTATTTGATAATTTCACTGATAGACTTAATAGAATTAACATTTTTCTACCCAGAAAACATCCTTATTCCTAACTAAGACTAGATTTGAAACATTGTTTATTATAGTCGTCACAATCTAAGAAGTCTGTTGAGGTTGCTCATTTTACATGCCGCGGTCGCTTTCTACGTGAGAGATTGAAAAATCAAATTAATAATGTTACCCATACAACGAGTATCATCAGGTTTAATTAATTAATTAAGAGACTGTGACCTCTGAGTTTGTTTCGGCCTTTCTTCTCAGAGTAGTCAGATATGAAACGCCGACCTCATCTAGTTTAAAAAAAAAAATATGTTAGACATGTAAAAGCGTTTGTACAAACCAACTTACAGAAATAAAATCATTTATCATTTAATTATTAAGTATTTTTATAGCTGTCAAAACGGGCCTTTTATTTTTGGACAACTTTAACTGTCACGTTGAACAAAATAAATCGTTAAATAACAAAAAAAAACAGCATATGTTTCTTCAAGCACCAATAAATCAACCAACAAAAATCATCTCTATCTTAACATAAAGCAGAACTAAACAAAAATACATAAAGATTTACTTAGATGAAACAGAGATTCTCGCCAGGGCTTATTGGACTGCTCTTAGATAAACAAAGCGTCTGGCCTCCGTAATGGAAATTACATACCCCCGAGGTCGGAAATCAAATTGACAGAAGAGGTTAAACAAACGATGCGGTCAGGAGCCGAGACCGTAGTCCGTCGAATATTAATCGCTTAGTAAATGCGCTTTTATTTGTTTTTCCCTTAGCTGCTTTGTGCTGGCAGTGTGAATAAGTGACAATCTCAATCGAACCGAGAACGACTTAATTACGGGGACCTATCTACTTTCTAGATTTGTTTTCGAATTTATTTGTAGGTAAGTGTTTATCGGTCATCTGTCCACCAGACCGAATCGGATTAGAACAATGGTAATTTCTATTGTGTCTGGAAATGGACAGTTGAAGGTGTATTATCACAACTTCTTACAGTACTAAATATCTGTCAGTGTCACTTTATAGCTTTATTAATGGGTGGTATTTAATACTTTAACTGTAATTCCCCTTTTTTCAATCAAAATATTCGAAATTACTACCAAAAATACTGAATTGCACACTAAATTTGCTCATCAAATAAATGAATTATACTATACTGCTAGATCTTTAAAGCTTAACTGTTTTACTGAATAACTATCTGTTAACTAAAAGTAAATCTAATAATTCTTCGAGTGCAACAAAATATTTAAGTTTTAAGGGAGGGGGGGAAACGAAACAAAGTCGACGGAGCCCCGCTGCGCAGGGCTCCTATTTCTGTCTGCAGGGTCTAAAGTAACCTAACATGAAGGAGATGACGGGAGCTGAGTTCGCTCGCTTTGCTCGCTCACTTCAGCTCCCGTCATCTCCTTCGAACCTAACCTATCCGTGTCGGGGTGCCCTAAGCTCCCGAGCTCGCTTCGCTCGCTCTTGGACTAATTCACACTTATTTTATATTTAATTGAATAATTTGTGTGCAAATCAGTATTTTTGTTTTACGGTGAGTAATATTGTTTTGCAGTAGGTTATTAGTGGAGATATTTTGTTTGCTTAAATTTCTAAATAGAGGTGCAGTTAAAAATTCCCCTTTATTAATCTGTGGTACAGCCCGCATGGCGTTTTGAATGCTGTTGATTGGTTGATATTGATTGTTAAATATGCGGCAACTAGTGTTACTTAAAAGTTATTATTACCTATTAGATGTTTATTAACCAACTTCTCAAAAAGGAGGAGAAATACCAAAATCGCTTGATATTTGAGTGTGATATGTGAGACCTTGTTTTCTTATCAAAGAGATATCCCACCCTTGGGATATCTCTTTCCTTGCCAACAAAAAAAGAATCATTAAAATCGGTTCATAAGCGACGCAGTTATCCGCGAACACACTTTTTTTTTATTTTGATGATTTTTTTTTTGGAAAAGAGATATCCCAAGGGTGGTACAATGATCAGGAAACCAGGATCTGATGATGGGATTGATGGGATCATTTGGTGAAGTGGAACTGATGAAGAAGACCACAATGGCCATTGGAACTCCGAAATAAAACAAATGTATTAATAGTCGTGTTTGGGCTTATTGGAATCGTCATGAGATGTACTTTGGCTATAAATGATTTTCATGATAATTGGAGGTACCTACCAAAACTAAAAAGAGGAAAATAAAAACCTTTTTGACAAAATATCAAACCGACTTCCAAAACAAAACACTACAAAGCGAAAAATAATTTTCTTTTTCGAAGTCCGTTTCGAATAACTGAAAGCAATGGGCACAAAAGACACCGACTTCGGAAAAGAAAGTTATTTTTCGTTTTGTAGTGTTTTGTAATTGGAAGTCAGTTTGATTTTTTGTTATTTTTTTTTTAATATAAGTACTACTAGTTTTTTACATTCATCATAGTTTTATATTGTAGTTAAATAATTTAATTTAAGATCGTGCTATCCTATTAGGTATACACCTGTAATGATAGTTGTAAGGGAGATGTTAATAAATAAATAAATAAATAAGATAGAGAAAAAAACTAAAACGCCAGTTTTTTTTTTGCAAAAGGATTTATTAAAGAATTCATAATAAATCAATGAAAATCATAATTATCTATTAATCATCGTCGCTGTCATCTGTGCTTGGAGAACTAACCAAAGAAGCGTATGAACTCTCACAGTCACTGGCTAAGGACAACGGAATAAAGGCCTTTTCAATGACGTTATCCTGCAGAAACTTTTTGCAATATGGAAGGAGCTGAAATAGTTGAAACAATTCTTCAATAAACTGTATAGTTCGGAGCGGCAGGCTTATTACGTATTTTGCAAGAGCAACACGCAAGCGATTTTTGCGCAATAATTGCTCTTCAATTCAGAAGTTTTAGGGATTTTGGCGGTTTTTTCAGAAATAAGTGCATTTGAGAAACAGTGAGCGATTAGCAAACGACTGTGTAGGACCTACCATACAATGTAGGTAATTCCAACTTTTATGACATAGCGTGTGACGTCACGGTGTGCTGTACACTATATACCGATAAAGTGACGTCACAAGCCACCGCTCCTGAACTTTGATGCGCTTTATCTTTGTCAATTTTTATTTATTTGATGAAGAAAAAATATGGGTCAAATATCTATACCAATATTATAAAGAGGAAAGATTTTTTGTTTGTTTGTTTGTACCGAATAGGCGCCGAAACTTCTGGACCGATTTTAAAAATTCTTTCACCTATGGAAAGCTACACTATTCCCGAGTAACATGGGCTATAATTTTGACGGGAGCGAAGCCGCGGGGGTCAGCTAGTTATTTGATAATCTCACTAACGGACTAAATAGAATTATCATTTTTCTACCCAGAAAACATCCCTATGGCTACTGAACAATCCCAGATGAGAAAACCTAAAAGCAATTTGCCTGACAAACAACAAACCCAGGTCCTCATATGAGCATCAGTAGCACTTGGGACAGTGCTACTGATGCTCATATGAGTAGACCAATGATGACAAATAAAATTAAAAATCTTGAAAACCCCTGACACAGTTTTATTTCATGCTACATAATTTATCTAGTAGTAAATACGCTTCTATCAACAATCTATTGAACACGTAATTATGACACGATATTTCTTCTCGGGTGACCCCTCGAGCTGTGCGGACGCGATTGCGGATGTGACCGGGAATGGAGTATTTCATTCCATTCTCCGACATTCCGCTCGGTCACAAATCCCGACCTTGGTATAATGCAGAATGTGCCCACGCTGAGGCCCGAAAAGAGTATGCCTACCAAGCCTGGGTCGGAGCCCGCGACCGCAAAGTTAGAGCGCGTAGGGTTCGCGCAAGGAAAAGAGCCTTTAATTCTGCAGCCAAGTTCTGCGAGCGGGTTCTGCGTCGGGCGCGTTTTGACCATATTGGACGTATTGGGGCCAAGCTGGCATCGCATCCTCCAGGTAGCAAACAGTTTTGGTCCCTGTCTAAAGCAGTTGAAACGAATTTCTGTCGTCCCACTTTACCTCCAATTCTGAAACCTGATGGGTCGCTGGCTTACTCTGCAAGTGAGAAAGCAAATTTATTTGCGTCTCTTTTCGCTAACAATTCACGTCTGGACGCTGGCTCCAAGCAACCACCTTCTGTACCTCATTGCGACTCTTCGATGCCGGAGATCGCTGTGCATACTAAAGAGGTCCGGAAAGTATTGTGCAGTCTAGACGTGAATAAGGCCAGCGGGCCTGACGGTATTCCAGCGAGAGTGCTGAGGCAGAGTGCGCCTGAACTGTCTCCTGTGTTGACACGCTTGTTCCGCCTCTCTCTTCTTAAAGGAACGGTGCCAAAATCCTGGAAGCTTGCAAATGTGCAACCAGTGCCCAAAAAAGGCAACCGTGCTGACCCTGCCCATTACCGTCCGATCGCCATTACCTCCATACTGTGCAAAGTTATGGAAAGGGTACTGAACAGTAAGTTGCTGACCTACCTTGAAGACAATAATCTCCTCAGTGACCGTCAATATGGCTTTCGCCGGGGACGGTCAACTGGCGATCTTCTCGTGTATGTCACGCACTGCTGGGGCGAAGCCATCGAGAGACACGGCGAAGCTCTTGCTATTTCGCTTGATATCTCGAAGGCCTTCGACAGGGTCTGGCACGCAAGTCTACTCTGTAAGCTTCCTGCCTATGGCATCCCCGCTGGTTTTTGTAGCTGGATATCAGACTTCCTTAACGAACGGTCGATCCGAGTAGTCATTGACGGCTGCTCCTCTGACCTTATGGCTATCGATGCCGGCGTTCCTCAGGGGTCTGTTCTCTTATATTTCTCAGGGGTCTGTCTGTATAATTGTCCAGCGCAAAAACCAGCGTGGATGAAGTTCGTTCCTTGAGAGAGGCTATGGTGAGGCGGACAGATTTGACCTTAAGCCTTGTCTCCCAGTGGGGTGATGAAAATCTGGTCTCCTTTAACGCCACCAAAACACAAGCGTGCCTTTTTACCGCTAAAAGGAGACTTTTCGATCTTACTCCTACTTGCCGGGTTGCGTCTGTTCCTGTGACTGATCGGCTCGAGCTCCTAGGCATGGAGTTGACATCAAGTCTCAACTTCGGCGCATCCATTGAGTACAAAGCCCAAATTGCGGCCAAAAAACTGGGCATCCTAAATAGAGTGAAGCGATACTTCACGCCTGGACAGCTTTTAACCCTATACAAAGCTCAAGTCCGATCCTGCATGGAGTATTGCAGCCACCTTTGGGATGGCTCAGCTAAGTATCAGCTTGCCGCGCTTGACTCGGTGGAACGCAGAGCCAAGAGGCTCATCGGCGACGTTGAACTGGTGGATGCCAAGCTTAATAGCTTGGCTCATCGCCGCAAGGTTGCCTGCTTGTCGGTCTTCTACAGACTGTACTTCGGTGAGTGTGCTCAAGAGCTCCACGACCTCATCCCACCAGCGCCCTTCTTCCATCGGATATCTTGACGCACTGCAAGTTACCATCCTTACCTTGTTGCCATGCCACCAATTCGCACCAAGCGCTTCCAAACATCCTTCATAATGCGCACAGCGAACGAATGGAACTCACTACCTGCGTCTGTTTTTCCGAACACATTCAACCCGAATCTCTTCAAAGTTAGAGTGAACAGGCTTCTTCTGGGTAAGCTCACTCCATCGTAGACTCTGTCTCTGTCACCTCTGACGTAGACTAGAGTCAAGAGCAAACCCATCATAAATAAAAAAAGCTTGTATAAATAAACCCACCTTTTGATGGTGCGATTGTGCTGCAGCGTTAATTCTCCTTATTTCGTGCCTCAAATGACTAGTTTCTTCATAGATATGGTCAACACTCCAAGTATCTCCAGTCATGATCAAAGGTAAAACATAGGGTAGTCCTATAACAACAACAAAGATTTAATCAAAATCTAACTGATACGTATTAGGTACGAACCTAATAGTGTGTTATATTGGAATTGAGTGCCATTTACCTAGTACCCATAATAATAATCCTACACTAATGATTTGTGTTATTAAATGTACTAATCTACTCCATTTAGGCCCACTTGTATGATAAACTCTGATAAGATTGGCAAACTACTTACGTACATATTAGGTACGAAGCTAATATCTATCTATCTTATAAAAGAAGAAAGTGACTGACTGACTGACTGACTGACTCACTCACTGACCATCAACGCACAGCCCAAACGGCTGAAGCTTCAATCATGAAACTTGGCATGTAGGTTCCTTTGGTAGTCTAAGTGAGCACTAAGAAAGGATTTTTGGAAATTCCACCCTTAAGGGCGTGAAATAGGGGATGAAAGTTTGGATGTTTGTTTGTTTGTGTTGTGTTTTTGTTTGGGTTTGGAAGTATGCTGGTGTTGATTTGAGGGAGAATTGTTTTTCCCATGGACAGTTCTATGTAGCGTGTTCACGTGTTAGCACATCAAATAGTCTGGTGATATTGGCGCCGACATCCAAAATGGTTAAAAATGTTGTTTACAAGGAAATACTATAATTTAATTACTTACTAATAATTATGATTACTTATTATTAGTCATGGATAAACACAGAAATAATGAAAGGATAGGGACAGGACAAGGATAGAGCGTATTGATTTAAAGTAGGTAAGTATAAGTCTGTCCTAAGAAAACTTTCATATTACATTATTTTTATCATAATTATTTTTACTTTTTCTATACATACTATTAAAATATGGTAAGGAGAAGCATGTAGTCTACGCGTGCGAAGCCGCGGGCAAAAGCTAGTTGTGTTATATTGGAATTGAGTGCCATTTACCTAGTACCCATAAGAATAATACTACACTAGTGATTTGTGTTATTAAAGGTACTTATCTACTCCATTTAGGCCCACTTGTATGATTAACTCTGATAGGATTGGCAAACTACTTACGTACGTATTAGGTACGAACCTAATAGTGTGTTATATTGGAATTAAGTGCCATTTACCTAGTACACATAAGAATAATCCTACGCTAGTGATTTGTGTTATTAAAGGTACCTATCTACTCCATTTAGGCCCACTTGTATGATAAACTCTGATAGGATTGGCAAACTACTTACGTACGTATTAGGTATGAACCTAATACTGTGTTATATTGGAATTGAGTGCCATTTACCTAGTACCCATAAGAATAATATTACACTAGTGATTTGTGTTATTAAAGGTTCTTATCTACTCCATTTAGGCCCACTTCTATGATTAACTCTGATAGGATTGGCAAAGTACTTACGTACGTATTAGGTATGAACCTAATACTGTGTTATAATGGAATCTAGTGCCATTTACCTAGTACACATAAGAATAATCCTACACTAGTGATTTGTTTTATTAAAGGTACATATCTACTCCATTTAGGACCACTTGTATGATAAACTTAACTCAGAGTTAATTGTTAACACGCGTATAAAGTCAGTTTGTCATATTGTCAATTTAATCTCGTATTAGCAACAATATTGTCAATTTAACTTCATGTTAGCAACTAACTCTGAGTTAAGTTTTTCGTGCAATTGGGTCTAGCAATGTTGTATTGCTTGGTGTTGCCAGGTGGAGCACCGATCTTCGCGATGTGGCTGCAGCTGGATGAGAATTGCTTAAAATTGAGATGAATGTCCAGCTGTCGACTGATGTAAGAAGAATATGATTATACTTGCATCACGCAACCATAGGATTCCCGCAGCATTAATCAGTTTATCGGTCCACCAAGAGGGAGGCCTACCAACGTTGTGTTTTCCGGTTCGCGGTTGCCACTCCAGATCTTTTCGGCCCCATCGACCATCCGCTCTGCAAGCAATGTGCCATGGCCACTGCCACTTAAGTTTGGCAATTTTCAAGCTTATTGATCTAATAACATATAAATCACCTTACCTTTAATGGTTCCCAAGGAACCATCGCTGACAACGCCCACACTAACTTTTGAATCTTTTGCATTTTCATTGCGTCGCGACTTCCAAATGCCACGCAAGGTTCTAGCCATCTCCACCGAATTGTACATGGAGCCATAAGGATTGGTCGATGAAGATTGAAGCATCTTTATTGAAAAATAAGTAGTTAATGCTATAATACTAACTGGCTTTTTTTTTTGGACAATCCCACCGCACTATTCCCAAACCACTGCAACTCCTGAAAGCCAGAATCAACAGTGGCGACCACCAGAAAAGCGCCGAGGCAATGAAGCTCGACGAAGTCCCGGAGAATGAATTTACCTGTCTTGGATCCCGCAACGAAATTAATCAGAAAAGAATAACGGAGGAGTAGGAAAAATGTAAATTTCCACTTCCCTCCATATCAAGCAGGAGACAGAACAAACAAGGCCAATAGGCACAAAGGGTCATATACAACTGGGATAAGCCCAGTTGCCTAGCACCACGGATAAAAAAATTAGCATTAATACATATTAATGGGTCCTAACATTGTGAGCTGTTATATTTGGTTCCAATAATAGGTATGGCAAAAACGCCTGAACGCACGGAAATTTGTTCCAGTTTCCACAAGGTCCGTATAGTAAACAACTCCTGATGCAGCCTGTACATTATTCAACATAATATTACGTTCATTCTGCCAAAGAATACACTCCCATAAGATATGATGTGCAGATTGTACATATTCGCAGTCAGATGTAGAACACTGACATAAAGGCGAGGCAACGAGCTTGAAAGAAAATAATTTACTTTTAAAGTTACCATGTCCCGTGAGAAATTGGGCAACACAGTGATCCACTTCCAGCCACGTGCTGGCCAGCCGCACGCGAACGGATGGAAAGAATTGGTGGAGGTTTCGGCCCTTGATAGAATTATCCCACCTACATTGCCATTCGGATAAAAGTTCCTCCCAGACGTCAATAGGTGGTTTAAATAATCTAGAGATTTTCTCACGGTCACTCCGCGTTAAAAAGTTCGCGTCCGCGGTCTCTCGTGTGGAATAGTACATTGCAGCACGTCGCTGCACTTCAAGGTCGACCGGAAGTACACCAGCAAGTATCGGTAAGGCCTCAGTACTAACCGTCCTGTATGCTTTGCATAAGAATATCAAAGCCAAACGCTGACTTTGAAGTAATTTACGTCGTACCGCCCCTATGGTGGCCCTATCAGCCCAAACAGGCGCCCCATAGCACATACAACCCAAGTAAGTAGCCCCATAAATAGTTTTTAAAGTTAAAAAAGACAGACCCCACGTAGATTTAGATATTCTCGTTAAGGCATAGAAATTTTTTTTTGCTTTTTCACCGACTATTTTAATATGATCTATAAATGCAAAATTCCTCTCTAACACTAGACCAAGATAGCACACGGACTGCTTCCTTTTTACGGGAACGTCATTAAATTTAATAGTAGGACACGATTTAAGATTACCCTTCAAAATGAGTTGATAAGTTTTGTGCGGAGCAAAGGTCAGGCGGTTTCGATCGCCCCACTGAGATATTAATCGTAGGCAAGTGTCAGCCAAGTTCTCGAGACCAGCTCGAGTACTTGATTGAATGAGCAGAAGACCGTCGTCCGCGTAACCGGTTAATGAACAGCCGCTAGGAAGCGGAATCGCGAGGAAATCATCAAAGCCTAAATTCCATAAAGGTGGACCAATAACCGAACCCTGAGGACATCCCATGGTGAGAGACTTCGACATGGAATGATGACCGAGTTTGAGTTTCGCGGAACCATTTAAAAAGTAAGAGTAAACTAGATTATATATATTTCTGTAGCAGCCCCGAGTTTTCATTTTAAGTAATAGCATTGGCCACCATGCGTTATCAAAAGCCCCAGAAATATCTAGAAAAATCCCAATTACGTACTTATGTTCAGATGTATTAACTATTTTCCTAACAGTAAGGGCCGCGTCTACGGTAGATTTTACAGTAGTGAAACCGAATTGATTGTTATGAAATTTTGGTCCGTCCGGTAGCAAACGTGGAACGATAAGGCGCTCCAGGAGTTTTCCCAAAGATGGAAGTAATGTTATGGGCCGGTACGACTTAGGGTCGTCCGGGGGTTTGTCGCCACTTTTCGGGATAATTCGTATAAATCCGCGTCGCCATATACGAGGAAATACGCCCTCCGCAATACAACGGTTGTAAACGGTTAAAATCGCATCACCGGCTGTTTTACACGCTTCTATAATCATCCAATTAGATATTTTATCTTCACCCGATGACTTGTTGAATGGTAACCTCTTGACAACGCTAATAAATTCGTCAGTGGATGGAAGGTCTGACGCTGGTGATTCAGGTGGTACAGCTGCCCACGCTCTGATTTGTTGATGGTAGTCGTTGTCACTAGCAAGCAAGTCATCAGGTATAAGAGTATTCAGCAAAACTTCAGTTGTTTCCTCAATACTGGTGGTGTGTTTATTATTTACTTTAATGTTCTGAACATACGCGAGGTCGACTGATCGATTGGCTTTAAACTCATGATATAAAGGAGACCACGGACCCTCTTTATCTAATTTTTCTACTATTTTACGCAATAAATTACCCTTAGATTTTTCCACCGATGCTCTGTAGCGGGACCTGGCAACTCTAAACGTATTTAACGCAATGGAAAGAGGGTCACCGGTGACCTTACGTTTTTTAAGCTTGTTAAGATGTTTACGCGCTCGGCGATAACTTTTACGCTGTTCAGTTAGGTAGTCACACCACCAATCACATCTACGTATATTGGTCACAGATCCACGACCAATGGCAATGTCAGCACAGTAAGTGAAAGTGTCTGACATAATTTCAGCACTTTCTTCAGCTGACAGCCCATCACGAGTGAAGTCTTTGGCGTGACACGCAAGAAGCGAGCTAAAGAATTCCCAATTAGCACCCTTACATTTATACCTGAAGTTACCAATGACATGTGACGTACCCTGAGTAAAAACCGGAACAAATTCGTACACGATCAAGCGATGATCACTACAAGACGCGTCCGGTAGGACACGCCACCTATCCAAGCGTACGTCTGCACTAGAAAGTGTGACGTCAATACAAGATTCGCCCATTTGGCTGCAAAAAGTTGGTGGTGCGTCAGGGGTATTATGAATAGACAGATTCATTTCAGCAATGAAATCTTCAACAGCGCAGCGTCGTTCATAATCCGTAGACCGAACTTTGCCATACCAAAGAGTCGAGGACGCGTTAACATCAGCGCCAACAATAACTTTGCAGCCCGCGAGCGACTGCAAGACATGACGGAGGTTATGTATATGAGGAGCAACAGGGTCTGAATATTGAAAGTAACAGCTCACAACGTAAACTTTAAAAGAAGACGATGAGACCTCCGCAACGGCACAATGGGGTGTCATAAGGTTACGCAAAGACGTTACTGTAAAGTTAGAAGAACGCGTCACGTAAATACCGGCTCGTGCTTTGCCATCCAATACTAACTGGCTGAATAATAAGAAAATCATACAAGAAGAAAATACATGTTGCACTGACCCCAAAGTTATTGGGAATAAGGCAGGAGAATGATAACAACCCAGACCCTGTGGGTTTTTTTTTATCTAGCCAAAGCCTTTGATACGATGTCCGCTTCTAAAACAATTAAAGGCAAGGCACAAAAAAATAAAAATGAATTAGGGGAACACCCCGCTGGAACGTTTTGCTGACTACTAAGACGATCGATCTCAAATTCTCAATATGTTAAAATAGATGATATTACTAGCGATGAACAAAAAAAGACTGGCTATGGTGTTCCTCAAGGAAGCATTCTGGGACCAAAACCTATTCCAAATTTAAATTAACGATCTGTGTAATTTAAATATTAAACAAGGCAAACTCGTATCATATGCCGACGACATGGCGTTAATGTTTACCGCTTAAAACCAGTAACGAATTGTAAGAATACGCTCAACAAGGTTTCAATAATGTGACTAATTGGCTACAAAGCAATTTACTAACACTAAATGCTGAAGACAAAATATATTCACTTCTCCATGCGCAAGCCTCAATTTAACATTACTAACTCTCATCTGTATGCCCATAAATGTGGATTCCACCCAGTCAGCATGAGTAGATATCCTTTTATCCTCAAAACAGGCAACTTAAAATATCGGAGTTATTATAGATGACACACTCTCCTTTAGACATCATATTAATAGCCTAGTTAATACAGTGCGCAAATTAATTTATGTTTATAAAAGTTGAGAACGATTGCAGATTCAAATTTTATCAAACAAGTCTGTTTGGCCCCAGGTTAATCTGTAATCAAATAATTTTAAAAAAACGCATCTACTGCCTCTTCAAAGGGCTCAGAACCACTTCCATTCTTTTCGCAACTCCTCTGATCTGCATTACAAATCCTGCAACGTGCTGACTGTTCGCCAGCTTTTCATAACGCACTTAGTATTAAAACAGCACACCATGCTTTCCTATAACGCCGAATGCACAAATAATAAGAGACGAAATGACATTGTCTGCGATTCAAATGCATTTTCAAAATATGTCTTTGTAAATAGATTCTTTAACTTCGTAGGTCCATTTCTGTACAATAGAATAAAGAGAAAAATAAGTATCTATAAATTAAATTATTTTTTCTGAAAATACTATTCTTAAACATCTACTTAGCATCTCTTACGGAGAGACAGAAGATCTCCTGGTTGTAACAAAATAATATTTTTACTGTGTCTTTAATTTTACTATTCATACATACATACATAAACTCACGCCTTTTTCCCATGGGGGTAGGCAGAAACTACAGAACGCCACCTGCTACGATCCTTACATACTTCTTCTGCTTCACACACATTCATACATCTAGTCATACACACACGCCGGTTATGGGTACTGCGCACTTGGCCTTTCTGAAGAACATCACCTATAAGGTCTATATATAAATATTCATATACAAGTTATACCCATTGTTAATATATTATTATTATAAGTTTTAAGCACTTTATAGCCTGAAACACAAGGTTCAACCTAGTTCAGGCAAAGAAGTAGGTAAATGTGTTATTTTATATTATTAAGATATTTTATTGTAAAATGCGCCATAAATTATAAAACTCATAAATATTTATTTATTTATTTAAACTTCATGCACAAAGGTACAATGGCGGACTTAATGCCTTAGGCATTCTCTACCAGTCAACCATGGGTGGTGAAGAGATAACATGGCAGGTGCATTGTTTAAACCGTGGAATACCAACAACAAAACAAAAAATAAAAATAATATACCGCTTAAATATATATTTTACATTTATATCTTATACACATTATAATACATACCTATATAAATATATATAAATATATATATATATATTGATAAAGTAACGAAAAGAAGTTATAGAGATGACCCATCTCCCCGCTGAAAGTAAAACCGCAGTACCCGCTTGAAAGCATACCGACTGGTGGCCGTCCTGATTTCGAGAGGAAGCGCGTTCCAGAGAAGAATAGACTGAATATGAAAGGAAGAATGAACAAAATCAGTAGTATGAGAAGGACAGAGTAGGAGAAGATTATTGAGGAGCGCAGATTTCAAGCGTCCCAGAGAACGCTGGTGTATATTTGCCTATTTCTTTCTCTCTCTAATATGAATTTGAGAACGCTGGACACGAGGCCAGTGGTTGAAGCTGTATTCTTAACGGAACAGACTCGCCTAGTGCCCGAAGCAATTTTTTCTTACTCATCTGCCTTTCCCCCTCTTGGTTAAGGCCTCACATTGTCATATTGGGTAAAATTAAAGGTACCACTAGGTGGCCACTATATGTTCCGTACCCAAAAGGTAAAAACGGGACCTATTACTAAGACTCCGCGGTCCGTCTGTCTGTCTATCACCAGGCTGTATCTCATGAACCGTGATAGCTAGACAGTTGAAATTTTCACAGATGATGTATTTCTGTTGCTGCTATAACAACAAATAGTAAAAACAGAATAAAATTTATATTTAAGTGGGGCTCCCATACAAAAACGTATTTCTTTACCCGTTTTATGCGATAATAGTACGGAACCCTTCGTGCGCGAGTCTGACTCGCACTTAGCCGGTTTTGAAGTAATTTAGTACACCATAATTAGGTATAGGATAGATAAAACAAAGGTTAGATGGGTGTTACAGGTACAATGGTCCACCTTAAAATTTTTGAGATGATTAAATAACGTGATCTCTGAATGAGTTGTGTCATCAGGGGGGTGACCACAAGCTCTTAGAGTAAGGTTATTTTGATATCGAGTAAGGGACAGATGTATATGACGTGTATACATCTGTCACTTACTCGATCTCAAAATAACCTTACTCTAAGAGCTTGTGGTCACCCCCCAGGAATATTTCATTCTCTATTAATGATACCTTCTCGATAAATCCTTTCTTCATCCAAGACGCATTGAACTGAATGTGCTCCATGTTGAGTTTTTCCAACATTTCGGGGGAAATAGCATCCCAATCCCGTGGACTTCTTGTGTTTACTATATCGTCCCTCAGATAGGGTACGCCGATTTCTGTATGAAACACGATATCGTTTGCAGCCCAAACATAAACAATATTGAGTTTCGAACATTTTACCTAAAATAGATTTTCATAATTTCAAATGAATTTATCAGAAATAAATAATTATATTCAATAGAACAGTAGGTATGTTGTTAAGAGGGTTTTAAATAATGATGCAGAACTAGATTAAAATATGATTTAAGTACGTAGTTAAGTACCTACATAATTTTAAATAAAGTTAAAAAATAAGAACCTTGAGGAAGTAACTCAATGTATTCTTTGCAATAGACCTTAGGGGTGTAACGAAAAACATTATTTCAGGTGGTATTATTTTTGCTACAATCATCAGAATGTCAATGACCAGCAAACCATCAGCAATAATGATTGGTTTTCTAGGTTTTTTCACCGGTTCTTTAAGTTTCTTAGGACCATCTTTCGGTTCCTTCTTAACTGACCAATTTTTTGCAAAACTGTCAGCAATTTTTATAAATAAGTATAAATTGTCGAACTGTTCAGTAGAATCCATATTGTTGAAATCGAAAGAATTTGGATTTGCAAAGTTTGTCATGAAGACAAATACATCAGCATCTGTTAGACTGAAAAATAATTGAAATTTAAACATTAACTCTATAACTACTTATTAAACAAAAACAAACTATTTTTAACGACATTTTTTTGTAGAATGAATGTGGATGGGATGAAGGGTCGAGAAAGACCAAGGAACCGATGGATAGATTGTGTTGAAGATTATAGTGCTAGAAAGGAGATGACAACAAATAGGTATAGCTTCATTGCTTGACAATTAAAAAGCACCTTTATATGATTTGAATTTGAAGAAGACATGTTGTGCTGACTCCAAAGAAATAAGAATAAGGACCAGTAGGATGATGATTTCATAAAGCCTAAAAAGCGAACCTACCATGGTATATCTGAAGTTATTCTGATAGTATTTAAGCATGGGAAAGCACAAGCAGTGTATTCTTGTGCTAACATCTCCGCTTGTTCAGTCTCATTCCCATAAACTAATAAAATTAAGTCAACAAATTCATTTGGTCCGAAAATAGATCCAGGTAATATTTTAGTGATAGTTAACTGTGACGCCGGTAACAGTGGATTAATTATCATAACTCTTAAAGGTAATGTGTTTTTAGTAGTTTGAAAATTCATATTTATTAAGCAAGTTCGCAGCTTTACCAAACCGCACTTCAAATCACAGAATACATTTTGCTTCAAATCGTGCAACACATAGACTTTGACAACTGACAACACGAAGTCATTAGAAAAAAAAATAGATAAGATTATAAAGGAGGTATAAACAAAGAGGTGCCCAAACTAACATTACTTATTAGTTAATAGGCACCGTATTATACCTTCTTTGTAAATTAGCACTATCTAAATAATATAAATAATTTTGGCTACTCATATCGTCTCGACTTGATTATGACCCAGAGATCGAATTCGGTCCTCATGCTCAGCAGTGATGCTTGTGCGGCCACTAATAGTCCAACGAGGCAGATAAATTTGACAAATGTATAGTACATGGAGACACGAGCACTAAAGCTACTCCGCCCGTTCCACGTCCAAACCGCTCTCGTTGCCTCGTCGTGGTACCACAGCCTTCAGAAGATGCTTTAAGTATGCCGCCACTCGCTGCTGGAACGATTTACCACCTCCCATAAGATCGCTGAAAACAAAACAGGGCTTTAAATTTCATTTTAAAAAAATCCTATTAGAAGAACAGAAGGTTGGGCAAAGTATATTTTATAAGTGAAGTTTTTTAACCTTTACAGTTACTCACTTGAGGTTCGTGATCCATGGGCATCATAACCAAGTGGTTCGAGGCGGCGGCATCGCAGCCCTTTCACAGGCAGCGATGTGCGCCCCTCTTCGCTGGGCACTGCACTCTCTCTTCTTCCTTGGTTGTTGTCAAGCATCGTCACATTGTCATCACAATCGCGTATCTCACAAGCTAACCACAAGGCATGCGACCGTACAGGAATTGTTCACCGCCTGACGTCATACGACACGAACCGCGGCCGGTGTAGTAGGAGTATATTTATCTATGGGCCGGTGCGCGTCTGGGTGGCGCGCGCTGCCTCACGCACGACAAGCAGCGCGCGCGCGGCTTTTTAAGAGCGCTTCGCCAGTGTGGGTGCGATGAGGGCGGGACAGAGCAATGGTACCCGCACTTTGTGTTTCGTTGATTTTGTCTAGATACCTATTTTAATTTTAGTCGCAACATATTTACGTAGTGGTTTATATTATCTCTCTATACTTATTTGTTATATAATTTTGTATTATATTAGACGCAACAAGCTTTGGCTTCCGTACGTCACGTCCTAGGCGACCACTGAAAATCAGCGCTGTGCTGTGGGTCTCCCACGGCAAGCCTTCTTGTCACAGTCACGACATGCATCTGCTTGTACTTACTGCGAATAAACACTTTTTCTTTCTAAACACTTTTTCTTTCTTTCTTTCTTTCTACATCATTTTGATGTTTTTTTTATTACATAAAAACTTTGCAAGATTATACTATACTTATTTCCAATTGACAAAATATGTACATACTTAAAAACCAAACTATACTAAAGTTAACTACTAGCTACATTTATATCCTTAGTGACCGCCAGTACGGCTACCACCGAAATTGGTGGGGATCTTCTAGCATATGCCATTCGTATATGGAGTGAGGCCATCAAGAGGCATGAGAAGCGCTTGCCGTCTCCCTCGACCTCTCAAAGGCTTTTGATAGGTTCTGGCACGAAAACCTTATTGGTAAGCTTCCTTCATTCGGTCTGCCAGGCAGGTGGTCTATGTCATTGGATTGCAGACTTCCTGAGAGATCGGTTTATCGATGGCGGCTCGTCGTACCAATAGGATATTAATGCCGGGGTCCCTCAGGGGTCGGTACTCTCAGTAACATTATTCTTGCTGCGCATTAACGATCCGATCCGAACTGGCCTCTTTGGGTATGCAGACGACAGCACTGTTGCTGAGAGATATTTGTCCAACGCCAATTCCGGGACTCAGATCCGGTCCCTGCAAGCAGTCTCCTAATGGGGCGATGCTAATCTGGTCAGGTTTAATGCTGCTAAAACCCAGGAGTGTCTTTTTCCGCTAAAAAAAGCCAAAGATAACCAGCTCCAACTTTCCGAGATGGCAACGTGCCAATAACGGACCATCCTGAGCTTCTTGGCGTTGCAATGATATCGTCTCTCAATTTTGGCACATACTTACATTAAGTTTAGAGAGAATATATTGAGTTGGGTATCCTTGCGAAGGTGAGAAGGTACTTCACGCCAGAACAGCTGCTCAACTTGTATCAAGCGCAAGTTCTATCATGCATGGAGTACTATTCTCATCAATACAAATGAAAGGGGCGTATATAGCTACTGGAGGTCTAGACGGTGCCCTGCACCGGGGCCCCCAAGCTCAGGGGGCCCTCGGACTCTGACCAGCAAACCTCAACTAGCAAAAAATTCTCCCATCTTCGGAGTCGAAATAAAATAGGTTAGGGTTAGGGTTAGGTAGGTAGTTAGGTAGGACCACGACTTTAATAATAGCCACTCATTTCACACAACTTTTATATTCCCAACAAGTTTTGATCTTCTGTTCGAAACTTGTGGTACCTAAATGATGCTATTAGCACTGTGTAATCACAGATTTTTGTTCGTTGCAAGATTTCAACGAAAACTAAAACTAAATATGAATACATGTCCAGTAGGGTCGATCTTTAATTAAACTTTGTTTTTTGATATTTTAAGTAAAGCATTATCAGAAATAGTTCTCAAGAGTTATAAAGTTATAAAGTTGAGCATAGTCAAGCAGAAAGTAATTAAACCAAAAATTTAAAATTTCGAGTCCGTGTTCCTTTGCGAATTCATGCATTGAATGATTTCAATAAATTAGGCATCTGCAAATTTACAAAAATACGTGGTTTTAAATTTTCTTGATTCTGAAGCTGTTCTGCAAAAGTTGGCAACGTAGTCTATCTGAGGTGGCAAAATTGTCGAGTTTGCTTCGCTCGATCTTGCAATCAACTTTATTTTAATCGATAACATATCATCAAAAAGTTTTAATTTTCTATTGTATACGGAGTGGCACTGGATCTTCGAATTCGCTACTGATCGCACGGAAAGGGTCGTCAAAAGAAAGAAAGAATGTAAGAATTCTACCTACCTTCCTTAAACTCTTTCTCTTTAACTTGCTCATTATGACTGTCTGTCTCACTGACGTTCTTATCAACTTATTACCTACACACTATCGAGATCGGAACTAGGACATTCGTAAAAAGGCGAATTAAAAAATAAAATGCATAGTCGTTTTTAATCATAGCTTAATCAAAGCCTTTGGTTAGCTAGCTAAGCATCTGGGTAGGTACACCAAGGCATTGAAATACTCCTCCATATCGCTGTCATCCGGGAACGCGCCTAAAAGACCGGCAGCATTGCCTCGTTGAATGGCAATGCTGATTCTTTACGCAAAGAACGATCCAGCCCTCTGGTCACGCACAATGTCGATCAGTCGGTGAGAAATCTCCTTAAAAAACCAGCCAAGTGCGTGTTGGATTTCGCACATTTAGGGTTCCGTACCAAATGTTGGTACTTGTTAGTAAAATATACATAATAAACATTGTATCCAAATTTCAAGTTCATATATGGAGAGTTAAAAAATTCTTCGGAACAAAATTTTGTGACAGACGACGGACAGACAGACACGTGAGTAACAGCAATAGGGCTACGTTTGGACCCTTCGGGTACGGACCCTAAAAAAAAGACGTGCACTCGGGCTCCATGACCAAAGCGTTTCGACCCCAAACGGCACAAAACTGTAATTACCAATTATGTTACAGTATTTGCGCCGCTTGAAGGCCTCAAGGCAGCAGCGCCGGTAGAGCCGTACCTACTAGGAAGATGAGATGGCGCGAGGGTGTCGTCTCGGGTTGCGCACCACACCAGAGGCCTACCCAGCTTCCATGGCACCAACGTCATAACATCTGGTCTCATCCCATCGTCACTTACCAAGCCGCTAGGTTCTAATACAACCGGTACGCTGACGGTGATAAGGGTTCGATTTAAGTAGATTTGACTTGACTAGATTCATAATGCCCGGACAATATACATATGGTACATGACATATAAATAAAATTGTACTGCAATTATAGTCCAGTTTTGGAACTGCTTGTTAAAAGATTACTTTTTAGGTTAAATGCTCTAAGCTTTTTAGTTAATAAAATTCAACAAAAGGATCGTTCTCGCGATTAATCATAGAGACACCTATCAGACGACTTATACACTACGAAGCCAAATAGCGTGGAAAATTATTAGGTATCATTGAGCAACCATTTAGCAAATGCTCGTTCAAAAATGATGTAGAGTCTTTCGACTGCAATGCTTCTTTTCTTGTTTTTATTTTCCATTTTACACCGCCCTTGTTATAATACTTATCAGCTGGAATTATTATTCCAAAAAATGCAAAGTGCTTTACGACTCTATATTCTGTGGTAGACTTTCGCATAAATTTGACATTGACATATTGAAAATCTTGACAGTTTATTGAAAATGACAAGTGACATAACACTGACGCGTTTACTTTTTGTTGTATTTTATTTTGCTCTAATTGCTCGAAATGTGGGATGTGATAAATTGTGTCTAAAACCTTAATTATGGCTTCGTCTAAGGACAGAGACGTTGAGGTTTCACCAGCAACTTCAACGTCTTCAGTGAAATCTTCATTTTTTGAGAGGTCTCCATCTGTTTCATCATCGAGAGAGGATAAATGGCCGGAACTTCTGTTATCCAGGCCACACAATTCCTACTATTACAGTTCCAAAAGTAAGTACTTAGCTTAATTATTTCTATATACCTTAACTCCATTATTTATTGCAAAATAATTTTAATTTGCTAAATAGGTACTTACCTACAGAGCGTACTAAACAATATAATCTGTTCTAAACGAAGTTTGCCTGTTTCCGTGTTTGTAGTATGTTGTGGGTATCGCGTGACCGCTACATTGATAACTTTTCGGTCACTTGTTCCTACACACAAACAAAGATAGCGGTACATTTACAGTAAACAGCTGAAAACTGATTTAAAGCTAGTGACATTTACCTTTGTTGTTTAGAATCATGTTTCGGTGATTAATTAGGCAATTTCTGTTAGTATAGTATAAAAACCTTCTATCTGTTGGCAATATTCTACACACTACCTATTGAAATTTCATTGACCAATAAAAAAAAAAATTGAACAAAATTGAATCAAAAAATTGACAATAGATACTGAGAGTATGTACTGAACACATACATTTTATATTAGGTATAGAATAGAATAATACTTTTTTATATTCCGAAAAAGCTGCACATCTCTTGTTATTTAATCCTTCCAATATCAATTACAACCTGTTGCTATTCTAATCTAATAAAATTACTATACCTAAATACATTAATAAAGCCACAAAGTTCATAAGTGGAAAACCGATACCAAAAAACTTATAACCCCAGTATTGGACAAAGATGTGCCCTGATAAAAACTTGAAAAATAACTTGACATCCTTCTTACTCATGTTCTATTTTTTTAATATGATATGCAAACCAGATCAAGAGTATTATGCCAGTCTTGACTGATTTAGGGAAAGTAAATGTGCATAATAAAACAAAGAAGACAATTTAACTGTAGACTAAACAAAAATAATAATTAAAAGTATAACCTTTTTTCAAACTTTAAGTACCTACTCCATTTGAAATAACATTAGACATGTTTCCAAATCTTTTTACAGTCCTTTCGACCGATTTTGAGTTCTATTCCGTAAACATAAGGATGACATAAAAAGCATAAACCCCAAAACCAACTGTTTACTACAGCTAACATTTGTCGTATCACCAACGCAATAGAAGTCAAAATCGGTTGAACAGGCTGTAAAATGGGCT
Source organism: Orthosia gothica (assembly GCA_949775005.1). Taxonomy (NCBI): domain Eukaryota; kingdom Metazoa; phylum Arthropoda; class Insecta; order Lepidoptera; family Noctuidae; genus Orthosia; species Orthosia gothica. The sequence continues at coordinate 23,081,706 of OX459037.1, forward strand.
AATTTAAATGTCTAATATTATGGCGTTTAGCTTTTAATTAACTGAAAACTATAAAATGTGATATCACTTGTCACTTCACTCAATACAAATACATAATTATACAACAACTACAAAAAGGTAAATAAGAAAAACCACTCAACATTTTAATATTATTAAATTAAAATGAAATAATATGAATTATATATATAGGTATATGAAAACATAACTTTATTTTTATGCATTGGTTAAATTCAGTATTTTTAAATACCTCTTCACAAGATATAGACAGGTATTCTAATTATTAAAGAAATGGAAATTAACATCTGTTAAAGAACAATAGGTAGGCATTTTTACAGGTCTGTTTCTACATAAACAAACTTATTTAAACTGTCTTCCAAGTGTAGACATGTTGTTGTGAACATTTATTTTAATTAAAACCACTAAATTAGCAGTAATCAATGCACATAACTTATAATCAGTTCATAAATTTGTTTAGCCCATTTCCCAAATGATGCCAACCGCCGATGTACAAACAACTCCAGGCAAGGGCAGTCTGGTTTATCCACAATACCCTTCAGGATACCGTTGGCACTCCCCCAAAAATTTTGCATCAGGGATATTAAACAATAGAAATTGATACCTGATTATTTTAGTATAAAAAGCTCTTTAAATAATAGCAAATCATAGTAGCAATGACTTTTTTTAAATAATATTAGTTAAGTACCTATAGAAAAATTAAAAAAGAAATTGTTGTATGTAGATTTTAATTTAAAGCACATGCAAAGATTAAATGTGTAATCGGTGAAAATGTTATTGGCTACATACTTGGTCATATTTTTTGTTATTCTTTGTTCAATTCATTCTTGCCAGAAATCTATAAGTTACAACTAAGAATAGCATCAGCCCGTCAAAACTAAACTAAGAATAGCTAATTTTTATACCTAAAATTACAATAAAATAATTCAGAATTAGTGGCCGGCCAACCTATTAATACTTCATTCAATGTAATGTGTGTATAATGGTATTTTTTAATCATTCTAAAGTCAATAGCAGAGCTACAGAAAAAAACAAGGCATGACTCCTAAAGCGCTATACTCACCACTTAAAAACCAATGTATTCTACCAAAATTCAATAATGTTTGGTGTGGCATGCAGAAGTGAGTAGTACTTAATTTCTTCCAGAAGACTTTCAAACATTTAATACCTACTGAAAGAGTACAAAAATTTAAGTGATTGTAAATTTATTTGCGAACATAACAAATAAGTATAGGTTTGTATTTATCCAAAAACAATCACTAAAATCATTTATACATCTTTCTAACACAAATTACCTACCCCATTAAATTACTATGAGTATTTCAAGAAAATATTACATTTAAGGTAAATTACAACTTATTGTTAAGTTTAAAAAAATAACTTCGAACCTTTTTTTTGCTAAATAACGTTAGAAAATTTGAATGTCGCGGGCTATTCTGGCGGTTTCGCCCTAATCGTTATTGTTTTAAGAATTATACAAAAAACTTTTTTATGGTTGAAATGAATTGTAAATCAGGCTTGTTCAATTTGGAAAAAAAACATAGTTTTCTTACAAACGACAGTATTGTGAGACTGAAAGTTGTTTCCTACAAGCTACCTCAATTTTCAAACAGATGGCAGTATGCGCGCCGAGTATTGATTTTCCCGCTGTTGTAGGTAGTACGAGGCGCTTGCCGGGAAATCAATATTTTGGCCGTCGTAGAAACCATTTCGCTCAGAACGTAGTTGGTGAAAATTGCTCGTGCTATAAGTTAATATAAAGAAAGTTACTAATTCACCTTCGAATACAATCCTTCGCTACTCGGTATTGCGATTAAAACAAGTGATTTGATAAAAACATACTAACTTGACCTTCAAAGTTGCGCATCGGGTGAAATGATTATAACGGGGTGATCAAAATTTACGCGACACTGTTGATTGTTTCGCTTGATAGTTTATTTGCTGCTTTATTATGCGTTCGCTTGCTGCCGTTCATGGGGTGGATCCCTTGCCCGAATTAGGCATACCATCTGCCATTCAACATCAGGGTGACGGCAACCCGGACGGTGATATGGCCGGCGCACAGGACACTATCTACCTGTGCAACTTCCGCGTTTCCGTCGATGGCGAGTGGCTCTGCCTGAAAGAACTGCACGATATGGAAATGCAGGATTCGTTCCATCGCCCATCTGCTCAAGGCACCATCACTTCGCCTGACGATCCGATGAATACTTTGATGGGTAAATTAATGCACCGAACAAATGCCGTAAGTGTAAATAGTAATGACAATAAAAACAATTTATTGTCATCTGTTGTAGCACGGGATCCTGTTGTGATCGAACGCAGCAATCTTGTGAACATCTCGAAACTCATTGTGAAGGAGCTGATCGAACAATCGCTTCGATATGGTAGGATGCTCGACAGTGATCACTTGCCATTGCATCACTTCTTCATTGTTCTCGAGCATGTGATGCGTCATGGACTCAAGCCGAAGAAGGTAACTACTACTAATACATATTTCATTATTTGTAATTTTAATGGACATAATTTGGTATTTCTTCACTTGCCAATTAAATAATTACTTATTTGTTAGACATTCCTTTTAATAATCATTAAAACAACATTAATGAGAACCTCACTTACATTAGAAAAACCTATTAGTCATATAATTAGCATTTTCAGGGATTGCTTGGACCTAAAAAAGAGCTATGGGATATTTTGCAAATGGTGGAGAAATATTCTCCCGAAGCCGCTGACATCACGGCTAGCATCAGGGACCTTCCCACTGTCAAGTAAGTCACAAACAAAACGTATTCAGTAACTACACTCAATGCGCTGTAGCACGGTGCGGGTGACAGTTTCAATAACATTTTTTACGCATATACGTATACGCATTTTTTGTAGTTTAACGTCATACAGGCAACTATGGTATATCGTATAACTATGGTATGACATTAAACTACAAAAAATGCGTATATGTATATGCGTAAAAAATGTTATTGAAACTGTCACCCGCACCATACTACAGCGCAAAGAGTATAGCCTAGATAACTTTATCTATCCTTTTTTAAATGTATCACTATGGACCGATTTCAGATTTGAGTAATGGTTAAGTACGTAGCAAACCCTAATTTAGTGTCAAATTTTGACAGTTTGAAAAATACTCAACTTCCAATGCTTAATTTGGAAATCGGGAGTTAGACGTTTTTAATGTCGCCTGACAGAAATCGCTAATAACAATAACACCGGCCTTTCTATGTTTAAAAAACATATATTATATTATTCCTTCTTTACAATAAAGTTAGGATACTTAGGTACATATTTTCTCATCATCATTATCTTGCCCTTATTTCAATTATTTGGGGTTGAGGTGACTTATCTTCATACATACCATAAGTCACCCCCCTTTCTAGATATCATCTTCCACAGATTCCATCAATTAGGGTCATCATCATATCATCATAATCTTTATTTCTCCTCACAAAAACATGACCTTATTTAACAACTTATAATTACATTTAGAAGGGAACATTTTGCAGTCAAGTGAGTGTGCGGAGCTGGTGTCTGTTATAGGTGTTAACCTGTATTACAGATCACCAGGTCCTCACCCCATGAGTAACAGGTATAACATAACAATTTTTTATAAAATAGACAAGCGTTTGATGGAACGTATAAACTAAAAAAATCTGTTAAATTAAGGAGACAAATTTAGCAATGAAAAATAAATATCATAATGCCACAAAGCACAATATGAGTGTGAGTGTGCGTGGAGTGGGTGTGTGTTGTGTGTATATGTATATATGACTGTTTGGGTGTGTGTGTGTTTATGTGGGTGAGTGTGTGGATGTGAGTGTGCGTGGTGATGATGAAATGAGTGTGCGATTATACCCAGCTATCAAATGATAATCACTACTGTAAAAGTTTCTCTGTGGTAATGTAGTCCTGAGTCTGCAACCAGTCCCTTACTACAGCGCTACATACGTTTTTAGAAAGAGAGTAGATAGACAAGAACCTATTTAATTTGTTATAAAGATTACAGCCCTGATAGCAGAAGAAGCGATGTGCAAAACAGGTTTTGAAGGATGGTTTTGTGCAGACAATGTCCTTTCTCCGCCGATTCTCAGTCAACTTTGCGTCATATGTTAGCAGTGAATGTTGTTTAATTATTGTGTGCAGAACATAAAGCTGACGAACTGTGAGAACTTTACTCTGCCTATAAACATCGACGGTTGGGTGAAAGAACGGTAGAAACATACTTACCTTTAGGACAGCTCTTTGAGCCCTTTCAATTTTTATCAAGTGTGTCTTCGCCGAACCACCCCATGCAGAAATACAGTAACTGAGCTGTGACTGAGCAAGTGCAAGGTAAACTGTTCTTATTAAATCTTTGTTACCTATGTGCCGTAAATTTTTGAAAATATAAATCAATTTCCGAATTCTTGCTGCTAACATGTCAATATGTTCCTGGAAGCTTAATCTACCATCCAGCACTACACCCAGATACTTAACTGTATTTGCCCTTTCAATACTAGGGCACATGCAGTCAGCGTCAGTGCAGTCGGTACATTCATGACTTGTTATTTTATAATTGGTAATATCTGCTACCGGGTTTCTGAGCGAAAATGTTAGATATTTAGTCTTAGCCACATTTAGAGTGAGAACACTGTCCTGTAACCACTCTGTTACCAAATTAAAACCCGCTTGTGCGTTCGAAAAAACATCGCCCCATGTATCGCCACTAAAAAGTAACGCTGTATCGTCAGCAAACGTGACAATTTTAGCTTTTGGAAGATTTAACTGGCAGAGATCGTTGATGTAGGCAAGGAACAATGTCGGACCCAATATGCTACCTTGTGGAACCCCGAAAAGAACTGTGGCATCATTACTTGTCAGGTTGTCAAGTTTCACACATTGTGTTCTTTCCGTGAGGTAACTTTCCAACAATTTCAACTGAAGGTCCCTGATTCCTAGACACTCAAGTTTTTTTAGCAGGATGGGAATAGAGACTGTGTCAAATGCTTTAGCAAGGTCCAAGAATATTGCAATAGTTTTCTTTTTACTGTCAAGATTGGTGACTACGTAATTGAGTAATTCATGAACTGCATCTGAGGTTGATTTTTTAGACCTAAAGCCGAACTGTGCTGGAGATAGGAGATTGTTGTTCTCAAGGTAATTTACTAGCCTCTTATTAATGACGCGCTCGAGGATTTTTGAGATGGTAGGTAGTATTGAAATGGGTCTGTAATTATTGACACAGTCTCTTTCCCCACTCTTGTGAATCGGGCGAATTCTCGACTTTTTAAGTTCTTTGGGGAACACTCCAGTTGAAAGAGCCAAGTTGCAGATGAAAGTTATGGGTTTTATTAGAACACCTCTGTTTTCCTTTAAAACGTCCGCGGGTATCATATCAAGTCCAGTTGCACTGTCACTGTTTAGATTGTTTATCAAAGTCTCAACCTCATCCTCATCGGTTGGTAACAATACAAATGAACCAGAACATGACTTAGGGATACTTGGTTGGGCATGAATATTTGTATTTTTCACCTTTTCTGCCAAAGATTTTCCTACATTCGCAAAGAAGTTATTTACATTGTTAATCGATGTCACTGGGTCCTTTGTGTTTACGTGTTCAGAAGAAGTATCTTTTGGTTTTGTGGTATATGTGATCTCTTTTATAGCTTTCCATAGTTTTTTGTTGTTTTTGTTTGCATTTTGTAGCTGTTGTTTTTCATAATCTCTTTTTAATCTTTTTAAAAGGGTGGAGCAAAAATTCCTATACCTCTTGTATATAATTTGTAAAGTGTCGTTGTTAGGATCTTTTTTAGTTTTTTTGTGTAGATTATCTCGATTTCTAAGGCATTTTAGAATCCCTGTAGTTATCCAAGGCTTTAGCAATATTTTCCGTGTAGAGCTTTTGGTTGTTTTGGTATTTCGGATGATTAAAGTTTGTAGTGTTTGTAAAAAGTAATTTGTAGCAGCGTTAGCGTCTGTCATCGTATATAAGTGATCAAAGTCCACGGTTGATAGGTCACTTGTGAAACTTGAATGGCTCAGTCGATCAATTTTTTTCGCAGGTTTATGACACTGCCTAGCTGATATGCAGAGAGTAACACTATTATGGTCTGTTAGAGATTTTTGCAGCACAAGGCTTTGAGCTGGTGACTTTGTCTTGAGCATGACATGGTCTAGACACGTTTTGCTGCGAGTCGGGAGTGTGTGTGCTGGTAGGATTCCATGGTATGCCAACATGTTCAATTACGGGGCGGAATTGGGATCAGAGTTATTTTCACAAATATCAATATTAATATCGCCCATTAATATAACATTCTGAAGACCAGTGTAGCCCATCAACAGATCATTTAGGGACTGTATGAATTTATTTACATTTTTATATCCAGGGGGACGATAAATGGCCAGAGCTACTGTATCTTTATCAGGTTTTAAGGCAAGGCAATTTGCCTCCTCTAGTAGAGGTTCTTCGATCGACATGAACAGGTCACTTCTGTAGTAAACAACAACGCCTTCATTTTGTGTAATGTTTTTTGTTGTAGCAGAATAATGATAACCATCAATACTTGGTATATTTGGATTTGATAGCAACCAACACTCCGTCAAAACTATACAGTCCCAGCTTACGCCACTCCGACCAATTAATGGAAGTAACCCAGTCATGTTACGTTTTATACTCCTAATGTTCTGTTGAATAAACTTTAGGCCTTTATTTGAGTTTGACATAAGGGTCCGACACTCCTCTGCATCACAGAGAGCGGATTCTGCTACATTAAAAGAGTCAATTTCATTTTGTATTCTCTTTAACTCGTTGAATTTTAGTGTTGTAATTATCAGTAGGATTAACTAACTGGGATAACCTAGAAGCTAAAAGGATGATGAAGTTATATCGATAAAATAGATCATAATTTGTATTTGATATCATAACTAGTAGCAGACCCAAGGTACAGCCAGGTATATAAATTGTGAACGTGTTTCTGTGCGTGATGAGTAAGTCATATTGTTGACAATTTGTGTTTGTGCGTGGCTTACAAAAAAATAAATTAATTGATTTCTTAAAATAACATGATAACATTTTAAATTTGATATTAAATTTACAGCAAAAATAATAAACAATGCATGCACTATAATTAGAAAAAAATAATAGATTTAACATTATCCAGAAAAAACAAACTAGTCACAGAGTAATTTTCAATGTATTCAGAGTATCTTCACTGTCGACGCATACCCGCTGATCCGATTTGCTGCGCCTTAGATATACTTTTCCGTAGGAAGTCCAGCAGCTATCATAGCTATATTCCTTGGCAAATACTCTAGCCAAATAATGAAGTCGTTTGACTTTTTTTGTCAGTGATTCGGATACATAGATAGGTTTAGCCGGACCTTCAATTTTAAGACTAACAGTATTCAGTCTTTGATCAAAGGGTTTCTCCTTATTAAATGCAATAACAGATTTTATCATATTTTCTTTGGTTAAGATTGAGTTGAAATCAACTATTATGGGACCGTGCGGCTTGTCTTTTAATGCCATGCGGTACACATCGCGAATATCAGAGTCCCGCACGGTTGTATTTATAATTGCGCCTATATTTTTAGTTAATTCAAGTAAACTCTGCTTTGTTTCCGATTCAATTTTGGGTATATTACGCAACTCAATTGAGGAAGCTCGCGATTTTCTCTCATGTTGTTCTAATTGCGCCTCTAGGGTTTTTATGTGGTTTTTATTGTCACTGTTTTCCTGTCGAAGTTTCTTCATGTCCAAAAAAATACCATCATACTTCGTGGAGAGAAGATCCATAGACGCCTTAATTTCATCATTCTGCTTAGCAATGGCGTCCATGGTCAATTTAATAGCATCAAACCTCGCGTCTTGTTTACTTTGCCAGTCATCGAGGGTGCACATTATGTCAGACATCGTGATGTTAATTTTAGTACAGTCTGGTGATTCGGCCTGTTTCCGTTTAAGTCTTTTATTTTGGTTTAAATCAGACTGTTCAGATTTCTCCTGGGTATGTAAAGCCGAGTTTCTTTAATTGTTTCTTTAATCTTCCACAATTCTTTAGCCATTCACATTCTTACTCAAACTTCCCACGTGACATTTTTCTTGTTCGTCGGCTTCATGTCTAAATGGAATCTAAACCTTGGATTGTACACTTTAAGAACATTCACTTGTACACTTCAAGAACTAATTCCATTATTTTCATTTTCGCACATTGGTGAGAGTTGAGTTGAGGTGTTAATTTCGTCAGTTGTATTAAAACTGGTTTAGATATTCTTAACCGACATATCATGACAGACACAAAACAACTTGCTTCGCTTGCAATTGTTTTACTTATTTACTGACAAAAACATCATATGATTTTTTTAATTTTGTCCTTATTCCTTTATAGGACCGCCATGGGTCGTGCCCGAGCCTGGCTGAGACTGGCTTTGATGCAGAAACGACTCGCTGACTATCTCCGTATTCTCTTAGAACACCGTGAAGATACGTTGGAAGAATACTTTGAACCTCATGCTCTGATGTTAAATGAGGAAGCCGTCATAATAACTGGTCTTCTGGTTGGCTTGAATGTTGTCGATTGTAATTTGTGTGTTAAGGTAAATATTTGTCCCTGTAACCTTATTTATGGCACTTTAGCTTTAAAGAAGGTGACTCAATCAATCAATAAATTGTATCCTGATTCCCCCACAGGAAGAAGATTTGGACAGCCAGCAAGGCGTAATAGATTTCTCGCTATACTTGCGCGGCAGTAACTCTTCCAATGACCTGGCTGGCAATGGTAACAATGGTGACTCGGAGCCGAAACAGCGTCATATCAACACAATGCTAGACCAGAAGAATTACATCGAAGAGCTCAACCGACATCTCAAGTGAGTTTCGAATCTTTTGTTCTAGAACTTTCTCACGTTAATCTAGTTTATTACTTCCATTAACAAATAGTTTTCTATTTAGTGTTTTTCCCGTAAGAATAAGTGCTTCATTAGTAAATTAGATCGTTAAATTACTATTTGGGTTTGATAAGACAGTAGGTTTACTATGAACTTCGCACAGCGATGTTACTTATTCCGAACAGCGATGATACCAATATGCAAATTTGTGTTTTATCGTTCGTTTACATTTTTAAACTCCGACGCAAAAACGACGGGATGTTATAAGTTTGACATGTCTGTCTGTGGTATGTGGTATCGTAGGTAGCTCCCGAACGGATGAACCGATTTTGTTTTTTTTGTTTGAAAGGTGACTTTGTCGAGAGTGTTCTTAGCTATGATTAATTAAAATCAGTTGACCCGTTCAAAAGTTATCCGCGTTTTACTTTTTGAATCTGGGTACCTATTTACGTTTTTGTAATTACGTGTTTCGATATATTGTTGATTGGAGCGTGTACTAACAGGTAGATTATATATAGATAGTTTAAAAAGCATGAGATAAAAAATAAATTTAAAAAACCTCCGACACAAAAACCTATAAAAAGTCAAAAATTTGCCTCGTTCTCGCGTCGGGGAACTGCTAAGAAAATAAAGTAAACTGCTGTAAACGTTGGCGTTTCCCCGACGTGAGAACGAGGGTTATTTTTTGATTTTTTTGAGGTTGTTGTGTCGGGGGTTTTTTTACAGCCTCTGTTAAAGTGACTGTACACAGTGCAAGTTTACTTTCTTTTTAGAGATTTTTAGGTAATCTTATGAAGTTATGATAGCCAACGTCGACGTTTTTACGAAGACCGGTCTAGGAATTAATAAATCTATTACATTTAACTTCCAGTTCACAGCTCTTTTACCTTTGTAAACAAATCGTAGAGCTGAAGGTTAACTCAACTTACGAATATTAAGGCCATGAGCGAACATTATATTTAACCCAGCTCATAGACCCATGACGATTTGATAATAACTACCATAGATAATCCGAATTCAAAGTGGGGATGTGTTTAGTAGTTCAGTCTACGGCATGTCATTTTATCTATGTCAAAACGCGATATATACCTACTATCTTTTTTTACTTGCATCGCAATGTTACGAGATAATAACTACCATAGATAATCCGAATTCAAAGTGGGGATGTGTTTAGTAGTTCAGTCTACGGCATGTCACTTTATCTATGTCAAAACGCGATATATAGGTACCTATTATCTTATCATAATATATACTAGTGGCCCGACCGGCTTTTTTATCTGAAATAAAATCCTTCAAATGGTGAAAGATTTTTTCAAATAGATTTAGTGGTGCCAGAGAGTACCCTACACGTGAGAATAAACTCGCAAAATTCGGGCTCTCTCCTTATAATATACGACGACGACGTATTCCACATAGGGCACCCGCTTTAACGGCACCTGAGTGAATGGCACCTGATGTATTCCACATACGGCAACTATCGATATTTTAGGGCTCCCACACATAACTGCGATGCGATGCGACGCGATTTATTTACATTTAATACTAGCGAGCTCGCAGATATTTGCGATGCGATGCGAATTCGCAGTTATGTGCCCTTACACATGTTTCAAATGTGGAATAATTTATTATTTAAAATTGTATTCCATATTTGATACCTACAGGTCAGTAGGTACTATTGTTGGGACGTATATTTGTTTTAGGACGTCAAAATCAAAAATTCGATTAAAATCAGTAGAGAGTTTAATAACATGATAAAAATATAACTACCTCTTTTGCTTTTTTTAGTTAGATGTAGAACAAGCATTTATACCCAAACTACCAGGATGCCAGAATCATGAAGAAGTCTTAGTATTTGCGGGCTGGAATAATTACCGGTAAAGACTAACTTAGGTATCAGGAGATTATAATCATGAGGAAGTATTACCGAGGCTGGAATCTTTTGACGTAATAAGAGTTCTGGGAGATTTCTGACGTCCTGGTACCTACTCCGTTAGTCTACGTCTTTAATTTCACAGAAAGCAACTTTCAGATGCCAACTGCTACGATTCTCATTCTCGACAAGATTAATCTTGTCTTACCACCATTGTGCAAAGGAGTTTCTTATGGTAATTCCTTTTGTTTTAGTGCAACAGTAGCGAACCTTCAAGCCAAGGTCGAAAGCCTGACAACGACCAATGCCCTCATGAAGGAGGACCTAGCGATCTCCAAAAACACTATGATTCAGTTAGTGGAGGAAAACAATCAGCTGAAACATGCGCTTGGTAAGTACAGTATATGTAGTTACTCGACACTTAACATAACATTTACATTAAACTGTACGTTCACGTAAAAACTGAGTTTTGATCGGTAAATGAATGAAAAACTAAAACCAAATAGCCCATTTCTGTAGTGCAAAAAAATAAAATAAAACTTTTTAACAATATATAATAGCAGCATGATAATATTTAAAAATGTATTAAATAAGAATGTAGATAAATAAAGGCTAAAAAAATGTTTATTGGTACAAAAAACATTTTTTTAATATTGTAGGAAATACATTGTAACTATTGGTTAATGAACCCTGCCTCTCTAACTAGGGCAACCTGTATCTTGAGATACAGTATGATTAGCACATTCTTTTCTAGAGAGGATTTAAATTAAGAATACTAATCCGTGCTGCTATTCTCTATGGATACACAGCCTTGAGCGCAGCACTGCGCCAGTTACGAAAGTACTAGTTTCATCGCTGCATCTTTAGAGAATAGCACTAATGTAGTACAGTAGTGTGAAACAGCAGCAACGATGATACCAGAGAATATACTACAGTATTTAAACTAGTCATATTTTTTTTAATAAGGCCCTTAGTTCTAAATGCACCAAATAATCACTGTCATTGACCTTTATCACATAACAGTAGTCGCCGGAAAGGAAAACCACTAACGGTCATCGGTATTTACTGTCGAAAACACAACGCGAATAACAATAATAGAGAAGGCAGCAGATAAGACACCTTGCTTGCATTGATGAGTCAGTCTCTAACTCTCTATTGTATAGCTTAGTAGGCATTAGTACTTGGCCCGGAGCGGACGCACGCCTCATTATTTCACCGCCATTTATTATTTAACCACGGTTTTCAAACGTTATGCGCTATAACTCATCGGTAATGGGTAATTCTTCAGCAAAAAGTCATACTAAACAAACTTTTTGGACCAAAAACTGTGAGTTATTTATGTACCAGTGTAAATATATCACAGTGCAGTCTGTGTTTATTTGTATTGTTAAAGCACGTGTGCGTTTTTTTGTGCAGGGCAAGATATAACCAAAGATACAAGGATGAAAGTGACGGAATTGCAGTCTGATGAAGAGGTAAGATCTACTATTTGTTTACTTTTTCCTTCCTGGTCATTTGTATGCACAAATAATTGCTCTACTGCTGCAGAAATTTTATTTTTCGTTGAAATTACATCCAAGTATCATTATATTAAACAGGTTTTCCTCTGCAATTGTAATTTCTTTTGCGTTTTCCTCATTGGAAATGCCGTATTTGTATGATACATACTTAATTACTTACGTTTGTTTTGTTTCATAAGTTCTACCATGCATTCATATTTTTGTTTTCTTAGAATTACTTCGTATTTTTGAATTATATCTTGTAGTATATTTATCTATTGATTAAAAATATTGTCATACCCTTGTTTTCATGATAACAGCGATTAAATGACCAATGATAAGACAGTATAATATTAGGTAAACATGACTACACATATTGCGAAAATATTGCAATGATTTGTTGCAATACAAACATGATAGCAATATCTTGTTGTCTTCATAAGAATGACTCTGTACTAAAACACTTTCATTCGATATCAAAAATTGAATTACGATTTTGTAGTTTAACCCAATAGAAATAGACACCAAAGTCGTGCGTTTAAAACAATAGCGCCGAATTCACATTCTAGCGTCCTCTCTGAACAAATGTGTCACTTCAATTTTCAGGAGAAGCGTAGCGTCAAAAGCATCGCTTCTGACAAATCCAAAAATGATAGCGAGGCCAGCAAGAACTTGGAGGAAGAGAGGAAGAAATATTTGGAACTGCAGAGGGAGTTAGATTTGCAGGTAAATCAGCGTAATAGTTCTTCGACAATGTTATTGTATAAATGACCGCTCGCATTGCAGTCAAGGTCAATACACAATGGTCGATGGCCTTAAATGTCGGGTCACAATAAATTTTAATCCAAAAAGTAATGACCTGTCAGTCTAATGCCGAGCAAAGTCTATAACTTACAGAAATATTTTTATCTCACTGGAAGCAAACCTTAATAAAAAAAAAACTAATTATGTTCTTGAAAATGACTTCAGATTTCACTCAAAGCAGAAATGGAGGTGGCAATGAAATTGCTAGAGAAAGATATACACGATAAACAAGACACAATTATTTCTCTGAGAAGGCAACTCGACGATATAAAACTAATTAACCTAGAGATGTACAAAAAATTACAGGTGAGTTATTCACTCTTTCGTTCAATAGCATGTTGTTTATCTTTTAGGATTTTGTACCCTTACTCTGTCACTAGTGGTTGACCAATCACGCGCTTGCGACAATCGTTGCTGGAGTTTCTTCATTTGTACTTCATGGTCTGTTGAAGATCTTTAACTGTGACATTATTACTTTCAACTTGCAAATGTGTCTAATTTAGTCCGGTTTTAGTACATCGTGCACAGTGTTTCATACCAGTTTAGCATTGCCTTTGTGTGCGGTACATCCGTGTAACAAACAATGACCCGCTAAGATCGCATATCGGCGTGGGTGCTCCATCTAACACTGCTTTATTCCCGCCCATGCATTCTCATTATCCCACCAATTTGATTAACGATTAATATCCTCTTTGTCTTTAAACTTTGTATTGTATTTTTTGTACTCGTTTTGCTTAATAACTTATTAAAATGTATATATTCGTATTTTGTTCTTCTTCAGCAGTTTCTTTGTCTTGTTTCATAATGTTTATAACTCACTAACCTGCTAATATTATATATATTTCTATACTAATACCATGCTGTATTCACAATGCCGCGGTTGTCGTACGGAAGGAATGCGAGATGGAACTGACGCAGAAGGGCGAAATGGTGTCGAGGCTCCAGGGGAAAGCCGAGCAAATTGGCAAAATACTTCACAACCTTGAGAAATATAACCACTTCTTAGGACCCGATAATGACTTAGTCAAAGCTCTCAGGTCTCCAACAACTAATGAAAATAATCTAGGAGAAAAGTTAGAGAAATTGAAAGCGCAAAAGGGTACAAAGTCGAAGGATGAAGGTCCGCCTCATAAAAAATTGAATCTCCAGGAAATACCACCGTTCCGAAAGTGCAATATGAGAGACAAAACAGTCACTCAGATCCCGGAGTAGTCAATCAAATGTTCAATTCGATATCAAAATTCGATTCGAATTGTTCGATATCAAAATTCGATTCGAATTGTTCGATATGCAATTCTTACTGTAAATACAATTATTCCATTGAAACAATTCAGGTGATATTTCCTGTTTCCTAGAGAATTATTAATGTATTACCTACTAACACATTTATAATATTATGGAGATTTTGATGATGTTGAGGATAATATGATGGTTACAAATTAATAATAATGCATTTACATAGTGTTTCAATATTCATTAAACCACTATATTAACCTCAGAGAATAAACTAACTACAATGTATAGGTATAAAACTTTTAACATTAACATCTGCCCTGTATTTATCTGCTTTAAACTAACAGAAATAATCTAACTTCCGCGCAAATGAGTTGTAATTTTATTCAGCTAAACTGTATTGGCCTTGTTTTAGGAATGTGAAAGTTCCTTGAAACATAAAACAGAGCTAATAGCCAAATTGGAAGCAAAGACTGAATCAATGGGCAGCACCATACATCAGCTCGATGAGAAGTAGGTTTTACTAATTTTTACTATGACATCGCATCAGGCGGGTTTCGGCCTGCGTTCATCTCAGGATCGAAAGAGTGCCTGGATAATGTATTCCGCTGCTGTATGTAAACTAAGCGCTTGACATATCAGTACTCAACGCACTTAGGTGTGAGCAATGCACAGCTTGCGTGTGTCAACTAGCGGCAACTCTTTCCATTCGCTCGGTATTGGCAAACCCCCACAATGAACTTAGTGAATGCAAAAATCAGTATTTTGATAAATTATAAAAATGATCCGGTGATAGTGATCATATTGTTAACGTAATGCTACTGTTGCTTTTGCTTACTTGCTGTGATTCTATTCAATATCCGAATGTACCATTTTTTTTGTTAATTCACATAAGTTTTTGTTAGGTTTTTTTTTTGTTTGATTAAAGTTAATTTAAGGTGTTGATAAATTATTTCCCATTAAATACTAAATATTATTTATTAGGTATATGTTAAGAATATATTGCTATTAATTGTTATTTACTTTGATACAAACTTTTTACGTTTAATTATGTAACTTAATTAATTAAAAGTACCTGTATTAGTAGAATAGAGAGCGTGAGGATTTGGTAGTTCTATGAAGAGATTGGTATTTTGTATACTTTTCCGGCGATTGTCAAAGTCCAACATTGTTTAGAAATATTTTATTATTACTGAGAATTTTGATCTCATTTCTTCTGGGTAGCTACTTGTGCTTAGAAACTTGAATTTTATGATTGTATACAAATTTTGTGCTCGTTGATATCTAGCAGCAAATGTTATAAAACCATAATTTAGATATTTTCATTTTAATAGTTTTGTAATTCCGAGGCGGTAGCTGTGTAAAAGCCTTATTTATAATAAAGCATATTCAGTCGCATTCTGTATTTTATTGAACTTAAAATCCAATGTTCTTGCTTGTTTTAATTTTATGTTTATTGTGTAGGTTTGCCATTATCTATCTCACTCCTATGTTTGCATGCTTTGTGTGACTAAACAATACCTTGATCATAGACAATACTGACATAGACATAGGTACTACGCGTTCGTATGTTTCTAGCATCAAAACAATATTCAAATCAAGACAGTAATTGTCGTGCGATTATTGTTTAGCTTTAGTTTACATGATGCAATCTTATCAAAAGTTTTTTTTCTTTGCATATCGTATGAGTTGACTTATTACTGGCAGTTCATTCATCAAAAGCCTACTAATCAGATTTAGGCAAACATGGTGATTAAAAAGTCAAGTATGTGAGTCAAGTAATGAGCTCACATTTAATCCTATTGGAGCTAGTGTAGGTATGAGTAATGAAATGACTTGAAAAAAAACCTAGAGTATTTTAAAATGCGAGTAAGACTAGAATAGCTAAAGTAAATCTATACTCTGGGCAACATGAAGGTACAATATTTACTAACAAAGCACTGATAGCTCAATCAGCTGACAGCAAGGGTGAAAAATATTTTTCTCAAACATACTTGGAAATTTGAGCATTATTTTGACAACCTTCTTCGAGATAAATCGAAATTGCTTTACTGGCCAAATACATGCGAGCAGCGGCCAGCAAAAGTGTTAAAAACCCATATCTGTCGTGTGAGTCTATCTGGCAGGCCCCAACGAGATTTATCAACAGGTGATAGCTTTTCATAAAGGCATTATTTTGTACCTAAAGAAAATAAATAAGATATATTTTGTACCTCAACAGTTTTTGATTGAATGACGTTTTTATGAAGTGTCTAGCTAGCGGGCCCCTTATGATTATTTTTATTGTTATTATACTTTCTGATCACCCAATGGTGTTAGGAGCTTGATACTATTATGTACCTTACAAATCCGAAATTTCAACTTTCTGTGAGCTTTGCTTCAGAAGATATTCGTTATTTAAACAAACGTCCAGCCAGCGGGCCCCTTTTTTAAATACTACTCTTTTACAAACAGCTGTGTTTTAAATAAAATCTTTTTGGATTTGAATTTTTTTAAACGTTGAAACGTCAAAATAGCGGCCGGCAAAACATTGCCGGCCTGTTAGAGCGGCCAGCAAAACTTTGCCGGCCACTCCTTGAAACAGAACGGCAAAGTCGACTTTGCTCAAACAAGGTTGTCAAAATAATGACCACATTACATGCATTTTTGAGTAAAATAAATTACATAGTAAACACATATCTGTCGTGTAATTTAAAAATGGAACGATCTTTTACTCCGAAACATAGCAACCAATGAGGTAACTTATCAAAGATTTTATTTAAATTTCAAACTAGCTTTCGAATTTTCAAATAGAAAGCTATTTATAAAAAAAAACAAATGAACAAATTACGCGGGAAAAAAAATATTGTTCGTTGTTCGTCATTGATTTTGAAAAGTAATTATTTTTGACAAAATGAGTTTAAAGGTGAACGCGCACCTAGACGCACCGCACTAACCCTTGGCCCCGCGCTATCCGCGCCGAACGCGCGGCACGCATTGTATCCACTTCTGTATATCTTGAACTATATTTTCATACGGATATGGATCATGTTGCCGCGCCGCCCGCATCGCCCGCCGAGTCTAATGACGTCATCCGCACGCGCTGGTGGAATCCGTATACCTACAGCATTTTGCTGAAATGCGGCTCGTGCGGCGCGGATAGGTGCGCTAGGCTGCATACGATTTCATATAAAGATTTATAAAATGCGATGACTGCGGCGCGTGCGGCGAGTGCGGTGCGTCTAGGTGCGCGTTCACCTTTAGGTAGTACTTAGTTTTAATTTCCACGTATTATTTAAGAAAAGTACTATACAAGCATTGGCCACAACTAGGCATTGATGGACGAACGTGTAATCTTTTGCTGGCCGCTGCAGTAATGTTCTATATTTTCACTAAAATCTAATCTTCTAGTCCTATGACCTTGGATATTTTATGTTCTCAAACTATGTTTCATCTGTCTGTACTAACTCAGTTAAATCGACGTACAACAAACAACATTCTATATCAAATTCGTTTTATTACTTTAAAACATTTGTTGTTGAGTAGAGGGTAGTCCTAAAAAATCAGCTGTTTTACTTTGTTAGTAAACATTGTATCTTCAAAATGGCTGGAGTATAGTACACAATTCACGAAACCTTTAGATGTAGGATGCTCACCAACACTGTGGTTCCTACAATAGGTACCTAGAACCTACAGAACAGCCAGCAACAAAATTTACTGATTATATTAGAATTTCAATTTAAACTAACAAGTTTTGTTGCTGACTGTGCGAACAAATGAATTTGTGTTAAAAGATGTGTGCACGCTGAATAGGTTGCAAGAAGATAAGTTAGCTAGGAAGAGTTTAGAAGACAGTGCCCGTTCACTGGGTCAGAAGGCGGCCGCAGCAGAGACTAGAGCAGTCGCCGCAGAGGGTGACCTCAGGATAGAACGGGAGTGGAGGGTGTCTTTACAAGTAAGTACCGACATTTTTTTACGGAACAGATCTTAAATGCTCCCTTACTTATTATACTCGATTAGAAGTTGAGAAATCAACATGATTCGCAAAAGTTTTCATAGGTTTTTGCTCAGCTAATAGACTGCAAATCAGTAGCACTGTCCAATATTGTATTTTTTTTACGCATCATTGCTAAAAATCAACCAGCTGTCTCAAGAAACAGTTAAAACCAGTAAAAGTATGCACTTCGGCAATCATCGTTTATCTTTAGAACTACGAATACTCTATGATGATATCTAATATAAAGTTGTTACAACCATAAAAGTAGTTGCTCGTTTTGTATTAAAATGATAGATAAACGGCTCTATGCATTCCGAAAAATCTTTATAATTTATGAGTGACAGATGACGAAGTGTGACTGGACAAGCGATTCCACACTGAGAATATATGATAGATTTCCTACAAAATCTTCATTGATTCATATTCCTAACCTACTACTACAGTGTGTCAGTATAAAACTTCGTAAGCCTGCCTCTGTGGGGGTTACACCGACGCGACGTATTCCACATTGGGCACCCGTTTTAACGGCACTTGAGGTATTCCACATACGACACTTATCGATATTTTTCGCAGGTGCCATTATTGGAATAGTTTATTATTAAAATTTTATTCCACATTTGGCACCTACGGATCAGTAGGTACTAGTGTTGGGACGTTTATTTTTTTAGGACGTCAAAATAAAAAATCGATTGAAATCAGTATAGATCTTAAAATATAAAAATAAACTTCCTCTTTGGTTTTATAATGTTAAACATTATAAGCCTTTTTACCCAAACTACGGAGGCCAGCGTCATGAATGTTTTATAATACAAATCAATTTATAGCAATAAACATTATGAAAGACTCAATAGCTCATGATTTATTTGTTCTTGTTCGATTATTTAATTGAGTTTATAATTAACTAGCTGTTCCCCGCGGCTTCGCTCCCGTGGGCCACCCCACAGGACCCGTTTTCGGGCTTAAAAAATACCCTATGTCACTCAGGAATAATGTAGCTTTCTTTTGGTGAAAGAATTTTTAAAATCGGTCCAGTAGTTTCCGAGCCTATTCGGTACAAACAAACAAACAAAAAAATCTTTCCTCTTTATAATATTGGTATAGATAATTAATTTTAAACATTTTTTTTTGCTTATAACTTTATTTTCTTCTTTTTTTTACTAGTTTGTGTGTTAACCAAAAATTGCATGCTATTTCATAATTAAGCTGAACATGTTTGTACCTTTTCCATTACATTTAACACCATTTTATAGCATATTTTATGCAATGGAATGATTTGAATTTGAACCGGGTGGCCAATGTGGAATACGTCTCCGTCGCGCAACCAACGTTCAAATATCAAGAACACGAAAATTATCGAAGCGCAGGCTTTTTCTAGTTTAAATGTACATTATGTATGTTATTATAATCGTAACAAGAAAACAATAAATTATGTAATTCATAATTTTATTATGATTATGGTACCTACTAATAGGTAGGTACCTACAAAATCTTCATTGATTCATATTCCTAACCACAAATCCAATTGATTGAATGACGTATGACCTATGAAGACATTGTTGTTATATTTCAATTATATACCTACCATTATAATTGCAACTTAAACCTTATATATCAAGAATGACGTAAATGTCGTATGACATGCGCTCGTTATATAGGGTAAATACGCCAAACGTCGGCCACCCCCCAATGTTCGGCCGTCTGCACATTTTCAGCTTGCGTACATTCAAAATATAATTAAGTGGCAATTTTTCCACTCGAATTGCAACCTTAGTTCATACTCTATAAGTACAAACCGTTTCTATTCGATTACGTCACTCACTCTTCGCACACTGAGCGTCAATAGCGATTGCGCCGTTGCAGCGTCAAATTAGCAGCTAAAGTAGCTTACTAGCTGTGAATACTCGGACTTCGGGGATTGATATTACAACGATAAGACCTTTATTTTTTTGTTTTTAAGCTTTGTTATCACTAAAAAGTTTGTTTTACTATATTTTGAGATAGTTTTTTCAACGTTTTGCGTATTGTTTTAAGGGAAAAATAGGGGGCCGCCATTAGAATACCAATTTCGACTTAAAACCGGATTCTCGGCCGTGGCCGACTTAAAGTAAATGCAGTCTGTTTTATAAATTCCGATTCTACCAATTCCATTGGCTTAATAAGAGAATTTGCAAAGTTTATAGGCAAATAAATCTATTTTACTGGGGTGATATTAGTTGAATCTCGAGAAATAAGGTACACAAAACAGGGGCCGACATTAGAAATATTAAAGATCATAATGTCGGCCAGCCTCGAATTACAGCGTCACTATACAGGCTGGTTACATTTGTATTTTGTGGGTAGTCATATTTAATTTATTTATCAAACTTATTTTCATAAATTTGAATATGTGTTATTATAATTTATTAATAACATAAAGAAGATAAGTTTCTTATCACATACTTAGTTATTATAATTTTTTTACTTTATTATAATTATAGTAACATTGTTTAAGTGCAAATCAAAAAAATTCTTTACTATTAAACAAATACAAATGTTTACTTAGGTGATATTAGACTGCTGACAAAATAAATCATATTAATAATATTTTTCATCGTCTTAATTTAAAACACCCTATACCTGACCGACATTAGGGAAAAACGCGACCGACCATGGGCCGCGAATGGCCGACTTTAGGGTTTTTTCGTTTTCGATGCATTTAAACCTTAATACTTTTTTCTTTTAGTAGAAAAGTCAATCTTATGCCTATAAAGAGTAAATAGATTTAACAAACTTTCCAAAACCGCATCACAAGCATCCTTTTGTTGCAAACTGATGGCGCCAGAGCGATCCCTAGTTAGAAAAGCCGTTAGGGGGCCGACATTTAGCGTATTTACCCTACCTATGCAGATTATACCAAGATAAGTTGGTGTAGGTAGTTAATGAGCTTTCCTTGTACCTTTAGTTTATTAATCATTATTTTATTATAGGAATCCATGATGCGGGATCGCGATAAGATATCAATGTTGACACAAGAAGTGGAATCTCTCAAATCAATAGGCCAGGTAAACAAAAGATGATATCTACATTGTATTTAGAATTGACTCATACCGATTGTTTTTATAATCTGATATAATCGTTGACCGATTATAGTTTTCAAGGGAATTCCCTTAATATTTTAAAGCGGAATGGCGTGATGTTTATGCCGATTTAATCAATGAAACTAATCGCGTTTAGTATGAGTAAACTCAGTTTATGAAAAAACAGCGTTCTGATTGGTAGTTTCTCAGCGGTCCAAACCAATCGGAACGCTGTATTTGTATTATATGAGTTTAGCTGAACAAATCGCGATTAGTTTTATTGGTTTTATCGGCTCTTAAAGTGAGTCCATATTGACATGTAAGCGCAGTTTTTTAAATGTGATATATAAGTATAAAGCTGCGCTTACATGACGACTTTCTCAAGCGTCAAAAATGGCAAATTAAATTTGAAATAACAAACATCTTTTAGATTTGTTAAATTCTGATATCCCTTCCCATCACATCTGTGAAATTTACCACAGACATAAATCATAACTAGATAACGCAAGCCCCTCCATCTGTATAAAAACCAAGCGTGCCACTTTTTCACACACAATTTAAGAACTGCTACTACTATTTACTTACCGATGAAAGAAAATATTTCGATTGCCTCGGCCAACTTTTTTCTGTACAGTTTTTACAGCTCAATATGACATAATTATAGGCATTTTTCTAGATTTCGGTGGCTAACCGGTGCCGATGATGTTTAATGAAACAGGTCAAAGTGCGATCATTTTTACTCCCTTCTTTGACACGCGAACATACATACATACAATCGCGTCATCTAGTTAGACTTATATCTGTGAGTTTCACCTTGCCGAAATATATTTTTCTATGTATATTGCGTAGATATCATCAGAACTAAAAATAAGATTTAAAACTGGCCATTACCACATTACAGAAATACCTCTCACTTCAAGAAGAGCAGCACGTGTTAAAAACACAATACGTAGAAGCGCAGAAGACTTTGGAAGAAGTGGGTGCAACCTTGAGCGAGAACAAGCTGCAACTGGCAGAGTTGTTGGAGAGGGAGGCAGCGCAAGCGCAGACGGTAGAAGAGACTCCTACGTGGATGCATGATAAGGACGCCACGTCCTGTACCGCGTGTACTAAAGAATTCTCAATCGCAAGGCGAAAAGTAAGTATATGGGTCTTTAAGTCAACAGTGAATAGGTTACTTCTAGACAAGCATGTTTCACCGTCGACCACATCATCGCTTAGCATCAGGTGAGATAGTGGTCAAGCGCAAGCCTATCAATAATTAAAAAGTTTAAATTATAACTTTTCCGTTAGTCTCGTGTCCTAAAGTGCGACTGCTGAAATTGGTGTCCGGAGTTTGATGCCCACATGCATGATAAAGACGCCACAGCCTGTACCGCGTGTGCCACGGACAGTGCTACCAACCATTACCAAAATATTCCCCATTCTTTTTTCTGAATTTCCCTAAAAATCCCTAAATAGAATTTTATGTGTTATATTTACATACTTATTTAGTACCTAACCTAATTATTTCGTAGGTCATAAAATAAAACTTTACATATTCAATAAAAAAAATCATCAACTTTGATGATTTTTTTATTGAATAAACACAATCATGAAAAGTTGTTAATTAGGTATTTCCAGAACCACATCATCATCTTGTTCCTCGTCATAGTCAAGTCATACATACGTACGATGAAGTTCTTATAATCCCGATATAAGGAAAATCGAACCATCATGATACTCTGTACCATTTTATAGGATATGAATGACGTAACGTGCGTTCCTTTCCACGCACAAAACTGAAAACACACGCTTTGTTTGCGACTTTGCAAGTTTTGTTTGAAATCCCTAAAAAAATTCTAATCCCTAAAAATGTCCCTTTTAACACTTCAAGTCCCTAAATTTAGGGACAAAATCCCTAAGTTGGTAACCGTGGCCACGGAGTTTTCAATCGCTAGGCGGAAAGTAACTTAAAACTATAAGCACAGATAATATAATACTAGCATACAGATGCCTCATCACATACAAAGAAACCGTGCCGATGTACTATACTCGGAATTTTAATTCGATTCCAGATTTGACAATTTCAGTGTTGCAACGTTATGACAAGTACTAAATAGTGACGTTGCGAAATTATTCGATATGGAAATGGAATATTTCCGGATCG
Source organism: Orthosia gothica (assembly GCA_949775005.1). NCBI lineage: Eukaryota > Metazoa > Arthropoda > Insecta > Lepidoptera > Noctuidae > Orthosia > Orthosia gothica. The sequence continues at coordinate 23,105,185 of OX459037.1, forward strand.
ATTCTTCTCGTTTATAATTTTACTCTCGTAAACTAAGTATATCAGGCAATTAAATATTTCTGAACCAATAATTTAGTTTTGACGATTAATTAACGATCTGAGACTTTTCTTTTTTAATTGTGTGTGAAATAAATAAAAAAATGTGATCATGAAGGAACATGACAAATAAAACAGATAGGTAGATGTATTATGGTAATAATTTATTTTATAAATTGTCGCCGTCATCGCTATCGCTATCGCTGTCACTTTCTGTAACATTTATTATAAATGTGTCTGTGATATTGTCAATTAACATATCTAGCCTACTCATTTTTTCCTCTTCTTTAACAACATTGGATACGCATTTAGACCATTCGGTAGCCGTCATTTTTTGAATGCCTTCCTGAAAAACGAACAACACTTTAACAAAAACCCAACAAAATAACAAAATATCGATTCGCAATGAAATAAGATATTCGTGCAGTCAGACTGGGAGAATGAAACCGAATGACACGATAAACAAAATGGCGATAGCTGCACGAGCGCGCACGGGTTGCCAATACTGAAAACTATCTAGGCTCTTTTATTATAAGTTTTGTTTTTAATATAAAAACAAAAATATTAACTTTTTATAAAATAGAGCAGCGATTACTAATTAATAAATAATTATTATTATTAATTATTATTATTAATTATGTATTTATTTAAATAAAAATCAATAATTTAGTCTTTAATTGGCACACTGATGGCACACACACACTGATTGTTTATCGATTTTTGTGTTCATCACTACACTATTATATGTGGTATCATTATTTCACAAAATGACAGTATCTAATGTCAAATCTGGAATCGAATTAAAATTCCGAGTATAGCGTTTTTCGTCTGATTAAGATGACTATTATTACAACAACTTTGTGTTGCGCGTAGCGTGGGGTCCTGACCCTAGGTTCCATCCCTAGATTTTACAATAGAAATGCCTCAGTAACAGTCTGGAGTTTAAACATTGGTGGTGTGAAACTCCTGCAGCCTAATTTGGAGGTTTCCTGGGTAGAAAAATGAGAATTCTATTTAGTCCGTCAGTGAGATTATCAAATAATATTGGACCCGTATTTTTTGCTTTATCAAATAATATTTTTTATAATTGACAAAGATAAAGCGCATCAAAGTACAGAGTGGGGGCTTGTGACGTCACTTTGTCAGTATAAAGTGTAGCAAGCCGTGACGTCACACGATACTTCAACACATCGTCGTATTTTTTTGTTTAAAAATACGTGTCCAGTATTTTTAGGTTATCTAATTGAAGAACTAAATAGATATTTGTCAACTACCTTATTGCGTAAATGAATAAGACAAAGTAAAATATTTGAGAAATTAATTTTAGAGCAATTGCAAAGATTTTTTAATAAACATAAATTATTACATAGCAAACAGTTCGGTTTTACAAGGGGTCGTTCAACTACTGATGGTGTTGAGCTTTTGGGACATATTTATAATGCATGGGAGGATAAGTGCGATGCCTTGGGCATCTTTTGTGATTTGTCCAAGGCATTTGATTGTGTTCTTCATGAAACCCTAATCAGGAAACTCCGCCACTACGGGATCCGGAACAGCGCTCTGGATCTTCTTACTTCATACTTGAGTAATAGGATTCAGAGCGTTGACGTTAATGGAAAAAGATCTCCTGGATCTATAGTAGCAATGGGAGTCCCGCAGGGCTCGATTCTTGGTCCTTTCTTGTTTCTTATTTATATTAATGATTTGCCTTACCTCATAAAGGATAACCATAATATAGTGTTGTTTGCGGATGATACTTCACTTTTGTTTAAACTTAAACGTCAGCAGCTGGTTACTGACGATGTAAATAGCGCGATCTCAAATGTAGTTCACTGGTTCAATGTTAACAATTTACTTCTTAATGAAAAAAAAACGAAATGCATTAAGTTTACCCTACCTCACGTTAGGCAGGTGAAAACTGACGTGCTGATAAAGGGCGAAGAATTGAATCCTGAAAATAGCACAGTGTTCTTAGGTTTAACTTTGGATGCTAAGCTTCAGTGGGGCCCACATATAGATAAATTGTCAAAGAAGCTAAGCTCCGCAGCATATGCTGTTAGAAAAATTCGTAATTTAACGGACATAGAGACAGCCCGTTTAGTATACTTTAGCTATTTTCATAGTGTAATGTCGTACGGTATTCTGTTGTGGGGAAATGCCGCCGACATCCAGACTATCTTTGTTTTGCAGAAAAGAGCTGTTCGATCAATTTATAAATTAAGCCCGAGACACTCTCTCAGAGAGAAATTTAAGGAGATTAATGTAATGACTGTGCCTTCTCAGTATATTTATGAAAATCTTTTATATGCCCATAAAAATATAAAATTGTTTAAAAAATACAGTGATATCCATAATATAAATACTAGGAACAAACACAAATTTGTAATACCTACAACAAGGCTCAAGAAAATAGGTGGCTCGTTTAGATGTCAATGTGTGCGCTTTTATAATATGCTTCCAAGCCACGTACAAAATCTAAGTCTTAATAAATTTAAATCATTCATTAAACGTAAGTTGTGCCAAAAAGCGTTTTATAGCATTAAAGATTACGTTGAGGACGGCTTGGGAGTGAGCTGCTCCAATTAAATTAATTTAGTTTTTTTTTTTTTTGTTTAATTATTTTGCACCATGAATTTTGTTATTTTTTAAATTTTTTATTTTTATTTGTTTTCTTGCAATGACAAGAATATTTACTTTTTAAAGTATTATATTATTTTATTTTAATTATTGTGAATGTGAAGACTATGTGGATCATTATTTTGTCTTTTAATTTATCTTAGTTTTTAATCATGGTCTGGCCGTTTGAGTAGTTTATGCGGCCTATCCGAATGTCCTTTCTTTGGTATTGTTCGTCGAATCGTTGAGCTCCTTAAATTCTGTGTTGAGCTGCTCGGTTATTGACAAATGCGTGCACTGACTGGACAGGTCCACTCAATCTGGCTGGTTCTTTCCTCAAAAGACCATTTCAGACATCAGTCTACATGGTCTTCACATGATCGAACCAAGATTTTGTCAGGACTTTAAAAGAGACTGTGACCTCTGAGTTTGTTTCGGCCTTTCTTCTCAGAGTAGTCAGATATGAAACGCCGACCTCATCTAGTTTTTAAAAAAAAATATGTTAGACATGTAAAAGCGTTTGTACAAACCAACTTACAGAAATAAAATCATTTATCATTTAAAGGGTTTGACCGCCATCAGCCCATCAATCGACCAATCACATCGCGAGATGAAAGACGCGATGTGGATTTCCGTCTATGTGATTGATCGATTGATGACGGTCAAACCTCACGTTGCCGAATTCACTTACGCAATTAGGATGCTGTGCTTCGGAAAGCCTTTAGTGTTGCGCCTGATCCCTGCCCAGTCGTGTCTGATTGCCGTCCCTTTGCAAACCCCCTTCCTCCCTTCCCCCTTACCCTTTGTCAAGACACGGAGAATGCATAGATCTGTGTTTTAGTTAAAACCGGCCAAGTGTTTTTCGGTCCACGCACAGTTAAGAGTTCCATAGTCGGATTAAATATTTATGGATACACAATATTCATATTTGAGGCAGCAAGTTGTTACTCCGGTTGTTTGTAACCGAAAATATCTCGTATCTAAAAATCTTTTGACTGGTTCAAAAAAAATCAAACGAAACATCATATTCTTAATTATGATGTTTCGTTTGATGGATCCATAATTAAATTATGGATCTGAATGGATCACAATATACACTAACGCATGTGGTGTTTTCACATGCGTTTGTGTACTGAAGTGTTTTTCGTTCCTTCAAGCATGGGGAGTGTCCACTAAATTATTTCACTACACCTTTGTTTAGGGATAAATTATATATATTCATTCTCCTACTCGCACGTTTTATGACCACGACTCTCGGGAATTTTGAAAGTTAAATTTAATATGGGCATAAATATTGTCATAGCTAAAAGTGTTTGTTTGTTTTTTACAGCACCACTGCCGTCGGTGTGGCCATATATTCTGCGCGGCGTGCAGCGACAAGACAGTCGCGTTAGCTGGCAACACCAAGCCCGTTCGTGTATGCGACGCCTGCTACGCTGAAGTGAGACTCACGTAGCGAGTACAACAATATAGAATAGGTTTGAATTTTTCAAATTGACCAAGCAAACGCACTGAAAACAAAAATGGCGTAATATTGAAGATGCTACTGGTCAACTTTGGTATGTATAATGAATGACTTACCATTTTTATTAGACCTGGCAACAATATATGTAATTCAGTTTTCTACAACGCTCAACGCCTAGCCGGTGTCACAGTAAAAATATAGAAACAGTATAGAAATTACCTACAAACGTCCGAAACTAAAGCACTTCTGCAGTACTGTCAGTAGTGCGAGCCGCTTAGGCGTCTCGTTGATGCGCATGTTTGTGTGAGTGTGCCGTTTCGAGTTTGTTTCCATACTGTATGTATATTTTTCTGTGTCTGTTTCCTTGTAAAATAGGTGCATGTAAAACAAAAGATCTTTTTGTATCTTATTTTTTTTTTTGGAGAAAGTCTTTTAAAAGATATTGGTAAATTTGAACGCATCCTTAAAGTGCTCGTAGCTAATATTAAACGTTTGTTAAAATTGCCCTACCAACGAAGATGTTAGTCAACCGTAAATATTTTTAACAATTATTTGTTGACCACAACAGGTTTTTAAGACTGACGCAAAATTTCAGTACATGAATTGTTATCGTTAAATCGAATTGCTAATTACGTATTTAAATTTTACAAATGTTTAAATTTATAAAATCATGTAGAAAAATTATGAACTGAGGCACATAATTCTGGCCCGAGGGCCAACTTTGGTGTGGGGCGAGTTTCCCGTAACCCTGAACATCGTACAAAATACAATGCAGTAAGAAATCCGTGAGGTCGAATTATAGTTGTAAAACATGCTAGCTCAAACAATTAATTGTAAGGAGTTTACACACCACAGAAATATAATAGTAGTTTATGCAATGGTTATATAATAGGGGTTATTAAAACACGAGCGTGAGTTTATCACACGAGGCGAAGCCGAATTAAAAATTAAACATTACGTTGTGAGTGTAGATAAATATTATTAAATACCGACTCCATTTTTTTATGAAATCCTGTTCAGTTACTTGGCTTCCTATTTGTGTACAGGCCTACAGATAATTAATACAATTTACAACTCAAATAATATGATATTACTTTTTTTTATTATGCGACCTGTAGTTCATCTTCATAGAATAGAATCAAATAATAAAAATACCCAAGTTCTATGAATTCTAGAACAAAGAGAACAATTTATATTTATTATGTTATTTACGCCGAGTTTCTCACATCAAAATTATCGCAGAATTAGTGCGACAAATTGTCAAGCACGCGTTATCTGCTGTGATTAGTTGAATGAGTTTTCAACATCCAATCAGAGCAGATAACGCGTGCTTGACAAATTATCACATTAATTCTGCGATAATTTAGAGGTGAGAAACTCGGCCTTAGCTATGAATGTTGATAATTATTATGATTATGTGTATTACTAGCGATCCATCCGCAAGGGGTGCAATTTGTGTGGTTACATGTCATAGCATCATTATTTTTGTGGTTTTTATAAGTTTATTATTAATATTTGCATTATACACATACACCTGCCGAAATGAATTCTACTAAAGTCTCCGCCAAATAACAAAAAAATTAAAGTCATTGACCTGACTTGTATCAAAAAGTATAATTACGTAACTTGAAAACATGTTTTTTTGTTTATGGAGATATTTTGATAATCTGTGTAGAACAATTTTATCCGTTTAAATCATGTAAATCGGACCACGCGTTTATGAGATATTAACTCATTACTGAATGCTAAGTGAAAGGGTCAAGAACGCCCCTTACCGCGATACGTATGTTTGATCGTGATAGCGACACTGCCTTTACATTTTTTTCGTATCGTTTTGAAATATTGGAATATATTGGTAGGCTGGTGTTTACGACTTTTTTTTTTTTGTTATCTGGCGGTGACTTTAATGATGATGAAAATCGTATAATATATTGTAATTCCATTGAGCAGTTTAGAAGAACTAAGCAGTCACACAGACAAATACACAAAGCCATTGTAGTAAGCTATTTCAAGTTATAAATTAGCCTTCATAAAAATGGTTTCTCAAGGCCTAGCAGAATCTTAAGACCATTTTCTCTGTTTCTAGTACAAAATATTATTATTTATTTTTTGTGATATATAATCTATTAAATAATCAAAATCAATTGCGTACCTACCTATATGTACAGTTTCCAAACTTATTATCTTGCCTTTTTAAATTTTTATAATGTTTATTATTTTTATTTATTGATAAACAATGCAATTTTATTTGGGGTTTTATTGTCTTATCTAATGAAAAGTTTGATCGAGTTTAAAATATTGAGGAATGCCGTATGGTTTTAATTCAAATCGGCCTATGAAAAATTAATTGTAAACAAAAATGTTTTTATTTCTTTAACTAAAATGTATTGTGCGGGGAATCTTATCCATCCGTTAATTTTATGAATGTACCTCTTCGTTAGCTATTAAACTGCTTATTATTTAAAAGCTATCTGTATATTTGTTTTAACAAAATGGCTGGCTGGAGAATTAGGATTTTTTCTTTTTTAAAAGGGCACCTCCGATTCTGGGTTGAACATTTAATAATGTATGCTTCTTCGTCTGTCTGATTTACCAAACAAATTATATTACACCCTAATCGCTATACAAAATGGGTGTGTCCTTTGTAGCTTAAGACTGCGCTAGTCAGCATGATTTCAAAACCTCGCGCAAATAAAATATTTTTCTTTCTTTCTTTCTTTCAAAAACATTATGTTTGACATCATACATCCAGAGTCAAGCATGATATCGATTTGTCTTGTCGTTATCAACGCCAGTACGTAACAAACAACGAAGGTAAACTAATTGTGCTTCCAAAAGATCTGTATTTTAAGCACTAATTTAACAAAAATTTGGCGTTAAATAAGCTGTATGTAATATCCTATACAAAAATAACTTCATTTTACTTTAATATATTCAGTAGTATTTTCACAATGAACAATCTAACCACCCTAAACGCCTGTTCATCACGTTTTTCTGTATAAATCAGATTGCTTCTCGCTTGTTCATACAAGTTGGCAAGACAACATGTGTTTTAGCCACGCCCATAAACGATTTCGACTAAGAAGATAAATTTAGAGATAATTTGCCAAAATTTATTGTTGTCCATAGATAATTATTGTTAGTGTGGTGCTTAAGTTATTATGAGTGTGTATATTATTATATTAATGTTATTAAAATACACATAATTGAATATTGTAAATATAATACTGTTTGTATAATAATAATAATGAATACATAATCTTGACATAAAAATAACCGAATTTAATATGCATATTGATTTTTATTTCATACAAATTTATAAGTACAGAATTCTTTTATAAAAATAATAAAAAATAAAATTAACCTATGACAACTACCAAACAAAATCATTGATACAAAAGTGACTGACTAAATTTTCAATTAATGATACATAGTTTTCGCTTGGTAGTAAGTTATTGCACTAAGGCACACATTATATAACACTAGCATACAGATGCCTCATCCCGTACAAAGAAACCGTGCCTCAGAAATATAAAAACGCGCCATTTATTGGTCTCAATTTTAAATGATCGGCTGGGTTATTACGTATCTTTTGCAAGAGCAAAACGATAGCGATCAAACGCTTTATGTCATAAAAGTCGGCATTACCTGCAGTGTAGGTATGGTAGGTACTACACAATCGTTTGCTAATCGCTCGCTGTTTGTCAAATGCACTTATTTAAAAAAAAACCGCCAACAACTCTAAAAATTCTGTATGGAAGAGCAATTATTGCGCAAAAATCGCTATCGCTATCGCTCTTTGAAAAGATACGTAATAAGCCTGCCGATCAAATAATCTTTGAAATGTGAATTAAGAGACCAATATCCCATAATGTTGTGCTTAGGAGAGTTGATCAAAAAATAACATACATTTTTATGGTCAATCCTAGAAAATGTTAATTTTACACATAATTCAATAACAAATCGATGCATATCGCGCCATCTAGTGACATTTTTGAACCAATTTTTCTCTGTTAGCGCTGGGACCCCGTGACTAAGAGCCGATTTCACCAATGATACTAATCGCGATTAGTTCAACTAAACTCAGTTTACGCAACAACAGCGTTCTGATTTGTAGTTTCTCAGCGGTCTCAACCAATCAGAATGCTGTATTTGCGTAAACTGAGTTTAGTTGAACTAATCGCGTTTAACATGATTGGTGAAATCGGCCCTAAGTTATACTTTAAATACGACCTATTTATTCATTCACGCACCTTATTTCTCAAAGTCTATTCGAATTGCAACAATAGACCTTTTTGGGGTTTAAATACTAACCCATATTCGTTACTGCAGAAGAGGTTTAACGCTCTTTAAATATCGCCTAAGCTTTTTTTATTTGATTTAATGTATGATTCTACAAAAATACCTAACAAGATGTTGCCTAATGATGAACCTTATGTAACTTTTTGTTTTACAATAGCTTCTAGTTTGAAGTCTCCTCTTAGTCTTCTGTCATGAGGTAATCCATTATGTGCGCCATAGCTTCAGGATTTTCTTCAGGCACCTTAAATGAAAATTATTAAATGTTAGAGTAGAAACAAGAAAAGTGTAGTGTTGTACCTACCTACAAAAAAAAAACACAATCAAAGGAATTGAGAACCTCCTCCTTTTTTGAAGAGCTTCAAAAGTCCTATTCATTGAAACTTGTTTACATGTGTTTGCTGACTATACCATGCCCATTTTATTCGCCTGTTTACAGGTATTTTGGCTTTTAAGAAATTTTATGGAAGGAATTTATCTGCCAGATAGGATAGTTAGTTATAGTTCTCGCCAAATTTCTTGGCCGCCCTAAAGTTGGCTACAATGGCTGCGCAGTAGTAAATCTCATACAAAAACAGCACCGTTTTCTGCCTCGCGCATGCGGAAAGCCAACTTCAGGACGGTCCAGATTTTTGGTGCGAGCTATACGTTAGACGAGAATCATTCAGGTGTGGTGAGGACACAGGTCGAGTTTTTCTTATAAAATACGAAGGCCATATATCGAACCCTTAGAATGAAAATGTTAATATGCAAAATGCCAGTAATGCCGAACCCTTAGAATAAAAGTATTAATATGCAAAATGCCAGTAATTCCGAACCCTTGGAATGAAAGTGTTAATATGCAAAATGCCAGTAATTCCGAACCCTTAGAATGAATGTGTTAATATGCAAAATGCCAGTAATTCCGAACCCTTAGAATGAATGTGTTAATATGCAAAATGCCAGTAATTCCGAACCCTTAGAATGAAAGTGTTAATATGCATTATGCCAGTAATTCCGAACCCTTGGAATGAAAGTGTTAATATGCAAAATGCCAGTAATTCCGAACCCTTAGAATGAAAGTGTTAATATGCATTATGCCAGTAATTCCGAACCCTTGGAATGAATGTGTTAATATGCAAAATGCCAGTAATTCCGAACCCTTAGAATGAAAGTGTTAATATGCATTATGCCAGTAATTCCGAACCCTTGGAATGAAAGTGTTAATATGCAAAATGCCAGTAATTCCGAACCCTTAGAATGAAAGTGTTAATATGCAAAATGCCAGTAATTCCGAACCCTTAGAATGAAAGTGTTAATATGCAAAATGCCAGTAATTCCGAACCCTTAGAATGAAAGTGTTAATATGCAAAATGCCAGTAATTCCGAACCCTTGGAATGAAAGTGTTAATATGCAAAATGCCAATAATTCCGAACCCTTAGAATGAAAGTGTTAATATGCAAAATGCCAGTAATTCCGAACCCTTAGAATGAAAGTGTTAATATGCAAAATGCCAGTAATTCCGAACCCTTGGAATGAAAGTGTTAATATGCAAAATGCCAGTAATTCCGAACCCTTAGAATGAAAGTGTTAATATGCAAAATGCCAGTAATTCCGAACCCTTAGAATAAATGTGTTAATATGCAAAATGCCAGTAATTCCGAACCCTTAGAATGAAAGTGTTAATATGCAAAATGCCAGTAATTCCGAACCCTTAGAATGAAAGTGTTAATATGCAAAATGCCAGTAATTCTGAACCCTTAGAATGAAAGTGTTAATATGCAAAATGCAAGTAATGCCGAACCCTTGGAATGAAAGTGTTAATATGCAAAATGCCAGTAATTCCGAACCCTTAGAATGAAAGTGTTAATATGCAAAATGCCAGTAATTCCGAACCCTTAGAATGAATGTGTTAATATGCAAAATGCCAGTAATTCCGAACCCTTAGAATGAAAGTGTTAATATGCAAAATGCCAGTAATTCCGAACCCTTAGAATGAAAGTGTTAATATGCAAAATGCCAGTAATTCCGAACCCTTAGAATGAAAGTGTTAATATGCAAAATGCCAGCAATTCCAGATTTTGGTATAAAAACTGACCTTAAAAAGCCAACTCTAAAATATTAAGACGGTACCCTGATCAAAAAATCGGCATGAGATATGAGCATTCCTATTGGTCTAGCGGCACTGGTGGCGCATGAATTACAGTAGTGAATACGCCCAGATTTTAGAATAAAATCGAATTTTGGTCTTTTGAAAAAAAAAATCTACAAAAATGTTCGTTATTAAATTGTCTATCCATTAGTGTTAGTACAAAAAATTATTAATGAACACTTTACGAGGAGATGCATAATATCAATAATTATTTCTCATTTTTATGTTTTTTTGGAAGGAGATTAGTGAAATATATACAACATTTAAAAAAAAACTAAATCTACCATTTTAGAATCAATATTATGTAGAAATTTAATGTATTTTTATTAATTGATATTTCTTTTTAATTAACGAGTAGATAGCTCCTAAAAACAGCACAAAAAACGGCTTGCGCGGCGTTTTGCTCGGGGTACCGCCTTAAGCTTGAAACGAGCCCAAATTATGAGTAAGAAAGGCTCAACATCACTTTAATAAATAAATAAAAAATACCGATGTGGTGTATACTCAAATAAATGTACCACAGCACTTTGAATGTTTACATCTATTCATTATTAGATCACACCAGCGGTGTTTGGACGTCCTATTCAGTGCTTAGACTTACTGATAAATCTGGTTGTTTTATTATAAAACCCAAACCTTAACTAGTGTTACTAGTGAATACCACATTGGCTACATACTTTCACAACACTGTCATACTTTTTTGCTCATTAGTAATTATCCACAATTTGCAATTTCGTGTTAGGTCACTCTCATTCTGATATTATGGTATCCAATAAAACTTACCCAGTGACCAGCGCCAAAGACCCACCAAAAGCTTAATCTCTCCATTTCTTTATAATATCCGTTTCTGCTTCCCCGTATCGTATGTCTCTTGGCCTTAGCGAAGTTTGCAGCACCATGCCATTTTAACTTGTGGACCCAGTTGGAAGCACCTAAGAATATAAAATATTTAAGTATAATTAAAGGAGTTCGTGGCTAAAGGCCGTTCGTGGCTTTTGACGCAGTTAAATGGATACAAAATTCGTTGTGTTATGACGTAGGCTGGAACAGAGTAGTTTGATTGGTAGATACCGCGCCACGCCACGCCACGACACGTAAGTGTGTTTTCGTCTTAAATTATAACAACCGCACGGGTCGATTTTCAAGGTTAAGACGACGACAGTGTCGCCAACGACCTTGAAAACTCGCACTCTTTCACACCCGCAAGACCCAAAAATTCTGTTTTTTTTTTTCTTTCTTTATTATTCAGCCTTTTAAAAAAAAGTTGTATAGCAAAATGTAGATAATTAAATTTTCTTTGAGATGTTGGAAATTTCAATAAACTCCGCTAGTCGGTTTTGGTGTGATTACAGTTTTTTTGGTCCGTGTGACAAATACGAATAAAACTCAAAACGTTCATAGATCAAATTATTAAGAAAATGGTCTAATGATAATTTTTTTTATTCAAAAAAATTAAGGTTAGGCGTTTAAACGTGATTCTCATTTTAAATGCAGCTACTGAGGGGTATCTGCACCTTAAGCTTTCTATTGGTGAAAAAATGGTCGGTCCAGTAGTTTCGGACCGCGGGTGAAACAGCTAGCTAGTCAAATATAGCGAGTGAGTATTTGTTTCAGTTATAATTATAATATCAAAATAATAAGATTTTATAACAATATTTCAAAAGCGGTTCCCTTTTTGGACGTATATTACTAGACAAGAAAACCAAAAGTAAGAAAAATAAGAAGAAGCTCGGTCACAAAAAAGATTCTTCACTTATTAATTAATCTATGTGCCCTTAATAGGTACGTCAGTACAATACAGCTATTTTCTAAATGACCCTCAGCAAACTTCGTGACTTCGTGTTTCGTCAATCGGATTTCTATCAGTTGCCCTTTGCATGCACTTGGTACAGACCGGACGCTCTCAATCAACTTGGAAGAATATAGAGCTGTTAATACACTTTTAACTTTTAATATAATGTATTTAAAAACCGGCCAAGTACGAGTCGGACTCGCGCATGAAGGGTTCCGTACCATTATCGAAAAAAAAACGGCAAAAAATGACCTTTGTTGTAGGTATGGGAGCCTCCTTTAAATATTAATTTTATTCTGTTTTTAGTATTTTTTGTTATAGCGGCAACAGAAATACATCATCTGTGAAAATTTCAACTGTCTAGATATCACGGTTCATGAGATACAGCCTGGTGACAGACAGACAGACGGACCGCGGAGTCTTAGTAATAGGGTCCCGTTTTTACCCTTTGGGTACGGAACCCCAAAAATGGGAGGAAAGCTGCTAAAGGAGTATATGTAGTTTTCAACAACAATAGTTCAGTTTCGGTTTTGTAGTTGTTTACAACTTTATAATATAGTCCTCACGGAAATCAAAACAACTAAAAAATTACTTAGTCCTGAATTCAAATTATTATACACGTAAATCTAATAATTAATGGACATGGCAATTGGCATTCGTTTGTATTCGGCAATGCGATGATTGCCGAGGGACATTAAGATAATAGTTGCACTGTACCTATTCTGTGACAGTTTAGAATAAATATGCTAAAGTTTTTAAGCAACAAGTTCAATAAAGCTCGATTAGGAATGTATTACGTTGACCTAAGCTTAAAACGGTGTTTCTGTCTAAATTAAAGATAGCCGTTTCTTTATGCTAATGTCTATCCAAAAGCATAAGGACTTTGTTACGCAACCTGATGTTTCTGCGATAAACAAAATATTTTCATAACAGATCAGGTGACAGGGTATTTGCCAGTACCTAAAGGTGCACCCACACTGCTGTATTTTTTTTTTTTACAAATATTTGATCACAATGTTAAGAAAATATTTTCATGAAGATAATGTTAGTAAACACAAAATTGTTAGTTAACAAATTGTAACAAGTGCTTGCATCCAGTTCGAGCGCTTTTTCTTTTGTATACATTTTCCATCACTGTAGGAGCACCCAAACCATCTAACAATTCCTAACAGAATGCAGCAATTTCTAACATTTGTCGGTACATGTATTAGTGTTAGAAAATGTTTGTAAACATTTTAATAGCAGTGTGGGAGCACCATAACTACTTAAATAATATACAATTTTTACAGCGGATTTTTAACCGCGCGGTTTTGTTTACAACTTGATATTAACTGAGGATCATTTTATTGCAGGTAACATAAAAACTTACCGCCTAAGGGAGTGACTACGTCCAAGTTTCCATTATAAATTGCTATCTTCAGGTTCGTCTTTGCCAAGATAGCTTCTACTGTTACGAAAAAGAAAGGAATTATTAAAAAAAAGTTTAAATAATACAGTTAAGAGTATATTTATGGTAGTAAATAGATACTTACAAAATGAAACAGATGGTACAAGGAAGCTTTGTTTCAAACTTGAGTAAGCCTTGGATGATAAATACGTCCATCTTATCGTTTGGTTCACTCCACCCAAAGTAGGCTTTACATAAAGGTTCATCTTAGTATCTAACGCTTCAAGTGCAGGATAAGGACTGGCAGCATACACGTTGTTAAAATTCAACTCTCCCTGACCGTTGAGAGATTGAAACAAAATATCGTCTAGAATATCGGCTTCAAAATATTCTTTTGTTTCTATAGACCGAGCAAGCTTTTTAGCTACCTTTGATGAAGACAGATATAAATTTCGATCTATCGCCCCCTGAAATCGTAAAGGCAGAATATAATAATCAGATTTTTATTAAATACCAAGTCTATAAAAACGAATGAAGCACTTACCGTTAGATACAAAAACTCCGGTTGTACCAAAACGCTTTCTTTGGGATCTACCCAACCACCACCTATACCAATTCCTTTGAAATTTATTTTCAGACTCTTCTTTTCAATGGCCTGAAAACAGGATATAAATTATACAGATCATTAGTTCAAAGATTTAGCAACAATGATTAGGTACATAACGTCAGGGCCCGTACCATGAGCTCTTATAACAAGGTTATTGCCATTCTGTGTAAGGAGCAGATGTATTCAAGCCAGATAATACCTCATGGTAGGGTCCCAGATCGTCAGTCGCAAGTCAGTTCTTGTGTGTGGATCATTCAGGCCCTAAACCCCCCCGGCGAATCGCATCTGGCGTTGACTATCATTGGTATATTTGTGTTCGACGAATACACAGCGTAAAGAAAGCCGCTTCAACGCGACGCTTACGCAGCGTAAGTGAGACATTTTTTAAACTAGTGGCCCTCTGAACTGTAGTCCTCGCAAGTCTGACTTTTTGTTTTTTTTTGTACAAAATAAATTCATATAATTATCGAACTAGCTCACAAAATTTAACGAGAATCAGTTGAGAAATGCGACCTGTAGAGAACAACTGGACATCCGGACAGACGTAAATAAGCATATTTGGCCAAGCTGAAACGGTGACGCTTTGCGCTCGCTCGGTCAATTAAGTTGCATGGCAATAGTTATCTACAGTTCAACTATTTTCTTAATATCCCTCGGCAATCATCGCATTTTCGAATACAAACAATTGCTAATTTCCATGTCCATCAATTATCAGATCGTGTATTATACACAATACAATATGAATGAATACAATTTGAATTCAGAACTACTTTATTGTTGTTTTGTTTTGGTTGCCGTGTAAAAATAGCAGCTTTAGTAACTTGCCTTTTTTTTTTAAATTACATTATGTTAAAAGAGTATTAACATCTCTATTTACTTCTAACTTTCCAAGTTGATTGAGAGCGTCCGTTCTGCACCAAGTGCAAAGAGCAACTGAATTTTACTGAATTGATAGGAAGCCGACGACTGATGAAACACGAAGTTTGCCGAGGGACATGTACTGTACATACCGTGTGTAAATAAAATGCCAGTCTTGGACACAGTTTGCCGCCATAACTTTGACTGAATAAATATGTTGGTGTATTACGGAATCCTTTGTGTCTTCGGAAAAACACTTTTATTGTCCTTGCTAGATCCATAGCTGTGGGCAAACATTAAAAACGCTTTAGGACTTCATACGAATATATTTTATTTTCTATATAAATTGTAGGTATTATAAAATTATCAAGTACATACCCATTTCTCGATCCGTTTTCACCAATAGTGAATTGTTTGTGACATAACTAAATCCCGTACCAACAGGATGGTCTATGAACAACACATTTCTGTCTTTTACCTGAAATTGAAATAAACTAGAATTAAATTTATTCTGTTTTTAAGTCACCTGTATATTATTCCAGGGTTACTTGTTAAAATTATAATTTGGTACTAAAGTGGATTCCGGATGTGGCTTTTTGTGAAATTTCTCATAGATTTTAGAGTCCCTTACCGCAAAAATAACTAAGTAGTTTTCATAATTAGAAAAAAACTAACACAAAAAATAACAACTCTATGGAATACAGCAATATATTTGGAATCGATTTATCAATAACTAGTGTGTTTGCATTATTATTCGGTAAATACCCTTCACTGTCCTACACAGGCTTGGGCAGATTTTCATGATAACTCGGAGCTTCTTGAACTAAAACCGTTAAGTTCTTTCATTTTTCGTATCTTAATGGCACAAGCCATTAATCATAATAAACACGAGAGCATTTCATTAATGGCCGCGCAATTTAGGCCAGCGTATTATTTTTCTGAAATTGATCTGGATGCAAACAAATCTAAATTCATTATCCAAGAGACTATACGTATTTAGTGGTAATTACTTAGCGAATCGTGTTACAGCCTCATGTAAAATGGCTTCCGTAAAGTTGATACGCATGCTATGTTTATGTCGTCCTGGGAGTAAGGACTTCATTACACAAAACATGTTCCATTTAGGACCGATTTCACCAATTATATTAATCACGATAAGTTCAACTAAACTCAGTTTACGCAAATACATCGTTCTGATTGGTTGTTAGCAACCAATCAGCAGACTAAATCAGAACGCTGTATTTGCGTAAACTGAGTTTAGTTGAACTAATCGCGATTAGTATCATTGGTGAAATCGGCCTACCTACTCATTCCCTGGATGCAATTTTTTTAAACAGCTGCATCTAATAACTTAGTCAGCAGATTTACCTTTTTTTTGTAAACCGGGGGAAACCTTCAAAAGGTGCCTAGACTTTTGGGGAAAAGACCATCAGCACGTATATATTTATTTATTTCACACCAATAAGTACAACATCTAACAGCCTGACCTCTTAAAGAACCCCCGGGAGTCAGTAGATAACTATAAGGGGATAACATTATCATATATTTAGGATCACAGATCGATGATTCTTTTTTATATGGTACTAGCTGACCCCCGGGGCTTCGCTCCCGTCAACTGGCTACCCTGCCTACCCTGCTAACCCTGCCTACCCTGCTAACCCTGCTTACCCTGCCTACCATACCCTACCTACCTAACTAATAATTTTAATGTATCATCAATAGTTTTCTCAGCGCACGCTAAAGAATGAATTTTACGGGCATCATTTTGCTACTTTGGGTTACATTATTGCAATGTTCATAAGGATCTCTAACTTTTTTTAAAATATGTTATAGCCTATGACGATCAGGAATAATGTAGTTTTCTACTGGTGAAAGAATTTTCAATATCGGTTCAGTAGATCCAGAGACACACACACACAAACTTTACCTCTTTATAATATTAGTATAGATTGTAATACGAGTATATATGAATCATTTTGTCTTTGATAATTTTGTCTCATTTAGATAGGCTCCTATGTATGATCCGCCTAAATGTATGATAGTGTAGAACCCCCCATAGGTAAATCTAAATATTTAACAGTACTTGTATGGAATGAAGGAGAAGGAGCTCGTGGCTAAATAATAACAGCCGCACGGGTCGATCTTCAAGGTTAAGCAATGCTTGACGAGGTCGGTCCGTGGATGGGTGACCATTTTCAACATACCGAGTTTCCTCCGTGCCTCGGAAAGCACGTTAAGCCGTTGGTCCCGGCTGTCATTTGAAGATCTTTGACAGTCGTTACGAGTAGTCAGAACCTTGAGATCTGACACCAGTCTTGCCAAGGGGCACCGTGTTACCCAGTTACTGGGTTGTGGAGGTCAGATAGGCAGTCGCTCCATGTAAAACACTGGTACCCAGCTGAATCCGGTAAGACTGGAAGCCGACCCCAACAACAATTGGGAAAAGGCTAGGCAGATGATGACTTGTATGGAATGAAGAATGAAAATGCAATCATTAGTGCGTGCGGAATCGTGATACTCTTCTTTAGTAAGACGAAATCAAGACTATGTTTATTATAAAGACATCATCCACATACCCAGGTATGATTGCGAGGCTGCATATCCATGTTCAGGGGTCCTAATTCAGCGAAGTTTCCTATACCACTTGCGGCAAATCCTGGTCCTCCTTGTATCCATATTACGAGAGGTTTTTGATCAGCATTAATTTGTGTTCCATTTGCAAAGTAAAACCAATAAAACATATGAGCTCCTGGTCGAACTTGTACGTAACCATGTAAACTGTTCCACTGCTTATTGCTCTTTAGAGCTTTCGTATAAGGGTTTTCTGTAACAAAAACACAAAAGTATAGTCCAGACGTGTTTTCCGCAACTTTAGTAAACTACTTAAATGATTTTTTATAATTTTACTTCGTTTTGGTTAATTCTACGCAACTTTAGTAAACTACCTACTTAAATGCTTTTTTATAATTTTACTTCGTTTTGGTTAATTCTACGCAACTTTAGTAAACTATGTAAATGATTTTTTATAATTTTACTTCGTTTTGGTTAATTCTACGCAACTTTAGTAAACTACGTAAATGATTTTTCATAATTTTACTTCGTTTTGGTTAATTCTACGCAACTTTAGTAAACTACTTAAATGATTTTTCATATTTTTACTTCGTTTTGGTTAATTCTACGCAACTTTAGTAAACTACTTAAATTATTTTTCATAATTTTACTTCGTTTTGGTTAATTCTAGGTCTTTAAGTGCCTAGGTACATAATAAATCTGGTTAAATAATTAAATTTTCTGGTTTAACAGCTCCCATTAAAGTAATTCAACATAACTGCCGATGTGGATGTACATAAAGTAATACTTCTTCGGGAAGTAAAGTTAACTAAGTTTACTTCCAGTAGAGAACTTATTATTTTTAACACGAGTTAACAAATTAGAATTAAGAAAGTATCTAAAACTATTATATGTTTTAGCAAATCTTGGAAGTTAAATGCATACCTTCTTCATCCACCTTTTCTGCCATAACACAAAGCGTTGTTAAAGCCCATATTGCATATAAATTCATTTTATATTTAATTTTTTTAAACTACACCCACTTTTGTCATTCACATGTGCGCTTTAGTGACACTTGTTACCGATTAACATCGTTTTAAACGCACGCCATGTGGTGATATCATAGTACCTATGTTCCTCTAATGAATTAATGAGACAAATCAACAAAAAAATATCTAGTTATATACAGGAGTTGGAGTATATCCGTAGTTTTAGAGTATGTCACGCGCTTCTCATTACAGAATTACGTAGGTGAACAGCGAATGTACTAACGTGGTACTACTCTACAAAATATGATGCTTTGTTTTCAAGGCTCTGTAGTGAAATGGCAAAATCGTAAGCTTTATAATTTCGTTCTGTATTTCCGTCCGAAAGTCGCAGGGCCATAGAATCAAGGTCACAACAGTGGCGAACTTCCCTACTGGTGAGTTGGGTGTCCAGTGTGTCACCGGTCCGTTCACGCCAAGCAGATAGATCCTGTTCCAAATGAGACGTGTCGGATAAATTCGGGGTGAGAAGCCTGATGTTCCGTCGCACAGAATCAGTATCCGAGTGGTCCTAGTCGCTTACAGCGTATCATATTTGAATTGTTGTGACCAAACCCGGACAGGGTTTGGTCACAACACTTACTGAAGTATCCGTTGTTACCTCTTTACTGGCACCTTTGGCAACCTAAAGAATGCCGCAATCAACATATCCACTAGCAATAAAATAAGTGACTCAAACAATAGCAATAATATAAGGTATTTAAATTACAAAGTATCGCCCCCACTAAAGAAGAAGCTGTCCCTCCATTGATGGAACATTGGTCTTATTTGCGATCTCAGGTTTGGTCTCATTCGGGTGGGCGATGAAGTACCTGGGACTCGCTTGACAGCCGTTGGAATTTCGTGGAGCGTTATCGACGTTTGGCTCCCAGACTGCAGCGAGCCTGGGCTTTCCTCAAGCGGCTCCTGTCCAATCTAGGGTGGCCAAAAGCCTCCTGCCGGAGGCTTTACGCGGGGGTCGTGCGGTCCATGGCCCTTTTATGTTCTATGTTATGGGGTTTGGTTTCCGCACTTAGTCCTTCAGGTGGGCCATGGCTGAATATCTTAAATTTTATTTTAAGATACGAAAACACATCACATAACATGTCTACTTATAACTATAGCATAATTATATTAGTTAATACAAGTTCAGGATTTACAAAAAAGACGCACTCGATCTGATTATACGAAGTAGGTATGTTTAAAATCATAAATAAATAGATCTATAACCGTGTGCAAGGATATTACGGTTAGTCTTGCGGTTCCGGAGATTTATGCATTTTTTATATCAGCTCCATACATTTTTTTAGCACAAAATAAAACTTGCCTTTTTTTTATCTACCAGATTGCATATTATATTGGCTATCAGAAGCCATTTCAAACAAAAAAAAGCCGACACTTTTAAATTTAAGTTCTTATCTCTTCTAGACCCGTTTTTCGATCCACTGTGCGCCTCCACGTTCCCAGAGCGGGATAAGTCATTGGATGATTTCCCACCAACAAAAAAAATATTTGGTCTCATATTAAAAGTTATTCATAACGAAAGGATATTTGCTAATTGTGCAACGACCCCTAAACGAGATTTTCAGTTATTTTAATTAAGTAGGTACTTACACCTTCTAAACACCAGCAGCCTAATTGTGTAAGTGACACAGTGAAACACACACATACACAAAAAAGTTGAATAAAGATTCAACTTTTTTGTGTATGTGTGTGTTTTTGGGAAAGAACCAGATTGTTTCCGATGCCGAATTTACTTACGCAATTAGGCTGCTGTACCAATGGTGTATCATCCCATACAAAGAAACCGTGCCGACGTTCTTTACTGATTATACTGATTAGTTTTTGTACATCGATCGCGTTCGCTTCCGTTCCCGCACGGATATAGCTGGTGATCTATCTATCGCCGTTGAACGGAACCGAACGCGATCGATGTACAAAAAATAATCGGTATAATCAGATGAAAGACGCTAGTTACGTCGGCACGGTTTCTTTGTATGGGATGAGGCATCTGTATGCTAGTTTATATTATCTGTGCCTGTACCTACCTCTTGGAGAATGGTGGTTACAGATACTGTTAAGTTACATACATTATTAGAACGATGCGTTAATGATGATGCAAAGATGATAGGTATCGAATGCAGTTTTAGGATGTTGTAAAAACATTATATAACTCTACATTTGTGTCGACGTATTGTGCTGTAACCGGCTGCTGTTATAAATAAATAAAAAACACGGCTGTAATAAATTATTTAATTAAATAACAAATCGACGAATGATCCAATAATACTTGTAGACTTATTCGTTTGTTGAGATTTCTTCTGACGTCTGTTGGTATTTGGATACTTTTCGGGGAAACGAAATGGGATCGGGTAATTCGCATCTCTTAGAGGCGGGTCTTCTGTAGAGGGCCTCACAGAGGGAAAGCCAACTACGTGTCCAAGAATTCCACCGATGACGCCAGGCTGGTAGGCAGCCGGAGGGTGGTCGAAAATATCCTCCTTGACTGGTTTAATGTGGCCTACAAAAAACGATTTGGTATTGTACAATAGCATAACACAGCATAGCATAATCAGCCTTTCAACGTCCTCACTGCTGGAACACAGGCCTCCTCTTTTAGAGGAAATGGGCCTTAATCCACCACACAGGCACAATGCGGGTTGGTGGACGACACATTTTGATATTATGGCGGTTTCCTTACGCACAACGGTGAAGAAAATAGGTCCAACATGCTATTTCCAATTAGCCCAGTGCTATTGCCTTGAACCTCTTTCAGTTTCTGTTAGGTTTATAGTGGAAGGATTTTCATTGGACTTGTAATGTGCTGTGACCTTTTTACAAGCATTCATAATACTCATCCATAATTTTTTGTCTCCTCAGCTCTAGGAACAAAATTAAAGAGTCCCAAGAATACGTCTACCACTTATAATATAATTATGATTCGCAGTTTTAGTCTAATTGCACTCGACTGAATAAGGGTGAGATGATCAGATGCACAAGATGGTAAGGTAGGTGATAGGAGTTTGAGTCTTACCTGCTGGATATTGATGTGATGGTGGCCTGTAACCATTAGTACCATAGTTACCCTCAAAATTGTATGGTGGTCGTGTGGGCCTCTGAGGTCGATGCACCATGGCTGGCGGTCTGTTGGACCCAGGATAGTATGCAGGCATGTAGTTATTGCCGAAAAAATGTCGATCGTTCCTATCTGATTTTCTTCTGAAACCGTTTGGTGTAACTGAAAATGGAAAACACATTTTTGTCTACAAATGCATACCTAAGCTTCAATATTAATTACCATTCAAAAATAGTTTAAAACATTAAAGGAGGCGGGGTGAGGGATAAGGTAAGCAGCACTGCCGACAACGCAGTGTGCATAGCTTTTATGTAGGTCGGGTTTTAACAGTTATCTTGTTATAATAAAACAATAAAAAAATACATAATATTATGAGGGCACTAACCGGAGCTAAGGTCCGTTTCGTCATAATCGTCTATTTCACCGCAGTCGTCTAAGTCGTCTTCTTGGGGCTGTTCTTGCAGATCATTGAGAGGATCCAACTGTGGCTGTGGCCTTCCGGGTGAAAGTAAGTTGTATATCAACCCCAGTGTTCGAGGTCTGCTCTGCTCCCAGCTAACTTGCCGCCGGTGAGGAGCGATCTTGTTCGTGGGGCACAACGATGGATTCACTGTCACTGCACCCAACTCAACCACAATTGTGTACATCTATGTAAAATATAAAAAGTCCATTAGATAATTATCTACCACAGAATTACACTAGCTTTAAAATTACAACATACCGATATAAAAATAAAGATATATTTTCCCACTGTGTCCATTTTTAATAAATTATAGATACTTAATTTATTTTTACACTGATCGGAATAATAAATAATTTATTCAAATCCAATACATTTCGCTTAGGTGGCTGACTCGTATCTGAGTGTAACACTGACCGTATTGTTACCACAACTTGGGGGCTCCCACGCAAAAGTGAAATGACTTCTACAATGCTTAGGCAATGACCGGGCCTTATAAAGAAAATTCAGAACTCTAAAGATCCTCAAAATGCAGAAATTAATCTTCTGGAAATATTTTCGTAAGTACGTTCTCTAACTAGAAGATTATTTTATGGAAAAATACAACGTAGGTAGATAGTGACCTATTACACCTAATCCAAATGAATTAGAAGCATTTTGACTATGATGAAATTTATTAGTGTCTACTTATTAAATCTACTACTAATGAGAAGCGATCTAATCAATGCACCTATATATAAGGACCAGAACCATACCTACCTACTGGAATCGTTATCCTTTCTAGATTGCCTTGGTCTGTTTGTCAAGCACCAGTGAATATAGTTATACCCAACTGACATGAATTTGTTCGTATTTTAGATTTGTACATGCAATGCTCGCACAACGGATGACGCAGCTTTGGAACGCCTGCCACAAAGTGGACCGTTGACCTAGTGAGTGCCACAGGTGTCCTTTGAATGCATAAGACTGGTCAATGTGGCGTAAAGAGGTACAATTAAGCAGTGGACGGATTTCGGATGAAAGATTGATTCCTTGCAAGTCAACACATATTATTACACACACGACACGGTTGGCGCAGTGGTTGAGCGATCGGCTGCTACGCTGCGTGTCGCGGGTTCCATTCCCGCACGGCACAAATATTTGTATGGCCTACAGATAGTTGTAATCGGATTGGGTGTTTGTGTGAGTGAGTTTAAATGTTTGTAAAAGCACCCATGATACAGGAGAAATTCCTAGTCTGAGACAAAGGTTTTAGAAAAAAAAATGGAGTAGATAGGAATTCTGAAATAAGCTGCTGCCGTGATAGACAAACAGCCCGACAAATAGACAAAGTCCCACTTTAAGGGTTTCGTTTTTAACATTTTGGTACGGAATCCTTAAAACTTAGCAAGCGGGGGCTGAGACCCGCAGCCTAATTGCGCAAGTGAATTCGGCAAGGCACAGGGTTTGACCACCATCAATTGACCAATCACATGCGAGATGAAAGATGAGATGTGGATTTTCGTTCCAAAACCATCAACGGTTCCGTAACTTGGTATTCCTTAATAATAATAATGGACACGGCGCGTATCGTTAGGAGGTTCCTCTCTCAGGAGCCCTGACCACCGGTAGCTTGGACCCTGTTCCCGATACCGGTGGGCTACTATTTTTGTATTTTTAAATGTTTTATATTTAATTTTTATAGAATAATATTTAAAAATGTAAAAATATGCATATAAAATGAATAAATGGAATAATATTAAAAATGTAGTTAATAAGAAATAATATGAATAAAGGAGATAATATTAAAAAATTTAGTAAATAAGAAAAGAAATTAATAAAGGACATAATTTTCCTATTTCATAGTTTTTTTTTCGGTCGGTAAACTAAGTTTCATTTTTTCGCATCCAGCACACGATAATTTGCTGGATGCTGGACAATTTTAAAAGGATAGGTACACAACCCGAGAAGTAGATAAGTACCTTCACCTAACCCCTGTAGCAGTCTTGCATGAAACCTGGAGCAATGATTGAGAGACCCCATTGAGACCCACATAACCAAACAAAAAAAAACTTAATTAAAAAAATCAAAAAACCCGACTGCTTCAAAAGCGAACTAAAAAGTCGTAAACAAGGAAAAAATCATGCTTTGCAGTCGGAGGATACATATTCGCGGGCTGGCTGACCAAAATCTGGTGTATCCTCCGCCTGCACAGCATAATTTTTTCCTTGTTTACGACTTTTTAGTTCGCTTTTGAAGCAGTCGGGTTTTTTGATTTTTTTAATTAAGTTTTTTTATTTATAACTTTTTAGTTAGTTTTTTTTCGAATTAGATACATTTAAACATATAAGTGTTATATATTTTTGAAATCACCTCTTAAAACCCTTTATTTTGATACCCCACACGATGGGTTTGGAAGAAAAAAAAAATTTGGGCCCCCACAATATGGCACCCAAAAGCCGCCTTTTTTCTATTGTCCAATTTTAATGTAGCCTATGACACTCGCAGGATTAAGACGCATCGTTTGACGTATGAATCATCAAAATCGGCCAACGCGTTTGGTCTCTGGAACGCCACATAGGAACAAACATACATACATACATACATACATACATACATACATACATACATACATACATACATACATACATAGACTGATAAACACATTACCCTCCTTCGGCAGTCGGGTAAAAAATATTGCACACATCGATGCATCGACGATATGGCATACATTTTCATAACTACACGCATCGTTGAACTTAAATGCTCTTTTCGTAATAGTAGATCCTTTTTAAGTACAACTCGCAGTCATCAATTAAGCAAGACGTGATTCCCAAGACCCACTTCATGCCCATTTCGTAAACACCGTGGTAAACACGTAGGTTGAAACCAACTTTTTCGTTAAATTTCTTCATAACAACATTTTCAAGGGCATATGTTCCTGAATCTAGCTATGAGTTAGTATGGTATTATTTATCAATGACCGTGGCATTTTCAAATCTTTTGCATTTTATTTATTTGGACCTCAAGCTTAATGAATAATGGGAATACCTAATTAGGTACCTACCTCCAACGCCTTATAATAATTTGTAATATCCTAAGTATAGTTGTCGGCACATAACTTGGCAAGATTCGTTTGATGCGCACAAGTAGGTAGTTTTTTAGGTCTCTTTGGTTACCAAGCGGGACGAGGGGAACGTTTAGCACCGTTCCGAGCGCGTGATTGTCAGGTCAAGTTGACACAAGGATCGACAAGCGAGTTTCTATTGAATATAAGTAATATTCAAAAGAAAGACATACATAGACCTTATAGGTGATGTTCTTCAGAAAGTCCAAGTGCGCAGTACTCATAACCGGCGTGTGTGTATGACTATAGTCAGAATTTTAATTCGATTCCAGATTTGACATTAGCTACTGTCATTTTGTGAAATAATGATACCACATACAAAGACCTTATACTTCTTACTACTAGACTGTGCACTATGGCGCAAAAACCGGTCCGAGCGAGAGGGCTCCCGTTGGTAGTGTGTCTCTTTCTAGTGAGGTGACCATGACCAAACATAACACGGGACAAATTGATTGTAAAAACAATAGTGTAAGTATCCCAATATATGTATTTATGCTACCTAACTACGCTACCTAAACCTACCAAATTCATTGAAAAAAAAAATGTGTGTATATTTTTTGGAATCTACGTCACTTACCGAGTCGTTGTCGAGCGTACAGAATTTCGACATCCCATGTGTTTCCATTGGTGTCGTAAGAGGCGACTAGAGTCTGGCAAACGAAAGTAGAGACTGAAAAAGCGCAGCAAATTTAAAAAAATCTCGGCATAGCAACCCCAAAACTAGTATGAAATACTTGGAATAAGCTAATTTAGAATTAGAAATTAATAATAAATAATTCTAAAGTATCAAATTAGGTTATGCCAAGTATTTCATACTAGTTTTGGGGTTGCTATGCCGAGATTTTTTAAATTTGCCGCGCGTTTTCAGTCTCTACTTTCGTTTGCCAGACTCTAAGGGACAAACCAGAGAATGATCAGCAGCGTTCTCTGTGCATTTGTAACAACCATACTGGGATCGCCAACCCGCCTGCAAAGCACTCCCCATGAATAGCACAAACAAAACATAGCCCCTAGTGCCCGGCAGCCTGCCTAACCTCGACTACGGTAGCGGTCTAGGTTACGGTATGGCAAGGGGTGCAAAGAATCCCGGACGAGATCCGGCTACCCCAACAAATACCGACGACAGGACCTGGCAACGTACAACACGAGCACACTCCGGACTCCGGACCGACGATAAGATGACCGAACTCGAAGAGGAATTGAGCAGTTTACGATGGTGTATTCGGGGAGGACTCGATAATCATCAAATCCCAAATCTGCATAAGTCTTATTCTTCAAGACCCATCGTATAGATAGGAAAAAACACTCTCTGATCTTACTCTCAAGCTCATGAAGGAGAGGCGTTAGATGATCCAGCAGTCTTCAGACGATGCTTTGAAATACCCCAAAGGATCTCAATGATTTCACATATTATCCAGTTGAGTAGACAGTTGAGAAACAAAAGTACACCAATTTTATTCCACTAGGAATCAATTTGCGAATAATATTAACAGCCGCTGAATTTTACTCGAACAAAACCCGCCAAAAACGCCGCAAACCTGGTGGTCTTTTTGTTATTTATTTTTTGTTCGCCCTTTTCGGGGAGGCTAAGGTCTTGGACCATACCGCCTCGTCTTCAGTGCAATTTCAACATTCTTTAGTATGCATTAGAATACAGGTGTAACAGATTCTAATGGTTTTTGGAGTATTTGGCAGCAAATTGTATCGAGTCAGCCTTCCCAGTAAGCTTTGCGGAGGTAGTCAATACTAAATAAAATTCTCCACTCCACTATCCTGAGATCGCTTCTGTCAATGATTTCACATATTGTCCAGTTTCGTAGACAGCTGAGACACAAAACTACACCAATTTTATATCACAATATTTACTAGGAATCAATTTGCAAATAATAATAACAGCCGCTGAACTTCACTCGAAAAAATCCCGCCAAAAACTCCAACCTGGTGGTCTTACATTTAGTATTACCAGGCCCAAACATTTAAAAGTACTACTCTTACTCAGTATTAATGAATTATTTTTTAAATACAATGAATTGATTAATTAAAGGAACTGTAAAAATATTTAAATACGCTTCAAAGTTTCCTATACTTTGAAACGTATTTAAATATATTTTTTATTCGTTCGTTTTGGTATTACATAAAAAAGAAAATATAAAATTTTCTACCATTTCTACCAAACCCAATGATTAGTTGAGCTGGCAAGATGTCAGACAAGGACACACTACCAGCGGGCACCCTCTCGCTCAGGACCGCTTTTGGTTAGCTACCGTTTATAAGGGAATAGCTAACCTAGATGTATGGTAATAGATTTCATTTTAGCTATACAAAAATTTTTGGTGCACAGTCTAGTAGTAAGAAGTATAAGGTCTTTGACCACATATAATAGTGTAGTGATGAACACAAAAATCGATAAACAAATCGATTACGGCTACCGAATGGTCTAAATGCGTATCCCATGTTGTCAAAGAAGAGGAAAAAATGAGTAGGCCAGATATGTTAATTGACAATATCACAGACACATTTATAATAAATGTTACAGAAAGTGACAGCGATAGCGATAGCGATGACAGCGACAATTTATAAAATAAATTATTACCATAATACATCTATCTGTTTTATTTGTCATGTTCCTTCATGATCACATTTTTTTTTTTATTTCACACACAATTATAAAAGAAAAGTCTCAGATCGTTAATTAATCGTCAAAACTAAATTATCGGTTCAGAAATATTTAATTTCCTGATATACTTAGTTAACGAGAGTAAAATTATAAACGAGAAGAATCGATCCAGAAATATTCCATTTCTATATCGAATAATTTCGCAACGTCACTATTTAGTACTTATCATAACGTTGCAACACTGAAATTGTCAAATCTGGAATCGAATTAAAATTCCGAGTATAGATGTATGAATGTGTGTGAAGCAAAAGAAGTATGTAAGGATCGTAGCAGGTGGCGTTCTGTAGTTTCTGCCTACCCCCATGGAAAAAAGGCGTGAGTTTCAGTGATTGAGTTATATATTTTATAGACTCTGTGACTAATACGGCATTATTCATAATGCTCGGGCATTTTGAAAAATGCTCAAATAGATAAAAACTATTGAATAATTAAATTGAACGGGCTTTCTGAATAATGCCCATCACATATGGGCCGTATTTATTATTTTAATGTTCAGATTGGTTTTAATACCTATAGGTATGTACATAGTGCCCTGATTAATCACTCGGTCCATGACACATATATTGATAAATGGGGGCTGAGTCACCCACGCCCGTAGGTGAGTACTCTTAAGATTTCCCACACGTGGTCCCCGGGTGGTGCTAATCAGTAGGTCACTCTAACTGGTCGTAGGCTTCGGCCGAAGGCTTGCGACCACCCACCGGCCAAAGACGTACCGCCAAGCGGCCTAGCCGTGTTCCGGTACGATCCTCGGTGTAGCCACTAGAAGAGTTGGATCGAGATAGCTGTTCCACTGCAGGCTGACCAGCCTGACGTGCGCTGTTACGAACGTATCGGGAGAATGGTCATGGAGCGTTGCGGGATCCGAGGGACGGTGCGCCGCTGGCCGACCACAGGTAGTTGGGGACCCAAATTTTGTGCCAGCCACACACGAAAGGCTTCCCCGCCAACTGAAAAAAAATCCAGCAATGCACCATCGTGCTGTTTGACGACCAGAAGACAGTATGGTGGGCAGTAAGGACATTCCCGGGCTCGGGCGTTCTCGCAGTCTCCAGACCACTCCACCAATGATGGCATCCTGTCAGTGCGTGTCGGTGGGTTGCCAGCGTCGAACCGCGTCTCACATGAGAAGACGTGTTGTACCTATCATACCCAGGGTGTACCCTGAGCACAATACCACGCGCGGGTTAATACGTATATACGCCCGAGACAACATTATGTTATCAGCATCTCAGTAACCTGAGGACTCTAGGTTATCTGGGCTCTGGTGGACACAGGCCTGCATACAATTATCTACACCTGTGTCTACCGTTCGCAGTGGATATCAGGAGATAACCAGGCTCACAGTACATCTTAGTGAGGCGGCTGATACGACACAGCAACGGTACCCTTCCGCCCAATTTGTGATACTGGGAGACTTCAAAGCCCACCACCAGGAGTGGCTCTTCCCGTACCAGTGCACTGATTATGCTGAGCGAGAGACGCGAAAGTTTGCCCTTGCGTTAAATTTCACCCAGCCGGTCCAGGGGGCAACTAGGGTACCGGCAGCTTATTTGTGTAAGTGAATTCGGCAAAGGAAACAATCTGGTTCTTTCCCAAAAACACACACATACACAAAAAAGTTGAATAAAGATTCAACTTTTTTGTGTGTGTTTTTGCAATTAGGCTGCGGATGTTGATTCGTGCACAGCCAATTGCTTGGACCTTCTGCTGACAACAGATCCAGACCGCTACTAGGTGTCAGTATCTTCACCTTTGGGTAGTTCCGACCATTATCTGGTGAAGTCTGTATCCATCTATTCTCCACCCGATCCCAGCCCAAGAGTCACTCGGCGGTACAAAGTTAGTAGATTGGGATGGGATGCGTTCTTTCTTCGCATCTTATTCTTGGCAGCCTACTTGCTTCTCTTCGGCAAATCCTTCGTCGTGTGCGGACTCCGTGTTGGATGTGTTGCGACAGGGAAGGGATTACTACATTCCGTTCTTTGACGTAGCAATGTCTAGCGTTGACCAGCCATGGTTTGCTAGCAAGTGCAATCGCTCCGACACGCTTATACATGAGTCTATTCGAGTGGTTATTGGTGGCCGCTCGTCTCTAAATATTAATTCCAGGTCCCTCAGCAACTTTGTTTATGCTGCACATTAATGATATGCTAAAACCACCTTCGGATATGCAGACGACAGCACTGTTGCTGAGAGCTACCTACTTGTCAGTAGCGCCTCGCGTGGTTGGGCGCTTGAATCTGTCTTTGAAGGCAGTCTCGGAATGGGGTGATGCCAATCTGGTCAGTTTCAATGCTGCTAAGACCCAGACGTGTCTTTTTTGCCGCTAAAAGGAGCCAATTCCACACTCCTTCTTTTCGAGGTGTGACCGTGCTGATACAGATCATTTTGGGCTTCTTGGCGTTACGTTGACATCAACCCTCAATTTTCGTCCGTTCATAGGGGCAAAATCTCAGCTGGTTGCCAAAAAGTTGGGGATCTTTGCGAAGATGAGACGATACTTCACGCCGGCACAGTTGTTCAATTTGTATCAAGCAAAAGTTCGATCATGCATGGAGTAGGTGCCCTACGCTCATCTCTGGGACGGATCTGCTAAGTAGCAGCTGGATACACTGGAGTCGATCGAAAAACGGGTCAAGAGGCTCATCGTTAATGAGCATCACCTACTGGTCGAGTATGCTCCAGAGCCTTGAACATCGGCGCAGAGTTGCCAGACTTTCGGCTTTTTATCGGTTACATTTCGGGGCGTGTGCGATGGAATTACATGAACTAATTCCTCCTAGCCTGTTCCATCATTGGACTACAAAACGTACGGCGATGCGTCATCGGTACATGGTGGACATCCCACCCATACACACCAAACATTTTGGGAATACTTTTGTTATATGCATACAGCTAAATAGTAGATTGCCCTGCCGGAGTCTGTATTTTCTGATAGACTCTACAACCTGAGAGCCTTTAAGTCAAGAGTAAATAGGTTTTTATATAAGGGTTCTTTTAGGCAAGCGTGCTTCATCGTCGACCAGTCGACCAAATCTTCGCTTAACATCAGTTGTAATAGTGGTCTAGCGCGAGCCTATCAATAAAAAAACAAAAAAAATATACGAACGCATAAATATTTGCCTGTACACCTTATTGTATTAAGGTGTTTTTATATTTTTCTATTTAATTTTATTGAATAGTGAAAAAAAATCTTACTTAGCTGTATACGTATTTGCCTTCGGCCTTTCAAATGTCAAGGAATCCAACATAAAAAAGGCAGTTTTGACATTTCGCTTCAAGAAGAAGAATGCATTTGATTTAGGTAATCTGGATCCCGGCTTAGGGTATATATGTTCTGTGATCTGGATTAAAAGAAATAATGGCAAAACAACAAGGCAAAATATATTTAGGCTATGAAGATGAAGCAATTGTGGACAAAAATCAAACCCTAGTGAACTACACTGTGAACAAAATAGGTGGTCTGCCGGTAAGTTGATTCAATTAGTCCATATTTATAGTCTTACGTTACTCCATCCAAACGAGAAAATATTATCGACCACATGCTTTTTACAGGATTTATTATATTTTTGTTTTTATTTTACAGGACTGGCCACCACTAGAAAATATTCAGATTTCTACTAAATGTCCTCTTTGTGGATTACACAGGCTGCTTATTGTACAATGCTATGCGCCACTCGAAAATTCCATATATCATCGCACTTTATACGTTTTTGCTTGTATAAATCCCAACTGTTGGATACAGTCTGAGAGGTAAATATATAATCTACTTACTATTAAAAAATCAATAAAAACAGATCTCTTAAAAGAAACCTGTCTGAATTTTTTTGTTTTTTTAGTTGGTTATGTGTGCGAAGTCAGTGCCAGGAGAACTCATCAAAGGAATCAAGAGCAATTGTTGCTATACCTAGTGCCGACACTACACTGTCATGGTGTCAGGGGGCTGATGAGTGGGATGAGAATGACAATGATACAGCCAACGGAAATTTTATGAATGTTGATAATGCTCCTAGCCCCAATAATGCTGTGCAAAGGTAAGTGGTAGGTCTATATTGATTAATTATAGTGTTGTTGGACTAACAACTTGAACTCTGCAGTATCAGTAATATGTTTGGCGAAAAATTGAAGCCTATGTTCAGCAGTGGATAGATGTCTTTCTGCTGAAATGATAATAAAGATTGAAGAACTTAGAAAGCAAACTGTTATTGTGAACTTATATCTGGCCACTAAAATTATTCAATCAATTAATCAACTCAGCCTAAAGCAGTTCACTGGTGCACATAGGCTACTCCTAACCAGCACCACAACTTGTGTTTTTCCATATTTCGGATTAAGGGCATTTTTAGTATCATGCAGATTTGCTCATGCACGCAAGCTTTACAATAAATACACATATAAAATTGTTCTTTGTGGGCACTATGCATTTGGGCCAACCTCGCATGCATGACCAAATACTTGTGATACTAACAACGCCCTTTATTTTTACCAGCCACCTTTTAAATGTCAATGTAAAAGGGCAACTAATGCTAACACATCATGACATCACCTAACTGTTGCATGAATAATAGTATATTATGCAACTAGTGAATAAAAGACGGATTTAAAGCGAGGGCCATAGATGAATCACGAGCAAGTGAAGGATTCTAACAACTGAATTACGACCGTAGGGAGTGATTCATGATGATTGAATCACGAGCACAGCGAGTGATTCAAGTGTTAGGATCATGAGCGACGCGAGTGATTCATGGCCCTCGATATAAATCCGTTTTATTCAAGAGTTGCATACTATATTTTATACCATGACTTCGAGAAAAAGAAAGATCTAAGCGAAAAGCACAAGGGATATTACGAGTAATAAATAAATGGTTTATTTCCTTCAAAATTTACAAAAAATATGAAATTCTGACTCCTGAGCTAGGTAACAGCACCCGTGTTTCCGGGGCCAGTGACCACCTCCGTTATGTTACATAATTATAATTAATTAAACACCATTGCAATTAATATTAGAATTACAATCCAAATAAGTATTCAATAAATATCTTAGACAAAAATCAAAATCATTATTAAAATCCTAAATTAAAAAAAAAGCAGGAGTTTGAAAGTCGAATATTCTCTGCACAAGAAGTTTGTATCGAGTATTTTTTGCGCAAGGAGGCTACATAGCATTGAGCTGGACGTCTAATACATTGGTGTGTTCCAAATTCAAACACCAAAACAGTGATTAAAACTGCTTTTTATACACTGTTTTCAGTGAATATAGTAAGCTTTTTAGAGGGGGAATGGTATAAAATAATTTTATTATTTTAAATGTATTTTACTCTTGACAGAAACTCTGATGAAGATGAGGAGAGCAATTCATTTGAATTAGAAAATGTTGAACAAGCTTTTGGCAATCTCCAAGTTTTCGATGCACATAATGCAAATATGTCACCAATCCAAGGTATTTGCTTATTTTATTTATGTACCAAATTTTTAATTAGTTAATTAATCTGTTATGTTTTTTAAACTACTGAACTGTAACAAATGTTCCAGGAGCAATTGGTGCAATTGGAGCCCCTGTAGCAGCTGCAGAATTAGAGGGGGGCGATGAGCCGGGGATGGTGACTGTGGACACGCCCACAGCACCCACTAATGATGTTGAGGCATTACTGCACCAAGTAAGTTTGTGTAAAATTATTGTCACTAATAACAGATTAAGATTACAGGTATCATCATTCTTCATCATAAAAACAACAAATAGGCAATGAGATACTGGTTGTGTCTAGGCTCCAGAGCCTTGAACATCAGCGCCGAGTTGCCACCCTGACGGTTTTTTATTGGTTACATTTCGGGGAGTGTGCATTGGAATTGCATGAACTGATTCCTCCTGGCCCGTTCCATCATCGGACTACAAGACGTACGGCGATGCGTCCCATATGCACCAAACGTTTTGGGAATACTTTTATTATACTCACAGCAAAAGAGTGGAATTCCTTGTCGGAGTCTGTATTTCCTGATAGCTACAACCTGGGAGTCTTTAAGTCAAGAGTGTATAGGTTACTTCTAGGCAAGCATGCTCTATCGTCGACCACATCATCGCTTACCGTGAGATAGTGGTCAAATGCAAACATATACCAAATAAAAAAAAAAATAGGAAGCCTATATATATTTGGTGGATCAAAAATCATTATCACTGTAAACAGATTGTTAATCAAAACTTTTACTATCATAAATACTGTACTCTCTTATTGTGGATCTTTATGACTGTTAAAATACTCAGAGCCAACCAAACATGACTAATTTTACCTTCAAGATTTCTGCATCATTACAATGCGTTTAATAAGAATTTGTTTTAAAATTGCACTATATATATGTAGAGAGAACAATTTCTATTTAATTTCAATTTTTATGTATAATTCATCTTATGAAATAACTGACCAAACTTCTTTATTATAGACTGCAGAACTGCCACCTGATTTGAGAAGTCGACTGATGTGTGGACCATTACAATTTGTGCCGAAATTTATATATGTTGAAGAAGAATGGAAGAAATCACTGGGCATTGATGATAGAGCCAATGAGTTGCTCAATAAGTATAAGATTGAGAATGGTAAGTCTTAAACTAGTTGTGAACAAGATGCTGTGTTTTCAATACAGTTGTTAAACATGGCGTACCTACTTTCAGAGGCTATAATTATGATTCGAAAATTAAATCTTTTGCATAGGCATATCTTTTTGTTACGCGGTCGTGACTTTTGTTTACGAGCTCGATCAAAAAATTTTGCAGTTGGGTTTTAAATTTATAAGTCAATTTAAAAAAGTTTAGTAGCATGGAGTTTTCATACATAGAAATAAATGGGTAGATATTATATGAGGAAAAATGAATGATTCCGTACGTTTTAGCATTGAATTCTCAAAAGTCTTTGAAATGGTTGTTTAATATATTTAATTAACAGTTTTAATTTAAATATGTTCACATCAACATTTGTCAAAAATCGAATAGGCAGTATAGGGTGTTTTTGTTGTACAAAAATATGTCCAGTAGCAAAAACGCGCCATTTTCTGAAAATTTAATTTTTTGTGAATAAACAAATCTCTAAACTGGTTAAACAATCTTTTGTGAATATGCAAACTCGTGTCATTGCAATAATCTACTTTCAACCCTTGTATCACAATGCTTGTATCAAAAACAGTTAGCTATTATTTTTTCATTATTTCAGAAATAGAAGTATGTGGAGGTGAACGCGTTGGAGGTGGAGGCGGATCTGATGACGAGCCATATGAAGAAGCGGCTCCGTTACATGGTGACCGACTATTCCATGCCTTCCTGACGCGACTTCGCAATCATCCCGGGCAAATACTCAGGTACGAATCAATAAAATAACTAACATACACACAACACCCTAAAACAAAACCTATTGTATAAACTGGTTAAGTGCGAGTCGGACTCACGCACGAAGGGTTCTGTACCATTATCGCATAAAACGGCAAAATAAACACGTTTGTTCTATGGGAAAATAGTAAATATGCAGAAATACATAATCTGTGAAAATTTCAACTGTCTAGCTATCACGGTTCTTGAGATACAGCCTGGTGACAGACGGACCGCGGAGTCTTAGTAATAGGGTACCGTTTTACCCATTGGGTACGGAACCCTATTAAAAAATGTTGATACTAAATATTTTTTTTTATTTACAGGTATTCTCGGGAAGAACCTCCAATCCTTGGAGCACCCCTGCCGAGTACTGCCAGTACCCCAGAGTCGCCGAGCGTACCAACCATCTGCCCTCGCTGCGGCGCCAGACTGTCTTGTGAATTACAACTAGTGCCAGAATTTGCCCAAACTCTTCGCTTGTTACCAATCAACGCATCCCTTGCACATCTACACTTCCTCTCTGTCCTGATATTCACCTGCTCACAGAGCTGCTGGCAATCTTCTGATACCTTAGTCAAGGAATTCGTCGTCTTCCAACCTGAAGTTGTTTAAATTTGTTGAGAAATTGTTTGTTATAATTATTTCGTATTCGTTCAATCCTTCATCGTTATGTTCGCTTTTAAAGAAACGAGATTGTTGTATTGTAAGGAAAGTAGTTTTTAATATAGTGGAGAAAAAGGTGGCCAAAGATAATGATGAAATAATTTTGCATTTTTAAGATGTGTATAGCACAGTTTACTTTTGAGTTTATTATATTATTTATTACTGTACTGTGATGGTGAATTTTCCATTAGGATGTATTAAGTATAATTCCATTATTTGTAAAGCTGTTTATGAAAGTCAATAGGTAACTGTTATTAAATGTCTTGTATAACATATTAGTAATTCAACGGTAGCTTAATTTGTATTTGCATAGCGTTTTTTGATCAAAGAATTTCAATTATTTTATAGAAGCAAATATCTTTACAATTATTAGATAACCCACATGAGGATGGCTATAGTCCGAGTAGGAGAGTAGAGTCTTTAACACGACTGAAACTCACCAGACTTTCAGTCGTGATAAAGACTGAAAGTCCTCCTGACCTCCACAACCCAGTAACTGGGTAACACGATACCCCTTGGCAAGACTGGTGTCAGATCTCAGGCTTCTGACTACCCGTAACGACTGTCAAAGATCTTCAAATGACAGCCGGGACCAACGGCTTAACGTGCTTTCCGAGGCACGGAGGTAACTCGGTATGTTGAAATGGTCACCCATCCACGGACCGACCTCGTCAAGCGTTGCTTAACCTTGAAGATCGACCCGTGCGGCTGTTATTATTTAGCCACGAGTTCCTCAAGCTTACCTACATATGGCTCCCGAAATTTCGCTCGCCGGTGCAGTGATTACGAACACAACATCATCACATACCTACTTTCTCCTGTATAAATTTATCTTTATAGTATGGTACTGCTTTATGTAGGGTCTTTTTAATGCTTGTCATACAACTGTTTTAATGGATACGCTATACGCTCCGGTTTGTGTTCGCGCTAAAAACCGACACTGCTCGTATCGCCCGGTCGCGGAGCGTGCAACGTTGCAAGAGCGCGGAACGCAAGAGGTTCGCGAACATAGTGGTTACCCACCTTTACACTTTAGTAGGAATGCATGGGTGGAAGCATGTTGATAAGGACTATTTTATTTCAATACTTACGGATAAAAAATAATTATCCTTAAATGTCCATGAACAACTGCCACGTAGGAATAAGAAAATTTAAAGAGTGATAAGAAAGTATGCGCCTTGATTATAATATTTATATAACTGCTATGTAGTGATTATTATTATTTCATCTAAACTAAGTTTTGATGATTGTGTAAATTTTTAGCCAACACTAATTTATGACATTGTTTTTAAATAGTTTATGTGTTGATATTATTATATTTGAGTTGACATTAACATTTCGGGTTCTCTGATATGTTGACCGTGTACTTGCCTCTTTGTCTAGTAGTAATGCATTTTAGAATCAGTTTTTGATTCTGATAATGTAGGCACTTGCTTGCTAGTCAGGTGAGTGCAAAGCATTATGTTGCAAGTTTGCTAACGAATGCTCAATTAAAATACAAATAAGGGATGTAGTTATGTGTGTTTTCAATTTGCAATACCTAACGTTATAGTTCTCGCCAAACTTGTTGGCCGCCCTGAAGTTGGCTACAATGGCTGCGCAGTAGGAAATCTCTTACAAAAACAGCACCGTTTCGTGCCTCGCGCATGCGGAAAGCCAACTTCAGTGCGGCCCAGAAGTTTGGCGAGAGCTTTTACACCCACTATCTTAATAATTAGTAAAGCTTTAATTTTACTCATAAGTACTTACTAATTAACTAGGTGTCATAAAATCAATTTTCCGATCCATTATATCATATTTATAACCACCTATCAAATTGTCAATCGCTGTAGTTACGGAAGCTTATAAAATATGTTAGATGTAATTAATAATACCTATAACGTTTCTGGATTATATTTGTTAAGTACGTAAGTACCTACTGAAAGTATTTATATGAACCCAATTATATAATAATGGTAGAAGAAAACTTTGCAAGTTGTTTATTTTTTCTAACTACATCTTTACCCAACGTTATAAAAACCGGCCAAGTGCGAGTCCGACTCGCGCACGAAGGGTCCCGTACCATTATCGCAAAAAACGGCACTAAAATCACGTTTGTTTTAAGGGAGCCCCACTTAAATATTTATTTTATTCTGTTTTTAGTATTTGTTGTTATAGCGGCAACAGAAATACATCATCTGTGAAAATTTCAACTGTCTAGCTATCACGGTTCATGAGATACAGCCTGGTGACAGACAGACAGACAGACGGACCACGGATTCTCAGTAATAGGGTCCCGTTTTTACCCTTTGGGTACGGAACCCTAAAAAAAGGAAGTCCCCAGCGAGCTGTCTGTTTGTGTAACTTTTGAACTCGATGCCAACATGGCGTACGGCGGTGACTCTTTATTAATGTTAAGTTATAAGCACGCAAAAAAATGAGCTACATGTTGGTGTTGCAGCCTAGGTGAGATCGACACCCTTATTGCACGCCTACGTGTCATTCTTAAGACATTCGAAATCAAGCAGCAAATCCACTTTATATAGAATAGCTTTCGACTAAGTGCCTTTTCACACGCTCCGGTTGGGAAATCAAGTGTATAGCCATGTACGTTAGCTTTCACAGCATGCACGGTAACTATACATTCGCCGCCGGCTACCCAGCACTGGCTACCCGGCAACCGGGGCGTGTGAAAAGGCACTTTCTGGCACGTCGCGTGGAGGCAATAGACATTCGACGGACAGGACTAACGTTGCAATGTCATAAGGGCGAAACGGACGCTCGATCGGCTCCGCAATTCGAAATTGTGGTACATCGATGCTATGGAAAATCGGTCGGTCAATCTGATGACTTCGAAGAATTAGCCATTGGGCGGACATTCGAAATACAGCAGTAAATCCGTAATAAACGACGTTTTCCCAAAACATTACATTACTAACTGCGGTCTCGCATGGGGTACCGGGTTTACTATCAGTAATTGATCGGTCCGCTTGTTTTCACATCGGATATGATCTACTCCGTACCAAATCCCGACGGCAACACTAGGATTTGATGTCCGTGACTACCGCAGGACCCCGACGGCAATCGCTTCCATATTTGGTAAATAATTACTACTCAATTGGTACCAATTAGTACTCGAACAACAGAATTGGTACCTTAGTAGTTTTCTAGAAAATCGACTTTGAAGGTGGTCCTGCGGTAGTCACGCTCCATTGAGCAGGACCACCATGAGCGCCGAAAACGGGGGCTGCTACAGCTATTCTAAGTATACAAATAATTACTACCCATAAATGTGATCCATTTCGTAAAAAAAACAGAACTGAACCATTTTTATTTATCGAGAAATCAACGATGATAACTTTCGCTCTGCAGTAAATTAGGTTTTTAATACGTGGGTACTTAGGCTTGCAGCAATGGTAAATTAGTAGGATAGCAATAAATAAGAAATACCTATCGCTCTTTAATAGTATTCGTATAACAACACAGAAGTTAGGTACTTACAATAAAGGAACGTAAGTATTAAGGTATTATAGGCCTTGGGCAACTATAGGTATTTTTTTTCTTATTCTGTTATGTACACAGTTTGTTTAAAAAATATAGATAGAGAACTGTTGTTATTACTATTCCGACATACATAAACTTAAGTGCACGAGTATACATCTAAACAGCTCAATACCATTGACAACTTAATTTGGTCGGGTTATACGCGGAGTTTTAGTAAGGAAAATAATGAAAGCTAATTTCTCTTAAAATAAACACTTAGGTATCTGAATGTTTGATCGCTATAACTTCTTTAGGAGTCGTAATTTTTGTATAAATTTGGGAAGAAATCATAGAGTTTTTATAAGGGAAATCTTGAAATGAAAATTCAGCACCGTGACTACCGCCACCCCACCAATGGCATGGTATATCTCGTAAACTACTGGAGTACTAGTGGTGAATTTTGGGTATCAATTTTATCTTGCAGGGTATTAATTTTCTATGTAGGTTTGAGGAAAGTCGCAGGAAATTGCGACCGAAACATTCAGTGAGTTGACACGGTATTCACGGCCCTGAATACCGTAAAAGTGTAATAAACCCTTAAATTGGGGTTTAGGGCCCTGGATACCATTTAATGTAATAAGTGCTTTAGTCCGGCCGTAGCCGTACCAAATCCGGACGTATGTTAGCATTATTAGAGTGCGCACAAGATAAGTCTGCGCGCGACGGGTGGCGTGCTTAATGTTGCCAGCATAACTGATCTTTTTTCCTTCATTTAATCAATAGTCATTTTTCATTAATCGAAACTTAAAGTAATTTAAGTAAAGCATAATTATTTACTAGCTTTTTCTACTTGCATAGAATATGATGAAAAAAGCTTCATGAAATTATTGTAAATCTTTTACTGGATACTTAGTAGTATCTACTGTTAAATTTGGTCTAACAATGGTCATGCAGTGGCTAATACCGTCCATTTCGATTTCAATTCTTTTTTATTTTCTACTTCAACAATTATTGAAGAAGCCACTGTCACATAACCCTCTTGAGTTATTTGGGTGACGGTGCGTTCAGAAACGCTTAAAACAAAATTACAATGATGCATTATATTACATGATGCCGATCCTGTCCCGCTGCTATATTTTATTTACTACCCAAAAACCAATACTGTCAGGCACCGGTAGTACGATTTAGGGAAATTTTAGTGTAATGGTATCCCTAAAAGTTATCTGTCAAATAAGCAACGCGGGCTATTAATTCGGAAAACGGTACCGTTACCGTAGGCCCGTTATTGTGTTGTTTACAAGCACGTTTGAATTGCATGACAACATCCCTGCCAGCACTATAAGAAGTATAAATCTGAAAATGTGTGCATTCAGGTTGCCAAAACTAAATAAATTAGGCAACTTATAGAGGAAAACGATCGTGTTTAGAGCCTGCTCTTTTGAATTAGAATTCCATAAAAATAGTGAAGGATGCAAGGACTAAAACTGCTTTATCACTAACTATCCAATTCAATGGATTTTTTAAGAAAATAAACTAAATTGTTACCTAGTGATCACACTATACTAAATCGAATCATGTATAATGTACTCTGTGGTTGAATCAATGATATTCAAATAAACAGATATGTTATAAGCGCGCGCATTGTGAAGACTCGAATAGTAGACAATTGTATGATTTAGTCTTTAGTTTATGTCACGCATGGCGAAGAGCGATACGCTTTGTTGAAAAAAAACAAAATTAAAAAAATGCCATCGTGTGTATTTAGAAAGTGTACCAATTA
The DNA here is from genome assembly GCA_949775005.1 of Orthosia gothica. Classification (NCBI taxonomy): domain Eukaryota; kingdom Metazoa; phylum Arthropoda; class Insecta; order Lepidoptera; family Noctuidae; genus Orthosia; species Orthosia gothica. Next base: position 23,146,533 of record OX459037.1, read on the forward strand.
TAATACCAAATTACATAAAACAGAAGGGATCTCATACCATATGTAAATACGCAATACACCTCAATTTACTAATTTATTTCAATTTTTTTTCCTAATTTTCTGATATTTGGAGGTTACAAAAAGAAAAAACATTGGTTGTCAGAATAATGTTTGTTTACATTCACACGCAAGTGACAAACACTAGCTGTCTCTTTTTTCTTGTTTGTTTTATCAAGCCATCCCTTTCGACATTGTAGTGAAATGTCAAATGAATAAAAAGTGTGTATGTGTGCTGCCGCTGCTGCGCGGAACACTTTTTTCAATTGTTTTGTGAGTGTATAACGTATCTGTTTATTTGAATATCATTGGGTTGAATTCAATCTGTTCCTAACCATAGAGTATAATAACTAGAGTCTGGCAAACCATAGTAATAATTATTAATTATAAAGTATCAAATCAGGTTATTCCAAATATTTCATACTATATAGTTTTGGGGTTGCTATGCCGAAATTGTTTAAATTTGCCGCGCTTTTTCAGTCTCTACTTTCGTTTGCCAGACTCTATGAAGACGGAACCACACTTACGTGCCGTGGCGGGTCGTGGCGCCTTCTGACGCAGTTGATTGGCTATAAAAAACGTTGGCGTAGGCAGGGCTGGAACAGAGTCGTTTGATTGGTGGATCCTGCGCCACGCCACGCCACGACACGTAAGTGTGGTTCCGCCTTAAGTCGGAACCACACTTACGTTTTTTATAGCCAATCAACTGCGTCAGAAGGCGCCACGCCACGTAAGTGTGGTTCCGTCTTAAAAATTCCTAACTCGATTACATCTTCGAATTTCCTAGTTAGGATGACAATAAATTGGAAAGTGTAATACTAAGTAATACTTAATAGAACTGTAGTGTGTGTAGACTGCAGCATATTTTTTGTTTAAATACAATCGACTAAAATTTTTTGTATTTTATTCGAGCACATTCTACGAGCAGAGACAGCAGAGATTTTTCATAGAGGACGAATATTTTATCTGTGACATCCGTCTTCCATAAATGAATCGGTGCGGCGAGGCGGCGACATAGAAAGACTATCAATTTTCGTGAGTCGAATAGTGAATCTAGTCTAGAAGTTAAAGTTTTTAACATTTCTTCGCACGTCGCATTTACAGTGCCACACATTTAAACATGTCTAGCGAAGGATCTGTACCTCCACCCGTATTGTGGGCCCAACGCAAAGAAGACATTTTTCTCACGTTTAGCATCGAATCTAAAAACCCGACTATTAAAATAGAAAAGGACTCAGTTTACTTCAAAGGAGTCAACGCGTCAGACAACAAAGTACACGAGGTAACTATACCATTATACGATGCGGTGATCCCGGAAACAAGCGCCTTCGTAAATAAAGGCAGGTGCATAGAAATGATTCTTCGCAAAGAAAAAAAAGACTCTTCCTACTGGCCATCATTAACAAAGGATAAGAAAAAACCTCATTATCTCAAGGTAGATTTCAATAAATGGAAAGACGAAGATGATGAAGACGAAAATGGTGGAGGCAACTCATATGACATAGAAGAAATGCTCCGGTCTATGGGCGGCGGCGGCGGCGACAAGGCTGAGAAACCCTCGTTTGATGACTTAGAAACAGACTCAGATGATGAAAATTTACCTGATCTTGAATAACACCCCCAGAGTGATAAAACTTATATTTGAACGCATGGAAACACACACAGTACATTATGTATAAGGTTTTTACAGTTATAATAAAATCACGGATAAAATGAACATGTTACATTCATTTTAATCATTGATCTGTGCCTCTGTAACACACCACTTTTTTTACTTAAAGCAAATTAGCAAGTTTTAATCTGTAGCTAGGAAATATTTAATTTTAAATATATTCAAGAAGAGTTAAGTAGCACAAAGTTTTTCAATGATACCGATACTACCCTTTTATACTACATACATTGCCTCATCCTAACTAATATTACAACAAACAAAGTCACTTGCACATTTGAAAATGACTCTATTTGTTGTTTCTTAGCCCCTTCACACCTAACTACTGAACCGATTTTGATGAATTTTGTACAGAAATAGATGGAAACCTTATAATGATTAAAGACTACTTCTTATCGCATAAAATTGAAGGGGGATTGTCCAAATTGCTAACTAACAAATTAGCAGGAGACCAGAATCAGTCATGAAGTAAAAAAACCAGGCCTGGAATCATGAGCGGTTAAAAATTGCAAACTACCACAGGAATTGGTATCATTGACCCCTTGTATGCCGGAACGCAGACCTATGCGAGACACAATGGCTTTTTCATTGTGTCTCGAATGCCAGGGGTAATACTTAACCCCATACAAGGGGTTAAGCAAAACATCTAAGGCTAACGACTCTTGCACAAAATTACTACTCCTTATATCATTAGCTATCTGGAAGTCAAAGTCCCATCAAAATTGGTCCAGCCGTTATGAAGATAAGGATGAACAAACAGACAGACAACACTTTTTTAAATTTGTTTAAATATGTAAACATTTAGGCATTTAGTAAATACCTGTTATTTTGACATTACAAACAGACTCTTCAATTTTATTTGTATAGATTATAGAGTTCAGGCCTACTTCATGATTACCATTGCGAGGGGTGTACCCTGCAGAGCTGCAGATGTTCACTGATGGCACCAAAATCAGTGTTGCCAGGGCCCTTAAGTCAAAAGTTACGTTTCAGTTCCTAAAATGTTACATTTTTGCTGCAAAAGTTACATTTTTATTTTTTTTTCGGAGTCAAATTTTTGTTATCAAATTGGCGGAATATAAAGGAATCTATGATGTCTAATGGTGTATTTAATCTTATGATAAAACAGACTAGTTTATAATGGTAGTCTTTGCTCCAGTTTCATTTGCTGGCAGCGCCATCTTCACAGTTGTTACTATCTAGTCTAGCACCTAACTTATTCTATTACTTTGAACCAAATCCACGAAAGGTGGTGCATCTGTTAGTTTTACATTTAACTAACTATTAATATTCGATATGTATAGAACCCTCTTATCGTAATATTTACCATATGTTCTTAAGAGAGCTGTAAATAAAGGGCAAAATCGCCTCAATGCAAAAATAAAACAAAAATGCTTAAAAAAAACTTTCATTATCGACGATGATTTGTCATCTCTCTTTATTGTGTACTAAATTGAGTACTTGTGAATCGCTTTCATTAAGTTTTGTTCTATACTTTTTAAATTTTCTTTTTTTCTGAAATCACAAAACATGACAATTACACAGGCCTATTAGACTAAGACGAAAACTAAAAAAAAAATGTTTAAATATATAGCGAATTGGAGACAAAAAAAACATCAAAGCCGCCAACCTAGCATTAATTTTTTTAATAAACGATATTATTGTTATGTAATAATCGTAGAGGCTTAAATACATACTTTCTACAGAAATTTTACTTGCTTGCACCTGCATTTTAATATTTATGCTTAAGATATTTTTATTGTATTAGTCTAAGTTGCAAACTTAGACTTATAGTTACTTATTAATACATTAAAGATAGGCACTAGAATCTCAATAATTTCGAAACTTTAACGCTAATTACTTATCAAACAATAAATGTAGGTAATCACCCGAACTTCTAGTACCGCGCGAACTCGGAAAGTAGGAAACGTACGCGCACACGCTCAAGCAAAATCCAGTTTTAATTAATGCAGAATGTATCATTTTGTCGTGGCGCGTTTCATTCAGAGCCATCTCTGAATATGAAATGGAGTGAAATACTTTCTAGACGCGCCAGTTTTAAGTTCGTTCAATTTGAATGCATTCGTAAACTGTTTGCAATAAATATCTAGTATTACAAATCTCGTTGGTCTCAAAAGTTACGAAAATTGCCTTAAATATAAAAATTACTTACATGTTACGCGACGGGGTCAAAAGTTACGAAAAATGTAAGAAATGTAACCTTCTGGCAACGCTGACCAAAATGGATACTTGCATAGGTGTGGGAATCTTAAAAGATTTCAAGATTCATATAGTCACACCACTGCGGGCCACAAAACAGTCTTCCAGACTGAATGCTTGGGTTGTATTATATATGTATTTTAACTATTATATATGTATGTGGCTTGGGCATATTCCTGGCAGCTTCAGCATCTTAGCCGGGGAAATTTTGAACCACTTAATTATACTCTTACATTGTGGCAACGCTGCAAGTGTGGCCACTTTGCCACACTTTCAGGCACTCTGTTAACTCTGGGTTAATGCCACATTGGTAATCAGAAAAATAATGTCGTATTGGGCCCATTGGTTAAGACCTCGCCTGTCGTGCTTGAGGACGCGGGTTCAAATCCAGTCAAGTACCAATGTGACTTTCAAATTCATATTTGAGCTTTCTAAGTTTATCTTGGACATTGCTGACAAAGGTAGAGGAAAACATTGTGAGCTGCCTAGCCTATTATATTAAGAGCACCCGACGATCTGATCTTCGTCATTTTATAAAAGCTGAAAGTTTCTCTTACACTTGTGTATGTAGGACTAGTTAGGTACCCAATACAGGTTAGAAGTTAGATCGGTCTCCAAATATGAAGTTTGGATCAGGGTGGCTTTGGGAGCTATGAGGTACCAAAGGTGTATAAAATTGCACCTCACAGCCTCACTTTCGTTAAAGTATAAAGCTCTGTTTTGTGTGGGTCAGAATGACGGGCGTATTGTTGCAGAAATGAATCTTATCTATCTATCTTCTATATATATAAAACAGAAAGTATGTATGTATGATCCGTATAGATTCCGAAATGGCTGCACTGATTTCAATGAAATTTTCAGATAATCTTTAGATTGACCCAGCGGATAATCCTGTAAAGTTTGGAGGAGATCGGAAAGGAATGTACCAGCAATGTTACCGATGTGAAGTACCACCTTTAAGGTGGCACTTCACATCGCTATTCGTGTTCGGGTATTTGTCTTATTCGCCCAAATAGGACGATGTGTAGTAGCTCTATTCGTCTATATTTGCCTTGCCTATCCTCACGAACAAGACGAATACGCCAAATACCCGAACACCTGTATCCGCCTGGCTGTCGGTTTTTTGCAACATATCAAAGGATTACGAATATGGCGAATATGTTCGTTTACCGGCCACACATCGCTCGCTCAATAAGTCAGTCAGTATCAGTAGCAAAGATTACTATTATATACTGGGTATGGGTAATCAGTAGTGAGTGTGCGGTGCCGGGGCGCGTTAGCGGCGGACGTGTATAAGTATTTATGTGTAGATTGTTTACAGCTTGTTCGCGACAAATTGGATTGGACAAATGACCTTCATAAGCGATTTTTGATGTGCGTGTGAACTGAGGGACCACACTGGTAATTCACAAAATAAAAATCGTAGGATTTAGTAGTAGATTTAAAACAATTGTAGAACAAATCTGGGCATTTGTAAACAAATATATTACAAACTACAGCCCTTAAAGTGTGGTCCCTCAGTCCTCACAGACCATCAGCCAGATCTCGGGCAGTATCTGAAAAATTAAGGAGTTGTGACTACAGAATTTTAGTAAAGAATTTGTAAAGATATTTACTAAATAACAGACCACAAAGCATTATAGACAAAAAATATATAACGGCTAACCTGTGGTCCCTCACACCACACAAGAAAGATAAATATTTTAGTGAATATTATCGAATCAAATTAATAAACTCGTTCTTTTTCTACATAAAGTTTTAGTAAGAGACTTGAAACATTTTGTAAAAAAGAAATGGAAAAAAAATATCGACGCAATTTGAAGATAGCGATTAATAAAAGTGGTCCCTCAATCCTCACATCCACTGACATATATGCATGTACTAGCTGCTAGACGAGAGTGATATCAGAAAGACTAGTGTACTTAACTTTTAGTAGAAAGTTTCTACTAAATAATAGTTATCTAAAACTGTTTATTTCTTACCTCTTAGCTGAGATAATATTATTTTTTTATTCCTATGAAAATAGATAGAGTAGTGTGACCAAACAATGAAACAAAATGTAGACAGTACTATTCTACTTCATTTAGTATTAGTATAGTATTATATGAAACGAAAACAATGTGTAACTGTTAATTTAATGTTATATTACATGGCTTAAGTGACTTTAATTTGGCAACTTTAATTTTTGAAAGCTCGTAATTGTAACTAACTTGGTCATCACAAGTGGTACAGTTCCTGTTTCCTTCCAAAATATCTATGCCAAATATTTTAATAATATTTATTTAATTTATGTTTAATATTTTATTTTATTTTATTTAAGGGCAAAAACGCAACGTCTCTTTTAATTAAGTTAATTGGCAGGACGTATTTAAACACATTTTTGAGCTCGTGGCTAAATAATAACAGCCGCACGGGTCGATCTTCAAGGTTAAGCAACGCTTGACGAGGTCGGTCCGTGGATGGGTGACCATTTCAACATACCGAGTTTCCTCCGTGCCTCGGTCCCGTTGGTCCCGGCTGTCATTTGAAGATCTTTGAAAGTCGTTACGGGTAGTCAGAAGAAGCTTGAGATCTGACACCAGTCTTGCCAAGGGTTATGGTGTTACCCAGTTACTGGGCTGTGGAGGTCAGATAGGCAGTCACTCCATATAAAACACTGGTACTTAGCTGAATCCGGTAAGACGGAAGCCGACCCCAACAACAATTGGGAAAAGGCTAGGCAGATGATGTATTTAAACACATTTTTGTAAAAGTTGCACTGAAAAAATATCTTAGAAGTGAATGTTCAAATACATCTGGCAATCATAACTAATATGGTTTCCTTTCTCGTTTAATGGGCTAAAATATTGTAATGCATTTTTTGCTCTCATTAAATAAATCATCGTTTTTAATTGTAGAATTAAGTGAAATTGGTATATCCAAGGTCAGAGGTTGATAACAGTAGGTATTTAGATTTTAGGGAGTTTTGAACGTAGGTTACGTTAGATCTTTTTATTTTAGGTATTGCAATACGTACCCGTTTAAATATATTTTATTTTATTCGTAAAACTTACAGCAAATTTTAACAATTGTGCGTTATTATAATAAGATCAAGACCAATTAAAAGTTTTCACATATAGTAAACAAATGCGAGCCGGACTCGAACACGAAGGGTTCCGTACCATAATCGCAAAAAGCGGCGGAAAAAAAACATGTTTGTTGTATGGGAGCACCACTTAAATATTTATTTTATTCTGTTTTTAGTATTTGTTGTTATACCGGCAACGGATATATATCATCTGTGAAAATTTTAACTGTCTAGATATCACGGTTCATGAGATACAGCCTGGTGACAGACAGACAGACGGACCGCGGAGTCGGATGACCCCTGGAGTACCTGCAGTTTTTGAGATTCCGAACATCTTTCAACGGATACCATACATATTTTTTTAAAAACGTCGTGTTTTGGAGAGGAACTACCAAAGGTTGTTTTGTTCTTCCAGTGTGGATTATGTGGTCGTATTTTTTTTTTTAAACTTAGCTTACTTTTTAACTTTTCCAACTTTTATAACCTTACTTATATCATGTTATGGCTTTACTTGTATGCTTAAAATTAAGCCCTCATAAAACCGGTTGCAACTGCGTTGAAGATTAGGCACGTGAATTCAGCTTTAACTTTAAACCTTTTCTAAATTCCACTTTTATGTTTATGTAAACTTAATATTTAAAAATAATTAATACTATATTGACTATTGCGGTTCTTCCTGGTTTAAAAAAATATGTGTTTTACCTTTTTACTTTTTTATTTTCGGTGTATTTATTTTGAATTTAAAATTATACGTTTCGTTGCGTTAAAAAAAAAAATATAACGCTACAATAGGTACTAACGTACTTGCATGAGTAGGTATTGCATAAATTTCGTTATTTTACCTAATCAGCTTGCAGATGGGTTTTCTTCGCCGGCACTTTTATTCCTTGGAATTATAATTTCCAAAAATAGTAAAAGACACGCAAGGCGCCTCATACACTTACAATAATATTATGCGAGTAAACAGAGTATTTTCAATTTAACCGGGTAATATAGTTTTTTTTTGGAACAACAAAGAGGTTGAAAAATTGCCGCTGAAAAGCCATAGACATTTTAGGAATCAATAAATTTAATGTGTATAATAATCCTTAATTAAGTCAAACAAATATAAGTCAAGCACACCATAGCTGTCAGGTAGCACGTTCTTCTTGGTCAACGTGCCAGCAGCAAAAGAGAGCAAGCAGACGAGCACACGCTGTGCAACTCCTTCCATAAACTTCCACCGTCCGCAATTCGCATGGCATAATACCTATGACACCAACTCGCCTATCGGCTATTAATATTATGTGTATTATTATACGTTATTATAATATCTAAATGTAATAATTACTTTAATTAAATTCATTAAGTAAATTATATCGGTTTTATTCGCATCCTCGACTGCAGCCGTAAGTAATTACTTGTTCTCAGTTTCCTGTTTTATTTATCCTAATAAACACTATGCGTACCTACGTAAATAACCACGGAGCAGATACACATTAAACATAAATTAACAGTTCAACATTGTTTTCGTTTCATTTACTGCTATACTTAATGAAGTATAATAGTACTGTCTACATTTTGTTTCACTGTGTGGTCACACTACTCTATCTATTTTCATAGGATTAAAAAATAATATTATCTCAGCTAAGCGGTAAGAAATACACAGTTTTAGATAACTATTTATTTAGTAGAAACTTTCTACTAAAAGTTAAGTACACTAGTCTTTCTGATATTACTCTCGTCTAGCAGCTAGTACATGCATATATGTCAGTGGATGTGAGGATTGAGGGACCACTTTTATTAATCGCTATCTTCAAATTGCGTCGATATTTTTTTTCAATTTCTTTTTTACAAAATGTTTCAAGTCTCTTACTAAAAGTGTATGTAGAAAAAGAACGAGTTTATTAATTTGATTCGATAATATTCACTAAAATATTTATCTGTCTTGTGTGGTGTGAGGGACCACAGGTTAGCCGTTATATATTATTTGTCTATAATGCTTTGTGGTCTGTTATTTAGTAAATATCTTTACAAATTCTTTACTAAAAGTCTGTAGTCATAACACCTTAATTTTTCAGATACTGCCCGAGATCTGGCTGATGGTGTGTGAGGACTGAGGGACCACACTTCAAGGGCTGTAGTTTTTAATATATTTGTTTACAAATTCCCAGATTTGTTCTACAATTGTTTTAAATCTACTACTAAATCTTTAGATTTTTATTTTGCAAATTACCAGTGTGGTCCCTCAGTTCACACGCACATGATTTTTGGAATATTATCAAATGCATCCCTGCTGGGACCCGCAACATGCCTCTCATAAATAATAAGCCGCTGCTGCAGTTATCACGTCCATCGTAAACTATAGCAAAAATATTCGTCAATATTCGGCATATTTGCTGTTCATGAACGATGTGTAGTCGGGGTATTCATGTTATTCGGAATTCAACACGAATAAAGCGAACAAAGACGAAAATAAACGCGAACATTGAATAGCGATGTGAAGTGCCACCATATTTTTTTTAATATCAATAAAGACTTAATTCATATAGTGGAAAAGTGCAAATTTAGTTAGGTATAAATTTTAAGTAGTGTATCAAATAAATAAACTGGATTTTTGGGTACCAAACAAACATACCATCATACCCTGAAATTGTATGATTGATAACTTTATAGAACGCCATCTGTTACAATACGAGCATACTTCTTCATACTACACCAAACTACATTTACCAAGATCAGACGTGCGGTCAGGTCATCGATTGTGCCTTGCTGGAGGCTAATATTAATATAGCTTACTGCCGTACTCAGAGACATTTAACGGTTACTTAACGCGCTCCTTAGTATAGATTTTGTACCATAAATCTCTACTAAGGAGAGTTTTAAGTAACCGTTAACGTCTCCGAGTGTGGCAGTTATTCTCAGAAGGTTAGGCCGGTTAAGTAGTAGCACTTTGATTGAATCTGCGAGACGCCACTTAGAAAAAAAAAAGTGCTGTCATCGATAATTACGCATACGAAATAATACACAGACAGATCACAAGAGGGCGCCACACTTACCAAAACAAGCAATCATACCATACCGCTTTAAATCATGGAGTAAATCATGTATGAGCGCTGTCAGGAACATACAAATTCGGAAAAGTGGAGATAATGTAGCGGAACAGGGTGACACTGAATATCAACAAAATGTTAGAAGAAAATTCTTAATTTGGAAAGAATAGCATGAAAAGCTGAATGATATATCTACTTAGTTGATAGTCAAGAGAGAAGAATCTATTTTTTTTAAACAGGCGAGACAGAAATATTTGTTTTCTTCCGAGTTCCCGGAGATGCATATGCTGTTCGAACGGGTAGTATATTATTAGCATTTCGGAAGGAGTTCTAAAACCGAGCATGCTAAACTTTCTAATTAATAACAAGCAAAAAGTTTAATAAAATCTGTAACCCGACCTCGGTTTTTTTAGCATTTCTTAACCGGGCCATAATAACGAATCGATTGACACCTTATTCATGAAAATAGGATGAAAAGTTTAGACGCTATGGAGTAACATATGTAAATATAAACAAACTTACATACATAAAATCATAACCCTTCCTTCGTTGCAGTTTGTTGTTGAACACACGACAATCACCAGGGTACGATTTAATAACAGGAGAAGTACTTTATAACCTACCAAGAAAGGGTCTGGTTAAATTAACGACCTTTAGATATCAATGCCGCACTAAGGCTTCAATATGTACCAGACTTATGGAAGGTGGCTGAAGTAATAATGATAGCTAAACCACGTAAACCGGCCCACGAAACATCATCATATAGGCCTATTTCCGTGCTACGCATAATGTCAAAGTTATTTGAAAAGCTGTTACTAGACGACGAAAAACCTATAATAGTTAGCAAGAACATAACTAATAACTAGTTAATACCTGTGCACCAGTTTGGTTTTCGAGAAAAACACTCTACTATTGATCAAGTGCATAGGATCACAAACGTAATAGAAAAAGCCCTTGAAGACAAGAAAGTATGTTCTACTGTATTCCTAGACGTGGCGCAAGCATTTGACAAAGTATGTATGGCATGAAGGCCTTATACATAAATTGAAGAACCTGTTACCGAAACAATTTGCAGATATATTAGAGTCCTACGTACTAAACAGAGTCTTTAGAATAAGACAAGAAAATGCCTATTGAGAACTGAAACAAATAAAAGCTGGCGTATCGTTAGGAAGTCTGCCGTCCTTTAACTAGAAAGCCGTTAACCCTCAAATGGTAAATTTTTACTTTTTAATAGAGAGTGACAGAGTTCAAAATTCTCTATCTTTCTGTATAAGAAACATGTCTGGAATGTAAATAGTTCCAAAGATATGAAATTTTTGTAGGCCGTTAAGTAACACAATTTACGACGATTCCATCACTTGAAAGCGTCTAACCCACACTTCTTCGCTAAATGTACTTTAATAGTTATTTGTTATACAAGAGTGCAAAGTTGCTTTTTAACCGCGTGTTCAATTTTGATGACCGAGCAAGCGAAGGATTCTAAAATTGAATCACGAGCGCAGCGAGTGATTCAAAATTAGAATCCTGAGCGTTAGCGAGGGAATCAAAAGAGCACGAGGTGAAAAATCTTTGCACTCGAGTGCAACACGTAACTTTTCATTCCACCTCAGCGAGGAAATGACTAAATGCAAAAAAAAAACGTTTACAATCACAAGATAGGTACACTTTTATTTCAGTTTAGGTATTAATTACTACATTATGACAGGTAAGTATTACAGAATAATCTTTAAATTATAACAAAATAATACTAAGGTATAATTAAAAAAAAATTAAAGTAACGTTGCTACAGTTATTTAAATTGAGTGTAATATTTTTGTTTGGTACTGTAATATTGGTGTTAGTCACTTGTGTACTGTTTTTCGGTAAACTATCTGTCATACTTAATAGTTGTACCGATTCATCAGATTCCCTTGTCGTGAATGTTGGAGAGAGGGAGATGGTTAGAACCGCGTACAAAGCAAATTGAAAAAAGAACACCAAGAAGGTTCCGAGTCTGAGTTTTTAACAAATTAAAAAAAGTTGTATGATATATTCGGCACCATAGAGGTAGCAGTAAATAGGTTTAATGTTTTTTTTAATTCACAAACTTAGTGCACACGATGTTCTAAATTCAATTTACTTTATCCTCTAGTGAATAAAAACGGCTTTTCCACTCAGATATTGAAGATTAAAAATACTCTTTCCGAGATGGTGGGATGAAAAGAACCTTAACTGCCCGATGTGATGATTATTTTCTAGCCCTTTGCTTAACTACAAGTACGTTATCTGATTATTCTTGACTATAGAGACGCAAAAGGACTATAATTACTTTATAGTTAAGCATTTAAAGAACAGTTTTAATGGAAAACTTAACTTATTTGTGGTTATTCGCCCTTAACGCTTTTTAAGTTAAGCTGCTTGAAAATAATTCATGCCTGTTTGATGAAAACATCGAAAAAAAATTAGATTTTTCTTAGCTACAAAGCAGCTAAGTCTCATTACTTAACTAAAAGGCAGTTAGCTGACTCTCGCGCTGCGTGCATTCTGGGAGTGCACTGAAAAAAAGAAATAACAAAATCTATTTTGACTATTTTAGGAATAACCGAAGTTTGTTTAATCAAAAATAAAATTAATTTAAAATGATAAAACTGGTTTATTAAACAGGTCCTAAACTGGTTTTGTTATTTTCAGTTTGGTGAGATGTTATCAATATTTTTGTTGTTATATGCCGAACTTCTCTAGATAAACTGATTCGTTACCCTGTAACCAATCCTTTGAACGCAATATAACAAAACTCTTTGACAATAATAAGTCTAATAACATTGATTGTATGTTGCAAAAGCATTCTAATTATAATGTAGTCTATTATATTGCCTAAAAAATTTAGCTATTTTAACTTAACGCTCTGTAATAAATACTTAACCACAAATTGTAGACAAAACACGCACTATCAATGTGCTGCTTTGCAAAACTTTTGCTATGAATATATTTAGTAGACAACTGTTTGTTACAATTATATTGTAGCGTGTCCGCTACAATATAATGAACGCTTTGGTTGAAGACACCAAAAATCTGTTTAGGTAATCTGTGGCATTATGATCAAACCAGTAGGACTCGAGTGTGTGTGGAACTCTGTCTCAGACGTTCTTAAGTTCTTATAAGTATAATATCGCCTCGCTTGCACTGACGTACCTGCGGCTGCACGGCCATTTCGAAAGCCTGGTTTCAGAGTGAACAAAGTTTGCACTGTCGCGCGTCATCTTTGTGACTGTAAATCTACCTACATTGCGGGTGCTGGGTTTCATGTTCGGGAAATTACTGAAAGACCTTCGAAGACCTTAGACCAGTGATGGACGAAGACTATCTTGATCGGCCTGTGGATGACTATCTACGGCAGTGGGGCCTTGAAATGTACATAGACAAGTTCCAGGGTAAGTACTTTACTGACTCTCGTAATTAATAGGTATAACTGTAGAAATTACATTACTACTTAGCTAGGTACATAAACCAACCTACATATCTATAAGTAGTAGTAGGGTTCTACTAGATGGTCTAGGTAGGTACCTACCTCTTCTCGATTCTCGCGATGTAGCAGTGGTTTGCTTGCTCGCACCACCAAATACCTACCATATCTTTCGCTCTTCCAAATAGATAGGTAGGTACTTACCTACCTCTTTCCGAATGATTGTATTGACATAGGTCTATGCTATTAAAATGCTTTTACTTGCATATTTGCTGAACACGCCATAAATTTTGTGTCCACTTGCCTGTAGCTATAGTATAAATGTATGCCAATGTCTATTTGTTTATAGAATCTGTAGATGTATGTAATGTTTACCAGCCTCTCTTTTTAGGAGATGATTAGTCTCAATATAATTTATTGTACTCGTATATATTGCAGATTTCTAAGGACCAGCGGCCGGTCCTTACGGATAGTGTGCTCAATTTAATTTTTGAGCCGAACTCTCTTCATTCCTCTGCAATAACTTTGGATGATTCAGAACCCATAGCTCTGGAAGTGGATAATACTGAAGGCACAATTCCAAATACATCCTGGGTAAGTAACCCATTCCAAATTTAAATATTTTATGATCTTATTACAATATTGTACTAGTGGTAGTACCACAAAAGGAATCATCATCATGATTATTCATACTCACATATTCCACTGCTGGTTTAGGCTGTGCATTGATTGTCAGTCACTAATCAGTTAATCAGTCACAGAACTTTATATACCGATCTATTTAGATTATTAAGAACTTTCGTATTCTATAATTTTTTAGATTATTAATTTTTATACTTATTAAGACACACACACACATTTCGTATTTTTTAATATAATAATATTATAAATGTAAAAGTTTGTATGTTTGCGTGATTCTTACTCAATCACGCAAAAACGGCTGAACAGATTTGGATGAAATTTGGCACACAGATAGTCTATAAACCTTAACACATAGGATACTTTTTATCTCGGTAGTACGTTCCAGTGTGATAAATTCCGGCCTCCACACGGGCGAAACCGCGGGTGATAGCTAGTATTTTGTAAAAATCATTACAAAAAAAATTCAATCATTATAGAAAAAGAAGTAGATAGTAATTCATAGTTGAGTAATGGCTAGGCAGATGATAACTACTACTACCACTCGTGTCACTAATTCTTTCAAACCAGTGTAATTTATTATAGTTAAAGTAAAATATATTTATGATCTATCTTATTTCAGGAATTATACAATATTTTAAGTGCATGTAATGAGGGAAAATCACTGCTGTTGAGATTTCAAGAAAATGGACTGCTCAATAATGCCTCAAGATGAAAATTATGCAATATTGTTATTCATAACGAGTTGAAAATGAACCTGACAGAAAAATTAAGTGCAGTAGGCTATACTTAATTAGCATATGACGTACCAAGAGTAGTTAATTTTGTTCGTTATACATTTTAATGTTGTTTGTTAATAAACACGATAAGTTTTGATGATCACTTACATTGTTCTGAAATAGAAAAAGCTGATAATGATAGTACTGTATATACTTTTCAGAATGCTTTGATATTTTTTATTCCAGAGTGGAAAAAGTTATGTAACGCAAATAATTGTTTAAGTTCTAAGTTATAATAATAAGAATGTAATAGAGATAGTGCCATCCACGAAGACGCGAAACGCGATTGCTGTACTTTAAGCGATTAGGAAGGAGAGAGGTGCGTCTCGTGGATGGCACTATCTGTACCATAGAAATATAAAATACAGACGAAAAGAATGATTAATCATAATTATTAGTACAGATCATAGATCTTGTTTATTATATCTATGATCTGTACTAATAATTATGATTAATCATTCTTTTCGTCTTTTTCGTGTGGTTATTGACTAACATGGTGATAGTTTTTATTATTATGAATAAAAGTTGTATAATCAATAAATATATTTGTATTTTTAATAGATAATATTATGAATTACATTTCACGATTTTCGTTTGGACCACAGGACCCCCACAATTCAAAATTTACTCACGTTTTTTGCAATTTGCAGGTCATTGTCAGGTAGTATCTTGGTCAAAATATGATTATTTTGATCAAGATACAACCTGACACTGACCTATATACTTATTCACCTGATAACTATTCATTCATATATAACAAAACAGTTTACTCAATATAGCATAACTATTCATTCATTTATAACAAAACCATTAGGGTCTATATTAGCAAACTACTAAGTTGAAAATAACAAATTAATTTAGTTAATATCAGTCGAAAGTATTTGCAAAGGCAGCTAAACAAATAAGCTAAACTTACTGGGAAGTTTGACTGGACACTGCAAAAATGTTTGATACGACAATGTCAAAGTTAAGTTGCGTTAATAATGCTATTTAGTAATAATTTACAAAACCGGTCAAGTAATATAACCGCATAAACAATTATAAATTGACAAACAGATAGCTTACTGAAACATAAATGAGGTGCTACATTGACCGAAAAGTTTTGCAAATGTTAACATATAATGAGTTAAGCCGTAAACAAACGGTTTGGGAACACTAAGCAAAAAAAAATAGCAACACAAAACTGAAATAGATTATTTAAACGCTACATTACTCCAGTAACTCAACTGGCTTTTGTTATGTGTTACACTGGTTCGGCTGTCACTAATTTTATGTAACTGGTAGACAAAATTTTGGTTACGTAGAACGAAACTTTTTTTTCAGTGTGAGCGGGGTGCGGCCGCCCCGTTGTCCTTATCCCGTGGGAGTCAATCTTTCCACCCGGAGCACCGACTGCCACGGTCGTGTACAACCATCGCACATCGGCAGGATCAGGTGGTCAGCCAGTTCGCGAATATGTTTCCTCCGACTGCGCAGCATGATTTTTTCTTGTTAACAGCTTATTAGTTCGATTCTTAATCAGTCGGGTTTTTGATTTTTGAATTAACTTTTTTTATTCTAATCGGACTTGCCCGAAAATATAAGAAAGTTACTAATTAATTAAGCTAGATTAATATTTTTGTTATAATTTTACTGTTTCTAATTTAAGCCATGAAAAAGATTCAAAAGATATAAACATTAGTAAAATAATGTATAAAATAAGTTACATACCTCTATCACCTGGATCCATCATCAATCTTTGTCAATAACGCTTAATTACTTTGTTATATCACCGTGTAAAGCCTTAATTTTGTTGAAGAGTATACAATTTAAAGTTTTTAAACGACAAGTTTCTAAAGAATCCTCAAATGTCAATTAAATTTCGAGCGCATCCTGAAATTGAAAAATAACAGTAATGAAATATAATTAAAACATTATCACCGATAAATAATACGCAAGCATAAAATGTTTTAATGGCAAAATTTACTTATTATTCGTGATGTCAATGAACATCATCGAAAAACCAATAGAGTCACTAAGTAAATTTGTTTAGTATAATATTTTAATTTCACCAAACGCCTAGAAAGTTTGTGCACACTATTTCATCGTTCCCTATCCATTTGCACATGGCATACTTTTGTTTACCCTAATTATATTTACGCTCAACAGCTTGCGCATAATTTCTCTCATCATAATGATGTATAAGCATAACATTCTACAGCATAAATTTATTTATGCATAATGATATTAAAGCTTATTTTATATGCTTATAAAATAGAGCATGCATAGAGAGAAACAGTGGGCGAATACAAATATAAAAAAAGTGAATTGAAAAAAAAAATGATGACGGAGGCCCGCTATGCGGGGCTCCTATTTCTGTCTGCAGGGTCTAAAGTAACCTGACACGAATAAGATCTCGCTCGATCGATGCTCACTCACTTCAGCTCCCGTCATCCTCTTCGAACCTAACCTATCCGTGTCGGGGTGCTCTAAATTCCCGAGCTCATTTTGTCCGCTCTTGGACTAATTCGATGAAATAATTACTTAATAAAATGTCTAATGCATGACAGTTATTAATAAATCATTTGCATGACACTCCATAATAAATACGTAAACACAGACAAGACTGCGTGAAGTCGGTTTGGCAGCGATTCGTTTCTGTCACAAAATTTTGTAGTATAACATATTGACTTTTTATGACACTATCCCTCAGTTTCCCAGCTCAAAATTATCGGAGAATTAATGTGACAAATTGTCAAGCACGCGTTATCTCCTGTGATTGGCTGTTGAAAATTCATTCAACCAATTACAGCAGATAACGCGTGTTTGACAATTTGTCACATTAATTTGCCGATAATTTTAAGCTGGGAAACTGGGGGTATTTCAATTGTAAATTGAAAATGCCACCACGTTACCGGCTATATATTTGTGACCAAATAATATTCCGTAAAATGTTGTTTCGGTGTGGTGAAAATATGACAAATAAAACATTAGGCAAATGAAAAAAGTTCAAAAGAGGCTTCGGCCAAAGCAAAAAGTTATTTTGTAAATCGGCGAAATGTAGTTCGGTAAAATAATACATTATGCCACATGATACCTCGATGATCTGAAAATATGTCAAATAATGCAATACTTCGGTCAATAATGTTCGGTAAAATGAAATTCGACCAAATTATATTCGGAATAGTAATCAGTTTCCCCAAAGAGTAAAATAATATTTTTTTCCCCTAAACGCGATACCAGCTTAGTAGTTAGTACGTGCAATGCTGGAGTTTTGCACTAAATGTTTGTTAACAAATGTGCTGCACACTATTTCGGTGGAATCGTACCTTAAGATCTTAATTAGTTATTAGTTGAATATTGCCTATTAAAATTATATTTCTTTTAAGTATCTTTTAAAAGCTGAAATAAAATTTTAATTTTTGAAGATGTCTATAATTTCTTAGATATTCCCATATGAATGCTAAACTATAAAGAAGTTAACCAAAATCGAAATATTTGTAGCCCCCTTTTAGATAAGCAAAGTAGTTAAGATTTTAGAAAAGTTCCGCATAACATTGGCAACAATTAGCTTAAAAGCATCTAAAGCCCCGTAACCGCTCATTAGGAAAGTTATTAAAATTGAAATCGAAGCGAATGTCATGGCTATAAAGCAGTTATGTCACTTAACAACTTTTTAGGTAAGTATTTATGAACAAAATGTAACAAATATTATTAAGGCTAAAATTTTAAATAAATTACTTCACTAAAAAGCCGCTAAGGTATGGTTAACGGCCTTCTAGTACAGTAATAAGATAAAAAAACTGGATATGATGCTTAACAAAATAAGAAAAAAATATTTTAATAGTAATCAATAAGAGTTTCTGGGCAGAAACGATACTTTAGGATAAATATAATTAAATATCAATTGATGTGTCTTACAATCATTAACCTAAGTATCATAGTTTTTAAGAAACAAAGATTCCCGCGTTTTTTGTCATTTACTCGTAAATTACTTTTTGGGCTTAACTGCCTTCTAGTTAAAGGACGGCAGAAGTGTGTTAGGTACGGTGCTGTAGGTACCTACTATACGCTTGTGATATTCCTGAATTAGAACAAAACACGATTGGGACCTTTGCTGATGATACAGCAACAATGGCTGTAGGAAACAGCCATGTAGAAGCAGTAGAAAAGGTTCATATGGCTGTTAATCAAGTATATAACTGGACCAAACAAAACTGAAAAATGGAGGATTAAACTTAATGAATCCAAATCTGTTCACATAGATTTTACCAATAAAATACATCAGTATTCTCCAGTTTATATTAATAATAAACAAGTCCCATACGAGAATACAGCCAAATATCTCGGATTGACCCTTTACGCAAAGTTACGCTGGAAAGCCCACGTCAAGAAGAACTCGACCTCCGATATAAAAAAATGTATTGGCTGCTTGGAAGAAACGCCATGCTGTCCGTGCAAAACAAATTGTTGCTATAGAAACAAGTCCTGATGCCAGTTTGGACTTATGGTATTCAGCTAGGGGGCTGCACCAAACAGAGCAATATATTATTTAAACAACGATCCAGAACAAAGTACTAAGGGCAATTGTAAATGCACCTTGGTACATACGAAATGATGACCTCCATCGGGCTCTAAAAGTTGAGTTCATCGAAAAAGTGATCCAGAAATTTGCAGAAGCTCACGAAAAGAGACTTCATCAGCATGTGAACGCAATCCAGCTACTCGACCACACGAACAAAGTGAGAAGACTAAAAGAACAAAACCGTTCGAGATAGTGTTTAGTGTTAGTGAATGTGAATAGTGTAACATATAAAATTGCTACCAAACAAACACAAGAACGAAGTGTATTCGTCTTAATAGAGACAATAAGATAAGTGCTATTGGACACATTCTTAGTAGGTAAAGACAATGTAATAGTTTAGGTTATAATTAAATTACTTATAAGGCTATTACTTATATTTCTATTTATAAGGCTAGATTGTAATAAGATTAGGATCCATCCTATTGATGAACCCTAGAAAAGGAAAAAATACTTCATTCGATACTTCAAGTACTTTAGCACCGCCCGTTTTATCGATCAGGCAGCCAACAATAGCGCCTTTATAAGCTGCATACCTCTTACAACCGTCACACTTCAACAAACGCTCACTATCAACGCACTTATACCAGTCAGCAGCAAACACCACCGATGTCTAACTTACAAACAAGTATCGTGAGTGGAAACCTCAAACAAACATAAGGTGTAGTGTAGTGTAAACAATGTGCGACGGAAGGACTACAGCGAACGCTCTAGTTGATTATTACTCGTAAACTTGTAAAGGCTACTTAGCTGTAATAGCTTGCCTTTTAATTTTGTTATATATTCTATTGCCGTGATTTTTTTCACATAGCAAAAATTCAATTTAAAGCTAAATTTTACGCAAACGGATCTCTGAATCGAAAAACGGTTTTAACAGATCCGTAATATTTTGAATGGCCTATCCAATGATACCCCACACCATGGTATACCTACACGAGAAAAAAAAAACATCCCGACTTTACGTCTTTATGCGGTACCCGAAAAAATATTTTTCTCTTGATTTTATTTTACCACTTTGTCGGAATTATTAATATGTATATCCATGCCAAATTATAGCTTTCTAGTACTAACCCCCAGTTTCCCAGCTTAAAAATATCGGAGAATTAATGTGACAAATTGTCAAACACGCGTTATCTGCTGTGATTCGTTGAATGAATTTTCAACAGCCAATCACAGAAGATAACGCGTGCTTGACAATTTGTCACATTAATTCTCCGATAATTTTGAGCTGGGAAACTGAGGGTAAGTGTCTCTGAGTTAAGCTGCGGACGGACAGCTTTTCGGTTTGCGATTTGGAATTTCTTTTTGAACATTCTAGTTTCTGCCCGCGGCTCCACCCGCGTTCAAAGTTAAAAAAATAATGCTCCGATTGCCACCAAACTTTACAGGATTATCAGCTGGGTCAATATAAAGATTGTAGGAAAATTTAATTAAAATCAGTCCAGCCGTTTCAGAGTCTTAATGGATCATACATACATACTTTCTCTTTTAAATAGAAGATAGATAGATTACTTGTAGAGACATCATTAAAACCTTTCACAATTTAAATGTTAAAAAGACTGCAGGGGGTCATTCTGTATAAGTTGCTAAGTGTTATTGACATTGTAGTTTAGCTCTTATCTATTATATATATAAAAACAAAGACGTGTTAGTTACTTATAACTCAAGAACGGCTGGACCAATTTTTATGATTGTTGTGTTTTTTTTTTTTTTTTTTGCAAAATAATTTTGCGCACACAGCGCCATCTCTGATACATGATAGAAACAAAGCACACACAAAAATGAACATGGCGTTGTATGCTGGTTCCAGTATTGCCATTAGATGGCGTTGTCGATCATTCTGAAAATTATCCTATAATTCTATATAAAACACAAAAAAACTATCTATGTCCGTTAGAGGCTTTGAAAGTTGAAACCATCCAACTGAAATGCCCCAAACAGGTTTTATTAGAAAAGCAATGCGAAGATGGTTTAAGACCAAAAAAAAATATTGGTAGGTAGGTAGGTAGGGTAGGTAGGTTGGTAGGTGTGTAGGTAGGTACGGTAGGGTAGGTAGGTGCCATTTTGCTCAAGATAGTTCTCACGTTCAGTTAATTAAGTGATCTCATATAAATCAAAAGTATTCAACACGTGTCACGAGTTCCCGCCAACAACAACCATTGTGTTACCTGTATAAACCATTCCAATATTAAAGCGCAACGAAAGGACTCGAGGTTTACTCCCGAGCGTAGCGAGGGTGTTAAAAACTTAAATGACGAGCGAAGCGAGGGATTTAAGACGAGTCCTGAGTGTAGCGAGGGATTTAAGTTCACTCAAGACAAAGACAGCTTTATCACCGAGGCAAATACTCTACTTTTCGGACCATTTGCGAAAAAATTAGCACAATATAAACTTAACGTTTATGTATTTGAAGAAAACAAAAACGCGGCAAATTCCTAGACTAATATTTTTTTGTCGGTAAAGCAAAGGCATCAAGCTCATACGGCCTCGTCGGTTTTCGTAATTTTGTTTAATAATCATAACTGCATAATAAATGCGTATTCCTTTTTCAAAAAGATGTATAATGCTTTATATACAAACTCAATGGTGTAAACACAGCTTAGAGCAAACACAGATGTAGTTCAGTATAAATTTCGGTAAGTATTCCAAATTTAAATCACATTCTCCCCCTACAGGATGAATGAAATTCAGTACAATTTTCTTTCTCTGTTTTTAACAGATTAAAAATGACTATTGTTATGTTCGCTTTTTGTGGCATAGAATGTCACTTTTTTGAGCAAGTGGTACGAAAAATACTATAATACTCAGTGCGTGCAATATTTTTGTGAATCTTTGAAATAATTTATATGGCAAATAATATGAATCATCAGATATATATTAACATATACTTATTAATCAAGAGAGCAGTGGTGGCCCAGTGGTTACGGTACCAACTTACGAGTAAGTTAACCACATCATCGCTTACCATCAGGTGTGATAGTGGTCAAACGCTAGCCTATCAATAATAAAAAAATAAAAAAGCAGCGTTTGCCGGGTCAGCTAGTCTTTAATAATTATATCGAATAAAGGGCGTTGCCTGAACCACAGATAATATAATACTAGCATAATGAAAAAAAAAACCTGAACTATTGAAAATACTAAAATAATACCTTTGTTAAATCAGGTAGTAGGTATATCAGACCTATTTCAGTACTACCACAAAGTACGTAAGCGGCGGCGCGCCGCAGACAGAGGGGCCACTCTCACTTTGACATTTCGGTTTTACAGGGAATATAGGGCAATATTGGACCGAGCTCAGTCGCGGCTTTCATGATTGCTTTGTGCAGGCGTTTGTCACGTCATTCATACATTAAGTACTGCATAGATAAATATACTCAAGTACTGTAACGAGGTTGGTTGCATTGGATGGGTTACCTCTATTATTTGTTACAGACTGAATTTACTTTTTTGTTTTTAATTCTTTCTTTCAATTATTTTTAAGTTATAAATGTCATTAATCTTTCATGATGACAAATTAGAAATTCATTATCTAGGATTATAATAAATTATTTTAAGCCCATAGATGAAATTGGGAACTTGTCATAATAATAAGGTTTAAGTCATACAGCTTACAAATATGTTTCCTTCGACTGCACAGCATAATTTTCTTCTTGCTTAAGATCATCTTTGGTTTTTTGATAGGCCTAGGAAAATCCCGGAATAGCAAAATCCCAGATTAGCAGAAGCTAATCTGGGATTTTGCTATTCCGGGATTTTGCTTATCTGTCCTTCTGCTGCAAAGGCTTCCAAAGGTACCTATGTTTATAAAATTTCGCACACTCGTTTTCGTCCTAAATCATCATCCATTTCGCTGCAAACTTGCAAAAGTGCTAAGTCGTACGCGAACTAGCATCTTACTGCTCATCACAGCCTTTGATTATAAACATAAGATCACAGCATCTATCTCTTTCGCACGTGTTGTCGGATGAGATAGAATGCATTTAACCAGGCGCAAAATATACTTCGTGCTGTGGACTAGGGCACCCTTTAACGTAAGTATTGGATATTAGGGGTTCAATCAGACTGCTTATTAACCCTATGTTTATTAAACTAGGTTTTTTACACACTAGGCTGGAGTACATATCCACAGTACAGACAAGTCATAGAGCACAGAATCATAGATCACAAGTTAACATATAGCTATTGTTGTCATATAGCTTTCTTTGTGAATACACATTAAAATTATATACATTCCTTGACAGTAAGTTGTGCCAGAAAGCGTTTTATAACGGTAAAAATTACGTTGACGACAAAAAGGCTTGGGCAACTTGGGATTGAGGTGCTCCAATTAATATTTTTTTTATATTTGTGTCCTGAAATTTAAATAATAAAAATCGCGCCTTAAAAACGTATTTATCTTTGCCTAACAATTGAATCTAAAAATATCAGCTAGGTACATGATAACTGTAAACGTGGATACAAAGGATGGCCTGGTAAACGGCAGCCTAATTGCGTAAGTAAATTCGGCAACGGAAACAATCTGGTTCTTGCCCAAAAACACACACATACACAATTAGGCTGGACTACTGGCAGATTGAGCCTTTGTCGCCCGTGTTACTACCAGTAGCAATAGTGGTAATTTGATTCCCTCTCTTACTACTGCAGTAGTAAGTTGTTAGAAGGGTAATTTTTCAAAATTTGTCACATTAATTATCGCAGTAATGTGACAAATTGTCAAGCACGCGTAATCTGCTGTGAATGGTTGAATGAATTTTCAACAGTCAATCACGGCAGATAACCGGCGATTATTCGTCGATTACGTTGACGGCCCGGTAATCGAGTGTTGAGAAACCAGGTGTTAGACTGTGGTTAGAACTGGATAACATAAAAGCAGGCCGAAATAAAAGAAGATCTTTTCAAAGGAGGCAACTCCTTTTGAATGTGTTTCTTACATTATTAAGAAGTGGAAAGCGTCGAATCTGCTAATCCACCGAATGCAGTTCCCTTTGGTTCCCGCTGAGGCGATAACAGTTCACAAGAGCCAAGGAGCTACGATGGATAAAGTTGTGGTCCATTTAAGTTCTCAATTTAAAATATCAATGCTTTACGTGGCATATTCTAGAGCGAGAACTTCAAAAGGATTGTTTATAATCCCTGTAAGTGGTACAGGATTCCCGAATTCTTTTCCTCCATTGGAAACAAGTCCAGTCGCTTTAGAAATGTTTCGCTTACGTCAAAATCCGTTAGTGCCTTCAGACATCTTCGCGTAGAAAGGCCACTCAACTAAATTCAAGTAGGTTATGACAACGTACAATATTTAAGAAAACACATAGATGATGTAACCATCGATATAATTATAAGCAATTTTGATTTAAAAAAATTGCAGAAACGTGGGCCAGTTCATCGGATTCCTTTATTATTATTTATTTATTTGGAAACTCAACAGCTTATTACTAATTTACATGAATAGATGTTCACCTCACTGTCAATGAACAGCCCAGTGCAGTTGTATCAATCAGTAATATCATCTTAGTAAGTAGTAAGAGACTGGGGACAGAACGGTATGGAAGAGGAAAATGTGTTGCGCCGACCCCAAGTAACATGGGATAAGGGCAGGAAGATGATGATGGGGTGCAAGTTGAAAGCCTCCACGCGGCGCACCCTGGGCAACGTCGGCTCCAACTGCCCACCCGCGTTGAGTGGACAGTTGGGGCGGGCGGCTAATTTCAACACACGAGGAAAGGTCACGGTTCCAAACACAGATCATCATCCCTGATGGTCTGTGAAGGAAACCGGGCTAGAGGCGGGACGGGTAGTCCGTCGCTGCGGTGTCCATCTAACGCCTACTCCCCCCCTCTGCTGACAGAGGGTAGGTCGAGTGGGTGTATAATAGAGATGGAGCCCAATCCCAAGGTATAGCGTGCCGAGGGGATGTATGGCCGGAGGGTTAATATCCGGTCCCTAGCGCGGGAAAGGGACCTCACCCTAAAAAAAAGGAATAATGGAAGAGAGACTAAAGGCAAAAAATCCTCAGGCGGGTACCCTTGTGCAAAGCAAGGGACAGTCCCGCCCCTCTAGGGATCTCCTAGAGGGCAGCCCCATCGTATCTGAGGGGGGCACCAATAGTCTCGCAGGCCGGCAGACCACCGCCGTCCTGCGTCAAAAGAGCCACGAGCGAGAAAAGGAGCTCCAGGTGAACCTGGAGCAACTGCGCGACGTGGACGCACCACTTGCCGTCGCTGACGGCAACAAGAGCCGAGGAGGCTCAAGTCCCCATGAGGACGTACCTCTTGCCGTCGCCGACGGTAATAGGAGCCGAGGAGGCTCAGGTCCTGCGGACAATTTGTCCGACAAGGACTCGCGCGGTACCTCCAAATTTTGGAGAAAACGTCCGCGCAGCAAAGACCCGGGGTCGCTGGGTCTCTCCTCAAGTGAGGAGAACCTATCGGCCCCGAAGATGTCAACGGGGCGGAGAGGACGAGGTCGCACTGCGGGGGCTATTGCCAACACTCGGTTGCTGGAACGCGACGTGCGGAGTCGCTTTGTACCTCGGCCGGACACGCCTGCCCCTGCGGAGTGCGTGCAGAGCGACCCTGGGCACATGAGTGCGGACCAGAGCTGTGGCTCCACCACGTCCCTATTAGGGACAAATAAGGCAGAGGCAAATGCCGCAAAACGGGCGCAACGACGGGCTGTCGCGGCTGACGAAGTCAGCGAGTTGGCCCGACAGGCCCGAGATCGGCGTTTGGCTCGGACGTCTTCTGTTGAAGACATATCGGCGGTGGCGCTCAATCGCCAGGTGATGGACGGGCTAGAAGTCGTCCTGAAGGTTGCTACTAAATCTGGCAACCTGAAGGGCACATTCACCCATGCCCTGAAGCAGGCGGTGAGTGACATCCAGGAGGCAGTTGAGGTCCTCAGTAGCCGCACAACTACGGATGAGACGGCGAAATTGTGGGAGGAGAACCGCCGTCTCCAAACCGAATTGGAGGACCTCAAGCGGCAGTTTGCTGCCCAGAAGGCCACCTCTTCCGTCGCGAGCCCATCGCCGGCTCAGTCTTCGGCCCCATCGTCGGCCCCTGCACTTGCGGATGCGGATATCGAGAGGATCGCGCGCATCTGCATGATGCAGTGCGGCCAAATGGTGAGTGCCCGGATGGAGGCCATAGAGGCGAGGTTGCCCCCAGCGGAAACTGTCCGCCCACCACTCGCTGCAGATAAGCGGAGACAGAAGGGGCCCACTAAACCGGCAGCCGCCTCGTCTGAGCCGAGAAGTGCCGGGAAGGGAGCCACTAGGCTCACGGAGGGGCTCAGTAAGCCCGCTGAGGGTAGCTCCGTGCCCACCTCCCAGTCGGCGGCAGCTACCTTACCGACACCACCTGGCCCTCTCGAGGAGGCCTGGACGACGGTGGTCAAGAGGGGCCGCCGTCGAAAGAAGAGGAAGGCGCCGCCGCCGGCAAACGCTGGAGCACTCGCACCGAATAAGGCCGCGGGACCGTCTAAGATCAGAGCACCACGCTCCGCGGCTGTAGTGATCACGCTGCAGCCCGGAGCCGTTGAAAGGGGCGTCTCTTACAAGACGGTCCTGACAGAGGCGAGGGCCAAAGTCGCGTTCCCCGACCTTGGAACACCGTCCGGCTTCAAAATGAGGCCGGCGATTACGGGGGCGCGGCTGCTCGAGGTGTCGGGTGCCTCTAGCGCCGAAAAGGCGGACATTTTGGCCGCCAAGCTGCGGGAGGTCCTTAACCCGGAGGACGTCCGGGTGTCCAGGCCGATGAAGACCGCTGAGCTGCGTGCCGACGGCTTGGACGACTCAACGACCACAGATGAGGTCGTGGCGGCCATCGCCCGAGCCGGTGGATGTCCATCCGAGGACATTCGGACGGGCGAGATCCGCGCCGACGCTACCGGGCTCGGCATGATTTGGGTGCGGTGCCCGGTGGCGGCGGCGAAAAAAGTCGCTGACGCTGGACGACTGCTGGTGGGGTGGGTTGCCGCGAGGGTCAAGATGCTGCAACCCAGGGCATTGCGGTGCTATCGTTGCCTGGACATTGGGCATGTCAGGGCACGATGCACCGCCGAAACAGACCGCAGCGAGCAGTGCTATCGCTGCGGTCAACCCGGCCACAAGGCGGCCCAGTGCTCCGCGGTGCCAAACTGCAGCCTCTGTACAGCTG
Organism: Orthosia gothica; assembly: GCA_949775005.1. Lineage (NCBI taxonomy): Eukaryota > Metazoa > Arthropoda > Insecta > Lepidoptera > Noctuidae > Orthosia > Orthosia gothica. The sequence goes on from OX459037.1 coordinate 23,174,137, forward strand.
CAGGGAGGCCCGCTGGGCACAGAGCGGGCGGAAAGGCCTGTGGCGCACCCGCGCAGCAGAAGAGGAGAGGGAGGGCCAAGGTTGCCGGGGGCTCTTTACCCCCCCGTCAGACTGGCTGCTCTTCGGCTGACTCCCGGCCTAGGAATGGAGTGGAGGGAATGGATTGCGCATAATGGCGCTAATTAAGTAAGCGACAACGGAAGAGTTTAAAAATAAACTTTATTTGATCCCAGTTACAGCAAGACAGTAATTACTTAATTCTACAAAATGTTGATCTTATATACTAATCTTATTGCTAACCAATCATCTCTGCTAATGACGCATGTCCTAGATATTATATGCTGACATATAGCTGTTATTCTAATATAATATAATTATTGGCTGATGAAGCTAATATTGGGGGATTGGGGTTCCTTAACTCCTCCCTCCCTAAGAGAGAAATTATCCGAAGGCGTCGCAGATGACTTCGGAGAATTTCGGCAAAAACGAAAAACATTTAATTTGTATGAGATGACGACAATAATTATTATGATAATGATATACTCTAAAATGGTCCATACGCTAATTTCTATTGTCACTATTTGGGTTGTATCGTCACTTTCACTAAATTTGGCACTTTGTAACAATTCTTTCACGTCACTAAAGTCCACGTTTCTTAGGTCGACCTTCTCCGTCCTTGTCTGTATGTCTTGTTGAAGCTCTGGCATCTCGACCAATGGGAGCTTGAAACTGGAAATTGTAGTGTTTGTGGCGGCACCAACAATTACTCCTCCTATTTGCGCCTCGCATTGTTGACTCAGTGTCACGATATAGGTCCCAAAGATGTTGTATTTGCGGATTTCCTCATTGCAGTTTTCGGTAATGATCAGGTTGTCCTCTGTGTAGACCAACCATTGGCTATCCGTTATCTTCTGCACCTTAGGCTTTTCTATCTTGATACGATTCTTTACGCAGCTATTGTAGTTATTCTTCATCAACATAATTTGTTCTATACAGGTCTTGTATGTTCTCATAACAAGTTCGAAAGTTGCTTAAAATTTGGTACATAGTATCTATTATTCGTAGTAACTTGTTAAATTTGAATTCATTTTCAGCTAGTTTTTCTATGCCATTAGTGTGTGAGCCTAATCTTTTAATATTTGAATTTATGATTTCTGAGTCATTAACTAATTTATCGAAAGCTTTTTGCATTGATGACACTTTACGTTCGACTGCATGTTCTCTATTCTGGAGTAAAACGATTTCCTTATCATATTTAATTGCATCGTCTTCATCTAAATTACCAGATATAGCTTTTACAAATGAGCCCAGAGGGTTGAACAAAGCTCGTTTGTTTCTATGATTAAGGGGTAAAATTTGATATAATTTATCTTTAGTAAGTCTTATTAAATACTCGATTTGGTTTTCTATACCTAAAGTTTCATTACTTAATTTGCTTTCTATAATTTTCGATTTCATATTGCTAAAATCGCGAATATTATTATCTATTTGTAAGCTTAAGGATTCTAAATCTAAAATCTTAAATATAGTCCAATAATTATTCTTCTTCACCGCTACTCCCATCTTCAACGACGCTATCCCCGGATTCCGAGTGAAGTTCTGGAGTTCCAGCGTGAATCCTGACATCACTAGTACCAGAAGTACTAGGCATGACCTGTGGAGGACGTTTTACATTTTTTATCGCCACTCTAGTTGGTCTTTTATTTAATTCTACAGGCACTATATTACGTTCGGTTTCACCAGTGATTTCAGCTTTTTCATAGCGAGGTTTTTCCTTAGCTTTCCTAGTCCTAGTATTCTTCATGTAAATAGTATCTCCTGTCTTAAGGACTGGTGTTTCTTCACCTCCTTTCTTATCTCTTACCTTAAGTTTATCTGTGTTTAATTTATCTGTTACAAATTCGTATAGTACTTTGAGACGTTTCCTATGATCTAATAATAATTTCTGAGTTAAATTTTTCTCCCTATCGACATTAAATACATTTCCGGCATCGGTATGCCCAAAGACTAGTTCAAAAGGCGTAAAATCTGTCGCTGAGTGTATGGTGTTATTATATGCCATAATAGCATACGTCATAACGGAAGCTGCATCTAAATCGTTTTTTTCATATTTTGCTAATCGGTAAATTTCGATGATAGTAGAATGGAATCTCTCGACTATTGCCATAGAACTGGGATTGTTTGGAGTCCCTATGTGCAATTCTATTTTGTATAGACTTAACATTTCCTTAATTAACATGTTATTAAATTCTGTCCCTGAATCACAACTTATTCTACTGGGCAATCCATAAATACTAAAATATTTAATTAATGCTCTAACTATCTCTGGTGTACTCCTATTAGGTACCTCTATTGCCTGTGCTAATTTACTAAAAGCATCTACAATAGTTAAATAATATTTTCCTTCAATGTATAATAGATCCATAAAAGCTTCTTGGAATGGACTATTCTGAGTTTGGGTTAACTGAATTTGAGGTTTAATGGGCTTTCTATCGTACTTCATTTTTCTACACATTTCGCAGCTGTTAATAACTGTTGTAACTATTTCTTTCATGTTTGGCCACCAATAATATCTCTTAAGTTTAGCTAAAGTTTCCCTAATGCCTCTATGACAGGTTTTCCCGTCGTGGTATTTCATAATAACTTCTTTCTGATCCTCTTCTGACTCTGTCAAATTGATCACTCTTTCTGTACATTCTGTTAACTTAACTGAACCCTTTTTAAACAAGTTAATAACCATGTTTGAAAAAGATTTTCTAAACGATGGATGTTCAAAATAAATATGATATTTATGTTTAGGATCTATATATTCTTTTAGAAAGTCTTTAACTAATTTGTCATTATTTGTTGGTAAGTGAACTTCAAAATTTTCTGTTTATTATTAGAAATATCCTTTACTGTCAATTTATCTTTAAACCATGAGTGAACTAAAATTTGTCTAGCTTTAGTATCTACAGCTTCATTTAAAATAGGAATACCTTCATGTTCCCTATTTGAAACTGAATTAGCTGTGACGCCATCATCAGAATCCGAAAGTTCTATCGTTTCTATGGGCGTTTCGTCAAATTGCAGCTCTTCATCTATAATTTTTTGTATTCGCTCTTTCCTATCACCTACGTTAACAAATATCGAATCTAAATCGTCGTTAATTGCATTAATTTTAATCCTAGATAAGGCATCTGCATTTGTATTTTGAGGCCCTTTCTTGTACTTAACCTCGTAGTCATATTCCTCTAAGCGTAAACGCCAACGCGTGAGCTTACTGTTGGGTTCTTTTAATGAATACAGCCATGCTAATGGTCTATGGTCTGTAAAGATAGTAAATTTATTGCCATATAGATAAGGCCTAAAATGCTTAACTGCCCATATTATGGCTAAAAGCTCCTTCTCAATAGTACTGTATTTTACTTCTGTGTCACTCAGAGTCCTGCTAGCATATGCTACTGGCTTGTCTGAGCCTATTGATCCTTGTGACAATACAGCCCCAATTGCAAAATTCGATGCGTCGGTAGTTAAAATAAAACTTTTACTAAAATCGGGATACTGTAATAAAGGTGCGTTTGTTAAAAGTTTTTTACATGTTTCAAAACATTCCCTATACTCATCATTAATAATTATTTTACGACCTTTCTTTAAACAAGCTGTTAAAGGTCTAGTTATTTTTGCAAAATCTTTGATGAATTTCCTATAATAACCAATGAGTCCTAAAAAGCTTTTTATTTGTGTAACTGTTTCTGGAATAGGATATCTTAAGATTGCATCAATTTTATCATTATTTGGCTTCAATCCTTCACTTGTAATAGTGTGCCCTAAGTAAAGAACTTCCTTTCTAAGAAAATGTGATTTGTCGAGTTGTATTTTTAAATTTGTCGCCCGAAAACGATCAAAAACTGCTCTAAGTTTTTCTACATGCTGAGTCAGCGATTTAGAAAAAATTATGACGTCATCAAGGTATACCAGGCAATGTAAGCCCTGGAGACCTCTTAGAACGTTATCCATAGCCCTCTGAAATGTTGCAGGTGCTGTTTTTAACCCAAACGGCATCCTGTTAAATTCATAATGTCCTGAAGTACTGAAAACTGTTTTCGCCCTATCTTCTTTCTGGACCTCGATTTGATGGTATCCACTAGCTAAATCTAAGGTAGTAAAATAGGTACTATTGCCTAGCATATCAAATAAATCATTTATGTTGGGCAAAGGGTATTTGTCATCGGTAGTAATTTCATTGAGACGTCTATAATCAACTACCATCCTCCATTTTTGCTGTCCTGATGAATCTATTTTTTTTTGGCACTAAATGTACGGGAGCACTCCAGGGGGAGTGTGATTCCTGGATGATATTGTCCCTTAACATTTTATCTACCTGATTCCTAATTTCTTTCGATTGAATGGGAGGTAACCTATGTGCTTTAATATTTATAGGATCTTCATTCCTTGTTCTAATTCTATGTTTTACTTGATTTGTAAACGTTAATGGAATATTCTCACAATAAAATATGTCCTTATACTCATTACATAGCCCTTCGATGGTTTTACGTTCTTCAGAATTCATGTGGTCTAACTGTAATTTTTTTAAATTATCTGTTAGCATCCTATCTATTTCTATGTTATTTTCTGTAAAATTAATGTGAACAGATGGGTTCTGCCTGTAAGGTTCGACCGTAAAAGGTCCTGTTACCACTAAGGTTCTGGTTTCATCCGTATAATTCTGAATAACGGTTGATGCGTAACCTTTAATACACTTAACTAATGCGGTGGGCATTCGAATCCCTTCCGAAAATTGTTTAAATTGTAGTATAGCTTCCCCGTCTAGTAAGTTGACTGGCAATCTAACTCTTAATTCACTACGAGATGGCAATTGATATACCTCTCTCATAGGTGGTGCGTATATTATTGGAATATTCGCATTTTTTAAATGCAAAACTTGACTTTCCATGTTTATTTTTGCCTGTAACTGTTTAAGTAGGTTACTACCTATTAACCCATCATACCTATCATCAACACTGTAAACATAAAATTTATGAAATTCCTTACTGCAAAACGTAGCTGGTAAAGGAATAAATGCCGTTTCGCTATGAACACTCGATGCGTGAGTACTAACAACTTCGAAGGGTTCATATTGCAACCGATCCCTAAAGTACTTGTTTGCAATGTGTGGGCTTATGAAAGACCTAACACTGCCTGTATCTATCATAAACACTGCATTTAATTCTGGTACAACTATGTGTGGTAAGTTAAGACGTTTATTGCAATTAATTTTTATTCGCTCTCTAGGGTAGAGGCGGTTATACAAAAATTTCCCTGTCTGGGATCTTCAGGAATTTCCTGGAACTCATTATTTGAGTTGTCAAAACTTGGTTCGTTATAGCTATGATTATTAGTGTAATTAACACGGCGTGAACTTGCAGTGCGCATAGTAACGTCAGTGTTCGACTTTGAACCCGGCGGAGATGCTTGCGCTGCAAAAGGTGACGTTCGCGGTGCATATGCCGTGGACTGTTGGCTTTGTTGCGCCATCGGAAACTGTGACCTACTTGTCCTATTGTTATGATCATTATTATTTGTCCGATTGAAATTATTTTGATTATAATGTTGCCTATAATTCCTAAACTGCTGCGAATTGTTCATCGTAATTGAACTACTCGTGGCGTTATTCGGTGCAACTGCACTGGATAGGCTCTGCGAATTATACTTCGCACTATTGAAATCGGAAAAAATATTTTTATTAGATCTATTATAATTGCGGTGATCGTTTGTTTTAGAATTATAGACTGATTGAAAGTTCTGTTCTTCTAAAACAATTTTCAACGCGTCTTCCAATGTCGAAACGTCGCGTAAACGAACTAACCTAACTAGGAATGGCGGTAAATTGAATAGAAAAACATTCATCGCCCTATTACTGTAGATTATCTGCTTAGCCTTCCGTAAAGAGTCATCAGCAATAGTCTCTGATATTTTGGAAAATAAAATGCTTCTCATATGCTGTATCCTATGACACAAATCTAAGTAACTTTCACCTTTGTTAATTTTACAGGATTCTAACTCCATTGCTAGACAATCTTCAGTACGTGGGTCGCCAAAGTGTTGATTTAACAGCATTTTTAGCTCATCCCACGTATTTATAGAGTCCCTTTCGCCTACCAAACTAGCTGCTTCGCCTGTTAATCTACTTGTTACTACATGAAATAAATAATTGTTTTGTACAACGCTCCCTTGGAATGTTGTTAAAATGTATTCACATTTTTTAATAAATAAGGGTAACGCTCTAACATCGCCATTAAATACTGGAATTATGTTTACCATCTCTTGCGGAACACGGTTTATACCTTCCATTATGAAGTGAAATAACGAAGCTTCACAAAAAAAAAGCACAAAAATTAATAAATTATCCCTAACTATTTACTACAACTAACAATCTATAAAATATTATTACGGCGTTGTCCAATCCCTAATAATACACACAACATAGATTAATACAAGGTTGGGATGCAAATGGAAGAGCTGAGAGGAAGGTGAAAAGATTTACTCACAATTCCGCAGCTATCTTCATGATCCCTGAATTACTGCTTGGCTCCTGGTCCTCTCCTGGCTTGATGTGGCTTCTTAATGTATTTGTTTGTTCGGTGATCTCTGCTGAACCGTTGAAACGGACGTCGGCTGCTTCCCGTAGATGTGGATACGTGACAGACTGACTACAGAGATCCTACCGGCTGCGCCAATTAAGTAAGCGACAACGGAAGAGTTTAAAAATAAACTTTATTTGATCCCAGTTACAGCAAGACAGTAATTACTTAATTCTACAAAATGTTGATCTTATATACTAATCTTATTGCTAACCAATCATCTCTGCTAATGACGCATGTCCTAGATATTATATGCTGACATATAGCTGTTATTCTAATATAATATAATTATTGGCTGATGAAGCTAATATTGGGGGATTGGGGTTCCTTAACTCGCTCTACCATTTCCTCCAGGGCAATATCAACCACTCTGCCAGAGCTCAGGATCTCTTGCTCCAGAGCATGGCAGAGTGGTCGATTCACGTGGCTGTGGTCGCCGAGCCGTATTTCGTCCCACCCAGGGATAACTGGGTTGGAGACCTCGACGGTTTGGTGGCCATTATTGGCGGGGCTCTTGTCAGCCCGTCCCGAGGTCGTGGCTGGGTGGCCGCCCTCGCGGACGGTGTTGGCATAGTTGGGGCGTATTTTTCACCCAACAAGAGTCTCGCTGACTTCGAGAGTTTCCTTGTCGATTTGGGCGCCGTCGTAGGCCGACTCCACCCTCGCCCTGTGCTGTTGCTAGGGGATCTCAACGCCAAGTCTTCGGCGTGGGGATCTCCGGTAACAGATGCTAGGGGTGAGGTGCTGGAGGAGTGGGCTGTAACCACCGGCCTGGTCATCTTAAACCGGGGCTCGGTTTACACGTGCGTGCGACAGCGGGGCGGGTCAGTAGTGGACGTCTCGTTCGCTAGCCCTGCTGTCGCGAGCCGTGTCCGTGACTGGCATGTCGCCGTGGAGGTGGAGACGTTATCGGATCACCGATACATCCGTTTCGACGTCTCCACCCAGACCGCAGGCGTCCGCGGTTTACCGGCCCCGCGAACGGGCGGTCCGCGCTGGGCGCGCAAGCTCATCGACAGGGAACTTCTCGAGGAGGCCACCATTGTTCAGGCCTGGATCCGGGAGTCGGCAACGACCGGACCCGTCGACGTCGAACAGGAGGCGCTGTGGTTCCGCGGGGCGATGACGCACATCAGCGACGCGTCCATGCCCCGGGTCCACGCACAATCAGCGAGGCGCCAGGTGTACTGGTGGTCCGCCGAGATCGCACAATTGCGTGTCGCGTGCGTAGCGGCCAGACGCCAGTACACCCGATACCGGAGGAGACGTCTGCGGGTCGCTGACGAAGAAACCGCGCGGTATGAGGTGTACCGCGCGGCGACGGAGACTCTGCGGCTGGCCATCGGCGAGGCGAAGAAGCGAGCCAGGGAGGAGATGTTGGAGACTCTAGACCGGGATCCGTGGGGGCGCCCTTATCGAGCGGTTCGAGGGAAACTTCGAGCCGCCGCGCCTCCGCTTACGGAGAGTCTCCAACCCGAGCTGCTGGAGGAGGTGGTCGCAGCCCTCTTCCCGGAGAGATCGGAGCACATCCCGCCACTGATGGCTTTGCCCACGGCCGCAGAGTCTACAGAGGACGACGCCATCAGCGTCCCAGAGGTGACACAGGCAGAGATGGGGGCGGCCGTGATTCGACTCCGGGCCAAGAATGTGGCTCCGGGGCCCGACGGGATCCACGGCCACGTGTTAGCCCTCGCTCTGAAGGAGCTAGAGCCCTGGCTGAGAGGACTCTTCACAGCGTGCCTTGAGCGGGGCCAGTTTCCCACTTTGTGGAAATCTGGTCGTCTGGTCCTGCTCAGGAAGGCGGGGCGCCCTGCGGACTCGACGTCCGCGTACCGGCCCATAGTGCTGCTAGACGAGGTGGGTAAGCTGTTTGAGCGGATTATCGCTGCTCGCCTCGTCAGCCACTTGTACAGAGAGGGGCCGGACCTGGACGAAAGCCAGTTCGGCTTTCGGCATGGGCGCTATACCATCCACGCGATATCGCAGGTGAGAGTCCTGGCGGAGGAAGCGGTGTCCCGGGGTGGGGTGATGTTGGCGGTGTCCTGGGACATTTCCAACGCCTTCAACACCCTGCCCTGGAGTTGTGTTCGGGAGGCACTGCGGTATCATCGAGTGCCTCCCTACCTCCGCCGCATCATCGGGGCTTATTTGGCGGAGAGGTGTGTCACCTACGTGGGACGTGATGGCGTCGAAAACCAGCACCGCATGTCGTGCGGTGTTCCGCAGGGCTCGGTCTTGGGCCCGCCCCTGTGGAACATCGGGTACGATTGGGTGCTGAGGGGCGAACTCCAACCGGGCGTAGACTTGACGTGTTACGCGGACGATACGCTGGTCACCGCCCGGGGGAGTTCGTACAGGGAGGCAGCGTTGCTGGCGACGGCTGCGGTCTCACAGGTGGTGAGCCGCATACGGCGCCTTGGCCTGGAGGTGGCCCTCAACAAATCGGAGGCCATGGTCTTTCATGGCCCCCGGCGGGCGCCACCACCCGATGCCCACATCGTCGTCGGGGGGGCTCGAATCGCTGTCGAGTCAACCATGAAGTATCTGGGATTGGTGCTCGACAGCCGGTGGGATTTCGGCCCCCACTTCCGGCGGTTGGCGCCCAAGTTGTTGGGCGCGGCTGGGGCGCTGTCAACGCTGCTTCCCAATCTGGGGGGCCCGAGCGCTGCCTGTAGGCGGCTCTACGTGGGGATCGTGCGATCGATGGCCCTGTACGGGGCCCCGATCTGGGCGGCTGACCTGACGGCCGGCAGCATCGCTGTTCTGCGAAAGCCGCAGAGAGCGATGGCCGTCAGAGTCATCAGGGGGTATCGCACGATCTCCTACGAGGCGGCTTGTGCACTGGCCGGATCCCCGCCCTGGGACCTGGAGGCTAAGGTACTCGCGTCACTGTATCGGTGGCGCGAGGAAGCGCGGGCGCGGGGCGAAAGGCTGATGCAGCGACACATGGAGTTGCGTCAGTCTCAGCTTCGTGAGGTCCTGGTGGCGGAATGACGGGACAGGCTTTCACGCCCTACCGCCGGCCTCATTACCATCGAGGCGGTCCGGCCAGTGCTCGAGCGCTGGCTCGGGAGGAGGCACGGCTCCCTGTCGTTTCGGGTGACGCAGGTGCTCTCGGGGCATGGTTGCTTCGGGAAGTACCTGTGTCGCATAAACAGGGAGCCGGACGCCCGGTGTCACCACTGCGTCGACTGCTGGGAGGACACGGCGCGGCATACGCTGGCAGAGTGTGCCGCTTGGGAGGAGCCACGCCGTGCCCTCATCTCTGAAGTAGGCAGTGACCTGTCGCTGCCGGCTGTAGTCGAGTCTATGGTCGGCAGCGCGGAGTCCTGGGACGCGGTGGTATCCTTCTGCGAAACAGTCGTCTCGCAGAAGGAGGCTGCGGAGAGGGAGAGGGAGATCTCATCCGCTAACCCGATCCGCAGCAGACGCGCCGGGCGTCGGCGGAGGGCAGACAACGCCCTCTTCCAGCCCCCCTAAATGGGTCCAGGGGCGACGGACTCGGGGACGTCCGTCGCCCCCCACATATCAGGACCCGAGGTGGTGGCGCGTAGTGTTCCACGCGCGCCCCTCTTAGACGTCGCGGGGGGAGTCCAACACCTCACTCCCCCCCAACTCGAGGTCGTGGCCCGCAGAGGCGGGCCGGCACTAGCCGGGGGTTGCGGAAGTATCGTTGTTCCCGTGATCCCCGGTTTAGGTGTGAGACGGAACACCGGGGTGGTTTTTAGTCAGTAAGAATCTGACAGACCCCTCCGCCCTCCCCAGGGCGGAGTACATCCAAAGAGGATTTTCCACCCCGGAAAAAAAAAAAAAAAAAAAAAGGAAGATGATGATGATGATCTTAGTAAGTAGTAAACATACACACACACTGCACAGTGACAGCGAGATGATGACAATTATAACAGAGTTTCAAGGCATGGATAAAGCTAGGTTAGGTTATGTTAACACACAAGTGAAGCTATTAGTGATCATGTGGGATTTAAGACTCATAGATCACATTAAATCAGAGTTAAATGTACCTATGCAAATATGGCTATATTAATTAGACAAAGGGAAAAACAAACAAAATATTAGCGAAATCTAACATCATGAATATCATGCTTAGTCGAAATTTATAACACATAATCCTTAATCCTAAGAGTAATGAGAGTTCAGAGCAGCAGTTATTGTTTAGTAAACTGATTGTGCCATAACAATCAGTTTACTTAACAATATCTACTTGACTTGTCTCCGGTATGATTGTTTTGATAAATAAATGTATCGAAACAATTACATCTTCAAACTAAATTATATTAAAACACACTGCACATATATAATACAAATATATTTAAAATACATAATTTGGATATTAGCTCAAAGACTCACGGCCCAAATCTAAATACAGCAAACCGCGGAATGGGTATGGTTGCATTAAAAAATATAAATATCCCGGCAATATACGCAAAGTATTTCAAACATCGTGTGGGAAAGGGCATAGTGAAGGCATTTCTTTTGATTTAAAATGAGTTCGGATTATTGGCATTTAAAGATCCTCTCGATATAACTGGAACGATTTTATAGATGCAATTAATAATGTCATATTTGATGGCAGAAGACTGCCGTTGCTACCAACTATAGTGTGCGGGGCTTTTAATGTAGATTTACTGGAATCTAATGAGGTGAAAGGTGCATTACCTTTAAAAAAATATTTTAACCATATTGGTTTAAATTCAAAACTGCCTCGTGTAAACCCAACGGGTTGTACTCAAATAGATAATGTGTTTAACAATATTGACTTGAATGCCGACACATACTGTGCACTGTGACATTTACTTACCATAGCCCTTTATGGATACAATTTCGAATTGAGCAATAGATGTTATCAAAAATATTCTGAAAAGTGAGTAGATAACTGAAAATCAGAAGCAAAAGTGGGTGGTGCTACCTAAAAAACAAATTGCTTTGCCAAATAACTGTAATAGTTATTTGTGCAACAAGAGAGCAAAGTTGGTTTTTGCCGCGAGAGTTGATTTTGAATCCCGAGTAAGCGAAGGATTCTATATTTGAATCACGAGCGTAGCGAGTGATTCTAGGTTAAAATCCTGAGTGCAGCGAGGGATTCAAAGACACGAGATGCAAATAACTTTGGTCTCGTGTAGCACATACAACTTTTCACTTCAGCAGCGAGAACAAATAATCTAAAGGTAAAAAATACAACTTGGTAATATTTAAACCATATGTATATTTGTAAAAATTAAAAGTTAAAAGTAAAATTATTGCAGTTTTGCAAATTAAAAGTAACAGTTTTATTTGGAACCGATATTGTTGTGTTAGCGACTTGCGTTTGAGTATTCGCTGCGATTTCAGCTTCCTTACTTGTGAATTGTGACGGGAGGATAGTGAAAGTAGGTGACTCAGCGCCGGTATTCGTGACTCTGGAAGTAGACGGGCGAGACCAAGGATCTGAGGTCTGTTTCAAGCTTATGGTCTCTACTATACGCTTACAGATTTTTGATTTATTTTGGATCGAATCCTCAATATACCCTTCCGCGACCGTATTCGACCTCCATCCGCCGTGTCGTTTTAATGTAGTGAGGTCGGCTCCTGAATCAGCCAAAAGTGTGGCCGAAGTTCGCCGAAAGCAATGTCCAGTGTAAAGCTGAGGTTCCTGTAGCTTTAGAAAAGTGGCTATGTCTCTCGGCGTCCCGCCTATTTTGTTGACTCACATAGGCTGTCTCGAACATTTATCATTATGATACTGCAAGAAAAATCGATCTGTTTTCGTATTAGCAGGGCGTAATCCCTTATATTTCTCAATAATATTTACATGTTCATCGCGAATAACAAAGGACCTGTCAATGTTCGTCTTTGTATTTGGCAAGTTGATTAACAGTAATTTGTCTGAATGCTTTTCGATGGCATTGACAGTTAGATTTAATAGTTCGTTCGTGCGGCATGCTCCATTAATGCCAAATATGAGGATAACCTGCAATAAAAATATTACATGAGTAATTAAAACAGATAAAACGTAGGTACTTACCCACTTTCTTTACATAAGTAAGTAACTCGCATTTAGTTATAACTAGCGACAAGGCCTATGCGACGAATTACAGTAAATAGATATAAAATATACATACTAAAATTATACTTTAAAACCACCACCAAGCATAAAGCAAAATGTTAGTGAAAACCACACCAAAATCGGTCCAGTAGTTGCCGAGTTTACCACGAACATACAGATATCCAGATAATGATTTGTGTATGTACATACAGTATACATATAGAAAACAGATACGAGATTTGTAAAAAATAATGTTAAGTTACAACTAGGGCCTAAGTAGGTACTATGTCGAAAGCTTCACAAATGGGTAGTGTGCACATTTAATATTACTTAATCACTTACTTTTGCAGCGAGAAAATTGCAGTCTGGAGCTTCATTGAGAAACTTTTCAATGTTAGCAGGCGAAAATATTTTGGACTTTTTGGATTTGTGCCCTACTGAAATTCTTTTCAAAAATGCTATAAGTTTGGCATAGGTTTCAATATGCACGTCATCTTTTGTCTTTATTGTGGCTTTCAACATTGAGTAAATACTCCACATTGTAGATGGTTGCCTCGTTTGTGATAATTCTATGAAGTACGATAACAGTAGATACAGTCTCCGAAAAAGTATTTGCACACTTTTAAGTCTCCATTGATTAAAAATATCATAAGCTTTTAGATATTTTTCGCGAGACTTTTCAGGCAGGAAACTTAATTCTGCATTTTTTACATACTGCTTCAATTCTTCCGGTGTTAAATTGCAGACATCATCACTGGATTCACTCATATTTATTTATTATTATTTTAATAATATCCATCGTGTATCGCATTTTGTAGCTAGCGAACAGAAGAAGAAAACAATAAAAAATTAAAGCCCGCTATTTTTTAAAGATGCGTTCGGAAATTGCACTATTATTAAATTATTCTGTCACAATAAAGATTGTTAAAACTTTAAATAATTATGTAGATACATGATAAACTTCGTATTTTTTACTTCAACATCTCTTTATTTGATTATAAAAAAATATAATTCGATTATTAAGAGAACAGTATAATCACATCACACATCATCAGCCTATTAATGTTCCCACTGCTGGGACACAGGCCTCCTCTCTTTGTGAGAGGGAATGGGCCGTAATCCACCACGCGGGCCCAGTGCGGGTTGGTGGATGTCACATGTCTTCGAATTTTTAGTTCTAGGACATGCCGGTTTCCTCACGATGTTTTCCTTCACCGTATTGAGAGCAGTGGTGAAGAAATAATTTACAAAAGTATAATAATTACATTTAAACCTTGATTTGAAATTTTATAGATGACGTGTTTCCGAACGTTTTATTGTTGGTTTCTTTTTTGAGCCTATTATATATGGAATTTGAAAATCGAACTTCGAATCGACTTGTTTCTATCTCTCGCTCTTTTCGTATCGAAGTGAAAGTGACAGAACAAAGTGAAGTTCAAATCTTTCGAATGTTGTGAGTAGACCCAGCACTGACTCGGCATTTAAAAAAAATAATTAAAAAGTTACTTTGTCTCACGCTCGCAGCAAAATCGAAATTTGCTCACTGGCTAAACTGCAAATAGTATATTATGCAACTAGTGAATAAAAGACGGATTTAAAGCGAAGGCCATAGATGAATCACGAGCATAGCGAGTGATTCAAGTGTTAGAATCATGAGCGACGCGAGTGATTCATGGCCCTCGATATAAATCCGTTTTATTCAAGAGTTGCATACTATATTTTATACCATGACTTCGAGAAAAAGAAAGATTTAAGCGAAAAGCACAAGGAATATTACGAGTAATAAATAAATGGTTTATTACCTTCAAAATTTACATAAAATGTGAAACCCCGACCCATCTAGGTAACAGCACCTGTGTTTCACGGGCCTGTGACCACCTCCGTTACGTTACATAATTATAATTAATTAAATACCATTGCAATTAATATTAGAATCACAATCCAAACAAGTATTCCATAAATATCTTAGACTAAAATCAAAATCATTATTAAAATCCTAAATAACAAACTCAAAATTAAAATCGAAGAAGGAGTTTGTGTATCGAGTATTTTGTGCGCAAGGCGGCGCAAGGAGGTTACATAGCATTGAGATGGACGTCTAATACATTGGTGTGTTCCAAATTCAAACACCAAACCAGTGATTAAAAGTGCTTTTTATTCACTGTTTTCAGTGAATAAAATAAGCTTTTTAGAGGGGGAATGGTATAAACATACTTGTTTGAGGTGCTGAGGTGAAAACACAATTTATTTTAAATTACTTTTCTGTAATAAAAGTTTTAAAAGCCGATGGTTTTAACTCTCTGGAAATTTATGCAAGGCATCCACGATCTGCGCCATCTTAATGGTCATTAATTACATTTAAAACTATTTCGTTGTGCGCGTCTAGGAAGATTTTATAAAACAAGTTTTTTACGAAAGTACCTACAATGGGTACCTACGTATTTTTACGAAAGAATTTAAAGAATATAAAAAAGCTTTTATTCAAAATTATCTTTAGATCCTCGTTAACACATGTTATCACATGCAATGGGTAGTGCTCAAGACAACAAAACAAACGTTGGATCGGTTTCTCGACTTTCTTAACTGTTTCCGTCAAGGAATGCTATTGCCCTTTACCGCGGCTCCTTGATCAGATCAGCTCCATCTCATAATAATGTTGCATTGTTATTACCATGTCCTTTCTTTGGTATTGTTCGTCAAATCGTTGAGTTTCTTAAATTCTGATTTGAGCTGCGCGGTTATTGACAATTACGTGCACTGACTTGACAGGTACACTCAATCCGGCTGGTTCTTTCCTCAAAAGACGATTTCAGACACCAATCTACATGTTCATGATATAACCAAGATTTTGTCGTGCTCGTAGTCGCAGCGGAAAAATGTCGTATTTCTTAATTTCAGTTTAGCAGATAATTAGTGTATGACGTCGTGTAATTGTGTATGGTAAGTACAAATTTGTGTATCCAATTATTTGGGAGCTATTCAATAAAAACTGTTTCCACTGGAACTACGTCATCCCAGCGGAACTTTTTTTTTCCTATGGACGTATAAGAAAAAAATGCAATCAATAATTAGTGTATAACGAGAGGTAAATATGTATGTTTAAATGAAATTTGTGTGACATAAAACTGCGGAAATAATCAAGTTTCCGCTGCGCTGACGTTTGGCTATTTGATGAAAATCATATAAAACGGTTTAGTGCTGAGTTGTAATTTTTTACGCACGTTGCTTTTAATTTGTGTGTAATGTTTGTAAAAACAGAATAAAAAAAAACAGTTCAGAAGATATACACGTAAAAGTAAAATAAGGTTATTAGGTCCAATTTCTTAAAATAGGAACTCTAGAGCCTAACATATTACGTTTATTTGTATCTTGTAGGGGTCTACAATGTCTGTTTATTGTTTACGACATTTTATAACCATCTACGTTTAGTACGCTTTAGCTGTACGCATATGTGACTGTTTTTACAAACATTACACACAAATTAAAAGCAACGTGCGTAAAAAATTACAACTCTGCACTAAACATATATGATTTTCATTAAATAGCCAAACGTCAGCGCAGCGGAAACTTGATTATTTCCGCAGTTTTATGTTACACAAATTTCATTTAAACATACACATTTACCTCTCGTTATACACTAATTATTGATTGCATTTTTTTTCTCATACGTCCATAGGAAAAAAAAAGTTCTGCTGGGATGACGTAGTTCCAGCGGAAACAGTTTTTATTGAATAGCTCCCAAATAATTGGATACACAAATTTGTACTTACCATACATAATTACACGACGTCATACACTAATTATCTGCTAAACTGAAATTAAGAAATACGACATTTTTCTGCTGCGACTACGAACACGATTTTGTCTGGACTTACAAGAGGCTGGATATAACCAAGATTTTGTCTGGACTTTACAAGAAGCTGGTTTGTTTCGGTCTTTCTTCTCAGAGTAGTCAGATAGGAAACGCCGACCTTATCTAGTTTAAAAAAATATGATCGACATGTAAACGTGTTTGTACAAACCAACTTACAGAAATAAAAAAAGTTACTGTTTGTTTTTGATTCACACTTTTTATTTCTTAACCTAAAAAATATTGTAACCTAACCCACCAGAGATGGATTATCCCTAAGGTAAACCAGGCACGTGTAAGGGGACACCATAGAAGGACATACTGTGTTAGTTGTTACCTATCAGGTCAGGTCTGGTTATTTAAGAGCCGCCTCGCCTCGACAATGCGGGCACCGACCCACCCAGGAGGCTCAGTTGCCGTGGCTTGGTCGGTCGGATCGGTCGTGACGGTAAAACGAAGAGGAACCCGAGGAGGGGTCACTCGTCAGGGCTTTTACCCGATTAAGCCGACGACGTAGCGGCCAATAAGTAGGTTGCGGTACCGCGTGGGTGACATCGCAACTGAGGCGGGTCGCGATGTCGTATGCGAGGCATCGCGGCTAAGGGTTGGAAGCCGCGGCGGCACAGGAGTGCCGGTATAGCGGTGCGCCGCTCTCCCTACCTGCCGCGGACTGGACGGCGTCGCTACCGTCTGATGGCGGACGCGTTGGGTGGGGACGCAGGGCTTTCCCTATCCCCTGCAACCAAAAAGTGGTAGGTGGCGGAGCTACTGAGCTGACTGACCCGTCACAGGGGAACCAAGGGTATACACGGGGTCATCTAGCGCCCATGTGCTGGTTTGGTCCTTGGGATGGTCAAGGAGTGCAATTTGTTCTGGTGCGCCAGTGATGGGGCTACTCCCCAGACGAGGGTTCGTGTTCAGGCCATAAGCGGCACAGGAGGACACCGTGGAGTTTTAGTGGGTTGGAGTCCCACATAACTGCGCTATCTCCCCGTGGGAGCGTAGTCTGCGTGACCATTTCCACACGCAAAAAAAGATTATGGATCCTATATACCTAGGTCTATCTATACCTTAATAGTGACCTTCTTTGGAAAGTCCATGTGCGCAAACATTAGAACCGGTGCGTGTTTGTATGGCCAGATGTAAGAACGTAACGATAGTAGCAGATGGCGTTCTGTAGTTTCCCCAGGGAAATAAGCACCCGACGCAAAACCTCTAATAGGTAAGTAAAAAAATCAAGACACGAGTATGAGGGTTATTTGTAACTTTTCAGAGGTTGTGTCGGGATTTTTATTTTTTATTGCATGCTTTTTAAACTACATAATATATTGTAGTAGACACGCTTTGATAGACAATCTAGCGAAACACGTTATTATGGCACGATATCTTGCGAGAAAATCCCCAAATTCAAAGAGTGAAATGCGCATAACTTTTGAACGGTTGAACCGATTTTGATCAAATAAGTACATGTGTATAGCTAAGAACACACTCGACAAAGTCACCTTAAAAAAAACTAAATAGAAATCGGTTCATCCATTTAGTAACTATGATGCACAGGCAGACAGACATACGTCAAACATATAACACCCTTTTTCTGTCGGCGGTGGAAAAAGCGTGAATTTATCTTATTATGTTTATGAGTTGTGGGGTAAATAAATTAGTACAAAACAATTTAAGACATAACTTTATTTTGCTTTTCCAGTGAATTATTTACTCACACTACTTTTCCTTTCTTTTCCTTTTTTTTTGCTAGAAGTTGTTTCAGTGATCGTTACTCCTACACTGAATAAATGAAATTGATTCCCATGTCTTCGAATATTCAAAGTTATAGTCATGCAGTAAATGAGTCTATTTAGGCTCTCACATTTCAACATGTATGCAGTTCCTTGACCTGGGCTGAATATCGGCGCGCCAAAGCTTTGACAATCGAACATAAAGTATGAAGATCCAGTCTTTCCAAAAGCCAAGTTTTTAGTGGGACTTATGAGAATTCCAGCCTCATTTTTTTCATTTTCAAAGAAATATATCAATGCCTTACTCAAATTGAATCGATCCGGATAAATGTTATACACAAAACCAAATATAATTTTCTCAAATTTAAACGCAAATGAGAATGGGAACATTTCATCGAACTTGACATCTAAATCAGAAAGAGTAATTTCGTAATTAGGTTTATCTCCTATTTTTGCTGCACATAATTGATGATATTCATCACCACCAATGACTATTCCATCTATGAAACTACTCGTCCAAGCGCTAATGTGACATGCATGGGCCATTCCAATGGCAAGCACACTTGTTGCAAGGTATTGTTTACCGCGAACTGCTTCATCAAATCTTTTATCCAATGGATGTATATTTCCCCATAAAGAATATAGATCGCCTGGAAATTCAATATCCCAATCCTTCCACATAGTTTGAGGTGTTTTTCGAGTCAGACCTAAGTCGTTCTCTGCTTTCATTCGCGACCACGGTATCCCGCTGATACTCAACCAGTACATCTTCTCGTCTACTACAGGCCGTTGTTTTCTACGTTTCAAGAATGGGGAGTTGGGATTAGTGTCAGGTTTGAAAAGCGGACTTAATCTATAGTATAGAGCAGAGTGCCGTGGTGCAGCCTTTATGGAAGTCAATTCAAAAGTGTAGAATTCGGGGCTCTCTGATTCTGCCCCTGGTACCATTATCCTTATTCGTTGAACCACCGCTTCCAAACAGAGATATAGCGTCCAGGTCGCCACTTTGCTATAATCTTGCCCGTCAGGTTCGTTTTTATCTTTATTTTCTGTTTTCTTTACTGAACTTGGTTCATTTGGCGGTGGATAAGGGTCGAAAAGGTGATATTGTCCATCTGTCTGACATATAACTAAATTGCGGTTAGGATAACTTACAATGACGTAACGCAGTCTTCCCAATACTGCTTTTAAGTATTGCTCCAGTTTTTTCTCAGTGTTTTCATTAACAACTAAAATCTTTTTAATGTTGATATTTATGAATTTCCCTTCCAGAATAACGTTTTTAATAACCCTCTTCTCGCAAGGGTTCAAATTTGTAGCTTTTCCGTGTATTTCCAGACCCTTTTCGATACATACGTCAACCATGACTTGGTCCCACGTTTTAATGGGATGCATCGTTGCCATTAGCATTGCGATGAGACAAACGAAGTGACAAGACTTAACTTTTCCCCCGGACTTAGTCAGAGCAGTAGTTCCACCTAGTCTGTAGATACCATTGACTAGTTGATAGCCGACTTCTGGTGGGATTTTCACTGGTTTCAAATCTAACCGTCGTTTCGCAACGTTTTTGTCAGATTCTACAATAGTTTGTTTAGATTTTGCCGACTTAGGTTTACCAGTTGAATAGTCGTGATCTTCGGGCAATTTGGTTCGCGTCTCTTTTAGAAGTCTCCTGACTAATATTCTACTAAGAATGAATTGTTGATCGTCTGCTTTTCCATCCTTATTGTAATTGATTCTGAGAAAATAAGGAAGAATCTGGGTATTTCAAAAATATTTACTAAGCTAGTTGCCACCTTTCAATAAATAGGTCTTAAAATTGATAATCAATGTTCTATAAGTCCGTAAAAAATTGTAACCGTAAAAAATAGTGTAGCGTAGCTACTTTTATACATTATAAAGATAAATAAAGAAAAATTAAAATAGTATATGAATAAAGTAGATTAATAATAATTATGATTGTACTAGCTGCTGACCGCGGCTTCTACCGCTTGGAATAAGTATGTAGGGAATATGCATGTCATATTTTTATTTGATACAAAATAAAAGAATATTAAAAATATCTTCATCAGCGACAAAGCTATGTACTCGTAGTCGTAGCTTTATAGTTGATAATTAGAAAGAGATGTTCGACATGGACTCTGATGACGTTAAAAACCGCGAAGTCCATTTTAGCTGCCATAAAACAGCAATTTCGCGAGAGGATAAAGGTTGTCTGTAGGAGATTGCCCTGTGCGATAAGTCGGGCGGTCTTATGAATTGTACATGTGCTTTTAGGATTGTTTGTCCTGTATATATATATTTTTGTGGTTTTTGTGGTGTTATAAAGAATATAATGAATAAATAAATAAATAGGCATATTTGTTTAAAATTGTTATAGGCACCTTATTTTGATTCTGTTTTCACTGTTAATATTATTATTTTTTGTATATTTATAGTTGAACTGGTTAGATAAATATATATTTTTATGCATATTTCCTACTACAGGTCATGTGTTATTCTGATCCTATGGGACGGATGCGAAACCTCAGGCAATGCTTATACTACATACCTACAACACTAAATACGGGGCGATTACAATAGACATTGCATAATAAAATTTACCTGCTAACAAGGTCATGTAGTGTGCGAAATCGTAAAAAGCAAGCCTTTCCCTTGCTAGCATCCTTGCTGACATCTCTCAAACCCATGGCATTACAAGGAGTGCCATCGAACAGATAATAAAGCCCATTCCTCTTGAAAATCGCACAACTGTACGCAGACGTCGTAAGCATGCCTCTATCATATTTGCTGAATAACTTTTGAGCCAATACATCTTCCATTTGCCAGCTAGGACCTTCTCCAATCACATCAACATGGGCGTGATATGCCTGTCAGTAAATATAACCAAAATATTATCTGCACAGCAATGATTGTTTTACAAATTTAACAGTAAGATAATGATTTAACAGAAACAAACCTGATGTCCAAGTGCTATCTTAGGTATTATATGTGCAGGAGCCATTTGAAATTTGTCCTGTTTGGCATCATAAAGTTTTGTGGCAGTCATTATTACGAAATCCACTATAGCCGGGGTCCAAGAATGGATCGAGTATTTATAAGATGTCACTATTGCCATGATGGCACCAAACGGCAGTTTATCAAGAGTTTCTTTCTCTGCTGGCTTCGAAACGGTGGTTGTTGCTCTGATAATTTGTGAAGAATCAGGCAAGTCTTTGAAGTTACTTGGATTCTCGAGCTCTTGTTCGGGAGTAAGTTCAAGCTCATCCTGTATGAGCGGAGGTGTCATTTTATTTCGAATCTTTCGCAGTTTGAAGCGTCTCTGCGCGTCCTCTGTGAGTAGAACGTGGCGATCTACTTTACCCGCCGGCATGGCTTGGAGTTCATCTTCTACCTCTGCATCAATACCCGCTGGCGCCAACGGCTGCAACGAAAGTAAGTGTATAGGGAGATAAGTTATACTGCGCACATTAAGTTTCGTTGTAAGTCACGGACGTATAAAAAGGGTCAGACTCGCATTTTGCATTCACAATGGATCTTGATCATGGGTGTAGAATGTGAGATTGTCTGATCCTGATTGAGTTTATCTATATATATAAAAGAAAGTCGTGTTAGTTACTTCACTTATAACTCAAGAACGGCTGAATCGATTTAGCTGAAAATTGGCAGGGAGGTAGCTTAGAACCAGGAGAAGGACATAGGGTAGGGTAGGGTAGGGTAGGGTAGGGTAGTGTAGGGTAGTGTAGGGTAGTGTAGTGTAGGGTAGGGTAGTGTAGGGTAGGGTAGTGTAGGGTAGGGTAGTGTAGGGTAGGGTAGGGTAGAGTAGGGTAGGGTAGTGTAGGGTAGGGTAGGGTAGGGTAGGGTAGGGTAGGGTAGGGTAGTGTAGGGTCGGGTAGGGTAGTGTAGGGTAGGGTAGGGTAGGGTAGTGTAGGGTAGGGTAGGGTAGTGTAGGGTCGGGTAGGGTAGGGTAGTGTAGGGTCGGGTAGGTAGGGTAGATAAATGTTTGGTCTTTTTATGGCAAAACAAAGTTTGCTGGGTCAGCTAGTATTAATATAATTGTTTAACATATGTAGTTTACTTAGTTCTTAATTCTTTATTGTACACAAAAATGACACATACAACACAGAGTGATTATAAAGTTGATGTACAAAGGCGAGCTTAACTCAAAGAAGAGTTTTCTACCAGCAAACCTATGAGTGATAGAGAGAATTTACAAAAGGAAAAAGAGAAGTAGTCCAGTGTACAATTTTAGAATTATATAAAATGAATCATAAATATAGATACATACATAAGTACAATATACCAGGCCCCTCAGAAAGTATTGCGAAAAAAAGTTTTTATATATGGGAGACTGGCCAGTTATAATGTTTTTCGAAAATATGATTATTTATAAGTAAAAATAAGTGAGTTCCAATTTCAAAATTTCCCTCCACATTTTTTGCGAGTTAATTCAAAGTATTGTGTCTCACTGAAATATGGATCTGCGCCGGGAACATTTTGGAGCTATGATTTTATACGATTTCAAGTGTCGCCTGAAACCGGATGAATCGTACGATAGACTTCAAATGGCATTCATGGATGAAGGCCCTTCCAAGGCAACCGTGTATCGTTGGTATAACGAATTCAAGCGCGGTCGACCAACTTTGGGGGATGACGAAAGAAGCGGTCGCCCTTTGACGGCTGTTACCGAAGAAAACGTGCTAGCAGTGAAAAATTTAATCCTAGACAATAGGCGAATTACATATCAGGAGATTCAACACATATTGAAGATTGGATCGGGAAGCGTTCACGAGATTCTACACAGCCATCTTCGCGTGAGGAGGATAGTATCACGCTGGGTGCCGCATAACCTCACCGATGCTCAGAAGCAGGCCCGGGTGGAATGGTGCCGTGATATGCTTAACAAATTTGAAGCAGGCTCGTCTCGGCGTGTTTACGACATCGTTACAGGTGATGAGTCCTGGATTTATCAATACGACCCAGAAACCAAGCGCCAGTCGACTGTTTGGGTGTTTCAAAATGAGCCAACGCCTACCAAAGTGAAGCGATCTAGAAGCGGGGGTAAGATTTTGATCGCTAGCTTTTTTAATTTGACTGGCCACTTGGTATCAATTCCCTTACGGGATCAAAGAAGCATTAATGCCGAATGGTATACTACCAAATGTTTGCCAGAAGTTTTCTCTGTTATAAGCAACAAGCGACCAAACACAGGGCTCCGCGGGCTACTGCTCCACCACGACAATGCACCTGCGCACACCGCACTCAAAACGAGGGACTTCCTGGACAGCACGCCAGTCAAACTCCTGGGTCACCCTCCTTACAGCCCTGATCTAGCACCGTGTGACTTCTTTTTATTCCCAAAAATAAAAATCAGCTCAAAGGGATACAATTTTCGTCGCCGGAAGATGCGCTGGCTGCGTTCGAGCAGGCTGTAAACGAGGTGTCTGCGGCGGACTGGAAAAAGTGTTTTGAAAACTGGTTTAGGCGCATGAATCTTTGTATAGAGGCTGGTGGAAAGTACTTTGAAAAGATTTAATAAAAATATATGTACGTATAGAACAATTTTTTTTAGTTTCGCAAAACTTTCTGAGTGTCCCACGTATATGTATACCTATATACATACACTAATATTATGTCATCCGAAAGAACATGTTCCTTGATTTTCCTTTTGAAGACATTCAGAGACTTAGCATAGTTTTCAACATTAACAAATAAGATTTCAACAGAATTTGTAATCTGTTGTGACACGAGGGCAACTGCCGATAAACTAACTGTTTTAAAGTTTGGTAGAGTTTATGATTGTAATACTGCAGTATAAATTTATTTTGAATATTATTTAGTCATCCATATTATAAATTTGCAAGTAACTCTGTTAACTCTTCATGTTTAAACCACTGAACCGATTTAGATGAAAGGTATGTAGATATATCAACGGTTATATCTTATAATAGCGTTGATTTAGAAGTTTGACATTCACAGAGAAGTGATCCTATAAGGATTCCTTTTGAGGAACGGAACCCTAAAAATATCCTATTCAAAGAACTAAAGCTACGCATAAAAAGTCGCGGGCAAAAGTAAGTAAGAAATAAAAGTAGACATACGGGTTCTTCGAACTCAGGCTGCGGCGAGGGCGGAGGTGGCGGTAGCGCCGGCGGTAGCTCTTCCGCCTTGCGCTTCGCCTCTTCTTCCTCCGCCTTCTTTCGCGCCTTCTCTTCTCGCATCTCCTCATCTTCCTCCTCTTCTACTGCTTCTTCTTCCTGTCATATAATAATCATGGTTGCTTAGATTATTGCTACCGGCTCCTTGACGCCGCTGCTGTAAAGGCTATAGGTACTTACATCCTTATTTATAAAAATCTGTGAGCTGTTTAATAACTTATTAGCAGAAGATAAATTCAAATTATCTATAGAAAAATTAATTTATACATCTTCTAATTACTTGCAAGCACTGAGAGCACAATAGTGACGGAGCGTTATATAGAGCCTCTAAAAGTGCTGTACCACCAGATTTGTCAGCCCAGCAGGCACGAGTGAGGTATTTGAGGTCAAGTAGGTGTTCATCAGGGCTCGACTCTGAGCCCTCTTCAATTCAACCGGGTAATGGGCTATTACTTCAACCATAAAAAAATTAGCACCGAGGTCACTACTATATGCCGATGATGCAGTTCTTATAGCCGAATCGTTGGCAGAAGTGTAAATAGACCTGACGACATGGCAGGAGTCCTCGGAGAGGAGAGGGTTGAGATCAACGTATATAAAAGGGCAGTAAGACCAGCCTTGCTGTATGGATCTGTGCGCTGGCCGATTAGGAAGACGGATGAACAAAGACCACACCACAGAGATGAAGATACTCCGCTGTTCTAGTGGAGTTAAAAAAATTGAGAAAATAAGAAACGAGAATATTCGTGGTACTTTTAAAGTGACTATAATATACGATAAACTTATTGAAAACCGCTTGCGCTGGTACAGACATGTGATGAGGCGAGAAGATGACCGTATGACCAAAAGAGTCATAAACATAGAAGGTGGCAATACAGGCCGTGGAAGGCCACCAATGACCTAGTTACGAACAATTAAAAACTGGGCAAGTGCGAGTCGGACTCGCGCACGAAGGGTTCCGTACCATTATCGTAAAAAAACGGCGAAAAAATCACGTTTTTTGTATGGGAGCCCCACTTAAATATTTATTTTATTCTGTTTTTAGTATTTGTTGTTATAGCGGCAACAGGAATACATCATCTGTGAAAAATTCAACTGTCTAGCTATCACGGTTCATGAGATACAGCCTGGTGACAGACAGACAGACAGACAGACAGACAGACAGACGGACCGCGGAGTCTCAGTAATAGGGTTCCGTTTTTACCCTTTGGGTACGGAACCCTAAAAATGACATGATCACAAGCAACAACAAAAGAGACAACCTGCACCCGTACGGTGTGGCGCAGAAATATTAGGACGGCTGACCCCAAATAAACTGGGAGAATAGTCAGAAGAAAGAAGAAGAAGAATAACCTTCTAATTACTTGCGGAATGGTAGGCAAGAGGAAGTAAAATAAGTAGGGCAAGGCTGGTAAAGCGATGGGAAGACGATTTCAAGAAAGTAGCAAGTCCAGAATGGTTACAGGTAGCGAGATACAGAATCAAGTGGAGAGCCGTGGAGGACGCCTTCGTCGCAAAAAAAGCTCGAACGAGAGAAATAATATTATAACCGAATCCCGAGAAAAATAAATACATAAATAGTATTAAGAGTAAATAGATTGTAATCAGATTACAAATTAATTATAGTACATTGCAAATAGAGTAGGTAAGTAACAAACATTAAAGGCTAAATTTGCTAAACAGCGTCGAGATTTTTAAAAATTAGGCTCCGAATTTTAAGGCACGGGCGAATTCTTGAGATGCGATTTCAGTGTGGAATCCAAAATATTTTTCTTTAAAAACGACTTTCTTTAAGTTCGGCACTCAAGATTTTTAATCGGCTCTAGAAAGAACTCGACTCGAGCCCTCTTCGACTGTTCGTTCGTCTACCTATCTACCGTATTTTATTTAGCAGACAAGTTATGTGAGCTTTTATATATAAATAAAAATATTGGAAACAATAAATTCGGCATAATGCTTACCTCCGCACCTTCCGGCGGCTGAAAATTAATTTCAAAATTAGTAAATGAACACTTTGCTATGACTAATTATAATAGTTATAATAAGTGTTGAACTTTGCCGCATTAGTAAGGGAATTTAACAAGCATGTAGATTATGTCGCAGGGAAATGAGGATACCATCCATTTCATGAAATTCCTATAGGGATACTACAAAATTACGGTATATGTCGAATATTCTTGTTTATTACTAAACATATTTTGTGATATGACAAAATGGTAGTATAATGAATGTTGATTGTGTGATATGTCATTTCACTAAACTAAATCTAGCAACGTCTTGAAGTCCGATGATGGAAAGGGCTAGGCTAATCAAATTGTGCAGTACCATCGCACATTCCCCGAAATGTAACCGATAGAAAACCGACAGGCTGGCAACTCGTCGACGGTGTTCATGGCTCTGGAGCTTTGATTTATAAGATTATTGTATAAATCGCAAGTTCGGTCTTGCATGTAGGATGCACGGATCTCACCTTTGCGACTGATCTGCCAAATACCAGTTTGATCCCCTGGAGTCGATTGACAGACGGACCAAGAGGCTCATTGGCATCGATGCACTGATCATGTCAAAGCTTGAACAGAGCAGCGACTGCCGAAATTGGAGTTATTTTTCACTTTATAGTGTTTTCATTAGGAAGTCTGTTGTTTTACTGTATTTTTTATTTGTTTTGTTGTGGTACCAAGTGCGCAATTTCTAAACACAGTAAAGTACCTATAATGCCCATAATGACTATTGAATCATTATGGTATACTTATGGAGTTCCGTTGCGTGCCTTCTTAGTATAAGTCCTATCCAGTTCATAGTTAAACGTTCGCCTAGAGTTGGGATTGACATAAACATACACATCTGCGTACCCCTTTAGAGCTTACCGGTGTGATATTATGATATGAAATGGTGTAAACAATAAACATACATATAATTTCATTAATCAGTCAACACTTTTCTCATTTAACTAGATTTAGTTTAGTGAAACGACATATCACCGACATTTTATTAGCATTTTGTCATATCACTAAATATTTTTAGTAATTACATCTACCGTGATGATGTGGTATCCCTAGGGATTACGTGGTATCCCTAGGGATTTCGTGAAATCCCTGGTATCCTCATTTCCCTGCGACAGATACACTGCATCATTGTATATCTAGAGCCACTTCACTTCACTAGCATGTGTGTTGAAACTGAAATTTTGGGCCTTGTGATTGGATTTGGTGAATAAGTATAAAACGACTATTGTTAACATTGAATCCAATACATCAAGTATTACCTCTGACTGATTTTTCAAACGCCAGACTTCTTTAGGCGAGACAAGATATATCTAAAGTTGGGACATCAGCTCTAAATAGAATAACCAAGTGGTTTACCAGCGGGGGTGGAGGCGTGGGTGGTGGTGTAGGTTCAGGATCGGGGTCTGGTTCAATAGGCTCGTTCGTCTTGTCGCGGGGCTTCGGCCACGGAGGGACCACCTGCGTTACCGAAACCGTGGGCGAGTCCAAGTTCACTGCAACATGTTATCTTTATTATAAACGCATTAGGTCCCTAATACGACTATTAATCATCTGAATAAAGTGCTAATCGGTTGCACTTAATTGTATTAACTGGTTGTGACGAATTGCGTCATTTTTACCCGTCTGCCGAAGGAGGGTAATGTGTTTATCAGTCTATGTATGTATGTATACTATGTATGTTTGTTCTTATATGGCGTTCCAGAGACCAAACGCGTTGGTCGATTTTGATTATTCATACGTCAATCGATTCATCTTAACCCTGCGAGTGTCATAGGCTACATTAAAATTGGACAATAGAAAAATGGCGGATTTTGGGCGCCATATTGTGATGGCTCAATTTTTTTTTTCCATACCCCTCGTGTGGGGTATAAAAATAAAGGGTTTTAAGAGGCGATTTCAAAAATATATGACACTTATATGTTTAAATGTATCTTATTCGAAAAAAGCTTAAATAAAAAGTTATAAATAAAAAAAGTTTTATCAAAAAATCAAAAAACCCGACTGCTTCAAAAGCGAACTAAAAAGGCGTAAACAAGGGAAAAATCATGAGGATACACCTGGTTTTGGTCAGCCAGCTCGCGCGTATGTATCTTCCGATTGCACAGCATGATTTTTTCCTTGTTTACGACTTTTTAGTTCGCTTTTGAAGCAGTCGGGTTTTTTGATTTTTTGATTTAAGTTTTTTTTACCGAGGCAATGTTACCTTTATGATAGAATCCACTCTAGTAGAAAGACATAAGTAGATATATAAATTGGTCTATTACTCTCAAAGTCTACGACTAATTAGTGCTCCAAATGTACAAACGGATAAATCAGCTAATTAGGGACACAGTAAATACTAAATAAGTAAGAATTTTGTTCAAGAAAATTTTTATTAAAATAAAACATTTTCCAATCATTCTGTGATATCTTTACCTAAATAAGAGACCAAATGTGTTCAAAGTTTTCTTTTAATAATTTGTCGTCAAACCTGGTAAAAATTGCCCTGAGGTTCAAATTTGACCAGAAATAAACTGAACATATTTGCCAGAACTAAGTGTCGTTATGATTGACAGAA
Source organism: Orthosia gothica (assembly GCA_949775005.1). NCBI lineage: Eukaryota > Metazoa > Arthropoda > Insecta > Lepidoptera > Noctuidae > Orthosia > Orthosia gothica. The sequence goes on from OX459037.1 coordinate 23,203,104, forward strand.
TTGGTAGAAATTGGTACTGTTTTTTCGCTTTATGTTTGTCATGTGTCACATGCATGTTTTCGAGTATTTTCGACGACATTGCCCATCTCTTTCGCCCGTAGGCGCAAACATTTTGTTTAAATTAAAATTATGTGTGTTATATTGGTATTGTACTCAGTAATGTTTATATATGTTAACCGATTTTTCAGTGAATTGTCAACTAATTTTGAAAATTCTGTCCCATCCCATGGAAATCGAAGGCCCTCATCAAATATATAGGCATACATATGGCGATTTTATCAACATGGCAAGCCTTTTGTATTTAGAAAGTATCATTTGGAGAAACGGAACTGATGAAGAAGACCTCAGATGGCCACTGGAACTCCTTAATAAATATGTCACGGGTAAAAGATATCTCGAATAGTTAATATTAGACTATGATGGAGCAAATATAAATAATAAAATTCGTTTCAACTGATGAAAATGGTACCATGAAGCTGGAAGGTAGGTACCGGAACTTTGTAATACAATAATGTATCCTAGTCGAGTTTAGGCTTATTGAAATCGTCTTGAGATGTACAGATGTAGTCAGGTCATAAATGATTTTTCATAATAATATGAGGTACCAAAACTAAAAAGAGAAAAACTAAAATCTTTTTAATTAATTAATCAAACCGACTTCCAAAGTAAAACACTACAAAGCTAAAATAAATTTATTTTTGGAAGTTGGTGTCGAAAAACGAATAGACGCCGTGTTCAGAAAAGAAAGTTGTTTTTCGCTTTGTAGTAAGTATTTTGCTTTGGAAGTGGGTTTTTTTTTGTAGTTGTTTTTTTTATATAACACAAATTGAAAAACAAAGGTTGCACAGGTATAACCACATTTTGCCAGGTTTAAAGGTATTCATATATGTTTATAGGATGAACAACAATAAATCTAATGTTTGTACAACAATAGAAGGATACATTATTCTAATTAGTTTTCACCCTTGCTGGCTGACGGTTTTGGCAATGGAAAGCTTTAACGAAGTCGCTGACTGACAGGGTCCAGGCTTTGTCTTCGTTTCGCCTTGGGGAAGTAAGAACAGTGAGTCTCGCTTAAATCTTTATATTGGCATGCATTCAGCATAGTACAAAGCTTTTACTTTTCATCCATTCTTATACTAACCTATTGAAAATGTTTTATACGTCAATAAAACTATTTCCCATGTATAAATATTATATAAAAAGTTTTTCATTAATTTAGTTTTTTATTATTTAAATGTAGCATTTTTCAATGAATAAAATTAATATAAGAATCAATTCCCATGTGAACTCAGACGATCAAGTTACTGAACTTATCATATAGTTAGTTACTTTACCTTTAAATTTTTATTTCCTGTCTTACAGATAATAAAGCTTCACTAGTATTATGTACAATCAATTTATTATAAGATTCTCGTCAGAAGACACTCACCCACTTTCACTTCCATGGGTTGGTATACAGGTTTCTTATACCTCATTGGTATCGGTGGTACGTAATCCTCTTGTATACTATCTACTAACGATATTATATCCCCCATTTGTTCCTCATCCGCTTTCTGTAACTTAATAAGGTGTAATTTGCCTTACCAACTTATCAAATACGTAAAGATTTTTAGATTGGGCAACTTAATACTACTACTACTACTTACTCCAGCGGTATTTGGGTCTAAATTTTCATTTTGCGAGGCGTCGTCGCGCATATCTCGTCCGTCACCGTGTGCCTTGCTCATGTGCAATACTCTTCGCTTTTTTTTCTTTATCGTAGGCAGGTCATCGACGCTTAGCCTACAGTACAATTGTACCTGAAAAAAAAGAAACTAAAATTAAGCCATTACTTAACAAAACAGTAAGTTTGTCGGTGTTGACTGTTTCTCTGATTGCGGGTAAAGCCACTGGAAATAAAATTTGTTACTAATAACTACAAAAACAATACAGTCATCGCAATTGTACCTTAATATTTTTCTTCTTCAACTTTAACACTTTAAAAGCATGAATGTAGAACTGTGTAGTGGCCGGTAAATAATCCCAATTATCTGTGATCGCCTTTGCCATAGAGTCCGGATCCAAAAACATCATGCAGCAAGCCTTCCCGGGCTGCAGCGATCTCATGCCGTCAGTAGTACGCGGGTAAGGATCAAACAAAAAGAACATATCCTTCTGCCTCCAAATCGCAAGCGTGTAATTATTAAACTCCAATATACCGCTGTTATACTCGTGACTAAAGAAATCTTCAAGACCAGTCTTAATATTAAATATGCATTCCTTTGTTGTGAAAAGTTGTCCTTTCACTCTTTCTCTGTATATTATGATCTCACATGCAAAAGGACCTAACATTATTTCATTTGGAATATTATCAATGGTTAGATCAATCATTACTTTCGGGTTCGTACATTCAACATAGAGCTTATTGCCTAATCGTAATATTTTATCCAACGTCTTAGAAAACCAGGTGTTAGGTGGCGATATTTTTGCGTAAGTCATCGCAACAATGGCTATAGGCAAAGCTTGCCTAAATTTAGCCTCTTCGAAGCATCGATCACCTAAATGCATATTAGCATTGACAATGGCACGCTTTGCGTTTAAAATTCTGTATCCCATCATGGCTTTTTCAGCTTGAGTGAGTTCTTTATCAGATTCGAAATCTTCGTCGCATTTCTCGTCAGCCATTTTCAAAACTTTGATGGAAGCTAAAAGGAATTTTTGATCTTCTAGAATGCTGCGTGCTAAAAGAACTTCAGCTACTGATACGACATCTTTTACGTTCATGAGAGCAGCTTGGCCGTGAGCAAAATTGGAGTAAGCTCTCGAGTCTCTACCAGCTGGGTCGAAAATGTAAAAGCATACATTATCCTTCCAAATCACTAATTTGAGGACCCTGAAGAAATTTCAAGATAAATTTATTGTTACTTATTACATGTATAATGGTATTCTGCTGCATCCAGTTAAACTGAGGGAGCTAACCATAACATAGTTGAGGAATAAAGGTGGATTGATTATCTCCTTCCATCCAATAAATGACTGAACCGATTTAGACGAAATTTGGAATGGAGATTATAGTCCTTATATAGGATAGTTAGTCCCGGAAATCACCCTTCAGGGGATGGAAAAGGGGCTAGAAGTTTGTATGGTCAAACAAGAATTTCTCAAGTAAGGCAGCCCGTATGGGCTTGTAGGTGTATACCTACAATATTATTGCGCAATGTTTAAAATAGGCTATTCGAATTACTGTAGCTACGCAACCGAAGTCGCGGGCAAAAGCTAGACTAGAATAATTTAAAACGAAATACTGTTTGCTGGTAAGCATATAACTTAAGAACGGCTGAACTGTTTGAAAAATGTCCGTAGTAGTCCGAATAAGATTTAATGGAAAATTCGAGTAAAAGTAGAAGTGCTTTTTTTTCCAAGGGATGTTTGTATGAATTCAGTAATTTGGACACAACAACATTTGTCGGGAAGGCTAGTATTATAGTAAGTATCGCAAGCAGTTCCCACCTTGTTAACAATATGCCTGCTCTATTCTCCTCAAAGAAAGCTTTCAGTCCCCTGCACAAGTTGTATACCGTAGGATCCAACGACATCGTGTATCCCACGATGTCAGGTTCACAAAGCAAAATTTGCATCCTTTTCCCATTCAAGAGCAATATTTGTTTTTTCCCAAACTGCAATACTTCGCATATACCCTGAACTGCTGAGTGATCATGAACTTTCTCTAAACATTGGAGATACCTGAAAAAAAAAATACACAACTTTCTTCAATAAAACTATTAGCTCAATACAGTGCCGTAACCAAAGTGTTAATGACACGTTGAGATATAGAAAGATCCTATCACGCAAATGTAGCAGAAACGACATATTGCAAAGCCGAAATTTTTATATAATAACTCAATGTGTGCAAAGTAAATCGATTTCGAGTAGGCAACCTCTAACCAGTAACTGTATTTAGTCGTGTTATTTTCCTCTTTTGAGGGAAGAGGTTAAAGTTGGAATGGCTTCTTACCATAAAGTAACTTAGACATAATTATGAGCTAGTATATAAGAAATCATACCATACATCACCGGCATCCATTAAGTTGTCGATTAACTTCACCGTCCATTGTTTTGGATGGTAATGATATGCTAAACAGTAAGCCATAACACTAATTGGCAGTGCTTGACGACCTCTTGATTTAGCACCTATAATACAATACAGAATATAGTAAGAAACTTCTGACTTCAGACTATAGAATAGAATAATCTTTAATCAAGTATCAAGACACAAAAAGTAAAACTAACAACTATGTTAGTAGGCACTGACACTAAACAAAGAACAACAAAACGAAACATACCTACAATACAAAAAGAAATTGGACACCGTTGATCAAGATGGCACAACAGCGACCCACTTCTGCGACTATACCTACTTATAGACAAAAACATCCAAAATATAAAGTTATATTAATATAAATGTTATGGACCAAGTCATGGCCTATACCAGCAGTGGATGTCTTTCGGCTGAAATGATATTCATAATGACCAAAAAATATAAAAATGAAAAATAGGGCATTTTTAGGGTTCCGTAGCCAAATGGCAAAAAACGGAACCCTTATAGATTCGTCATGTCTGTCTGTCTGTCTGTCTGTCTGTCCGTCCGTATGTCACAGCCACTTTATTCCGAAACTATAAGAACTATGCTGTTGAAACTTGGTGAGTAGATGTATTCTGTGAACCGCATTAAGATTTTCACACAAAAATAAAAATAAAACAATAAATTTTGGGGGGTCCCATACTTGAAACTAAAACTAAAAATATTTTTTTCCATCAGACCCATACGTGTGGGGTATCTATGGATAGGTCTTCAAAAATGATATTGAGGTTTCTAATATCATTTTTTTCTAAACTGAATAGTTTGCGCGAGAGACTCTGCCAAAGTGGTAAAATGTGTGTCCCCCCCCCCCTGTAACTTCTAAAATAAGAGAATGATAAAACTAAAAAAAATATATAATGTACATTACTATGTAAACTACCAGCGAAAATTGGTTTGAACGAGATCTAGTAAGTAGTTTTTTTTTAATACGTCATAAATCGTAAACCGCAATTTACCAAGTACGGAACCCTTCGTGCGCGAGTCCGACTCGCACTTGGCCGGTTTTTTTTAACAGTTTTTAGCATCCTGTTTAGCCTACTTAATAGTAGGCAATATGCTAAAACTATTGAAATAATTAAATTGACCGAGCTTTCTGAATAATGCCCATCATTTATTGAGTCGGTATGTGTTTTTTTAAATTATTTTAATGTTGATTTTGATTTTAAAATAGAATAAGTAAGTATATTATTACTATTTAAGCAACAAAGTCGACGGACTTTCTGTGTGCGGGGTCTAAAGTTAAGTTACTTTAGACCCTGCACACAGAAACTCCGTCGATATGAAAGAGATGACAGGAGCTGATTTCGCTTGCTTTGGTCGCTCACTTTAGGTTTTCTGTATAATGCCCATCACTTATTGGGCCGGGTAGTAAAAAGGTGTTTTTTTTTACATTATTTTAATGTTGACATTGATTTCCCCTCATCTTCCCCTTCGAACCTAACCTATCAGTGTCGGGGTGCCCTAAGCTCCGGAACTCCCGAGCCCGCTTCGCTTGTTCTTGGACTAATAATTCATTGACCATAATTACATAATTTCCCAAACGATACGTAGCAATATTCATAATGACCAGACAAAGTTATAAATCATCATCTGCCTAGCCTTTTCCCAATTGTTGTTGGGGTCGGCTTCCAGTCTTTTCGGATTCAGCTGGGTACCTGTGTTTTACATGGAGCGACTGCCTATCTGACCTCCAATACCCGGTAACTGGGTAACACTATACACCTTGGCAAGACTGGTGTCAGATCTCAAGCTTCTGACTACCCGTAACGACTGTCAGATCTTCAAATGACAGTCGGGACCAACGGCTTAACGTGCTTTCCGAGGCACGAAGGAAACTCGGTATGTTGAAATGGTCACCCATCCACGGACCGACCTCGGCAAGCGTTGCTTAACCTTGAAGATCGACCCGATCGTGCGGCTGTTATTATTTAGCCACGAGCTCCTCCAGACAAAGTTATAAATATACAAGTTTAAATCTGTATTCATTACATTGCCCGATTTGACTTGACTAGATTCATAATGCGCGGGCAATATACATAGTGCCCTGATTAATCACTTGGTCCATGACATATATATAAACTAATAGAATTTAGCCGGTTTATATGCATGCCATTTTAATTATTTTGATATGAAAATATAATCATCCAATGATCCCTATTGATCATAAATGTTTAATGTATGACAGAAAAAAATAAGAAAGAAGAAGAACCTCTCCGAGTATCGAGGACTGTAGAGGAGATGACGCCAGGAAATAATTAAAAAGAGGTGTGGAAGTTTGTAGGGTATGGAAGTTTGTACGAGAAAATGGGAATAGGCTAGTTGACAGTTTTTGAGAAACCAATCTATATAAATGCATTTTTTTATGTTACAACTCTAGTGCAGATCTAGTGTCTTACTTTCATTCGCTAATTTGTGTTTTTTTTAAATTCATTAACGTTCGCTCTTTTTGTTCCGTCAAAGTTAATATTAGCGTAAAACATGGCAAGTGGCCACTTTTCTAAATTATTTATTTTATTATTGATAGGCTCGCGTTTGACCACTATCTCACCTGATGGTAAACGATCATGATGTGGTCGACGATGGGGCACGCTTACCTAGAAGTAACCTATTCACTTTTGACTTAAAGACTCCCATCCCAGGTTGTAGCTATCAGGAAATACAAGTCTGTATTTAAATCCTAAATAAAGGTCAAAGTTACTATGAATTCCTAAAGTTAATGTTGGAAATCGTTAGTGCATTTCATGATCCGTTTGTGACACACAAAACTAAAGCTTCATGTCACGATAGTTCTTCCTGTAAATGTCCAGAAAAATGCATTATTGTTTGTATAAAAAATCCTGCTGGGCAAACCCTGCAGAAAATACAGGTGTGATGTTATGTTACGTGTTGGGCAAAAAAATAGGCTTTTGACGACTTTGCCCACGCAATAGAATGGGCGAAGTCACAAAGCCACTTAAAACTTTTTTTTACAATAATTATCAATGTCCAAGGGAATCTAACTATTGAAACATGCTACATTTAATAAATAATTAATAAAAACTTTTAAACTAGAGATTCGAAGAGTACCATATTTATGTCGTCTGTCACCAACCAAATAGTAATTAAAATAGTCACAACAACCTTTCATATTGCAATTCGTGTCATGGTATTAGCACAAGTAGAAAGTACACAATATAACAAAATAATGATAATATATAATTAAAAGTTACATGTTACAGCCCTTCGGAAAAAAAAGGGGAGCAATGTCGTCCACATTGCTCAAATAATATATAAGTGACTTTGACTATCAACATAAATTAATATACATTTTTATTAAAGGTTTTACGTGAAGTAAAAGCTATGTAGCTATATATGTTACAGTCAAAAGTTTTAATAGGTCAGAGGCACTTTTAACTGAAAAAATCAGGCAAAAGTAATTTTGACTGAACACGTTGGTCGACACACACACACAGTACCGATCATTGTGGCGACGCTTGGGGAAGGACTATGTCCAGCATTGGACGTCTTTCGGCTGAAATGATGATGACGTTGGTCAAAAGTAGTTTTGTCTAAAAATCTGTAATTATTAGTGATTTTAACACAATATGTGGATTAAAGTGATTTTGACTGACGCTCTTAGTCAAATCTACTTTTAACCACTAGAGCATCAGTCAAAATCACTTTCAACAAGTTAGTATGTAATGAAAGATTTTATATGTTGTAAATTCGTTTATTCAGAAGGTTTAGGTAAAGGTTTAGATAATTAGAACAAAAATGAATAGAAATATGAGCATCATAAATTTTATTATGTCGTATATTTCTTCAGCTGGTTAAAATAATTTAATTTCTGTGTATGTAAACTTTTTTATACAGACTTCAATTATGTTAATGCGTTTTAGTCTTTTGTTCTTACGACGTTTTCTTTTCTGCAAATGCGTCTTCCACTTCCATTGCAAACTTTTCAAATTGTTTTGTAATGACTATCTTTCATATCTTCTATCGCTATATTTTTTCCTTAAAACTTTCTTTCTTTTCGTACTCAATCATTTTTACAAAAATATCTGTCGATTCTTCAATTAAAGGTTAAAAACTTTGCGTTTCTTCGAAATTTATGTCGACCACCTTAACTTTTAGAGTTCTGACAGAAACAGTCAAAAGAACCTTTATTTAAATTAGTCAGTCAAAAAATTCCTTTTAACACGCTCCATTGGGCAAAACTAGCTTTACTATAATTTCAGTCAAAAGTACTAATCAAGAGCTTAAAGTCAAAAGTGCTTTTGGCTGATTTTGCTAGTTAAATGTACTTTGACTGGTTATGAGTTGACTGCAACGTATACATAAAGGCCCGCTTGTGCTACCCTGGTTTATCTTACTAACTTCGAGTTAGTAGCTTAAAGAGTTAACCTCGTGTTAGCGCAGTTTTTGTCGCAAGTGGGCTAATGTATATTAAATTATTATTTTCCAAGTTATATCGATAAAAATACTTATACCGATAAATAAAATACTGCTGTAACTGCAACTATCACGTGTTGGTAATATTTTGTACCCGTTTTGCCCGCGAAAAACAATATCATAAAATGTCTATAGTAACATCAGTGACATCACTTAGTGCTGCCAGAAATAAAATTGAATAATTATCGCAGACAAAAAAGTATTTCTAACATCGTTAATTTTGATTGTATAAAAAATAAACAACTGGACAGAGTCAGACTTCAATGACAATGATTTAAATAATAATGATTTGTCCTCTGCAAAATAAGAAGCAAAACGTTCTATATGTATACAAGCAAATGGTCCTAAAATAAAAGTATTGTATTGTTAACTTGCAATCCAGCAATACTTTTTCAATTTAAGGTCCCTCAATCCTTACGCACATAAAATCTTTAGCTCATTTATTCACAGACAACACTCAGCCCAAGGCGCCACTTCCACGAGTGAGGCCTCCACCTTCGCGGTGATATTATTGTCCTGTCACTTCATTATCTTTATAATAGTGCTAACACACGTTCGGATTTGGTCCGGCCGGACTAACCCCGCCCACAAATCCGTTCTCGCTTACACACGCTCGAACCTGGTTCGACGGACCGACCGGACGGCACAGGGTTGCCAACTTAGAGCTTTTGGCTCCAAATTTAGGGTAAAAAATTCCATGTTGGGCTTTTTTTAGGGGCATAAATAATATTTTATGCTTTACTAACGAAACCGATTGTTCCTTGAAATGATGCAAAGATTAATGATTACACGATTAATTTTAACACGAGATGATAGATCATTCGTTACATTTACCCCATTGCCGAAAATGGTTCAGTTTGTTTATTGTAAACATGTATGACCTCAAGAATTCCGAAATCTCAAACGAAATGCCAAGTCTGAACTAAACGATTTAATAACAATTATTTACAATATAAATATTTAATTCGTTATCCGGTCATCTGTCCATTCATCCGAATCGGATTAAAACAATGGTAATTTCTATTGTGTCTGCTTATTGACAGTTGGAGGTTTATATTAAGTTCTAATATAAAGTTATTAAATCTAAGTTGTATTGTATTTACCCTAGCAAAACGAGATACTATTTTTTTTATTAGATATAATCTTTTCAGTCAGGTTTTTGGGTAATCCAGACCATGGGCATCGGCCACACTGACGACTAGTCGTAGTTGGTCCGGCCAAACCAGCGGACAACTCTACACACGTCCGGATTTGGTACGGAGCAGACCATATCCGATGGGTAAACGAGCGGACCGAGACGGACTCAATTAATAATAATAATGTCCGGCGGACCACGCTACACACGCTCGGATATGGTCCGGCCGGACTAACCCCGCCCACAAATCCGTGGTCCGGCCGGACCAAATCCGGACGTGTGTTAGCACTATAACAACTCTAGTATGTTCAAAATATGAAATTCTAAAACTATGTTTTTTTCTGTGTATAGTTTTAAACATCCAAGTAGTTTAGGAGTTGTAAACAAGACTACTACTCCTAAATAACATCACGATATATGTTCACTATAAAAATAGTTATTATTTTTTTATAGGAAAGGTATTAGTTACACGAAACAATCACATGTACCAAATGATAAAATATATACATGAATGTTAAATACATGTATATATTTTATCAAACTTTAACCTAGCCGTTGATGAAAAGTAGGCTTTAGAAAATATCCGATTTACGGCACTCATCGGGAGTAAGGCCCTTAACACCTTAACTGCCAGATGCCCGACAAACAATACATTTTCTATTGTGTCTCGTACTCTGGCAGCCAAACTGTTAATAATTAAACGCCGCGCGCTCACCGCGATATACGATTACACGTCCTACTCGCAGTCGCAGTCGCAGTGCACTCTCTGTTATAACGTAATTTATTTTATCTGTGCTCTCTGCGAGACGCGACCTAAACGCCGCACAGTGCACATCACACTCGCATGCGAAGAAAAACAAGAATGATAAAGGGAAATCCGCGCGTATAGGCTGAGACTGAGCATTGTCAGTCAGTAAATAAATTAATTTAAAAACTGTATCAATTGGATTTTTCTTGCTGTCAACTAGCCTATTCCACGCGCATACAATAAAAATAAACTAACCGAACTTATTGTCGTACATATTGAACGATCCCGTCAAAATACCATAGTGTATATTAGGTCTCCTGTCTTTGGTACACCGGACAACAGTAAGAGAATGTGTTTGTATGGTTCCTCTTTTTAGATTCGGTGGTATGTGGACCTGGAACAATAAAGTTGTAAGGAAGTCTTGGACGAGGAAACATTGTATTTTGTCTACCTCCATGGGAAAAAAGCGTAAGTTTTAGAAGGGCTTGACATGTTGCATGTGAAACGTCAATCATGTTGTTGATTGACGTTTCACTTAAACATGTTGCACTTACATGCTCCGGTCTAGGTATTTCATCCAGGCCGCAGGGTTCATCATCATCGTTTGCATTGTGTTTTCGTTTACTTCCTGCTCTTGGTTTTGCATCAGTAGCCCCGCCAAAAGCCGCAAATGAGCGTCTAAAAAGTATGAAAAAATATTTATATTTCATTAAATGAAAAAGAGCTTACCTACTCCAGCTTAACTACTCCAGCACATTATGTTGGCCGTCTTGATATGCTTAAAAGTAGTATTTGAAGTATCAGTTAACAGCACGGACTTAACACGAGTTTACAGCACGAGCCGTTTTAACGAGATCTAGAGGGTAGTACTTTTTTAACACTTTTATGAAAATGTAACAAAAACTTAACAACAAACAAACTTAAGAAATCCTAATAGATTTCTTAAGTGTGTCCGCAAAATACATTATCATAAAAATCTCTATAGTAACATCAGTGACTTAACTTAGTGCTGCCAGAAATAAAACTAAATAATTATCGCAGACAAAAAAGTATTTCTAACTAAGTATAGACACATCGCTAATTTTGATTTTATAAAAAAATAATAAGTGGACAATGTCGAACGTCAATGACAAGGCAAGATAAATCATTATTTGTGAAACACAATTACAACAGAAATCCTAATGGATTTCTGAAGTTTGTTTGTTGTTAAGTTTGTGTTTATTTTTCATTAGATATTGGTCTACTAAGTTTAGGAAATAGCAGCCCCTTACGTGAAAAACTAAAGTTGAATAAAAATATGTAATTGTACCTTATCTACCTTACCACTACCCAACAATTTGATATAACCCGATCTATGTACTTTTTAACTGACTGTCCAAAAAAAGGTGGAGGTTCTACGTTCGTTTTTATTAGTACCTATGTTCATCGATTCTTTGATGTTCTTTGTTTGAATGGGTATACTCACGAGGTGCTCCCATTTTCACCAAATCAGGATCTGACGAGTGGATTCCGAGGAAATCGAGTAAGCTCCTCAAATTTTATTAGGCATTCATAAAGTGATTTTGATATTTTCATCAACATGGTAAGCATTTGCATTTAGAAAGTATCATTTGATGAAGTGGAACTGATAAAAATGACCACAGGTGACCACTGGAACCTCTTAATGATAAATGTGTATAAGAACTATTCTAAGTTGAACGACTGTGACGAAGCAAATTTAAATAAATGGTTCTGATGAAAATTATCTGAAGAAGAAGAAAAAAGAACAACCAAAAGTAGGTATAATCCCCGGCACGTAAGTTGGCAACGGCAACAGTCGTTAGATGCGCAGAAATAGTTTTTTAGGTATCTTTGGTAGTGAAGCGGGTCGCGGGTAACATTTAGGACCGTTCCGAGCGCGCGATTGGTTGGTCAGTTCGCAGAATATGCGCGAACTTACTCCACTACGCCAAAATCATGGCGACTTATGTGCCGGGCACTATACCATGACATCCAGAGGCGGCGCTAGGCATGGGCGACGTGGGCCACTGCCTACGGCCTCGCGGTCCAAGGGGCCTCGCGCCTCAAATACGTATAACTCGGACGCAACGTAAAAATGTACCTATTCGTTATATAATGATAAATATATTTTATGGCCACAGTTATGCCAAAATAGATTACCCGAATAACATGAAACTTATACGCAACTGGTGAAATTAGAGTGTACCAGGGTAAACTGTATATATCTGCGTACCCCTTTAGAGCGTACCGGCGTGATTTTATGTTATAAAATTGTGAAAACAATAAACAGTTATGCAATTGCAACAATCCCGAGATACTTGCCCTCATTTATTGAAGAGTTCTGTTGTATTTCTTCGAAGTTCTTCATCAGATCTCGATCATATTTAAATGACCACACGGGAAGCAACAGCTTTCTGATAAGCAGAAGTCGGAAAGACAACTATGAAATATGGTATAGGTAACCATGATATGACGTTAAACTACAAAAAATGCGTATACCTATATGCGTAATTTTTTTTATTGAAACTGTGACCCGCACCATGCTACAGTGCAAAGAGTGTAGTAAAAAGGGCCTCGCTAAATGTACCTTGCCCACGTCAAATTTTCGTCTTGCCCCGCCACATCGCCTTGCGAAACGAAAATGATTTTTCGCGGCAGATAAATTTATTTGTTAAAAAGTTTTTTTTAGGATCAGAGGACTTCACATTTAAAGGCAAATAAACTCATTATCACCTAGTAGTACTATAGAATTTTACTACCATAGAACTCAAAACTGAATAGGACTAGGTACCTAGTCCTACCTTCTTACTAAAAATTAGAAACAGTAAATTACCTTTGTCGTTTCCTCACCCTCATAGCTATTAGCTTTTTCTTCCTTAATTTGGCCATTTGTCTGAAAAAAAATAGAGTCGTTTTAATTTCCACTTTCTATGAGGACAAATAATACCATTTATACTTCATAAAAGATAGCTCTCTAGATCTCTGCGACAGCTGTCAGTATCAATACAGTAACAATAGCGCTTGACAGGCTAACAATACCGTAACAATAACGTATACGTCAGTTTGACATATGTCGCAGAGATCAAGCTATCTTATAAGAAGTATAGCCACTGCAAAATATACATACCGACATTTCTTTTTTGTGCATTTTTTTCTGAGGCAGACTCTGAAAACATTTTGTTAGAAACATTGTTCATTAATATTTATTTTTTTACTTATTATTACAAAATAATATTAATTAAAAGACTTACCCTCCCTTGTAGCATGGTACTTTCTTCGCTCTGTTAAAATGAAATACTTGATGTGAATCCGAATCCTACAGATAGTTCATATCATAACCTTAATTAACATATAGGATATTTTTTATCCCTGTATAATTTTCTCTTGGTATAATAAAACACTTTTCACGCCGGCAGAAGCAAGTGCTTATTATATGGAAAACTGGCTTCTGATCGCGGCTTCACCCACGTGAAAAGAGTTTTAGTTTTTTTGAAAGGAGTCTGCAGTGGGGCATTTTTAAACCTCATCCTCATCCTTTTTAATGTTCCCACTGCTGGGAAACAGGCATCTTCTCTGTGAGTGAGGGAATGGGCCTTAATCCACCACGCGGGCCCAGGGGGGTGGGTGAATGTCACATGACTACGAATATTTGGTTCTAGGACATGCCGATTTTCTCACGATGTTTCCTTTCACAGTTTTGAGAGCAGTGGTGATGAAATAATTTACACATAGTAAAGCGCCTGCCTGGGTTCGAACCACGATCTACGACACGTAAGTCGAGGTTGTTACCACTGGGTCACCACTGCTCTCAAACCTAAACCCAAACCAAACCTAAGGTTTTAAAAACCTAATTCCAACTTAATAACTGTACCCGTTCCTGCAAAAAAGGTTTTTGACGGAGACATCAGTAGATAGAAAGAAGAAAAAACTTACTTTTTTAATTCTTTTCTAGAACCAGGGATGTGTACCACGTCAGGAACGTAATCTGCATTTCTGTTAAGGATGATTCCACTGTGCGGCTTGAATAAACTGAAACAGAGGTTTATCTTATGACATCTAAAGTGGAATTCCGTCAGTTTACCACCAGACACGGAAGGGTCATATTTTATTGTTAAAAATAGGTGAAGTCCCCGGCATGTAACTTGGCAAGGGTTTGGCGTAGAGGGGGTAAGTTCGCGCATAGTGCTTGAACGACTAACCACCATATAGAGCGAACGGAACGTTGACGCGACGCGATTGGTTAGTCATTCATTGTATCAACTGATCAACCAATCGCGTGCTCGGAACGGTGTCAAACGTTGCCCGCGTCCCGCTTGGTCCACCAACGAGACCAAAGAGACCAAACAGATCTAAAAAACGTCATATTGTGCGCATCTTACGACTCTCGCCAAGTTACGTGCCGGCAACTATATTATGTTTGAATGTCGATTTCGCCACGATGGACAATCTTGGTTCTTGGATAATATATTGGTAAATATGTGCAATTGAATATCAATGGTTCCTTACTCGTGTCCAGATTTTGCAGGAAGCGGTGGTCTCATCATAGCTGGTTTGACGGTAGCCCTTTGAGCCCGAATGACCTCGCCACTCGTTTTTGGACTAGGTACCTAGAAAGAAGTAATAGATATGTCGGAGATGGATTGCTTAATTTGCTGTTTTACAAAACATCACCTTTATGTTGAACAGATAAACAACGTTTAGCGTTTTATTACTGAATGTTAATATGCCGTAGCTGAATACTGAGCCAAACAAAATATGGGAAAGGGAGACTCTAGTTCTCGCCAAACTTCTTGGCCGCCCTGAAGTTGACTACAATGGCTGCGCAGTAGTAAATCTCATACAAAAACAGCACCGCGCCGTGCCTTGCTATCGGAAAGCCAACTTCAGGGCGGCCAAGAAGTTTGGCGAGAACTATACTAGAGCTCTTCCGACCAGCACTAGGCGTACCGCACGTGGTCTGCGAATGGCAGATAATTCCCTTTTCCAGACCCCCGTAAACGGGACGACGGATTCGGGGACATCCGTCGCCCTCCATCAATCAGGACTCAAGATGGCGGTGCTTAGTGTTCCACGCGCGCCTCTCTTAGTCGTAAAATGGGAAATATAATCGCACCTGCAGCCCCAGACGCAAGTGTGCAAGATATCACCGGGGTGGTCTTAGTCAATAAGAGTCTGAAATAGCCCTCGACTCACCCCAAGGCATAGGACATCCATGAAGACTGCACTCACGAGAGTAAGTAAAAGTAAGTAAAAATATGTTTATTTCTCACCACAATATTACACAATACATCATTTGGAATGGTTTAACAAGCTTATTACTATTGTGGGAGACTGGTGCTTATTACTATTGTGGGAGACTGGTGCTTAAACTAAACTGCAAGCCTGTATTTCAGGACACCAGAACTCCGCCCTCAACACAGTAATTATCTCGATGCATTATTTTTAGGTATTATACATTGAATCTTGATCGGTGAACACGAACATAATAGATAGTTATTGTCAATTTTTTGTTAATATGTGCAGTCAAATACAGGATAAAGCAATGTGTGTGTCGATTTTAGACTTAGTTTGAACGAAGCCCCCTAGATGCGCCTGTTTGTAGTAAACAATCTAAAATTTACAATATAAACTTACACTCAAGATAGATTTACTCGACGTTGTATGCTTTACTGAAGCGGTGGGAGCAGGAAGTAATATGTCGCAGGGAAGCAGGTCATCATACTGGACCCGCTTCCTCTCCCGCTTTTCAGATTTACTTGTTCCTTCATCGTCTTCTTGCGATGAGAACTCATTAAGAGAAAACCTTGAGCGTGTTGCCCTGGAAAGACAATAATACTTTCTAGTACTTATACTCGTAAGTATATACCAACGTAGCGTAGAACCTGTCTGGATCGCGGACAAATTTGAAAGACAGTTACCGCGGCTTTGGCACAATCAACTGAAGGAACACGGGTCGGTCTTAGTCAGCAAAAGTCTGACTCGCCCGAGAAGTCATTGGATGAAATCGCAAAACAAAAAAATAAACAAAAAAATGTTTGGGCATAGAACCTACTTCGATAGGTCCTTCGTATCTTCCTATCCCTACATTCTTTATATTATAACTGCAAAAGTAAATCGGTCTGGTGTTTGTTTTTGTTTGTGACCTTTTTGAGCTAAACGGATTCGTATAAAACTTTGCACTCGGGTGTACATTATGTAGGATACATTTTATCATAGGAGTATGTTACATGTGTTGAATTATTAATATTTAGAT
Source organism: Orthosia gothica (assembly GCA_949775005.1). Classification (NCBI taxonomy): domain Eukaryota; kingdom Metazoa; phylum Arthropoda; class Insecta; order Lepidoptera; family Noctuidae; genus Orthosia; species Orthosia gothica. Next base: position 23,219,794 of record OX459037.1, read on the forward strand.
CAGTTAAGATAGTCCACCAACTATTGTAGATTAAACAGTTGTCCTAAATGGATAAATAAAAATAAAATATAGGTAGTACTACAGAATAGCAAGCGTACCTTGAACTTCCAGCAAAGCTTGCTGGTTCCAAAGGACAGTGCCCGATGTATTGTAATCTGAAACATAAATAAATTATTTGGTATAGATATAGTTTGAGAAGCAAGGAAGAACACGATATTTTTATCTCAGTAGTGTGTTCCCTTGGGTTGAAAAAGCACTTTTTGCGCGGGCAGAAGCTAGTGTTAGTATGTTTTCTGGGAAAACTCGAACCAGCGTAAAACCTAAGATTTCAGCAGCTTGACTTATGACGCTAAGGCACTTGTCACACCGCCGACGATCAGCGAGCAGCGAGTAGCGCTAGAACTTAGAGTTGGCGAGCAGCGAGAAGTGAGTGTGTCCTGTGTGGTTTCGATATTTTTGCAACGGCATCCTAGTGATTCACCGTGATCCTTGAGTTCCCAATGCAATGCACGATTAAGGAGCGCTGTGGAGTGTGCATTCCGTGAGTATCGCTCCACACCCCCTGAGCTTAGACCTCGTCTACCTCGTCTGTCCATGCATAAGAAAAATAGGGCGCTGTCGTGTAGCTAACGTCAAATTGCCAAGTGACAGAGCTACACGACCAGCTGTACCAGCTTGGCAGTGCAGGATTGAGCGTCATATCGGTGAGGCTAGAGCACTCAGCGACAAGCTTTTCTGCTTCAGGGAGGGCAACACTCACCCTAGAGTGATGCACTTTGTGAGGTGGGCGTTCTCTGGGACTGGTATCAGTTCTCAAGATTATCTGTCCCGCTTCACGGAGCGTATCGACTTTCTGAAGCAGAAGATTTATGCATGGGCAAACCGTATTTGTCGGTACAAGCGGCGAGTGGAGCGATATACACAGAATCGTACATTCCAGTACAACGAAAGGTGGGTTTTTAGGGTTCGGGAGTGACCCAACCAAGGTGTGACTGATACGCGCCTATCAGATGATGATACCATGTGTTCGTTTTGGCGCAATATCTGGTCGGTGCCTGTCAGTCACACCGAGGGTGACTGGACTCGGGAGGTCGAGCAGGCGTGCGGTCCGATACCACAAATGGGGGCATGGAGTTTCTAACGACCGGAATAACCCACCTTCTCCATAAATCAGGAAGTACTGTGGAGCCTAAAAAATATAGACATCAGATAACATGTTTACCGACGGTCTATAAAGTTTTTACATCCATTCTGAGGGCTAAAATTAATCAACATATTGATACTAATTCAATCATGTCTGCTATCAGGATGGAATTTGGTGTGGACAAATGTGCAGTCATGCAGGTAAAGCAAGGGGAGATTATGGAATCCGTGGGAATACAACTCTCGGATTCCATACACCTTAGATCCCTTTCCTCAACCGAAACTTGTATGTCGGCTGCACTAGGCATCGATGCTACTGGTGTGAAACAGTCGTTGCAGGAACGCTACTTTGGCCGCCTGAAAAAGTACTAAATAGTCTTTTATCAGGCGAGGATAAGGTGCGCGCCTTCAATAGCTGGGTCATGCCGGTCTTGATGTACTCTTTCGGCAAACTCAAATGGACTCAGACAAAACTTGACTCCCTGGATAGCAGGGTCCGCACACAGGTTACCGCAAATCGTATGCATAATCCACGGTCATCGGTGATGAGAATGTATATTCCGCGAAAATGCGAGGTCAAGGCTTTTTAAATGCTAAGACTCTGCACAATCGCGAGGTATGCAGTCTCAGAGAATTTTCCAGAAAACCGACGTGGGTATGCATCGAGATGTGGTAGCTGTGGACAAGGGTCTTACTCCGCTCTACTTGGCTAACGAGAACTGGCGCAAACCTATAGTATTAGATACTAATGACCGCAGAGAGGTATGGCAGAGCAAGGAGATTCGCGAACGCTTTTACCGGGTCCTATATGGACCCGATGTAGTAGTGGCCTGGTTGCGATTTGGTGACCTTTTCGGGGAAACCGAAGGTTTTGTCTTTGTGATTATGGAAGAATTTATGATGACGTTAGGTTAAAACGGGCTGGTTTCCGCAACTCCACGACCAAGCGCGTATTTTGCGTACGGAAACGAACAACTACTGGAAATATATTGTGAAGGACGGCACGGTTGACATTTGTCGGGCATGTCACCGGCCGGGAAAATTCATCCGTCACATTATCTCTGGTTGTTCTCGTCTAAGGCACAACCTTGTAGCCAGGATTATCCATCAGCAACTTGCTCTTAAATACAATCTTCTTGAACCGGGAGTACCGTAACTACTATAGGAATGTGCCCGACCCAGTTCTCGAAAATATCATTGCCACATTGTATTGGGATCGGTCTATCATCACTGACAGGGCTATTGTTGCCGATAAACCTGACATTGTGATGATAGACCGACTAGAGCGTCGCGCAATGATTGTTGATATAGCAGTCCCTTATGACGAGAAGCTCGTGAAGGCTGAGAGAGATAAGAAATGTAAGTATCTTAATCTGGCTCGCGAGGTTATGGACATGTGGGATGTGAATACAGCAGTCATTGTGCCGATAGTCGTAACGGCCAATGGCATAATAGCCAAGAGCCTCAACGAACACCTGAGGAGGCTCTCGTTGGGCAGTTGGATCAAGGGCTTGATCCGGAAAGCGGTACTCCTGGACACGGCACGTACCGTCAGGAGGTTCCTCTCTCAGAAGCCCTGGCTACTGGACTGGCTTGGACCCTGTTTCCGATACCGGTGGTATTTTTTAGATAAGTATATTTTTTATTGTAATTTTTTTAAATTTATAAGCTAACTTTTAAAAATGTAAAAAATATGTACCTACATGAATTGAATAAAGGTCATAATAATACCAATGGAATCTGCCTCACCTATCTCTCTCTAACGAAATTCAGCTTTATATCAGTATTTTAAATGGAGCGATAGCCTGACTGACCTCCACAACCCAGTAACTGGGTAACACGATAGGTATCCCTTGGCTAGACTGGACAGATTTTTGACTTCTGACTACTTAATGCAACTACTGTTAAAGATCTTCAAATGCAACCACGGAGGAGTCTCGCCCCCACCCTTCCAACTAAATTTCTGTCACCGGATTATTGCAGACACCGTAAGTTTGTCTAAGAGTTGTTACGTCCCCGCTAGGGGGCGCGACGGCGAGATCCGGAGCTTCGCCCCTTGCACGCGGTATAAGTTGGTGCCCGTAACGACGAGCACTACTTTGGGTTGCCTATCCTGGGCAAGTTTGTGATTGATCTTGCAAGATTACAAATTCTGTAATGGGTGAATGAAAACCTTGAAGAAGATCGACTTGTACGACTCAGTCTAACTGTAGCCGAAAATCCGATTAGACTGCAAGCCGACCCCAAGATATTTAGGAAATGGCTAGGCAGTTTGAATGATATAAAAAAAATTATATTAAGATATGATATTACGTTTTCTACGGCTAGTTCTTCCAAGAACATCGCAAGAAATCAACCAGCATTCATCGATATCCCTAGATTTGGTGATCCGAATACTCTGTTCGACTAAACTGTACTGCAGTCCATATACCTAACTTTACACTATGTTGAACGTATCGCGAAAGCGCCACGAATTTCATAGTGCTTACAACGTTTTGATCGCGAGTGAACTCTTTAAGAGATCTAGCGCTGCATGTTTTATTAGTTTGATTAGACAACATAAATATTTTAGCGCTGCAGCGAACTTTAGTTCAAAAAACTCACCAGCTTTGAACAAAATTTTTTCATGAATGTTCTTGTCTATTGGTAGAATATACGTCAAGACCAGCATTACTTTACCTTGTGTGCATCGAAGGATTCATTGGCACGCATGTGTCCTTAAAATGCATCGGTTTAAACGGTTTAGTTTTGAATTGAGGAGGCTTATACTTTTTCTTTTTCCTGCGACCTGAAATAAAGGGAATTCTCTTATAAACAAAAATATTATGACACAGAATGCATCATTATGTTTGGAATTGGATCAAAATCGCTTATTCAGCGAAAAAATAGGCTACGACCCATTCTCGAAAGCACAGAACGACCACAAGTTAAACTAATATTAGGCTTTCATGATATTTGATAACAACATGCTGTCGAAGGACGAAGACAACATGAAGGCACGACGTTCTGACGATTGGTTATGGACCCAAGAATGCAAAGCTAAACGTTTTAGTAATCAAATGACGTTTTTTACCACGTTCATTGCCAAGCCAAAATGCTGAACTTACATAAATGACCAAAATAAAAGAATCCTTAAATGTGGTCCCTAGTGACCAAAACAAGTACCAGAACCCAATATGCTGCGGCCGCTATTTTATGGCTCGTACATTATTGTAGGCACCATCTCACCACGTCGAACGTGGAACGTGAACTGTCACAGCATAATAGACCGCTTCACGCGACGGCAATTAAGGTGAACAAAAAATAAAATGGCTCCTCCTGACTGTCATCGAGTTATGAGAGAGCCTTCCGAATAGGCAGCTAGGCACGCGTTACCGTGGCCGACGTTGAAAACTCTAAATAGAATGCGCACTCAAGTTGGCCGCAGCATAGATAACCTCCACAGATCATTGAGGTAATAATGTACTACGCACTAGAGAAGTCACCACACATCACTACTGTGTTCCGTTCAAATGCGGTCTTTTGGCCGCACTTTACTCATTTGCTTGCTAGATCTTAAGCAATTAAGTCATTTTATGTTTTTAAACGAAAAAACGTTCAAACGCATTCAATATGCCGTCATGTGTTTTAAGATATTGCACTTATAATTCAACCAATACGGCGAAGTGCAAAGGAATAACTTTTCATAGGTGACTAACTAGATAATCATTTTAAAATATAATTTTAACAAAATATTTGGTGGATGCCATGTTGTGTCAATTTTCATATAGACTAAAAATTAAGATGTGACAATTTGTATTAAAGTGTGGGTAAAATTAGCTGATGTTTCTTTTTAAAGCGGAAAATAATAATCTAACATATATTTAGAAAAAGAACTGACTGCGGTTATTCAATGAAAAAAAATATTAGCTGAAAAATAATTATTACATAATGTAACTACTTAAGACATAATTTGTTACATTTTGTTTATTTGAGGTATCCACGTTTGGGCCGTAATGATAGGGAAAAATGGATAAAATTTATCCAAATCAACCACAGTGAAGATACTTGGTTACCATCCAATCATACTTATGTATGTTTGTTGCATTTTCGCGAAGAGGATAAATATACCACAAAAGCGGGCAGGCGTTTTCTGAATAATTCTCTCTACTAAATATCATTTCAGTAAATTACTGTTAAGACTTTGGAATATTTTATTCACAAGGAAGTATTAACATCTTTGCTTCAACATTCTTTTGATCAACCAAGCACTTTAAATCACCTAACACATTCGATACGGGCCATCATAAAAAAATACACAACAATTCGCTTGAAGTGCGATGCTAAAATTGATCAGACTAATAATTATTCGTCGAAGCGTCAAAAGTTAACTAAACTTATATTGTTTAGGGGTAACTAAATAAACATAATTATAATAATATACAGAAGATTCGTGTTTCAAGCGAATTGTATTTTCCCTATTCCGATTTGATATGTTTTTAACTTATTGTAAGCGCATTTGATTATATATTAAATAAAAAAAATACAAAAGTTTCTTATACTTTAACAGTCGGTTAATTCAACTAATAATAAATTCTGAAAAAGTGTGAATTCTAATGAAGCTTGTTAGGTATTAAGCTATGTCACTTCCTGTAGTCAGTCAGCAATTTAGTCTGTATGAATGTCAAAGTGTTGCAGAATGTTAAACGAAACGCGTAAGCGCCAAGAAAATCACGGCGCTTCCGTCTTTTTGGTGTCGAGGAAGCTACATCTTCGAAGCGCTCTAGCGCTGCGTGTTTATATTGTTTTGTTAGACGACTAATTATTGTTTCAGCGCTGCAGCGAATTTTTAGTTTAAACTCTTGTCAAAATTGTCAAAATGGAGCATGTATTTTGCCTAGGATAGCTTCTCTAGTACGTAGTACATATTATCTCAATGCCACAGATGAGATGGCGGTTCTCGGATGGCTTCGATCTTCAGTGTGCGTCTTCTTGTTAGGGTTTGTGCGGCATCCCTTCGCATGCCATGTCCACCTTTCGTCTTGTGCCGCATGCCCTCTCTCGTGTTGTGTGGATGCGTCAGCAAATGGTTTTACAAACAATATTTAATTTTAACCGACACGCTGAGTAGAAGAGTTAGATTGTTAAATACCTTTACGCAACGCATCCGTAATAACCTTTTCATAGCGAAGTTTTCTTTTTTAATATCTATTTTAACCGGGACGACAAAATATTTGTTTAAATGCGCAACAGCCAATCTACTTATTACTTACTGTCCATGTAGTTGGCAAGCGTGAGAGCCTTAATAAGATCGCCCACATCTTTGGACTCTGTTTTTTTTCTTCTTGTATGTTTGCAAATACGTTGCAATTCAATTGGACATTTGCATTGTCTGAAAGATGAGTAAGTAATAAATATTACAATGAGATTAAAAACACAAAAACCAGCAGCAACACATGGACAATATTGTACTTACTGCTTTTTTTTATTCATTTTATGAAACTTTGTATTTTTTTTGTGAATTTATTAAATTTTATGTTTTAAAGGATAAAAAATGATTTTGCCATAGATGTCTACATGACATCTATGACATGACTTTAAGAAATTCTATTTTTAAGAAATGTATATCAAGTAGGTTTTAAAATATTTATTATCAGTACTATTGTTTATGCTAGCAATTTACACAAAAGACTCAAGACTAAAGCTTTAGGGTTCCGAAATTTCTGAAGCCATAACCACCTTGTTTTTGTTAATTGCTTTGAACACTTGCGTCATTGCTTTTGAATAGCACTAAAACATGATGTAATTAGCGCTACAAACATTTTTTCAGCGAAAGATTGTAGACGAAGGCGAGCGGCTGCGTGGCGTAGGCTCACCCTAGGGGACTGCGTAGATCGAACGTAGGTTCCGGCTACGGAGCGTAACCTCGCGTAGGCGTTCGGCTACGGAGCGAATCCCCGCGTAGGAGATTGGTTAAGGAGCGTAACCCCGCGTAGGCGATTGGCTACGGAGCATAACCCCGCGTAGGCGAACAGCTACGAAGCGCTACCCCGCGTAGGCGATCGGCTACGCAAGTCGAAAATTCTTTCATACAAACGTAGTCTGGCGATTACAACACCGTTTGATGATGTACGTTCAAAATATGAAATGATTTCAATTTGTCTCATCATTATCTAGCCCTGTATTATGGAAACAAAAAACTAAAACATAAAATATTTGAAAGTTATGAGCGTCGAAAGTTCCATATTTCAACACTAATTTTAACGCATCTTTGGGCGGAAACAAATACCGTAGGAAGAAAGAAAATTGCAAAACCGCCTTCATTCAGGTATAGATTACATAATTATACTACTTGTTTACGTTAAACTTGTAACTCGTCATCGACGTCTATTTCCCATTGTAAGATTTTTTTTTTGCGAAATGGTTTTTTATGTTCATCACGATACGATTGAAAATTAACTATCCAACGAGAATCTTACCTTGCCGTAACACAGTTTTTACTAGCGCGGAAGGTAAAGAACTTTATTTATGTATACCGTCAATGAACATTTATCATTCGTTTAAGTTTTTTAATAAGCAAGTGTTTTTTACATAGTTGCAATGTAATTTTGTTATACTATAATCGTTATCCAAGTTTTGATTATACTGTGTATAGTGCAAGTGTACCTTATAAACTTGGAAACTATGTAAGTACTTAAATTATAACCACGTTTTAATGTTTACTACTTGTGTACTGTATCTCAGATGGACAAATAAATTATATTCTATTCTATTCTAGATTAGTAATTCAACAATGCAAATAATTTTATTTTGAAAATATACATTTAGTATTTTTTCATGATATCTAGACTCCCAAAGGACTGTTTAAAAAAAAAAAACGCGCGCTTTTTTTTTGTCCTACATCATCATCCATTTCGCTACAAACTTGAAAAAGTGCTAATTCGTACACGAACTAGCTACTTACTGCTCTTCACAGCATCTATTTCTTTCGCACGTGTTGTCGGATAAGATAGCATGCATTTTAACCCCGTGCACAAAATAGTTTATTTATTTATTTATTATATACTTTATTGTACACCACTTAAAAATTACAGGACAAAACATTTATAAAGATAAGTGTACAATGGGCGGTCTTATCGCACAGGGCAATCTCTTACAGACAACCTTTGGATGGACTGAACGAGAGGAGATAGACATTAGGGCTGTCAGTGTACAAAAACTATATTAAATAATATTACTTAGATATAGCATAAAATACATACATACAAATAAAATAATATCTAATAAATATCAAATAAAGAACACAGAAAGGAGAAGAATAGTTATAGAGAAAGGAAATGCTCCTTCACCATTTTTTAAACGAAGTTAATGTTTGCGCACGCCTTACCTCAATAGGTAATGCATTCCACAAACGAGCTGCTTGAACCGTGAAAGATATGTCGAAGAAGGATGTGGAATGCATACGAATGCTTAATTTTAGGTTTTCCGATGATCTCAAGGACCGAGAATGTGTGTCACAGAAACTAAACTAAAGAAGAAGAACTGAAACCGTTCTTTAAGATAAAAAGGACTAGAAGGATTAAAGAGCACATTATATAGCAATGAAAGTATGTGGGCATTCCGGCGAAGGCGAATAGGAAGCCATTTGAGCTTGGTTCGAAATTCAGAAACATGGTCATACTTGCGCAAGCCAAATATGAACCTGATACAGAGATTTTGAAGTCGCTCAAGCTTGTCCAATTGGTCTTGGGTGAGATCTAATGGTTGGTGGGTCTTGGCTAATAGTTCGTGCCGTCGACTAGTTCAACCTTAAGGTTACACTAGTCGATCATTCTTCCGTACAAACGTAGTCTGGCGATTACTCCACTGTTTGACGATGTAAGTTTAAAATAAAAAATATTCGTGCCGTTGACTACGGGAACCTTAAACACAGACTACAAACTTGGTTCGAAAACATTAATGATAAGAAAATTAAGAGGTAATCTGAATTATGTCTGAAATCACTTATCCGCTTTGTACACACGTGGTGATTAAAGCTCTTGCTTTCTTTAAATTAGAAAAGGTCATTCATCATTGCCCTACAGTGAAACAATAATAGGCTGGTATCAATCTTAATGTATTATTATTATATTCCAAACTATATAGCGATGAATCATCTATGAGGGATAATGTGTGCGTCTCGATGACACGGCCATGACAATATTTGAAATAAAAACTGTGCCAAGATTTTGTAAAAAGGTTTGAACGTAGCCGTGCCAGGATAACCGTGCAGCCACGGAGATCTTTAAAACTAAGAGTTACACATTGAGGTAATAATGTACTACGGCGTTACAGTGACCTGAAATTTAGGTGAATAAGAGAGTGATTTTGAAAAAAAAAGGAATACTGGAATATATATAAAAAAGCCTAGGTTTATATTTCAGGAGCCGTAAGACTGAAACCCCATGGCCGCGCCATTGAAACGGTGAAAAGCACTTTATTGCCGATCATTGAGATAATATATAGTTACTACATATTATCTCAATGTTGCCGATATCGCGTAGAAATAAGTCGTGATTATCTATCGAAGAAAGTAAAGTATTAGCGAGATTTTGTTTTTGTAAACAACCTATTGATATCTAGCCTTCCGATACCAGGAAAAACATTATTTTCGCAACGGGGGCAATTGTTCCCCCCTCCCCGGGCATCGACCAAACTAAGTCTAAAACTCCAGCTTTAATCTTTATTTTCGTTTGTGGACTACTAAGACATTGATAAGTTTCCGTCATCCTTAGTCTTAAAGTTTGGCTTTCAATAAGAAGGATGGGCAAGGGTGAGAGGACGGGGGGGTGGGGGCATTTCTCGAGTTTATGGAAAATAGGTCCCGGAGCTCGACCAGTTGTGAGATTTTTCCACGGTTTGCGCTATAAGCACCACTAGACTTCGAGGCTAGCACCCTATATGTTCTAGTCTAGATAAATCAATGACTGGTCAAAAATAAAAACTGATCTGCCCGAGAAGGGTTCAGGGGCGTAGCTACCGCCGTATCTGCTGTATCAATTATACGGGGCCCCCGGGCCACGGGGGCCCCGACGTGCGTAAGCAAAAATTAATAAAAACTTCCAAAAGCTATAAATGATTTAATAAATCAGTTTGCCGAAAAAATGGCAAGGAGAGAGTATATTTAATTTGATTTGTTTGATTTTTTTTTGGAAAAAGTGACAGATTTTTAGTTTTAGTTAAGTGATATTTCTTTTATTTTTATGCAATTTTTTTTTTCCCTTTTGTGTGAATTCTTTACCCTTCATAAGGGCCCCCAAGCAAATATAGATACGGGGCCCCGCCAAGGCACGCTACGCCACTGGAAGGGTTGTTAAAATTTTCGAACTTGCCATTACTTCTTCGCTACATTTTAGGTGTAGCAATGTTGACAAATGATATTTTATAGTAGTCGACTGAAAATGTAATCTAAAGCTGAGCCGGTGAGCTAAAATTTACGAGATCGCTTTGCTCGCTCCTTCACCTTTACTTATCCTCTATATTTTAGGTGTAGGAATGTTGACAAAGAATATGTTATAGTCATCATCATCATCACCCTATTAAAGTGCCCACTGCTGGGACACAGGCCTCCTCTCTGTGAGAGAGGAAATGGGCCTTAATAAACCACGCGAGCCTAGTGCGGGTTGGTGGATGTCACATGTCTTCGCGAATTTTTGGTTCTAGGACATGCCCGTTTCCTCACGAAGTTTTCCTTCACCGTGTTTATTGTATTCCACTTAAATATTTATTTTATTCTGTTTTGTTTGTGACTAAAAAATTACTATTGATTAATCAATATGCATTTTTCATTACTCGAAACTTAAAGTAATTTAAGTTAAGCATAATTCATTACGTTCATTTGAAACAGCATTGCAAGGAACAAGGCTCCATACAAGGTGAATACAATAAATCAGTTGTTTTTCTTAAATTAACGTTGTGACAGTCACAGGGAATAGGTATAACCACTACGTTTTAGTGACAGTTAGAATATCTATTAATATCAACAGGGTCGGACTGGCCATACGGGAGTACCGGGACTTTTCCCGGGGGGGCGGTTCGGTTCGCCAGCCAGACCAGCCCGCGGAGTGACCCAGCTCCATTTCTCCTTCATTTTTATTTAGAGCCAAGCCGTGATTAGTTAGACGACGCTAGACCGCACTGCGGTTAATCGCTCGCGGTCATCAACACAAGCGACCGCTCTGGCGGTATTTTTCCGCGACTGTTTTTTAAACTAAAATGTGCGCGGTCATGCTATGGCCTGGGCCGGTCCGGCTGGTGGAACGGACTAGCCCGGGCCACTGCATGACCGGCCTGTGGAGCACCCCGGAGCCGGACTTCAGCTTCATTTTGCCTTCATTTTTTCATATTTAAATATTTTGGGTTTTATATTGGGGCGAAACCGCGCGAAACTGTCCGGCCGACCCCAGACCGAAGGTCATTGCGTGCGTTTTCGGCGCGCGACCCGTAGGTGTTAAAACTTAAAATAAACAAATAATCATAACTCTTTACACTGCAATAAAAAAAAAATATAAGCTACATAATAAAACAAAGTGTTACGTAATAATATGTTTATTTCATTTATCCAAAAAATAAAGGAATGATAACTGTTTATTTGTTACAGTGGCCTACCATAGTCCACATTTTTTTATAAATTAAACCATCACAAAATATACAACAAAAAACATTGATTAAAATGTACTCTGAAGTTAACTAAACATTGAATTATGAAGTGCTTCTATGTCTTCTTTTCTTTGTTCATTTCGTATCTTATCCTTTTTATAAGCTTCATATGCTTCGTCGTCTGTGGGTAGTTCATGTCTACAGAATGGACATGAATTAGTCTATGAAAAAAAGCAAACGCAACACTTTAAAAATGATGTTGTTTAAAGTCTTAATCTCATTTTACAGCCTCAATTTGCATTCTACCTATAGAAAATACTTAAGTATTTAGGTAGTTTGAGAATGTCAAACTATTAGGAACTAGAATTGATGAGGACGCATCTTCATGTGCACAACAATTCGTGTAAACTAAAAATTAACCCATGGCGATCCCAAAACCATTTCGAGAATTTAGGTTTGTAAGCCTTACTTTTCTATTTTAGGTCTATAAATACATAAAATCACTTGATTTTTACTTGACCTCTAAATGACGTCATAAAGTAAAGGTAGCTCTCAGAAATAGTTATGGCCCATTTGCACGAAAAACCTAACCCAGAGTTAGGTTAAATTGACAGTTGTCATAAGGAGCGTCCTCACTGAGAGCATTCACTTGTAATGAGCATTCGACGTCGAATATTCGAGTGGTGTCGACCGTCGACATTGAGCCGAGCGTTACAAAGCTTACACGCAAGCGCGAACTTCGGCCGGTTTCGACCGTCGACATTGAGCCATAATAATAAACATACTAAATAATAAACATAGCAATAGTAGTAGTAAAAAACATAGCAGGAATATTTTTTCAATAATGCATCAAAATATTGCAGGGGCTTTAAATAAACTACAAGATATTGATTTAACTATTAATGAGATGCGTGACTCTAATATAAACATTGACGTTTTATGCCTGAGTGAACATTTTGTTATAAGAGGTGAAGAAAAATACCTTAATCTTAACAACTTTTACGTCGGTGCGATTTATTCACGAACTGATCAGCGGCGGGGGGAACCTATATACTATGCAAAAACCATCTTCAAAGTACTGAATTGAAAGAAGTAACAGAATTTTGCATTGATAAACATTTCGAAATTTGTGGTCTTGAAATTAAATCTATGCGTGTGATAATATTATGTATATACAGGACATCCTCATCTAATTTAAATATATTTTTTGAAAACTTACACAAAACCTTACTTAAATTACAAAATAAAAAAAGCAAAATAATAATAGCTGGGGATTTTAATATAAACCTTCTAAACAATGATAATAATTGTACAAAATTGAAAGAATTAATCTCAAATTATGGTATGAAATGTCACATTCATGAAGCCACCAGGTTGAACACATGTATTGATAACATCATTAGTAATATTCCAAACGTAATAGGCAAAACTCACACAGTCTTATTACAAAAAGCGGTTTAACTAAAAACCCAGGTTTAAATCTCTATAAACCACGGTTTAAATAAAAATGATATTACAAATAATGGTTTAGCGATAAACCATGGACCATATCATGGTCTAACGCTAAACCTCGGCGGCCCCTAGTTTAACGGTGGTCTAAGTCGTATCTGTCAAAGTTTTTCTTTTAGGTTATAGAATCTTTTTCATTGTGTTGTGTTGTTTTTACCCGAAAATGGATACTATCATGGTGGATTTAATTGATATTGAGGATAATCCTTTTTCCTCGGTACTCCAATTCTGAGATGTTTTTTTTTTTTGTTGGTCCATCACAACACTTAATAATAACACATTATTAACAAAGAGGCAATTGTTATAATAGAGACTTGGATAACTTAAAAATCCAAAGCCTAAAGCCTAATGAACTTTGTTCAACGAGCGATGGTTTTGTTTATTGTTATGGTTTCATGTAACGCGCGAGAATGTTACGTTTCGTTACACGTACGTAGATGTATTATTAGTAATTAATACGAATTTAAGTAATGTGCTTAAACCTAAACAAAACTGCAATCGATAAAATAACTAATGTTTATATACATGCAAAATAACAAAGTGTCATAATTTTAACACTCCTAAACATCATTTAATCCTTATCGTATTATCAAAAAGTTTTCTTTTCTAGGCATACGGAACGTTGCAATTGAACGATATTATGGTGAACGAATGATATTTGTTTTATTCTGTGGTTGATATATTGACAATGGTTCAAATAACGGTACTAAGAAGACCAGGGTTTTTTTAAGTTTTGTAATACGGACAAATTTAGACCATGGTTTTGCAGATAAGCCTGGACTTGATAGGCCAGGTTTAAACCAAGGTTTATTGAGTTTTTTGTAATAAGACTGACAATGTTTGTTTATCTGATCACAACACTGCTCAGGTTGTGAATTTCGAATGTTATCAAAAACCCATATCAGGCTATTACTTCATGACCGTAAATGACCTGAGTAAAGACAATGTTAGCAAATTCATTGAACACGTAAGTAAATTATCTTTTTCGGATATTTACAAAATTTCAGACACGAATAATGCTTTCGATTCGTTTCATGACACTTTAACATTATTTTATAAACTATGCTTCCCTCTGATTAAAGTAAAAAAACAGTTCAAAGATAATAAATTAAAATGGATAACAAAAGGAGTTAAAATTAGTAGTAACACTAAACGAACATTAAGATATAAATATTATGTAAATAGAACGTATGAAAACAAAACTAGATTTAAGGTGTACTCGAAAATGTTAAGGAAATGTATTCATAATATGCAATCGTTATGTAATCTTAAGCACATTGCATACTCAAAAAATAAAGGTAAAGCTTCTTGGGATATTGTAAAAAGCTGCACAGGTAACGAACGGTGTCGAGAGTATATTAATTTTATAATAGATAATGGTGTTACTGCTACATCAGGTTCAGATACAGCAAATATATTTAATAACTTTTTTATTGATATTGTTGAAAACAGCGCTACTTTACAGAACAACACATGTAACCAAGATTTTAAAAGCAATGACAATAGCATTTTTTTTAATCCTACAAATCCTGCTGAAATTTTTAGTATATTAAAATCATCAAAAAACACAAAATCCACTGGTTATGATGACTTATCTACAGACCTTTTAAAAAAAATATCACCATTCATTGCAGAACCTCTTTCATATATTGTTAATTTATCGCTAGAACAAGGCTGCTTCCCGGATAAACTTAAATTATCTATTATAAAACCATTGCATAAAAAAGGCTCTAAAACTGATAAAAACAACTACCGACCAATTGCTCTAATTCCAATTCTATCTAAGGTCTTTGAAAGAATCATGTACAAAAGAGTCCTCTCTTTCTTAGACAAATATAATATTCTTGCAAAAGAGCAATACGGTTTTAGGAAAAATAAATCCACCTCTCTAGCAGCATTTAGTTTGGTCAAATCTATAATAAATAACATTAACTCTAAAAGTGTAACCTCAGCTTTGTTTTTAGACCTTAGTAAAGCCTTTGACTTTGTAAATCATTCCATTCTCATCGATAAATTATGTAGAATTGGTATTAGGGGACCAGCCTTGGAATGGTTTAAATCGTATTTATTAAATAGAACTCAGACCACACGAATTACTAAATTTGATGACAAAGTGAACAGTCTCATCAACTTCAACTCTCAGCCTCGGCAAAATTACTTTGGAGTTCCACAGGGAAGCATCTTGGGCCCTCCATTATTCCTTGTATATATTAATGATCGTCCTCAAATAATAGAACAAGAGTGTGTTTTATTTGCAGATGACACAACAGTTATCCTAGATGGTAAAAATCATGAAGCACATGAGACTAATATAAATGCTAGTTTGAATAAAATAGTTACATGGTTAGATATAAATGCTATAAAGTGAACGTTGATAAAACTAAAATATTAAATTTTAAAACACAGAAGAGTAAAAATATCCATCTTAAAATAAAACATAGGGACCAAATAGTAGAACAGATACATACAACAAAATTTCTGGGTATAACACTAGATGAACATTTCACCTGGAGGGAGCATATCAATGAAATATGCATGAAGATTAATAGATTTGTTTTTGCTCTAAAAAAAGTCAAACATGAGGCATCCAAACCAACTGCCCTAATGGTATATCATGCCTATGTTTGCTCCGTCATCCGTTACGGTATCATTGTCTGGGGAAACTCCTCTGAACTTAGTAGAGTTCTGTTGGCACAAAAAAGATGTATCCGCACCATCTTTAATATGGACTGGACTATTCCTGCAGACCAGTATAAAAAGCACACAATCTTCTCACCGTTCCTTGTATGTATATATATGAAATAGCTAAATTTGTAAAAACTAATTATTCACTTTTTAATGCTAAAAATAACAATAATAAACGAAAAGTTACACAGTATGTATTAGAATTGCCTGTACCCAGAATCGAATTATTTAGGCGTAGTTGTGTTTACATGGCCCCTCTTATTTATAATTCTATACCAACCTTTATAACCGATCTCCCTTACAGAAAATTCTGTATAGTTTTAAAAAAGTGGCTCATTTCACACAGCTTTTATTCTATAAACGAATTTCTAAAAAGATCACCATGTCAATCTTATCATTACAGGAATGCATTGTAGATTATCTTGTTATTAGTTATTGTAATTCCTACCTACTGCCTTTTATGTTGTTTGATTTATATTTTATGTATTGTTAACCATATAATTTCATAGTCTAGTAAGTAAACTAAGTGTTTTGAAGAGTTTATTAAACTTAACAGGTTAAATACCTAATAAAAATAATGTGTTATGTGTTATTAGATTATTAGAGATCTGCTTATTGTAAGCACCTTAACACAATATAATATTTACATGCCAACTAATGGCGAAATGTGTCATTGTGCTAATAACTTATTTATACCATCTTTTGTACCACATTTAATGCAAATAAATGGCTTTGACTTTGAGCCGAGCGTAACAAAGCTTACACGCAAGCGCGAACTTCGGCCGGTGTGGGCGTCACAACGATTTTCGCGGAAACGGGAAACGGCTCGCATTCACATGTTCACGCAATTTAAACGCTCGAAAGCGAGTACTCAGACTAAGAAATGAATGAGTATGTATGTAGGAATATTACTGGCCACTTGTAAAGCAAGGAACAGTTCCTTGATCTTAAGTGTTTGTGACCTTCGAGGTCAATAAAAATAACAAAAATGCTGCCACCACAACTGCTCTATCCAACATTTTGAAATGAATGAGTTTTAACGAGATCGTTTTCTAATGCTCCAAGCTCGCAAGGTAATGTTCGACTCAAACATTCATAGATTTGCTGGAACGCGAATGCTGGGCTCGCTGGGAAGCATTTGTTACTCGCCTACGACTGCTTGTTTACAAATGCTCCCAGTGAGGACGCTCCTATACAATATTGTGAATTTAACCTAGTGCTAGCAACCAACTCCGAGTAACGTCTTTTAAGCAAGTGGGCCATTGATGTGTCAAGCGTCAATGTCAACATTAAGTCCTATGGCATTCAGACTACTTAAGCAAGTGGGCCATTGTTTTGTATGTGTCAAGCGTCAATGTCAACATTAAGTCCTATGGCATTCAGACTACTTTATGACATCAGCACCAAAAATACTTAAAAAAAAAACTACAGCTTGGAAAAACGAAATACTGAAATTAGTTGCTTAAAGTCATAAAATCTATAAATTAAAAATATATAAAATTACCTGAAAAATAGGCTTTTGGTCTGGTTGGGGAAATACAAAGTACCTAGAAACCAAAACCAAGAAAAATAATTACCTTTTCAAGCCATGTTAAGATGCACTTTGCATGGAACTGATGATGGCATGGCATTTCTTTAACCTTCTCTTCAATATAAAAGACTTTTAAACAAATAGGGCAGCTTTTATCATGCCCTTTTATTGTAATCTCTGGTAATTTTAAAACTGCTTCTTTCGATGCCGGTGGAGGTAGCCTAGAAATACAAACATCAAATATTTTTTTCCATAAAATTTAAAAGTAAAACAAAGTTATACATGATACTTGATCTAATGCAAGATTTCTAAAATTTCTATTAGCGGCATTTTTCTTCTATAATATGTTCTGCTGTCATTGCAACAGATTTAAAAAGGTTCAAAACAAGTTTGTATCTTAGTGATTAACTGAATTACCTTGGCCACTCTACGATTGTGTCTTGATTATAAAATCCATAATCTATGAGGAATCGAGCCATGTCTAACAAATGGTTTGGTTGTTGTCCTTCTTGCAATTCTGCCCAACCCATTTCTTCAAAATATCCAGCCATGGTATCTGAACACTGAAACAGTAATAAGAAGGTACAGTTATTATAAAGAAATAAAAGTTATTCAACTTTATAGATTCGTATTGGAAAAACTATTTATAAACAACCATTAACAAAAAAAACTTACCTGTATATTTAAATTTAAATTAAATTGTCTGCAACAATTTAAAAGTTTTCAAATTAATGGATTAATTTTCTAAAAAATAACGCAATATTATGATTTTGCTGATCAAAATGAGCAAATCATGTCATCAAATCATCCTGACATTTCTGACACCTGACCTGACAGTGACAGGCTAACACTGATGCTTCAATTTTTTTTTTGGCGTTTCGTAACCGGGCTACTGAGGCCTTAAAGTCAGCCATTAGTTATTTGTCTTCTTACTTTTTAGGGTTCCGTACCCAAAGGGTAAAAAAGGGACCCTATTACTTAGACACCGCGGTCCGTCTGTCTGTCTGTCACCAGACTGTATCTCATTAACCGAGATAGCTAGACAGTTGAAATTTCCACAGATGATGTATTTCTGTTGCCACTATAACAACAAATACTAAAAACAGAATAAAATCAATATTTAAGTGGGGCTCGTGATTTTTTTGCCGTTTTTTGCGATAGTGGTACGGAACCCTTCGTACGCGAGTCCCACCCGCACTTAGCAGGATTACAACTCTTTCAACTTTTTGAGTCGTGATATCTCAAAAACGGTGGCTCTTAGGAAAAAAGTATTCAGACATTTTTAGGGTTCCGTAGCTAAATGGCAAAAAACGGAACCCTTATAGATTCGTCATGTCTGACTGTCTGTGTGTCTGTCTGTCCGTCCGTATGTCACAGCCACTTTTTTCCGAAACTATAAGAACTATGCTCTTGAAACTTGGTAAGTAGATGTAACCGCATTAAGATTTTCACACAAAAATAGAAAAAAAACAATAAACTTTTGGGGGTTCCCATACTTGAAACTGAAACTAAAAAAATTTTTTCGTCCAACCCATACGTGTCGGGTATCTGTGGAAAGGTCTTCAAAAATGATATTGAGGTTTCTCATATCATTTTTTTCTAAACTGAATAGTTTGCGCGAGAGACACTTCCAAAGTGGTAAAATGTGTGTCCCCCCCCGCCTGTAACTTCTAAAATAAGAGAATGATCAAACTAAAAAAAATATATGATGTATACGTACATTACCATATAAACTTCCACCGAAAATTGGTTTGAACGAGATCTAGTAAGTAGTTTTTTTTTTTTAATACGTCATAAATCGTAAACCGAAAATTTCTTAGTACGGAACCCTTCGTGCGCGAGTCCGACTCGCACTTGGCCGGTTTTTTTTTATAAATAATGATGATCTACAATTTTTGTCTGGGTTAGTTTTATGATCAAACTTTCCGTTTTGCTGAATATCACGAAAAAACCGTATACTGGTGACCCTTGACCCGGGTTTTTTTTTCAGGTATCTGATCGATCAGGACTTTTTAGATTTTTTATGATTGTGATTTTTTCGATTGCTTTTTAAAATAATTGTTAGTGGATTGGAATAAGTTTTTGTTTATATTTTATCTTATTACTTAGTACTTTAGTTAGTTTCAGTGTTGTTATTATATTTGGTAAGTGTTTTATTTGTATTTATAGTGGTTAGCCATGGATACCCCGGATGACACCGGAGAAACACCACCTTCAGAGATTGATCAGTTGGTCATTATGTTACAATCTCAAATAATCAACCAACCAATCAACGTAAAAGGGTTTCTGCTCGGCCCACAATTTACAAACATTGCAACAAAAAAGGGCGTAAATGTGGCGGGAAACGCCATAATGATTGTGACTGTGGCAAGGTGGAAATGGAAACTGAAACCAAGGATCTTCCACTTACTTCTCCAGTGGCGGGTGGAGTTGCAATAGATGGACCCTTTTACCGCACTTAGACTCCCATTTGGTTCGTTGTGCGTGCAGGCCTCCGCTCTGTGAGAGGAAATGGGCCGTAATCCACCACACGTTTTTTACTTCGATTTTTTGGTTCTAATACATACCGGTTTCTTCACGACGTTTTCCTTCACCGTTTTGAGAGCAGTGGTGTGAAATAATTTACACAAAGTAAAGCGCCTGCCTGGGTTCGAACCCACGCCCTACAACTTGTAAGTCGCCTTTTATTGCCGAATGTTAGAAGTACCGAATGCGACATCATATTGAATGGCGAAAAGCTAGACTTTGTAAATCGAACAGTTTGCCTGGGAATCACTCTAGACGACAAATTGCAATGGGGTCCTCACATAACATCTCTTGCGGGTCGGCTAAGCTCAGCCGCTTATGCTGTTAGGTTAGCTAAAATACACTCATCTTTCATGGGGTACAATGTTAACTTCTTTAACAAAATACCTTGTGATATATTAAAATTAAACGAAAGTAAATTTAAAACTTTAGTTAAAAGCATGCTTTGTAAACAAGCATATTACAAATTAGATAATTATATTCAAGATAAGAATGCTTGAAAACATCCCTGGTCCTGCTCCATAGGGCAACCTGTGTGTAGACGAAATCAAATTTGTTAATTTATATTCATAGTTATTGTATTCATTTTTTTTTAAGAAATTGACTCACATACTGTTCCGTTCTTGTTGAATTAGGTATTTTGCCTGTGTTTGCAATATTTGTATGTGAGAGATAAATTATTTTATATTTTTTTAAGAAATGTCTCATTTTATTTCGAACTACCTCCGGTCTTTAATAGTGTTGTAACCGACTACTTTTCCCCCACTTTGTGAGCGAGTGTTGCTATAAAAGGGGCGCACTGTCTTTCGACAGATCAGGAACGTCCTAGTTAGCCGACTTGTGCGCACGTACATATACGCCAGCACTAAACTCCTCTGCACGGATCGCAAACTGTCTACCCTCTTTGTCGCCGATAGTATAGATTTCTCAATTTATACTGTCGGAGGCAACCTGGGCGGACCTCCTAGCTGCCCAACGGCTTTTGCTTGCGCGAAGTCGTTGCCGCGGTCGCAGGAAAACTAGCCCCTAGTTTTTCTCATGCTTCGTAGCACATGCACCAAGAAGAAAGAAGAAGAAGAAGATGTCACCACCAGGTGCCCGCGGCCCTCCCGGTCGCGGCGCCCACCGCCCGCAGGACCAGCGCCCACCAATGGACCGCACATCCTCGCTCCCCAATCTAACGGGTGAGCAGCATAGCAGCCAGCAGGACAGCACTCCGAGGAGGCAAGGCAGGCAGGTTACCGCCGAGTCACCAGCATCACCTACATCACCTACAGACAGGTACAGTGCCCGCTCCAAGTGTCGTCCGATCCCCACTGAAACACCGGTACCCGCAAGCCGAAAATCATCCGCGCGTACGCCGGAATCGAGTTTTTCGGTGGTTTCTCCAACTACCCACATGGGTCAAGGGTTGGCGGAGACACGCACCACCACCAGCCATAACGCACCCAGGTCTAGCACCAATAAACCAGCGCACCCACCGACGCGCACGAATACAAACGCGCCCCGCGCAGCACCGCCGCGAGCTTCGGCACGCGCATCGCAGGGCCATAAAACTAGTCAACAATTGCCACCCACAGCTGGTAAAATGCCAGCCCCACGCTCGATACCACCCACACCCAGAACAACTTTACCTAATGTAAAGAAAACAATTGAACGAGTTACTGCCTCCCACGATTCACATTCACACTCTAGTAGGGACCGGGAACTAAAACTACAGATGGCAGCACATGTAGGTTCGCCGGCCAATCACGACTCACCTGCACCCCCTCGCACCTCTGCATATGACTCCCCCGCGATGCGATCGGCCCAATCAAGTCTAAGTGGGTCAAATACATCGCTTGCGTCCTATGGGCGCAGGGCAGAGACAGAGGACCCAGAGTACTTGAACACTCTTGCGTCGCCCTGCATTGACATGGATGTAGATTTAGATTTACAGACTGGCAACAGAGGTCTAAGGCGACGCAGGAGCCCAGAAGAAGCCATCGAGGAGGCGAAGCGGTACCGCCTCGATTCGCAGCGTACGCATACGCAAGAGCAACGGAGCGCAAACTCGCCAACATTTGCAGAGGCCGTGCGTCGGACGCCGTCTCCTGAGACGATCGCAGCCGCCGCAACCCTAAGAAGAACATCCGGGGTAAGTGACCTACCATTATCATCACCTACCCCCACCTCTGATGCTACTAATACTCAAAAAGAAACCAAAAATAGCGGGGAAAAAACCGTTAAACACAAACGACCCCGCTACCCTCCACTCGTGGTAGAAAAGTTGCCCAACTGGGCAACCCACTTCAGAGCCCTGGCCGGCAGACTTGGCCGCCCACCAAATGCCAGACCTTACAGACAGGGGGTTCGATTCTCCCCAGAAAGTGAGGAAGAATATAGGGTAGTCCAGCGGTACCTGACTGCCCTAGAAAAAGACGAAAACATAAGTTGGTTTGCTTACTCGTTGCAAGCCGACAAAAAATTCAAAGTAGCCATCAGGGGACTACCCCCGGACACGGACCCGCAGGAGATCGAGGAGGAACTCCGCAGATTGGGATACGTGCCCGAATATGTAAGGCACATAAACGCACGCCAGGGTCGTTCTGGCTGTGTGTTCCACGCCGTTCTCGAAAGAACCGAGAACATTAGGGCTATTTACGACACCACAGTGTTTTTACTAATGCGTGGTGTCAAAATCGAGGCCTGGCGTGGAAAGCGTGGGCCGGCACAGTGCCATAGATGCCAGCAATTCCGGCACAGCTCTCATCAGTGCCACCGCCCAATCGCCTGTGTGCGATGTGGACAGGGGCACACAGCCAGAGATTGCCCTCGCCCAAGGGAAGAGCCCGCCACCTGCGCAAATTGCGGGGGCGCGCACCCGGCGAGCAACATCAAGTGCCCCGTTTTTCAAAAGGAGATAGCACACAGGCGCATGGGCACTGTCGCCATCACCTCAAACTCCTCACGCCGCCCACCAAAAGTGGCCCAGGCGGAGGAAAGGGCAACTGAAGAGCCCACAGGAGCGACTCTGATGGCGGCAGCAAACGGGCCCACGCAACGCGGAGATGCTGCCTCCTCCTCAGGGCGGAGGAAGAAGAAAAGGGGGGGAAAGGGCAGAAAGCCACACCACCCTCCTGCGACCCAGGATGAGACCCAAGAGACCGCCCTTGTCCATGGAAACAGCAAGGCGCAGGCAGGAAATAACCAAACAAATACTACAAGAAATAAAACATCGATAAATATAGACAGCGCCGCCTCAACATACAACAAGCGCCACCCAACGGATCAAATCGGTACTAAAAATAGTACCGACCAATCAGGTGGCACTAGGAAAAAAGCATCGGCCAATCAAACACCGATGACATCAACGATTGATATTAATAATAAAAGACACCAAAATTTTACTGCCTGCGCAATCCAGCTGCTGATGGACCTAATAAAAGCCATCAGACAGGGTCAAGACGTGGAGCAGGTCATCCTTGACGGCTTGGCAGCGCTACTAACGCTCTATCATGGCTAAGTCGTTAAGGATGATGCACTGGAATGCCCGCGGTCTAAAGAATAAGATCGCACTCCTCCGCCATCTCCTGCACGAACAGGATATCGACGTGGCGCTCATAAGCGAGACACTCCTGGGACCTGAAGATAGGTGCAAGTTCCCAGGGTATCTCGTTTATAGAAAGGATGAGCGGTCGGCACATGGTAACCGATACCGTGGCCTGGCCATTCTTGTAAAGAGAAGAGTCGTCCACCAAGAACTCCCCCTCCCGACAATACAGACAGCTTACGCGCTGGGTGTACAGCTGCATATAGCCGGCGAGGACCTAGAAATATACGCGTTCTACAAACCTCCAAATAACAAGCTCGATATGAATGAACTCCGAAGCCTACTCACGCGTACTGAGAACCCAACCATCCTCGCCGGTGACTTCAATTCCAAGCACCCAGCGTG
The DNA here is from genome assembly GCA_949775005.1 of Orthosia gothica. Taxonomy (NCBI): domain Eukaryota; kingdom Metazoa; phylum Arthropoda; class Insecta; order Lepidoptera; family Noctuidae; genus Orthosia; species Orthosia gothica. The sequence goes on from OX459037.1 coordinate 23,243,742, forward strand.
GAATAGTTACTACGCAAACGAGGGCGGTAGGCGACTCCTCGCGGACGCGGAGGCCCACGGGTACACGGTGTCCGGACCCGAGACTCCCACACACTACCCAGACTGTGCCACACACATGCCAGATGTACTGGACATCGTTGTACACCGTGGTCTGAAGTGCCAGGTCACCCAGCAAGTCCTGGACGATGAGCTGCAGTCGGACCACCATCCTGTACTCGTCGTCCTATCGGATATGCCGACCCGCATGAAGCAACAAGCGCCACGTCGATTAATCGATTGGGACGCCTTTACAGAAAGGATAAACTCTACCACGCCAACTCGGCCCATCAACACAGCCGCCGACGTCGACACATTAGCCGATGAAATCACTGCTTGCGTACAGCAAGCTCTGGAATCAGCAACGATGACGCAGCCGCAGGGGAGAGTGCTTCAGCCGCCCCTGCCGGCGCGCATCCGACGACTAATCACCGAAAAGAGGCGATTACGCAAGCAGTGGCAACATACGAGGTGCCCAACCATGAAAACAGCACTGAACAAACTCACTGAAAAAGTGAAGGCCGAGTTGAGTGCTATGAGAGCCGCGAGCTGGGAGGAACGTATAGAGTCCGCGGAGGGCGACTGGCCTTCTATACACAGATTGTGCCGCCAGCTGACAAACACCCCAGCTCCGGTACGACCACTCCAAAACACTGACGGGGCGCTAAAATACGTCGCGGGAGACCGAGCAGAGGTCTTCGCCGAGCACCTGGAGCGTCAGTTCCAACCGAACCCGACTGTAGAACACGAACACGTCGCAGCAGTCGAGAAACACATTGGAGACTACTTCGCAACGCCGATAGCTCCTGATGAAGATCCCATACACTTCTCGCCTGGCGCAGTCAGACGCGCCTTCTTGAGAACGAAGCCCCGGAAGGCCCCAGGTGCCGACCTCATCTCTAACGCAGCGCTGCGCCACCTGCCCCACCGCATGGTCGCGGCTGTGGCGCGCCTGTTCACCGGGATTCTCCGCACGGGCTCCTTCCCGGCCTCGTGGAAAGAAGGGCGCGTCATCATGCTGCCCAAGGCGAGAAAGAATGTCCTGAAGCCTGAGAGCTATCGGCCGATCACGCTCCTGCCCACTATCTCCAAGGTGTTCGAATCACTCCTGCTGCGGCACCTATCACCTCACATCCCGCCGCGCGAAGAACAGTTCGGGTTTCGCGCGGAACATAGCACGACGCTCCAGTTGTCCAGGATGCTGCACCTGCTGTCAGCAGCTATGAACAGGAAAGAGTACGCGGTTGCAGTATTCCTGGACATGGAAAAGGCGTTCGACCGCGTATGGCACGACGGTCTTATTTATAAGCTGGCCACATCCGGCGCGCCCCGTCGCGTGGTAAGAGTAATAAAATCCTTTCTGTCCAACAGGAGCTTCAGAGTGGTAGTAGAGGGCGAATTATCCGCCCCCCGCCCGATATCGGCGGGCGTACCACAAGGCGCCGTATTATCGCCTGCGTGTTACTCACGTTACACCGACGATATCCCCACAACGCCAGAGACAACGCTAGCGCTGTACGCTGACGATGCAGCCTACGTTACAACGTCAATGAACGCCAAACACGCAGCTAAAAAAATGCAGCGCGCCCTCGACTTAATACCAGAGTGGCTAGCCAAGTGGCGGCTGTCGGTTAACGTGAGTAAGACGCAGGCACTTGTTACAGGTCTCTCGCCCCTCCCACCCCAGATGACACTACAAGGGGCCGACATCGAGTGGACACCCCAGGCCAAGTACCTGGGTGTGACCATAGATCGTCGGCTCACGATGGGGTTACACACCACCAAGGTGATAGAGCAATGCAGGGTGGCCCGACACCTACTCAATCCAGTGCTCTCATCCCGCCTTCCCGCCCGCACCAAGCTGGGCATCTACAAAACCTACCTACGCTCGATACTTACATATGCAGCCCCAGCTTGGTTCGTCCTCACTAGCGAGACGAACAAAAAGAAACTGCGCGCCCAGCAGAGCCTGGCGCTACGACGCATCATGGACGCCCCTCGCTACGTGAGGAACGATGTCATCCTGCGGGATTCAGGTATAGAGAGCCTGGACGAGTTTGTTAGCCGCCTTGCTACAAACATGTTCGCGCGGGCCGACGCTTCTGCCTGGCCTCACATCCAGGACATAGCGCCATGGCACGCGCGCCCGCCCGACAAGAAGCGCCTCCCACGCGATCTAACAAACGCCAAAGTAACCCCATCCACCACCCGGACTTGACGCTTGAGTAAATCGCATCACACTACACGCGATTTACTCATACAATAATACTACCCACCCCACACGACATACACGGCGTGAAGTTTGTTCTAAGTTAATATAGGCAAGCTTTACGTCGTAAACAGACACTCATAACTTTACACTCGCAAGTACACATGCACCGAATAGCGCTGCGATCGCCGCGCGTTATCGGTTATCATGGGCGGTGTAACTCAGGTCATTGCCGCTCCCACATACATAAACGGCGCTAGTAGTAGCTAGTCGCTTTCACTATCAAACTGTAGGTTCGCTCAAGTCGGTGCTCCTGCCGCTGGTTACCTTAGCTGGGCCTCCCAGGGTACGCTCTGGGTCTCACTCGGCTGGGGTGGACCGCCAGGAGGCCGTGAAGAAACGGCGGACCGTTCAGAACGGCCGCCGTAGCGCGCCTACAGTCACATACAGCAAGCCAAACATAGCGCGCGTTGATATCTTTTGCACTAACAAAATTAAAAAGAATTTTCAACGCGCGCAAAAGCTAGGTCCAGAGGACAACACAACGACGGGTCCATTGTTATGGGCCCCGGTGTTGCGCCCGCGGGCTAGGAACAATGTTCCGGCACCGCTCGCATCGCTCCCTGACGGGAGCGACGCGACTTCCACTGAGTCGGTGAGTCGACAGATCAGAAGTTGTTCGATTGTGGACACGGCACAACAGTGCTCTGAACTGTCAGGTGAGTTTTCTTATTATATTATTGTTGGCTTTTATTTCACTCATGTTTTGTTTTAAAACGTTATTATGTTGAAACTATAAATAATGTGTTATTGATTTCTGTGTTATTGATTTCTGTGTTACTGATTTCTGTGTTATTAATTTCTATGTTATTGATTTCTGTGTTATTTTGGTTCTGAATATAATGAACAAACCTATTTATGTCTATTATTCCAACGCCTCCCACATCAGAAGTAGGGTGATAACAAAAACTACGCCTATGTATGTTTGATTTCAGGAAAGTTTAAGGATGAACACTGACGAAGCTGAGGCTGTCGAGACCGGGTTTCTGCAGAGCGCTGCAAAATCCAATCGAGGGTCTTGTGAAAGGCCTACACCTGGACACCAATCGCCGATCTTGGGACAAAGGACAACGCGCTGTGCAGCTGCGACCAATGAGGCGAGGACATCCCCAGCCCATGACGATGCAGCTCTCGGCGGTTCAACGGCAGCCAGTAGCAGCCGTGATTCAAGGGCAGTAGAGTTTGTACCTATTAATTTTATGCAAAATATGATGCAAGAAATGATGTCACAATTGATTCAAACTACTGCAAAAGCTTTTAACCCGCCAAACGCGCGGCCTATTCCCCGCATGCGCAGCCTTGAGCATATCTATGTGCCAATTTTCGACCCTGACGATCGGACCGATTCTGTGCAAGTCTGGTGCCGAAACGTCGAGGAGCTTAAAACTGAGTATGAGCTCTCACGGATAGGGAAATTCTTAATTTGACTAGAAAAAACTTGCACGGGCGCGCGGCGGAATGGGCGCGTCGAAATTATACAACTATTTCTAGCTGGCCAGAACTTAAAGCAGGTCTTATTGAAACTTTTTCAGATGAAGCTCGCTACTACGATGACCTGACGCTGTTTATGGACTATACTAGTGAACAAGCCACTAGTCTTGCTGAGTACGCAACTCGAAAATGGGAGTTGGCGAAGAAAGTGATTGGTGTGGAGATGACTGAGCAACGCCTTGTCGAAGCAGTTATTTCAGGTATGTCTGACTTTCGTATTCGTTCTGATTTGCTACGCCTTACACCGAAAAATTTGCCACAATTAATTCAAAGCCTAAATTCATATAAGCGGAAGAGACCTGGTAAAGAGTCTGATCACAGTATTCCATCCAAGCGTTCTAAAAACATGTCTAACCCAGACACTTCGTCTAGAAGGTGTCATAAATGCCACAAATTAGGATACATTCAAAGAGACTGTCGTTTAGGTATCAATAGCGGCTCTAGTAAACATTCGACTTCAACTACTTCTTCTAATAATTCGAAACCAGCCGATTCGGGTTTGAAAACAGGGGGTGTAATATCTTGTACTTCTTGTAATAAGAAAACTAAAGACGAAAAGTCTTCTCAAGTAAATAGCCTAGTTTTAACCAACAAAAAATTGCATACTATACAAATTGACAACCGTGATTTTTCCTGTCTGATAGACAGTGGTGCGGAATGCTCTGTAATGCGCGAAAGTATTGGCGATTCAATTAGGGGTAAAATGACTTATCAACCGATTCTTTTGAGGGGTGTTGGTGACAATGCTTTCTGTTCATCGCGTAAAAAGCTGTGTATGATCTGTGTTGATGGTATAAACGTTGAATTAGATTTTATTCTGGTCCCTGATAGATACATTCAGTATGACGTATTACTTGGTCAAAATTTATTTGAAATACCTGGTATTCAGGTGACTTTCTCTGGGAATTTTGCTAAAGTCTGTCGCAACTCCTACAGTGTTAACAGTCTAATAAGGGATATTGATTTTGATGACTTAGATATTAATCCTGAATTAACTCCAGAACAAATTGTATTAATGGGTGACTTGTTAAAATCATATTCTGAAATGTTCACGTCTGGCAACGCAGTTTCTCAAGTAACTACCGGTGAGTTAACAATTCGATTGAAAAATTCGGATAAAATAGTTCAACGAAGACCGTACCGATTAGCTCCTGCTGAGCGTGAACATGTCAAAAATATAATTAAAGATTTGAAGGACAATAATATAATTCGAGATAGCAATTCCCCATTTGCGAGTCCAATATTACTAGTTCGAAAAAAAGATGGTAGTGACCGAATGTGTGTTGACTATAGGGAATTGAATAGCAACACCGTTCGTGATCACTTTCCACTTCCAATTATTGATGATCACATTAGTAAATTGTCACGTGCAAAATATTTTACAATTTTAGATATGGCAGCCGGTTTTCACCAAATCCCGATTGCAAATAATTCTATTGAAAAAACTGCCTTCGTCACGCCTGATGGGCAATATGAGTACCTAAGGATGCCATTTGGGCTCTGTAATGCACCTTCTGTGTTTCAAAGGGCCATCAACACAGCTCTTAAACAGTTCGTCGACAATTTTGTTTTAATTTACATAGATGACATTATAATCTATACAGAAACCGCTGATCAAGGTATCGAACGTTTAAAGTTAGTTCTTGAAGCTTTGCAGAAAACTGGGTTTTCTCTCAATATAAAAAAATGAAAATTCTTAAAAACTGAGATCGAATACCTTGGAAGAATTGTTTCAAACGGTCAAGTTAAACCAAGTCAAGGTAAAGTTTCCGCTCTTTTGAATGCTCCTATCCCAACGACTGTAAAACAAGTAAGACAATTTTGTGGACTAGCAAGTTACTTTCGAAAGTTTATTCCTAATTTTTCTCTCATCATGATACCCTTGTATAATCTAACTCGTAATAATGTCGGATGGCACTGGACAACTGAGCAGGAATCTGCTAGAAATAAGATCCTGCAGTACCTTGCCTCTGAACCTGTTCTTACTTTATTCGATCCTGCTAATCCTGTTGAGCTTCACACTGATGCCAGTTCCGCAGGTCTGGCAGGAATTCTATTTCAAAAACTTAATGGTCATATGAAAGTTGTAGAGTATTTTAGCATGCGCACCACTGAGACGGAAAGCCGCTACCACTCTTATGAGTTGGAAACTCTGGCAGTTGTTAGATCTATAAAACATTTTCGTCATTATTTGCTTGGCAAACCATTTAAAGTCATTACTGATTGTAACTCGCTTAAAGCCTCGCGTAACAAAAAGGAATTGCTTCCTAGGGTTCATAGGTGGTGGGCTTACCTACAGTCGTTTGATTTTAGTATCGAGTATCGAAAAGGAGAACGTATTCCACATGTTGATTACTTAAGCCGTAATCCGTCAACTGTCAACTTAAATAACATTCAAAATTATAGTGAATGGCTGGAAGTAGAACAAAATAATGATTCAGAGACCAAAAATTTAATTGAATCAATCAAAGACAAAACTATTGACAAAGATATTGCTTCCAGTTACGAGGTTCAAAATGGACTGTTGTACCGTATTATTTCCATTAATAATAAAGTTGTACGGGACGGACGTGATCGTCCAAGACCGACAGGCAATCAGGAGGTTGTAAGGCTCCTGCTTGAACGCGTTGACGCCCCTTGCACCTATTGTTCAGTTGTCATCTGGTAACTATGGACCTTGGAGACACTTGAAGGCTGCCAAGTAGGTTGAGGTGAAAAACGTGATGTCCAGGTTAAATAAAACTATTTGTTCATGGCCAGAAGCGATGTTCCTTCATGGTCCTCGAAGCGCAATGATGCGTGGAAATACTTTAAGTGAAATAATGGCTACGAAATGTTCACGCGCCTGCGCACTATTAAAGAGGCGAACTCGACTGCGACGAGGACCACAACATTCCGACCGCAAAAACTTTTATTTTTCAAAAAATATACGCTAAGACTCGTAGCTTGAAACTGACAGGAACTACCCTTCCACTGGACCGATTCTGGTGAAACTTGTATTTTTGGATAGGTCTCGAAGAGACCTTCCCTCCGGTCTTTGATCCAGGTCCCTAGCCCCTACCATCAGGGAGTTCTCGTAAGGAGAACGTCGAAGAAAGGGAATTCCCGCCAGTTTGAAGCTTTACAATCGAGTTTCTCCTAAAACTAGACATGTTAGCTCTAGGGTACCAGCGAGGGACTTGGAGCCCTCCTACTGGGCCGTTGACACACATAAGTGTTACAGTTATATTCAAAACATTCAGGCGTACAGCCGCGAAATGGTGCGAGAAGTTAGCTTATGCCCCTGATCTTGGCACATAAACTCGATTCCTACTCAGACTGCTGGGTGGATTTTCAAGTTACATTCACACCCGGGTAGCCCTCGTGATGGGCTATCCCAAGGTAGAAGTCCGGTAGCTACATGTCCAACCCCCGATGAGTTATCGTTTGTTACAAGTTTGTTTACATAGCAAATCCATGTAACCTCGCACCATATCAGGTCGCTTAACTCCTCAACCACCAGAGCTAAGCTCCTTCCGGAAGTGTGGTTGGGTAGCTGGAAAACTAGGCTGTCTGACGGCGGTACCCTGATGGGTGTACCACCAGCCTTTCCTCAGCTTAAGGTGCCGGGAAGCGGCCGAATACTAAATTTTACGTTGTCTCACATCTTTAATGTGTCTGTGTGCGTTACATACCCCTATATACTAGCTCTGTGTCATGACTGAGTGTAGGCGCCTGCCTGAGGGTCCACGAAGGTAATGCTTCAGACAGCATATCTATAGCTGACCAGGCACCAAATGTCCCTGGACGCAGTGACACATCGGCAGCCGCATAGAAACGTCCATGCCGGCATACACAGACACATCCTCTCAAGCAAGTGACGCCTATGTACTAGAATTACATAGGTGCTGTCTATTTATAGGGCCTAGACAAAATTCTAGGTCACCTAGAAGCGCTAAAATGGCTTGTATCGAATTTTCCAAACACTTACTTGAGTAAAATGTATGTATATTTCCCTTTTTAGAGTAAAAATGCATTAAGACTGGCCATGTACTGCTATTATGTATAATTTCTCAGTCATGGCATCCAGCCATCCTATCTAGAACACCTAGCTGGTGTTTCCTAACAAAACAATTATGTGTAAGGAAGCAATCTGATTGGTTGGTGAATAGAATACCTATAGCACCACCTGATACCCTGCTCAAAACGGGGGGTCTAAAATAAGTAAACAAAATATTTTTATTTCCTTAAACCTATACATTTATCATATAACTAAGGTACCTTATGTATAATTCTAACACATAAGCGCTATATTCACACTATAAACTATGTAAAAGCCCCCAAAACATGAGTTTAAAGTTATCAAAATTCTACAAAAACTGGTTTTAGTATAAATATAAGGTGCCGCCCTCTTACAGGTCATTGTGAACTAAACGCTCGTTGAGGACGGTTGTTTTTTACGGAGTTAAATACTTGTTTCTTTCCGTAATAACACAATCAGTATGCATATTAAAGCTTCTAATTTATTGTTATTAGACTATATAATTCTATTACCTACTGATAGACACATAAAATATAATTTTAGTGTCTCAAAAACATGAGCAAAAATTAGTTACGAGCTTTACTATAAAAGGTTTTTTCACCTACCGACATCGCTTAGTATGCGATGGCGCTCTGGGGTGAGCAGACGTGTGTCTGTCAATACTATTTATATTTTACATATGACAACCTATCTAAAGGTGACGTATCGTCGCGAACATCTCTCCCGCCGTGCAGTGTCGCGTCGACTCGATGCTACGTTGGCGCGGCGCTGCATCAGCATTGTGAGCGGCGCACGTCGGCAGCGCTCGTGACCTCGACGCTCTGCGACACGTCGCTCAGCTCTCGCCGCTGGAACTCTGCTGCACTCATTTTGGCAAAGGAATGAGCTTCTTCACCGGACGCTTTAGAGTGCCGCCAGTGGTGCGCACCTCAGCGGTCCGGACTTCTCCATCAGGGCCAGGGTATATGGCCTCGATGCGGCCTCGCGGCCACGTGTTGCGAGGCAGCTGCCCGTCCGCGATAAGGACGGGGTCGCCCACCAGCAGGCCAGGCCCGCGGCTGTGGGGCTCCCGCCGGTTTTGGAGCTCCGGCAGGTATTCTCGCACCCACCGGCGCCAGAACATGTCGGCCAGGATTTGTGACCGACGCCACATCTTTTTGTGGTCGATGTCTTGCTCGGTGAACACGCCGGGGTTTGGGAGTCTAGCCGACCCACCAAGTAGGAAGTGGTTCGGCGTGATAGACTCGTCGTCATCGCCGTCGACTGATACATGTGTCAGCGGGCGGCTATTTACCGTGTACTCTGCCTCACAAATCAGTGTGGACAACACCTCTTCGTGTGGGTGTTTCTCTGTGAGTACGGTATACAATGCGTTTTTTACGCAGCGAACTAGACGCTCCCATGCACCTCCCATAAAGGGCGCTGATGGGGTGATGAAGCGCCAAGTGATGCCTCGGCGACTGGCCTCCTCTCGGAAGGCCTCTCGTAGCTCTCGATCGGCACCGTGCATGTTGGTGCCGTTGTCTGAGTGGATCTCAGTTGGACATCCTCTGCGGGCGGCGAAACGGCGCAGCGCTAATATTGCGCTGTCTGCGCTGAGGCTGGCGGCGATCTCGAGGTGAACAGCTCTTGTGGTGAGGCATGTAAACAGTGCTACATATCTCTTGTGATGCTGGCGACCCACGGTGACAGATAGCGGGCCGAAGTAGTCTAGCCCGGTGTACGTGAACGGCCTTTGGTGATGAGCCAGGCGCGTTCGTGGGTGGTCGCCGGTCGCTGGCACAGGTGCTTGTGCCTTACGAATACGGCACTGAAGACATTGTGCCAGTACTTTCTTGGTGGTGGGACGCATCCTTACGACCCAATAATGCTGCCGTACCTCATTTATTGTGAGTTCAGTCCCACTATGTAGTAAGCTGCGGTGTGTCCAGTCTATATAGAGCTGGGTTATATGATGGTCGCCATGTAATATTGGCGGTCGCCTTACATCTTCCGTGACCTCGTCAGTGGCGGCTATACGGCTTCTAATACGTAGTAGGTCATCTACTACTTCTATTTGCAGCGCGTGTAGCGGACTATTTTTGTCCACTATTTCATGTGCATGCAATCTAGCTATTTCTTGAGCGAACGATTGCTGCTGTGCAACTTGTACGAGTATTTTCTCGGCTTTTTGAAGAAAGCTCGCATCTATGTACTGCTTTCGGACTTCTGGCGCTATGTATGACGGCTTGGTTGCTGCAGTCGCTGTCTTCTTTTTCTTTCGCCAGTCCGTGTCCTCCTCAGCGTTTTTCCGGGTTCTTTTGTAGAACGTTTTCTCTGTCCTTTGTTTACAGAGATGTATAAAACGTAGGACGGTAGCAGTCGCACGTAATAGCCGCTCCCATCTTGAAAAGTTGACGGGATTAGGTATAGCTTCTATGAGCTTCGAAGTGTATGTATGTCTGTCTGTTATTTTCTCCAAAACAGATTTTTCTTTTTCTGTGACAGTGAGCGTTCTTTCCTCTCCTGTCTCTTCTGTGATTGGAGGTTTTTCTGATGGCCATGAAGAAGGGTCTTCATACAAAAAACTTGGGCCACAGAACCACTCGTGTTGTGAGTCAAACCTCGGCGGCACGTCACGAGTCGCTACATCGGCGATGTTCAACTTCGTGGATATCCATCGCCAATCCTCCACTTTGCTACCTTCTTCTATGGCAGCTATGCGATGAGCTACGAAAGCTTTATAGGTTCGTGCTCCTTTTCTTATCCACGACAAGACTGTTTTGCTGTCTGTCCAATACGTGACCGACGATGGATTGTTGTCGTGTTCACGTTTCACAGCTGCAGCCAGACGGGTTCCCATCACCGCTGCCTGCAGCTCGAGGCGCGGTATCGATTGTAGCTTTAATGGAGCTACTCTCGCCTTGGCCATGACTAGGCTCACCTTCTGTGTGCCTACTGCTGTGGTGGCTCGCCAATACACAGCTGCTGCATATGCCAACTCGCTTGCGTCGGTAAATACATGTATTTGTATTTCTGTGGCATCACTATAACCAGGATAACATCTTGGTATGCTGATGCCCTTGAGCTGCCGCAGGTTTTCGATCCAACTTCTCCACTGAGATGCCAGGTCAGCCTCTAATAGCTGGTCCCAATCGACGCCTCGCCTCCAAGCTTCTTGCAATATTTGTTTAGCTCGAATCGTAACAGGCGAGGCTAGTCCTAGGGGGTCGTATAACGACATAACAATTTTGAGAGCCTCTCTTTTTGTAGGGGCCTCCTTTTCTAAAATTCCTGGCGGCAGTCTCGCAAGCGTTAGGTTGAAACCTAGCGTATCTTCACTAGGTCTCCAAATCAGGCCGAGTATTTTCTCTGCGCCTACTGTATCTCCGATGTTCACAACCTCAGTGCAGGTTTGTGACGGATCGATATTTTCTATCAGGCGCTTACTGTTTGATACCCATTTTGTTAGGTCAAACTTCGCCTGTTGGTGTATTTTCTTCACCATTGTCGCGACTTCTGTCGCTTCTTCGACTGTTTTATAGCTGTCCAGATAATCGTCCATATAATGGCTCTCTACTATAGCTTTCACTGCTACTGGATGCTGTTCGATGTGCTTCCTTGCGTTCCAATTTTTCGCAAAGATAGCGGTGCACGGCGAGCTTGCCGCGCCGAAAATGATGGACGTCATACGATATTCTTCTGGGGCTCCATCTCTTCTGTTGCCTCTCCATAGGTAGCGAAGTGAGTCTCGGTCTTCACTTCGTACTTTTACTTGCATGAACATCTCGGCTATGTCTCCGGAGATGGCCACGCAGTGTCTACGAAATCTCATCATGACGCCGGGCAGCGACTGCAGCAAGTCTGGTCCAGTTAGCAGGAAGTCGTTGAGTGACTTTCCTCTCGATTTTGCGGCGGCATCATGTACTATTCGAATTTTCTCTGGCTTCATGGGGTTGAAGACATCGAAATGAGGCAGGTACCAGGTTTTTCCTGGCGTGTTTGACTTGGGAGCCTTCTCAGCATATCCCTTTTCCATCAGGGAGTCCATCTGTTGTGTGTATTTCACACGAAGAGCGGGGTTTTTATCCAGCTTCTTCTCTATGGAGACTAGCCTTTTGAGTGCTGTCTCGTAACTATCGGGCATCTCTATTTTCTCGTCCCGCCATAACATAGCGGTTTCTATGTGCCCATTTCCTAACTGTCTTGTGTGACGGTTCAGTATATCTTCTGCCCTCTTCTGGGGGTCAGAAGCTGGTTGTCGTGGATTGATAGCCAACGACTCGATAGCGAAGAATTCACGGAGCTGCTCGTTCAGTTCCGCATCTTGCCTTGCGTCAACGGACTGACACCCGTTGACATAGTGCACCTGCTGGCCCAGTGTTCTGGTGTGCGCGCCGTGCAATGTCCAGCCCATCATGGTTTTCGACGCGATGGGTTGGCTTCTAGGTCCTCTGCGGACTTCAGTGGCCAACAACAAATGCCAGTTGTCTTGGCCGACGAGTATCTTTGGCACTCCAGCAGGATACGTAAGCTGCGACGTCAAGTCTCGAAGGTGCCTACAGCGGGCTACGTCTTCTTGACTGACTGCCTGTGGTGACAGGTTGAGCTTCGAAATGGTGCGCGCCTTGAAGGGCACCCTATCTCTCATACGACTTGTGAGAGTGACGGTTATACGTCTCGATAAGGGAGTGTCGATCATGGTGTTTCCAATAGCACCGATCTTCAGAGGGTCGATTGGGCCCACTGCTCCCACTCGCTGAGCGATTGCTTCGTCGATCAGCGAAACGGTGGATCCGTCGTCAAGGAGTGCGTATGTGTCTGCCTCTCCCGCCGGTCCTATTACCCGGACCGGTATCATCTTCAGGAAAGCTTGACTCGATTCAGTTCGCGAACTGGCCACCGTCTCCTGAGACTCCTTCTTCTCTTCTGGAACAGCAGGCTTCCTTGTCCTGTCTGTTTGAGGCTTCTTACCCCTATGAAGAAGTCGATGGTGCGTGGCTGTACACCCCTTATGATCACACTGCTTCTTGTTGCAAGTGTGTCCAGCACGACGTTGTCTTAGGCAGCGATAGCACAAGTTGTAATTCTTGGCTAGCTCCCATCTTTTGTCACTTGCTGCGTCTCTGAACCTTTGGCAGTCAGACGCGTAGTGACCACTTTTGTCGCAAATTCGACATTTGTTTACCGGCTTGTCGGTAGCTGTATGCGTCCGTTGTATGACGCGTTTTCCCGCTAGAGAATCCGTTTCCTTGATGTTCTCAGGCGGGGCGAATGCACTGCAGAAGTGAGCTTGCTCGGTTATGAAGTCGCTGAAGAGTGACAGGTCCGGCAGCGACCGGTACTTTTCCGTGTACGTTCTGTACCATTGTACACGCAGAGAATTGGGTAGCTTCTCAGTTAGCTGGCGCACCAGCTCGGCATTGAGTAGATAGTGCCCCTTCTTGAGAGCTCGCAGAGTGACAACTCCGCTTCTGACTCGACTTGCAAAGGTGCAGATGTCCTTGGGCGACTCGCTGCATTTTGGTAGCCCTCTAAGTCGGTCTGTTTCGGCCTGAGCTATTGAGTCAGGACGTCCAAACTGTAGTTCCAATTCTCTCATGATCTCATCCGGCTTTGCGTTCCCGATGAGCTCTGAGCTCACTGTCTCCAGTGCGCGACCACGCAAGCTCCTTCTGAGTCTTGCCGTGTTTTCTATGTCGCTGAAGTAGGCATAAGTTGCCTCGTAAATGGCTCGAAAAGATAGCCATTCTGTATGAGCTCCACCGAAATTCGGCAGAGTCATGATAACCTGCGACGCCGATCGGTTAGGCGTCCATGGTTCGATTTTTCTGTCGGCTAGCGACGCTATAGCGGATGTCAGCTCCGTTAGAAAAGGACGGAGTGACTCTTTCGCTTCTATTTGCCTTGGCGGCTCCACGTTGGACGGCTCTGTCCTAGGTGGTTCGATGTTAGACTTCACTTGTGGATGTTCTATATGGTCGATATGTTTCCGGGAGTCCGCTATAGCGTCGACGGCCGCAGCCGGGGTCCAATCGTCATTGTCCCCTTTGGCGACGTCATTCTCCCTCAACGGTGTGGGCTCTGGCGCCTCTTCGAGCCACGAACGGACATACTCTTCATTAGAATTTCTGTCATCCATATATTCATCCTCAGAAGCTTCTTCTTCTGCTTTTTGAAGTGCTAACTTAGCGAGTTCCAACTTTATTTTCAATAAGTCTTCACGAGCTCTTGAAATTTTCTTACGTGACCGGGTCGACTTGCTAGTTGACGGCGGTCCAGTATGTTCGATACGGGCGTCACCCCGGGTAGCCATTACTTCTCCTTGAACAAAGGTCTTATCCCGGATCCTTTGTTTTCTACCAGAAGGCTTCAGTGTTTTTTCTGAAGAATCTTCTGATTTCGATGCCTTCCTGCGTGTGCTTGGTTCCTGTGGTTCCTCCTCCTCATGTGTGGGCGTGTTGTCACCTATCTGTGACGTTGGTGGGCTTCTGACTGGTATGGACTTTTCTGTCCCTTCAGTAGTAGACGGTGAGCGTGGGGGCAGCTGATGTTGTACGCCCGCACCTGGCCGCTCAATGGGGACTGTCCATGATTCAGGCCTCTTGTCCTGGGATCTGGTAGTCGGCATCCTGATTGGTTCAAAATTTCAGTTTGAATACGCCAAGTACAAGTCCAATCTTCAACTTGTCTTCAAAAACGTTGGCTCGAAACGGCTGAGTCCAATTCTAGACTTCTTCAAAATGTCAGTTTGAATCGGCTGAGTCCAACTCTAGACCTCAACACGAACTGGTTGACATCTATTTTCGAGCTTCAAAACGGCTATGTCCAAACTTAATTTTTCTTGAAAACTGCTAAGTGGTAACTCTGGGTTAAGTCCGATTTCAGTCGTCGGCTTGAAGAGGGTTCGCTTCCTTTTTCAAACTTCGAAAAGTATCTCCAAACTCCGGGTTAGTTTAAACTCCGGGTTATATCCGACCCTCTTAACTCCAGGTTATTCTTCAAACCATAAGTCGCTAGTCAGTCTTCAAAACTATAAGTTCCAAATCAGCTTCAAACTTCAATGTTGATACGTAAACAAGTTCACTATAAGACTTTCAACACAAAATGGGTAAGCACATGAGCATATGTTTTCACTGTACTTACTGTTGTCTAAGTGTCAACTTGTCCAGCAGCCTCCAAGGATGAGCAGCCGGTCTGGTACCAATCACTGAACTGTTGGTCCAACTCTTGACGTTAGTAGTCACTTCAGACTCCAGATATCCAGGTTTGAAACTCCAGACTTCGATCGAGAGCTTCTATCTCGATAACGACTATTTGTTTTTAAACAAATTCTAAGTCGAAAATAAGCTTTCAGCTATAACGCTTCAGGAAATTTCAGCAACTATTTTTTCGTTCTATTTTATAGAACAAGTCGCCCACACGACTATTCAATATGCTTCTGTGTGTAAGCCTCTTCTTGGATAACGCTTCAGCGATAATCCTTCAGCCGTAACCCCTCAGGAATTCTATGAACGTCGTATGTTCGTTCTATCTCCTAAACGAGCTCCCAACACGCTGTTTGAAAACTCCGATTATGAGTTTCCTAGCGATAACTCTTCAGGCTATGCTATATTCCTTCAGGATACAGTTTCTGTGTAATCTTCGATTACTGTGAATTCTCAGTAAGCAGGTTACACAACAGAAACAGCTCAAAAAACCGTCTTTTCGCGACGGTAATCACACGGGAACGGTTAGCTTCTCAGGAAGCCGGTAGAACCACAGGAATAGCTCAGGAATGGCTGCTGTGTCCCAGCAAACTGGTTGTCTTCCAGGTAGTCCACGCGTGGGCCTAATCCACTCGTGTACTCTTCACGACTGTAGTCGCTCTGGAAGTTTCTACTATGAGACGATAGTACGTTGCGCCTTTTGACGACGCTAATCACCCAGTAATACGGTTGCTGACCAGTAACTGGGTTATCTCACCCAGGAAACGGGTTTCTATCGTCCCAGAGTGTACGCTATGTTTTTGACTGTTAAAGAAACATGATCTTAACCCTGACACTTGTAAGGTTTACGAGATGGAACGTCAGTATTCTTATTTCCCTGGAACTTTTCTCACGAACGCAACGCTTAGTACCCCAGTTGGCACATTTGTGTGGTGTGTAATCTTACCAGATTTATATTGAGGGTACCTTGAGATATTTGAGCATCAGTTTTCTTTGTTCTCACGAATGTTCACAGGCGTGAGCGTCAGTTTTCTTTGTTCTCAGGTACTAGTTTTCACAGGAACGATACGTTTTGACATTACCCAAGAAACAGGAATGTAACCTCAGTATATAAGGTCACTTTACATCAGGCTTGTTTGTTCTCAAGGCAGCGTTCGTGTCCCCAGGGCATCAGGTTTCTTTTTTCACAGGAATGGGACATCAGTTTTCTTTGTTCTCGGGAACAAGGCTCTTCCTTGGCCTATATTTTCACAGCGTCCGGGACATCAGTTTTCTTTGTTCCCTCGAACAAGGCTCTTCGTTGGCCTATATCTTCACAGCGTCCGCAGGTCTGGTATGTTTCCCAGAAAATTCGGCTCGACAGGACCAGCAAATGGTCCGTAGGTTACCAATATACGGCTCGACAGGACCAGCAAATGTACGGGACGGACGTGATCGTCCAAGACCGACAGGCAATCAGGAGGTTGTAAGGCTCCTGCTTGAACGCGTTGACGCCCCTTGCACCTATTGTTCAGTTGTCATCTGGTAACTATGGACCTTGGAGACACTTGAAGGCTGCCAAGTAGGTTGAGGTGAAAAACGTGATGTCCAGGTTAAATAAAACTATTTGTTCATGGCCAGAAGCGATGTTCCTTCATGGTCCTCGAAGCGCAATGATGCGTGGAAATACTTTAAGTGAAATAATGGCTACGAAATGTTCACGCGCCTGCGCACTATTAAAGAGGCGAACTCGACTGCGACGAGGACCACAACATTCCGACCGCAAAAACTTTTATTTTTCAAAAAATATACGCTAAGACTCGTAGCTTGAAACTGACAGGAACTACCCTTCCACTGGACCGATTCTGGTGAAACTTGTATTTTTGGATAGGTCTCGAAGAGACCTTCCCTCCGGTCTTTGATCCAGGTCCCTAGCCCCTACCATCAGGGAGTTCTCGTAAGGAGAACGTCGAAGAAAGGGAATTCCCGCCAGTTTGAAGCTTTACAATCGAGTTTCTCCTAAAACTAGACATGTTAGCTCTAGGGTACCAGCGAGGGACTTGGAGCCCTCCTACTGGGCCGTTGACACACATAAGTGTTACAGTTATATTCAAAACATTCAGGCGTACAGCCGCGAAATGGTGCGAGAAGTTAGCTTATGCCCCTGATCTTGGCACATAAACTCGATTCCTACTCAGACTGCTGGGTGGATTTTCAAGTTACATTCACACCCGGGTAGCCCTCGTGATGGGCTATCCCAAGGTAGAAGTCCGGTAGCTACATGTCCAACCCCCGATGAGTTATCGTTTGTTACAAGTTTGTTTACATAGCAAATCCATGTAACCTCGCACCATATCAGGTCGCTTAACTCCTCAACCACCAGAGCTAAGCTCCTTCCGGAAGTGTGGTTGGGTAGCTGGAAAACTAGGCTGTCTGACGGCGGTACCCTGATGGGTGTACCACCAGCCTTTCCTCAGCTTAAGGTGCCGGGAAGCGGCCGAATACTAAATTTTACGTTGTCTCACATCTTTAATGTGTCTGTGTGCGTTACATACCCCTATATACTAGCTCTGTGTCATGACTGAGTGTAGGCGCCTGCCTGAGGGTCCACGAAGGTAATGCTTCAGACAGCATATCTATAGCTGACCAGGCACCAAATGTCCCTGGACGCAGTGACACATCGGCAGCCGCATAGAAACGTCCATGCCGGCATACACAGACACATCCTCTCAAGCAAGTGACGCCTATGTACTAGAATTACATAGGTGCTGTCTATTTATAGGGCCTAGACAAAATTCTAGGTCACCTAGAAGCGCTAAAATGGCTTGTATCGAATTTTCCAAACACTTACTTGAGTAAAATGTATGTATATTTCCCTTTTTAGAGTAAAAATGCATTAAGACTGGCCATGTACTGCTATTATGTATAATTTCTCAGTCATGGCATCCAGCCATCCTATCTAGAACACCTAGCTGGTGTTTCCTAACAAAACAATTATGTGTAAGGAAGCAATCTGATTGGTTGGTGAATAGAATACCTATAGCACCACCTGATACCCTGCTCAAAACGGGGGGTCTAAAATAAGTAAACAAAATATTTTTATTTCCTTAAACCTATACATTTATCATATAACTAAGGTACCTTATGTATAATTCTAACACATAAGCGCTATATTCACACTATAAACTATGTAAAAGCCCCCAAAACATGAGTTTAAAGTTATCAAAATTCTACAAAAACTGGTTTTAGTATAAATATAAGGTGCCGCCCTCTTACAGGTCATTGTGAACTAAACGCTCGTTGAGGACGGTTGTTTTTTACGGAGTTAAATACTTGTTTCTTTCCGTAATAACACAATCAGTATGCATATTAAAGCTTCTAATTTATTGTTATTAGACTATATAATTCTATTACCTACTGATAGACACATAAAATATAATTTTAGTGTCTCAAAAACATGAGCAAAAATTAGTTACGAGCTTTACTATAAAAGGTTTTTTCACCTACCGACATCGCTTAGTATGCGATGGCGCTCTGGGGTGAGCAGACGTGTGTCTGTCAATACTATTTATATTTTACATATGACAACCTATCTAAAGGTGACGTATCGTCGCGAACAAAAGTTAAGAAACGTCTCTATGTTCCAAAAAGTTATAGGTGGCATATCATACAAATTTATCACGATGCTATTAAACACTTCGGTTGGGAAAAAACCCTTGACAAAATTAGAGAACAATTTTGGTTTCCGAATATGTCGAAGTGTACACGTAAATATGTTGACAGTTGTCTGACTTGTAAGATAAATAAAAGTCAATCTGGTTCACGACAGATTACATTGCACCCTATAGATAAACCCCCTACTCCATTTCATACCGTTCATATGGATACGACAGGTAAATTGAGTGGCAGTAAACCTACTAAACAATACGCAGTTGTTTTTATAGATGCATTTACAAAATTTTGTTACATGAAACCCGTTACTAATTTGACTGCAGTGGCTACAGTTAATGCCTTGAAGGAATTAATTTACACGTTTGGTACACCTAAACGTATTATTTGTGATCAGGCTGCTTCTTATACTGGCAAAGAATTTACAAGTTTTTGTGAAAGATGGTCTATAGAATTGCATTTCATAGCTAGTGGTGTGAGTCGTGCAAATGGTCAAGTTGAGCGAATTATGAGGGTTCTGACAAATTGTTTTACGATTGTTGAAAATACAACCAAAAGAAGTTGGAAAGATGCTGTTGGTGAAGTACAACTGGCAATTAACAGCACCTTTAGTAAAAGTACTGGTCATACTCCTTTCCAACTTTTGATGGGCTGCGATCAGTCACCTCCTGCTATATCAGCTTTGCTAAATGATGTTGAACGTATGGACCTTGATATGTGCCGTCAAGAGTCTAAACTCAGGATGGACGAGCTTGCTGAATCTCGAAAAGCCGATTTTGATAAAACTAAGGCTAGAATTGTACCTTTCAAAGTCGGTGATATTGTATTAGTCAAACAAAATCCGCGAGTGATTAATAAACTTGGCAGTAAATTTAAAGGTCCATGCGTCGTTACTGAAGTGAACAATAACGACAGATATACAGTTAGAGTTAATAAAACTGGTAATGAGTTATATGTCTCACATGATAATTTACGAATCGTCACTCCCGATATGGGATGTGAGTTAACCGATTCTCTAAATATTTCTGATGACTGTAACAAAGATAAGTTGATTAAATAATTAGTAAGATTGTCCTGTATATCTCAGAACGTCTGGCCAACGATCATGGTTATACTTGACAATCGCACCCGTGTCATGTAAATTGACAGTGGCCATGTGATTTGGCGTGTATCAAAATCATGACGCCATGTGATTTGGCTGATATCAAATCATGATGCCATGTGATTTGGCTGATATAAAATCATGATGCCATGTGATTTGGCTGATATAAAATCATGATGCCATGTGATTTGGCTGATATCAAATCATGATGCCATGTGATTTGGCTGATATAAAATCATGATGCCATGTGATTTGGCTGATATCAAATCATGATGCCATGTGATTTGGCTGATATCAAATCATGATGCCATGTGATTTGGCTGATATCAAATCATGATGCCATGTGATTTGGCTGATATTAAATCATGATGCCATGTGATTTGGCGTGTGTGGTCATGCGATTTGACCATGTTGTTGTAGAAACTTTAATTTTTTGGGTCATGTGATTTGACAATTGACATGCTATGATTTTACATGTATAATAGTATTTTGAATGAGTGTAGTTCGCGAGCCATATTGGCTGCTCGTCAGTATGGCCGTGTGAGAGATAAATTATTTTATATTTTTTAAGAAATGTCTCATTTTATTTCGAACTACCTCCGGTCTTTAATAGTGTTGTAACCGACTACTTTTCCCCCACTTTGTGAGCGAGTGTTGCTATAAAAGGGGCGCACTGTCTTTCGACAGATCAGAAGTTGTTCGATTGTGGACACGGCACAACAGTGCTCTGAACTGTCAGGTGAGTTTTCTTATTATATTATTGTTGGCTTTTATTTCGCTCATGTTTTGTTTTAAAACGTTATTATGTTGAAACTATAAATAATGTGTTATTGATTTCTGTGTTATTGATTTCTGTGTTACTGATTTCTGTGTTATTAATTTCTATGTTATTGATTTCTGTGTTATTTTGGTTCTGAATATAATGAACAAACCTATTTATGTCTATTATTCCAACGCCTCCCACATGTATATAAGTATGTGAGAACCATGTTCCTATTTATCAAATTAATGAATTTACCTGTTAATGCTTTTAATACTTTATTCCTGTACGTAGTAGTATAGTTTGTAGTGCTATTCTGGGTGCATAGTCCTCACATAATTATATGAATTTATTAATGTTTATTAATTCAGGTTTCCAAATAATTTATGCCCGTTAGTTATTGAACATATTTATAACACAGGTAGCAACAAAATTCAAGATGCATGATCAACCAAATATAGCAGTAATTGGAGGAGGAGTGGTGGGCATAACAGTGGCAAAACTGTTCCAAGATCAGCTCAAGAACGCAAAGGTAACAGTCATCGCTGAAAAATACACAGAAGACACCACCAGCCACATTGCAGCTAGTATCTTCAGGCCCGGAACCAGTTTCAAAGGACCGACTAAGGAAATTACAAAGAAATGGCTGAACGAGTCGTGGCAGTTCTGGCAAGATATACTCAGGACACCTGACGCTGAACGAATAGGTGTCATGACCTTAGGAGCCTACATATTTTCAAAAGAGAACTACCATGTCACAAGAAATCATCTTATTGAAGATTTAGTGCCAATCTACCGACCCGTCACAGATGAGGAATTAAAACTCGGTCCTAAAGGCACAAAATTTGGATCCTACTTTTCAACACTGAAAGTTGAATGCGAGCGCTACTTGCCGTGGATGGGAAAAATAATAGTATAAAGAGGCGGAGAATTGATTAACAAGAAAGTGGAAAGTTTCGCATCCTTATCAAATTACGACTTAGTTTTTAACTGTGCCGGTTTGGGTGCTAGGTATTTATGCAATGATTATGATATGGTGCCCATAAGAGGTCAAGTGATTAAAGTGAAGGCACCATGGGTGAAATCAGCGTTTTATGGAGATTATGATACGTATATTATACCGAGGCTTAATGGGGTGGTTACGTTGGGGGGTTGTAGAGGATATGACAGTTACAATATGGATTATTGCAAGTATGATGCAGCTTCTATATTGGAGCGTTGTTGTAGATTTCTCCCAAACTTGAAAAATGCGGAGGTCATCGCTCATAAGGTTGGACTGCGTCCTCACAGAATGCCGGTTCGTGTGGAGCCGGAGTTGGTTGACGGGGTAAAGGTCGTACATTGCTATGGGCACAGCGGTTATGGAGTGATGACTGCCCCCGGCACTGCCATCGATGCGGTGGAAATGGGTCTTAATTTCATACGTAGCAACGTTAAAAATAAATTGTAAACATAATATGTATTCAAAACAATTAAATATTGTACATTCTACAATGATATAATACGTCCATCAGACGTCCATGATAAATTAAATCATTAAAATACATAATTTTAAAACAGACATCATCCCTTCATCTGTCAGAATTAGCGAAACAATCTCGACCAACATGTCTCATGCAAATTTGCAATTAAATATTTACTAATTATCTACCTACTTTAATTTATTGCTTCGATAATATATTTAGACTAAACCATTTGTATAGTGGTTCCGTTTGGTACCGGACGTTAAGTATTTCACCGTCCTAACTATATATCTGCCCTGGTATCATATGAGAGGCGACGGGACATACCTACCAGAGAATGGGCAGCAGCGTTCTCTGTGCCGTTTATGCGCTTCATAACAAACCGCGATCGCCAACCCGCCTGCCAAGCGTGGCGATTACGGCAATCCCCCCCCAATCCTATGAATAGCGCAACCAAAAAATGGCTCCTAGTGCCCGGTAGCCCGTCTACCCTCGACTACGGTAGCGGTCGAGGTTACGGCGCCGTGGCAAGGCGTGCGAAGAATCCCCGGACGGGAACCGGCTACCAGAATACAAACCGACGACTGGCCCTGGCAACATTTAACACGTTACACGCGTACACTCTGGACCGACGAGAAGAGTATCGAACTCGAGGAAAAATTGAGTGGGTTACGATGAAGTATCATAGGGCTATCTGAAGTCCGAAGATAGGGGAGGACTCGATAATCCTTAAAGCCGGTAAAATTCGTGGGGAAATAATACCGCAAGAAATCCGTGTTTTGCCACAGAATCCACCACACCACGGCGCGGATTAAATTCGCGCGAATATTTTAAGCTCTATGAACAGGTAGTGTTGCTGAAGGGAACCGCTGGCTGTGATTGATCGGGCGGTGTGCTGCGTGGCGCAGTTCACCACTGCGATTGGCCGAGGGCCATGTTGCATTGTGCTACCCAACCTAGCTGGCCAACGTGGTTCGTTAGCGCGGTGGTGGCGTAACGGTCAGCGGACCAATAAGAGGACGACGCGGAGCAGTATACGATCAGTGCGCAATGACCGTGCAAAGGTGAAAATATATATTCCAAAAAATTGTATCAAGGAACGACACGTCTCACTGTAATTTTACCAAAAGTAAATATCTAAAATCATCAACTGTTTTTCTTACCGCCTCAATCCCCGTAGCAGATACGCGCAGCTACATAATTTGGACCTTCGAGCCGGAGCATCTACGCAAATAGACCGGACGATTGAGAGACTTATGGTGGATACAACTGTGGATTACAGTTCTTTTGGTGAGACGTGCCAACTAAAATATCCAAACCCTTCTTTCTACACCTGTGTGATACTGTGCTTTTATCAATTTCAGTGCTTTGCCATTTCGCTTGCCCGCTTGCACATCGTGGTGTGGTGCAGACGCTTTAGTTCATCAGAATTTCACAAAGTGCAGTGATTCAACTGTGAGTATCATCTAGTATAAACCTTTCGCGCCTTTCCGCATTCCCACAATGGCTTTATCAGATGCAAAACTAGAAATAATTATGAAAGATCTCAAAAAGAAACGCGCATCGATCAAATGTCGGTTAACACATTTTAAAAAGTATAAGAATTCGTTTGAAGACGTCGATTTATCTATTAACCAGCGAACGGAACTAAAATTACGCGTTGTAGGATCGCAAACCCTAATGAATGATTTTAATCAAGTTCAAAGTAAAATAGAGGACGTAAGTCCTGAGTCAGAGATTGAAAAACAACTTGAATCGCGCGAGGATTTTGAAAGGGAATATTACATTATTCTTGCACTTGCTGAATGTATGACAAGTACTGATGAGAAATCTACCAGTATTTCTGAACTACCTTCGACCAGTTCAAACCATTCTATCAAGTTACCTACTATATCTATTCCCAACTTTGACGGTTCCTATGAACATTGGTTGGAGTTCCGCGACACGTTTACGTCATTAGTGCACAACTGTAAAATAATAACGCAAATTCAAAAATTTCATTATTTAAAATCATCTTTAAACGGTAACGCTAAGTCTGTCATAGATTCTCTGGAATTTTCTGCGGACAATTACGAAGTTGCATGGGAATTGTTGACCAATCGGTTTGACAATACAAGTTTGCTGGTTCATAACCATGTTAAGTCTATATTTTCAATTCAAGCGCTAACCAAAGAATCTCCAGGATTATTACGCAAACTTATTGATAATATTCTTAAGAGTTTACGTGCATTAAAATTATTAGGTGAGCCGACAGAGTATTGGGATACATTCATTATTTACAATATAGTTTCAAAATTAGATCCCATTACAGAACGAGATTGGGAACAGCATAAATGTACGTTACTGAAGACTACTAGTTCATCAAAGTTAGTAGTTAAATTAGACGATTTATTACAGTTTCTTAGAAACAAGGCGGATATATTGGAGACACTTATAGTGTCACACAGTAAAATGAATATTAACAATTGGAATGACCATAAGAAACAGGCCAATAATCACGTGACAACACCTAAGGTTCATTGTAACGTAGTTACTAATAAATCTAATAACAAATCGCAAAGTAAAAACCCCACGTTTTTATAAAGCTTGTCTTATGTGCGACGCACAACATCCCTTATATTCGTGCCAAAAATTCCTTGACCTAAGTGTAGAAGATAGATTAAAGATTGTCAAAGATAAAGACTTGTGCATAAATTGTATGCGTCCTGGTCACCACGTTGGTACTTGTGTTTTTGGTCCGTGCCGAAAATGTGAACAAAAACATAATTCCTTAATTTGTGAAGCAGTTAACAGTAACAAAATTAACTCAAGTGTAGTTACGTTTACGACTAGCGAACAGACAACTGTTCCTAGTTCTAGTTTGAACAATAATAATTCGCATACACACAGTAATTCATTTCAGGTACATAATGTTCACGCACACAAAAATACGGCTTCGGCACAACATGTGTTGTTGTCAACTGCAATCGTAGATATTCGTAGCCAGTCGGGTGTTTATCATAAAGCACGTGTGATTCTCGACAGCGGCAGCGAACGTTCGTTTATTACGCAATCATTTTGCGACAAATTAAATACGCAAGTAATACAGTCCACTCAAAAAATTCACGGCGTAGGAGACTCAATGACACAGTGTTCGCAATCCTGTTGAGTTCTGCAAGCGTTCAGTGTTTGGTTCTGCAACGAATAACGTCAATGTTACCTACGACAACTTTGAGTGCTATTTGTTTCAGTATACCGGATAATATTACTCTCGCTGATCCGAACTTTTATGACAGTCAGCCGATAGATTTGTTAGTAGGTGCGGATTTGTTTTGGGAGTTAATTAATGAAGGTAAGATGCGTCTCAAAAATGGCCCTTACCTTCAAAATACGAAATTGGGTTGGATAGTGTCAGGTTCGATTCAATCTATTACGCAAAACAAAGATAAACATGTAAAATGTAATTTTACGCAATCAATAGACATTGATGCATGTTCACTAGATCAATTATTACGCAAATTTTGGGAGATAGAAGAGTTGCCCAATAGTATAAATAAGCTCAGCAGCGACGAAGAGCTCGCGTGCGAGGAGCATTTTATTCAAACAACTAAACGAGTTGCAGACGGAAGGTTCAGCGTTCGAATCCCGTTGAAGCATTTACCGGAAAGGTTAGGTGAAACTCGTACACAGGCGGAACGTCGGTTTTTAGCTTTAGAGAAAAAACTTCAACGTAACCTTAATTATAAAAAAATATATAGTGATTTCATTCATGAATATATTGAGTTAGGGCATATGAGTCTCATAAACAAATACAATACACCGCATTATTTTTTACCACACCATGGTGTGTTTCGCGAACACGCCACAACCACTAAATTACGTGTGGTCTTCGATGCTGGAATGGTTTCCAGTTCTGGTGTTTCGTTGAATGATCTGCAGATGGTCGGTCCAGCCATACAAGGCGATTTAATTTCAATTTTACTTAAATTTCGCGAAAATAGATATGTAGCTTGCGCTGATATCGAAAAAATGTATCGTCAAGTATTAATAGATAAAGATCAACGGGATCTTCAGCTGATCCTGTGGCGAGATAATCCGTCTGACACTCTAAAGGTGTACCAGTTAAACACGGTCACGTATGGTACCGCTTCAGCACCGTTTCTTAGTTGCCGGTGTTTAAAACAACTGGCTGAAGAATGTGAGGTTCCGTATGTGAAGGAAACTATTAATAATAATTTTTACGTTGACGATCTTATTTGTGGGGCAAACAGTGTCTCAGAATTAAATGAAATTTGCGAAGGTACTAGTCAAATTTTACGATCGGCATGTCTAGTTTTGCGTAAGTGGGTTTTTAATTTCGACCGCGCGAACCCTAACGATTCACAAGACGTTACGGAACAACGTGCGCTGGGTGATAACATTCAAAACAAAACTTTAGGTATTGGATGGAACAATAAGTCGGATGAATTAAACTATTATTCGCAGATTAAAACCGATGTAAGTGTACTTACAAAACGTATTATTTTATCGAATGCATCTCAGATTTATGACCCTCTAGGATTAGTTAGTCCGGTAATAACAATTGCTAAAACATTGTTACAAAAATGTTGGTTATTAAAACTAGAATGGGACGAACCGGTTCCGAGTGACGTCGCGCAAGTCTGGAACCGTTTTGTTAGTTGTTTATCTTTACTTAGTAGTTTACGCATACCTCGCTATGTTATGTGCTTCGATCCTACTTACGTAGAACTACATATATTTACCGATGCCTCGCAGACGGCGTACGGTGCTTGCGCTTATATACGCACAATTAATAATAGTCAATCCGCTGTGACGATGCGTTTGTTATGTTCCAAGGGCAAGGTCGCGCCTACAAAACCCACAACTTTACCTAGATTAGAGTTGTGTGGTGCAGTTTTAGGCGCGCGATTGTATTCAAAGGTGATTGAATCTCTCCGTTCTAAAGGTCGTGTTCTGGACAGATTCCACTATTGTTTTGGGTTGGCTTGGTATGCCGACTAATTTACTGAAAACGTATGTTCAGAATAGAACCGCAGAGATTCATGACTTAACTAAGGAACATCCTTGGCGGCATGTTTCTGGCAAAGATAATCCAGCTGATTTAGTGTCGCGAGGTGTAAGCCTAGATATACTTAGTGCCTCATCTTTATGGTGGGAAGGTCCGCAATATTTACACGATATTAATTTTGAGGTGTCTAAGTTATCAAATAGTAATTTAATAGATAACGACTTGCCTGAGTTAAAATCAAATATTCTGTGTCACGTAATGAATCAGTCAATTGAGAGTAGTCTATTTCCATTTTCTAAATATTCACAGTACTTAAGGATGAAGCGTTCCGCCGCTTATGTATTACGTTTCATACACAACACGCGCAATAAAAACAATCGGCGGACGGGTTTATTGACAGTAGATGAGCTTGAGTGTTCGGAGTTAACTTTAGCAAGATTAAGTAGGCAGGAATCATTTCCAGATGTTTATGATTCGCTTATTAATAAGAAAGGCATAAAGAACAATGCTCAATTATTAAAATTAAACTTATTTATAGATGCAAATCGTTTGATACGAGTCGGTGGGCGCATACAGAATTCTCATAATTTTAGTTTCGATAAAAAACATCCAATTTTGTTATCTGCCAAACATTGTTTTACAGTTTTGCTTTTTCGTTATGAACACCTGCGTACACTGCACGCTGCGCCACAGCTTCTTCTTTTTACTATAAGAGAGGCGTGGTGGCCGGTCGGTGGTCGGAATCTTGCAAAAAAGCTTGTTCATGCATGCGTAATGTGTGCATGTGCACGATTGCGCGCAACCACAGTGGTTCCCATAATGGGTAATCTAACGCAAGAACGCCTGGATCCCGGGTATCCTTTTCTGCGCTGTGGCGTGGACTACGCAGGTCCAGTGTTCACCTTGAACCGAAAGGGTAGGGGAGCGAAATTGCAAAAATCATACATATGTATATTCGTATGTTTTGTTACGCGCGCTGTACATTTGGAACTTGTTGGAGATCTCTCATCAGATGCTTATCTATTAGCTCTCAAACGTTTTGTTTCAAGACGCGGTAAACCAATTGAAATATTCTCTGACAACGGAAAAAACTTTGTTGGTTTAATGAATGAATTCGCAAAATTTTTAAAATGTTGTTCTAATGACATAAAGGAATACGCAACTTCACAAAATATAAAATTTAAAATGATTCCATCTTATGCTAGCCATTTTGGGGGCTTGTGGGAGGCCGGGGTGAAGAGCTGTAAGCATCACCTGCGGCGTGTAGTGGGCAATGCGCATTTAACTTTCGAGGAGTTCACAACAGTATTAACACAGGTTGAAGCAATCCTGAACTCCCGACCCTTGTTTTGGTTGGTCGTCCACTGACTGCACCTGTATCTGCTGACATCCACGATGTTCCTGAGCACCGTCTCACTCGATACCAGAGGGTGGAACAGATACGACAACACTTCTGGCGTCGCTGGGCCAAGGAGTACGTGTCAGAACTGCAGACCAGGAGCAAGTGGCAAGAGCATAAAACTGACCTCAAAGAGAATATGCTCGTTCTCCTAAAAGACGACAACTTGCCGCCATTGAAGTGGAGCCTAGGAAGAGTTCTCAAAACCTATCCGGGGAAGGATGGAATAGCAAGAGTAGCTGATATACGCAAGGCGGACGGCATAGTCAGACGGGCATTTTCCAAAATTTGTCCGCTTCCTCTGACGCAGGATTAATAGCATTGCGCTAAAGCTACCGGGCGTCCTTCTTCTCATTGGAACCTGATGCTTCCAAGGCCCGGAGCATGTTGCTGAAGGGAACCGCTGGCTGTGATTGATCGGGCGGTGTGCTGCGTGGCGCAGTTCACCACTGCGATTGGCCGAGGGCCATGTTGCATTGTGCTACCCAACCTAGCTGGCCAACGTGGTTCGTTAGCGCGGTGGTGGCGTAACGGTCAGCGGACCAATTAGAGGACGACGCGAAGCAGTATACGATCAGTGCGCAATGACCGTGCAAAGGTGAAAATATATATTCCAAAAAATTGTATCAAGGAACGACACGTCTCACTGTAATTTTACCAAAAGTAAATATCTAAAATCATCAACTGTTTTTCTTACCGCCTCAATCCCCGTAGCAGATACGCGCAGCTAAAGGTAGAAAGATACAAAACTCGCGCAATTTCATAGGTCGCAGACAAGGCGGAATAAAATCGCGCGAATAAAAATCGCAGTGCTTGCTAAGCCTAAGCCTGTCTGCTAATGCCACGAGCGGATTATTCTCACTATCTTTTTATAAACTAATAGAGATGACAGAAACGAATTGAGAAACTCCTCCTTTGTTTGAAGTCGGTTAAAAATAGTTGACCCACATTTTGAAAATTTTAACTGCTTGGCTATCACGGTTCCTGAGATACAGCCTGGTGACGGACCGTGGAGTCTTAGTAATAGGGTCACGTGTTTACCCTTTGGGTACGGCACCCTAAAATGGCGGTAAATGACTTATATCCATATTTATACAACGCGCCGCCGCTTACTTACTTTGTGTTAATATTGTGCCTATATACCTACTTGTGTAAATATTGTGAAACACCATTTTTTAAAAAAAGAGTAAGTATGGAGTTTCTTGTGCATTCTTCTCCATAAGAAGCTAATTTTCCGAATGCACGATAGAATCAACTTTTATAACTTGTAAATTTTAATCTTAATTTTTGTTTGACGTTCAAAAGTGTCGCATAATGGCCTAGTTAAATAAATACATTTGACTTTTGACTTTGTCGCGGCCAAAGACCTTATACTTCTTACTACTAGACTGTGCACCATGGCGCAAAAACCGGTCCGAGCGAGAGGGCTCCCGTTGGTAGTGTGTCTCTTTCTAATGAGGTGACCATGACCAAACATAATACGGGACAAATTGATTGTAAAAACAATAGTGTAAGTATCCCAATATATGTATTCATGCTACCTAACTACGCTACATAAACATACCAAATTGAAAAAAAAAAAAGTGTATATTTTTTGGAATCTACGTCACTTACCGAGTCGGTGTTGAGCGTACAGAATTTCGACATCCCATGTTTTTCCATTGGTGTCGTAAGAGGCGACTAAGGGACAAACCAGAGAATGATCAGCAGCGTTCTCTGTGCATTTGTAACAACCATACTGGGATCGCCAACCCGCCTGCAAAGCACTCCCCATGAATAGCACAAATAAAACATAGCCCCTAGTGCCCGGCAGCCTGCCTAACCTCGACTACGGTAGCAGTCTAGGTTACGGTATGGCAAGGGGTGCAAAGAATCCCGGACGAGAGCCGGCTACCCCAACAAATACCGACGACAGGACCTGGCAACGTACAACACGCGCACACTCCGGACTCCGGACCGACGATAAGATGACCGAACTCGAAGAGGAATTGAGCAGTTTACGATGGTGTATTATGGGAAGACTCGATAATCCTCAAATCCCAAGTCTGCATAAGTCTTATTCTTCAAGACCCATCGTATAGATAGGAAAAAAACTCTCTGATCTTACTCTCAAGCTCATGAAGGAGAGGCGTTAGATGATCCTGCAGTCTTCAGACGATGCTTTGAAATACCCCAAAGGATCTCTATGATTTCACATATTGTCCAGTTGCGTAGACAGTTGAGAAACTAAACTACACCAATTTTATTCCACTAGGAATCAATTTGCGAATAATATTAACAGCCGCTGAATTTTACTCGAGCAAAACCCGCCAAAAACGCCGCAAACCTGGTGGTCTTTTTTTTTGTTCGCCCCTTTCGGGCAGGCTAAGGTCTTGGACCATACCGGCTCGTCTTCAGTGCAATTTTAACATTCTTTAGTATGCATTAAAATACGGGTGTAACAGATTCTAATAGTTTTTGGAGTATTTGGCAGCAAATTGTATCGAGTCAGCCTTCCCAGTAAGCTTTGCGGAGGTAGTCAATACATACTACAATAAAATTCTCCGCTCCACTATTCTGAGATCGCTTCTGTCAATGATTTCACATGTTGTCCAGTTGCGTAGACAGTTGAGACACAAAACTACACCAATTTTATGTATCACAATATCCACTAGGAATCAATTTGCAAATAATATTAACAGCCGCTGAACTTCACTCGAAAAAATCCCGCCAAAAACTCCAACCTGGTGGTCTTACATTTAGTATTACCAGGCCCAAACATTTAAAAGTACTACTCTTACTCAGTATTTTTTTTTTTTTATAAATACAATGAATTGATTAATTATAGGAACTGTAAAAATATTTAAATTCGTTTCAAAGTTTCATAGACTTTGAAACGTATTTAAATTATTTTATTTATTCTTTCGTTTTGGTACAACATAAAAATGAAAACATATAAAATTTTCTACCATTTCTACCAAATCCAATGATTAGTTGAGCTAGCAAGATGTCAGACAAGGACACACTACCAGCGGGAACCCTCTCGCCAGGACCGCTTTTGTTTAGCTACCGCTTATAAGGAAATAGCTAACCTAGGCGTATGATAATAGATTTCATTTAAGCTAAACAAAAATTTTTGGTGCACAGTCTAGTAGTAAGAAATACGTATAAGGTCTTTGGTCGCGGCCGTTACCAATGGGCCACCATTGCTCTAGTAAAGGAGATTTCTCAATTCGACCGTATATATATGGGTGTTGCCACAAAAATCGGGCAACTTCATGTCCCCAGCACTTTTCGATTCATTTTATGTTATTATTAAGATATCTAAATAATAGATAAATATGTGTTTTATTTACACCCACACTTTGTTTAAAATAATAATATATTGTTCTTTTAAATCCTTCTATTGACCCCAAAAGGTCAGTCCCTAGCCATGCCCCCGCATCATTTGTATTTAAGTACCCATATTTCAAAAAATTTGAAGTTTATTCTTTAATTTTCTTTACGACTATTCTATATTATAGTATTTAAATCTAATTACAACAATGTAAAGGGTTTTTCAATTACGGGTAGATTTTGGCGGCCCGTGGCGGCTATTTTGTTTTGGTGACATCTATTAAATGTTTTGTTTATTATTAGACGTGGTGGCCCTTCACAGTCGACTCTTCAACGTAGCCGAATATGGTAATTGCCGAATATGGGACGACACCAACCCACGTGAGGTTCATCAGGTGATAATGCATCCTCAAAAAAGTACCATTTGGTGTGGATTTTGGGCCGGCGGCGTCATTGTGCCGTACTTTTTCGAAAACGACGCAGGTGAGGCAGTCACCGTCAACGGCGAGCTCTACAGAACGATGATAACCAATTTGTTATGGCCCAAATTGAACCATGTAGACCTAGATGACTTGTGGTTTCAGCACGACAGCGCTACGTGCCACACAGCGGACGCCACGATTAACATTCAGCGTGAGTGATTTGAGGGTAAGATTATCTCTCGCAGGGGAGAATGTGAATTGGCTACCAACGACATGGGATTTGACCCCGCTAGACTTTTTCTTGTGGGGTTTCTTGAAGTCGCAGGGCTATGCAAACAAACCACAATCGACCGATGCCCTAAAGGTGAAAATAACACAGGCTATCGCTCAAATTCAGCCAGATCTATGCAGAAGAGTTTATAAAAATTGGATCACTCGGATACGTGCCACTGTAAATAGCCGAGGCGGGCATTTTAACGATGTCTTATGTCACACTATATGGCACAAGTAAGCCTTTCAAATAAAAAAAGAATTTTGTTAATACCTCACACATAGCTTGTTATATTTCATTTCAACATCTACCCGCCCTTATTGAAAACCCTTTATTATATTTGAGAAGAAACAAAATTATGTTTCTTAAGTCAAACTAGTGTCCACGACTCTCGTCATCAGTACCTAGCCGTATATGAATTTTAAAATTTCGCAGCATAATTTAATGAATGAGGGAATGTAAATAAATCGATCTAAAAGTAAGGAATGAATTTATTCACAAACTTCATTCTCTTTGCGTCGGCGATTTTATAAATCAGTGCAACCGCCTGGAGTACTGTGTGAACACGCGTTAAATCAGTCACTGAGCCAGTCCCTAGTTGAGTTAAAATTTATTGTAAAATAATACTTTAAAAAAAAATGTATTCATACTTGTTCGGTCCTGTTCGATAAATAAAGCATTTACAATCGTAGTATTTTGCCAACCAGTACATTTTTTAGTTTAATTAACCTTTGAAACGTCAGTCCCTGACCCATCAGGCCCTAGGTGTTAATGTGGTTAGGGACTGAAGGGAGTGGTCAGGGACTGAAAATCACTTATATAAATTATTAGCATAGCAATAATTTTTGATATGTGATATCCAGTTTTGTTGGCTGAATTCAAAGAAAAAGAAAGACAGAAGTATCCAATCGTCCTCAGATGCCTAAATTCTCAAAATTCCAAATTTTTCAAAAATACCACATTAAGTGACTGGCCCTTTTGGGTATGCTATAATATCTTAATCAACCATTACATACACTAATAGAGACTCCAATAGCTTGTAAAAATAATAAAGTCAAATTAATCCTAAAAGTAGCCCCAACTTCGTGGAAACACCCTTAATAGTAGATTATTAACCAAGGGGATAAAGCAGTGTCTTCCGTCGCGGGTGACAATTTAAATCGCGAGCGTAAGGAAGGACTTGAGGTTTACTCCCGAGCGTAGCGAGGGTGTTAATAACTTAAATCACGAGCGAAGCGAGGGATTTAAGACGAGTCCTGAGTGTAGCGAGGGATTTAAGTTCACCCAAGACTAAGACAGCTTTATCACCGAGGAAAATACTCTACTTTTCGTACCATTTGCGAAAAAATTAACACAATAGATATAAGCATTTATAATACATATAGTATATACATATATAGAGATAAGCATTTATTAAAAATAATGACAATTAAAAGTAAATTAAATTAAAATAAACTTAACGTTTATGTATTTGAAGCAATGATATTCAAATAAACAGATATGTTATAAGCGCGCGCATTGTGAAGACTCGAATAGTAGACAATTGTATGATTTAGTCTTTAGTTTATGTCACGCATGGCGAAGAGCGATACGCTTTGTTGAAAAAAAAACAAAATTAAAAAAATGCCATCGTGTGTATTTAGAAAGTGTACCAATTATAATACCAAATTACATAAAACAGAAGGGATCTCATACCATATGTAAATACGCAATACACCTCAATTTACTTATTTATTTCAATTTTTTTTCCTAATTTTCTGATATTTGGAGGTTACAAAAAGAAAAAACATTGGTTGTCAGAATAATGTTTGTTTACATTCACACGCAAGTGACAAACACTAGCTGTCTCTTTTTTTCTTGTTTGTTTTATCAAGCCATCCCTTTCGACATTGTAGTGAAATGTCAGATGAATGAAAAGTGTGTATGTGTGCTGCCGCTGCTGCGCGGAACACTTTTTTCAATTGTTTTGTGAGCAATGATATTTAAATAAACAGATATGTTATAAGCGCGCGCATTGTGAAGACTCGAATAGTGGACAATTGTATGATTTAGTCTTTAGTTTATGTCACGCATGGCGAAGAGCGATACGCTTTGTTGAAAAAAAAACAAAATTAAAAAAATGCCATCGTGTGTATTTAGAAAGTGTACCAATTATAATACCAAATTACATAAAACAGAAGGGATCTCATACCATATGTAAATACGCAATACACCTCAATTTACTAATTTATTTCAATTTTTTTTCCTAATTTTCTGATATTTGGAGGTTACAAAAAGAAAAAACATTGGTTGTCAGAATAATGTTTGTTTACATTCACACGCAAGTGACAAACACTAGCTGTCTCTTTTTTTCTTGTTTGTTTTATCAAGCCATCCCTTTCGACATTGTAGTGAAATGTCAGATGAATGAAAAGTGTGTATGTGTGCTGCCGCTGCTGCGCGGAACACTTTTTTCAATTGTTTTGTGAGTGTATAACGTATCTGTTTATTTGAATATCATTGTTTGTGAGTGTATAACGTATCTGTTTATTTGAATATCATTGATTTGAAGAAAACAAAAACGCGGCAAATATTTTTTTGTCGGAAAAGCAAAAGCATCAAGCTCATACGGCCTCGTCGGTTTTTTGAGCAAGTGGTACGAAAATATATATATTTTTCGTACCACTTGCTCAAAAAAGTGACATTCTTTGCCACAAAAAGCGAACATAACAATAGTCATTTTTAATCTGTTAAAAACAGGGAAAGAAAATTGTACTGAATTTTATTCATCCTCTAGGGGGAGAATGTGATTTAAATTTGGAATACTTACCGAAATTTATACTGAACTACATCTGTGTTTACACCATTGAGTTTGTATATAAAGCATTATACATGTTTTTGAAAAAGGTATACGCATTTATTATGCAGTTATGATTATTAAATAAAATTAAGAAAACCGACGAGGCCGTATGAGCTTGATGCCTTTGCTTTTCCGACAAAAAAATATTAGTCTAGGAATTTGCCGCGTTTGTTTTCTTCAAATACATAAACGTTAAGTTTATTTAAATTTATTTTTATAAATAAGTTAATGTTCTAAAAAGACGTAACGATGTTAAATCAAAGCGACAGTGACAGTGAATTGTCGGCTTCCATCAGTGCAAATGCTGCCGCAATTAAAAATAATTTGCTTCCAACAAAATCCAAGGAAAATTATTTAAAAATTCTTCATAAAGAATTTTCAACGTGGAGAAGTGCGAAAGGCCTATCAATTTCAGAATCAGTACTTCTTGTCTATTTTGATTATTTATCCAAGACAAAGAATCCGAATACACTTTGGTGCATATACTCAAAACTGTAAGCTACAATATGCATCAAACACAGCATTTAAATAAATAGATTCACGAAATTACTGGCTTTTTTAAAATGAAAATCAGAAGGGCATTGCGCAAAGAAGTCTAAAATTTTTACGACTCAAAATGTGGAAAAATTTCTTAATGAAGCTCCTGACGAAATTTTTCTGGCCACAAAAGTAAGTATAAATTATTTAACTATGAATATTTCGTATCTTAGTAATGGTAATTATTCTATATATTTACCTGTTTTTTTATCTTTGTTATAGGCCTTAATTTTTGGACTCAATGGTGCTTGCCGCGGTTGTGATCTTGTAAACTTAAAGGTGGAGGACGTTGAAAATCATTCCAATGAGTTACTGCTGATTAATGTAAAGGAAACTAAGACAAAGAAAAATCGGTCATTCATTGTACAAGGACAATATACTAAAATCATTCATACATATCAAGCATTACGTCCCACCAACATGGAAAACAATAGATTTTTTATAAACTATCGGAATGGGAAATGTACTCGACAAGCCATCGGCAAAAATAAAATTAGCAATATCCCAAAGGAAATAGCTAAATATTTAAAACTTAAAGATGTTGAACTCTACACCGGTCACTGCTTTAGAAGAACTTCGGCGACTTTCTTGGCAGATTCAGGGGCGGATATTACGTCAATAAAAAGACACGGTGGTTGGAGCTCTGATAGAGTAGCTGAGGGTTATATCGAAAGCTCAATGGCGAATAAAACCATATTAAGCAGTAAAATTAACAAAAATATAAAACTTAATCCATCAGAGCCACAACCACATCTTATCTTCGTCCGTAACTCACGATGCACCACCACCACTATCTCCGACGCTTTACTATCTACAATGAAATGCAAGTTCCTCAGACGCAAGAACAGAGAAATACTTAAATCAACTCAACAACAATAAATGTACCAAACAAAAATGTTACCCTCTCTATCAATAATTGGACCAATGTTTGGAATGTTAACTTTTACTTTTAATTGTCATTATCTATATATATATGTATATATATATAAAACAAAGTCGTGTTAGTTACACCACTTATAACTCAAGAACGGCTGGACCAATTTTTATGATTTTTGTGTTTTTGGATTTATCTTCGTCCGGAATAGGATAATAACCCTCAGTTTCCCAGCTCAAAATTATCGGAGAATTAATGTGACAAATTGTCAAGCACGCGTTATCTGCTGTGATTGGCTGTTGAAAATTCATTCAACCAATCACAGCAGATAACGCGTGTTTGACAATTTGTCACATTAATTCTCCGATAATTTTAAGCTGGGAAACTGAGGGTAAGTAATAAAACATCGAAAAATTAACGATAAAAAAAAACAATTACCCATACATTTTGCGAACTCAGCGCCATGAGCGTCATCTCTGATACATGATGGAAACAAAGCACACACAAGAATGAACATGGCGTTGTGTGCTGGTTTCGGTACTGCCTGTAGATGGCGTTGTCGATTTTTATGAAATTCATCCTATAATTCTAATATATAAAACACAAAAAATTATTCTACCTATGTCCGCTATAGACTTTGAAACCATCCAACGATAACGATATATATAACCCAAACCGATTTCATTAGAAAGGCAATGTGAAGATAGGTAGGTAAGGTAGGTAGGTAGGTATGTAGGGTAGGTAGGTAGGCAGGGTAGGTAGGTATGTAGGGTAAGGTAGAGCAGGGGAGGTAGGTTGGGTAGGTGTGTAGGTAGGTAGGTAGGCATTTTGCTCAAGATAGTTCTCACGCACAGTTAATTAAGTGATCTCATATAAATCAATAGTATTCAACACGTGTCACGAGCTCCCGCCATTAACATTATTAAACTACTATTAGAAATACTATAAAACTCAGTGCGTGTAAAATTTTTGGGATTCTTTGAAATAATTTATATGGCAAAACAACGTTTGCCGGGTCAGCTCGTTTTTAATAAATGCTTGTCTCATAATATTATTGTGTTAATTTTTTCGCAAATGGTACGAAAAGTAGAGTATTTTCCTCGGTGATAAAGCTGTCTTAGTCTTGGGTGAACTTAAATCCCTCGCTACACTCAGGACTCGTCTTAAATCCCTCGCTTCGCTCGTGATTTAAGTTTTTAACACCCTCCCTACGCTCGGGAGTAAACCTCGAGTCCTTCGTTACGCTCGCGATTTAAATCGTCACCCGCGACAGAAGACACTGCTTTATCCCCTTGGTTAATAATCTACTATTATGTGTGTTCGCGGATAACTACGTCGTTTATGAACCGATTTTGATGATTATTTTTGTGGAGGAAGGAGATATTTTAAGGGTGGTACCATGATAAGGAAACCAGGATCTGATGATGGCATCCCAGAGAAATCGAGGGAACACCTCAAATATTATAGGCATACATATAGCAATTTTGGTATTTTTATCAACAATGCAATCATTTGTCAATCATCACCACAGATGGCCAATGGAACTCCTTAATGCTAAGTATGTCACGGGTATAAGATATATCGAATAGCTAACCGACTATGATGAAGCAAATAATTATAAATAAATGATACTGATGAAAATGGTAACATCGAACTGATCTGATGATGAAGCCGGAAGGTAGACACTGGAACTCCGAAATAAAACTAGCAACATATCAGCAGAAAACGATCAGTATTTTTTTGTTTACTATATCGTTCAGGATGATCACTGCGAATTAAAGGGTGAAGTATCAGAGGGGTGACCATAAGCTCTTAGAGCAATGTTATTTTGAGTGTGCGTAAGGGACAGGTATATGACTTGTTTATATATGTCCCTTTTTTACAGTCGAACTATGATAGTTTTGACGCTTAAGGGTACGGGAGCAGTAATGTTTCTAATGTCAAATATATCAAGTCGGGTTATTTGAGAGTACTTAAAATTGACGCATAGTTTTGCATTTTTATTCGAATAATGGTACGCGTTAATTTTGGGTTAAAAAGTAAACCATCCAAACATACTAGCAACGCACTTAATGAAGAGGGACTCTAAATTCAGTCGACTGAAAAGAAAGAGCCCTGCTGACCTTTAGGGCGTATGTCGGTTTAAATATCATTTATTTCTCAAAAGATTAACATATAATCGCTTTAACGAGAAACAAAGTTTGGATTTAATAACAATTGTAATGATTAGAAAGTCCAGTGCACATACGCACTTTCGATTTTGTTTAAAACTTTATAAATACATATTTTAACAAAAACAAATTATGATGAGAGTGGTGGGTACATTGCAAAAACTATTCAAATACACTGTCGTTGCGAGTGCGACATCGAGTGCATCAGCGCTGTTGTTAAGCACCATGCACACTATACAAAAATAGGTGTTTCAATTTTTATTTACAATACAATATTTTTACTGTTATTTGTTCATTTACTATTTTATTTATTTATGTTCGAGCTGTCGAAGATGTGTTTCTTTAATAATGATTTAAATTGTTAGTTAGTTTTAGCCTCTTTCATATTTTTTGGTAGGGAATTGTAAAGTTGTACTCCTTCATATTTAATATTTTTCTTGCCGTGGTTTGTTCTAGGTCCGGACAACAGTACTAGGTCATTCGGTCTACGTGTTGATCGCGTTTGCTTTTCGCTGTTCCTTTCGAAGGTTATTTCCGTGTGAATTTCCTTTGTGAGGATCCTTCTTACTAGTAAACAAGTGTTGTATTTGTGTATTTTGTGGACACCAAATAACCCAGTGTCATCATAGATTTTATCTGTGGGTGTTAAGTAGTGGTATTGAAAGAGGGCTTTAATTAATTTATTTTGGGCGATTTGAAGCTTTTGGAAGTTTAGTTTAGAAGTATATCCCCAGACTTCAATTAAATATTCAATATGCGGCTTTATCAACGATTATACACAGGGTACCGAACCTTAGGAGGAAGGCATCCAGCCATTCCACGTAGTGCCCCCGTAAATCTGGAAGCACATTATCGGACGCGGCTGACGGACGCGACTTACAGCCGCGGCTGATATGTGTGCACAGTCGTATGGGACGCGGCTGCCAGATATCTATCAGACGTCCGAACGCCCAAGGTCACGTCCGCGACTTACGTCCGATAGTTTGCACAATGTAATGTATATTCATTACCTAGATACGCTATAAGTCGCGGCTGTCAGTCGCGTCCGTAAGCAGCGTCTGATAATTTGTTTCCAGCTTGGCATTATTACCTCAATGCTTGGAGCAGATCTTTTTAACGTGTGGTTGCCACGTCAAGTGACTGTCAAGTGTAAGGCCTAAGTACTTTTCAGCAACTTTTCAGTGTTTACCTTATTTAGGACACGTATGTCACTGGACTTCCCGCCTTCCAAGCCAAATATTACATTGTTAACCGTTTGCTGAATGATTTCGGAATAGATTTGCAAAGGGAAAAAAAAATTGTGTTAATAGCCATGGCTAGGTGACCAACGGTGAAGCGAAGAGGAACCCGAGGAGGAAGCTGCTCGTCAGGGCTTTTGCAGATAAACCTACGACGTAGCGGCCAACAAGTAGATTGCGGTGCCGCTTGGCAACAGAGGTGACATAGCAACTGGCATCGCGGCTGAGGGTAGGAGACCACTGCGGGAGAGAGAGTGCCGGCGATATCGCAGTGCACCGCTCTCCCTACCTTCCGCGGCCTGGACGGGGTCGCCACAGTCTGATGGCGGACGCGGTGGTGCCGTAGGGGAGGAGAATTGACGGTATAGCGTTGGCCGCTCTCCCTGTCCCCTGCTGCCGAATTATAGTAGGTGATGGGGCCACTGACCTGACCCGTAACAGGGGAAAAAAGGGTGCCATACATGAGCATCCTTCCACGCAAAAAAATAAAAAACGGCCAAGTGCGTGTCGGACCACGCGCAGTAATAGGGTTCCGTAGTTGCATAATAATGCGGACTAAGAAGAGGGTTTTTCGTTGTTATATGAACATTAAAATGGTTTCAGCGGCTCACAACGTCTAAAAACGAGCCCACATAGGACGATGATAACTGAAGAAGGGGTTATAAAAAGTATAAAATCCAACTTCACAAATGAAGTTAGAAAAAATATTAGATATCTGTTTGAGTACCACCGCAGGTAGAGGCAAGCGTTTGTAATAAAGGTTTATAAACAGCTCAGAGCATAAAATCAGCGTCACTTAATAATTTTAATACTGCATTATTGCCGTTATGGAGACAGTCTTCGTTAAAATCTCCAAATATTTACAAAATGAAATCAAATATTTTAGTGTGAGTATTTTCGAACAACCTACTCAACTACCAAAAAGTAAAATCAAATTATTTAATGATAGGAAAAAACAACCAACTTAAATCACATCACATCATCAGCCTATTAATGTTCCCACTGCTGGGACACAGGCCTCCTCTCTGAGAGAGGGAATAGGCCGTAATCCATCACGCGGGCCCAGTGCGGGTTGGTGGATGTCACATGTCTTCGAATTTTTGGTTTTATTTTTGTGTGTATTACTATATAACGCCTCAATTGATGCCAGAGTAGATTAACCGAATAACATGAAACTTGAACATAACCGATGGAATGAGAGTATACCAGGGTGAACTGTACACATCTGCGTACCCCTTTAGTGCGTACTGGCGTGATGTTATGTTATGTTATGAAATGGTGTAAACAATAATAAACAGTCATGCGATTGCAGCAATCCCGAGTTTTGTCGCCGTTCTATTGAATATCGCCGATGTTCTTCATCAGAATCAAAAAAATCTAAATTTGTTATTTTCTCTCATAAAGGTTGACATTGTAACTAAGAAATATTTATACAATTTTGCCTTACGTTATAACCTTTGTGAGAGCTGGAGTCTGAACTAGGTTCAGGACCTGTATCCTGTATGACAGATCTCCAGGCTCACACCCCTTTAAAATAATCATATTTGAGGGCAACATTATTGAGATTATTTAAAAAACATTTCAAACAATTTTGATAGACGAAACGAACGAATTTTGAATTCTGAGACGTGGTCGCTCACAATGGGCGTCATCAGAAAGTTTAAAGTCGCCCGGAGTATCCTTGCGTGATTGAATCAGAAGTATAGAGATCCGCAAGAGAACCAGGGTTACCAATATAGCCCGAAGTATTGGCAAACTTAAGTGGCAGAGGGCAGGGCACATTGCCCGCAGAACGGATGGCTGATGGGGCAGAAGAATTTAAAATTGAGTAGCTATTTGCAATTCTTCAAGTACTTTTCATTACTATTTACATAGGTATGCTGTGAAGCTGTTTGTCAATCTTGTCCTAAAAGTACCTTTTTCTTTGAGGATTGCCGATGGGGTAGAAAACGAAACGAACCGGAAGACGTTACTGCCTCCAACTAGGTGGACCGATGACCTGGTAAAGGTTGCGGGGATCCGCTGGATGCGGGACGCAGGGGACCGGTCAATGTGGCGACGCTTGGGGAGGTCTATGTCCAGCAGTGGACGTCTTTCGGCTGATATGATGATGA
The DNA here is from genome assembly GCA_949775005.1 of Orthosia gothica. Classification (NCBI taxonomy): domain Eukaryota; kingdom Metazoa; phylum Arthropoda; class Insecta; order Lepidoptera; family Noctuidae; genus Orthosia; species Orthosia gothica. Next base: position 23,285,907 of record OX459037.1, read on the forward strand.
TGATCATCGGCGTATGTAAAGATGGATCCATTCGGCAGTTCAAGACGACAGAGGTCATTAATATAGATGAGAAACAAAGTCGGCCCAATGATACTACCCTGGGACACACCGTAAGTTATAGGGTTCGTCGCTCATCCAGTCACCTATCTTGACACATTGGCGTCTTCCCGTAAGATAACTCGTGAAGAGTGACAGCTGATCGCCTCTGACACCAATCTTCTCAAGCTTAGCAATGAGAGCGGTAATATTGAGATCGTGTCAAAGGCTTTTGCAAGATCTAAAAAGACGCCAGTGTCACACTGTTTATTATCTAGTTGAGACAATATAATTTGTGAGATCTTTAACCGCATTACTGGCGGACACTCCTGTACGAATAACTGTACGAAGTACTGTATTGACAGGACGATAAAAGTTGATTTTGCTCAAGGTATTTGACGAGCCTTTTATTCATGAGCCTTTCCAGCAGTTTGAATAGTGTAGGTAAGATTGATATGGGTTTATAAATATGAGGTTTATCTCTGTCACCGCATTTGTGCACCGGGTGAACGATAGCCAGCTTGAAAGCGTCGGGAAAGACTCCTGTACTGAAAGCCAGGTTATATAAATAAGTGAAGTGGGGAATAAGTATGTGCTTAAATTTTTTATGAAATATTCCTGAGATTTTATTGGAGCCCACCGCACAGTCAGTCTTTAAGAGGACAAATGTTTTTGATTCTGGATATTATCCTGTTGTAAGGATGTAGTTGGTACGGATATGTTTTAAGCTAGTGAGCGTCCTATATTCGTGAAATAAGGGCTGACTTCATTAACAGAAAGTTTGGGATCAGATGACGATAGAAGATCGGTTGCAAGTGTTTTTTGTTTTGTTGTGTTGGTAATTGTTTTTATTGCTTTTCATAACTTTTTATTATTGCTTTGTGTGTTATTAATAATATCTTTATCGAAATTACGTTTAGCAGTTTAGAGCAACATGGAACAGTAATTTCTGTACCATTTAAATGTTAATATTAGGACCTCGTTTTCTGGAGATTTCTTTAATTTGAAATGTTTATCACGGTTTCGGAGACATCTTAAGAGCCCTGGAGTCATCCATGGCTTACTCAGCTGTTTTCGATATGGTCCAACTTTCAGGATTATGTTTTGTAGTATAATTACATTTAGTGTACTGATAAAGAAGTTGGTAGCTTCATTAATATTATGGAGACTGTATAGCGGACTCAAATCGAATTGATCCAGCATTAGTTAAATTTTAGCGTAGTCGAGAACTTTTGATGTTTTACTATTTAATGAGAGAGTATTGAAGGGTTTAGAAAGCTAAATGAAAAACAAAACAGTATCATGGTCAGTGACAACCATCAAATCTTCACCATATTTAAACTCTTTCAAACAAAAATATTTTTTTATTTTGGTTCACAATTGACGTATAATATACAAAACAAAACATACAGCCGAACTTAGAACCTCCTCCTATTTAGAAAGTCGGTTAAAAAAGTACAGATTGCCAGCTTTGAAACTAATAGACTCTTTCTTTATGGTTATACATTTCGCAACCACCTCCGCGCTCCGCAAATGTGGAACATCAGGCAGAAAACGTACCTCTCGCCGCAAGTTAAAAAAAAAACTCTACCTACACTACTCTATCCTACTTTTTTAAGCTCTGCATCTCCGCCTCCGCTTCCGTTACATCCCTACTATGAAGGATGCCTCCCAAGACGGAGCCTCATAGCTTCCTGGCTGGCAATAATTGTAATAAAAAGTATTGTGATCTTTGGTTTTACTCTGAATAGTAGGTAATCAAAGTGAATCAAAGTAGGATTGTCAGTTCCAATTTTTACCTTATGTATTTTTATGGTTACATATGTGCAAGACAAATAACGTTGGTAAAATAAAAGCTCATCGTGAAGTAAAGCACATCTTGGAATATTTCGTCATCCAGAAAAGGTATGCCTTCCGCGTAAAGTGTTACTTTCAGTATAATATTATTAGTTTTAGCCTCAGTTTTAGATAAAACTCTGTCAGTCAGTGTGAAAAATGATATAAAGTGCTAGACGGGTCACTCAGTATGTGCACAATACAGTTATATGATGTGGGTCAGTCAAAGATTAAAATCTTTTGTTTTGTCCTGACCGGTGCTTATATCGCGCAAAGGAGAGTGATCTCACACCGTCTACACATTTCGTAGACATTTGGGGTGGTAAGTTGAAGCGGGCCCTGGAACTGGAAATATTGATCCTACAAAGACGTGTTTTGGCTTTTTTAAAACTTTATTACAATCTGAGTTTATAAGCACCCAAAGTATACACCACTCAGTCAGTTGATCCAGAAGATTTCAATTACTATTTAGATAAATTTTTTCGGCCCTGAAAATTGTCCTTCGATAAAAAAGAAAAGATACAAGATTTTTTTTATCGACGCTTAGTTTCCAATAGGAAGCTGCTATATACAATTTTGTATGGCCTTTCATTTGGCGCTGCATACACAAATTCTAGAAATACGCGAACATTCGACGTAGGTGTAGCTGGTCGTGAGAAAAGCATGGCTTCAGCCTTTGATCAATAATATACGACATATAGTGCATTATTATCGAAGGCTTTACCAAATGCGCCCCTGCTACCTGTACTATTTGCTCTTAAGCTTTTTTTAATAGTAATAGCAAAACTAAGTCACTGGGCCTGATTTAGAATTCAGAGGCCTTAGTGCGAGATTTTACTCACGCGTGACTCATGCTCACTCGTTTTACGTAAACGATCTCTTATGTCAAAATGTATACAAAAAAAGAGGTTTCTCCTTACAGTCCCCAGACGGCGCTTATCCAGTTTCAATACAAATTGACGTTTACGTTAACGCGATTGACCGTGAGTAAAAACTCGCACTAAGGCCTCTGAACGCCTTAGGCTAGCTTTCAATACGCGCCCTGCTCGTCTGCTGTGCCTGTGCCTGCCGAGCCCACGAATATATAATTTCACGTTATCGCGTGTGTCTTATTTCCTATTCCGATAGTGTCAAAAGAAGTCGTCTTACTAAGCACGTTAGAGACTGTCCGGCAAGAGTAAGGAAGGCAGGCAGAATTTTTACACTCTTTTTTCTCACGTTGCTCGCCGTTCGACCATATGTGAAAACAGAAATTTGATGTACCGCTAATGCCCCATAACCAACAAAAAAATTAAATTCTTTGGTAGCTCCCTACCTCGGTTAGGAAAGGTTTTATTTTGATAGACAAGACGACGGGGTGGCAGGTAGAGCAGCCGTGTTTGCTCAAAAAATATCTGAAAAATAAGGACTAAGGAAAAAAAAAAACGTTAAAAATTAAAGGGTGTCCCATACATACATAGTTGACGCCAATTAAGATAGTCCTTTGAGTTGTATGGGCGCTCATTCAGTTTAGAGGACTAGTTTGCAATAATGGTACGAAACCCTTTGTACGCGAGTCCGATTCGCACTTGGCTGGTAAAAAAAAACATGAAACAGCCAGCACTAACATTTTGAATTTGGTTTTTTCAGATGTCCCGCTGCTGCATGTCGCTACTTTGGTTTTTAATTTTCATACTTTTTTCTTTTGTGATAGCTTTAGTTGCTCTTCATTTCTACTTATTTTTTCTACCCTGGACAGTCTGTATACCTTCGTGTGACGTGAGTATTTCATGTTTTGAATAACCTACCTACTTATTACTTGTCACGCTGATCGTCGGAGCTGATAGGTCGATATTATTTATTGTTATGAAGTGTTTTTGAATCAGGACGACCGCTCAGCGCCCGGCTACCGACAGCGCCGCGACGGTCACCGTGAGAAGAAAACCAGCCATAAAATTAAGCCCCACTCCCCTTCTCAGAAAGGAGGCCTGTGTCCTAGCAGTTGGAACGTTAAAATGCTGATTATGCTTCTTATGTAGTTAGTAAGTTAGATGTTAATCTATTACCTCCCTATCTATTTGAGTCTTCTTGGTTTAGGTATGTAGTTGCAAAATAAGTGTTTGACACGAGTTTCGATGATAGTTGATTCAGAGATAGTGAACATAGCCTGATGATGGAGCAGGAAGGTAGTCAGAGCCTCGGCTTTACCAAACATAGAATCATGGACTCGGTGGGTCTTTATGACTAGGTATGTTTGTAATTTAATTAATGTTTTTCTTGCTTGTCATCTGTCACTGTCATTTTCTGACTTTGACACTTCATATTGCGTTGCGTTAACAAAAGGTAACCTTAGACGATTAATTTAGTTCTGTTATACGGTCCTATTTATATTTAATTTATTTTTTTACCTTTGTTATATATTTTCTGAATTGTTTTTATGCCTGGACTGCAAAATTGGATTTTATTTTTATGTTTTGTTTTTATTTTATTAGTTTAACTCTGTTATGTAACACTGGCGGGTGGACGGGACATTTTGAACCGCGTAGTCTTTACTGTTTTTATAGGTATATTATAATAGTATTTATTTTTATTTTTTTATATTTATGCTCAGCCCTGACTGTAGCAGTGATGCTGATTCTTCTAATTCATTGGATAGTGTTCCTTCTTTAGCTGATACCCTTACTTCACTGTTTGCTGATGTCTCCAGGAACTTTAATGTAGTCCACATAAACGCCCAGAGTATTCCGGCCCACTTCCCCGATATGCTGGCAAGCTTTGACTGTAGGAATATCCATGCAATTCTTGTTTCAGAATCTTGGTTAAAACCTTGTCTTCCCTCTTCCTCTTACTCTCTTCCCGGCTTTCAACTTATCAGGAATGATCGCGCGGTCGGTGGTGGTGGCGGCGTGGCCATTTATCTTCGTAATTTTATTCCTTTTTCTATAGTTAACATGTCCGCGCAGCCGCCTCCGCCGAACGCTGGTGAACATCTTTTCCTGGAAGTTGAATTGCATCATTCTAAGATTCTCCTTGGAGTTTACTACTGCCCTTCTCTTCGGGTTAATTTCTTCTCTTCTTTCGAACGTATTTTGGAAGATTTAATCCCCTCTTACAGTCATAGTATCATAATGGGCGACTTTAATACGTGTCTTCTTAAACAAGACTCCCGCTCTTCTTCTTTTCGTCATATTATTGAATCTGTCAATCTCTCTTTTCTCGATCTTGGTGCCACTCACCATTTTCCTAACTCTGTTCCCTCACTTCTCGATCTTATTATTGTCTCGTCTTTTGATCACGTCGCTAAACATGGTCAATGTTCTGCTGACGCCTTTTCCTACCATGACTTAATTTACACTTCATACAAAATTCGACCACCTAAGCATAAGTTCAAAACTCTTCTGCTTCGCAATTTTGATGGTATGGACATTGATCGACTTCGTGAGGATGCCAGTAATATTGACTGGACGCCACTAGTGACTTCCTCATCCGTCGACGAACAAGTTGAAGTCTTGACTTCTACCTTAGTTCATCTATACGACACACATGCACCTATTCGAACCGTGAGAGTTAGGCATCTTCCAGCGCCATGGCTGACCGACGAAATTAAACTTTTACTAAATAAAAAGGCAGCTGCGAAGTTTAAGTTTAAAATTCGGCCCAACGACGTCAACAGGGAGAAATACGTCTCAATAAGGAACCAATGCAGCAAGGTGTGTAGGAACGCACAACGCCAACATATCCATAATTCTGTTCAGAACGGTGATCCAGCCAAGGTCTGGAAATTTCTGAAATCATTAGGTATCGGCAAAAAGTCTCACAATACAATTCCTAAAGACTTGGATTTCAATTTACTTAATAGTCATTTTTCTACTTCGCCTGTATTGGATAGGGCCACTAAAGCTACTACGCTAAGTAATCTTTCAAACATTCCGGTACCTGATTTTTCTCCTTTTTTCATAAGTCAATTCACCGCTTGTGATGTTAAAAAGAGTATTCTATCGATTTCGTCCAACGCTGTTGGTAGTGACTGTGTTAGCCGTAAAATGATTATCCCCATCCTTGATGACATTCTTTCTGTTATCCTTCACATCCTCAATTTCTCGGTTTCCAGTGGTGTCTTCCCGCAAGCCTGGAAAGATGCCCATGTTATTCCCCTACCCAAAAAATCTCATCCTGCATCTTTCTCTGATTATCGTCCCATTTCTATTCTTCCTTTCCTATCCAAAGTCCTTGAAAAACTTGTCCACCATCAACTCAGCTCGTTCCTTTCCAAACACAAGCTTCTAAATCCCTTCCAATCTGGTTTTCGTCCGGGACACAGCACTACCTCAGCACTTGTTCATATTACGGACGACATAAGGTCAGGCATGGAAATGGGGAAGTTAACTGTACTTGCCCTACTTGACTTCAGCAATGCCTTCAATACGGTTGACTTCGACATTTTGTTGGGCGTCCTATGCTCTTTTGGCATATCTCCTTCGGTAATTGACTGGTTTCATAGTTACCTGTTTGGCCGCCGGCAGCGTATTTGCATTGAGGAATCTTTCTCTTCTTGGTGTCACACCTCTGCTGGTGTGCCGCAGGGTGGCGTTTTATCTCCTCTACTTTTCGCACTTTTTATTAATGCTATCACTCAACGGCTATCTTCTTTCTACCACCTTTATGCTGATGATCTCCAAATTTATACTCAAGCCCCTCTCGGCGAGTTATCTGACGCTATTGAGACTATTAATACGGACCTGGCTCGAATTGGTGACTGGAGCACTGAGTTTGGGTTGAAGATCAATCCGACGAAAACTCAAGTGGCTGTTGTGGGAGGTTCCCGAACAGTCTCTAGGATTGATTGGGCGACACTTCCCCGGGTTTCTTTCAACAACACCATTGTTCCTATAGCTCAAACTGTGAAGAACCTGGGGATTTACATCGACAGCACCCTTTCCTGGACTAAACAACTGCAGGAGGTCAGTCGTAAACTGTTTGCGTCTGCGGGCTCCCTGAGACGCCTTCGTAACTTTCTTCCCATCACCACTAAAATTGCGATAGCACAATCTCTTCTTCTCCCTATCCTGGACTATGCTGATGCCAGCTATCTCGATCTCACCCAAGACCAATTGGACAAGCTTGAGCGACTTCAAAATCTCTGTATTAGGTTCATATTTGGCTTGCGCAAGTATGACCATGTTTCTGAATTTCGAACCAAGCTCAAATGGCTTCCTATTCGCCTTCGCCGGAATGCTCACATACTTTCATTGCTATATAATGTGCTCTTTAATCCTTCTAGTCCTTTTTATCTTAAAGAACGGTTTCAGTTCCTCTGTGACACACATTCTCGGACCTTGAGATCATCGGAAAACCTAAAATTAAGCATTCGTATGCATTCCACATCCTTCTTCGACAAATCTTTCACGGTACAAGCAGCTCGTTTGTGGAATGCATTACCTATTGAGATAAGGCGTGCGCAAACTTTACCTTCATTTAAAAAAATGGTGAAGGAGCATTTCCTTTCTCTATAACTATTCTTCTCCTTTCTCTGTTCTTCATTTGATATTTATTAGTATATTATTTTATTTGTATGTATGTATTTTATGTTTTATCTAAGTAATATTATTTAATATAGTTTTTGTACACTGACAGCCCTAATGTCTATCTCCTCTCGTTCAGTCCATCCAAAGGTTGTCTGTAAGAGATTGCCCTGTGCGATAAGACCGCCCATTGTACACTTATATTTGTAAATGTTTTGTCCTGTAATTTTTAAGTGGTGTACAATAAAGTATATAATAATAATAATAATAACAGTACTACTGGGCAATGTTGTGGTAACTTTGACCTAAGGCTGCAGCCAGAAAAGTTTGTAGGCTAAACAACTCCTCGAATTAACATACAGCCATCAGCAGACGTACAAAACGGATTGGGTGTATTCAATTCTCTTGATTACCTACCATTTCAAGGTCAAAAACTTTTGGACCTAGAAGTAGTTTTAAAACACTAGAGGGTAAATCGTCTTTCGTTCGTCGGTAGACACTACTGTTGTGTTTTTGAACAAAAACCAAAATGTTTCCACAATAATGATTTTATTGATTGCAGCATGTCACAAATTTTCTTATGAGCTGTATACGATTCCCAAGAACCTGTCTTGAAGCGATGATCGACGGACGTTATTTTTTTGAATAAGTAGATTGTAGATTATATTTTAAGGACTTTTTTAATCAAATTAACAGTTTGACTTTTAAAGGTGTAGATTCTCTGATTGAAATAGTCACGTTACGATTTATATTTATACGTATTGTAAGTAGGAATTTCAATAATATCTTTCTTGCTCTAACTGTTAGCTAAAGTTTGCAATAATTAGCCTAAACAAAGTGGTTTTGAAATACTACAGAATAAGCGCCATTTTCTTTTTACTAATTTAGGCTATTTAATGATGGCACGACGCAATTCGTGCGATATTGTAGGGATTGGCAATTTAAATTGAAAACTCTCTTCATGAATGAGATGCGATGCATTTTATTCGAATTGCATCGTCGACAAACTTTATTTTGTCTGTTAAGATTATATAGCGACAATTTATTGTGAATTACGTTAGGGAAGCAAAGACCAGTTGTTAGTTATTAGTCAACAAAGCAATATCCATGTTAAATTTAAATCGCCATTCAACACAATTTCACACGAATGACCATTTTTTACAGCCAAATTAGGTACTGGCATTTTATCCCACTATAAAACGGCTTCTATCCCGTATGGTTAGCTAACTCATTTTTAGATTATCCTGTGTCCTATCCTACCTACTGATGTGCATGTCTTTTGAGTTTTGGTAGATATTGTTATAACTTACGGATGAAATTATTCTAAACACCGGTGAAAACTATTTAGAAAAGCCAAAAAGTTAGCAGCGATTTTTTTTAACTCGTTTTGTGTACGTGGCGCCACCTGCTGGCTCAACTTTGCGTAACTTTGTTGAAAACTCAAAGCACACGAGATGTTTTCATTCATTTCTTCATATGTTTAAATAACCTCGACTCGATAGCATACCTATAACACGTAATCAATACTTACCTACTGTTGAAATGATAGCGTGCCCACGCGCATTACTTGAGCTTATTTGGTGCGGGAAATCGCTTGATATATGTAGTAGATACAATGCAGAGTATTATGTAGTATCGACTGCGTAGTGTCATCATTACATATTTTTACACAAACATGTTTAAGTAACATTTTTAAACTAGACTGTTACAAGATTTAATTAAGTACCTACCTACCTTTAAGAATGAGAATGTGTGACTGTTAAGTATTATCTATTATTAAATGCTATATTCATGTTGCATGTTAGATTACTTACAAATATTAGGTGTTAGTAAACCTAATAATAAGCAAATGGTAGATTTATCACGCATCATGTTTTAATAGGCAAAAACAATAAGAAATATACGTTAATATTGAAAATATAAGTTGTTTTACTGCTTAAACAAGGTCAGCAATGTGACTTGTATACTTTCAAATTCTGGGCACAAGGGTCCAGAGACGATGTAAATAATTACCGGCCAATATCTGTACTTTCAGCAATTAATATTTTTTTGAAATATTAATAAACAGTCGGCTAATAAAGTACCTTAAGGACGCTATTACATTTTTCTACAAATAACAGTACTTTTGAGGTACCATTTTAATGTATAAGCAATCACCGATGTGAAGATATCATGGTCTTAATTTAAAGATAATATATTCAGTTCCAGATAGGCATCAGAAAAATTGTAGGACATCATACAAAATTTTTCGCACAAATACGTTTTGCCCATCACAATAATTGCAAAAAATTAAAAAAGTAGGGTCCGAATAGGTTCCAGTTTAGGTAAATTTACAGCATATTTTATCTTCAAAATTATAAAAAATTGCGGTATATATAGTCCTTTACAGGTTTAGCTAATTATTTGTCCCTTTGTCGCCCGTGTTACTACCAATCTTACTACCAGTAGTAATACTGGTAATTTGATTCCCTTTCTTACTACTGCAGTAGTAAGTTGTTAGAAGGGTAATTACAATTTCCCCTTGTTACTACCAATGATAATAATAAAGAATATGGCGAGATGATGCAAGAAGTCCCTTTGTTCGCATTAGGACAGATTCGCTTTAAGACAGATTCTCTTTACGACAGATTCGCTTTATGACAGATTCGCTTTACGGCAGAAGTACATTGAACTCGATAAATCTATATCTGTAAAACTTGTTAATAAAACAAGTAACAAAAATGAAATTTTTCGAAACGTAGGTGCACACATTCCAGAACTGAAATTTGATTTAATGTCAATTTTTATATATTTATCTGGGTTATTCGTTCTGAATACTTCTTTGTAGCAACTAAATGTATTAGTAATTAATCCCATTCATTGCTTTGAGAAATAGTCCCTTAATGCGAATATTCTTCAGATTCTTGAATAGCAAAGATACCTTCAGGGATCAAAATTTGTGGTAACAATGCCAATTACATATACATTTCTGTAATAAGCTACGTTCTCCACCATCGACATTTTCAGACCTATTTTTAGCTTTTTATGAGAGCGCTATCCAATAGTGGTAGAAGCAATCGGTAACTTTGGCATTGGGATATACCTACGGCTTTAACTCTTTAATTTCTGCTAACTCTTAATCACATCTATATTTAATGAAAACTGATCGCGCAAAATAGTATTTTTTTTTAATCTATAGGCTCGCGTTTGTCCACTATCTCGCCTGATGGTAAGCGATGATGTGGTCTACGGTGAAGCACGCTTGCCTCGAAGAAACCTATTCACACTTGACTTAGAAACCCCAAGGTTGTAGCTATCAGGGAACAAAGACTCCGGTAGGGAGTTCCGGTCCTCAGCTGTGCGCACAATGAAAATATTAGCAAAACGCTTTGTGCTTATGGGAGGGATGTCCATCATGTACCGATGGCGCATGGCCTTACGTCTTGTAGGCCGATGATGGAAAAAGCTAGGCGGAATCAAATGGTGCAGTTTCGTCGCACACTCCCCGAAATGTAACCGATAAAAACCGACTGGCTGGCAACTCGGCGTCGATATTCAATCTTCAAGATTTGACGCGACCAGTGCATCGTTGCCAATAAGCCTCTTGGCCCGTCATCATGCATGACCGAACTTGGGCTTTATACAAGTTGAGCAGCTGTCCAGGCGTGAAGTACCGTCTCACCTTTGCCCAACTTTTTGCAGCTATCTGAGCTTTCGCCTCAATGATTGGACGAAAGTTGAGGGTCGATGTCAACGTAACACCAAGAAGTTCGAGATGGTTCGTTATCGGCACGGTTACACCACGGAAAGATGGAGCCGGGTGGAATTGGCTCTTTTTAGCGGAAAAAAGACACGCCTGGGTCTTAGCAGCATTGAAACTGACCAGATTGGCATCATCCCATTTGGACACCGCCTTCAAGGACAGGTTCAAGCGTTTAAACATGGCCTCCCGGAGAGACCGAATCTGAAGCCCAGAATCATTCTTAAGTAGCTTGTGCTTTATTAGGTACGAGTATATAAATTAAGGGTACAAAATTTACGTTATCATCGTTTTGTGAAGCATTAATATGTAACGTGAATTATTTGAAAAAAAGATCCTGGGAACAACTTTGAAGGTACCGTCGCCGTTATAGCATTTCTAGTTTTTAAATTTGGTATAATGATTTGATATTTTCAACACGACTGTACAATTTCTGCCGTAAAGAGAATCTGTCATAAAGCGAATCTGTCGTAAAGAGAATCTGTCTTAAAGCGAATCTGTCCTAATGCGAACAAAGGAAGAAGTCCTATATGATTCGATGCCACATACATAACTTTTGAGGGTGCTGGTGTTGTATAAAATTGGTGAGACTCTGCGCATCTTCCTGACGTCATGTATGGGGCAGTGAAGGACGGTCCTTCTCTATCCAGGATGTCGACAGATTCAGGAAAACAGCGAACCTATAAGAATCGAGCGTGGAATATTTCAGGGCGACAGTCTGAGTCCTCTGTGGTTTCGCTTAGCCCTGAACCCTCTTGAGTACACTGCTGGATGGTTCGGGCCTGGGCTATCGGTTGAGAAGAGGGTCATATCACACCTCCTTTACATGGAAGACCTGAAGCTCTTTGCCCCCAACAACTTGCAACTGATGAAGCTTCTAAAGGTAACAGAAAACTTCAGTGACGCCATCAGGACGGAATTTGGTGTGGACAAATGTGCAGTCATGCATGTAAAGCGAGGGGAGATTATGGTATCCCTTTCCTCAACCGAAACTTACAAGTATTTGGGTATGTCGGAAGCACTAAGCATCAATGCTACTGACGTCAAACAGTCGTCGCTTCTTTGGTCGCTTGAAAAAAGTACTATATATTATTTTATCACGCGGGAACAAGGTGCGCGCCTTCAACGGCTGGGTCTTGATGTTCTCTCTCAGACAGAACTTGACGCCCTGGATAGGAAAGTCCGCACATTGATTACAGCAAAAAAAAAACGATTTACTAAACCTTCCAAAACTATAGCTCAATACCTTTTTCTCCATATTTAACAGTAGTCCTGCACCAACCGGTAATTGGTGAGAGTCAAAATGGCGGGTGTACCATAGCGAATTAAATTATACCAATTACCAAAGAAATGTACCTAAAAAGTACCTCAAGTAAAAAAAACACAATCAGTTGGACAGTTCCTGAGAAATTACGGGGATATTCATCGGATGGTGTCACATATATAGACATATCTAACAAGACCCCTGCGAGTTGGCTTCGGCCCCTAGAACGCCTTTCAAAGATCCGGGACCCCAGTGTACCGAAATTGTTAAACAAATATAAAATAGTATTAATAATTGTAGTTTTTGTGGCGAATAAACACTTTTCTTTCATTGGTAGTAACAAGGGGAAATCGTAATTACCCTTGTAACAACTTACTACTGCAGTAGTAAGAAAGGGAATCAAATTACCAGTATTACTACTGGTAGTAAGATTGGTAGTAACACGGGCGACAAAGGGAAATATTTTTCACCTAAATAATTATATTTTTTAATTATTAGCTAAAATAAAATCACTTGCCGACGTCTTCATACATTTTGTACCCGCCGCTTATCATTCTGCGCTCAGAAGCGCTCGTGGAAGGACGGGCGTATCGCTTTCTCGCAGGAAATAAATACGATAAAAGTAATAGAAAGATTGTAGTGTGCATGCGTGTGAGTACCGTCCTCGTCGTGATCGAAAGGAGTTGATATTTTATCGGACGTATGCCGTATTTTTGAGTTTCCTATTATTATTAGAATGTGATTCAGAAATTATTTTGGGTAAGATCGGGATTTGAAGCAGTTGTTGACAAGGTTGAGAAATGGATGGGTGGGTTTAAACAGCTCTGAGTAAGGTTAGGATTTGGATGGGTAAGGTTAAGCTGCCGACGGGGAAGTTTAGAAGTGGATGGGTGGGAGGAGATTTATGATTTTAACCGGTTTGTATGTATGTATGTATGACAAATACGGGGCCAAAACCAAAATCCAAAATGGCGCCGACGAAAATTTGGCCGCTTTTCGACATGGGTGTCATTTTCATGGTTATTAAGGTCGCTTTTATCGATTACGGGGTCAAAACCAAAATACAAGATGGCGCCGACTTAAATTTGACATCTTTTCGTCATCGGTGACATTGTCATGGTTTTTGGGTTCGCTTATATCGAATATGGAGTCAAAACCAAAATACAAGATGGCGCCGACGTAAATTTTGTGCCTGCTTTTCGACATGGGTGTCATTGTCATAGTTTTTGGGGTCGCTTATATCGAATATGGGGTCGCGTATATCAAATATGGGGTCAAAACCAAAATACAAGATGGCGCCGACTAAAATTTTACATGTTTTCGTCACGGGTGTCATTTTCATGGTTTTTGGGGTCGCTTATATCGAATACGGGGTCAAAACCAAAAAAAAAGTTGGCGCCGACGAAAATTTGACATCTTTTCGTCATGGTTGTCATTTTCATGGTTTTTGGGTAGTTTGTCATTAGCTTGACTTACAAGTTGTAGGTCGTGGGTTCGAGCCCAGGCAGGCGCTTTACTTTGTGAAAATTATTTCTTCACCACTGCTCTCAAAACGGTGAAGGAAAACATCGTGAGGAAAACGGCATGTCCTAGAACCAAATATTCGAAGATATGTGCATCCACCAACCCGCACTGGGCCCGCGTTGTTTGTTACAGCCCATTCCCTCTCACAGAGAGGAGGCCTGTGTCCCAGCAGTGGGAACATTAATAGTGACTGATGATGTGATAGTAATATTTAATATATTCCATATAATGAAAAATGTTCAAGTCATTTTTTAATCCTTGTGACCGGAAATTAATTCGTTTTAGGTATCTACTTATTTCACGTAGCGTTTTTTTTTTTTAAATACCTACTTACTACAACAAAGTGAAAAATAAAATTCTTTTCGGAAGTCGGTGTTGGTGCTAAAGCCTTTTCGGCATCCGGCTTTTTCGGGAGGCTGGAAATCGTCAAACCTGCGCGCGAGACGATTCGTGATAACTCTTGAAAACAACTTGTAGACATGGCTAAGAAGAGAGATGGGCCTATATTCTTCAGCCGGGCATTGTCGCCTTTCCTGAAGAAGAGTACTCCCACACCCCTGCTCTATGCCTGTGGCGTTTTGCCCTCGAGTATGACGGAATCACACAGCTTCTGAAGGGCCTTAAGAACCGGTTTTCCACCCGCCTTCAGGCGTTCAGCCGTAATTCCGTCATCACCCAGCGCCTTGTTGTTTTTAAGCTGTTTCAGAGCCATCCTAATCTCGTACAGGCTGACGTCCGGGATATCTTCGGTATGTCGGGTCAATCTAGCTCTTGGGTCGTTTGCTAGACGAGCAACGGGTTTGCTGATTGATGTGTACAACTGCCCATATAATGTCTCGATCTCCCTCAGAAGCTCCGGTTTGGCGGATACGATCCTGCCATTGTCGGTCTTCAGTTTCGTGAGCTGGATGGGTGAGTTTTGATGTACTGTGTACCAGTATGGAGAGCTACTAGAATAAAATTCTCAAACTGGAGGGTGCACAACGGTCTCTTGTAAAAGTTATGCATCTAAAACCATACAGATTCCCTACTGAAAACTTACAAACAGTTATGCTAGCATATTATATTATCTATGACTTAGTGATCTCTTGACGGTTAGGAGGTTAAATACCCTACGAGTTATTTAGAAACTGCATAAAACACTACCGTATGACCCTGCATCCCAAAAAAAGAGGAGCAATTATTTAGTAGCACACATAGTCTCAGCTAAATCAACTTACGCAGCAAGACAATATACTAGACTTTCTATAATGTACACAAAACACACATATACAAATACAAAAGGACAGCTTAAAGGGCAAAGGCGAGCTAAACCCATAATTGGGTTCTCTTAAAGCAAACCTCATTGTCATAGAGATTTTTTTATTGAATGAGGACATCATACTCAAGTGCCCAATAAAACTTAACATTAAAATTCTTACTAACTATATAAACTAAACAAATACGTGTACAGCACACAATGCATAAACATAATATATACTATATAATATAACTAAAATCCTTAATTAATAAATATATACATAATCATCTATGTTTCACTTTATTTATTTATTTATTATATACTTTATTGTACACCACTAAAACATACAGGACAAACATTTACAAAAACAAGTGTACAATGGGCGGTCTTATCGCACTAGGCAATCTCTTACAGACAACCTTTGTAAGTTACTAGCGGCGCCTCGCGGTTTCACCCGCGTAGATCTCGTTCCCGTGGGAAAATAGGGATAAAAAGTAATCCATGTTACCCGGGAATAGTGTAGCTTCCCAACGCTGAAACAATTTTTTTAATGGCCCAGTAAGATTAATATAAGATTGTTCGTAACATACAAAAACACAATTCAGCAAGATTTGTATTTTTATATTTTTTCTAAATCCGCACTCGCTAGTCCGTCAGCGAGCAAAGGAACGTAGAGATCCTAAATTCTTTGATCACATAGGGAACTCGGTACTGCGTTCTAAAACTCAAATTTCTGAAGTCAAGCTGCAGTGGAACTAACCCCCAGTTTCCCAGCTCAAAATTATCGGAGAAATAATGTGACAAATTGTCAAGCAAGCGATAACTGCTGTGATTGGCTGTTGAAAATTCATTCAACCTATCACAGCAGGTAACGCGTGCTTGACAATTTGTCACATTAATTCTCCGATAATTTTGAGCTGGGAAACTGAGGGTAAACCTACCACATCTGTCGCGTGCCGGAGGTGCTATTTATTAGCAAAACGACACCACGACAAGCCTGGGCAAGATAGCGGGATGAAAATAATACTCATTTTTAAGGATTGGCTTACAAACTCGGACCGAGAAAAGTGGAAACAAGAAGGGGAGGCCTACTATAGGGCGTTCCCATCGGTGCCTTGGTATAATATAAACCTTTGGACAACACGGTTGGCGCAGTAGCTGAGTTATTGGCGATCTGCTGCTGTGCTGCGTGTTGCGGGATCAATTGCCGCAAGGAACAAAAATTTTTTTAGTCTACAGGTAGTTGTTCCGGATCTGGTTAAAATTTTTGTAACGCTGGGTGCGTTACAAAATATACAGACTATACAAGAGAAATTACTAGTGTGGGCCAGAAATAATGTGACAAATTGTCAAGCAAGCGATAACTGCTGTGATTGGCTGTTGAAAATTCATTCAACCTATCACAGCAGGTAACGCGTGCTTGACAATTTGTCACATTAATTCTCCGATAATTTTGAGCTGGGAAACTGAGGGTAAACCTACCACATCTGTCGCGTGCCGGAGGTGCTATTTATTAGCAAAACGACACCACGACAAGCCTGGGCAAGATAGCGGGATGAAAATAATACTCATTTTTAAGGATTGGCTTACAAACTCGGACCGAGAAAAGTGGAAACAAGAAGGGGAGGCCTACTATAGGGCGTTCCCATCGGTGCCTTGGTATAATATAAACCTTTGGACAACACGGTTGGCGCAGTAGCTGAGTTATTGGCGATCTGCTGCTGTGCTGCGTGTTGCGGGATCAATTGCCGCAAGGAACAAAAATTTTTTTAGTCTACAGGTAGTTGTTCCGGATCTGGTTAAAATTTTTGTAACGCTGGGTGCGTTACAAAATATACAGACTATACAAGAGAAATTACTAGTGTGGGCCAACATTTTAAAAAATATAAAAAAATAACTCAGCTTGGCAATCAATCAACACAAGAACTTTGAAAAATCACGATTGAGCAGCTGCTATATGAAATACGTATAAGGTCTTTGGCTGCTATCCTTCCTTATATACTATGCTAGTATTATATTATCTGTATCTATAGATAGATAGAAATCTACCTATACAGATAATATAAGTTTTTATGTACCAAAAATAAACCGACTTCAAAAGCAAAACTAAAAAGTGCAATAAAGCTTTTGTTTCGGAAGTCGGTGTCTTTGGTACCTACCTCTTGTTTTTATCGTTTTTGGAGACCGACTTCCGAAACAAAAGCCTTTGTTGCACTTTTTTGTTTTGCTTTTGAAGTTGGTTTATTTTTTGTGAAAAGTTTTTATTTCTCTCTTTTTAGTTTAAGTACACCATCACAAAAAATTAGCAATTTCTGTAGTATGGTACCTAAAAGATTGACAAAATACCCATAACTCAATTTACACATCCGTGCTGTTTGTCGCTAAGGAGTTCGGTTGTAAATTCCTTTACTTCAAAACTGCTAGACCGATTTTGATGAAACATGCACTATTCCCTTAGTTAAGAGATACTAAATCCAACACAAAATGAATGATCACAATCCGGTAGTTTCGGATAAATAACTTAAGTGAATATTGTGCAGTTCCAAAGATATTACATAAATAGGTGTCGAATTGATTACCTCCTTCTTTTTTTTAAAGTCGGTACAAAGAGAAAGTAAAGAAGAAACAACTCTCTCTGTATATTTGTCTGTTATGTCCTCACGCCTAAACCATTGAATAAATTTTGAAGAATTTTACCATGGACCTTTGAGGACAAAATATTAGCTTTCATACTTTTTAGAAAAAAATCCTCTCTTCAGTTTGAGTTAGGGTTTTTGCGTTCAAGACCGACTTGTTGATGCCTATAAAGCCGGGTACAGATTTGCAACAAAACATGCAACATTTTCCATACATTTTCAGTTGTTTACGAACAAACAAAGACAAATGCGCGCACGGTCCATTTCTTCACAGCGCGTTCGTTGGTTCACGTCGATCGCTATTAGAATATAATAGAATACACATTATGTACACCAAAAAAGTTATACATAATTCATTCATTGTGGTTTTTCGTCGAACACTTGAACTTGAAGTGCGACTTCATGATATGCTTGCGCGGAGATTGATTTGGACAGCCATTCGTAACGGACCTGTGCAACGCTAATTTCGCGATACTTAATAGTTAAATCAAAAAATCATGCTGTGCAGGCGAAGGATACACCAGATTTTGGTCAGCCAGCCCGCGAATGTGTATCCGACTGCACAGCATGATTTTCTCCTTGTTTACGTCTTTTTAGTTCGCTTGAAGCAGTTGGGTTTTTTGATTTTTTGATTTAACTTCTTTTTTTTTATAACTTTTTAGTTAGTTTTTTTTTTCGAATTGGGTACATTTATACGTATAAGTATTATATATTTGTGAAATCAAATTGGTAACCCACACGATGGATTTGGAAGAAAAAAAAAATTGGGCCCCCACAATATAGCGCCCAAAATCCGCCATTTTTCTATTGTCCAATTTTAATGTAGCCAGTGACACTTGCAGGGTTAAGACGAATCGATTGACGTAAGAATCATCAAAATCGGCCAACGCGTGGTCTCTGCAACGCCATATAGGAACAAACATACATACATACATACTTACATACATACATAGACTGATAAACACATTACCCTCCTTCGGCAGTCGGGTAAAAAGAATGAGCATGATTCAATTACTAGTTTCGGAGAAATCGTGGATAAAGATACATACATACAAACATATAACGGATCCATGCGGACGACATCAAGGATTATCCATTTGTTTTACCTATACCAAAACCATCTTCAGAATGTAACAAATAATTTTCTGAAAACCGCATCAAAATTAGCCAAACGCGAGAAAATCGAGGGGAAACATACATACAGACATACAGGTCAAACTAAGAACCTCCTTTTGAAGTCGATTAAAAAGAGGTCACCAGTCTCCTTACTGTCACCAGTCAGCGCTTATCCAGTTTAAATACAAATGGACGTTTACGTTAACATGAATGAGCGAGAGTAAAAACTCACACTAAGCCCACTGAGGCCGTATGCCGACGTTTTCATAAACTCACACTAAGCCCACTGAGGCCTTATTCCGATATTTTTAAAAACTCACACTAAGCCCACTCAGGCCTTATTTCACGTTTTTATAAACTTACGCTAAGCCCACTGAGGCCTTATGCCGAAGTTTTTATAAACTCACACTAAGCCGACTGAGGCCTTATTACGACGTTTTTAAAAACTCACACTAAGCCCACTGAGGCCTTATTCCGACGTTTTAAAAAACTCACACTAAGCCCACTGAGGCATTATTCCGACGTTTTTAACGGACTTGATCGCGTTAACGAAGCGTTTTCTTATGTCTCCCGTTACTGTCACCAGACGGCGCTTATCCAGTTTCTACATTTTGACGTTTCCGATTTTGCGATCGAGTATGAGTAAAAACTCGCACTAAGCCCACAGTTCTCCACCACCTGCACCAGCGAGTTTAGGAACTTCTTATGAACTGGTATAATAATAAAATCGAAATAGAAAATACAAGGTCAAGGTCTTCAAATTCGTGCGCCTCCATGGTATGCACTTTGGTTACTGCTGCGACTGGACTTTCGCAGTAAGGTACGCAGAGTTTGATCGGACCCAAAAAAAATACCTATGCTGTTTAATATGTAAACTGATGAAGAAATGCATTTTAAATGCTAAAGTAGAACACCCAAGTGACAATTTCAAGTGCTTTTTTTATAAAAAAATATATAAAATGGACCTTAAAAAAATGTTTAAAGAATTCTGTAAAATTTACCGTCCAAGATTATTTTTTCAAATGAATACCGTCTAATGAAGGATTTTTAGGCGCATGCTTGTTAGTTTTTATTTTTGGAAATTCCCCTCTCGGGACCAAGTAATTTTTTTTTTAATTTTCGTTTATGTTTCTCTGTTAGTCATAAATCTCACTTTTGAGTTTTTATGGAGAAAAAAATAAAAACGAAAATTTAAAAACAAATAATTAGGTACTTAGTCCCTAGAGGAGATTTTACAAAAAAATAAAACAATACAAACATGCGGTTAAAAATCCTTCATTAGACGGTATTTATTTGAAAAATAATCTTAGACTGTTAATTTTACAGAACTAAAAAAAAACTTAAGGTCCCGGCCACATAAGTTTAATAATTATTTTATAAAAAAGTACTTGAAATTGTCACTTGGGTGTTCTACTCTAGCATTTAAAATGCATTTCTTGATCAGTTTACCTAATAAACAGCATTGGGAAATATTTTGGGTCTGATCAAACACTGTGACGTACGTAGTGTGCGCAAATACCCGGTACCGTCTACGTTACGAACCGAAGGGCGGGACGGATAAAATTTCCATTATGGGCCGTTGATTTTTGCCGCGGGGATGGTAGGGGGTGGAGGAGGGGCGGTTTGGCTACCCCCCTGTACCATCCCCACCACTCGGATCCCTATGGTTATGGAGATATCTATGGTTGAAGTTCTCAGGTTAGTGTAAAAATTTCCGAAAATTTCCATCGTTTAAGGGGCAAGTAGGGAGGTAAGGAAAGGGTGTAGGGGGGCTACCCCACTGTACCATCCCCACCCCATGGAAACCCATGGTTATGGAGATATTAGACATCTTTTATACTTAAATATAATTAGTGAGATACAAAAATTGTGAATTAGTCCAAGAGCGAGCGAAGCGAGCTCAGGAGCTTAGGGCACCCCGACACGGATAGGTTAGGTTCGAAGGAGATGACGGGAGCTGAAGTGAGCGAGCAAAGCGAGCGAACTCAGCTTCCATCATCTCCTTCATGTTAGGTTACTTTAGACCCTGCAGACAGAAATAGGAGCCCCTGAATTTTTATACTAACCTGAAAACTTTGACCATGGATATCTCCATAAACATGGGGTGCCGAGTGGCGGGGGTGGCACAGGGGGGTAACCAAAGCTACCCCGCTCTCCCCCCCACCCTCCCCGTGCCAAAAATCGACGGCCCATAATGGAAATTTTAGCCGACATTTCACTACACGTCGAAAGGGATGGATAAAAACAACAAGAAAAAAAGAGACAGCTAATGTTTGTCACTTGCGTGTGAATGTAAACAAACATTATTCTGAACACCAATCCTTTTTTCTTTTTCTAACCTCCAAATATCAGAATAATAGAAAAAAGTTGAAATAAATTAGTAAATTGAGTTGTATTGCGTTTTTACATATAGTATGGATCCCTTCTGTTTTATGTACTTTGGTATCATAATTGGTACACTTTCTAAATGCACACGATGGCATTTTTTTAATTTTGTTTTTGTTTCAACAAAGCGTATCGCTCTTCGCCATGCGTGACATAGACTTAAGACTATACGTCCCAATTATGATGTATTCGAGTCTTCACAATGCGTGCGCTCATAACATATCTGTTTACTAGAATATTATTGTGTACCTACCTATGATCCAAAATATAGATCTTGATTGATTATCGTTACTTTCGAATTGTACCTATTGCATGTTGTCAGTATTGCAAAAAATCTGTATTTAAAAATATTTTATAGCATGCTTCTATAGGTACCTAAGTGCTTATCATAAAACGATGTGGAAACAAAAAGATATACTTTATCTATATATATAAAAATTAACTTTAATTATATTATTTTACTCTTTGATGAACATCCTGCTTAAGCCACCTTGTACTTACCTACTATTTTATACCTCTACTATAGGTCTACCAGAATCTCATGGCAAAAAGGGAAATAAAAATTTGTTGTATGCAATACTGGGGAAATTGGATCAAACGATCTTGATACTGTTTAATTTTTATTTATGTCTTTAGTATTAATGAACATGAGGTACCTATATTATAGTAGTCACAACGGATCGTTGTGTCTTTGAACTTGGTCCTGCCAACCATTGCGTAAGAAACAGTTTGTCATCGAGTATACTGCATAGAGTAAGCGAGATAGGACGATGACAAAAAAGACAAAAGATATTTATTTCAACTGGGCCACCAAGCGGCACTTTTGAATGTCACAATTTAAATTTACATGAAATAAAAGTTGATTCTACCGTGCATTCGGAAAGTAGCTTGTTATGGAGAAGAATGCACAAGAAACTCCGTAAGCTTATGTGACATACATAACGAGTGAAAGAGACAGTTATACAATGCTATCTTCACCTTCAACATTGACACAAAAATAGCTACTGCGCGGGGTCTTGCAACCAATTCAGAGACACAAAGATCCACTGTGAGTATTATAGGTATGTGTATGAATAATGTTGTTATACATCGTGTTCATAACATAGGAAAAATAAATCAATTGAATATTAATTTATGTACTAATTTATTATTTAGCATTTAAATCATACTAATAACTTAAAACCTCATTCAGAACTAGAAAACTAGAATACGATTCCATGAACTCCACTGGCATTTCAAAAACTTGTATCTTTGTAGTTTTATGTCATCTCTCTCCATCAAAATGGTTCTTTTTCATTGGCATTTAACATATTCAAAACCAATCTCTTTATGTATAAAGTCTGTAAAAAATAATAAAATGTATCATGTTACTTAAAGTCATTCATCATCATCAGTCTATATATATTTTTTTTATGTAAGTTTTATGGCCTGGTTGCTAGGACCTTTTAGCCACGTCTTTGGAAAGAGTTTTGGATCTTATATTTATTCTTTAGTATGCATTAGAAAGCGGATGTAACAGATTCTAATGTTTTTTGGAGTATTTGGCAGCAAATTGTATCGAGTCAGTCTTCCCAGTAAGCTTTGCAGAGGCAGTCAATACTACAATAAAATACACCGCTCCACTATCCCGAGATCGCTTTTGTCAATGATTTTACAAATTGTCCAGTTGCGGAGACAGTTGAAATACAAAACTACACCAATAATATATCACAATATCCACTAGGAATCAATTTGCAAATAATATTAACAGCCACTGAACTTCACTCGACAAAATCCTGCCAAAAACTCCCGTCTATATACACGTCCCACTGCAGGGCGCAGATTATTACTTAATATTTTTCTTACGTCAACGATTCTCAATCTCCGTTAAAATCAATATCTTGTCGAAGAATTAGTAACAGTTACATTACTGTTGCCATTTCCTTCCGGCCATCATTCGATGTGCCCTGACCTACGATTTACCGTAAATTAGTAATGGAAAGAAATTAAAATTAAGTAAGAAAAATTTAAATTATACTATAAGTAACAAACAAGTCAAGTCCAACTTACCGGTCCACTCTACGACGCACTTTAAAATCAAAGATTGAGTTTGATTTACGCCTTCTTCTTGCCTTATTTTATGATACACATTGAAAACAATATGTCTCGCATGAGATCGAAGTGGGTTTTTCGACATTTTCACAAAAATAACAAACTTTAAAGATAATATCAAAAAATTTCAGCAGCGGTTGACACATCAAGTACTTTGATTCGACAGGTGACAATAGGGAACATTACTGCCAATTGCTCCCGCCAGATGGCACTTGAAGGATAAAAGTAAACAAAAACATAACAACATGGCGTCTACTACAGTTACTATTACTACAGAACTATTTTTACTGTTTTAAGTATAACTTGTGTTCAAAAACTAAATAATAATACGTATTGCTAGTTGTTGGTCAAGAATGCATCTTCAGTGTTGTGTTTATGGATGCAGAAATAAAACCGGTCATATGATCCCAGAAAACGCCAATATTCGCAAGCAATGGGAAATTACTATTCGTCGCAGGAATTTTACAAAAAATTCAAGGCTGTGTCCTGACCGTTCTAAAGCGGAATATTTAATAAAGAAGGTATTCTACAGGTCAGTGTATTATCCTAAGGCAACCTTTATTCAAATAATAACAGTAATTGTTATGTTTAATGCTATAGACATTAAAAAGAAGGTACATAACATTGTGTACTAATTAAACACAACTACAAAATGGTTTTAATGTCTACATAAATACGCATGTTTAACCATATGGTGTTAATAAAACCTAATTTATACTTACAGGACTGAAACTAAATAGAAAAATATTAAATAAGGGGGTTACCTACCATTGTTTGGAGAAAAAAGAGTCGATGAAAGATAAACAGAGAAGGAAACTTTGAACAAATTGAGGAGAAACAATCAGCACTTTAAATTTCCGGTGCTGTTGGAATAAGTTTCACAATAATGTCTTAAAAATAGTGTTTCAAAAAGCTAAATTTCATTTGTGGTAAAACAATAAGAAAACACCTTTTGTAAGTAGAATAACTTGGCCCTTAAGAATGTAACTTTGATATCATGGATATACCCAGATAGCCTAGATTTAGACTCAACACTGGACCAAAGATTCATGACAATAACCCTTCTAAAACTCTTGTTAATTGATGTGAAATATTGTAAATAAAGAAATATATTTCTTTTTAACTTAATTTGTTACTTGGACAATAATATAGATTCAGTACCTACTCTCAGAAATAATAAGTTTCACCGGTTACTTACTTTAACAGTTGGTCTATTTTTAACGGTTTTGACACATTACTCAGGTTGACCAGGATTTCTCCGATTATATTGGCAGTCAACATTGGATATGAATTGTATTAGTAATCAATCCTAAGAAAAATAAATAACATACAAGTACAAAGAATTTTCATTTATTTCTTGTTATAATTAAGTAACACACAGTAGGTACATTTTAATAGCACAGCACCGAAATTTAGGTAAATGTAGGTACTTATTTTATACACAACTATCTAGCCCTTGACCCTTCTTGAAAATAGGTGTGATCCTATGTTATGACAATATTGACAATGGAAAATAACACCACTCAAAACAAATTTTGTGTGTATTCTAGATGTTAATTTCAGTTTTCATCCAGGTGACACATAAAAATAATAATATCTATTTTGTTGTTGTAAAAATAGGTACTGATATTTTCATGGAGGCCTTAGACCAGGTGGTGCAATAAAACATAATAACAAGCATTAGCTGCAAATGCCATTCTAACGTGCAGCAGATACGCAGATACATTTTCAGTCCTTTTTTAGGGTTCCGTAGCCAAATGGCAAAAAACGGAACCCTTATAGATTCGTCATGTCTGTCTGTCTGTCTGTCTGTCTGTCTGTCCGTCCGTATGTCACAGCCACTTTTTTTCGAAACTATAAGAACTATGCTGTTCAAACTTGGTAAGTAGATGTATTCTGTGAACCGCATTAAGATTTTCACACAAAAATAAAAATAAAACAATAAATTTTGGGGGTTCCCATACTTGAAACTAAAACTAAAAATATTTTTTTTCATCAAACCCATACGTGTGGTGTATCTATGGATAGGTCTTCAAAAATCATATAGAGGTTTCTAATATCATTTTATTCTAAACTGAATAGTTTGCGCGAGAGACACTTCCAAAGTGGTAAAATGTGTGTCCCCCCCCCCTGTAACTTCTAAAATAAAAGAATGATAAAACTAAAAAAAATATATTATGCACATTACCATATAAACTTCCAACGAAAATTGGTTTGAACGAGATCTAATAAGTAGTTTTTTTTAATACGTCATAAATCATAATCCGCAATTTACCAAGTACGGAACCCTTCGTGCGCGAGTCCGACTCGCACTTGGCCGGTTTTTTCTATGTTTAGATCAAACCTGAAAGAATGAAGACAGTACGTGGGACACTCAGAAAGTTTTGCGAAACTAAAAAAAATTGTTCTATACGTACATATATTTTTATTAAATCTTTTCAAAGTACTTTCCACCAGCCTCTATACAAAGATTCATGCGCCTAAACCAGTTTTCAAAACACTTTTTCCAGTCCGCCGCAGACACCTCGTTTACAGCCTGCTCGAACGCAGCCAGCGCATCTTCCGGCGACGAAAATTGTATCCCTTTGAGCTGGTTTTTTATTTTTGGGAATAAAAAGAAGTCACACGGTGCTAGATCAGGGCTGTAAGGAGGGTGACCCAGGAGTTTGACTGGCGTGCTGTCCAGGAAGTCCCTCGTTTTGAGTGCGGTGTGCGCAGGTGCATTGTCGTGGTGGAGCAGTAGCCCGCGGAGCCCTGTGTTTGGTCGCTTGTTGCTTATAACAGAGAAAACTTCTGGCAAACATTTGGTAGTATACCATTCGGCATTAATGCTTCTTTGATCCCGTAAGGGAATTGATACCAAGTGGCCAGTCAAATTAAAAAAGCTAGCGATCAAAATCTTACCCCCGCTTCTAGATCGCTTCACTTTGGTAGGCGTTGGCTCATTTTGAAACACCCAAACAGTCGACTGGCGCTTGGTTTCTGGGTCGTATTGATAAATCCAGGACTCATCACCTGTAACGATGTCGTAAACACGCCGAGACGAGCCTGCTTCAAATTTGTTAAGCATATCACGGCACCATTCCACCCGGGCCTGCTTCTGAGCATCGGTGAGGTTGTGCGGCACCCAGCGTGATACTATCCTCCTCACGCGAAGATGGCTGTGTAGAATCTCGTGAACGCTTCCCGATCCAATCTTCAATATGTGTTGAATCTCCTGATATGTAATTCGCCTATTGTCTTGGATTAAATTTTTCACTGCTAGCACGTTTTCTTCGGTAACAGCCGTCAAAGGGCGACCGCTTCTTTCGTCATCCCCCAAAGTTGGTCGACCGCGCTTGAATTCGTTATACCAACGATACACGGTTGCCTTGGAAGGGCCTTCATCCATGAATGCCATTTGAAGTCTATCGTACGATTCATCCGGTTTCAGGCGACACTTGAAATCGTATAAAATCATAGCTCTAAAATGTTCCCGGCGCAGATCCATATTTCAGTGAGACACAATACTTTGAATTAACTCGCAAAAAATGTGGAGGGAAATTTTGAAATTGGAACTTACTTATTTTTACTTATAAATAATCATATTTTCGAAAAACATTATAACTGGCCAGTCTCCCATATATAAAAACTTTTTTTCGCAATACTTTCTGAGGGGCCTGGTAGATGTAAATGAAATGTAATAATATCAAGTGCCAATAAACTTATTTATGATTCAATGACAAGATTTCTAATTTTAGAGTAAGAACTATCAAAACAAAGATATTTAATATCTGCTTTTATAAATCACCTTCTTAAAAGAATATATTATTAGATGACAACACTGAAGACTCCCCACCAGCCAGCGCGGCCACGCGTTTAAAAGGCAGGAGCCTTCGTAGACTCGTCCATTTTCTCCATCGGTCGTAGACCTGCCTATAGCATTGCTTCTCCGCTCATTTTCGTGTTGATTTATTTTACTGTAATTGTTTGTGAGTTTGATTAAATTATTTATATGTTTTTTCACGTTTTATTTATAAGATCAGAAGTGGGTATGAAGGCCTTATCCGCTGGAATATCATCTCTGATTCTATAAATTTGAAGGTAGTTTTGTTTAGCGTGTTCTATAGCCGTTGTTTTTGTTAAGTTGAGCCGAGACACAATGCCTTCTGATAATAAGAGGAAAGGGAGACGTCGTACACGAACTCCCTCGCCTCTTAAGGGTTTTGACGAGATTTTGAAGAGGCTTCGAGATCTGGAGGAGCGGACGCGTGGGAATGAGCTGCGAACTGTTTTGGCGAGCCCGGGGTCCTGCCACGCCCTGGTCATGCCGAGCACGCCACCGCCAGACGTGGAGCCCGCCACAACACCTGCCTGCGCACCCCCAACGTCTACAGCCCCAACGCAAGAGTTTCCTGCCACGCCGTTGCCAACAGAGAGCGATGCCAAAAGCGTAGCTGAACGTCTTCTAGATGCCATGATGGCACTCCCGGTGAGATCTAACCAATATTTTGTTTCTGATTTTGATCCGAGTGTTCATGATGTCGACACGTGGTGTGATGAAGTAGACAAAGCTCGATCGCTTAATCGTTGGGAGGATGGTGAATGCCTTGCTCGCGTAGGTCGTTGCCTTAAGGGGGAAGCTCGTAACTGGCTCGTGACTGCTGCGCTGCGTGTCGCGGGTTCGATTCCCGCACGGAACAAATATTTGTATGACCTACAGATAGTTGTTCCGGCTCTGGGTGTTTGTGTATGTGAGTTTATATGTTTGTAAACGCACCCACGATACAGGAAGAAATTCCTAGTGTGGGGCAACGTTTTTTTTAAAAAAAAAAAAAAATAATAATAAAAAAAAAAAAAATAATAATATCACGTTAGAAGTTGATTTTTATGTTGTAGATAAAAGCCATTTAAACGTTCCCGTTATTATTGGTACCGATGTTTTAAATAGAAAAGGTGTTGCGTACATTCGTACTGGTGATTCGCAATATATTGTTCATAGTGGTGACTTTGTGAATAATATTACGTGGGTAGATCCATTATTGCTCTTCGAAAATATATCGACGCATGTTACCAGGCAAGATAGGGAACAGTTGTTAAATGTGTTGAATAAATATTCAGATTACTTTTTAAGTGGTACAGCTACCACCACAGTTAAGGATAGTGAAATGCAGATTAAGTTGACTAGTGATATTCCGATTTATTACCGACCATACAAATTGTCTTATGACGAAAAAGTACGCGTTCGTGCTATAGTTTCAGATTTGTTAGAGAAAGGCATAATCCGGGAATCGGAGTCTGAATATGCTAGCCCGATCTTGCTTGTGAAAAAGAAAGACGGTTCAGACAGGATGGTAGTGGATTATAGAGCCCTTAATCAAATTACACTTAAAATTAGACACCCGCTTCCGTTGATTAACGATCATGTAGACATGCTTGGTAAAGCCAAATGGTTCAGTGCACTTGATATGGTCACAGGTTTTCATCAACTGAGGGTCAGTGAGGATTCCATTCACAAGACTGCCTTTATCACCCCAGAAGGACATTACGAATACTGTAAAATGCCTTACGGTCTTGCCAATGCGCCTGTTGTTTATCAAAAAACCATCAGTAAAACCTTGAAATCCTTTATTGAATAGGGTAAAGTACTGGTATACGTCGACGATGTGTTGTTGGTCAGTGATACCATCAGCGAGAACCTTATTTTGCTAGACGCAGTCCTAGAAACTTTAACAAAAGCAGGGTTTTCTATAAACTTAAAGAAGTGTAGTTTCCTAACTAACGAAATAGAATACTTAGGTAGAATAATCGGTCAAGGTCAGGTTAGACCGAGCAAACATAAAGTTGAAGCCTTGAGTAGGTCACCAAGACCGAGTAACGTTAAGCAAGTTCGCCAATTCCTAGGCCTGGCTGGCTATTTTCGGCGGTATATTCAGAGTTACTCAATTAAGACTGCCTGCTTGGCTGCTTTAACTCGAAAGGGTGTTGTTTTTAATTGGAGTGATGAACATGAAAAAGTTAGGCAGGAAATTATTTCGTCTTTGACTAGTGAGCCTCTATTAGCGATATTCGATCCCGATTTACCTACTCAGTTACATACTGACGCGAGTGCGTTAGGCTACGGTGGTATTTTAATGCAAATAGACAAAGACGGTCGTAAGCGCGTCGTCGCGTATTTTAGTAAACTGACGGTAGGTGCAGAATCAAAATATCATAGTTATGAGCTCGAGACTCTAGCCGTTGTAAAATCATTGCAACATTTTCGTCAATACCTTGTTGGTAAACATTTTACAGTAATAACCGACTGTAACGCGTTAAAAATGACAAAACGCAAGAAGGATCTTCAGCCGCGAGTAGCGCGCTGGTGGATCTATATGCAGGACTTTGACTTTATCCTAGAATACCGCAAGGGTTGTTTAATGTCTCACGTAGATTATTTGAGTCGTAATCCGGTTAATGTCATAAATGCTGTTCAGAAACCTCTTAATTGGGCACAGATAGCTCAGGCGGGTGACGAAGAAACTTTGTCATTATTAGAAAAGTTAAATAACGGTGTGTTAGATTCAAGTCGCTATGTAAAACGTAACGGATATAAGTACG
Organism: Orthosia gothica; assembly: GCA_949775005.1. Classification (NCBI taxonomy): domain Eukaryota; kingdom Metazoa; phylum Arthropoda; class Insecta; order Lepidoptera; family Noctuidae; genus Orthosia; species Orthosia gothica. Next base: position 23,315,854 of record OX459037.1, read on the forward strand.
TACTGATAATAGTGCGTATACAAAATATTGTTTGTTGTATAACCTGTACAGACAGGATTGTGATGAGTTAAAGCGAGTGATAACTCAAACTATATCTTTGTTTGGCACTTTTAAACGACTTGTGTGCGACCGCAGTCGGATGTTTGATAACCATAATTTTGTACACTGGTTAACTGATTTTGGTATTGAAGTACACTTCATTACGCCTGAGATGCATCGGGAGAACGGTCAAGTTGAGCGATATTGCCGTACTGTACTGAATATGGTCAGGATAGAAGTAAATAATAACGAAAACGAATGGTCGAGCGTTTTGTGGAAATTACAGCTCATATTAAACATTACCAAACATAAGACAACACAATATTCCGCGTTAAATCTATTAGTCGGCACAGAATCCACTCTAATTCAAAAACTCTTTAATTAGAGATGTTACGTTTGAGGGGTCAAATCCTAACCGCGAAGCGATCCGCGAGCTACGCAGGCAACGCGCAGACGAATTGAAAAATAGAAGCCCTCCTAAGAAATTCAGTGTTAACGACAGAATTTTTGTCATTAAAAGGTCGCAAAGTACTGGAAAGCTAGATTGTGGCATGAGAGGCCCATATAGGGTTGTGAGTGTTCTACCTAACGATAGGTATGAACTAAAATTGCTTGCTGGTTCTTATGGCAAAACCAGTCAAGCGGATGCTGGGTTCATGGTGTTGTGGCGTGGAGAGTGGACTCCTGACACTTGCGCTGGTTTCTTTGAAAGTTAGTTGAGAACTTTCATTGATTATTATTTTGTTGTATGCACTATATGTACCAAACGATCACTGCCTTTGTTGTTTTTTTTTTGTTGTTATGTGCCGAGGCTCATGTAAATCCTTTGTGCACATGGTCTTGAATGGCACAGACTGTGGCCTGTACTATTGAAAGTGCAGTCCATGGTGCAGGTATCGAGGTTGATGTCGGTGGGGCCCATGCTGACTATAAATAAGAATAAAAAGACTGAGTGTAAATCCTGAAGTAGATTTGATTGTAGATTGTCCATCAATCCTGGCAGGGTCGCCATGTAGGGATAGGTGTAATTGAGTACACGAATTGATGTATAATACTCGTGTTTATTAGCAAACCATTGAATATATAGACTTAGGCTACTTACACATACAAACATAGACATAGTTCTATGACACCCACACTACAGTCTCATGATTGACCTGCTGTACCCAATGTAATTCCTGATGCACGCATGGTATTTGGTGTGGGAATATGACCTGAATAAACCCTACTCGGTATGTGAAAAGTCGTTGCATGCGACTCTGCTTTGATTTTGTGCAAAGTGTTTGTGTTGTTCGGTACATAAAGTCACTTCTATTTAAATTGCAACACGTTTTGTTATCTTGTGTAATAGCTAAAACCATGTGATCTTAACATATGTGCATTGTGGTTACAGGCTGTGATGAACACCAAGCTGAGGACAATGGTGCTGCAGCTGGTCCATCATCGAGAGCTGAGGACGATGGTGCTGCAGCTGGTCTATCATCGAGAGCTGAAGAAAGCTGCGAGGAGGCTGCCACGTCAGGAGAAGCCGTATTAGATGACAACACTGAAGACTCCCCACCAGCCAGCGCGGCCACGCGTTTAAAAGGCAGGAGCCTTCGTAGACTCGTCCATTTTCTCCATCGGTCGTAGACCTGCCTATAGCATTGCTTCTCCGCTCATTTTCGTGTTGATTTATTTTACTGTAATTGTTTGTGAGTTTGATTAAATTATTTATATGTTTTTTCACGTTTTATTTATAAGAATATATATTTATTCGAAATGATTAAGGATGGTAAGGAAGTCAGCGTTTAGGTCTTTGGTAAGGCTTTTGGCAATTAATAGTGCATTGGACTGCTGTCCACCATCAAAATGTAACCGTGTGCAAAACGGTTCCACTGCAAAGTAATTATGTAAGTCATATAAAATCAACCTGGAAGTATTGTTTTGAATATTAATTGGAAGTACATTGATCTCATTACATATTAAATTGATAAAATATCTGCAAGTTACACAAGATTTCCAATGTTCGCATTCATATTCGTACCTTTCAACTAAATCCGTTTTCTTTTTCCTTTTACTGATGCACCGCGCTCTTGAAGCCGGGTTTTTAGGTACAGTATGGTCTGATTTCCTCAATGATTAGTTAGCTCCATTTATTTTTCTTTCACTATTAGCGCATGCTATTAGTTTTATATTTTGTATGCTTAAACTGCGAAATATTGCCGCTCGACTTTGACAGTATAAAAAAAAAACGTAGTGTTACTTATTCTTTGGTATAGTTTGTTAACCTCCCGGCTTAGGGTATATATGTTCTGTGGTTATCCTTTGTTTTCAGTGGCGCCATCTGAGCTCAGCTTTGCGGATAGTTCCCTATTGACATTGCCATATGAAAATCACAATTTAAAAAAAATAAAAAATGCCATGAGATTCTGGTACACCTTTAGTAGGTACTTATTAATTTCATGGATAAAATGTATCTGTATTGTCAACTTGGTACGTACTGCAAAGGTTACCTCCCAAGAGGACCTCATAGCTTCCTGGCTGGCAATAGTGACATATTGTAATCTTTGGTTTAACATTATGACATTATTATTACTGACAAATTTATCAGTTAAAATTTTACTAAGTTTATGTTATAAGGATATCTACCTAAGTGCAAGATAATAAATTTGGTAAAACAACAAGTAATTGTGAAGTAAATCACATAGAACATTACATCATCCAGATAAGCTACGCCGTACGCGTGAAGTTTTACCCAATGTATGTATGTTAATGAGGTTTACCTAGTCAGTTGTCAAGGGCATAGTGATGGACTGCCTCGTTACCCTGACGTGATACAACTATCATGGTGACTGTGAAAAAGGGACAGATGAATACAAGTCATATCTGTCCCTTACACACTCAAAATAACCTTGCTCAAAGCAGCTCTGGAAGCTTATTGTCACTCCCCTGGACGCTGATGTCCTGCAGCCTAATTGCGTAAGTAAATTCGGCAACGGAAACAATCTTCCCAAAAACACACACATACACAAAAAAGTTGAATAAAGATTCAACTTTTTTGTGTATGTGTGTGTTTTTGGGAAAGAACCAGATTGTTTCCTTTGCCGAATTCACTTACACAATTAGGCTGCTGGATCAGTCAAAGCTTCAGATTTTTCAGATTATAAGATATGATAGAGATAGCTATGTCGCGCGAAAAGTGTCCATACTCAATGATTTATAATAAATACTTACGTCATTGTCCATAATTTTTGTAAAAATCACCACTAAAAACTACTTTCCAACGGCGGATAGTGTTGTTAAACTTTTTGTTACAATAGTAAAAACGTTAAAAACGAGTTACCAGCAGTTAATGCACTAGTAGGTAATTGCCCACGGCTTCGCTGCATAGAGAAAAGCATGCCCACGGCTTCGCTGCATAGAGGAGAGTAATATTGTATGGCCCTCAGAGCTAGGTACCATTTGAACATGGTCATAGTTTTATTGAGCAAGATGTGTTTGGGGTCTCTCGGTAGGTACCCCCTACGCACAGAGCTCAGAAATAAATTTTGAAAACAATCGGTTCCGTAAATGAAAATTTCAACTGTCTAGCTATCACGGTTCATGAGATACAGCCTGGTGACAGACGGACAGACAGACAGACAGATAGACGGACCGCGGAGTCTTAGTAATAGGGTCCCGTTTTTGGGTCAGGACCAAATTTTTGACGTAATTGTACAACGGAAATCACCGGTGTCACACTGGAATATAAATGTTCGATAATAAATCGCACAATGGAATGAAAATTATTCACGACATATCACACTGTGGGTATAATTTTTGTTGGACCTCGTACGGCGTAGTATATTTGCGCAAAAAAGTTGGAGATCCTCAAATTCGAATAAACTCAGAAGAGGATATCCAAAAACTTAAAATTGCTAGTTGCTCATGACTGTTTCGTCTCTTGATTATTTTGGCTCATAAATTAGTATTAAGTTGTATTTTTGGGCATGATTTTTGTTTGTTTTGCATGTATGTGAATCTCGTGCTAGGCGTGCTGACGACTTTACATAAATACATAATTACTCCACATAAACCAATCAAATCAAACACACACACACAACCACACACATCCTCACTCAAACACACTTTATATATTAGTTCTCTCGAATCAGATACACATTCGAGTTTATACATCGAAATATCATTACCATCGTAAACATTTACTTGTTTATTGTATGTTTCTTAAAACAAATAGCATATCATTATTTTTTATCGGAAGACCCTTGCCAGAAGTTGAGACCTTTATTCTTAATGTTAATTTTAATTTTGTTTGACATTATATGTTATGATGAAATAAAATGGGGAGGGCGCTGACTCCTGTCATACAGGTCCGCCTAGTTCGGGAGTCAGAGGCTTCAACATTGCTGTAAACAAGTATTATGTCAATAAAGAATATTTGATTTGATTTGATACAAGTTGCAACAATTAACAAATTAAAAAAAAATAGCGGCAAAAATATTCTTAGGACATGCGTATTTTAAATAGCGTAAAAAGACAGAGTTGTTATTATATTTTATTTGAAAAATTAGTTAAGCAACAAGTTTAGTTGTTTAATGAATGAGACTCAATCCCGAATAGAATACCGAATAGTTAATATTAGCAAATATCCAAAATTATTATAGGTAAGGCGTGTAAAGTTCGCAATATTTTGTCACTTATGAGTCGGTGTCTGTATTCGTCAAAAATTTGGACCTGACCCTTTTACCCTTTGGGTACTGAACTTTAAAACGGACACCCACACATAAGTTTCTATAATAAAATAAATTAAGTACTGAAATAAACTTCATCGCTACTTCCATAGAAGTACCTAAAAAAAATGTTCTATCGTTCCATAACTGGACTTATGTGTGCAACATAATAACTTTTGATTTATATTAATTATAAAATAAATACTTAATTTATGATTTATGGATCCCTGCTTTTTATGACAATAAACAGAAACATGAAAAGTAGAGTATGCTCCTCTGGGATAAAACCTGTCTTCATCTTGGGCAGCTTGAACCCTCGCTTCACTCAGGACTCTACATAGTTCCCTCGCTTTCATACCGCTGGACGGATTTTAGATACGTCTTGACCACCAGTGTTCTTACTGTTCTTAGTTAGGTGAAGTTAAAAAAAAACTGTATTTACACATCTTGAAATCAATGGATCCAATGATAAAACAATAGTCACTAGATCCATCATAGATCTGGCGAATGGATCTTCTGAGATTGAACGTATATTTATGTTACCTCCTCTTAAAAACCGGGTCAAATCCTGCAACTGAATTTTATAGCAGTTATCCACAACCTATTGCGCTGAAAATTGTATTCGTTTAATTTGGATATCAATACACGGTTAGCACGACATTCTCAATTCACGCTTTTTAAACTTGAATCAGCAATCATATTTTGAATTTTGTTTTTTCAGATGTCCCGCTGTATCATGATGATATTTTGGTTTTTAGTCTTAATATTTTTAGCATGGTACATAGCCTTAATTGCTGTTCATATCTACATAATTGTCCTACCCATCGCAGCCTGTATATCACCGTTAGATGTGAGTATATCATGATTTTCACCTAACTACCTAATTGGATCTTTTATGCCTTTGTTCGCATAAGGACAGATTCTCAAAAAGACAGATTAGCAGAAGGACAGATTCTCATAAGGACAGTTTCGCATAAAGACAGAAAAGGTACAGTTCCGCACACTATCACTCTCACCGCCACGCGTATATACACTTTTCCAAAGCAGCAGGACATGTGGCCAGGCGGTACGAGTGTTAATAAGAATGTTGTAGCTACTGTGAATGTTGTAGACAAGTTTTTACTTGCCAATTTATGTAAATGAGATTATTTTTTTGCAAAAGACGTAGGTAGTAGCACGCCGCGTACGTACTTTGTGGTGGTAGTAGGCATGCATAAATATATTCAATAGTACTCCTCTGGATATGCAATTTGTTTAGTTTGAGATTAGATAATAACTAATTTACTTGTCATTGATTTGACATTGTCATCTTGGGAACATTTATAATTTTATAAAGATAAGAGACGAGCCGAGAGACTTTTTAAAATTTTAAAAGAACACTTTGGCATTATTATGCGCTTGACGAGGTCGGTCCGTGGGTGGGTGACCATTTCAACATACCGAATTTCCTCCGTGCCTCGGAAAGCACGTTAAGCCGTTAGTCCCGGATGTCATTTGAAGATCTTTGACAGTTGTTACGGGTGGTCAGAAGCCTGCGATCTGACACCAGTCTTGCCAATTGGTATCGTGTTACCCAGTTACTTGGTTGTGGAGGTCTGATAGGCAGTCGCTCCATGTAAAACACTGGTACTCAGCTGAATTCGGTAAGACTGGAAGCCAACCTCAATATAGTTGGGAAAAGGCTAGGCAGATTGATTGACTTTGGCATGAATATAAGCAAAATATCTATTTAGGGAGGCACAAAAGGATTAATTCTAAGATTATTACAAACAAAAGAACACCTTTATTTTATTTCATCACGCTCTTGAAAGAGGAAGCAAAACTGTCTGATCTAAAAAATAGTCCGTGGTGGTTACTGTTATGCAGGAAAAACGAAGAAGGAAATCTGATATTTCGGTTGACAGTAAAATTGAGAACATTATTTTGCATTTCGCACACGATAAAATATCGGCCAGTGCTTACAACACCTCGCAATACTGAGACGTGCAAAATGTGAGCCGTACCAAACCTACAGTGACTAGGTTTCTGAAAAGTATTTTTTTATGAATTGAAATTAAAATTAAATTTGTACATTAGAATCATTTTGTTTTGGTTTAGTTTATAAAGTAAAAAAGAAAATAAATATATAATATATATTCTTTACAACTTAACTGTACTTTGTCTTTATGCGAAACTGTCCTTATGAGAATCTGTCCTTCTGCTTATTTTTTTCTTATTTCTTTTTTTTTTTTTAAAAAACGTTGCCCCACACTAGGAATTTCTTCCTGTATCGTGGGTGCGTTTACAAACATATAAACTCACATACAGAAACACCCAGAGCCGGAACAACTATCTGTAGGTCATACAAATATTTGTTCCGTGCGGGAATCGAACCCGCGACACGCAGCGCAGCAGTCAATCGCTCAACCACTGCGCCAACCGTGCGCCCAAAAGTAAAATGATAGTAGATAGTAAAGTGCTAATCTGTCTTTGTGAGTATCTGTCCTTATGCGAACAAAGGCTTTTATGTAGACGAGATCTGTTTCTTCGAAAAGCGCTGATGCAAAATAACTTTTATCATTCTAGATAGAAAACCGATCATAACCGCTGATATTTAACTTTATCCTGTCCAACGGGTTTATAATTTTGACAGTTGCCTTAGAACATAACTGTGATGAACTTGATTACGTCGTAATAAAATATTTATCTAAACTGTTAAGTACTTATTTAGATAATTATCTTATATAAGACTTCTTGTAGACATTATAATATCGATCGATGACTGAAAATTATTACGTACATATTTTTTTTAAATCAAGCATAAGGTAATTATCAGTCGGTAAGAAATTTGCTTTTTAGGGTTCCCTACTGAGGGGGAGCTACAGTCTTAAAATGTTCCCAGTATATGCACCTTGTTAACTCAAAGCCATACAAATTGTCAAAAAATATTTTAAAATGTTTTAAAGGGGCTTCCATACAGATAAAGGGAAGCAGTAAAAGAAAAATAAACTGCTCCATCGAATGGGGTATCGTTGTTTAGAATTCGATGAGTAGATAATTACAGTATGTTTTTATTATAAAAAAACATTGGAAAGCAAAAGAAAGGAGAGGCACCAAAGTCAACATTTAAAAAAAAATGTTCTGATGATAATTGTAACTTCCCATTGACCTATAAACTTCAAATTTAATGATAATGTTTATTATTACGTATATTTTACCAACAAATATCAATATATTAATAAATCAGATTTTTCTTTGTGATTCCCCCATTTGTCAAACTTGATTTTGTAGTTTGGTACGGAACCCTAAATGTGCAAAGTCCGACACGCACTTGGCCAGTTTTTAAATTCACGTTGCCTCTCTGACTAAAAAGCCACCAATGATTTTTTTATCGTTTTTTTTTTACTTTTTTGTTGATATTTTCATTGATTGCAGGGTCTCGCAGATTTAATTTTCAGTGTAGTAGAATTCCCAAGATACTGTGCTTATAAAATGATGGGTGGATGACGTTTTGGATGGATTTAACAGCACCATTCCAGTTTAATTAGCAAGTTTAAGTTGTGATGGTGCTGATTCTTTGAGCGGGAGTGGTCTAACGTTACGACCATAGGCGTATAGAGGGGGTTCCGGAATTTCGCAGTTTTTCGCGTGGTGCGCAACGAGCACAAGTTTTTAGAAGTTGCAAATTTGGTTTTACACCTACCGTAACTGGTTTACAGCATACTAATAAAACCAGTACTACATCAAGCTTTGCGATTATAATGTCGATTTCTACTGGGCCAATCTATCTAGTGCGCCGCTTTTTACACAAGAGCACTACTGTAGGCTCTTCTAGTCTGCCGCCCCCTGTCCAGTCTGCCAAAAGTAAATCTTACCTGTCCGAGGCAGGGTGCTAAAAATGTTCGATTATCAAGATTTTTTGCAAGAGTCGACACAATAACTCTTATGAATACAAATATAAAAGTTGTCTCATTTATATGAACGTAAAAAAAAAACTATCCGAGGGCTGGTGCTAAAATTTTTGGGCTTGCCTCGCTAGCTCTAATATCGCTGGTTCTCGGTTTTATTGACCATCGCAACTTAGGGGCCCTGGAAAATAGCCCTAGATACGCCAATGGTTACGACGAGTGAACTTCTACCTATTTTAAGTGCACTAGTAGTATAATATCTTTCTTACACTGATTGATTACCTCCGTTTTTTTTTAAGTCGGTAAAAAGACGCTGGTGTAAATAAAAAAAACTTTCTTTAATATTAATTGATATATTTAGCTTACTAAATATATCAATTAATATTAAAGAAAGTTTTTTTTATTTACACCAGCGTCTTTTTACCGACTTAAAAAAAAACGGAGGTAATCAATTCGACACGTATGAATACACGTATATTGTTGGTATTGCACAATATCCATATATTTTACTCTACTAGCTGACCCCGCAATCTTTGTTTTGCCATAAAAACACCAAACATTCATCTACCCTACTGCCGTGGTATAACTAAAATGCCATCCGGTTTCAGGCGACACTTGAAATCGTATAAAATCATAGCTCTAAAATGTTCCCGGCGCAGATCCATATTTCAGTGAGACACAATACTTTGAATTAACTCGCAAAAAATGTGGAGGGAAATTTTGAAATTGGAACTTACTTATTTTTACTTATAAATAATCATATTTTCGAAAAACATTATAACTGGCCAGTCTCCCATATATAAAAACTTTTTTTCGCAATACTTTCTGAGGGGCCTGGTAATTATTTAGGTGAAAAATAATTAGCTGCACCTGTAAAGGACTATATATACCGCAATTTTTATAATTTTGAAGATAAAATATGCTGTAAATTTACCTAAACTGGAACCTATTCGGACCCTACTTTTTTTAATTTTTTGCGATTATTGTGATGGGCAAAACGTATTTGTGCGAAAATTTTGTATGATGTCATACAATTTTTCTGATGCATAACTGGAGCTGAATATATTATCATTAAATTAAGACCATGATATCTTCACATCGGTGATTGCTTATACATTAAAATGGTACCTCAAAAGTACTGTTATTTGTAGAAAAATGTAATAGCGTCCTTAATTGTTTATTAACTCCATTTGACATTTTGTAATGAAATCTTATCTATATATAATTATATTCACTCTGTCACGAAAATGTGTGTCATTTTCTAATAATGTTTTGAGGAAGCGAGCAGCTATTAATTATAATTACTAGCTGACCCTCGGAGCTTCGCTCCCGTCAACTGGCTACCCTGCCTTGCCTCCCTACCCTACCTACCTACCTAATATTTTGTATGTATCATCAATAGTTGTCTCAGCGCACGCCAAAGAATGAATTTTACAGGCAACATTTTGCTACTTTGGGTTACATTATTGCAATTTTCATAAGAATCTCTATTTTTTATAAATATTTTATAGTCTTTGACACTCAGGAATAATGTAGCTTTTTACTGGTGAAAATTTTTTCAAAATCGGTTCTGTAGATCCAAAGATTACCCCCAACAACGTCACAAACTCACAAACTTTACCTCTTTATAATGTATAGATTGGATGATGGAGCCTCAGAGTTTTATTAAGTTGTGCATTCCAGCTCTCTACGATACTTTAGTGCGATGACTTTGTCCGTATAAGGACCACTGCTTTTATTAATTATGATTCATTTTTACCCATGATGTCTCAAAATAATTAAAATATTTTTGTTTTTCTTTTGTTTATTAGGACTAACAGATTGTATAAATTCCCAACATTCCTCTATTCTGTTTTCGGGAAGGAAAGCGAGTGCTGAACATAGTCCGGCAATTATATTTCCGTCTTTGCTTCTTTTTTTTTTGCCTTTTTAGATTGAGAATTTGTGAAATGATATTTTTTGACAGAAGAATAGATAAAATAGCATTGCTTGCATCAGTTACAAAATCAAAATTATGGAGACCACGCAATAAATGAAACCACCTACTCGTTATCGCGATGTTACGATATGCAAAAGATTAACGAAATCGGTCCCGTAATGAGGTCGAAAAGTAGAGTTTTAGTTTAAATATTTGAATTTATTTTGATTGATTTTTAATTTTTAATTCGGCTTTTTAATTTTAATAACCGTTTTAAAAAATTAATTCATTATAATAATATTTTTTATTGCCGGCCTTCGAGAAGTAGAACTGCTCCACGTTTAGGTTCGCTTCACAAATCCATTTTTGTTCTAAATAGTTTAATTTAAATAATTCATAAAACGAGGAAAATACTTTTCTCAGTTGGCTGCAAGCCCAGTAAACATTTTCATTTTTATAGGTACGCTATCTGTAGTATTGCCGGCTTTCGAGAAGTAGAACTGTCCCACATTTACGCTTCACGTTTTAAATCCGTTTTTTGTTCTGAACATTTTAATTTAAATAATTCATATATCGAGTAAAATTATTATGTGAACTTCGCCGCACTTGACGTTTGACATTAATTTATTTTTATCCATCTATGACTGTACATACAAAAACTGCATGCATACAGCGTGCTGAAAAAGTGCAATGTCAATGAAGTTTGACCACGAGGAAACACAATTCCTCGTGGTCAAATCAGTTTGACTAAAAATTTTGACTACGAGGAAGAACCGAAAGTTTGCCGGGTCAGCTAGTTTATACATTTTTTTTTTTTTTTTATTTGTTGTAGGCTCGCGTTTGACCACTATCTCACCTGATGTAAAGTGATGATGTGGTCGAATAAGTCGGGTTTCTTGCTGACGATATAACTCCAGAACGCACGAACCGATTTCCAAGGTTTTGCATTCGTTGGAAAGGTCTCGGGCTCCGTGAGGTTTAAAGGTAGGGTAGGGTAGGGTAGTGTAGGGTCGGGTAGGGTAGGGTAGTGTAGGGAAGGGTAGTGTAAGGTCGGGTAGGGTAGGGTAGGGTAGTGTAGGGTCGGGTAGGGTAGGGTAGGGTAGATAAATGTTTGGTCTTTTTATGGCAAAACAAAGTTTGCCGGGTCAGCTAGTTTATACATATTTTTTTATTTATTTTTTATTTGTTATAGGCTCGCGTTTGACCACTATCTCGCCTGATGTTAAGTGATGATGTGGTCGAAGGTGAAGCACGTTTGCCTGGAAGTAACCTATTCACTCTTGACTTGAAGACCCCTAGGTTGTAGCTATCAGGAAACAAAGACGACGCAGGGAATTCCACTCCTCAGCTGTACGCACAACGAAAGTATTTTCAAAACGCTTTGTGCGTATGGGTGGAATACCCACCATGTACCGATGGTGCATTGCCGTACGTCTTGTAGTCCGATGATGGAAAGGGCTAGGTGGAATAAAATTGTGCAGTTCCATCGCACACTCCCCGAAATGTAACTGATAGAAAACCGACAGGCTGGCAACTCGTCGTCGGTGTTCAAGGCTCTGGAGCTTTGAGTCAACCAGCGCATCGTTGCCGATAAGTCTCTTGGCCCGTCTGTCAATCGACTCAAGTGCATCAAGTTGGTACCTGGCAGATCCGTCCCAGAGATGAGAGCAGTACTCCATGCATGACCGAATTTGCGCTTTATACAAGTTGAGCATGTAAGTTGAGATGGTACTTCACGCCTGAACAGCAGGCGTGAAGTACCATCTCACCTTCGCAAGGATACCCAACTTTTTTGCAGACAATTGAGCCTTTGCCTCAATGAATGGACCAAAATTGAGGGTCGATGTTAACGTAACACCAAGAAGGTCGAGATGGTCCGTTATCGGCACGGTTACACCACGGAAGGTTGGAGCCGGGTGAAATTGGCTCTTTTTTGCGGAAAAAAGACACGCCTGGATCTTAGCCGCATTAAAACTGACTAGATTGGCATTGCCCCATTCTGAGACTGCCTCCAAAGACAGGTTCAAGCGCTCAACTACGGCCTCCCGAAGATACCGGACTTGAGGCCCAGTAGCCCGCGGGCCAGACACGTATCTCTCAGCAACAGTGCTGTCGTCTTCATACCCAAAGGTTCCGGGTTTTAGCAGGTCATTATTGTGCAGCAAGAACAATGTTGCCGAGAGCACTGATCCCTGAGGAACTCCGGCGTTAATACCTAACTGACCGGACGAGCAACCATCGATAACCACTCTGATGGACCGATCCCACAGGAAGTCTGCAATCCAGTCACACAGACCACCAGGCAGACCGAAGGAAGGAAGCTTACCATGCAATAAATAATGCAGAGTACCTACTTTGGATATATTCAATTTCAATATATGTATTTAGTTATTAAAAGCTCCTAACCCTCTGGTCGATGCCATAAGATATGTATGTACCATTCATATTGTCTCTCAGCAAACAGAGGATGATTGAGCGAGGTCATGCTAGTTAGTATCTGTGTGTGTTTGATTAGAATTCTGACTATATTAGCAGCAGTATTTGCCTATTGATTAGCTTGTTTATTTTGTATTTTTGATGAATATGTTATTGTTGTTTAGGGGTTATTGAACTGGATTAGAGAATTATGTGAATTTATATGTCTGTAAACGCACCCACGATACAGGAAGAAATTCCTAGTGTGGGGCAACGTTTTTTTTTAAAAAAAGAAAAAGAATAAGGCTCGCGTGCCAGACCCTGTCAAAGGCCTTCGATATGTCAAGAGAGACAGCAAGCGCCTCCCCGTGCTTCTCGATGGCCTCACTCCATTGTGAATGGCATACGCTAGAAGATCCGCAGTTGACCGGTTTCGGCGTAAGCCGTGTTGGCGGTCACTAACGAGGTCGTTGTCTTCTAGGTATGCCAGGAGCTATATATACTATATATATGAGTATATATATATATATACTAGCTGACCCCCGCGGCTTCGCACCCGTCAACTGGCTACCTTCCTACCATAACTACCCTACCCTACCTACCCTAAACAAAAACAAAAACAAAAAACCATCTACTAAATAGTCCGAACAAAGCATAATTTTTTTTTTTTGGATAGGTAAGGCCGTTATTGAGTTATAAAATTACAACGAAAAGTGGCATTATTATTAGATCTATCTAGGCTGCTAAACACGTGTGCCTTTAAACACAAGCTGACAAGCTAATGGGTAGTTTCGTTGTACAGGTGCGCGTGTAATTGTGTATTTGTACGGCAAGGCTTAGTTTGAACCGGCGTCACTTTGTTGTTTGCAACGTTCCATCTTGACTTTTTATTTGATCTGAGACTATACTTTATACCATGACTACGAGAAAAATAAGTATATAAGCGAAAAGCACAAGGAGTTTGTTTGTCGAATATTCTTTGCACAAGGAGTTTGTATCGAGTATTTTTTGCGCAAGGAGGTTGTGTAGCATTGATATGGAGGTCGAATATATTGGTGTGTTCTAAATTCAAACACCAAAACAGTGATTAAGAGTGTTTTTTATTCACTGTTTTCAGTGAATGAAATAACCTTTTTAGAGGGGGAATGGTATAATAGTATATTATGCAGCTAGTGAATAAAGGACGGATTTGAAGCGAGGGCCGTAGATGAACCACGAGCAAGTGAAGGATTCTAACAAATAAATCACGACCGTAGGGAGTGATTCATGATTATTGAATCACGAGCATAGCGAGTGATTCAAGTGTTAGAATCCTGAGCAACGCGAGTGATTCATGGCCCTCGATATATATCCGTTTTATTCAAGAGTTGCATACTATATTTTATACCATGACTACGAGAAAAAGAAAGATTTAAGCGAAAAGCACAAGTAATAATAATAAATAAATAAATGGTTTATTACCTTCAAAATTTACTAAAAATGTGTTAACATATGTTTTGAATTGAAGCTGAGCTAGGTAACAGCACTTGTGTTTCAGGGGCCAGTGACCACCTCCGTTACGTTATATTTAATTAAACACCAATGCAATTAATATTAGAATTACAATCCAAATAAGTATTCACTAAACATCCTAGACTAAAATCAAAATCATTATTAAAATCCTAAATATAAACAAACTCAAAATTAAATCGATGAAGGAGTTTGTATCGAGTATTTAAGGCGCAAGGAGGAGGACGGGGATTAGTGCGCTCCTGCCGGTTTTAACACGGCCCGGTTTTTGCCGGAACCGGGTAGAAACCGTCCGAGTTTGCACACAAGACGGTTTGTACACGACCCGGTTTCATGGAGGTGCAGCCTACATTCGCTCTTTTTAGGGTTCCGTAGCCAAATGGCAAAAAACGGAACCCTTATAGATTCGTCATGTCTGTCTGTCTGTCTGTCCGTCCGTATGTCACAGGCATTTTTTTCCGAAACTATAAGAACTATGCTGTTGAAACTTGGTAAGTAGATGTATTCTGTGAACCGCATTAAGATTTTCACACAAAAATAGAAAGAATACAATAAATTTTGGGGGTCCCCATATATACTTGAAACTGAAACTAAAATTATTTTTTTTCTTCAAATCCATACGTGTGGGGTATCTATGGATAGGTCTTCAAAAATGATATTGAGGTTTCTTTAATCATTTTTTTCTAAACTGAATAGTTTGCGTGAGAGACACTTTCAAAGTGGTAAAATGTGTGTGTCCCCCCCCCCTGTAACTTCTAAAATAAGAGAATGATAAAACTAAAAAAAATATATGATGTACATTACCATGTAAACTTCCACCGAAAATTGGTTTGAACGAGATCTAGTAAGTAGTTTTTTTTAATACGTCATAATTCGTAAACCGCAATTTACCAAGTACAGAACCCTTCGTGCGCGAGTCCGACTCGCACTTGGCCGGTTTTTATTCTGTGAATTGTGGACGTACAAAATGTTGAGTTTTAAAAAGAGAAAATGTATTATTGCGTGGTATAGAAAGCTAAAAAAGACGACAAAAAATACAAAGACGATATTGGGTTCATCCCATTTTAACAGAAAAATAAGATTATGGTGCATTTCATACGCTAATTCAGAAGCAACTAATGAAACATGACGAGAAATTTGAGAAGTAATGCTTTTTTCTGGGTGCTCAGTTATTAGGTTACATTTTTATGATTTTGAATTCAATATTGTGGCAGTTTGGAGGGCGCTATAGTCAATATTAAATATACGTACGTTTACATTTGGGAACTATTTGAGGACTATATCCTCACGAAGTCAATTCAACAAAATAGGCGACTAGTGGCTTACGGGGCGTGTGACGCCTTTGGTTGACTGATCATGTCTAAGGCATTAATTCCGCTTTTGTACCATATTATAGTTTTATAAATACAACTACACTTGGCCACATTTGTCGGTATCTGGGTCACAGATGACCATTATTCTTTAAAATTAACGGCACAATGGGTACTGAATGCATTCTTTATAGATTATCCCTGACCAACAGCTAGAAGAAAATTATAACGACAGAAACACGATAACTTCACAATCACTTCTGAATACTTTTAGTGCACAGCTCCCTCCAGCGGGAGTAAATGGCAGTATGGGTCTCTATTGATAAGCCTGGATCTGACAACGCTTCCAAGTGATGTTCAACCTTCGATTATAGCGAATAGACTACAGGTAATACATGGAGAGTAAAAGCAATTTTTGTTTTAAAATATATTTATTGTTAACTGTATTAATTGCATTGTTATTCGACATCAAACTAAAGCAATAACAAACAGTTTTAAATAATTATGAAATTAAAAGGTACAGCACAGACATGCAAAGCTGTTGAAGTAATATTAAAAATAATGGAACACAACAATACATACATGAGATATCTCTTATTTCAAGAATGGTTTACAAACTTTGTATAAATATTTTATCTTTTTAAAATGACAAAATATTTTTTTATATTTCATACACTGGAAAACATGGCCTAACGAGGAGTGGGTCCTCGACCTTAGGGCTGTGCAGGCCAACTAATTATTAATCCTATCCTGTCAAGAGGCTTCACACTGGCACCGTGTGGGTCAAGAAAACCCAATTTTACCAGGCTATGCAGCGACAAACCTGGGCCTGCAATCTGTTCAGAGAATTCCAGATTGACCACTGTTGGCATGCAAACATTAATAATAGAATGCAAATCAAAATAATAATTTCAGAATGTCATGTCATACTTAGTTAAATTATTTAAAAATGTCGCACAATTGATAATAAAAAGAACATAATTCAAAATTATCGTTTTAAAAAGTGTGGATACAAACATCGCAAGAGGGGTAGGTTTTAAGCACGTATTATTGATATCTAATTTCTAACGTCAATATGAAAAGCATCCATAAATACAGGTCGGATACTTTATTAAAAGTGAGTACGGTTATTACGCACATTTAATACCTGGTACCTGTAAATAGACCATCGGCCCAAGCTTGCACTTGCGTACGTTTAAACTTCAAAGTACATACTAACACTACTCAATCCCACATTTTGTGTATAACCTCGGTCACGTTTGGAGTGTCTAGGATCTTGGATCAGTATCTTTGCTTAGAGTGAGCTTCATTCCTTCATCTTTAAGCACAAAATCTAAATCCAAATAATTTGGGAGGCACAAAAAAAGCACTAAATATTAGGTGGTTTGCAAAGCCCTAGGGTCGAGGCTCCCGGTCCGCGTACGTATACCAGAAAAACATGCAATACAATGCCTAACATGAAAGCACTTTTTCTTATATCTAATCTAAACAACTAAATAAAATGTTAGTGTCTGTTTATAAAGCCAAAATTACTGCTTTTTACTAAACGCATGTACTCGCGTCGGTAGACCGCCAAAGTTAATAGTAGTTAAGTATTTTTATTATATAAATTTACGCAAATTGTTACTTTGGTTTTTATTTTATTTACTTAGCGGTCCGCCGACGCGAGTGCGAGATGTTTTTTTTTTACTTTTAAGAAGTTTTTGTGTCGGGTGTTTAAATTTTTTGATCATGTTTATTAAACTACATTATAGATAATAAATAGTAGTAGACACGCTTCGATCGACAATCTATAGAAACACGTAATTATGACACGTAATCTTGCGAGAAAACCCCGTTTTCAAGAGAAAAATGTACATAACTTTTGAACGGCTGAACCGATTTTCATTAAACATAGCTAAGAACACTCTCGTTAAAAAAAAACTAAACCAAAATCGGTTCATCCATTTAGGAGCCACAGACAGACACACATATACACAATATTACAGACGTCAATCGTATAACACCACTATTAATTTTTTCGTCGGTGATTAAAACAAGCTGACTGACGCGGACCAGCCGTTTCTGATACTGAGTCACATCACTTAATAATAAATGAGGTCGTAATTATATAACAATGCAAAACTAAAGAGCTTTCTCTTCTTTATTAAATTTATTATCTTTTAGTTTTAGAAATTATATTTCTGAGCGCCTTTAGAAAATCATCAGTAATATTCTTGAAATCGTCGACAGATTTTCTGAAACAAGTATTAAATAAACATATTAGATTTCTTTGGGAATTAAAAACGAGAACTAGATACTAAAGGAGCAACATAAATTGCGTGGTAGACCCGCAGGGTAAATATTCACTCGTTGTTGGCATTAATATTTACAGAAGTACAAAATTGATGTCATTCTACTACAATAATAAGGTTATATACAGGGTGTCCCAGAAATCGACGTCAAGCCGTAAATGGGTGATAGACCAAGTTATAACAGTTCTCAGAAAAATACGAAAAAAAATCTATCTCATGTTTTTAAAAATTTATAGTCACTTTAATAATTTACTAAAAAAATCAATCCCTGTAATGGTTCTTTAACTCCAATTGCTACAAATCCCATAATTTATCTATTTTTTTTATTATTATGTAATCTTGAATAATGCTTGTGTAGATTTTTGCCTAAAATTCAAAGCCAACTCCTCCTACTTGGAAGAAAATTAAACTTTTTCAAAACCATATTATTCAAATTTACTATTTCGCCCAACTTTAACTGACTGTACTGAAAAAAAAATGTACTACGCTAGTTTGGCAAGTAACATGAAAAATTGGCGCATTTAATAAGGATTCAAAAATGGTGTAACACTTGCTAGATTACGTTTTCAATAATTGGTCAAGTTTTTTTTTGTAAATAGTCTCAGTTTTTACACAAAATGTCCATACTTCCTTAAAATGACTTTAGCTTACCTAAAGCTTTGCTAAACTCCGTTTCTAGTTCGATAGAGACGGAGAGTCATTTTACGAAGTGTGAGCGAGACAGAGAGTGACGCCACCTTTATCAGTGACACAACCTTTATCATGAAACGGAGATACAATTTACCGATGAGTGCGAATGAGACAGCAGTAGTTATTGTTCTGTTTTGTAAGCGCAGACGCACACACAATTACAAATCAGTACGTTACGCTGCTTTGTTTACTGCGCATCTCCGTATTCGTTCATGTTGATTCCGTACTTACCACTTTTTGCGTTGTTTTCTGGACTTAATTGCTTGTGATTTGGACTGTTTAATTCCTCTTTCTGACGACCTGTGCTTTACTCTGGACTGTTGCTGATCCTGTGATTGTGTAGTACTACCATGGCTGTGTACACTGCATTGGAATATGCGAACATGCACCTCGTTTATGGGGAATGCAGATGCAATGCCAATGCAGCCGCTAGACTTTATCGTGAGAGGTACCCGAACAATCGTCACCCAGATCATCGAGTTTTTATTAATGTGCACCGTTCACTATCAGAGGGACGATTCCCTAACCAAGTACATGGTGAAGGAAGACATCGTAATCCGTACGAAGACGTGGTACTACAAGCAGTCCAAGAAGACCCAAGTGCTTCTGTACGTGGAATCGAAACAAGCACAGGTGTATCTAAGAGTACCGCCCACCGAATCTTAAAAAAGAACGAGTTCCACCCGTATCATGTACAGCGAGTACAATCATTACTGCCACGGGATTACGCTTCCAGAGTTGCGTTTTGCCAAAGGATGCTAGAAAGGCACAGAGAAGACCCTCGATTCTTAGAGAAGATTTTATGGACCGATGAGTCAACATTTAAAAAAGATGGCTACATGAATTTGCACAATTTGCACGAATGGCATGTAGAAAATCCAAATTTGATGAGGCAAGATAAGTCACAGTATCGATTTAAACTAAACATGTGGACCGGGATACTAAATGGCATAATAATTGGACCTTTTGAGCTGCCAGAGATTTTGAATGGCGCAGTTTATTTGGATTTTCTTCAAAATACTTTACCAGATTTATTAGAAGACGTGCCACTGAACGTTTACAGGGAAATGTGGTTCCAGCAAGATGGCTGCCCAGCGCATTATGCCCGTTTAGTAAGAGAACATCTTGATGAAGAATACCCGCTCAGGTGGATAGGGCGCGGTGGGACAATCTTGTGGCCACCCCGTTCGCCTGATTTAAATCCCCTAGATTTTTTTTACTGGGGAGCGGTAAAAGAGAAAGTGTACTCAAAAACAATAGAGAATTTAGCCGAGCTGCGGGAAAGAATAACGGAAGCCGTTGTCTTTGTAAACAGGGGAAGATTTGCTCGGAAAATAACCAGATCTTTTTTAAGAAGATGTCGTGCTTGCATTGCCGTCGAAGGAAGGCAGTTTGAACATTTATTGTAATAAAAAAATAAAAAAACTGATAATTTGATTTTTTTTTCTAAGATGAGAAATCTGGTCCTGACTTAAAGTAAAAAGGTTGAGTCACTATCATAACTTTGCTCTTAAATTACGTAAAATTTCGATTTCTTATCTCGCTCACACTTCGTAAAATGACTCTCTCCGTCTCTATCGAACTAGAAACGGAGTTTAGCAAAGCTTTAGGTAAGCTAAAGTCATTTTAAGGAAGTATGGACATTTTGGGTAAAAACCGATACTATTTACAAAAAAAAAATTGACCAATTATTGAAAACGTAATCTAGCAAGTGTTACACCATTTTTGAATCCTTATTAAATGCGCCAATTTTTCATGTTACTTGCCAAACTAGCGTAGTACATTTTTTTTTCAGTACAGTCAGTTAAAGTTGGACGAAACAGTAAATTTGAATAATTTGGTTTTGAAAAAGTTTAATTTTCTTCTAAGTAGGAGTAGTTGGCTTTAAATTTTAGGCAAAAATCTACACAAGCATTATTCAAGATTACATAATAATAAAAAAAAATTGATAAATTATGGGATTTGTAGCAATTGGAGTTAAAGAACCATTACAGGCATTGATTTTTTTAGTAAATTTTTAAAGTGAACATAATTTTTTTTAAACATGAGATAGATTTTTTTCGTATTTTTCTGAGAACTGTTATAACTTGGTCTATCACCCATTTACGGCTTGACGTCGATTTCTGGGACACCCTGTATATATAGCCTTTTTCAAAGAAATTGTACAGCAAATTTACTTTTGCGATTGTGATCGAAAATATTTAATATAGGCATCTCAAAAACTGTTTAGGCTTGCTTTTGCCGGCGAAGTAGTTTTTTAACGCGCCACTGTCACCACAAAGCGCGCGAGTGCGTAAAGCCGACAAAAGTGTCACAGTAACGGTGTGTAGGGAAGGCTTATTTTACTATTGTTTTTAAAAGTTCATAAAATACGATAGATGATGACAAACTGTTTGTTGTATAATAAATAAATTTTAAAGTGTTTTGTTTCAGATAAATCTGTGTATATTATTATAGTTTGAAAAAAATGCCCTAAATGGTATTAACAATAGTCCTATCAGTGATGATAGACCGATCCCAGTACAACGTGACATGGTCGTTTTCGAGAATTTGGTCGGGCACATACTTATGTATTAAAGTACCTCAGAATACACTAGATTGTATTTCAAAGCAAGTTGCTGGTGAATAAACCTGGCCACTTGGTAATTTATGTGTAAGTTCTCGCCATTAGCCAGACGAGAACAACTTATAATAATTATAATTACATTATATTTGGGATTAGATTTAAATGCTTACCTGTATTTAAGCAGCAGATCAGCGTCTACATGTCGGATGTCAATGTCAGTCTGCTCCAATAAATCAGACATTCTTTGTGTAGAGTCCGCAGTCTCGAGCATTCTAAAATGAAATTCATATAATCTAAACTAATAATAATATGAAAAGGTAAAATTGTATGTTTGTTTGTATGTAATCTCTGGAAATACTGATCCTATTTTGGAAATTGTTTCACTAATAGACAGCTACGCTATGGCTGAGTGTACAAGATAAATTTTCATGAAAAAAGAACAAAAAAAGTCAATGATGGACCAAGGGAGTAAAGCCGCGGGAAAATGCTGGTAATTATAAAGGCCTGCGTAGACGAGGGACTTTTGTCCGCAGAGGACGAAAATTTGATGTATAGAATGTACTGCAATGGCTTTTCTTCTGAACCAACATGTAAAATTTAAAAGCCCCCGACATATTTTTATTTGATGCAACATAATGTATCTAGTAGTAGACACGATTTGATCAAGAATCTATCGAACACGTAATTATGATGCGGTATCTTGCGAAAAGGCCCCCGATACAAACAGTAAAACGTCTGAACCGATTTTCATCAAACATAGCTAAGAACACTCTCGATAAAGTAACCTTTCGAACAACAAAAAAAAACCAAATCATAATAGGTGCATCCGTTTAGGATCTATGATGCCGGATATACAAATACACAAACACTTTTTCCGTCGGGGTTTAAAATTGCTATTGGTTGGTTGGCTATGTGTTCCCAAGTTTAAATTCTCAAGTTTTCCGTTTTGTTTTCAACATGGTTCTAAATGAAAGAGAAGGAATTAGTTATACCTCTGCGGACAAAAGTCCCTCGTCTGCGCAGGCCTTAAAACCAAACATTATTATGTCGAAAGCGATATCAGTCATTCGGGGGTGGGGTGTTTCACTGCCAGCCAGATTGTGAGAGATCAGTGCCCAATGCCGCACTGTATTTTTTAAATCTCTTTAGAAACATTTAGAAACCGTTAACTTTGTTTGAATCGTAAAAATTCAAGCCCACATAAACACAAAAAAGTCAAGCGCAGTGTCTGCGGAACATTGATTCATACAAAATGTACTGAGCCTAGCCCGCGCCAGCGTCGGGTCGTCAGCGAACTTTTTGTGAAAACCGCTCTTGATCAAATCACAAACCACAATCAAAGTATGCTTCATTGGTTCCGGGCACCGTGCCAAACAAGTTATGGTTAGAAATTTATAAATTAGTTAAATAATTACCTAAACCACACCCGGATGGAAATTACGTCGCTTAAGGTGCATTAAGAAACAGTCAGCTCACACTGATACGAGACTATAAAATACACAACTTTATTTACTACATAAAAAAGGTTTACATTTCAGTATGAAAATTTGAGGCCGCGGCGTGTATTCGTGAGATGCGTCACCGGTAGTCGCAGCGTGCAGTAGCCCGTGATAAGGCCTGCGTCTTCACGATACGCAGCGAACGCGAATGAGTATGACCTACCTCTTAAAGCGTCGTCGTGGAAATGACGCAATGAGCTGAACTTATTATTAAGTAAATAACTGGGCTCAGAAAACAATTTTTTTGAGAAAACTGATTTTCCCAGATATGAGACCTAGCTCGATCAATTTTTCGACCCCAAAAACACCCTTATTGCAAATTTGATCGAAATCGTTAGCCATTTTCGAGAAAGTGATTACAAATATTGCTCGTTTAATAGTATAGGAATAGAAAAAAAAATTGATAAAATTACCTTTCTAATGATCTATATAAACGAAGAGTTTTCAAATGACCTGTTTCTGCCTGTTTTCGTAATTGACATTTCAGCTTGTTCGATTGTTTTGGCTTCTTGAATTCCGTGTAACACTGCTCGCTATTAAAACAAATAAAATGTTAAATACTTCCAGAAGGTTTAGGTGTATAACTTCAAAAGCGTAAAATGTCCAAAGAGCTCATGCGCAGTCTTTGCGCTGTAGCATGGTGCGGGTGACAGTTACAAAAACATTTTTTACGCATATACGTATACGCATTTTTTGCAGTTTCATACAGGCAACTATGAGTACAGGTATCGGCGCGGATTAAGAGCGCTCGGCGTAAGGGTGGGGTGATTTGCGCATGTGTACAGTCACGCATAAAATTACTAAGAGCGATTTGAACTAATATTTCTTTTTGTACGTAGTTTAAATTTTGTGAATAATGGATATTTAAATACCTAATTTTAACACTGTGGTTTAGGCACATTAGCCTATCATCATATTAACAAATAATATGTCACAAAATTTAATATACTTAGAAAGAAAGAAGAATTTATTGGAAATTTTAGTCAATATGGATCTATCAGCTGCACTTGTTGTTCTTTTTAACCCCCGCCGGCAAAAGAGGGGTGTCATAAGTTTCACGTGTGTTGCTGTGTATCTGTCTGTGGCATCATAGCGCCTAAACGGATGAACCGATTTCGATTTCGTTTTTTTTTTTTGTAGTAGTTTGAAGGTGATTTTGTCGAGAGTGTTCTTAGCTATGTTTGAATAAAATCGGTTCAGCCGTTCAAAAGTTATGGGCGTTTTACTGTTTGAATCGGGTTGTTTTCGCAAGATAAATGTGTCGGAGGTTTTTAAATTTTGAAATTTTACTTGTTACAATCTGAATAGTGGTTTGTAAGTTTTTCTGCATTTAAATATTCGCTCCTGTTGTTGCATTTTTCACCAGTTTTAAATCATCAACAACTTAATGTTTCGTTTTTTATAAAACAATTCACATCGTTAATCATTTTTCGTGCTTGTCTCGTTAACACTTTTTTCGGCATCTTTCATCGGTAACGAAATTATGAAACACATTGGAACGGAACTTCTTATTTAACACAATAATGCGCGACTGTACCTAGGGGACACGAGACGTCAGAGCGCGGCGAGACGGGGAAAGGACGACTGATTGACCAATAAGACGCCGGCGCCGGCCGATTCCCCCGTTGCACCTCACGCCCCCCGCTACTCAGACCCAAAAATCGACTTCAGCGCATTCAAGGTCAGCGCTCTTAATCCGCGCCGATACCTGTACATGGTATAACTATGTTATGACGTTAAACTACAAAAATGCGTATACGTATATGCGTAAAAAATGTTATGAAACTGTCACCCGCACCATGCTACAGCGCACAGAGTGTAAATAAGCTGCCAGCTATAAAACTGATTTGTTTAGTCAAAAATTTAAAAAAGCAATTATAGAACTCATCATCACAGATAAAAATATTTTTGATAAAAATGATCAAATTCCTCCTACAAAAAGATGTTTTTAAGTTGAGACTATGATTGTAGGAGGAATTTGATACGAAGTTCATGGCATTGTTGGAATTTAATGATTAATTCATTCATTCATAGCCAGAAAACCTGAGTTCTATATTATCGTATTATTGGAATTGTTGACGTTATGTGCTTTGTCTTTTAGCACTTTAGTCTTTGGACTTGTACTATTTGACATTTGGCGCTTTGGTAATTTTGCGTCCGTTTGTCATTTTGCGCTTTTGACATTATGCGCCTAAAAACCCTTTTACTAAAGATAATAACTATTAAAAACATCAAAACATGTTCTTACTTACCATAAAATTTGGACTTTGCTTAGAGCTTTTGTTATTTCTTGTAAAAGCGTACCGACCATGAATTTGAACTTTTCATTATTTTCGTCTCTTAAAAGTGTATTGACGTCTTTTAAATTGTTCGATAGACCATCCTCGTTTGTATTTGTTTTCTCATCTGTTTGGTTGTCATTCACATTATGACACTGATCGTCATGGTTCTCATCCTCCGGACAATAACCTTCTGATACATATTCATCATAGCTTTCATCGTAATCTAGTTCTTCATCTCCATAATCATTATACATTCTTAAGTTGCAATTAATTTTTAGTTTTTCTTCATACTTTTGGCATTTATTGAATTTTCTTATGATATTTGGTTTATTAGCTGGTACATCGCTTTCAGTTCCTTTGTCAGTATTTTCATTTACATTTTGTGGAATGGTCTGTTCTCCTATGTGTGAATGAGTTATTTCACTCGGTTGAATTGGCGTTTTAGCCGTATTTGCAGTATTACTTTTTTTATTTCTCAACGTTTCAAAGTATGAAAATGGTATATCAAAATTGCGAAGAAATTTAACAGGTCTCTGTAACTCCTCCTAAAATAAAGAAGAAAGTAGAATACAATATTTTCATAAGTTGGAGAAAAAGTTGGCTACAGCGCGAAAACTTTCGAACCGATGCCAGGAATTTAGCGCATTTTTAACCGACTTCATCATCTCACCTACACTCAGTGACACAAAAAATGCACATTATGCGAATAGGAAATTTTGAAAATCGGATTTTCTTTTTCATCAAGGAAATTTTGCAGTAGTAGTTAGTTACTTACTTCAGATGATTTGCCTTTCTTAGGTGAATCTTTATGTGCTTCTTCCGTTTGATTCAACTCAGGTAATATTTCTTGTTCATGCAATGAACCATCTTCGTTGTTATCCGGTATATCTACGAAGTTGTCCAGGTCTGTTAATTCCAAAATTGACCAATTTAGAAATACATCGACGAAAACAGCGATATATATAAAACATAAAAAAGCAGTTAATGTGAAATATTTAAACTAAATAGAGATTAACTAGGTACGACATGCAAGTCATTCTAAACGTTCACTCATAAACAAACAGGACCCTCTTTTTTTAATAGATGTAGTTGCAAGTTGGCCACAGGACAGCATGTAGATGAAAAAGCCTTAAACGATAGAAAGGTCATTTTCTTACGGATGACAAAAGATATTTATTTCATCATTTATGATATCATTGGTTGCTGTAGCGTATAATGCATCCCACCGACATGCGCGACTCGACAATGCAACATGTTTCAGCGACATGTATCCATAGCATCTTTCTACCTTAACCTCGCGGTGGATTCTATTTAGGCTCTATAATAAGATATTTTCAATTGTGTTTTTATGAAACTGCAAATCTGGTATAGGTTTGCAGTATAGGTCCTATGGAAATGGGAGTAATGATCACTTTGGTACAAAATCGGAGGAAAAATATTTGAAAGGACTGTAAAGGTCGTATCTCACTTTTACGACCCCGTTCCAACATCGCTCCCGTACTACAACACCGCCTCAAAGGGAGACGACAGCTCACTGTCCACGCGCCGACAGCTAGCAGGCAACCCGCTGTCCCCGCGCTTACGGCTAGCGGTCAACTACACTGTCCACGCTCCGACCGCTTTTGTTTATGCAAGCAACGTACTTCAAGCGAGCAGTCTGCGTGCGTACACTGCGCAGGCCGCCAGCTTGAAGCACGTGGTAAGCGAGACGTCAGCTGTCTTGCGTCTGCTGTGCTTTTTGTTATCAATGTAAAGTATGTCTACAGAGGATGCCCTGAAGCACACATTTCAATTAACATTATTGTTCCGGGTGGGAGCGGTGTCGTATAATTTGGCTACGACCTTAACTATGTATTAAAACATAGTATAGTAACAAAGAATTTTAATTATTAAACATAGTTTGATAAAAACATAGTATATGATAAACCTCGGCGGCCGCGGCGGCTCGTTACATTAATTCACACTCATGGCGATTTAAAAAAAAAAAAATTCAGAACTCTATTGACTTTAAGGTTTACCTGAATTATCAGCTGGCTCATCATTGTTTGATGTGTTGGCTTGTCTGTTATCGCTAAAATTGTCGTTAGTACTGCTATCCAGGTTGGGATTTCTTATATCATGTAATAGTTTATCTAATGATTCCTCAGCGATTTGTATGTCTTCACAACTGGTTGCGACCTCCTAAGAACACAGAAAATATATTTGCAATAAACAATAATATCTAAGTATGCAGGACGGAGACGAGGCCATCGATTTTGAACCCTATGCAGTATTTCATGGCTCATTTATATGAATAAATAATTTAAGATCTGATTTTTTTTGAGATATAACTCTTTCCATGATACAAAAAGTTGTATTTACAGGGTGACCAACTCCAATGTATATAACTGTAAATTGAGATTTTTTTATGTAACTAAAATTACCGGATAATTGATGTTGATCTTTTTCAATTCACGTTGAATCTTTAGAATACAATTACTGAAGTAAATTCAGTAGTTATGGTCTCAAAAACTATAAAAACAAAATTACAACAGCCCTTTAATTAAAAAAATAATATTGGACAAAAACAAAAATTGGGCTTAATCGAAATACTGGCAAGAAAAGAAGTTGTAATACATTGAATTTGGCCAACATTTAGTTCTCATAATTCAATGTGTATAAAAATGGGGGTAAAATAAAGTTTAGAATATCTTATTCCATGGAAATATAAAAGTGGGCACAAATACAGTCTATTTAAAATAATGATTCTAATGATATTTTTTTATGAAGGTTAAAAATGGGGGTAATATAAAGTTTAGAAGATCTTATTCCGGGGAAATATAAAACTGGGCACAAATACAATCTATTTAAAATAATGATTCTAATGATATTTTTTTATGAAGGTTAAAAATGGGGGTAATAAAAAGTTTAGAAGATCTTATTCCGGGGAAATATAAAACTGGGCACAAATACAATCTATTTAAAATAATGATTTTAATGATATTTTTTTATGAAGGTTAAAAATGGGGGTAATATAAAGTTTAGAAGATCTTATTCCGGGGAAATATAAAACTGGGCACAAATACAATCTATTTAAAATAATGATTCTAATGATATTTTTTCATGAAAGGATAAAGCGGGGTATTGAAGTTCATAGGGGAAAATTACTAAATCCAATCGAACAAAATCGCCGGCAGACCGACATAAGAAAATCTTTAGTATTTTTTCAAACTTACCATTAATGCAGCAAGCAAATGTGCACCGTAACTATACATTTGCATATACTGATTTGGTGGCATGTTCATAGTAATTTTACCTGAAAATTAAATTATATGTAATTCTTGAAGACACCGTCAATTTGATTTCAACTCAATAAGAAAAATGCCTTACCTTTATTGTCACTAACTTGAAAGAGAACTCAATAAGAAAAATGCCTTACCTTTATTGTCACTAACTTGAAAGAGTATATTTGATAATTGACTAGCAGCTGCCATAATTCCTTGATGACCATGGAATTTTAAAGAAATGCATTGTGCCGCCTCATGTAGTGTCCAAGGTGGTGGCATAGCAGAATGTGTAAACGGTGGGTCTTGAAGTAGCACCTGACTTAAGACCTCTTCCATGATTTGTATGAATCTTGAAATCCATTCGTCGCATTTCATTTGCAAATACTGCTCCATGGTAATACTGTCAACTTCATACATGGGTTTATCGGATTGTCCGTTGAAAACATACTGTTGATTTAACGAGTTATTTGAGTAGCTGTAATTGCTATCAGCATCGACATTGCTTTCAGTATTAGATATTATGCCGGATGTTGAAGTTTCCTCAATGGTAACATTTCCTTTGGAAGTGGAATTTCTTGGTTCAGCGTAAATACTTGACTCTGTACTCTCGATACTATCATCTGTTATTTTATTTTCACCACGCCCTAATAGAGGTGTATTATTGGATGTTCTTTCTGGTTGTTTAGATTTCTCTTTATTTAACGTATTGGTTTTTAGGGATTCTGGGTTATTCGCATTTGTCATGTTTTGATCATTATGTGGCTGGATTATTTTATTGATTTGACATTGATGAGTTGTATTTCTTCTTCGACGCCATTTAAATTGCTTCTTTGCACTTTCGACGGAATTTTCTTGCGGCTGATGCGATATACTGCGATTCAGTTTTATTTCTCTCTTTTTATCGAGAATAGGCACAGAATAGTTTGTAGTAGTTTCCTTGTTTTTTTTCGGCGAAACGTTTTTATCTATATTTATACTTTGTTGTTCTACCACATTTGTTATACTGATACTAGCATTGATGTCTTCTAAATCAGTTTGAATACCAGCATCTGCTGTTTGTTTTAAACTAATAAATGGTTCTGTTTTATCTGGAGTGTTATTTTGTTTGTGTGGTGTTTTAGAAATATTTTCAATGTTTTCATCATTATTAATATCTCTAACAGGACTAATTGTGTCTATCTTTTGTGGGAAATTATTTGGCACAGTAATTTTGATTTTATTAATGAGCTCATCTGTCATGAACGGCTTTTTAGGTCCTGATGATACCATTGGTTTATTTGAGTTTTCCATTAAAAAGTTCTTAATTTCTTCTACATGAAACTTATTTATATTAGAGGAACATTTAGTCAATACCTCTCTATCGTTTGCAAGAAGAATCTAAAAAAAAACAATGTTATTTAGTTCTCTTTGTTAAATATGTATAAAAATAGTTGCAGAATTAATAGCTTCATATAAAATGTTCGTCCTTGCTGCGTGTGCGCTGCTAGTAACAGTATACTTAAGCTAAAAAGCGATAGGTTTAGGGCTAACTCACCAAATGATATTTTTTATCTGATAGTTCTTTGCAAGTTTCATGTATCGCATCTGCCACATCGTCACCTTCCACTTCAGCTGAAAACCACAACTAAATATATATATGTAATTAAGTATACAGGGTTCTGGAGTGGCGACCGCCAACCGAAAGAAAGACGTTGCGTTGGAACCCACAGGTGAACCGATGACCTGGTGAAGGTTGCGGGAATCCGCTGGTTGCGGGACGCACGGGACTGATCAATGTGGCGACGCTTGAGGGAGGCCTATGTCCAGCAGTGGACGTCTTTCGGCTGATATGATGATGATGATGAAGTATACAGGTGAGTTTTTCAAGTGGGCTTGGATGTTGGGATCCACGCACACTTGAAAAACTTATCCGAAACTATTAGGTATAGCAAAAAACACTCAAAGGAGTCTCGGGCCTGATTTGGATGAAAGCTAAAAGTGCTTCATTGGATTTTTTTAATATCAATAATTTTAGCTAGGAATCTAACTCGAAGATTTAGGAAAAAAAGTAGTAATATTTATAACACCATCCGACAGTGTCATTATTAGAATAAAATTGTTCTCACAGGTAGAAGTTCTTAACCAACTTAAACCAATGATGAATCCCAGTTATTCACACTGACAGTGAGTTGTTTATTTACCTAGTTTCACAAGAATAAAATTCTGGGTAGTAATGACATACGGCAAAATAAGGAAAGGGCTCTAACAAAATACTTTTTTGTTTATTATTTATATATTTAGAGACAAATCTTAGCTCCTGGATCACAGAGCAACTCTTGGATCGAGTCGAGTAACGTCTTTAAGCCTTTGAGGTGAGCAATGGTCTTAAATCTATCAAATTGTTTTAATATCTTACCCGTAAAAGCATAACCAATTTCAATTTGTTGCGACAAAAATCTTAAAACGCGTTTTGCTTGAATATTTTCTGTCATAGTAACATAATTTTTAAGTTTCTCCATGACCCGCTTCGGAACCATAAGGTGGCATTTATCATCTGTAACAATATTATATACACAATGAGAATTGAACATGTCACACACACACACACGCATCAGGTAAATGCTTACTAGAAATTCTCCTATTTTTTATTTAACTTACTAACTCTCAATAATTTGTGAAGTTATAAAGTTTTAACGAGTATACACTACTACAGAATTCCAGGCGAAGGCGTAACAACAGTATCCAATAAACTCGATTCGCCCTCACTCGTACCCCGTATCCCCAATTTGTTTTACTAACCGGAAAAGTATACATGGGTATGTATACTTTTTGGACATGGGTATGTATTACTTTTAGGATCTACTGATGTAGAATGAGAAAATTATTCTTAACCACCAATTTGGTTTCAGAAAGGAGCATTCTACTACTGAACAAGTCCATCGGGTCTACGACAAGATAAGGAAAAGCCTAGAAGAGCTATACTGCTTCTCAGTGTTTTTGGACATCCAACAGGCCTTCGATAGGGTTTGGGATAATGGTTTGTTATACAAGCTGAAAATTAACCTTCCTCACCAGTAGTACTCTCACTAATGAAATCCTATTAGTAGGAAATAATATTTCAAGTAAAAGAAGCAGATGTGACATCGCAATACTGAAATATAAATGCTGGAGTACCGCAAGGGTCGGTACTGGGACCGGATTTGTACACATTATACACTGCAGATTTCCCACAGGCTAATGAGGTTAATACAGAAACATTTGCTGATGACACAGCAATACTGGCGAGCCACACTATGGATCACGATCACGATCATCAGATCACGTTATGGCCTCTCACATGCTGCAGGGAAGTCTCGATAAAATAACCACATGACTACAAAGGTGGCGGATAAAGACGAGCGCAAGCAAATCGGTTCACGTCACATTTACGCTGCGAAAAGGTGACTGTCCACCTGTACATCTCGACAATGCCACACTATCTCACCACGACAGTGTAAAATATCTAGGGTTACATCTCGACCAACGTTTGACGTGGAAGAAACATCTTAAGACCTGAGGGCTGAGACACGAACATAATATCCGTTAGAAGAACTTACACTGGATCATGGGACGAAACAGAAAACTGAGTACCGACAACAAACTTTTAATATATAAAGTGATCTTGAAGCCAGAGTGGCTTTATGGCATTCAATTTGGGGCAGTGCCTGTAACTCAAGCATTAGCATCATACAGAGAATGCAGAATGCTATCTTGAGGTCAATTAGTCGCGTTCCCTGGTTTGTGACGAACGCTAAAATACACAATGAGTTGTCAATGAGTACCGTCATGGACGTGATCAAGAACATCACAAAAATTTTCCAGGAAAGACTGGAAAGGCACCCTAACAATCTGGCTGCCGCACTGAAAACAAGAAGTTACAGGAAAAAACTCAAAAGGAAAGACATTGTGTATTCCACCCACACCTGTGTGGATGTAAGCAAGAATACGGAGGCGATAGCTCGCTGGAGTCACGCTCCTCCCGCAGATTTTTACCTTCTACTCATCCGCTAAAAGTGTAAAACTGATCGCGGATTTTTTTTTCTTCTTCTCTGTGGAAGAAGAAAAAAAATCTGAAAGGGTTTCGTGACTCGTTTGAGTGTTTTTCGCTATGTCTCATAGTTTCTGATTCAGAATAGTTTTTAAATGCAGATCGGTACATAACAGGCAATGCTTTGCATATCATAAACAAAATTCTTCTTTCGTTTAAGCACGCACTAAACAGTGTAACAATAATTGAAATAGAACCCAAAAAGCTGCACTATTATCGCGAAAAATTCATTAATTGTATGGATGCAATATGTTTCGCATAATTTGGTGTTTGCCAGAAGGGTAAGTACCTTACTCAAAAAAAACTTTGGTTATGTTTTTTTTTATGTCGGAAATATTGTAATAGCTAGCTTCTGCCCGCGGCTCCGCCCAGGTAAAGAGTGTATTGTCATCCAAACTTTTTTTTTTTTTCCTAAAGAAAAACGTTGCCCCACACTAGGAATTTCTTCCTGTATCGTGGGTGCGTTTACTAACATATAAACTCACATACACAAACACCCAGAGCCGGAACAACTATCTGTAGGTCATACAAATATTTGTTCCGTGCGGGAATCGAACCCGCGACACGTAGCGCAGCAGTCAATCGCTCAACCACTGCGCCAACCGTGCGCCCAAACTATCCTGTTTTTCCCTGGGTCTCAAACCACATCCATACCAAATTTCATCTAAATCGGTTCAGCGATTTAAGCGTGATAAGATAACAGACAGACAGAGTTACTTTCGCATCTATAATATTACTAGTGGTGACCCACCTTGGGTTCACCCATGACAAATTATACAAATAACATTCCTCGTTTCTCACTCTTTCTATTGGTAAAAACCGCATGAAAATCCATATAGTGCAAATATATTATATCACTAGCTGACCTCCGCGGCTTCACTCCCGTCAACTGGCTACCTACCTACCTACCCTACCCTACCCTACTCTACTCTACCTACCCTACCCAACCTACCAAATTGTTAAACTATTTATTTGAATAAGAACTAATGCTACAAAACGAATGTAAACACAACTATTTTTATTACCGGCGATCTAATTAAAATTTAGAACATAATAGCTACTATTGTGACTTAACTATGATAGTTAGATATATTCTCTTGCATCCTTTTTTGTTGGTAATAATAAGTACTTTAAAAATGTAGTTCATAATTTTTATGTATCGTCAATAGTTTTCTCAGTGAACGCCAAAGAATGAACCCAAAGTAGCAATATTTTGCTACTTTGGGTTACATTATTGCAATTTTCATAAGGATCACTATTTTTTTAGAAAATAAATTATAGCCTATGTCACTAGGAATAATGTAGCTTTCTACTGGTGAAAGAATTTTCAAAATCGGTTCAGTAGATCTAGAGATTACCCCCTACAACGTCACAAAGTTTACCCCTTTATTATATTAGTATAGATATAGTATAGATTTGCCATTCTCGCAATTTCGTGCGTGGATTCGCCAGAGATAAACAGAACGCCATAATAACTGATGATCACGGGCAACAGACTGTAGACTGTCAAAAATGGCTTTGCCAAATGTATACCCGCGTCTAACTAAAAAACTTATCCGCCTAAGTAGAAATAACCTAAAAATAATCATAGGGACTAAGGAGGGTGTTTTCAACATAGGCGCCACAGACAGCCGACTTTGCAGGAGCTGTCTTAACGCCGAAGAATCACCCGCCCACGTAATCCTGGAATGCAAGGCCTTGGCATCTCAACATGGAGAAATCCTCGGAACAGTGGACTTTGGACAGAGCTAGGCTGGCTATGTTAGCCAGTATCCCTACACACAACAGACCGAATGAGAGTCTAGGTGCGGAAACAGAAGTCCCTACTACTACTAGTATGTATTTTGTTACCTGAATCTGTCAATGTAGTCAGAAATTTAAATTCATGTAGCAGAACCTCCAAATCCACAACAATAAACCAAGCATCTGATTTTGAATCAGAGGGAGCCAGGCTTTTTAAAGGGTCCAAATTAATCTTAGAGGGTGTTTCATTCAATTGAAATTGTTTCTCAATGCATCTGCTCTCCTGAAAATAGGACAGTTCAAGTGTGTAAAATTATCATATGGATCACCCAATTAAGAACAGTTAACATATATTTTGTTACATACCAATCCAGTCTTCGAATCATTTAAGTTAATTCCTTCAAATGTATTAGCGATGTGAGCAGCATTATCAGCATTTCTGGGATTAGCATTGAGCATACCCAACCCTAGAATTTAATGGTAAGTCAAATTCAAATAATGATCATAATTTACATTAAAGGTAACAATGAAAAGAAAGAACATACCTCCTGGCATATGAGATTTCTTATTAAATCTTCTCTTCATTGACAACTTTTGCCTTAAATCATTTTTATTTGTGAATCCTATGTTGAAGTCTCTTGGATAAAATGTCCGTGTACCACTTGGATTAATTTCAGACTGAGATGCATTTTCAAAATTATTTGAAACAAATCCTGTTGCAGGTTGTGGGACAGTAGATGACAAGTGGTTGAAGGCAACATTGGGGCCTAGACTGTGGTTCAATATAGAAGGTAACCCAGGTGCAATGAAAACTTGCGATGTATGAGGAACATCCCAAACATTTGGATTGTAGTTTGTTGGAGTTGTGTTTAAATGATATGAATTAAAAGAATTAGGATCTATTGAAGGAGTATTACTAATCTGGGTGCCCTGCATATGCCTAGGTATTTGGTTAATTTGCATAGAAAAAGTTGCATTATTATTTGCAACATTTGAGTAAGTTAAAACTGACGATTGTTTTTCTGAAATCCTTACAAATTGTTCAGTAGAGAGAGATTGAGGTGGAACTGAATTATTTAATAGAGTTGAGGGTGGTTTATCCTTTGGTTCTGGACAATTTTTAGGTTTAGCACCTGGTCCAAGCTGCTTTGTTTTTTGTCTTGCCCTTTCCATCTGTAAAAAAAACATTATTAATAAACTATTTATTACGTCAGCTAAGGAATTGATTTCATATCAAATACCACATTAAAATAAAACATTAAAGAACACAAAAATCATCTAAAATCAAAATGTAAAATAATAATACACTTGAAAGCAAGACTATCGCACTCACACTCTATTTTAAAATTAAATTGCAGATTTATTAGAAAAACAATACTGTATGCGTTTTGAAGAATAGTTTAAAATTAGACAAATACTGATTAAGTATGTACTGTCCGGATTGGGCTTAGGTATAAATAAACAAGCAAATGATGGAATCACTGTATCTTTTGTAGTATGCCAAGGTATTATAAAATATCCACATAGAAACAAAGATTTGTGCCAGTAACTTTGACTTTATCAAGTTCTTGAAAAACAAAACATCGTAATAGTTTACGATCGGTACAGTACATGATATGATTCGAATTAAAAATAATAAAAACCATGTGAATAACTACGTAATCAATTACCTCCTCATCACTTAAATTCCAGCAAGCAACTCCGGTCAAACTATTAAAATAGTATATATGTCCTGGATGTGATTTGGATTTGCATACAATCCAAGAATTGCCGATAGAAGTAACTTTCTTGGGTCTCCCATCATTACTTAATGCTTCACTCATTTTATAAAGATACTTTTATATAGGCTCGCGTTTGACCACTATCACGTTTGATGATAAGTAAATATTGTAGAATACTTATTACACATTTTATTACATTCAGTACACTATAGTCACATGGGCTACGGCATGCATTCAAGAAATATTGCAATAATGCATTGATTGATTGCTTGCTTGATGTAGTTGACACTTGAAGTTCTGTCAATTTCAATTTTCTCATCTGTTGCTATCTTTTTTGTTTGGCATAGAGTGGCATAGACTACTCTCATTCTATCTCGTTCATTTGTCGTTGGTATGTTAATGACCTGGCTAATTAGGCATTAGATAACGTTTTAACTTTTTTTAATACACACATGGTCACATTAACAAAAACTTTGTTTTGCATTACAATGCGAATGTAACACAGGCCAATGTTTTTTGGAGCATTCGACAGCAAATAGACAAGCTTTGCTACGGTCGTCTACACAGCCACAGAGTACATTATAATATACTACACAGCCAACTGACGAGTGACGTCATGACATAGACATACTAAATAATATGGACTGGAAATACCTACGAAAAAAACGTGCCTACCTAAACCTCAAAATGTCTCCTAAAATGGCCGCCGATTCTAAGGTTGTGTCAATCAAGCAACACACACACACTCACAAATCTCAATAATACAATATGTAAACAACCATTTGACAGCAGGACTACCACGAACACAACCACAAAATTCGTCTCATAAAATGGCGAATATGGCGGGTGCGCCAAAGTTCACCTAAATTTTCAACTCCGATAATAATTGGAAATCCGAAAATGTTCTTCCTAACATTTTTCATCCTAACAATCACAATTCCTAACTACTCTGTCTCTAATGTTTTAATTCAGAAGCATTCAACTTCATAATGTCAGTAGCAATAAACATTTATTATACTTTTATTTGTTTTCCTATATTTTCTCAACATAACTATCTTTTACACTATTATTCAAAGTCATATCTTTTTTGTTTAGATTTCTTTTTATTCATAATAATCAGTATTATATACATTAATTTTGCGTAACTTTATTTTCACATAACATGTATAACATATAAGAATAACAGGTACCATGGTACAAGTAGTCAAATAAATACATGTTTTCATATACACATTTCAATTAAATTAGTATAATATTAGCGGCTATAGCTTTCAAATAATCACTTTTATTGCTGTATTTTGCTTTAAAATTCAATATATATTTAATTCTATCATATTTGCCGTTGATTTGGAAGTTCATTTTATTTTTGTAGGTAGTACTCATAAATAGAAAGCTTTATAAAAAATTTCAAGACTCGGCAATGTTATGTTTTTTTGTATGATTTTCGTGAGGTAAAAAAATTTGAATTAGTCCAAGAGCGAGCGAAGCGAGCTCGGGAACTTAGGGCACCCCGACACGGATAGGTTAGGTTCGAAGGAGATGACGGAAGCTGAAGTGAGCGAGCAAAGCGAGCGAACGCAGCTCCCGTCATCTCCTTCATGTTAGGTTACTTTAGACCCTGCAGACAGAAATAGGAGCGCCGCGCAGCGGGGCTCCGTCGACTTAGTTGCTTAAATCTTCCATAACCATGGGGTTCCGTGGCGTTGGGATGGTACAGTGAGGTAGCCCCTCTACCCTCCTTTCCCTTTCCCCCTTTCGCGCCCCTTAAATCGATGGAAATTTATGGATTTTTTTATTCTAACCTGAAAACTTTAACCATGGATATCTCCATAACTATAGGGCTCCGAGTGGTTGGTGTGGTACTGAGGGGTAGCCAAACCTCCCCCCATCCCCCCTCTACCCTATCCGCGCCAAAAATCAACGGCATATAATCGAAATTTTAACCTTACACTTATACTTTTTGTTGCTTCTTAATTCACACGCCCAATATTGTTTATCCACTGTTATTCGTTTTTTTAGTAAATCCATGTAAGTCTAATTTTAATCCTCCGCGACTGGTTTTAAATATTTTTTCTCTATATTAATAAAGCATTAACACAAACATGCACGTAATGATAATACACCGACATGAACTTAACAATAGACACAACTCAGAACGTTATGTAAAGCATACCCCAAATAATAATCATCCCTCAAATTAAAACTATAAATATCATCTTCTACCCAAATATATTTTTTATTACACTTGGTAAATGTTTCTTTCTGAGTATGAGTGAAAATATTATGGTAATTATGTTTAGGGATAAAAGCGTTATGATAAAAAACAGTAGGAGTTTAAATATATTTACATTAATGATATTATTAATTACAACTTTCGGAAACACGAGTGTTATGAACATCGCCGGTAGCACTACAAATAGTATGAATGAAAACTTTAGGATGAAAATTTTTAGGAAGAGTGATCATTCGGATTACAAATCGTTAGGAAGAACAATTTCGGCTAAAGAAGTTTAGGTGAGCCAATATGGACCCGAATATGGCACGTACCTACAACCGTCACTAAGTCATAACAAAATGTTGCCATAATGAGCAACAACTGAAATATTGTTGTCTCTTTCATCAAATACGTTTACTACATTAGAAAGAATGAAACAAAACGATGTTTCACATTCTGTATCGTATTTCACTCATATTTGTATAAGCTAATATATGTATAGAACATCGCGGCGCCTCCATATATTTCCTATCTCAATGCGTCATGAACACAGAGCAAAATGGCGTCCACTGCGTCCAGCGTTTTCGTCAAACTACGCGCGAAATTAGAAAATGTAAAATTTTAATGCATTTTTATGGCACTTAAGCCGAGTTTCTCACCTCAAAGTTATCGCAGAATTCATGTGACATTAAAATTGTCAAGCACGCGTAATCTGCTGTGATTGGTTGAATGAATTTTCAACAGCCAATCACAGCAGATAACGCGTGCTTGACAATGATATTCAAATAAACAGATATGTTATAAGCGCGCGCATTGTGAAGACTCGAATAGTAGACAATTGTATGATTTAGTCTTTAGTTTATGTCACGCATGGCGAAGAGCGATACGCTTTGTTGAAAAAAAAACAAAATTAAAAAAATGACATCGTGTGTATTTAGAAAGTGTACCAATTATAATACCAAATTACATAAAACAGAAGGGATCTCATACCATATGTAAATACGCAATACTCCTCAATTTACTAATTTATTTCAATTTTTTTTCCTAATTTTCTGATATTCGGAGGTTACAAAAAGAAAAAACATTGGTTGTCAGAATAATGTTTGTTTACATTCACACGCAAGTGACAAACACTAGCTGTCTCTTTTTTTCTTGTTTGTTTTATCAAGCCATCCCTTTCGACATTGTAGTGAAATGTCAGATGAATGAAAAGTGTGTATGTGTGCTGCCGGTGCTGCGCGGAACACTTTTTTC
This sequence comes from Orthosia gothica, assembly GCA_949775005.1. Classification (NCBI taxonomy): domain Eukaryota; kingdom Metazoa; phylum Arthropoda; class Insecta; order Lepidoptera; family Noctuidae; genus Orthosia; species Orthosia gothica. The sequence continues at coordinate 23,355,240 of OX459037.1, forward strand.
AATTGTTTTGTGAGTGTATAACGTATCTGTTTATTTGAATATCATTGGTGCTTGACAATTTGTCACATTAATTCTGCGGTAATTTAGAGGTGAGAATCTCGGCCTTATCGATTGAATAAAAATGTTGTGTTTTTGTAGTGGCAAATATCACTATAGAATTTAACGTGTTTTTCGGGGCACGGGGGTATACACCATGGAGCACACAACCCGGTATACACCAACAACTTCCAAACTCCGAAATGCTACTGAAGTTTCTCTTCAGTAGCATTTCGGAGTTTGGAAGGAAGAGAAGAAATAAGAAATTCCAAATAAAAAAAGCCAATTCAATAACACTTTGCTCTTTCTGGGAATCGAACCCTTACTGACTTCACGCACAGCAGTCGTACTTGCTACCGCATGACCAACTAAAATCATGCCTATTTAATGTCACAGATTTATCGTCAAAATATCGATATTTATAGATTAAAATCGTTTTTTTGGGCTTTGCCAGTAGCGGGTTGCAGTTAATCTAGGATAATAATAATAGTTAACAGTTTAACACAAACACAACATGCTACTCTCCGTCCAGCCTATCATTTTACATTTCACATAAGCACGCGTATGAAGTTGCTTATAGTGCTCTATATCCAAGTTAATCCGATGACTTAAAATTCATAAATTAATCAAGTTAAATATTAGTAAATAAAGCATTAAAAGTTAAATATTTGAATTTTATATTATCATAAAACTTAGAATGTATGTAGGTAGGATAAAAATAAGTTGTTACATTATGAAATAGGATCAATGTACAGTCAAGGGTCAAAAGTGCAGTCATACTCTCCTAAAACTCAAATAGCTAGTTTTTGTAGAAGAACTTAAATTATCCACAACTGATTTAATATTTTGTATATAAATTAATAAAGTATAGATTATGCCTACTAACCGCGAAAAGTTGAAATTCTGTTGCCTACAAAAAAAAATGCCTTTTCTGTTTTGGTAGAGTGTGACTGCCATCGACCACATAAGTGACTGCACTTTTGACCCTTATAGTGCATTGATGACCAAAAAATCTTGAGCATTCCTACTCTCTTTGCGCTGTAGCATGGTGCGGGTGACAGTTTCAATAAAAAAATTACGCATATACGTATACGCATTTTTAACGTCATACCATGGTTATACCAAATACCATAGTTGCCTGTATGACGTTAAACTACAAAAAATGCGTATACGTATTATGCGTATTTTTTTTATTGAAACTGTCACCCGCACCCGCAAAGACTACTTAGAGATTAGTGCCCTAGTGAGCATTTTGTTTTGTTTGGGAAATCATCCAATGACTTCTCCCGCCCGGTGAAGCGAAGACTTTTACTGACTAAAACCCACCCGTGTTCCTTCAGTTGCTTGCGCAAGGGCCGCGGTAACTCTCTTTGAAATTTATCCGTGACCCAGACAGACATCGGCCCTATCAGGCCCCGTCACTTTTGCTGACATCTCTTTGAGGCGCGCGTGGAACACTACGCACCGTAAACTCGGGCTTGGTCCTTATCGGACGGTAAGCTACCCATAATTTGCCGTCCGCAAGCCCGCGCCTACGGTGGTCGGGAATCGACTTGCGACTCCCGACGCCCGGGGCGTGTCCTGCTCCTTTGCGTCTCCCACACGCGTTCCGCTTCCTTCTTTGCAAGCATTACTGCTTCGCAGAAGGAGGAGACCGCTTCCCATGCCCTCTCGCTCCGTACCATGGCCTGGACCAGGGCCGGACGTGAGAGGTCGCCACCGCCGATAGCCTCCATGAGGACACGGCAGTGCTCCGCCCAAGTGGGGCAGATCTCCACCGTATGCTCCACCATGTCCTCCGGGCGGTCCACACAATGGTGACACCTGGGCGATCCCTCCCGTCTTATGTGGCGTGCCCAGCGCTGGGTTGCGACAATCGCCCACTCCATGTCACCATGAGATCCTGCCGGAGCTCTGTCCGCCGAGCCGCGATTTGTCGCGGCCCTAGCGGGCCTGGCGGCACACTGGTGGCGCATGAATTACAGTAGTAAAAACGCCCAGATTATAGAATAATATCTTAATAAAATCGAATATTAGTCTTTTGAAAAAAAAATGTTACAAAATGTTCGTTATCAAATTGTCTATTCATTAGTGTTAGTACAAACATTAATGACTGAACACTCTACGAGGAGATGCATGCGATCAATCATTATTTCTCATTTTTATGGTTTTGTTGGCAGGAGATTTATTAGTGAAACATATACCCCTATAAAAAAAAGTATACTACCATTTTGGAATCAATATTATGTAGAATTTTAATGTTTTTTTATTAATTGATATTTCGTTGTAAATAACGAGTAGATAGCTCTTAAAAACTGCACAAAAACGGCTAGCGCGGCGTTTTGCTCGAGGTGGCGCCATAATAGCAAATATAATTATATTTGCTATTATGGCGCCAGTAGAGCTTAAGACGGTACCCTGACCAAAAAATCGGCATGAGATATGAGCATTCCTATTGGTCTAGCGGCACTGGTGGCGCATGAATTACAGTAGTGAATAAGCCCAGATTTTAGAATTAAATCTTAATAAAATCGAATTTTGGTCTTTTGAAAAAAAGAATTCTACAAAAATTTTCGTTATTAAATTCTCTATCCATTAGTGTTAGTACAAAAAATAATTAATAAACACTTTACGAGGAGATGCATAATATCAATAATTATTTCTCATTTTTATGTTTTTTTGGTAGGAGATTAGTGAAAAATATACAACATTTAAAAAAAAACTAAATCTACCATTTTAGAATCAATATTATGTAGAAATTTAATGTATTTTTATTAATTGATATTTCTTTTCAAATAACGAGTAGATAGCTCCTAAAAACAGCACCAAAAACGGCTTGCGCGGCGTTTTGCTCGGGGTACCGCCTTAATCAAGACATTACAACAAATTATCATTTAGAAATCCTGCACAGAATAATATATAACATTTATTTACAAGTAATTATTCTGTGATACCTTTTTAGGGTTCCGAAGTCAACCCTTATAGTTTCGCTGTCCGTCAGTCCGTCCGCAGCTTAGCTCAGATACTCTTAGGGCCGGTTTCTAAAGTCGACGTCACATCTCAAATCCGCTGACAATTTGTCACAAATTAACCAGCCCTCAGTTGTCAGTGAGTTTCTCAACACTTCATCATCGAGAAATTACGTAATCGCTTGTTACATTAAATAATCGGCATTAATTTATTTCGGTTGGCTACCCTAGCTGGTATTCATTCATTTCATTCACTACTATAACGTTATCAGTAACTTTAATAGTTATTTATGCTACAAGTGCGGAAGGTAGGTGATTTCCGATGAGTGGCAAAGTGGCATTTTTATTAACGAGCGAGCGAAGCGAGTGAGTGGATAAATCGACACAAGTTCGAAATCATCTTACGTACGTGTATCATACAACATTTTACTATGCATTGTGCGAGAAAATAAATAAATTAATAAAATGAAATTAATAAAATGGCGGGCTTATTCAAGCGCGTTCAGCATATCCACAGATTAGCTAGTAGTTCTTCGGGCATATCTACTGCGCATGTGCGAATAGCTGTCACATCGTAACGCAATAAGGCACGAGCAAAATATACGTTCTGCCAAACATATTTAATGAATATTTAAAATTAATTTATTGATCAAAATCTAAATCTAGAGTAATTAAAAACGCCTAAAATAAAGTATTAGTTTTATTTTACCTTTTATATGAATGATAATCTGTACATAACTAATTTTTAAAACTTTTCTCAAATAATAAAAACTCTATGCGTCGGGCTGACGTTGGAGTTAAAAATAAAAAAAATACAGGAAAGTAAAAAGCACTTGTGAAAAAAAGTGACACTTTCCGCACAGTTTAGCTGCTTGGAAAACCGCTCTTTTCGAGGACATGCATTGTAAATAGTATTTTATCTTGAGCGGCTGGGTTGGTTTAGCCACCAAGTTACCAAGGACTATTTTTGGATGGTTAATCACTTTTTTTTTTGTTTTGCTTGTTTTTGGGAAGGTGATCCCACACAGGTTAAGCAACAATTACCAAGGTCAGTCATGGGATGGGTGACCACATTTTTTTGGTTCGCTTGTTTTTGGATGGGTGACCCCGCCAGGTTAAGCAACACTTACCAAGGTTAGTCATGGGATGGGTGACCACAATTTTTGGTTCGCTTGTTTTTGGATGGGTGACACTGCCAGGGTAAGCAACACTTACCAAGGTCAGTGTTTGGATGGGGGACCACATTTTTTTGGTTCGCTTGTTTTTGAATGGGTGACCCTGCCAGGGTAAGCAACACTTACCAAGGTCAGTGTTTGGATGGGTGAACACTTTTTTAGGGTTTGCTTGTTTTTGGATGGGTGACCTTGGTAGATGTTGTGTAACCTAGCGGGGTGAGTTTAGGATGGGTGATCAAAATTTTTGTGGTGATGGACACCCATCCAAAGACTAACCTTGGTAAGTGTTGCTTACCCTGGTGAGGTCACCTATCCATAAACAAGCGATCCAAAAAATTATGGTCACCCATCCCAATACTGACCTTGGTAAGTGTTGCTTACCCTGGCGCGGTCACCACCCCAGCCGCTTCGTAAGGCCGTTAATTTTTCGAAACAACCCCCAAAAGAAGATTTAGGGGATGTAATTTTTTTTGAAGAATCTGATTTCTTGGATGAATAAACATGAAACTTGACATAAATACCATCCTAAATAAACAATAAAGGTTGTCATTATTAGTTTTTGCAACTACCCCCAAAAGACGAGTTTAGGAGGTATTACAGTGTTTTTGTAAAATCAGATTTCTTGGGTCAAATAACTTTAAACTGGCCACAAATACTAACATAAATGAATAATAAATGTTGCTATTATTATTTTTTTGAAACTTACCCCAAAAGACGATTTAGGGGTGTTAAAGATATTTTGAAGAATCTTATTACTTCAATTAATAAACTTGAAATTTGACATAAATACCAATGTAAATAAACAATAAAGGCTTTCATTGTTAGTTTTTCGAAACTATAGGTCTACCAGAATCTCATGGCATTTTTTATTTTTTTTAAATTGTGATTTTCATATGGCAATGTCAATTGTCACCTGTCAAATCAAAGTACTTGATGTGTCAACCGCTGCTGAAATTTTTTGATATTATCTTGAAAATTTGTTATTTTTGTGAAAATGTCGAAAAACCCACTTAGATCTCAAGCGAGACATATTGTTTTCAATGTGTATCATAAAATAAGGGAAGAAGAAGGCGTAAATCAAACTCAATCTTTGATTTTAAAGTGCGTCGTAAAGTGGACCGGTAAGTTGGACTGACTTGTTTTGATACTTTTAGTTTATTTTATATTTTTCTTACTTAATTTTTATTTCTTTTCATTACCATTATATGGTAAATCGTAGGTCAGGGCACATCGAATGATGGCCGGAAGGAAATGGCAACAGTAATGTAACTGTTACTAATTCTTCGACAAGATATTGATTTTAACGGAGATTGAGAATCTTTGACGTAAGAAAAATATTAAGTAATAATCTGCGCCCTGCAGTGGGACGTGTGTAGAGACGGGAGTTTTTGTCGAGTGAAGTTCAGTGGCTGTTAATATTATTTGCAAATTGATTCCTAGTGGATATTGTGATATATTATTGGTGCAGTTTTGTGTCTCAACTGTCTACGCAACTGGACAATTTGTAAAATCATTCACAGAAGCGATCTCGGGATAGTGGAGCGGAGTTTTTTATTGTAGTATTGACTGCCTCTGCAAAGCTTACTGGAAAGACTGACTTGCTGCCAAATACTCCAAAAAACATTAGAATCTGTTTCATCCGCATTCTTATGCATACTAAATAATAAATATAAGATCCAAAACTCTTTCCAAAGACGTGGCTAAAAGGTCCTAGCAACCAGGCCATAAAACTTACATAAAAAAAGTATATATAGACTGATGATGATGAATGACTATAAGTAACATGATACATTTTATTATTTTTTACAGACTTTATACATGAAGTGATTAGTTTTGAATATGTTAAATGCCAATGAAAAAGAACCATTTTGATGGAGAGAGATGACATAAAATTACAAAGATACAAGTTTTTGCCAGTGGAGTTCATGGAATCGTATTCTAGTTTTCTAGTTCTGAATGAGGTTTTAAGTTATTAGTATGATTTAAATGATATATAATAAATTAGTACATAAATTAATATTCAATTGATTTATTTTTCCTATGTATAACAACATTATTCATACACATACCTATAATACTCACAGTGGATCTTTGTGTCTCAGAATTGGTTGCAAGACCCCGCGCAGTAGCTATTTTTGTATCAATGTTGAAGGTGAAGATAGCATTGTATAACTGTCTCTTTCACTCGCTTACGTATTTCACGTCGTCCTATCTCGCTTACTCTATGCAGTATACTCGATGACAAACTGTTTCTTATGCAATGGTTGGCAGGACCAAGTTCAAAGACACAAAGATCCGCTGTGACTACTATAATATAGGTACATCATGTTCATTAATACTAAAGACATAAATAAAAATTAAACAGTATCAAGAACGTTTAATCCAATTTCCCCAGTATTGCACACAACAAATTTTTATTTCCACATTTGCCATGAGATTCTGGTAGACCTATACCCCCAAAAGAAGATTTAGGGGATGTAATTTTTTTTGAAGAATCTGATTTCTTGGGTGAATAAACATGAAACTTGACATAAATACCATCCTAAATAAACAATAAAGGTTGTCATTATTAGTTTTTGCAACTACCCCCAAAAGACGATTTAGGAGGTATTACAGTGTTTTTGAAAAATCTGATTTCTTGGGTCAAATAACTTGAAACTTGCCACAAATACTAACCTAAATGAATAATAAAGGTTGCTATTATTATTTTTTGAAGCTACCCCCAAAAAACGATTTAGAGATGTTAAAGTGTTTTTGAAGAATCTATTACTTTAGTTAATAAACTTGAAACTTAAAAAAACAATCAAAATAAGCAATAAAGGCATTCATTGTTAGTTTTCCGAAACTACCCTTAAAATACAATTTCGGGGTGGTAAAGATTTTTGATTACTTTCACTGCACATAGCTTATTTTATGATGTAGGGGACCACTTAGGAGGGATTTTTGAAATTCATCTTTTTAAAGGGGTTAAAGGAGAGACATTTATTTGTATGAAAAATCTTATTCCTTTGGGAAAATAATAAAGGTTGGCATAATTAGTTTTGTCGGCATTACCCCCGAAAGACGATTTAGGGGTGTCAAAGTTTCTTTGAAGAACCAAGTGGCTCTAAGACGGGGACCTCTACATCGATTTGGAACTACCAAACTGGACCGTTTGGCTCAGTTAAACATAGTTGTGAGTGACGTTTTAGTGACGCGTAATTTACGCTGTATTAGATTTGTGTGTTGTGTTGCGTAATTTACGCAGCACTCTTTTTCATACTAAAGTAATTTTTGGTCCACCCGAAATTATGCGTCTCAAAAAACCCGACCAGTCTTCTGCTCCTTATATCTTCTATACATGTAAAATGCTTTGTCCTGATTGACTGACTGACGGATCAACGCACAGCCAACCACTGATCGTAGGGACCTGGAACTTGGAGAGTATGTTTTTTGTATGACGTAGGCATCCGGTAAGAAAGGATTTTCCGAAATTCTTCATCTAAGGGGAGAAAATGGGGGAAAAAGTTTGTATGAAAAATCTAATTACTTCGGCTAATATTCTTGAAACTTGGCACAAATAGTAATCTAAGTAAATGGTAAAGGTTGACATTATTAGTTTTTTGAAACTACCCGCAGAAGTCGATTTAGGGGGTGTTGAATTTTGTATCGAAGAATTTTACTTCAAGGGTTACTAAACTTGAAACATTGCACAAATACTAACTTAAATTAATAATAAAGATTGTTATTATTAGTTTTAAAGAAAATTTAGGGGGTGTTAAAGGTTTTTTGAATAATACTATTACTTGGGTTAATAAACTTGATAGTTGACATAAATACCTACCTAAGTAAACAATAAAAGGTAGCCATTATATTTTTTCGAAACCACCCCCCAAAATAGGATTAAGTGGGTGTTAAAGTTTGTTAAGAATCATACTGGACAATGTTTCGTTTCTGATGTAGGGATCTAGGGGAGCACGAACAAGGAATTTTCGGCAAATCAACCTTTCAATATGATCATTATTTCAGCCAAAAAAACGTCCACTGCTAGACATAGGCTTCCCCAAGCGCCGCCACACTGATCGGTACTGTGCATTTCGCATCCACCGGACTCCCGCAGCTTTGACCAGGTCGGACTTCCTAATTTGCGTTTTTCGGTTCGCAGTCGCCATTGAACTGTCAACCTTTAAGGGGGGCAATTTGTTTGTATGAACAATCTCATTCCGTGGAGATAATTAAATAATCAAAATTTACGTAATACGTTTTTTAAAACCACCTCCCTCCTGATAGGGTTAAGTGATGTTAGTTTTTTTTGAGGCATCTTACTGAGCAATCTAACTAACATAAACAAAAAATAAAAAAGAGAAAAAGGATATAGTTTTAAGGGGCGGATTTTACTTTGTAGCGGTAACCTAAAATGTATTTTTCTTTAATTCAAATAACGAATCGTCCCAAACCTATAAACCGTAGAACTTTACGAAACCACATTTTTATTTGGTTTAATAACAGCTTATTTTTGGTTGCCACCACACGAACGAAGTCGCGGGCGGAGTTAATATTTTAAATATGAAAGTAACTCTGTCTGTCTCTCTGTCTACCTTTTCACGCTTAAACCGCTGAACCGATTTAGATATTATTTGGTTCGGAGATATTTTGAGACCCTGGGCAGGACATAGTATAGTTTTTATCCCGGAAATCATACTTAAGGTGGTGTTTTTATTAGAGAGGGTAGAAGTTTGTATGGAAAACCTATAATATTATGCTGCGATATAAAAAATAAGCTATTCGAATTACTAATGCTTCGCAGACGAAGTCGCGGGCAACAGCTAGTATAGCATAAGAGCTTTTGAGCTCTGAAAATGCTTTCGTTCGTTCACTACAATGACCCCAAAATATTATACCAAATCTGTGTGTATCTGTCTGTGATGAGTAACCAACATACATCCATCCATCCAAACTTTCGCATTCAAGCATATTTGTTTACGAAACCGGGGTCTCATTGTTAAGAAAGAATATTTTGTTCAAATAAATCTCACTAGATGACGCGACATGTACACACAATTCAATAGAATTGTGTTAAAAATTAACATTATCTGGAATTGAACATAAACATTGTATGTTCTTGTTTAATTAACTCTCCTAAGTACAAAATTATGGCATATTGGGCTCTTAATTCACATTTCAAAGATTATTTGAACGGATCATTTAAAATTGATGCCATAGATGGCGCATTTTTAAATTTCTGAGGCATTCAACTCGATTGTTAAAATTTGCATTTTAACACATATTGGTGCAAAAAAACTGTAACAACGTGCAAAAAAATACTATAAAATGAAACTTCACTGTATTTAAAGAAAAAAATATTCACGAACCTCGTAAACCCTTTTACTTGCAAGGCGCTGCTAACACCATCTATTGCCGTGAAACGGGATCAAACGCGATTGATGTACTTATAAAAATAAGAAGAATAAGCAGATGAAAAAGGCTAGTTACGTCGGCACGGTTTTTTTGTATGGGATGAGGCATCTGTATGCTAGTATTATATTATCTGTGACGAAACTATCTTGATGATTATTTTTGTGTATGGTTTGGTTTAAGCTCCATGGTAGTTTTTGCATTTGACCAGCGACCACATTGGACCCTAAATCTCCACAAAAGAGTCTACTATTCAAATTCAACAAATACTCCAATTAATAGGAAATGTATATAGTGATTGAAATATTGCTGCTTCTTAGTCGTTACGCTCTTTACAGAACGGTCGTGGTCGCCATGAAGTTTTGTCATTTTTTGTGACAGATGTAACGCGTCTCACAATGTTTCGCCACCTTTCCCGATTAGAATTCGTGCACGTAATTAAAGTAGATATATTGAAGAAACCAAAGTGGTTGTCTAGAGGAATCAAATTATGTAGTCGAAAAAAAAGGAATCTCTTGTGGCAGTTAAGATTAAATCCGAACGGAAATAATAAAACCAGATTTTCAAACTATTCAAAGATACATAAAAAAATATTAATTTGACACAAAAGGCACAAAATGACCACAAAATAAAATTATCTAAAAATAAGTCTAAAACTACTTTTTTTTTTTTTTTTATTGGGACAATCCCACCGCACTATTCCCAAACCACTGCAACTCCTGAAAGCCAGAATCAACAGTGGCGACCACCAGAAAAGCGCCGAGGCAATGAAGCTCGACGATGTCCCGGAGAATGAATTTACCTGTCTTGGATCCCGCAACGAAATTAATCAGAAAAGAATAACGGAGGAGTAGGAAAAATGTAAATTTCCACTTCCCTCCATATCAAGCAGGAGACAGAACAAACAAGGCCAATAGGCACAAAGGGTCATATACAACTGGGATAAGCCCAGTTGCCTAGCACCACGGATAAAAAAAAAAAAATAGCATTAATACATATTAATGGGTCCTAACATTGTGAGCTGTTATATTTGGTTCCAATAATAGGTATGGCAAAAACGCTTGAACGCACGGAAATTTGTTCTAGTTTCCACAAGGTCCGTATAGTAAACAACTCCTGATGCAGCCTGTACATTATTCAACATAATATTACGTTCATTCTGCCAAAGAATACACTCCCATAAGATATGATGTGCAGATTGTACATATTCGCAGTCAGATGTAGAACACTGACATAAAGGCGAGGCAACGAGCTTGAAAGAAAATAATTTACTTTTAAAGTTACCATGTCCCGTGAGAAATTGGGCAACACAGTGATCCACTTCCAGCCACGTGCTGGCCAGCCGCACGCGAACGGATGGAAAGAATTGGTGGAGGTGTCGGCCCTTGATAGAATTATCCCACCTACATTGCCATTCGGATAAAAGTTCCTCCCAGACGTCAATAGGTGGTTTAAATAATCTAGAGATTTTCTCACGGTCACTCCGCGTTAAAAAGTTCGCGTCCGCGGTCTCTCGTGTGGAATAGTACATTGCAGCACGTCGCTGCACTTCAAGGTCGACCGGAAGTACACCAGCAAGTATCGGTAAGGCCTCAGTACTAACCGTCCTGTATGCTTTGCATAAGAATATCAAAGCCAAACGCTGACTTTGAAGTAATTTACGTCGTACCGCCCCTATGGTGGCCCTATCAGCCCAAACAGGCGCCCCATAGCACATACAACCCAAGTAAGTAGCCCCATAAATAGTTTTAAAAGTTAAAAAAGACAGACCCCACGTAGATTTAGATATTCTCGTTAAGGCATAGAATTTTTTTTTTGCTTTTTCACCGACTATTTTAATATGATCTATAAATGCAAAATTCCTCTCCAACACTAGACCAAGATAGCACACGGACTGCTTCCTTTTTACGGGAACGTCATTAAATTTAATAGTAGGACACGATTTAAGATTACCCTTCAAAATGAGTTGATAAGTTTTGTGCGGAGCAAAGGTCAGGCGGTTTCGATCGCCCCACTGAGATATTAATCGTAGGCAAGTGTCAGCCAAGTTCTCGAGTCCAGATCGAGTACTTGATTGAATGAGCAGAAGACCGTCGTCCGCGTAACCGGTTAATGAACAGCCGCTAGGAAGCGGAATCGCGAGGAAATCATCAAAGCCTAAATTCCATAAAGGTGGACCAATAACCGAACCCTGAGGACATCCCATGGTGAGAGACTTCGACATGGAATGATGACCGAGTTTGAGTTTCGCGGAACCATTTAAAAAGTAAGAGTAAACTAGATTATATATATATTTCTGTAGCAGCCCCGAGTTTTCATTTTAAGTAATAGCATTGGCCACCATGCGTTATCAAAAGCCCCAGAAATATCTAGAAAAATCCCAATTACGTACTTATGTTCAGATGTATTAACTATTTTCCTAACAGTAAGGGCCGCGTCTACGGTAGATTTTCCAGTAGTGAAACCGAATTGATTGTTATGAAATTTTGGTCCGTCCGGTAGCAAACGTGGAACGATAAGGCGCTCCAGGAGTTTTCCCAAAGATGGAAGTAATGTTATGGGCCGGTACGACTTAGGGTCGTCCGGGGGTTTGTCGCCACTTTTCGGGATAATTCGTATAAATCCGCGTCGCCATATACGAGGAAATACGCCCTCCGCAATACAACGGTTGTAAACGGTTAAAATCGCATCACCGGCTGTTTTACACGCTTCTATAATCATCCGATTAGATATTTTATCTTCACCCGATGACTTGTTGAGTGGTAACCTCTTGACAACGTTAATAAATTCGTCAGTGGATGGAAGGTCTGACGCTGGTGATTCAGGTGGTACAGCTGCCCACGCTCTGATTTGTTGATGGTAGTCGTTGTCACTAGCAAGCAAGTCATCAGGTATAAGAGTATTCAGCAAAACTTCAGTTGTTTCCTCAATACTGGTGGTGTGTTTATTATTTACTTTAATGTTCTGAACATACGCGAGGTCGACTGATCGATTGGCTTTAAACTCATGATATAAAGGAGACCACGGACCCTCTTTATCTAATTTTTCTACTATTTTACGCAATAAATTACCCTTAGATTTTTCCACCGATGCTCTGTAGCGGGACCTGGCAACTCTAAACGTATTTAACGCAATGGAAAGAGGGTCACCGGTGACCTTACGTTTTTTAAGCTTGTTAAGATGTTTACGCGCTCGGCGATAACTTTTACGCTGTTCAGTTAGGTAGTCACACCACCAATCACATCTACGTATATTGGTCACAGATCCACGACCAATGGCAATGTCAGCACAGTAAGTGAAAGTGTCTGACATAATTTCAGCACTTTCTTCAGCTGACAGCCCATCACGAGTGAAGTCTTTGGCGTGACACGCAAGAAGCGAGCTAAAGAATTCCCAATTAGCACCCTTACATTTATACCTGAAGTTACCAATGACATGTGACGTACCCTGAGTAAAAACCGGAACAAATTCGTACACGATCAAGCGATGATCACTACAAGACGCGTCCGGTAGGACACGCCACCTATCCAAGCGTACGTCTGCACTAGAAAGTGTGACGTCAATACAAGATTCGCCCATTTGGCTGCAAAAAGTTGGTGGTGCGTCAGGGGTATTATGAATAGACAGATTCATTTCAGCAATGAAATCTTCAACAGCGCAGCGTCGTTCATAATCCGTAGACCGAACTTTGCCATACCAAAGAGTCGAGGACGCGTTAACATCAGCGCCAACAATAACTTTGCAGCCCGCGAGCGACTGCAAGACATGACTGAGGTTATGTATATGAGGAGCAACAGGGTCTGAATATTGAAAGTAACAGCTCACAACGTAAACTTTAAAAGAAGACGATGAGACCTCCGCAACGGCACAATGGGGTGTCATAAGGTTACGCAAAGACGTTACTGTAAAGTTAGAAGAACGCGTCACGTAAATACCGGCTCGTGCTTTGCCATCCAACTGTACTACTTTGTGACGTAACCGCGCGTTTTGGTATTGTTCTTGAACAAGCACTGTATCTAAGTTATAATCGATTGTTAGTTTGTCTAGTTCAGAAGTCGCCACCCTATCGTTGTGGAGATTTAATTGGCCTATGGTTAATCTATCCATTATTTTAGTAGTTGGTGTTGAGGATAAGTTGTTCGAGCCTAAGTTTATAAGTAGTACACTCGGGAGAACCACAACGATGGTTATAAGGTCTCTTAGAACGTTTACACGCTACGCACGACGGTGTATAATTTAAATTGTCCTTGTGCGGGCAGTCTTTGGTTTCATGTGCCTCAGAACAATTAGCGCAGGTAGGTGATTTATTAGTGCAGTGTTTCTTAACATGACCGAACTGTTGACAATGGACACAACGAACCACGTCGACATCATCAATGAAACGGCAAGTCGCCCAATCAATAAATAATTTGTCTTTAGTTGAAACCAAATGTTTCCTGACCGAGGACTCCAATTCAATGCCTATCCATTTCCGGCCGTTGTCTAGCGAACGCCGACGTATAATTTTGGTAGATTTAATAAAGTCGTCTTCATTTAGTGGCATCTCGTCTTTAATGTTTTGACAGAATAATGCATGCAAAAAGGCAGTATCTTCCATTGAGGATGGGACGTCCTTAACTAAAATGCGAGGCCTACGGCCTTTTGGCTTCTCAAGCCGCAAGCCAGCGGACCTAATGGCATCGACCGATTGCAATTTTTTGATCTGAAAATCGTTAGCGACACGTAACACGACGCCAGACTTTGCAGCTTTTTTAACTCCTACAATTTGAAAGCCATCACTGGGTTTTATCGCTTTCATAAGCGCTTCTTTAGTCGCCGAAGAAGTGGCGTAATCATTTGATCGCTCATCCGTGGGGTAAGCCACGAGACACGGAAGTTTGGCGCGAGAGTCGACCACGGGTGCAATTTTGGGAAAACGAAGTTTTAATTTATCAGCATATGTAATATTACTGACATCAGACTTGGCAATGTTGACACCGGTATTAAGTTTAATTTTGTCTAATTCGCGTTCCGTATTGGCTAATTTAGTTTCGTTGGCGGATGATTTTATGGCTAGCAAGGAAACAATAGCCGTTACGCGTTGAGTCATGTCCATAATAGCGGATTTATTCGCAACATTAATGCGGGACCCTTGGTCATTAACAAGGTCGTTAATTTTAGACAGGTATGCGGACGCCTGAGAAACCAAATCACAATAATCGTCATTGCTTGCATTACTGACATTTAATATCGGCGAAGACCTTTCAGTTGACTCCGATGTTGGCAGTCGTTTTAATCTATCTTCGGGTGAAATGCAAGAAGGAGACATTTCACTAAATAGACGCCTGGCATTGGCGGAGGTCGACGGCGACCTTTGTTTATTATTACGTCGAAATAATGTTTCTCCACCACGATCAGGCGGGTCATCATTAATAGACAACATAGTTACTTAAAAACAAAGTTACAAATCAAACGAATAAACATATTAGAACGTAAAAAGCGAAAGATTAACAGACGATAAATTATTTCGATGTACCCTCAAGTCTAGAAAAATAAATGTACTTACCGATAGCCGACGGAATTAACTAATAACAATTAAAAACGGACGTAAACACGTTCAAAAACTTACGATACCAGCACTTAGCACAACAATACACAACTTCAAGCAAATCACAAGCCGGAAATAAATTACGGAACACAATAATCTCAACAATAAACAGGAGCAAAGCAGATCACCGCCAACCTCTAAAACTACTTGGCAAATTATTAATCGCGGAATCTTCTAAAACTACTTGGCAAATTATTAATCGCGGAAAGTATAATTGCCCTAAACGTAGTATTAATAAAATTAAGGTTAAGAATCAAATTCTATCAAATCCCAAGTGCATCGCTGAGGCATTTAATAACTATTTTATTGATAAAATTCAGCCGAATCCAGATGTCACCAGCAAATCTAAATCTTTCAAAATTAACACCAATAACAAATCTATGTTCATGGCACCTAGTCTTCCAATAGATATACACAACATAATAATGTCATTAAATAATACAAGCAGCGTAGGATACGATGGTATTTCTACAAAAATATTAAAACACGTGTCAATGGAAATATGTGGTCATCTAAGTCATCTAATTAACCTAAGTATTAGCGCAGGTGTCTACCTAGATGCCTTAAAAACATCAATTATAAAGCCACTTTTTAAGAAGGATAATAGAGAACTAATGGAATCTTATCGGCCTATCTCACTTATTCCCGTAATTTCAAAAATATTTGAGAAATATATCTATAAGGAATTGTATACATTTATTGAAAAATATAAAATTTTGTGTGAGGAACAGAAAGGATTCAGACTAAATAGGACAATTAATATGGCCATATTTGACTTCATACACAATGTTATTAACAATGTCGATAATCGTAGACCTGTCTGTGGCATATTTTGCGATATGACCCAGGCATTTGATTACGTGCACCATGCTACTCTGTTAAGAAAACTTGAATCCTATGGTATTAGAGGCAATGTTCTTAATTTAATTGAATCTTACTTAATAAATAGAATACAAATAACTGAAATAAACCAAATTAATACAGCAAATAAGAAAGAAGAGGTAGTGCGATCTTCGAAGCGTCAAGTTAAGTTTGGAGTACCACAGGGGAGTGTACTGGGTCCGTTTATATTTATATTGTACATTAATGACTTACCTGAATGCATTGAGCATCCAGTCACACTGTTTGCGGATGATAGTACCGTCACAATACCTTGTAAAAGTGTAGAGACCTATGAAAGTGACATCAATAAATCTTTAATATTAATTGTGAACTGGTTAGACGACAACAATTTAAAAATAAACTTGAGTAAAACAAAAGTTATACATTTCAGCCAACGGATACCTAGTATGAGCCTTAATGTACACTACAATAATGATGTTGTAGAAGAAGCTGAAACTACAAAATTCCGGGGTCTCGAAATAGATAAACAACTTAATTGGAAATCACACATTAATATTTTATGTAAGAAAATAAGTAAATCCGCATATGGTTTACATACATTATCATCAATAGTACACACGGATGCACTCCTTACTGCCTACTATGGTATAGCAGAATCCCACCTACGATATGGAATAATATTTTGGGGTAACTCAACTGAAAAAGAAACAGCTTTTAAGGCTCAAAAAAGATGCATACGTTCGATGTTTAAGATTAAAACTACCGATAGTTGCCTGCCATATTTTAAACAGTATGAAATACTGACACTACCTTGTTTGTACATACTAGAAGTAGCTGTGTTTGTTAAGTTGAATCCAAATCGTTTTAAACGTCTTGCCGATGTGGTTCCACGTAATAGACGCGACAATACCCTACTGTGTCATCAGTCCGCTAAGACAGCACTAATGCGCAAAAGTGTTTACTGCATGGCTCCGGTCATATATGATAAAATACCGAAAAGTTGGAAAGAATCGCCGCTATCATTATTTAAAAAAAGGCTTCGAAGCTTTCTGAAAGTCAAAGCATATTATAGCGTAACAGAATTCTTAAGTGAAAAAAAATAAGAATAATGCTTGGTTTTTGTTTTTCTTTGTTTTGTCTGTATAAGTTTAGTAGATTAGTTTATTTTATTTGTTTTTAATTTTTGCATGCCTACTGGTAAAATATGGCTGGACTTATTCTCTATATCACCATTGTACTGTACCCATATTTGCAAAATAAAATATCTTTATCTTTATCTTTACGGGACCGCCCACAGGAGACTTGATCTGGTCGGTCCAAGCGGTCTAGTGCCTTCCACTTTTCCTTGGACGACTACAGCTCTATGGACTGACTATCTCGCTTTTAAACGTGTCCGAATAAATTGAGTATTCGGGACTGTACTATTGCGGACAGACACTGCTGGATGTGGAGTTCTAGGAGTATCGAGAAATTTATGCGGAACTCGGTCCATGACAATCCCAGCATTCTTCTCCAGCACCACATCTCCAGAGTGTCTATTTTTTTTCTTTCCACCTTCTGCGACGTCCACGTCTCTGCAGCGTACAGAAATATGGCTAAAATTAATGAGCGCACGTGCCTCGTCTTCGTGGCATTGGTGATTTCTCTGTTTCTCCATATTTTTTTCATTTTGTTCATTGCAGTTCTAGTGCTCGCCATACGTGTCTTTATCTCGTCAAAGCAGCCGCCATTATTCGAGATTAAAGTTCCAAGATATACGTAGGATTGGACTACTTCTCAGTTCGCGATCTCAATAATTTCTGGCGAATTATTAATAGTACAGTCCACAATATTCACCTTGATCTTGCTGTGATTAATCTTTAATCCGAATTCAAGGCTTACTTGTTCCATTTCGCGTAGTAATTCTTCCATATGTCGAGCATTAGATGTAGTTTGATTGTCGATCGTAGCCACCAACTGTAACTCCATCTGTCCAATTTTCTAAAGCGCATAAGCTCTATGTAGATATTAAATAAGAGTGGCGACATAATAGATCCTTGGCGGACACACCTGCACTGGGGTGGAAGTTACTAGACAGAATGTCATCTTTGCGTACTGAGCCTGTGCTTTCTTTTTACAACCTCCTCAGAAGATGAACTTGGTGTTTCGGCGTGCCCGTGTCAATCAAGGTTTTCCATAAGATTGGCCATTTTACCGAGTCAAATGCTTTGGAGAAATCAACAAAGCTGATGTATGTTGGCTTGTTGAATTCACGAGCTTTCTCAATAATCTGGCGAACAATAGAAATCTGTTTCCGTTTACCCTTTTCACTTCACAAATCCGGCCTGATCTGGTGCGATTTCTTTGGACAAATACGCCTTCAGCCGCTCATTTAGAATATGTAACAAGATTTTGCCGGCGTGGGATATCAGTACAATAAGGCGATAGTTGTTACACTTCTTTGGGGAGCCTTTTTTACGTAAAGGGGTGATTACTGTAGGATGCATTCAGATGGCCAAGTTCCTGTCTGCCATACTCTGCTATAAATGGCATGGAAGATATAGATGCCACGTTCTCCTAAAGCCTTCATGGGGATTCGGTCTCTTCCCGTGGCTTTTTAGTGTTCCGTAGTCAGCAAGGAATCAATTATAGTTTCGCCATGTCCGCCTGTCCGTCCGTCCGTCCGTAACTCAGAGAATCTTAGTACTAGAAAGCTATAATTTGGCATAGATACACACAAAGACAAAGTGGTAAAATAAAACAATGAAAATATTTATTTTTTAGGGGACCTCCTGTACACGTAAAGTGGTGATGATTTTTCTCGTCTATCCTATGGTGTGGAGTATTGTTGGAAAGGCCATTCAAAAATATTACGGGTAAGTGAAAACCATTTTTAATTCAGGGATCGGCGGGCTTATTACGTAAGGAACAGCAAGTAGCAATAATTGTACAATTATTGCGCGATCAATTTAGTGACCTGGCTACTGAGGCCTTTAAGTCAAGTCTTTTTTTTGACAGTCATTTTTAACAGAAGCTATTTTATCTGTCCGGTGATTTATAAAATGTATCGTTTGATGAATTAACCAGCTTATGAAAGAGCAACAAACAAAAAACAGCCTCCACGAAAGGCTGGTTTTTTACAATAGTCAATTTGATTACGATTTAGCTCTAATATTCCGATAAATTAATATTCGCAGATGTAAAGTGTTTGTGTAAAGTAAATATGGCAGTGAAAATTGGATATTTTCATTCTATTTACATAATATAATAATTGATTTGAAAAATTGGATTACTAAAATGTCAATGTGTAAAATCCATTAATATTTCTTCGAATGTCGATTTTTA
Source organism: Orthosia gothica (assembly GCA_949775005.1). Lineage (NCBI taxonomy): Eukaryota > Metazoa > Arthropoda > Insecta > Lepidoptera > Noctuidae > Orthosia > Orthosia gothica. Next base: position 23,374,568 of record OX459037.1, read on the forward strand.
TTAGAAATCGAATCGATAACGCACTAGGACATCACTAAAGAGACTACATCATCTCGTATTTAAGCTATGAAACGTAAAATAGATTTTTCCAATTTACTTTAGGCATAGGCAGAATAGTCGACATCGGTGCTTGCCATATAAAAAAATAATATAATAGAAGATACATATTGCGGACTTTTCACATTCTAATGTGTTTGTAAGTATTTAGTAGTAAACATATATAAGCTTCGCTGAGGTAGCCAACACTTACAGTATAAAAAAAAAACCTCCACTTTACCGAGATCACGTCAGTTTCAATGATTCAACAAATAGTCCATTTGCGTAGACATTAGATACACAAAATAACACCAATTTGTCATTACAATATTCACCAGGAATTTGTTATTTCAATATTTACTTTTATATTATTATTCTAATTAGCGGATAAGTAAAGTAACCACAAAATAACACATGAAAAAATCCGCCAAAAACTCAATAACTTGTGTACCTACTCAGCCATCAGCGAGCGATTGGCAATCGAACAACAACAAGGGAAAAAGTTATCGCAATTTGACAGCCACATTTGCTCGCCGATGGCTGTCGCTCTGCTGTCAAAAACCATATGTAATACGAAATGATCGCGATCACCTTGCGATAAATGCACATTTCAGTTAGCAGATTTTTATTGTTAGCAATGCTGTCGTAAAATTATTATGGTGTGGCTATAGCTCATATATAATGCGGATTCGGGATTGCAGAGCAATTATTTCGCAAAAATAAGCCTTCCAATTTTTTGACGTAAAGCGATAATCGCGCGATGATTGTACAATATCTGCACAAATATTGCTAATTGCTGTTTCGTACGTAATAAGCCTGCGGTTTGTGTAAAATTAAACTTTAAATGGCATTGTTTTGTTAGAGTCAAGTAAGCCAGCTAACCGCCAGTTTCCCAGCTCAAAATTATCGGAGAATTAATGTGACAAATTGTCAAGCACGCGTTATCTACTGTGATTGGCTGTTGAAAATTCATTCAACCAATCACAGCAGATAACGCGTGCTTGACAAATTGTCACATTAATTCTCCGATAATTTTAAGCTGGGAAACTGGCGGTATGTAGTTGCATATGGATGTGTGAAAAAAATCACGGCAGTAGTATACCTATATAACGAAATTAAAAGGAAAACTATCACAGTTCGATCAGCAGATCTATCGAGATCAGGACGGCTACAAGTCGGTTTGCTTTCAAGCGGAAATTACGTATTTATTTTCAGCACAACTAAGAAGAGTTTTTTTCACTTTGTTTATTTCTGTTACTTAATAAATATGTCGGAAACACGAGGGCTTCCTTCCATATACCCTCGTACTTGTGGGCTTATCGTGGGTTATGCTCGCACAAAGCAGGTAACTTATGCCGTTTTAGAGATAAACCTTGATCCAACAACGAAGCAGTGGATTCGGCCACCAATAGTTTCGCTTTCTTTCAACAAAACCACACTTTGTCAAGTTTATACACGCCTCTTTAGAATTCCTCCAAACTCTTTTTCAAACACCAAACGCGTGTCCGCGCGTTTTCTTTCCAACTCTAGCTCCACAATGGCGGGGACCCCACACAGATCGCCAAGTATGGCGCTCGCCGCTTCATTATTGGCTCAAGCACACATCCGACAAAACCACCGCTTTGAACATCCAATCGAATTCAAGTATTTTGACATAAGGGAAATGAAGTGTTGTCAATCGAATAAAATCTAATTGAAATTTGAATCAGAAGCTAAATGTTGCCAATTAAATAAAACTGAATTAATAAGTTTACAAGCGATCATTTACCTTCCTCCGATACGGCCATCTTGACATTCAAACGGTCCCACGTTTGATGTAGAGCGATGAACAAGATGAACAACATCGTTACTCAATTGTGATAAAAAAACAAAAACCAAGAGGAGAAAAAAAATAATTACCTAAACAATAGGTAAAGTTCGGCCGCTCCTGACCAAATAAAAAAATTTACGTGGTCGTGACATCTTCCACGTGAAACTTTCAATCAACACCGTATATTACCAGCCGACAACTAAAATCAAGAACTTCTTTACTCATGAAAACATAATTCTCATAGCTTTCACATTGTCCATGTACATCTAGGTCTCCACACCGTACACCATACACAACCATCGTCGTACTGTAGAAACAGATACCTCACCGTTTAGACAACCATATTAACACTCACACATTCTAAACGGTTACCGAAGCACCAGAGGTACCAGGTTCCCAACAGACGTCAAGTCGGTCTCGAAGCACTAAGTGTGCCAGAAACCACTCAAACGCCCAACACAACATACCATGCCACATACACCAAACAACGGGTCACCGAAGCCCCAGAGGGACCAGGCTCCCCCAGACACACAACAGGTTACCAAAGCCCCAGAGAGACTAGGCTCCCCCCAGACAACAGGTCACCAAAGCCCCAGAGGGACCAGGCTCCCCCAGACAACCGGTCCTCTCGAAGCAACAAGACTGCCAGATACCCATGCTACATACATTAAACAACAGGTCACCGAAGCCCCAGAGGGACTAGGCTCCCCCCCATACATATCCAGCAATGTTTCTTGGTCCCACAGCAATTGCTGTGCCTCCTGATGGTCAACCCTGTGACCATCCTGCAACCATAGTCATCCTGACCAGGCCTCGTAACCCATCTCGGTTACAGCAGTCATCTTTTGACCACTCACCAGCCTACTTTAGGCTACAGCAGTCATCTCTGACCACTCACCAGCCCATCTAAGGCTACAGCAGTCATTTCTGACCACTCACCAGCCCATCTAAGGCTACAGCAGTCATCTCTGACCACTCACCAGCCCATTTTAGGCTACAGCAGTCATCTCTGACCACTCACCAGCCCATCTAAGGCTACAGTAGTCACCGCAGTGACTACTCTTCACTGCACAGTCAGTCCTTTGACCATGCACACGACCTCACCATTGCTAGATTGATTTGAATCAGTCTTCAACATATTACATTCAGTTACGTCAATGGGTACTTAATCTTTCAGATTTTCTCAAACTCATCATGAACCAAACAAAGCCTTTAATTCAACACATAATTGCCACCATTCAGAATTCCATTTTACTTCCAAACAGCACCTTTAAACCAAAATGAAATTTGTTATTTCAATCTTTACTCTCAGTATCAATCTTTATTCTGAATACAACGGCAACCTCACATTCAGGATTTCATACACAGCCAAAAGCATACTCAAGAACTCTATTCTATGTTCATGATTTCATACACAGCCAAAAGCATACTCAAGAACTCTATTCTATGTTCATGATTTCATACCAAACTCTCAGTACGATAGGTATAATAACTTACAACACCAAACATTACCAACTTTGCAAACTAAAAATTAAATCATGCACCGCACATCACCGACTTTACATCTGTGTTAACATTATCTTATCCAACTTGAATGAAATAACACAAAATAACGTTAGGTATGTTCAAAATGACCAGCACAGACTATTCAACAAGTTAGCACAGCCATTACTGACAGTATACTTTAAATTCCAAACTTATTATTCAAGTTAGGTAGGTACTAGACTTCCTACATGACACCACACAATTCACAAATACAAACCTTCATTTTAAAGAGATGCTACAATTATTAAAAATTTTGAACAATGTTCAAGATTACCGAGGCCAAGCATCGTTGAACAACACAGAACAAGGAAACCATTCCTAGTTTCCTCCAAAAAAAAAAAAAACAAAAACCCATGTACCAAGTACATCAAATAGAACCCAAGTATCCCATCCGTGGTCTACAATTCACAATAACTTAGCAAATACATTCGCTACACAGAATGCACTTTCAACTTAAACGCCGAATAAACTCTTGACTCCGTCATCTCTCTGACCCACGAAACTGAGAAACCGTTCTATGTGAATTAAAATGTTGCCAATTGAACATCTATCTCATCCTCAGCCACAACTTGGAACAGTTATTGGCTCTCGAGCATCTCATAATACCTGAACACGTCTTCTCGACACCATCTAAATGTCTAGTTGCACTTGTCATTCACCATAGTCAATTTAAATCATTTTTATTTGTAGGTATCATTAGAATGATACCTACTCTACAATGCGATACATAACAACTTCAGACATTAACTTTACCTTTATTCAACCGTTGGTAGCAACAAAACTAAACGCCAACTGTCTAGGCTATAGTAACGTTAATCCTCGTGATGTTTGCAGGTTGTAAGATTGCAAATCGAGTCGAACAACAAACTATTTCACTAAACTTTAACACTGGTTTGAAAATAATCTTGATTACATAGCTCTTAACTGAAAGTTATTGCATGTCTTTGCAACAATGCAAAAGTTAAAAGTCTAATCCTCACAGTGACTCACACATTGTAACGATTTATTAATAATCTAGTCTTTATCTAGTAACTTTTAAGTTAAAAATCATATCAAAGTTATTTGTTTTGTTTCATCAAACTTTTTCGAATGTTGACACTTACTTGTCAATGTCTTTATGTCTTAAAGAGATGAGCAAGGGATGACGTTCTGTTATCGATTAATTGACGAATCAATTTTAAGGACAAAAAATAAATAAACGTTTTTTCAATCGATATCCAGTACTGAATCGATCCAGCGAATCAATATTTCACCTTAGAAAATCGAGATAAGATTTTTCTGTTTTGATATGAACCAAAATATCATTTTAAAAATAATTGAATGTATATCACAAACATAAGTGAACTCAACGTAAACAAAATAAATATTGTTCCCTTATACCTGATACTTTAATTTAGTTGTGAAAACAACCCCAATCGGTCAAAGATGCTAAAGATCGACTATTATTATGATTTTTCTTTTTGCGTTCCGTAACTGGATTCAAACTTGTATTGAAAATACCAATGCGAACAGTTAGAAAGTATGTTATTTTCAAGGAAAAGCATATTCACAAATTCCCTTGGAGATCAAATCAACAACAAACTCAGTGGTAGTAATATTTACGGGAAATCTGAAGTGACACCTATTAATAAAAAATGCATGGCTAAAATTCCTAGTGTTCAAACATATAAAAAAAACGGATTGCTAATATCTTTACTTCTCGATTGTCAGTAAACTAACAACCTATTTATAATCTGTGTTTATGCTTGTGACAGCACTAGTGGTCACAAAACTGTGTATTATTGTTCTAACAACATAATAATGTAATGAAATCTCATATTTTTTTGCGTTTCGTCCCCACGTTCCAATGCTCCGAGTACATTAGAAACATAAAATTGCATAAATCGTTTTGTTGTTTATTTTGTTGGTGAATAAAAAAGATTAAATACTTGATGAAACAAAATATTTCAAAGCTCGAACAAAGCAAGGATATCAATAGATGGCGTGACATGGACTGACTTCTCATTCTGTCCGTGTAAAAATGATTTGTTCATTTTTTTTATTGATCATAAAAAAATTCATGCACCTATTCAATAAGTTATTTCAAGCAGCATATTACAGCTAATGGGGACCCGAATCTTTCGATGATTATTGAAAGAAACATACAGTATCAACACCATAACACGGATAGCGCTGTTTGAATATATTTTTTTACTCTTTTTTTTGTTACTTACATGACACATTTCCATGAAACAAAATAATGCAATAGTTATAGATTGCAATGAATGCAAGAATTAATTGTAAAACTTCGGTAAATCCAAACCCAATACATACTTCAGCTGCCACAAAAATGTACAGCTGAATGCAGATGCAGCAATTGTTGAATGCAGATCAATCAAAGTAACATACCTTAAGCCTGTACTCCCGGATGGGTCAGGCAGCAGTGCCGACCATGCTCACATGCACAAGTCCAGACTCCTAGATGCTACCAGAAAATATTAAATGGATTGATCACCGCAGAGGCATGTATAACACCACTAAATTTCCTCTTTCATAGCGCTGCAGGCTGCGGGTTATGTGTTGCCTTTTGAAATGGAACCTGAGCTCCGCACTTGTATCACCACACACAGCTGGTCACAACAGGTCTTGTGGTATCCACAGCAGCCTTGTTGAAGGGTTCAGACGTCCCTGCTATTTGTTGCATATTGTACGAATGCCTGAAAAATTCATGTCTATTAGCAAGTTTTCACACAAGCGTAATGTTTTGTTGAATCAAGTTGTAGCTTAAGGATGTTTGCTCTCTTGCACTGTATTTACACAAGTCGTCTTATTCTCATGCGAGTTCCACTGACAGTATGAAACTGGCTAAGTTTCTTTTAGCATCATAACGAAAATAGAAATTTATTATAAATTGTAGCCACTTTATACCAAGAAAAACAATAGGTATTGTGGCTAAACTTCACAAGGCATTAGATAGGTACTAATTATTGTCAGAATACTTAAGTTTATACTTCCCTGTACATCTGTACACCACAGTTGCGTTTGCCCAGTAGGTATCTAGTCAGGATTGGGCATCGATGTCATCATTAACATTATCTGCAACTAGACTTCGCACATTGTCTAGTATAGGCCAAACTATACGGTTGATTTCGGGCAACATAATATTCCTGTCTCCGCTCTCCAGTAGCCGACGAGTTGCGAAACGTCTCTCTATGTAGGTAGGTACTTCCATGCAAATTTTTGCGCATCAAATAGAGCGCGCCAGCCATTACTCGTCTCATTTGATCCAGCATCGCCTTGTGCGTGCATTGGTTCATACTTCTGATGTCGGAAACACGAGGGCTTCCTTCCATATACCCTCGTACTTGTGGGCTTATCGTGGGTTATGCTCGCTCAAAGCAGGTAACTTATGCCGTTTTAGAGATAATCCTTGATCCAACAACGAAGCAGTGGATTCGGCCACCAATAGTTTCGCTTTCTTTCAACAAAACCACACTTTGTCAAGTTTATACACGCCTCTTTAGAATTCCTCCAAACTCTTTTTCAAACACCAAACGCGTGTCCGCGCGTTTTCTTTCCAACTCTAGCTCCACAATGGCGGGGACCCCACACAGATCGCCAAGTATGGCGCTCGCCGCTTCATTATTGGCTCAAGCACACATCCGACAAAACCACCGCTTTGAACATCCAATCGAATTCAAGTATTTTGACATAAGGGAAATGAAGTGTTGTCAATCGAATAAAATCTAATTGAAATTTGAATCAGAAGCTAAATGTTGCCAATTAAATAAAACTGAATTAATAAGTTTACAAGCGATCATTTACCTTCCTCCGATAAATATATATTTTATATAACTAGGTTTATATCTATATATAAAAGAAAGTCGTGTTAGTTACTTCACTTATAACTCAAGAACGGCTGAATCGATTTAGCTGAAAATTGGCAGGGAGGTAGCTTAGAACCAGGAGAAGGACATAGGGTAGGGTAGGGTAGGGTAGGGTAGGGTAGGGTAGGGTAGGGTAGGGTAGTGTAGGGTAGTGTAGGGTAGTGTAGTGTAGTGTAGGGTAGTGTAGTGTAGGGTAGGGTAGTGTAGGGTAGGGTAGTGTAGGGTAGTGTAGGGTCGGGTAGGGTAGGGTAGTGTAGGGTAGGGTAGTGTAGGGTAGGGTAGTGTAGGGTAGCGTAGGGTAGTGTAGGGTAGCGTAGGGTAGTGTAGGGTCGGGTAGGTTAGGGTAGGGTAGGGTAGGGTAGTGTAGGGTAGGTTAGGGTAGAGTAGGGTAGGGTAGTGTAGGGTAGGGTAGGGTAGGGTAGGGTAGGGTAGGGTAGTGTAGGGTCGGGTAGGGTAGTGTAGGGTAGGGTAGGGTAGGGTAGTGTAGGGTAGGGTAGGGTAGTGTAGGGTCGGGTAGGGTAGGGTAGTGTAGGGTCGGGTAGGTAGGGTAGATAAATGTTTGGTCTTTTTATGGCAAAACAAAGTTTGCTGGGTCAGCTAGTTCAATATATATGTACGTGTATTTTACCTATTTTAGTATGTTAATACCAACATTTTCTTTTTAAATTGTTTAAACAATGCACGTGCCATGTTATCTCTTCCTTAACCTTGGTTGACTGGTCGAGAATGCCTAAGGCATTAAGCCCTTGTACCTACCTTTTTGTGCATGAAGTCTAAATAAATAAATAAACACAGCTAAGTAGGCTTTACAAGTTTACGGGTAATAGTCGACCAACTTATAAAATGTTCTTGGAAAAGTAGGTCCTAAACATTTTGTATATTGGTGTAGTTATGGGGGACAACAGTTTTCAAACGGCGAACTTAATAAGTTATTTAGAATTCAAATATCACTTTGTCTGACTGAACAAATGGCACTGAATTGGTAGTAAAACATCAGGTATTATTCTTCAGGGTCGAAACTAAGCGGGTCGAGTGGGCGTGGACCCGGCAGATGGGTCAGCCTGCCTCACCCTTTACTCTGACTCGTAACTAAAAGTTCAATTCAAGAGAAAAACTAGGATACCGAAATTTTTGATCACGCGAGCGAATCGCCCTTTCATTTAACGTACATCGTACCGGTTTGAGGGTATGCAGAACCCTGTTTATTTTTGCCACCCTGAGTCCACCTCTGAACTTTCTAATAGAGTTTCGACTTTTGCAGCACACCTTTGCAAATGTTTATGAGCGCAGTCAGTTTTGACTGCTCCAAGCAGTCTGTCTATGGAAACTCTAAGGCTTTATGTCGCTTGTCAATACAAAATGGTTTGAACTCAGAACTTCAACTACCTATGTCAGTAAAGGTGACTTTTTCTTCTTGACTAATAAGTGTCCGTATATATAAGTTTCTCTGTGCTTGGAGAAAAATGCTTCTGTTTTGGGTTACTCTACTTGTATCACTAATTGGTAAGTACACACCCATTTTCTTTTACTTTAATTGTATCGGGACAATTTAAGATCTTATCCCACTAACAGAAATAATATTTATATCATTTTTGACCATTGAGCTAATAATGTACTCTCAATGTTTTTGACCGGAAAACTTGTAAATACCTGGCTACTCGCTATGAGGTGTCTCTAAGCGAGTAGCTAGGTATTTACAAGTTAAAACTAAGGATAATACATAATAGGCACTTACTTTCCTTGTTTTTGAACTACACTGTCACAATAACTGTGCACCTCGCTTGCTGGATCTCTCGAACACACGCGTGGCGCCCCCGCCCCGCGTTCACCCCGTGGGCCATGCGCCAATAGCGAGAGTTGTCAGAGTGACGTGACAGCAACAAAAGCCCAGTTTCACAATTTTGACCAAGCAGTATATAAGTTTTGATTTTTGGTATGCGTCATATCAGATTCAGTAAACGCTTTTTCTATGTTCTTCATAAAGGTAAGTATATATTAGAACATTTACTTAGTACCTAACAGAACAATCGCTATTTTTAAATTTACTCGAACCACACTTCGAACATGACGCTAGATGTTTTGTTTTATCTAAACCCTTTAACCTGATTTTAAAAACCATCCAGCGTTTTGGTGTAAAATTTTATCAAGCAAAAGCACAACCGCGGGTGATGTGGAGTAGGTCAATAATGAACGCAAGGTACAAAGAAATGTTGCAAGTAAACGCTCACTCGCCGTGAGCATTACGTCGAACAGAGCGTCCAACATTCGCAAGAACGTTACATTATATGGAAAAGCTTTAGAAAACTGAGAATCTGTATTGTTCCATTTGTAAGAACGTATGATACATTACATTGTAATGCTCGCGAAAATGCTCTAGTGTATACTCACCTTTATGCAAACCTCATGCTAACTATAAAGCTAGATCCACAGTGACCGATTTAAACTTGAAATTTTCTTAGAAATAAGATGCTAACGAATTAAGAACACCTTTTTTTGAATTCGGTAAAAATATGGGTGCGTGATCTTGCTTAGATCGATCAGGAACGTCCCTTAGACCCAGCCTAATCATTGTAATTTATTTTAGGCTCTGATGCCGAAGGAGAGTTCTGTGTTCTTCATAGTCCAGACTCTATTGCTTTTATACGCAGCGGTGAAACCTGGGAAAGTTATCTGAAAGAGATATTTTCAGCCGCACTTGGACTCTCTGTTGAATATGTACGTATTTAAGAATAAGACTAAACTCCCAAATAAATCCCGAACTTGCTCTAAGTACTTGTTTATCCCCTGCCTCCGGCTAGTAATTAACCATCGTCGCACATCGGCAGCATAATTGTGTAAGTGAATTCGGCAAAGGAAACAATCTGTTTCTTTCCCAAAAACTACTTTTCGCGATACGAAATGTCGTTTTTGGGAAAGAAACAGATTGTTTCCTTTGCCGAATTTACTTACACAATTAGGCTGCTGATCGACTTCGGTAAATGTTGTTGTCACTATTTAGGTACAAGGCACTCGCACAAATTAATTATCTGTTAATTATGAAATGGACCAAGTGTTTAACCAGGGCACTATGTATAATGACCGGGAATTTGAAACTTATCAAGTCACATCGGGCAATGTAGTGAATACTAATTTAAACTGGTCACTGGTCAAATACATTGTCTGGTCATTATGAATATTCCTAAGTGACGGTTGGGCAATTCGATAATTATGGTCAGTGATTTTGTCAGGACTTGCTTAGGACACCCCGACACGGATAGGTTAGTTTCGAAGGAGATGACGGGAGCTGAAGTGAGCAGCTCAGCGAACTCAGCTCCCGTCATCTCCTTCGTGTTTGGTTTATGCAGAGAGAAATAGAAGGCTCAGTCGTCTTTGTTGCTTAAATAGTAATCTTTAATACCAGTCTAGCCAAGGGGTGTCGTATTGCCCAGTTACTGGGTTGTGGAGGTCAGATAGGCAGTCGCTTCATGTAAAACACTGGTACTTAGCTGAATCCGGTTAGACTGGGAGCCGATCCCAACATAGTTGGGAAAAGGCTAGGCAGATGATGACCCTATTCTATATTAAAACCAATATCAACATAAAAATAATTGGAAAAAAATACATCTTTTTAGTATCCGGCCCAATAACCAGAAAGCCCAGTCTTGTCGGTTTTTATAACATTAACATTATTGTTTTTACTCATATTAAGCAATTTTATAAAAAATACGGCATTAAGAATAATGCCGTATTAATCACTTGGTCCATAACATAAACCTACTAAAAAAGCTTGTGGTGGTTGGTATGAGAGGTATTCCTCTGAAATTACTGCAGGAATACCTTACCGAAAGAAAGCAAAGAGTTCGAATACACAAGGTGTGAGTGATGGACCAGGAGTGATGTGGTTTGTGTCGATTTCGGTGTGTCTCAGGGCAGCATACTTAGGCCAACTTTGTTCTTGGTTTATATCAACAACCTCTGCCGTCTAAAGCTTGACGGTGGGCGAAATGTTACTATCGCAGATGACACTGCCCTCTTTTTCAATGGGTGGACCTGGGAGTAGGTTTATAACAATGCCCAATATAGATTTAATTAGTCTGCAAATGGCTGCGTGCGAATGTTTTGACACTAAATGTTAACGAAACTAAATATTGTTATGTTACTTACTGCCCTCTTTTTCAATGGGTGGACCTGGGAGTAGGTTTATAACAATGCCCAATATAGATTTAATATAGTCTGCAAATGGCTGCGTGCGAATGTTTTGACACTAAATGTTAACGAAACTAAATATTATTATGTTACTTAATATATAATTAATATATATAATACTTAATATATAATTAATATATATAATACTTAATATATATATATTAATATATATACTTAATATAATATATATATATTATAATACTTAATATATAATATATATAATAATAAATTTACATATAAATAAAATAAATAATTTATTAAAAATAAGCTAAATCTCTCATAGGCCCAATCCACTGCCTCCATCCTACTTTGACATTTTCCGTCATGATTTTGCCTCTGGGACTTCCCTTTCCTTCAGAGAGTCGATTATATCAAATATCTTGGCATCATCATAGATCAATGTTTGACATTCAAACCACACACTTAAAAGTCTTTGTAACCCGCTTGCGAAAATTAATGTATGTATATCTTTATAACCCTGAGACACGTTGCGGACCGGCGCGGCGGATTACCAAGATGGTGTATGATGCCTTGTGGCATTCCATTATTGAATATGGCATTACATCATTATTCCTGGGTAGGCGCCGCCAAGACACACCTGTTTGAAGTCGAGAGGGCACAGCATGCTATTCTCAAGTTTGGCGCTGGTCTCCCCAGTTTCAGGGACTGGGTTGTTCTTTCGGTTAGGCAAGTATTCGTATTGCGTACGGTGCTTAAAGAACATTCCTCATTGCAATTCGACCCCAAACTCGATGTGGATAAGCACCGGAAGGGTAGGATATGCCAAACCCAAACAGCGAAAACTACATACTCACGTCATTTCTTTTGCATCCTCAGACCTTAGTATAACAAATTGAATGACATCCTCAACTTCTATCCCCAGACAAAATACAAATGTAGGTAAATAATTATTAACTGCGTTTATGAGGGAAATGAGAATCTACTAACACGGATAAAATAAATACTCACTGCTTTTATCATTGCGCACACTCGCACCTCATACATGATACTTAAACAACATCACACACAAACATACCTTCTTGCACTTTCTGATTACTTAGCTAAAACCTTCGTCACGAAACCTAGTTCCTTATTGTAACTATTGTAAGTACTCGTTTATTGTATTTTCTAACTTATCATATTAATATGAAGCTAATCTTTCTTGCAATTTTCTCGCTGGGGGGGGGACCTGGTGTAATACAGGTTCTTATTGAAGTCTATATCAGGCACCAGTCTCTCAAAAAATTAAACCCATAAACTGCAAGGCTCTTATGTAAGAAACTTTGTGAAGAGAAAATAAACGTTTTAACTATTATATAATGTTAATTTGTGCGAGGGCCTTGTAGCTAAATATGATCTGTTAAATATACATATAATTTGAAAATAGATCATCATTAAATAAATTAAGGCGAAATGAATTATTTACAAGAGACAACAAGTCGAGCAAACAAAGGCACCGCTTTGCCATCTTTTTCTCGAAGCCATTCAAGACATTTTCGACCCCGTGTAACTTCGAAGTGGCTAGAAGCCTGAATAGAACCGACCATGTTTTACATTTGAAGAATACAATAACGTCGACCTTTATGTAAAACCAAGCCTAATTATTTAGGTACCTAATGAATAAATTACTAATGCGACTGGTTTTACATTCGATTTCACATTTTTTGCCAGAACACTGCTTTGCGAGACTTGTGTTTTTTACATGTTATGTTTTTGATGGGATATTATTAAATCTAAAACCTTACAATTAATTTAAATTGTTTACAGAATACTGAATGGGAAGGCATGTATATCATGGATCCTTTCGCAACCCCTGAAACAGTTGTAGAGGTACACGTTGACGGTGTCCCCAGCCTTAATGAATATGTGAGTACCCAATGTACATAATGTGTGAAAAAAGATTGTTTCCCTACCAACAGAAAGACACTAACTTCTTCATTCATTGTATTCAACATCCCGCTTGGTTACGTGATTGCAAGCGCGATTGCTGTGCGTGGTGTGGTCACATTTTCTATCACAATTAGTTATAAGGATTTTGAAAGAAATTCTAGACAAACAATTACAATTAGTCTTGATACTTATGTAAAGATAATTCTATTCTTAATTTATTGTTTACTCGTATCTTATTACTGGACAGCGTAAATATAGCATTTAATATATTGTTGAACAAAGGCTTTGCCTTTAAGTTGTAATACATTCTACCGATGGACAAAAACATTCATGAAAACCTTTTGTTCAAATGCTGACGAGTTAGAACTAAAGTTAGCTGCAGCGCTTAGCATTATTTATGTTGTCTATAATTATAATCAAACTCTTGAAACATGCAGCGCTAGATCGCGTATAGTGTTCTGTTTACTCGCTATCAAAACGTCGTAAGCGTACGTACACCGTACGCTTACGAGTATTACGCGACGACGCCGTTTCGACGTTCGCGTACAGTGTACGATGTGCTTAATTCCAACTTTTTAACGAACTCACTCGTGATAACGTAAACGATCGCTTATGTTAAAATGTATACAAAAAAAGGAGGTTTCTCGTTACCGTCACCAGACGGCGCTTATCCAGTTTCAATACAAATTGTCGACTAAGGCTTCTGGAGGCCTTAGTGCGAGTTTTTACTCACGCTCAATTGCGTTAACGTAAACATCATTTTGTTTGTATCATGGTGAAAAGACGAAGGGGGTGCTTTCACGCGCTATTATGCACCGTACGTATACAAGCCTAAAACATGTACGTATGCAAAGCGGGACCCTCGACCCCAGGGCTTTGCAGGGCTTTTATTTAGTACTCATTTTGTGCCTCCCTAATTATTTGGATTTAGATTTTGTGCTCCAAAGATGAAGAAGGTGTGAAGCTCATATGAAGTAAAGCTACCACCAGTGGGGACCTTCTATGTTTAAGAAAATAAAGGAGCAAAACTTATGTGATATTTAGTGCTCTGGACCCCCGTCACATCTACTAGAAAATATTATTCCTGCCACTTTTGGTTTTGACGTTATTTACATTTTCATATTCGAAAAGTTCTGGAGTGGCGACCGCGAACTGGAAGACGATACGTTGGAAGGCCTCCCACTAGGTGGACCGATGACCTGGTTAAGGTTGCGGGAAGGCGCTGGATGCGAGACGCACGGGATCGGTCAATGTGGCGACGCCTGGGGGAGGCCTATGTCCAGCAGTGGACGTCTTTCGGCTGAAATGATGATGATGATGATGATGATTTGAAATTCCAGCGGGGCCTTTTCTTGTTTGTTAATCTATATCGCTAAAATTAACTGGACATTTAGTGCTCACTGCCTGATGTTCAATAATAATAAAAAGCCTCATATTTACTTACAAAAAAACTAATTAACAATCAATTAAAAAAATATTTTGTTGCTCTACGTACACTGACCCCCTTATAAAGGGTGAATAATTAATGAATTCAGTAGATGCCTTTAACTTAAGAGGAAATGCGGCTGAATTTCCTTAGTAAAAAGTCCAATTCGAGGTTTGGCTCTCGCCTATTTCCTCCTCTAGTATTGGACATGCGGCTGAATTTAAAAGATTTAATTAACGAAATTTAATAAACAAAGATATATGTTGTGTTTCTATGTTTTCTTTTTAGGGTTCCGTACCCCGATCCGTCGTGTCGGTCGGTCCGTCTGTCACCAGGTGTTTTTCATGAACCGTAACAGCTAGACAGTTGAAATTATCACAGATGATGTATTTCAGTTGCCGCTATAACAACAAATACTAAAAACAGAATAAAATAAATATTTAAGGGGGGCTCCCATACAACAAACGTGTTTATTTTGAGATAATGGTACGGAAACCTTCGTGCGCGAGTCCGACTTGCACATGGCCAGTGTTTTCATTTATAATTGACCAATTTACACTTACTTTACACTAGGCCTCTGTTGACTCTTTTTTGGGATTTAGGGGAATTTTGGGATCCTTAACCTCGAGGTCAAGGGTCCCGCTCTGTGTACGTTGTATGCCTAAGATGAAATTTTAAATTCTTACTATGGCAGGTAATTACTATACCTGGAAGTGCAGAAGTCTTATAAATAATTCCCTTAAAAATGCACACTATATTTTTTCAGTTGGGATTGAAGATAAAGGTCTTTCCGCTGATCGTAGATGCGAACGAATCACATACCTTCAAAGGGTTAAGGTCTAGAATTAAGCAGCAGTTTCGTGAAGGACGCAACAAAATAGTAAATTTGAAACTATCTGATGAAAAAAGGGTAAGTGCTACCTACGTACTTGAATACGTATTATACCAACTTCCAGGAAAGAAGGACAACTGGTCGAAAATACAGAAAAGCATATTTTTATTATAAGGTACGTTTATTATAATCAATTTAGGGGGCAGTCATATGATAACGCTAATAGTATGGCAGTTCTGTGTCCAGAAGTCCAGAGACGTGATTACAAAGGAGTAAAGTGGTGCAATGCACCAGGGCCCTGAGGGTAAGAACTTACACACTCTGCTGGAAAATGTCCAATATTGATATTCGTGTCACCGGGCCCAAAAAGCTCGGGCGTAGGATTAGTGCCCCAGTGGCCAAGAGAACTTTATAGTAATAAATTATAAACACAGAAATAAATCTAACTAGATGACGCGATTGTACTTCGCGTGTCAAAAAACGGAGTAAAATTATGATCAATGATCGCACTTTGAGCTTTTCATTTAGCATTATCGGCACCGGAAATCCACCGAAATTTAGAAACATGCCTAATTGTAGCATATTGAGCTGTAAAGACTGTATAGAAAAAGTTGGCAGATACATTGGAAATGTTTTCTTTCATTGGTAAGTAAATTTGTTTTTAAATTGTGTATGAAAAAGTGGCACGCTTGGCTTTCATACAGATGGAGGAAAAAACTAGTAACGCTATTTACGAACGAATGACATGACGTTACACAAATCCTGCATCGTGCAAGCACAGTTTTCGACGCGATTTGAACACATATAACAATCCGATAATAACCGTTAGGTAGTTGCCCGAACCAGACACAATGACACAACACTCGTCTGGTCGGAGGATCCTCCCTTTTCAACGGAGGTTTGTGAACACCCTGTTCCCCATACTTCCTAACTGGTGACCCTCGAACATGAGCATCAGCGCAGCCTTCGTGCGGATCTACTTCATAGTGACGTCACACAGTGGTGCAGGTAGTACGGGCATGCGGAAAATATTATTTTTAAATGAAAAGACGTTGTGTTTCTTCATAAAACTTTATTAAAATGATATAATGAATGTACCACTACCAGTATACAAACTGAAAGATATTATTCCTTTTTTTTTATTAACATGAAAATATTCATCATATTTTTTCACATGAATTCAATTATGAATATTATGCAAAATATACAGTCTTTAAGCATTTGTATTTAAATAAATATTAATAAACTAAATATCAGATAGAGAAGACATATAGTTTTAGAGATGGGTACTATCCACACACTTATTATCCGAACACTTATTAATATAATGCACTTTTTCTTAATTACAGAGCGTCATTAGTTAAGCACCTGGTATTTCCAAGATCGCAGGTTATCGCAGTCAAAACTGATGTATTCTTAATCTATAGGGTCTAATTAATCTCCGAAAGTATATTATTACGCATCGGTCGATAACGGAGATTAGTTATGATCTCATGATTATAAACAAAAGGTTCCAAATGACCTTCTTCACTAAAAATGTATTAAAGAAAAAAATATCTTATAAGGATGAAATCTAGGTTTTAAAAGGATGAAATCTAACTCAAAATTTTGTTTCATTTATTGGTCCTTTCCTCATGACGAAAACTAATATTTGAACATGATGAAAAATGTTAGTGCATTCACTAGATTTTATGAACCAATAAAGGAACACCTGTCCCAATACTGGCCTAAAGATCAGACATCGATTTTTAAAACTACACCCAAAACATGAATCTTATGGCGGAATTATATATTACATATTTTAATAAAAATATGAAATTGACGTTTGTCTAGTGAATGAGCGGCCGTACATTCACCTGATTTTGAACGATTTTTAGTTCCAATGCTGGGACACCTAATAATTTACTTGAAACTGGCTAAAATGGCAATTAAATCGATTTGATCTCCTTTATTCGAATTAATAAATAACTTATAGTACATACTTCAATTGGGTTGTTGAATTTAAAAAAAATGACGATTTTTTAAATTTATTTCGATACTTTACATAACTTAAATTATATTGTCGTTTCAAAAAACTCTTAAATATTTTTTTTCAATTTATTATAAGCAATTGAAAATTGATAAAATTTTGAATAGAACCACGTGACTACAAACGGGCCACAATTGGTCGCCATGTTGGTGACGTCATAACGTTCAAGGAAATCATGATACTATAGTGTCAACTACACGTAGATTGACTAAAAATATCCGAAAATTAGTGCAAAAATATTAATAAACAACAAATTTTATTTAGTCTGTGTATGTAGTGTGATAAAGGAATTATAAAGGCTAATGTCGATAATATACCCACCTGATGGACGAATTGGAAGTTTTGAGCTTAAATAAAGTAGTCGTAATAAATAATACGTGAGAGTGAACCGGTGTTAGATAATGTTGTTTACCAGGTACATTAGGAAACATAATTGTCATAATGTAATCGTTTTTACATATAGGTAGGTCATATCGGTGTAAAATAAAAAGTAAACAAACACGATTGGCGCGAAACTTTGACTTTGGTTAACAAAAAACTTCATTAGATAGCACTAAATATGATACACATACTCATAACATTTTTGGTAATTCCCATTATTTACATATCCCTTAATAGAGGAGCTCGTGGCTAAATAATAACAGCCGCACTGTTCGATCATCAAGGTTAAGCAACGCTTGACGAGGTCGGTCCGTGGATGGGTGACCATTTCAACATACCGTGTTTCCTCCGTGCCTTGGAAAGCAAATTAAGCCCTTGGTCCCGGCTGTCATTTGAAGATCTTTGACAGTCGTTGCGGGTAGACAGAAGCTTGAGATCTGACACCAGTCTTGCCAAGGGGTACCGTGTTACCCAGTTACTGGGTTAAAGGCTAGGCAGATTGACAATATCCCTTAATAATATTGAACACTAATGTCTATATTATATATTTACAAACACTAAAAAGTATGTAGAACAGAAACGTAAAAATATTAACTTGGTACTTAGATTTTCGTTACACTAATTCTTCAGTAAATATCTCTTAAATACGTCGATCGATTCTCACAATTCAAACAGAAATGTTAGTTTTACGCCTATATCTGTCATTTAAGTATAAAATAATGAATATATCACCATAAACAAAAAATCATATTTTCAAGTTACGTAATTATACAACAATGTCAACTTTGCTCGAAAGTTCCCTTAAAAATTTACTATTATCAGTCTTTAATGATCAAAGTAAGAATTTAATACGAATCTAATATTAAATTGGAATCTAGTTAGACATAGAACATTGCTTAAATTTAGTAGATTGCTAGGTACTAGGCTATTGCGCGAAACACATATAATTGGGATCTTTTTGTAGTATTCGTACATAATGGTACGAAGCAAGCACGATAACTTTTAAGGTTCGATATTTATGATCAATATATTCGATAATCATCAATATATTGACGATAATAACAAGATTGAATCGGTTAAAAGTCAAAACAATGTATCAGCTATGTGCTACAATGAGTAGAAATGAACGTTGTGACGTCAAACGGGCTCGGATTTGTTCGGCAAACTATCGGGGTGTTTTCGGTACTGGATTCAAAAATATATTTTAAATTGGATTTTACTTTGTAATTACAGTGAAAAAAAAAAAACTAAACATAGTTTTGTACGGAAACTTTATATGATCTTTTCATTTTTTACAAAAAAAAAAATTGGTTCAATAAACCAATTACGGGTACAATGGTATGGTAATACGGTATGTAATATCAAAAATGTTGCATCTTACTCGAGTCCTAAATTCTTGCCCGAACAAATACACAGTCAAACGAATACTAAACTTCAAACACTCGCCATTTTATTTATTTAGGATCACCAACGAGTGTTACAAAACCATAAAACTTACACAAAATACAAAAATTGGTACACATCATCGTTATCCTGTAATGCACACTCAATTATAGGTAACCACATATTTTACATAGCCGAGCATACACAGCTTAATATAATTGATAATAATATGAAAAGTATTTAATAAAAATTAATTGACATGCGATACGAATACGAAATACTTATGAAATAAAAACAGTAAAATTTAGTAATACCTAAATATCAAACAATAAAGAAAATAACAGTAATGTCAATAATTAAAATCAGTTTCAATTAAACATGTCAACATTTACATAAAAATATAATGAAATTCAAATAAAATTGTAATAAATAAACTGAGATTATACATTAAATGTTGTAGATAAAATAAACTAAAATGAACATTAAATTAATTTTGTGATTTATAATATAAGTTATAAAATAACCCTCACAACAACAAAGAGACGAAACAATAAAACTTGGTATTACCTGAATGTCAAATAATAATATCAGTAATTAAAATTAAAATCAAAATTAGTAAAAAAAAAAAAAAAAAAAATGTCAATATTTAAAACTAAAATTATACTGGAATTGAAATAAAATAAAATAATAAAAAAAACAGAGATCATACATAAAATGTCCTAGAATAATCAAAATAAAATCAACATTAAATTATAATAAAGTATAGTAAAATATTTTTTGTGATATATCAGTCATGACATTCAAAAATTAATTAATTATTATTGGAGTGATAAATCAAAAGTCCTCCGCCTGAAAGTGCTTATACAATTTCCTTTTAAAGGAGCTAAGAGTGTCGTGATTTATATCGATGTCAGCTTTGCGCCATATAGCGTTGTACAATTTGGTAGCCCTTGCAAGAGGAGAGTTGTCGCCAAGGTTCGTTTTGCGCGAAGATTGTCCGAACAATTTGTAGGTATGGGACCGTGGTAATCTACTAGGGATATTAATGGATATTCTCGACAGAAGGTCAGTATTTAGTTTGGATGTCACCACCTTATGAAGAAAACACAGATCCAGTACTTTTCTACGATTCGCTAGTCTTTGAAATTTATAGTGCCGAATTCGGTCTTTGTAAGATCCTAATTGATTCGCGGTTTTATTTGCAGAGGATAAATGGTATAAAACCTTTTTTGTACTCTCTCAATTCTTAGCTTATGAACGTTGTAATGTGGTGACCATACCTGAGAGCAGTACTCTAAATTGCTACGGACCAACGTCTCATAAAGAATAATTTTCGTCTTTGGGTTGTTAAATGGCTTGGAGGACCTCAATACAAAGCCTAGCATTTTGTTCGCATTTGCAATTATTTTGTCTATATGGTCATTGTAGCTCAATTTACTGTCCATCAAGACACCCAGATCCCGAATACTATACACTTCCTTGAGTGTTTTGCCTGAAATAGTGTATTTTGTGTTGTGAGTTTTTTTGTTACGACAAAATTTTATGTGTAAACATTTATCTAAATTTAGGCTCATCCTATTATCGTTACACCACTTAACCAATCTATTCAAGTCGGCCTGTAGCAAATACGCGTCTTCCATGGATCTTATAGGCAAGGTTAATTTGAGATCATTAGCTAATAAAAAAGATTGTGCGTGATGAAAACAATTTATAATGCTGTTAATGAAAATGTTGAATAACAAAGGCCCTAAGTGGGAGGCCTGTGGTACCCCAGAAGTCACACTGAAATCTTCAGATCTGGTCCCGTTCAAAACGACGAACGATACACGATCACTAAGGTATGACTGAAACCATTGCAATAGTGGACCATAGATGCCATACTTCTCAAGTTTCCCTAACAAAATCTGGTGGTCCACTTTGTCGAACGCTTTACTGAAATCTGTGTACACTGCATCAACCTGAATCCGTTGGTCCACCAACTCGATGACATTCTCCGAAAATGCTACCAAATTGGAGTGTGTTGATCTGCCCCTCATGAAACCGTGTTGATTACCTACTATGTGGTTTTGCAAGTGGCTATACAGATAAGGATATACTAACAATTCGAATACTTTAGGGATAATTGATATGATCGAAATTGGCCTATAGTTAGTCTAATAATAATTGGCCTATAGCGGCAAACGATTAGTTTCGGCCGTTTTTTTAATTAATTATAATTATTATTGCCGCGCGCAGACTTATTTGCGCGCACTCTAAACCACTCGTTTGATACAATTATTACACTCGTGTTTAATTAACCCCTATTATATGACCCGCATTAACTGCTATCATTTTATTTTTAAGCACCTTTCACTGAGGAGAACCTTTGGTATTTCGAATGTCACCGCTTACGAACCGAATCCTAGACTGAACCTTATTTACTTGAATCAAGCAGTAGAAGAAGACAGCAACTTCTTAAAGGAACTTTGGACTTTGCAAACTATTATTGAAAAGGTAACTTTATTTACTTTTAATAAACGTTTAAACGAAGTTAGATCTACGAATACTGAGAAATACCAGTACGTGCATTTCACAATATTCGTAGATAGATTATGTTACAGTAAAAGTCCGAACTACGATAAAACCTTGAATTTACCGGTAAGACCAAAGATTTATTTATTTATTTATAGCCTCTTTCAGACGTTTACATAATTTGTTTTATATATTTATTTGTTCCTATATACAGGGTGGAATTTAGTAATGCCACCTGAAGGGAAAGTACTCTTAATACTGTAGATAGAAAATTTTACTCAAAGATAACATTCCTTTATTTTTGAATAGAAAGAAAACAGTATTCAAAGATTTTCGAAAATTCGCTTGCCACACCTGGGAATCGAACCGACTAAAGTCTCTAAAAATTACATCCTGTACTTTTATTGCATCGATCGTTAGGGTCAATTATAAGGATGAAATCTCTCTAACAAACTTGATAAATTAAATGAAAGGAAAACCATGAAATCTGGACTTAAAGCACTTAAACTCAAAGATCCATCTGTATCCATATGTGAATAATTAAAAATTATCATTGACGTCATTTATCCATTAAAATGACGAATTACTATGTATATACGACTAGAATTCGTTGGAAGAATAGATTTGTGTATACAATAAAACGGAGCCCATTTCGAGCAACTGATTAGTTATGTTTACCATTATTTGTAAATAATTAAAATAATTTAAGATTTCATGGTTTTCCTTTCATTTAATTTATCAAGTTTGTTAGAGAGATTTCATCCATATAATTGACCCTAACGATCGATGCAATACAGGGTGTAATTTTAAAGATTTTAGTCTGTTCGATTCCCGGGTGTGCCAAGCGAATTTTCGAAAATCTTTGAATGCAGTTTTCTTTCTTTTCAAAAATATATGAATCTTTTTAACCGACTTTCCAAAAAGGAGGAGGTTCTATGTTCGACTTCTTGTATGTGTTTAATTTTTTTTTTTTTTTTTTTTTTTTTATGTATGTTCACCGATATCTTCGTCAATTGTGGACCGATTTTGAAAATTCTTTTTCTGATTGATAGAGTATGTTTCGAAATTGGTCCCATTTTAATTTGGTCAAGATCTGATGAAGAACTTCAGAGATATACAACAGAACTCTTCAATAAATAACGGCAAATCATGCGGGATTGCTGCAATCGCATGTCTATTTATTGTTTATACCATTTCATAACATAACATCACGCCAGTACACTATAAAGGGGTACGCAGATCTCTCATTTCACCGGTTATGTTCAAGTTTCATGTTATTCGGGTAATCTATTCTGGCGTTATAGGTACCTTACTAAACAACTTGCCTAGTTTTTAGGAAAGTACAACTAAAAAGGGAAAAATAAAAAAACTTTTTTGCAAAAAAATACTACCGACTTCCAAATAAAAAACTACAAAGTGAAAAATAATGTTATTTTTGGAAGTCGGTGTCCATATCGCAAAAAAATGGGAATTAAGAAAGACACCGACTTCCAAAAATAAAATTATTTTTCACTTTGTAGTTTTTTATTTGGAAGTCGGTAGTATTTTTTTGCAAAAAAGTTTTTTTCTTTGAGTATTTTTTTTCTATCTACAGTAGTATGAGTACTTTCCCTTCAGGTGGCATTACAAAATTCCACCCTGTATAGTTTTATTTGACTTGACTTATCAAGTCAAATAAAACTATACAGGGTGGAATTTAACTTAGACTTATCTAAAGATGCAATTCCACCAATGTGCTGAACTGTGCGGCACTGTAATGCACATTGTACGACACTAATGTTTATTCTCGTAAACTCACTCAAGCAAACAATAACAAATTGTGCGCGAACATTCTAGAAATGATCGCGCAAATCTGTAGTTTTGTGCGCGCACACATGCAAGCAGTGGACTCGCGTTGGCGCGTACATACTCGTTGTTCGCGAACTCACTCTTGCTTCCGCTACCGGAGTGAAAACATTTATTTGAACCTTAGATTATACAGTAAACAGATGGAGCTTACGGAACACGAGAGCGGTGCCGGTGCCGCGATATATATAAGTGTGCGTGACAGCGAGGAGCGGCACTGTAGAGACGTACATCTGTGTGTGTATAAGGATGCCAGATGTTGACAAAAAAACTCCCACATTTTTTTCGATTGTTCTCATAAGTATTAATGTTACAAATTGTTACTTACATAAGTAATATTTAGTTAAAACTAAACAGATTAGATGTGAGCTTAATACAGTCAATATTATCTTTACCATGTTCAGAGACCACTAAGAAAATCTGTGAGTTAATGACAGTTCTTACTTGTTGAGTGATTCACTTTCTTTGTTTTTAGTATGTATAATAAATATTATAATTAATAGATGTTAAGACAAATTAGATGTTTGTAGATGTATCTTGTAAAAGGGTATGATGGGGTTGTCATATATGAGATAAAACCCCTAAATAAAAAGAGAAATAAAATAAAAAATTAAAGGAATATTTGGACAGAATAATGGTTATCAAATAAATTATAATAGAATAAAAGTAATTTAAAATTCACTTAATGATTATTAATAAACTACTGAAAAAAACGCGTTTGGAAAATTATATATAAAAATAATTAGGTTATTAAAATTTAAAGACATATATAATTCAAAATATTTATTACAATAATTTTACAGAGTTGCACATCTAAGTATTCGTTATAAATTAACAGCCCTTATTTTGCACCAATTTCTAATAATATTTATTAATTTTACATTTTATCTAATGAAAAATAAATAGTTAATAGTTTTTTAAAGAATTATTATGCAAGATAAGCCATGTTGACCACCATGAATTACGCAAAGAAATTGAAAATGTGTTATTTTTTATTTGCTGAGATATTTTGATGATGTTTGTGTCAAATGAAAGGTCTTGGTCTAGAACCAATTTATCCGTTTGAATCATCTAAATCGGTTCACGCGTTTACGAGATTATCGGTAATCATTATAATGAAAATGTAAACAAACCGGAATCTTTCCTGTTTTTGTTCAAGAAACTTTTTAATTATGGCAAAATGTCTCAATTTTATGACTGTAAATTAAGAACGTGTGAAATGCCTATCTATTAAGCTAAAATTTGTAAGGATTATATGAAAAAAAAAAAAAACAAGGCTCCAAAGATTTAAGCGCAGGCCATACCGCCAGCTAGCGGACGGGCGGGCTAGGCGGGTGGGCGAAGCGAACGAAGGAAACTATACAAACTACGCGAAATGTTGGCGAGCTAAACTAAGCTAAGCGGGGGGCGCGGATGAGAGAGCGAGAGGTTAGCGTTCTATCTGTCCATTGCCTAGTCGAAACGGGGAGGACGGGCGAAGGAACCGGGTGAGCGGGCTGGCGGGTGAACGGGCTGGCGGGCGAGCTAAGCTAGCGAAGCGCGGGCGCGCCAACGAGGTGAACGAGTAGCTTCGCTGGAATCGTCGGATATTTCGTTAACTTAGCTCGTTAGGTTAGTCGGTAGCTCGCGGTGTGAACCGAAGTATGTAAAGAGGTGAAACGATGTTCGCCCGCCTAGCCCGCCCGCCCGCTAGCTGGCGGTGTGGCCTGCGCTTTAGGCTAAGCGAAAATGAACGCAGCAATAGTAAGCGAAGGTTCAATACGATTATCACTTATCCCCTTTCCCGGGTACCCCGCGCCCCTGTCGCAACCCCACCGCGTGCCACTGGTTCACTGAATTATATTTACACGAATAGATTGTGTCCATATTTAATAATCGGATATAAAAAAGGTATTGATCAATTAATGGAAATGTGTTCCATTACTGATACTGAACCACTAAAAACAATTACACACTAGTTACAAAATTTTGCCTGTATAAATGTATAAATTAATCGATCTTCCTACGCCCTATGTAGGTAAATTTCCCTAATTCAAGGAAACTTATTTCGATGTTAACTGGTAACTCCAACCAATTACTGCCAATATTTTGTGTTCCGAGTGAGCCGTAAATATTAGTGGGTAAATCAATATCAAAACTATAAAATAATCAATAGCTACCCGTGGAAAGATATTCCATTTTCTTTTTTTTTTGTTTTTGGGAACAACTTTTGCAATGTGTAAAGATACAAGACGGCATTTTTACACATAAAATAAGAAATGACTTGTGACGTGTAAACAGTGCGACGCGTAGTTTCGTACTAACGCGAGATTGTATTAGTTTTTCAATTTGTATTTGTATTGGTGGTTGTGCTCTCTTGTTCTAAGATTTCTTAGTATTTTTAAGTCTAAGATTTGAACGCGCACATTGTTTAACCATGTTAAATATGTATTGGACGAATTATAAAATTTATTCAAGCTATTGAAATTTATCGTCTACTATGGGATTCCAGTTATAGTGATTATAAAAATAGAAACAAAAAACACGACGCCCCTCAAGAGTTGGCTCAAAGTTACAATTGTGACTCGACTGAGGTAATGAGAAAATGGAAGATTATTTTGGCTCAATTCGCAAGAGAAAAAAAGAAAAACGCGGCTGTTTTTTTGTATTCGCTTTTTCCTACCCGTCCATATTAACAACTGGAGCCAGAAAAGTGCTCAATGAACATGTTCGTGCACAAGTGTGCTACACCGTGCGCTTACAAAAGTTATAAACAGCCATGCCGGTAGAAACAGAGGCTAAACGCGATACCAGCTTAGTACGTGTATCTAATGCTAAAGTTTTGCACAACATGTTTGTGCTGATGTGCTGCACACGACTTTGGTGGCATCGTACCTTTAGGTTTTACCGGTAAAACCTGGTTAAAGCGTCGTTCGGGCTTTGTTTACAGTAACAAATATATCCCATCAAAAACATAAATATCAATGTTAAATACAAGTCACGCAAAAAGTTATGAGATCATTGACCGACAACAAGCAAACAAATTAAGCGACATGATTTTACTTATGATATTATTTTGTTTTTCTAATGAAAAACCATGTCGGGGATATTAATAAATTAACTCATTTTATGCAGGTGCAAGCTGGAGCCATCATTCCGGACAACATAATTGATTTCTACTATTTCCGTTTTCGGACTCTTCACGTTTTGTCTGACGTTTATGGTCCTGCCTCCATGCATACCAAAGAAGCTAAGAAACTATTAGGTAAGGGTAAAATTATCTAAATTCAATCATGTGTTTTTAATAATAGACCAAACCAAACCAAATGGTTTTCTGGGATATAATAAATTGCTCAATATTGACGTCAACTTTCCCAGACCAATGGAAAATTGCCTCCGTTAGGCCCTTGCCACATTTTAATCCATCAGAATTGAAAGATCTGCGCTAATTTTACCGTGCCTATCAAAAGTACTGGAGCCGTCAATCAAAGGTTTTTATGGAATGAGTACAACGACTTTTCCCGGACCGGCCCTGGCCACAGCCTGACCGGCCCGCTGAGCGACCCGGAAACGGACTCCAGCTTCATTTTCCCTTAATTTTTATATAGCCTTGCCGTGATTAGTGAGATAGCGCTAAGCCGCACAACGGTTAACCGCTCGCTTTTGAGGCGCATAATTTTGTGTTAATCCTAGTTCCTATAATATCAACACAAGGGACTGTCGGTATTTTTTCGCGACTGTTTATTAAATTGCAGCTAGCTACAAAACGGACGTCAGCCTGTACGAGATTAGGATGGCTCTGAAACAGCTTAAAAACAACAAGGCGCCGGGTGATGACGGAATCACGGCTGAACTCCTGAAGGCGGGTGGAAAACCGGTCCTCAAGGCCCTTCAGAAGCTTTTTGATTCCGTCATACTCGAGGGCAAAACGCCACAGGCATGGTGCAGGGGTGTGGTGGTACTCTTCTTCAAGAAGGGCGACAATGCCCGGCTGAAGAACTATAGGCCCATCTCGCTTCTTAGCCATGTTTACAAGTTGTTTTCAAGAGTCATCACGAATCGTCTCGCGCGCAGGTTTGACGATTTCCAGCCTCCCGAACAAGCCGGATTCCGAAAAGGCTTTAGCACCGTAGACCACATACATACGCTGCGGCAGGTTATACAGAAGACCGAAGAGTATAACTTGCCTCTCTGTTTAGCGTTTGTGGACTACGAGAAAGCCTTCGATTCGATCGAGATTTGGGCTGTACTGCAGTCTCTCCAACGGTGCCAGATCGACTACCGGTACATTGAGGTGTTGAAGTGTCTGTACAAAAATGTCACCATGTCAGTCCGTCTTCAGATCAGATCTTCGGATCAGACCTCGAAACCAATCCTTCTCCAGCGCGGCGTAAGACAGGGAGACGTCATTTCTCCGAAACTGTTCACTGCTGCGCTGGAGGACGTCTTCAAGGTTCTGGACTGGAAGGGGCTTGGCATCAACGTTAATGGCGAGTATATCACTCACCTTCGGTTTGCCGACGACATAGTGATCATGGCTGAGACCATGGAGAGCCTCAGTAAAATGCTCGATGACCTTAGTAGAGCTTCCGAAAGAGTGGGTCTTAAAATGAACATGGACAAAACCAAGGTCATGGTGAACGCCCATGTAACACCCACTCCTATCAAGATCGGAGACTCTACACTTGAAGTTGTAGACGATTATGTTTACCTGGGACAAACGGTCCAGTTGGGTAGGTCCAACTTCGAGAAAGAGGTCAACCGTTGAATCCGACTCGGCTGGGCGGCGTTCGGGAAGTTGCGTGGTATCTTCTCGTCCAATTTACCGCAGTGTCTCAAGACAAAAGTCTATGACCAGTGTGTGTTGCCAGTGATCACCTATGGGACCGAGACGTGGTCGCTCATAATGGGCCTTATCAGAAAGCTTAAAGTCACCCAAAGGGCAATGGAGAGGGCTATGCTCGGAATTTCCTTGCGTGATCACGTCAGAAATGATGATATCCGCAGGAGAATCAAAGTTACCGACATAGCCCGAAGAATTGCCAAACTTAAGTGGCAGTGGGCAGGGCACATTGCTCGCAGAACGGATGGCCGATGGGGCCGAAAAGTTCTGGAGTGGCGACCGCGAACTGGAAGACGATAGGTACGTTGGAAGGCCTCCCACTAGGTGGACCGATGACCTGGTTAAGGTTGCGGGAAGGCGCTGGATGCGAGATGCACGGGATCGGTCAATGTGGCGACGCCTGGGGGAGGCCTATGTCCAGCAGTGGACGTCTTTCGGCTGAAATGATGATGATGATGATAGCTACAAAATGTGCGCGTCAGGGGCTATGGCCTGCGGAGCGAAAGAGTTGTGAGCCGTCAATCATAGTTTTTTTTTGGAATGAGTACCGGGACTTTTCCCGGACCAGCCCTGGCCACAGACTGACTGGCCCCAGCCCCAGCATGACCAGCCCGCTGAGCGACCCGCAGCCTAATTGTGTAAGTAAATTCGGCAACGGAAAATAAAGATTCAACTTTTTTGAGTATGTGTGTGTTTTTGGGATCTTGATGGTGGAAATCTGTATACGCCCTCTACCCCATCTTTTTTTTTTGTTAACTGGGGCCAACCTTCAAAAGGTGCCTGGACCGACCCATGACCTCTTAAAATACCACCTCGGGACCCCCTCTGTGCAACGCCTGTTAGGGCACATCCCTTATCATCATCATCATCAGCCTATAGCAGTCCACTGCTGGACATAGGCCTGTCCAATTGCACGCCATTTGGTTCGATTTACGGCAACTGTCATCCAGCTGCTACCAGCCAACCTGCGAAGAAAGAAAGAAAGAAAGAAAAATGAGTTTATTTGCAATAAAAACAAAAACACCTTAAAATTAAACAAAATATTTTTAAAACTATTAATGCCAAAAGGGCCTCAGCTCAGTATAATGCCAAATGGTAACACAGGGTATACCACCTGACGCTGATTTTCAGCTGCAGCCCACGAGTGCCATACGCCCGAAAACACCAACAAACATTTATAATAAGTATACATTTTTTGTAAAAAACAACCTAAGATAAAATTTTGCGACTCTTAATTTTATAAAACAACAAAAATAAAAGTTCTATGTGCCCATTAAGACGGTACCCTGACCAAAAAATCGGCATGAGATATGAGCGTTCCTATTGGTCTAGCGGCACTGGTGGCGCATGAATTACAGTAGTGAATACGCCCAGATTTTAGAATAAAATCTTTATAAAATCGAATTTTGGTCTTTTGAAAAAAATAATTCTACAAAAATGTTCGTTATTAAATTGTCTATCCATTAGTGTTAGTACAAAAAATAATCAATGAACACTTTACGAGGAGATGCATAAAATCAATAATTATTTCTCATTATTATATTTTTTTGGAAGTAGATTAGTGAAATATATACAACATTTAATAAAAAACTAAATCTACCATTTTAGAATCAATACTATGTAGAAATTTAATGTATTTTTATTAATTGATATTTCTTTTTAAATAACGAGTAGATAGCTCCTAAAAACAGCACAAAAAACGGCTTGCGCGGCGTTTTGCTCGGGGTACCGCCTAATTACGTGGGCTACAACCGGAGGATCAAAAAAAAAGCAAAGGTTATTTAATAGAATTTAATTATACTAAAAGTTACAAGTTAATTATTTCTAAAAGATTGACAATGATCGAAGTGTGAATCAAAAGTGAATCTGGGTCCGCGTTTCCGATATTGCGAAACCTCTGTTGTCGTCGTCGCGCGGCACGCTCCTGCTGATGCTGCACTGCGTGGTCGAGCCGTGTGCAGTGTTGATTTGGGTCGATGCTGTCTCGGCGATCCTCATAGATTAGCACCGCGTAACACCTCCCCCCGAAGAGCAGCCACCACCGATGATTTTCGTAGTAAATTGAGGTGGGGGTTGGTTGCAGCTTATCCTCTCTTTAGGTTCTGGAAGAGCGTAAATTCTTTCTGGACGCCTTGGGTGACATTGTGGTTCCTCGTCTGGAGTCTTCTTGGCTTTTGACCAGTACCGTCGGTAGATAAAGTAACCCATGAGTGCACATGCACCGGTTAGTGCTATGTACATTGGAATCGTAGTGTGGTAGATTCCGTAGTCGTTCGTCGCTGGAATATGTGGCTGTTGTTGCATTATCTTCATATTGGCTGCATGTAGGTGGTCCAAGTTTATTGAGTTCAGTTTTAGTGTCGGGACTGGAGGCTGATTGTCTACGTCTTCTGCAGGTAGGTCCATAATCTTCAATACGTGACCCTTCAGACGATTTTTCTTATTGGCGATAGTGATCTGTGGTGTATCTATGTAACAGTCCTGCGGTATGGTGAGTAAGTAACTTCCTTGAACTTCTTTGTACAGGTCTTGTCCACAAGAGAGATGAACCTTCGTGGGAACCGGGAAGCTGATGGTGTATTGTCTGTCGTCAAGTTCCTCGTACGCTGGCTGGTCCAAGGTGATAGCGACAGGTTTGCATTTAGAACTTTTCTTTTGCGTGTTGATGAGTTCGTGTATGCAATCTTGTGAGAAATGGCTCTGTAGACTTCGTTTCTCCTCGCATATGAACCACTTGTTGGTCTTCGGGCATTCAGCCTCTATGTTCTTAGAATCTTTCTGGAAGGTGGCTAGGAAAGGAGAGGATGGAATGAGGACTTCGTGATATTTGTTAGGTATTATTGATAACTTATATAGATCGTATGTTTGCGGTAGAAATATTGGAAACTTATATACTATAACTATATTATTTCTCGTATAATATGAACCTAACTTAATTATATTATAATATTCTCTTATATCTATGTCTACTATTTCCTCCCTGCTATATAAACTTGTTAATTTATTACTAGAACTAGATTTGTTGCTAGAACATTCTGTAGCCGGTTTAGTTCCTGTGAAATTGCATCTACGTTGTCGCTGAGGATAATAAGTATTTGGGCTAAATGTGCGTACTTTATCAAATCATTATCTTTATCTGCGTTGCTTTCGTTAATTCTATTTAGTAGGGCTGCCATTTTTCCCTGGTTATCTGCAATATCGTCGATCATTTTAGAGTATTGAGCGGACATCTCTTTTGTTAGACTAACATGCTGGTTGAATTCAGTAACTAATTTGTGTTCATCGTTTTCGAAAGATTTTATAGCTTGATTATAATGTAATGCGTCAGTATAATCTAAATTTCCTGTAATGCTTTTCACAACACTACCGAGGCCATCTATGAGCCCTCTTTTTATACGAGTTATCTCGAAGGACTTTAATTGTTCGGATACGCTATTGAGTTTGGATCTTAGATAGTCTATATGAGGCTGGAATAATGATTTGGTTTGGTTATTAAGATTAGGGCTGCTGGTTAGTAGTTGGCTATCAATAGAGTTTATTTTATCTTGTAAAGTGTCTAAATTAACGTATTGTATGAAGGAATGGTGGTGTGATAAGATCTTAGCTGGGCCTAATTTAAAGGGTACAATCCCGGGTCCATCGTCCAGGCTCTCAAGTCTTATTTCTTGAGACAGAGATGTTCGCAGAAACAGGTGCAGGATCAGGAGCTTCCTGCAACAATCGGGCGGTTTTAGGAACCCTTTTTAGCCTGGACTTCGCAACAGGACCGCGTTTCTTCCTTGTATAGATGTGGATAGGGAGGTCCGCCATAACAACGTCATGAGTGTATCGAGGAGCTAATTTTTGCCTGGAAGCAAATGGATTATTTACAAAAATCTGTTGTTCAGGTGGGTAGTCGACTTCTGGTTCGCGTTGAAGGTTACGACTATCAGTAGACTCCTTGCGGGTTTCGATACATAGCTCGTGAATTGCATTATATGCAGTAGTCATTTTCTCTTTATGACTAGTCATATACTGCTGTAGCAAATGAGCGGATAAATCTAAGTCGAAGGAATCGCGGGGATCAAAATGTCCGGTAATAACTTCGATAGGTTTACATTTTGTGAAACTATGGATACTGCTATTGTAAGCTAGGAGGGCGTAGGGCATGAGGTTAGTCACGGATTCACCTTTTTGACTAAATTTAAGGATGCGAAGGTGCTCTAATATGGTAGCGTGGAATCTCTCAACTATACCATTTTCATTCGGGGTATGTGGTGCTACCTTATGGTGTTGAATCTTGTGTAACCTTGTGAATTCTGCAATTAGTTGGTTAGTAAACTCTGACCCGTTATCAGTAACGATGGTAGATGGTATTCCATGGTGAGTGCAGAAGCTAAGAAATGCTTGTACTACACTTATAGCTGTTCCATCTCTTAAGTAATAAGCCTGAGCATACTTTGAAAATGAGTCTACTAACGTTAGGAACTTTTCGCTTTGAATAGTTAATAGATCGAGGTGTACTATTTCAAATGGTTTACTTGCTGGTGGAACTACTTTAAATTGTTGTTTGGTTGGATTGCGGTCGTACTTTGCCTGGCCGCAAATAGTACATTCATTAATAAATTTCGTTATATGTTCGCGCATTTTCGGCCAGTAGTACTTGTGAGATAGAGCTAAGTAAGTTTCGTTAATACCCCTGTGGTTAGTTTTCCCATCATGATGCTTGTTAATAATTTCCTGTTGCCTCAAGTACTCTCTAACGTTATCCAATTCCTTTTTGGTTAACGTTAAGTTCATTGATGAATTTTTAAAGTTCTTTTGAATAATGGGAATTATTGAGTACATGCCTAAAGTTGGATTTATTAATAGCCCTGTTTTAATTTTAGGATGGACGTATTCTTTTATCGCATTAACTACTTCCTCCTCTAGATTTGATTCTGACACCTGAATGTTAATTCGTGTGTGGGTGTCAAAGGGTTTAGTTACAATTGTTCGACCCTTTAAATCTCCTACTATATTAAAAATAATCTGTTTCGTAAACTTGTTTAATGGATCGTCAGAAATGGGAACCTCTAGGATGGGGTTCTCATTATCTGTGTGGACTGTAGCGGTACCCGAGTCATCCGCGGGTTCCGTAGCCGTAATGGTTCTAGAGTCATCAAGGGCAGGATTATTTTCTGTAGGGTTAGCTACAATAGACATTAGTTCTTCATTATTAATTTCAAGCCGTGATAAAGCATCCGCATTAGTATTGCATTTACCCTGTTTGTATTCTATTGAAAAATCAAATTCACTCAGTTTTAGCCGCCATCTTGTGAGTCTCGAATTGGGTTCCTTCAAGTTCATGATCCATTGAAGGGGCTTATGGTCGGTAATTATTTTGAATCTTCTACCGAATAAGTATTGCCTAAAATATTTGGTGGCCCAAACGATTGCTAACAATTCCTTTTCAATGGTACTGTAATTTAACTCGCTAGAGTTTAAAGTACGTGAAGCGTACGCTATGGGTTTATCTGAGCCTATTACTCCCTGGGATAGGACGGCGCCGATCGCAACGTTAGATGCGTCGGTTGTTAGAATGAACTCTTTATTGAAATCTGGATATTGCAGAATAGGATCGTTAGTAAGGAGTTTTTTACAGTGCTCAAAGCAATTAATGTATTTTTGATCCAAAGTTATTTTGCTACCCTTTTTTAAACATTGAGTTAGTGGTTTAGTTAATTTAGCAAAATCCGGGATGAATTTCCTATAATAGCCGATCAGGCCGAGAAAACGTTTGATGTCTGTTGCTGTTTTAGGAAGAGGGTAGTTTTCTATGGCTTTAATTTTGTCTGGATTTGGCTTGACACCTTCGTTGCAAATGATGTGGCCTAGAAAGCTAGTTTCTAACTTTAAAAATTTTAAAGTTAGATTCTCGCAATCTTTTAAATACTTTTTCCAGGTTATTAATATGCTCCTGCAGGGATGTACTGAAAACTACAATGTCATCCAAATATACCAGACAGATGTGGTTTAGGTCTCTAAGGATATTATCCATAACCCTTTGAAATGTAGATGGAGAATTTTTAAGCCCCATCGGCATTCTAAGGAATTCATAATGGCCATTTTCCACATTGAACGCCGTTTTGTGTATATCTTCAGGGTTCATTTCGACTTGATAGAACCCGCTGGCCAAATCCACGGTACTAAAATATTTGCATTTACCTAATTTGTCTAATACGTCTGTAATGTTAGGTATGGGATACTTGTCATCAATCGTTTTCTCGTTGACTTTTCGGAAATCCACGACAAGTCGCCATTTAACCTTGCCAGAAGCATCCGCCTTTTTGGGTACGATACAAATAGGGGAACTCCAGGCCGAATCTGATGGTCGTATTATATTTTGATCAAGCATTTTACCTATTTGATCTCTGACTTCTTGTCTGTGGACATAGGGATATCTATAAGTTTTAGTGTGTACTGGAATTTCATCAGTTGTTCGGATGCTATGTTTTACTTTATTTGTGAATGTCAATGATTCGCCTTCGAGATAAAAGACGTCGGCATAGTTCGCACAGAGGTTTTTTAAGTTAGCAAGTTCCTCTGGGTTTAAATGTTCCGTTCTAAGACGAGAAAGTACGGCATTAACACGATCTGATGGAATTGCAGTATCTTCAACTTCAATGTTAAATAACTGGGCTTCTACGGGGCGGTCCATTGAAAAGATGATGTCGTTACACGTTGGGTTAGTGATCTCCACCCAGCCACGGTTATTTTTTACACTAGTTATGCAGTTTGAAATTAAGCAACTAGAGATGACCTGATCCTCGATCATTACTTCACCGTCCAACGTATTAATAGGTACTCTAACTAACTTGGATGAATTAGCTGATATTATATCCTCGTACAAATTGGCATTGCGTGAATCATACATCTGTATAGGTAGTTGTGCATTCTGGGTTATTAGTAATTTACGGTTAAGATCGATTTTACTTCCCCAATTTTCAAGCAAATCAAAGCCTAGGAGTCCGTCGAAGTAATCATGAAATTTGTAAACGAATAATATAACATCTGAATGTTCGTTTAATTCTGAAAAGCATGGCAAAGTAATGGAATAGTCATTCTTAGACGTCCCGTGAACATTTGTTACTTCGAATGGCTCATAGTTTAGTGGCATATGGTTAAAATATTTGCTTACGGCTTCTGGGCTTATAAACGATTGATTAGCTCCCGTATCAATTAGTAACTTAAGTGGTGGATCCTGGATCTGAATAAACCCGAGTTGCCTCTGTATATGAAAGTTGAGCTCTATTTTGGTTTTTCTAATTTGGATACCTTCTGAAAATTTTCAGTAGGTTGGGTATCTTGGTCTACCTCTTTTACCGAAGGAGTGTCGTGGTAGGGATGTGAATCCTCATAATATCCAGGTTCGGGGTACTGTTCGTTGGTATAATAGCAATCTTGTTCGTAATCGGCATAGTACCAATTACTATAATCATAGTCGTAGTCTAAGTCGTTGAAATTAATCTCGCGTGTCCTGAAATGGTTGTTCGGAGGTGGATTACCATACTGTCTCCAATCGTGACCTGAGGGTGGCAAGGTTTTGGGCACAAAAGGACTGACGCCGCTCATTGGCTTAGGCGCGTTATTATAACTTGATTGTGGTTGTGACTGAGGTCTAGGAGGCATTTTAAAAACGTTACTTTGCGGGTGATAATTTGGCAAGGGGGCGCGCATCATTTGTTGTGTACGAGTTAAGCCACGGGGTTTCTGTTGCGTAGGCATGCTAGGTCTCCATCCTTGAACATAAGGCTGCATTGACTGCTGTCGCTGCGGGCCAGGCGTATTGAACGCAAATTGTCTCGATGGTCCAGGCATGACAGGAACGTTAAAAGGGTTTACTTTGGGGGTGAAATTGTTCAAGGGTAAATGATGATTTGGGTGCGGTTGAACCCAGTCCTTTCTACTGGGTCCTCCCTCATTGCGGTGTTGCAGGTAAAGCGTGTTTAGTTCATCTTGCACGTATTCCAATGCCTTTTCCATGGACTCTGGGCGCATGCAACGTATTCTAGAGCCTAGGGGGTCTTTTAGACCCCTCAGATAAGCTTGAAGGGTTAACTTTTTATATAGCAATCGTTTAGCCTCAATAGTGGTGTTAACTGTCTCGTGAAGCGAGATATAAGTCATTATGGTGCTAAATAAATTTTGACACCTTTCATAGAATTCTTGAGGGCTACTGGAACCCTGGGTTTGCAAGGATAAGTCGCTGTATAAAGCGGTCTCATCTCGATGGTCAGCAAAGTTATTGATCAGAGCGGATCGAATACCCTGCCAGGTATCCGGGATACCATTGGAATTAATATGCCTAGCAGCGGGTCCCGTAATCTTATTCAAAATTCCGTTAAGGAGGGCTAAATTCGTTAGTTCATAACCTTGTGCGGTTTTAAAATAAGTAACTACCAACTGGTCGCATATGCTAATGAAACGGGTTAGTACGTGCGGGTTTCCGTCGAACTCCGGCACTAATCTTAGGGATTTATAAATCGTGTCTACGTCGTCGCTCGACATCGCGCCTAAATTCCTGTTCTCGTCTGTAGCCGCGAGCCTACTCCTACTTCGGTCACTATTTTCTAACCTATCAGATCGATATTCCATAGGATGGAAAATCTTGAACGCTAAAACTTACACACACGCAAAAATTATAAGAAAAAAAATAATATCATGAACATAGATTGGACAGGATATAAGAATATAGTAAGGATTAACTTAGGGCTTGAGGTATTCAAGGAGACTTAAGAGTTAGGTAGGAAAGGACTTGAAAGATTCAAGGACTTACAGCATTGCTTCTTCTTGACGAATCGAGAGTCGGATTCTCCTCTGGACTGCAGCTCCCGTAGGTTCGGATACCCGTAGACTAATCGTTCGATACGACACTGACTCTACTTTACTGGTATCCTACCGACTGCGCCAATTACGTGGGCTACAACCGGAGGATCAAAAAAAAAGCAAAGGTTATTTAATAGAATTTAATTATACTAAAAGTTACAAGTTAATTATTTCTAAAAGATTGACAATGATCGAAGTGTGAATCAAAAGTGAATCTGGGTCCGCGTTTCCGATATTGCGAAACCTCTGTTGTCGTCGTCGCGCGGCACGCTCCTGCTGATGCTGCACTGCGTGGTCGAGCCGTGTGCAGTGTTGATTTGGGTCGATGCTGTCTCGGCGATCCTCATAGATTAGCACCGCGTAACAGCCTTAACAAAAGAGAAATAACAATAATAAAAAGTAACAATGATAAAAAGTATAAAATTAATAACATTGGTAAAATTGAAAGATGTATAGAATTGATAAAATTTAAAAATATATAAAGTTGATTTACAACAATGCCAAATTTGAGAAATACATAGGGTACAATAATAACAACAACAATTTATCTATTGCGCTTTAAATGGCTGACGTGTCAGCACGAACATCTTTAAATTCCTTTGATGATTTAATAAAAACAACTTTAATTTTAATTTGAATGTCGAGCAACTTTTACTATACTTTATTGGAGGCGGGATATTGTTCCAGCATTTGGTAGCTGCGTACCGAAAACTGCCCCTAAACTAAAAGCCGCCGACTTTTGCTGGGGAATAGAAAGCTGTCGGGAACATTTTCTTCCCCCACCGATTTTGTGTCTACTAGTCCATGACAGCTTATCGTATAAGTAAGAAGGGGATTGAGACTCGATTACTCCAAAAAGTAGGGTCGCCAAGTGCAGCTTACGTCTAGCTTTCATTTTTAGAATGTTGTGCTCATTCAAGAAAGGTGTAACATGTCCTCTAAAGGGAACCTTAAAACAGAAGCGTGCGCAGGCGTTCTGAAGTCTTTGAAGTTTCGAAGGTCGTCGCTCCACCTAGCCTGAGGGCGTCCTACCTTACGTTTACCAGTTCGCGGTCTCAACTCAAAAACACGTTTACCCCAACGGTCATCGGTTCTACGACTTGTATGGCCGGTCCATTGCCACTTTAGCTTACTTATTCTGTGAGCTATTTCTAGGTTCTCTGCCGGATCACCTCGTTTCGGATTCGAACCCTTAGACAGACTCCGAGCATAGCCCTTTCCATAGCTCGCTGAGCAACTTTGAACTGATGAACCAGCCGTATTGTGAGTGTCCACGTCTCGGCACCGTAGGTCATAACAGGTAGGACGCAGTGGTTGAAGACTTTAGTCTTCAGGCTTTGTGGGATACGCGACGAGAAGACTCGACGAAGTTTGCCATATGCCGCCCAGCCCAGCTGTATTCTTTAGCTAGCCTCCTTCTCAAAGTTGTTCAATACCAAACTGCAGAGTTTGCCCGAGGTAAACGTATTCTTGAACAACTTTGAGAGCACCACCATTGACCACAATCGGTCCCGGAGTGACGTGTGAATTGAACATATCCTGGTTTTTGTCCAAGTTCATCCGGAGACCGATGCGTGCAGAAGAACCAGCTAAGCCGTCCAGCATCAGCTGCAAGTCATGCAGTGACTCTGCCATTATGACGATGTCATCCGCAAGGGCACATCCCTGGGGAGACTGAAAGAGCGTCTCCCCTGAATCTCACTGTACATGGTTGCACGTGATCACTGCACCACCGTCTTTCCTGGTGTCACTTGGTGAGCGGACTGAGTTTCCGAAACCCCGGAGTCAGGTTTCGGCGTTTTAGGCAGTGGGGCGTTGACCTCCCCGACGCCTTCTTTTCCGAGTGGGATCAGCCCTCTTACGATCCCGCTCGGTGGCCTCCTTCTGAACCATGACAGTCTCACCGAAGGAGGCCATTTCCCTGCAGTTTTGTTTCTGCCAGCATGGCCCTAACAACTACTGGCAAAGACAGGTCTTGGCCGATCCTGGCCACCAAGACCTGCCGCTCAGAAACCCATACAAGGCACACTTCGAGCGTGTGCTGTGCAGAGTCAAGGTCGCCACCGCAGTGGTAGCGATATACCGTGGTCTCTCGCCTAATCCTATTCAGGTACTCCCCGAAGCAACAGTGCTTGGTCAAAACCTGAATGAGCCTGTAGGAGATGCGCTCCTCTCTTTTCAGCCAGGCTTCGAAGTGCGGCAGGAGGGCTTCGACAACGCGCTTGCGCGAAAATTGTTTTTCTTGTAACGACTCGTAAAATGTGTTTTTCTCATAGTCAATATAACAGTTTACCCGACCCCAAAATCGGCTGTTTTGTCAATTGTATCCCACTTGCTTAAAAAAAAATAGTTATTAATTTTACAGCGTCTTAAATTTGTGTCTATATATTTGAGGAAAACTCAAAAAAAATCGCCTCGAAAGTAACGCGAAGAATACCTTTTGAAGAACTAAACGTAAAATGTAAATGCCGTAGATGTAAATGTCACATAAACGTCGATAATGTTCAGCTTTAGATATGTGTCCTTCTGACCAGACGAGTACGTTAATGCCATTAAGGATTTTAACCATGATCTTCAAAGAATCGCTACCTGGTCTGAGCAGTGACGGATTAACCCTTAATCAAATTAAGCAATTGCCTAGGGCATCAAGTCTGGGGGGGCACCAGAAGAAGCACAAAAAAAATGCGTCCTTAGGGCATCACGTCTCACTCACGTCACCAAATACCACACCAAAAAAAGTTTCTAGGACTAATTTGAAAATTCGCGCGTTTTAAGTTGACATAGAGTCCGACCTAAGGTCATAACCCCGAACCGCTTGCCCACTCGCTGCCCACTAGTGCATTCGGCAATTCGAATGCACCGGAATTGCAATCAGCCAATCACAAACCACCCCTTATCCCGCGCACAGTGTTTTATAGACCCAAAAAAGTGGCATCGGCTTTTTATTGGCTAGTTCATTACAAATGCACGAGTAGTAGAACTCCCAAGTGTCAATTTTGTGTCCTTGTTTTTCTTTTAATCGTAATGTTTTCGCAACCTTGAAGTCCAAAAGACCAAACAAATATCGTAAAAAAACTGTACATAATTGAGCTTTATTCGTATTGCAGGTTTATGAAGCAATTCGAAGAGAAAATGATCCCGTATTTATGTAATCAAAAACGATAATAGAACTCTCAAAAAAAAAAATGTTTTACCGAAATCACTATTTATTTTTTAGCTCGAAGTAGAACCTCTGTCTGGAACAAATAGATTGCTTTTACTAAGGTTTATCACCCATTAAAATATTACTTTCAACTTGGGCCTAGGTTTCGAGAACATTATTTTTAGGGGTGTCACAAAGGTCAACTATTATTGGCTTTTTATAATCAACTAAAATTAATTATAATTTAGTTAAAAAGTATTTATGACTTATCGATCATCGTGCATGTTGCAGATATAGTCTATTGAATCGTAAACAATAACACCCTATATAATAGATAAGTTAAGTAGAAGGTAATCGCAGGGACTTCTGTGTATTTATTTGGTAAGTAGTAGACAGACTGTCGCGGAGAACGTCATCATAGGTACGGCGTCGGTAACATGTCTTCCACAAGCCTACAGCCTGGGTACATCAAAGTTGGTTCGATCCTACATCGTTGAAGCAACTTTTGTACGAGTCAAAATCAAAAACTCAAAATATTTTTATTTCATCTTGGATTAGATGAAATAAAAATATTTTGAGTTTTTATTTTGACTCGTATAAAAGTTACTTTTGAATTGTCAGCAAAAATGAAGCTAGAGTCATGGGACTAAAGGGTCAGTTGTCAAAAGAGAAATCTCTGCCATCATTCGATTAAATTAAATAAGCCTTTATTAATACTATATAACTATAATTAGTTTTTAGTGACATTTATATCGTGTTCCCATCGAAAAAAATGTGAATAAGAATTACCTAATTATTATTTAAATAAATTCATCTAGTTGGGATGGCACGCTTTGACTCGCTCAGGCATAAGGAATAATTTGCACTGAATAGCATCAGGTAGCGAGCTGGCAACGTGTGGACATGGGAGTTGTTAATCTGTCGGTGCTCACCTATTAACAGATACATCATGTAGAAAATGCTAAAAATTAAAAATAATATCCTGTGGCTAAACTACTGGATATATTCGTTTACATTTTTATGTGTAGACTGGGCATATCATGACTTTTAAGGAGTTTAATTTATTGTCATCTCTACCCTATAATAGTACCTATAGGCAGGTGTTTATCAGACAGTAATCAAACTAAGAAGCCTAGCACCTAATTATGGGCTAAGCTCGCATTTGTACATTAATTACTGTCCTATTAATAAATAAATTACATTTGTATTTTTATATATTTTGTGTACAATTTCACGTGAAAAGTGTTTTAAAATTAATTGTTAGAATTATACCATTATAGAAGATAAAAGACCTGCTGATTTTATGTGATAAAAACTAATTGTCACAAAAGGTCAAAATAGTGACAACCCTAACACATATTTTTGAAAATAATTTTCTCCTAATCTAATCGTTAAA
The DNA here is from genome assembly GCA_949775005.1 of Orthosia gothica. Lineage (NCBI taxonomy): Eukaryota > Metazoa > Arthropoda > Insecta > Lepidoptera > Noctuidae > Orthosia > Orthosia gothica. The sequence goes on from OX459037.1 coordinate 23,416,514, forward strand.
CCTAGGCCCAAGTTCAAGTAATATTTTTATGGATGATAAACCTTAGTGTAAGGAATCTGTTTTTACCAGACAGAGGTTCTACTTCGAGCTAGAAAATAAATAAATACTGATTTCGGTAAAACATTGTTTTTTTTGCGAGTTCTATTATCGTTTTTGATTAGAAGACCGATTCTAGTTGACATACGGATAGGGGGGCCTACAGATGTGGATTGCTTAAGGCATCAAGTAGTCTTAATCCGTCACTGGGTCTGAGGCAAACTGTCTGTCGTTGAACCCAACCAAAATAAAATACCTAGTGTTTGGCTCAAGACAGCAGCTTGCTAGGCAAATTGCCCTGCGACATTTGATCTGCAGCGAATAGGTGAGCCAATCGAGCGAGTTTATGAGGCTAGCAGTCTTCGTCTGGTTATGGATTAGTTTTGAGAAACACGTAGCAGACGCGATTCAAAATTGTTTTTATTGTTAAAAGTTCTATATTAGACGCTGCCGTACTTTTTAGAAAACTACGAGAGCAGCTAGTAGAAACTAGAAACCCTGGTTCTATCTAAAAAAACACTTAACACCACGTTAATACGTATAATATGGTTTTAAAATAAAAATATACCGAAAATATATAAAATAATACAAAAAAAGAAACAGAAAAACCGCAGTTAATGATAACATATTAGTTTAAAAAAAAAGAATTGTGATGAAACAAAAGATAAGTAATACTTCAAGTTACGCACAATTACGTAAAAAAACTCAGGCCGTTGAAAAAAATAATTATGCGGAACCTGTTGTAAAATTTAAGGAATCATGAAGACTGCTGGCACACAAAGGGTCATGCGCTTTGCGGGGGGCGAGGCCGGAGTCGGCTTCTATCAACTGATATCTACAGACAAGGAAATGGGCAATCAAAATTATGAAACAAAAACCTTTTTCGCAAAAAAAATACCTACTTCAAAAACAAAACACAAAAAAAAAGTGCAAAGCAAATTTCGTTTCGGATTTCAGTGACGTACCTCAAGTTTTTATCGTTTTGCGACACCGACTCCCGAAACGAAAGTTATTTTGCCCTTTTTTCCTTAGTGTTTTGTTTTTGAAGTCGTTAATGATTTTTGTGAAAAAGTTTTATTTCCCTCTTTTTAGTTTTGGTTCACCATCACTACAAATTGAGCAGTATTGAAAAAATAACTCAATATACACACACGTTCGTGCTGATTGTCGCTAAGAGTTCGGTTGTATGCTCCATATCTTGAAAACTGCCTATCCGATTTTGATAAAACTTGCACTATGACCTAAGTTGAGAGATACTTATCCAGTACAAAAAAGAATGATCATGATGCGATTACTAGTTGCCGCGAAATGCGTGAACAAATATACATACAAATATATATTCATATAATGGATCGGGTTTTAGTTTTTGACCTTACAATGTATACCCCATACATTTGTTGTATATCAAAACCTTCTCCAGAAAGGAACAAAAACTTTTCTGAAAACCGCATCAAAATCGGTTGATCCAAACGCGAGAAAATAGCGGACAAACATACATACATACAAACATACGCGTCAAACTGAGAACCTGCTTTGTTTTAAGTCTTTTAAAAAGGGACATTCCCAAGAATAATTAGTAGGAAACTACGTTACATATAGTTTTCATAATATAAAATTTTAGTTGTCACCATCGTTTTTAAAACAAGAGTTTGAACTTTGTCCAGAGAAACGGGTAGGGGAGACGGCTGGGGGAGAGGGGTGGAGATATTTTACATGTCCTCCGTGTACATACACACGGAAAGTTATTAATTATAGACATTAAAACGCCTGCACATAACTTAATAACGCCAAGTCTTATTTTTGTAAGATTGCTAATAATGGTTGTGCAGGCACTTTCTAAATTTAACGTTAATTTACAGGAGCTTTCATAACTTTTTATAGGAGCTTCTTAGAGTTGTGTAAACATATATATGTTAAGGTAGCAAACAGGTAGTAAATATTTACATTAACAACGCGGTTAATACAACTCTAAAACTATGAGAACTTGGAAGTGGTCAGCCAACCTGACGTCAGAATGGCTGACCTTGGAGTATTATTGTTCTGTGGGCTGACCATTTTATTTATTTTTATTTTTCTTAACGCAGAGGTAGCAAATATTTCACTATAGGTAGTCAATAGTAGCAAATAGGTATTATACAGTTCATATGGTCTCATGGTCCAGTGTCCAGTCATCCTGACGGTCACGTAAGAACGACCACCGACTATAGAGTTTGGGTTGTGGTTACTTGGACAGGTAACGGGTAGTAAAGGAGTACAAAATAGTACCTTAAATTCGTTATAGTATAAAGCTCAATTTTCTTGTATTTTCTTCTGGATAACTTTAAAAATCTCGTCATCCATTGCCGGACACTTATGACAGTTGCTAACCCAGACAGACACCCCTAAACTTTAAGTAATAAGTTATAATTATACTTTCATTATAGTATGAAAGCTAAATTGTATGTTACTTGGGAACTTACATGAAAATATCGCCGGCGATGACGAATTTTTTTTTTTTTTTTTTTTGTATTTTATAATATTAAAATATATTTTTTTACTTTAAGTAACATGGCTATGAACGTTTTAAAATTATTTGTTTATTGGATATCTTAAAAGATCGCAATCGACTAAGCACTCGCACTCGCACCTACAGCGGACTTTCAATGTGTCTGGCAAGATGTAAAAACCATTAAAACTGTCCGGACATTTTGCTTTTATACTATAAGGAAAGTATAATTATATTTTATTAAATTTAAGGGGTGTCTGGCAGGGGGTAGCCCATAGACTACTATTATATACTAGAGGGGTAGCCTTTAAGTGGCCGGCAATGGATGAACGTATTTTTAACCGACTTACCAAAAAGGAGGAGGTTCTATGTTCGACTTCTTATATGTTTTTTTTTTTTTTTTTTTTTTTTTTATGTTCACCGATATCTCCGTCAATTGTGGACCGATTTTGAAAATTCTTTTTTTGTTTGAGAGAGTTTGTTTTGAAATTAGTCCCATTTTAATTTGGTGAAGATCTGATGAAGAACTTCGGAGATATACAACAGAACTCTTCAAAAAAATACTACCGACTTCCAAATGAAAAACTTCAAAGTGAAAAACTAACTTTATTTTTGGAAGTCGGTGTCCATATCGCAAAAAAACGGGAAAAAAGAAAGACACCGACTTCCAAAAATAAAGTTATTTTCACTTTGTAGTTTTTCATTTGGAAGTCGGTAGTATTTTTTTGCAAAAAATGATTTTTGTGTTGTTAAGTACCTACATAAAATTATTTGTTTGGATCATTTTCAACAATTCAAATTTACAAATTACTTGATATTATAATAAATGCGTGAGTTTGAATATGTGGATGCATAGATAATTGTTACTCAATTACGTTCACACCAGAACGGCTGAACGGATCTGGATAAAATTTGGCCCAGAGTCGATGAAACAAAAAAGTTAAATTAAAAAGAGACAAATACATATATATTAACTTTAAAACTTTCGCGTTTCATAATTGAAAACAATATAATCATCGCGTTAAATTTCCCGTGATAATTATATTGTTTTCAAATACAATATATCTTCAGGATTTAACGTGCGAGAGTTCTTTTTGATGGTTTTACTTTTACCGCATTTGTCCTGTAGGTATCATTATCAACGCTAATGCGACTATTATCAATGGTAGCTACACATGTTTTTTTTGTGCACGTGATACTCTCCTAGAACTCAAAAATACATTTGTTTTGTGCAGGTGCTACTCTCCAAGAACTCAAAAAGGTATTTGTAAAAGTTTACAATGGCTCCGTGTTAGTCACCGTTGTCGCCACAGATGTCGCTCATACTCGTCGTTCTGCAAGATCAGTGACCAACCCTCCTAGTCACTCGCAAAAATGGCCATTAAAACCGAAATCAGCTCAAAAATATAGCACACCTGCAACACCACCATTCGAAGAATACACCCAAGAAACAATATCCAGTAATAAAAAATATCGCAGAAAAATTGAGCCTTTAGACAGTGCTGACACACCTGCTCCACCACTTGCTGAAACACCTGCTCCACCACTTGCTGAACCACCTGCTCCACCACTTGCTGAAACACCTGCTCCACCACTTGCTGAACCACCTCCTGAAACTATAGAAGCTGGTAAACCAAAAGAAGAAGGAGATGAAGAGGTTAGTTTGTTTCATCACTACTTATTTTCATGCTTGATTAGGTACTTAAAAAAAATCGGCTTGGTGATCGCTCCAGATTTGTAGTTTTGAGCTTTATTAACCCCGACGGAAAAAGAGGGGTGTTATAAGTGTTGCTGTGTGTCTGTCTGTGGCATCATAGCTCCTAAACGGATAATCGATTTTGTTAAGTTTTTTTTTAAAGGTGTCTCTATCGAGAGTGTTCTTGAGCTATGTTTGATTTAAAGTTCAAAAGTTATCCGCATTTTACTTTGTATCTGGGTTTTTTCGCAAGATATGGTGTCATAATTACGTGTTTCGATAGATTTTCGATTAAAGCTTGTCTACGAGTAGTTATATTATATGAAGTTTAAAAAGCATGAAATTAAAATTAAAAACCGCCGACACAAAATAACCGTGGTCGTATGCCTCTACCAGCTTTTATTTTTTTAACTTTGAGATATGCTCATGCATACTGCGCTACCACGGGGAGATAGCGCAGTTTTGTGGGACTCTAACCCACTAAAACTCCACGGTGTCCTCCTGTGCCGCTTATGGCTCACGGGAACGCGTTAGCATACATCCGCGACCCCGCCGCGGCTGTCCGTCTCCGGATCCTCCTCTGGGGTTTACATCACCGGCGCACAAGAACACACTGTACGCTGAGACCTCAGGGGCCAAACCTGCACATGGGCGCCAGACGACCCCGTGTATGGCACCCTTGGTCCCCCTGTGACGGGTCAGGACAGTGGCCCCGCCACCTACCACTTTTAGGCCGCAGGGGATAGGCAGAGCGTCCAACGCTATACCTTAGAGCATTTAACTCTAAGCGCTATACCGACACTCCTCCTCCCCTGCGGCCCCACCGCGTCCGCCATCAGACGGTGGCCACCCCGTGCAGGCCACGGAGAGTAGGGCGAGCGGCGCACCGTAATACCGGCACTCCTCTCCCGCCGCGACCTCCAACCCTCAGCCGCGATGCCTTCCATACCTCATCGCGGCCCGCCTCAGTTGCCATGGCGCCTATACGGCACCGCAACCTACTTATTGGCCGCTACGTCGGCTTATCGGCAAAAGCCCTGACAAGCGGCCCCTCCTCGGGTTCCTCTTCGCTTCACCGTGGTGGACAACCACGGTTACTGAGCCCCCCCGCCTCGACAATGCGGGAACCACCTACCGTAACAAAACAATACATTCTGCAAAGTGGCAGGCATATTATGGGCGCGAAACAATTAGTCAATTTAATGTTTCTATTTTTTTTATATTGTAGCATTCTGTTGACAGCTAATAATGATTTAAATTTACCAGTTCCTTTTGTTTCTTTATAATTTTATAACATACGGATTTTGTTTAAATAAGAATTTACTTACAACATCTGCTCTATTTATTTATTTTAGGTATTGGTATTTTATTTTAGGTTTTAGCAAACGGAAGCAGTACTAAGCGAGGATTAAAAAAAACTTAGACCCAGTTGCTTTCTTTTCTGTGCATATCGAAATAGACGATTTAGATATCACAGTTTTGGCGTTTGAGGGCCAAAACTGCAGGCTTATTACGTATGAAACAGCAATTAACAATATTTGCGCAGAGATTGTACAATCATCGCGCGAATATCGCTTTACGTCAAAAAATTGGAAGGCATATTTTTGCGAAATAATTGCTCTTCAATCGCGAATCCGCATTATATATGAGCTATAGCCACACCATAATAATTTTACGACAGCACTGCTAACAATAAAAATCTATTAACTGAAATGTGCATTTATCGCAAGGTGATCGCGTTAATTTCGTATTACGTATGGTTTTTGACAGCAGAGCGACAGCGATCGGCGAGCAAATGTGGCTGTCAAATTGCGATTACTTTTTCCCTTGTTGTTGGTCGATTGCCAATCGCTCGCTGATGGCTGAGAAGGTACAGAAGTTTTTGAGTTTTTGGCGGCTTTTTTCGTATGTTATTTTGTGGCTACTTTAATTATCCGCAAATTAGAATAATTATATAAGAATAAATATTGAAATAACAAATTCCTAGTGAATATTGTAAATGTAAATGACAAATTGGTGTTGTTTTGAGTCTCTAATGTCTACGCAACTGGACTATTTGTTGAATCATTGAAACAGAAGTGATCACGGTAAAGTGGAGGATTTTTTTATATACAGTATAAAAAAAAATCTGTGTTGGCTACCTCAGCGAAGCTTATATGTTTACTACTAAATGCTTACAAACACATGAGAATGTGATAAGTCCGCAATAAGTATCTTCTATTATATATTTTTTTATATGGCAAACACCGATGTCGACTAATCTGCCAATGTCTAAATTAAATTTGAAAAATCTTTTTTATGTTTCATAGCTCAAATACGAGATAATGTAGTCTACTAAGTGATGTTCTAATGCGTTATCGATTCAATTTTTAAAACAATCGACAATTCGAAGAAATTTTAATTGATTTTACACATTGACATACATGTAAATGTACCTATTTTTCTGTTTCTTCTTGTTGTTTGTATATTATGTGTGTGTGCATAAATGGTTAAATAAATAATAAATAAATAAAATGCAAATATCAAATTTTCACTGCCATATGTACTTAACACAAATTCTTTACATCTGCGAATATTAATTTATCGGAATATTGGAGCTAAATAGTAATCAAATTGACTATTGTAAAAACAGTGTAAAAAACAGCCTCCACGAAGTGTTGCTCTTTCATAAGCTGGTTAATTCATCAAACGATAAATTTTATAAATCATCGGACAGATAAAATAGCTTCTGTTAAAAGTGACTGTCAAAAAAAAAGACTTGGCTTAAAGGCCTCAGTAGCCAGGTCACTAAATTGATCGCGCAATAATTGTACAATTATTGCTGTTCCTTACGTAATAAGCCCGCCGGTCACTACGTTGTCTTTGGCCTATGTCACAGCTAAACGTGATGAAATTGTTACCTATCTTTCCATTTTAGGAAAATAGACATAAAGATATGTATGGTATTTAATGTATTTCATTAACGTCACTAATGCAAAATTAGGTTATTAATTAAATGTCACGGAACAGTAGGCGTTTCGAACCAACATACTATCGAACTAATAAATTACTTACCGAACTAATGAACTATCGCTGTAGGGTTTTTCGAAACAGGATTTTTCGCACAAACGACATCGCATCAATAAAGCGTCGATGGAATAAAATATCGTACAAGTGAATTATCAACACACCGTGTTCGATATAATAAAAAACGAATCATCAACTTTCGAAATCAAGTAGGGAACCCCCGGTAGGAGATCGAGATTAGCAACTAGCGATATGGCAGACGGCTGTGTCCTAATGAGACTCCTGGAATTTCCTGGGCTCTGTGTGGATTTTTCTTTGAACAGCGCAAAATAATACTTGCCTAGATTAAGGTTATTTACATAGATACAAGTATATACAGTGTATAAAATACTTAATTAACTAAGACTACAAACATATACACTTAAACCAGAAACTACTCACTAACTAAACCTAAAAATATACTTAATTCCTCACACAATCCATCCAATCTATCTTTCGGCTACGCAGTCAAATGCTTTGCACAAATCTTGTAATTAAACTCTTAAGAACACATTGAACATTTTACAACTCGAAGCTTATTGTTCAAGAACTCTAGTAGATCCCTACTTACGGCATAAACAAAAAAGCCATACAACGTTGTTTTGCGTCTATTTCTAAATAATCCAATAAGAACGAAGATCACGGCTGCGGTTGAAGACTTAGTTAATGTTCTAAAATAAAATATGGCGACGAAAAATGCCTCCCCATCGTTGACCACTGGTAATGTGCCCAAAAGACTGGCAGCATTGCCACGTTGTATGGCAATGCTAATTCTCTGACCAAGGTAAAAGCCAGCCTTTGGGTCACGCGAAGTGTCCTCTAGGCGATTGGCAAGATCTTTAAACAAAGCGTGAGCACTCGGAATGCCAAATACCCACTTATGTTGATTATTATTACCCGACTGCCGAAGGAGGGTAATGTGTTTATCAGTCTATGTATGTATGTATGTATGTATGTATGTATGTATGTATGTTTGTTACTATATGGCGTTCCAGAGACCAAACGAGTTGGCCGATTTTGATGATTCATACGTCAATCGATGCGTCTTAACCCTGCGAGTGTCATAGGCTACATTAAAATTTGACAATAAAAAAATGGCGGATTTTGGGTGCCATATTGTGGGGGCCCAATTTTTTTTTTCTTCCAATCCCGTCGTGTAGGGTATCAAAATAAAGGGTTTTAAGAGGTGATTTCAAAAATATATAACACTTATATGTTTAAATGTATCTAATTCGAAAAAACTAACTAAAAAGTTATAAATAAAAAAACTTAATTCAAAAAATCAAAAAACCAGACTGAATTACATTCTCAAAGAAAAAGCGAACTAAAAAGTCGTAAACAAGGAAAAAATCATGCTGTGCAGGCGGAGGATACACCAGATTTTGGTCAGCCAGCCCGCGAATATGTATCCTCCGACTGCACAGCATGAGTTTTTCCTTGTTTACGACTTTTTAGTTCGCTTTTTCTTTGAGAATGTAATTACATGGTAATTACGTTGAAAACTAAGTAGATCGTTACAACGTTACTAAATAAAAATATGGATTTCTTGTTCGAACCTATCCAAACCATCCTTCCTTAAACACTGACTGATCACCAGCGTATCCTGACACCCGCTCTGAGGGCTGTATCCAATGCGGGTGATGCCATTTGGTTTGGCTAGATCCAAGGCAGCCGCCTAAATAGTGCCGAGGTCATGTAAAATGTTTCATACATCGTAATTTAGGCTAACCCGAAGAAGGCGACGCCGATGTCATGTTAAATCTATACCAATATTATAAAGAGGAAAGATTTTTTTGTTTGTTTGTTTGTTTGTACCGAATAGGCTCCGAAACTACTGGACCGATTTTAAAAATTCACTCACCTATGGAAAGCTACATTATTCCCGAGTAACATAGGATATAATTTATTCCCAAAAAAAATTGAAATCCTTATGCAAATTGCAATAATGTAACCCAAAGTAGCAATATTTTGCCTATAAAATTCATTATTTGGCGTGCGCAGAGAAAACTATTGATGATGCATAAAAATTATGTACTATATGATTAAAGTACTCATTATTTACTACAAAAAAAGACTATGAGAGAATACATCTCACTATCATAGTTAAGTCACAATAGCAGCATTTGTGTTCTAAAATTTAATTAGATCGCCGCCGCGCCGGTAGAAACAATAGTTGGTTACATTCGTATTGTATTATTAATTCTTATTCAAATAAATAGTTTAAGAAATTGGTAGGTAGGTAGGTGGGGTAGGTAGGTATGTAGGTAGGGTAGGGTAAATAGGGTATGTAGGATAGGGTAGGTAGGAATGTAGGTGGGTAGGGTAGGTAGGAATGTAGGATAGGGTAGGGTAGGTAGGTTGATCTGTAGGGCAGGTGATTAGGTTGATAGAGTAGGGTAGGTAGGTGGATCGGTAGGACAGGTGAGTAGGTTGGTAGGTAGGTAAGGTAGGTGGATGGGTAGGTAGGTAGGTAGGTAGGGTAGATAGGTAGGTGCTAGGTAGGTAGATAGCCAGTTGATGGGAGCAAAGCTGCGGGGTTTAGCTATAATAAAGAAACCTATTTCTTAGGTTAATAAACTTGAAACTAGACTTAAATACCAACCTAATAAACAATAATGGTTTCATTAATAGTTTTTTGAAACGACCTCCAAAAGACGATATAGAGGGTGTTGAAGTTTGTACCTGCTTTTACATGATTTATTTGATTTCTTGGGTTAATAAATATGAAACTTGACATAAATACCAACCTCGATAAACAGTTAATTATATCATTACGATTTTTTTGAAACTACCCCCAAAAGACGATTTAGGTGGATCTACTGAACCGATTTAGACGAAATTGGGCATGAACATAGTTTGAGATCCTGGGAAAGACATATGATAGTTTGTATTCCCTTGGGATGATAAAACACTTTTTACGCGGGCGAAGCCGCGGGCGGAAGCTAGTGTTAGATAAACCTAAAATGGGTGATGCCAATTTCATGTGAAATATTTGATTCTGCGTAATTTTGGGTAAATCCAATACCCATATTGGATTTACCCAAAATTACGCAGAATGATGCAAATTTCATGTGAAATATTTGATGCTGCGTAATTTTGGTTAAAAACAATATGGGTGATGCTGATTTGATGTAAAATGTTGTACATGCAGAGAGCTAGCAAGATCAGTATGGTCGTATGGGGTGAAATAATTAAGCTCGGTATACATGACAACGATTTATCGTAGCGATCTGACTGCGCAGTCCGTTTGCGCAGTTTTATCAAACTTTTTTTTTTTTTTATTTAACTTTTAAGAGATTCGGGTTGAATGCGTTCGGAAACACAGACGCAGGTAGTGAGTTCCATTCATTCGCTGTGCGCATTATGATCAAGGATGTTTGGAAGCGCTTGGTGCGAATTGGTGGAATGGCAACAAGGTAAGGATGGTAACTTGCAGTGCGTCTAGATGTCCGATGGAAGAAGGGGGCTGGTGGGATGAGGTCGTGGAGCTCTTGAGCACACTCACCGAAGTACAGTCTGTAGAAGACCGACAAGCAGGCAACCTTGCGGCGAGCAGCCAAGCTATTAAGCTTGGCATCCACCAGTTCAACGTCACCGATGAGCCTCTTGGCTCTGCGATCCACCGAGTCAAGCGCGGCAAGCTGATACTTTGCTGAGCCATCCCAAAGGTGGCTGCAATACTCCATGCAGGATCGGACTTGCGCTTTGTATAGGGTTAAAAGCTGTCCAGACGTGAAGTATCGCTTCACTTTATTTAGGATGCCCAGTTTTTTGGCCGCAATTTGGGCTTTGTACTCAATGGACGCGCCGAAGTTAAGACTGGATGTCAACTCCATGCCTAGGAGCTCGAGCCGATCAGTCGCAGGAACAGACGAACCCCGGAAAGTAGGAGTTAGATCGAAAAGTCTCCTTTTAGCGGTAAAAAGGCACGCTTGTGTTTTGGTGGCGTTAAAGGAGACGACCAGATTTTCATCACCCCACTGGGAGACAAGGCTTAAGGTTGGTTTTTGCGCTGGACAAGTATCTCTCTGAAACAGAACTGTCATCTGCGTACCCAACAATACCAGGCTGAAGTAGGTCATTGATGTGCAGCACGAAAAGAGTTGCAGAGAGAACAGACCCCTGAGGAACGCCAGCATCAATAGCCATAAGGTCAGAGGAGCAGCCGTCAATGACTACTCGGATCGACCGTTCATTAAGGAAGTCTGATATCCAGCTACAAAAACCAGCGGGGATGCCATAGGCAGGAAGCTTACTGAGTAGACTTGCATGCCAGACCCAGTCAAAGGCCTTCGAGATATCAAGCGAAACAGCAAGTGCTTCGCCGTGTCTCTCGATGGCTTCGCCCCAGCAGTGCGTGACATACACGAGAAGATCGCCAGTTGACAGTCCCCGGCGAAAGCTATATTGACGGTCACTGAGGAGATTATTGTCTTCATGACTTTCACGTAATATTCGCCGTTTTATTAGTGTTTGCTTCACAATATATATGAAGCAAAGAATATGAAGCATAAATTTAACTATGTAACTGACTGGTCCCGTGGCATGAGTGTATAAGCATTCGGCTGGTAAATCGAATCTCACCGCCGCCGACGTCAACATTGTGCATAATTAAAAACATTTGTTTCATTTTCGTTTAATTTTTATTTTGTTATTTTCCTGATAATAAGAACATTATTGGAGAAAAATATATTGAAGTAAAAATTTATCAATTTTTAATAAGAAATCAACAATATTTATTGACTAGGTTTTTTAATGTTATAATTACAAGTTATAATGCTTTGTGCATGACAAATATTCTAGGTATGTCGGACAAGAATTAACGTAATGTTTCATACCTACTCAAGTCAAATCAAATCAAATCAAAATGTTTTTATTGTAACTCGTACATTATACAGCATTACATAGTTGGAGGTAGCCCCAGTAAGTTATAAATTATACTTGTGTTGGGGCTATCTCGCTACTTCCCAAAGTGTATAATAATTATCTAATGTTAAGACCATAAAATAAACGAATAAAATTAATAAAAATTAAATAAAATAAAAATTCAATAAAATTGCAATAAGAATAAAAATAAAACCGTCCAAGTGCGAGTCCGACTCGCGCACGAAGGGTTCCGTACCATTATCGCAAAAAACGGCTCAAAAATCACGTTTGTTGTATGGAAGCCCCACTTAAATATTTATTTTATTCTGTTTTTAGTATTTGTTGTTATGGCGGCAACAGAAATACATCATCTGTGATAATTTCAACTGTCTAGCTATCACGGTTCATGAGATACAGCCTGTTGACAGACAGACAGACAGACAGACAGACGGACCACGGAGTCTCAGTAATAGGGTCCCGTTTTTACCCTTTGGGTACGGAACCCTAAAAATCAATTCAATTTTAATGAATTCAGAAATATCAGATTATAGAGTGAGTGAGCATGAATGTGTGTGCGTGTATATAACTATAGAGTGTATATGAGTGTTTGTGTGAGTGTGTGTGTGTAGAGTGTATGAGTGTTGTATGGATGTGAGTAAATTAATGTGAGCAATCAATTTGTCTAACTTAGTCTAACTAAGATGGATTCCACTTCTTCATACGAAAGAGATTTTAGCCAATCCATCAGGGTTTTTTTTATTCCACAGTAAAATTTTCTTGTACCTTTAACCAACTTTGCACAATCACGCGCGTTACACAGCGCGTTTTATTAAGGCAACCTTTGCAGTTATCATAACGAAGTAACATCCAAGTAACCCTGACTGTTATTGCAAACCCCTACTGCACTAATTCACCGAGACCTATTGATGACATCAATAATAATAATAAGTACATTTTTTTTCTCTCACAATGGTTTTAGAACTAATCAGTTTTAAAATGTATAAATTCACATTGTGAGAGCTGGTGCCTGATGTAGGTCTAGTTAAAACCTGTGTTACAGGTCACCAGGCCCCACTTAGTGGCCTCATGCAAATTAAAAGGCAGGTACCAAGTATTTCCACTAAAAAATAAATAACACAAAAATAATAATAAAAAAAAAAAAACATGAAAAGGAAAATAAAAGCAACAACAAAATCAGTTAAAGGGAATGGTGTTGAATGTGTATGTCAATTGTGGTAAATTTGTAGGTGAATTATGGTGAATGTGCAAGTGAAACGTAGCTGAATAGTGGCAATTGAGTGGGTGCATGTATTGTGGTTAAGGTGTAGTTGAATGTGTTGGTGTAGGTGAATGTGTTGGTGTAGGTGAATGTGTTGGTGAATGTGAATGTGTTGGTGTAGATGAATTGTGGTAAATGCGCTTAAAATTTAAATCAGGAATTATGGAACCATAAGAGCATACAATATCGAATTTCGCAACAAGGACGTAGAGCGGTGATGGAATTTATTTAATTATCTGAAGCAGTTTCTCCGTGTCATCATAGCAAAGGGTTTTCAAGTATTCAGTCACTTTTTTCTTACATCTGGGCTTAGGTAAAGGATAAATATTCTGACTGCTGTTAATAACATTATAAAGATAATCCCCCAGGTACACGAAAAACTTGCGGGCTAGGCTTGAACGGAAAGATTCTGTTCTGCACACAGTACCCTTTCTTCGTTTGTCTTTCAATAAATCCGAATCATAGACCAGCTGCGAGTGCTTTTTGAGGACTGTGTGCAAAACAAAAGTTTGTCTTATAGACAGAACCCCCCACCTCCTGTACAAGTCGACTGTAGAAAAGCGAAAGGGAAGACCCGCAGCAACCTTAAGTATGGCACGTTGAGCTCTTTCGGCCTCTATCAAGTGCGTTTTAGCAGCACCTCCCCAGGATATGATGCAGTACTCTATAAGCGATTGGCACAAGGCGCAATAGACCATCTTGATGGTACGAAGGTCAGCTACATGTTTTAGACTCTTAAAGATGTAGATGAGTTTGCGCAATCTCGTTACCAGGACGTTTATATGCGGTTTGAAGCTGAGGAATTGGTCCAATATAACTCCAAGATATTTAATGTGATCGGTTCTTTGGAGAGGAGGACATGCACATGGTTGGTATGTTGACCAGCACGTATGGGCCATTAAAGAAAGTGAATGTGGGGGTAGCGCGTTCGATCGATGTGCAAATACAATATATTTAGTTTTTGTGACATTGAGAGTAAGCAGATTACTCTGTAACCAATCAACAACCCTGTTGAGCCCCTGTTGAGCCACATCAAAGACCTCATTCCAGCCATCACCACAAAAAAAGAGGGCCGTGTCATCAGCAAATGTAAGAATTTGACCATTTATGAGGTGAAGTTGACAGAGGTCATTGATATAGATCAGGAAGAGTGTCGGGCCAAGAATACTGCCCTGAGGCACTCCAAAAGTCACAGGCAGTTCGTTACTCACCCTGCCATCAACTCTGACTTGCTGTTTACGATTTGACAGGTAGTCCTGAAATAATTTCAAGGGAAGACCTCGTACTCCCATTTTTTCCAATTTGCTCAATAAGTGTGGGACAGAAACAGTGTCAAAGGCTTTTGCCAAATCCAGGAACACCGCGAGACATTTTGCTCCGCCATCCAACGAGGTTATGACCGAGCTAACCAATTCGTGTACCGCGTCATTGGTAGATTTGCCCTGCCGGAACCCAAACTGGGAAGACGAAAGAAGACTGTTAGCCTCGAGGAACCTGATCAACCGGTTATTCATCAGGCGCTCCAAAATTTTCGAGAGCGTTGGGAGAATAGAAATAGGTCTAAAGTTGTTGACACTGTCCCTGCCACCACCCTTATGTATGGGTTTTATTACTGCGGATTTGAAGGCCTGAGGAAATTTCCCTGTTGACATGGCGAGGTTACAGATGTGGGTAATAGCGGGGGCAAGAACGAGAGCATATCGCTTCAGTAACCGGCCCGGGATCTGGTCAACCCCAACAGCACAGCCATCTCTTAATCCTTCAATGAGTTGTAGGACCTCAAGGTCGTCCGTAGGAAGCATGACCAAGGAATGAAGAGAAGCGGTGTCCGCGAGGTCACCAGATTTATCTCTGAGAGTGAATGAATGAGAACTGATTTGCTCGGCCAGGTTGCGTCCTACGCTAGCAAAGAAATGATTGACCTCATTGATGCTCCTCTCCGGGTTCACATTTGAGATGAGACAGGAGGAGTGATCTGTAGCCCTGTTTGAGCCACTAATCTGTTTAACTACCTCCCATAGTTTCTTCTTGTTGCCTCTGGCGTTCTCAATCTCTTGTTTTTCATAGTTTCTTTTAGCTTTCTTCAGAAGCGAAGAACAAAAGTTTCTGTAGCGCTTGTATGATGTCTGGAGAATTTCATTATTTATCAATCCGCAATAACCCAAAGTAATGCGGCCAATAGACCTGCTTTGAATAATATTTTTTACTACCCATCCTACTTACCCATCCTACGCCTTATCCATCCAACCTACGCCTTACCTACCCTACCTACCTACCCTACTTACCCAACCTACGCCTTACCTACCCTACCTTCCTACCCTACTTTCCTAACCTACGCCTTACCTACCCTACCTACCTACCCTACTTACCCAACCTACGCCTTACCTACCTACCCTACTTACCCAACCTACGCCTTACCTACCCTACCTACCTACCCAACTTACCTACCTGCACAGAACATTATTTAATCTAGGGAGAAAAATGAAGACTTTATACAAAAAAGCAAGCTAAGTGCGAGTCAGACTCGCGCACGAAGGGCAAAAAACGGCAAGAAAATCACGTTTGTTGTAATGGGTGCCCCACTTAAATATTTATTTTATTCTGTTTTTAGTATTTGTTTTTATAGCGGCAACAGAAATACATCATCAGTAAAAATTTCAACGGTCTAGCTGTCACGGTTCATGAGATACAGCCTGGTGACAGACAGACAGACAGACAGACAGACGGACCACGGAGTCTTAGTAATAGGACCCCGTTTTTACACTTTGGGTACGGAACCCTAAAAAAGTAAAGACAGTTTTGTTGCCCGCCATCTAGTAGCTCTCCAGAACACTACACCGAAACGAAAACGTTGATTCGATGTATAGAGTAGACACCCGACACCCCCTGCCTACCTGCCTACCCTAATTGACTTGCTA
Organism: Orthosia gothica; assembly: GCA_949775005.1. Classification (NCBI taxonomy): domain Eukaryota; kingdom Metazoa; phylum Arthropoda; class Insecta; order Lepidoptera; family Noctuidae; genus Orthosia; species Orthosia gothica. The sequence continues at coordinate 23,432,839 of OX459037.1, forward strand.
CTTATTCTGCCTACCTACCATTTTTTTCAAGTGTTTTTTGCCGCGGAGAACATTATCACCGCCATTCAGAAAATTTTGTCAAATGTCCAACGCCATCTATCGAATACGGACTACAACTGTCCCGAGTATCTGAATTGAGTGTGTCACAGTTCAAAGACATGGCGTGTCTTGTGATATTTTACTTCTTGAACACTTTAAATTCATCTAACTTTTGATAGAGTGAACCGATTGCGATGAAACAAAAACTAAATTATATGTCAAGCTATGCATAATGTTTATGTATAAAAGTTATCTTCATTGGCTTCGTACATTCGGACGTCCGTAGGGTGCTGAGCCACCTCGACGTGAACAAGGCTAGCGGCCCTGATGGCATTCCAGCAATTGTTCTTAGAACCTGTGCGCCTGAACTGTCTCCGATCTTGACACGCCTATTCCGCCTTTCGTATGAGGCTGGAAAAGTGCCGAATGCTTGGAAGCAAGCTAACGTACAGCCCGTGCCCAAGAAGGGCAGTTGAGCTGACCCGGCCAACTACAGACCCATATCTGTAACCTCCATACTCTGTAAGAGTATGGAACGTGTACTTAATATAAAGCTCCTGGCATACCTAGAAGCTAACGATATCCTTAGTGCCCACCAATACGGCTTCCGCCGAAATCGGTCTACTGGGGATCTTCTAGCGTATGCCATTCACATCTGGAGTGAGGCCATCGAGAGGCACGGGGAAGCGCTTGCCGTCTCCCTCGACATCTCGAAGGCTTTTGATAGGGTCTGGCACGAAAGCCTTATTGGTAAGCTTCCTTCATTCGGTTTGCCCGGTGGTCTGTGTGATTGGATTGCAGACTTCCTGAGAGATCGGTCCATTCGGGTGGTTATCGATGGCTGCTCGTCGGACCAATTGGATATCAATGCCGGGGTCCCTCAGGGGTCGGTACTCTCAGCAACTTTATTCTTGCTGCATATTAACGATCTGCTAAAACCCGGCACCTTTGGGTATGCAGACGACAGCACTGTTGCTGAGAGATACATGTCCAACGCTCGTGCTACCGGACCTCAGATCAAGTCTCTGCGGGAGGCCATGGTGGAGCGCTTGAACCTGTCCTTGCAGGCAGTCTCCGAATGGGGCGATGCCAATCTGGTCAGGTTTAATGCTGCTAAAACCCAGGCGTGTTTTTTTTCCGCTAAAAAGAGCCAATTTCAACCGGCTCCAACTTGCCGAGATGTGACCGTGCCAATAACTGACCATCTTGAGCTTCTTGGCGTTACGTTGACATCGACTCTCAATTTTGGCCCATACATTGAGGCAAAGGCTCAGCTGGCTGCCAAAAAGCTGGGGATCCTTGCAAAGGTTAGAAGGTACTTCACGCCAGAACAGCTGCTCAGCTTGTATCAAGCGCAAGTTCGATCATGCATGGAGTACTGTTCTCATCTCTGGGACGGATCCGCCAAATACCAGCTTGATGCACTAGAGTCGATCGAAAAGCGGGCCAAAAGGCTCATCGGCGATGAGGCACTGGTTAAGTCGTAAGCTCCAGAGCCTTGAACATCGTCGCCGAGTTGCCAGCTTGTCGGTCTTTTATCGGTTGCATTTCGGGGAGTGTGTAATGGAATTGCATGATCTAATTCCAGCAAGCCCGTTTCATCATCGGACTACAAGACGTACGGCGATGCGCCATCGCTACATGGTAGACATACCAACCATACGCACTAAACGTTTTGGAAATACTTTCATTATGCGTACAGCTAAGGAGTGGAATTCCCTGCCGGGGTCTGTGTTTCCCGATAGCTACAATCTAGGAGTCTTTAAGTCAAGAGTGAATAGGTTACTTCTAGGCAAGCGTGCTTCACCGTCGACCACATCATCGCTTACCATCAGGTGAGATAGTGGTCAAGCGCGAGCCTATAATATATATATATAAAAAAAAAAAACATTTTACGTGTTGCGTGCACAAATAAACAGACAAACAGATAAACAGATAAACAGATAAACAGATAAACAGATAAACAGATAAACAGATAAACAGATAAACAGATAAACAGATAAACAGATAAACAGATAAACAGATAAACAGATAAACAGATAAACAGATAAACAGATAAACAGATAAACAGATAAACAGATAAACAGATAAACAGATAAACAGATAAACAGATAAACAGATAAACAGATAAACAGATAAACAGATAAACAGATAAACAGATAAACAGATAAACAGATAAACAGATAAACAGATAAACAGATAAACAGATAAACAGATAAACAGATAAACAGATAAACAGATAAACAGATAAACAGATAAACAGATAAACAGATAAACAGATAAACAGATAAACAGATAAACAGATAAACAGATAAACAGATAAACAGATAAACAGATAAACAGATAAACAGATAAACAGATAAACAGATAAACAGATAAACAGATAAACAGATAAACAGATAAACAGATAAACAGATAAACAGATAAACAGATAAACAGATAAACAGATAAACAGATAAACAGATAAACAGATAAACAGATAAACAGATAAACAGATAAACAGATAAACAGATAAACAGATAAACAGATAAACAGATAAACAGATAAACAGATAAACAGATAAACAGATAAACAGATAAACAGATAAACAGATAAACAGATAAACAGATAAACAGATAAACAGATAAACAGATAAACAGATAAACAGATAAACAGATAAACAGATAAACAGATAAACAGATAAACAGATAAACAGATAAACAGATAAACAGATAAACAGATAAACAGATAAACAGATAAACAGATAAACAGATAAACAGATAAACAGATAAACAGATAAACAGATAAACAGATAAACAGATAAACAGATAAACAGATAAACAGATAAACAGATAAACAGATAAACAGATAAACAGATAAACAGATAAACAGATAAACAGATAAACAGATAAACAGATAAACAGATAAACAGATAAACAGATAAACAGATAAACAGATAAACAGATAAACAGATAAACAGATAAACAGATAAACAGATAAACAGATAAACAGATAAACAGATAAACAGATAAACAGATAAACAGATAAACAGATAAACAGATAAACAGATAAACAGATAAACAGATAAACAGATAAACAGATAAACAGATAAACAGATAAACAGATAAACAGATAAACAGATAAACAGATAAACAGATAAACAGATAAACAGATAAACAGATAAACAGATAAACAGATAAACAGATAAACAGATAAACAGATAAACAGATAAACAGATAAACAGATAAACAGATAAACAGATAAACAGATAAACAGATAAACAGATAAACAGATAAACAGATAAACAGATAAACAGATAAACAGATAAACAGATAAACAGATAAACAGATAAACAGATAAACAGATAAACAGATAAACAGATAAACAGATAAACAGATAAACAGATAAACAGATAAACAGATAAACAGATAAACAGATAAACAGATAAACAGATAAACAGATAAACAGATAAACAGATAAACAGATAAACAGATAAACAGATAAACAGATAAACAGATAAACAGATAAACAGATAAACAGATAAACAGATAAACAGATAAACAGATAAACAGATAAACAGATAAACAGATAAACAGATAAACAGATAAACAGATAAACAGATAAACAGATAAACAGATAAACAGATAAACAGATAAACAGATAAACAGATAAACAGATAAACAGATAAACAGATAAACAGATAAACAGATAAACAGATAAACAGATAAACAGATAAACAGATAAACAGATAAACAGATAAACAGATAAACAGATAAACAGATAAACAGATAAACAGATAAACAGATAAACAGATAAACAGATAAACAGATAAACAGATAAACAGATAAACAGATAAACAGATAAACAGATAAACAGATAAACAGATAAACAGATAAACAGATAAACAGATAAACAGATAAACAGATAAACAGATAAACAGATAAACAGATAAACAGATAAACAGATAAACAGATAAACAGATAAACAGATAAACAGATAAACAGATAAACAGATAAACAGATAAACAGATAAACAGATAAACAGATAAACAGATAAACAGATAAACAGATAAACAGATAAACAGATAAACAGATAAACAGATAAACAGATAAACAGATAAACAGATAAACAGATAAACAGATAAACAGATAAACAGATAAACAGATAAACAGATAAACAGATAAACAGATAAACAGATAAACAGATAAACAGATAAACAGATAAACAGATAAACAGATAAACAGATAAACAGATAAACAGATAAACAGATAAACAGATAAACAGATAAACAGATAAACAGATAAACAGATAAACAGATAAACAGATAAACAGATAAACAGATAAACAGATAAACAGATAAACAGATAAACAGATAAACAGATAAACAGATAAACAGATAAACAGATAAACAGATAAACAGATAAACAGATAAACAGATAAACAGATAAACAGATAAACAGATAAACAGATAAACAGATAAACAGATAAACAGATAAACAGATAAACAGATAAACAGATAAACAGATAAACAGATAAACAGATAAACAGATAAACAGATAAACAGATAAACAGATAAACAGATAAACAGATAAACAGATAAACAGATAAACAGATAAACAGATAAACAGATAAACAGATAAACAGATAAACAGATAAACAGATAAACAGATAAACAGATAAACAGATAAACAGATAAACAGATAAACAGATAAACAGATAAACAGATAAACAGATAAACAGATAAACAGATAAACAGATAAACAGATAAACAGATAAACAGATAAACAGATAAACAGATAAACAGATAAACAGATAAACAGATAAACAGATAAACAGATAAACAGATAAACAGATAAACAGATAAACAGATAAACAGATAAACAGATAAACAGATAAACAGATAAACAGATAAACAGATAAACAGATAAACAGATAAACAGATAAACAGATAAACAGATAAACAGATAAACAGATAAACAGATAAACAGATAAACAGATAAACAGATAAACAGATAAACAGATAAACAGATAAACAGATAAACAGATAAACAGATAAACAGATAAACAGATAAACAGATAAACAGATAAACAGATAAACAGATAAACAGATAAACAGATAAACAGATAAACAGATAAACAGATAAACAGATAAACAGATAAACAGATAAACAGATAAACAGATAAACAGATAAACAGATAAACAGATAAACAGATAAACAGATAAACAGATAAACAGATAAACAGATAAACAGATAAACAGATAAACAGATAAACAGATAAACAGATAAACAGATAAACAGATAAACAGATAAACAGATAAACAGATAAACAGATAAACAGATAAACAGATAAACAGATAAACAGATAAACAGATAAACAGATAAACAGATAAACAGATAAACAGATAAACAGATAAACAGATAAACAGATAAACAGATAAACAGATAAACAGATAAACAGATAAACAGATAAACAGATAAACAGATAAACAGATAAACAGATAAACAGATAAACAGATAAACAGATAAACAGATAAACAGATAAACAGATAAACAGATAAACAGATAAACAGATAAACAGATAAACAGATAAACAGATAAACAGATAAACAGATAAACAGATAAACAGATAAACAGATAAACAGATAAACAGATAAACAGATAAACAGATAAACAGATAAACAGATAAACAGATAAACAGATAAACAGATAAACAGATAAACAGATAAACAGATAAACAGATAAACAGATAAACAGATAAACAGATAAACAGATAAACAGATAAACAGATAAACAGATAAACAGATAAACAGATAAACAGATAAACAGATAAACAGATAAACAGATAAACAGATAAACAGATAAACAGATAAACAGATAAACAGATAAACAGATAAACAGATAAACAGATAAACAGATAAACAGATAAACAGATAAACAGATAAACAGATAAACAGATAAACAGATAAACAGACAAAAATTTCAAAAATGCTGGAAATGGGTTCTGTAGGTTATCCTTTAAGACCCTGGCTATTTTTTATTTTAACATTTTCAATATACAAAAAAAGTTAAATCAAAAAATCAAAAATCCCGACTGCTTCAAAAGGGAACTAAAAAGACGTAAACAAGGAAAAAGTCATGCTGTGCAGTCGGAGGATACATATTCGCGGGCTGGCTGACCAAAATCTGGTGTATCCTCCGCCTGCACAGCATGATTTTTTCCTTGTTTACGTCTTTTTAGTTCGCTTTTGAAGCAGTCGGGATTTTTGATTTTTTGATTTAACTTTTTTTATTTATAAGTTTTTAGTTAAGTTTTTTTCGAATTAGATACATTTAAACATATAAGTGTTATATATTTTTGAAATCACCTCTTAAAACCCTTTATTGTGATACCCCACACACTGGGTTTGGAAGAAAAAAAAACATTGGGACCCCACAATATGGCGCCCAAAATCCGCCATTTTTCTATTGTCCAATTTTAACGTAACCTATGACACTCGCAGGGTTAAGACGAATCGATTGACGTTATGAATCATCAAAATCGGCCAACGCGTTTGGTCTCTGGAACGCCACATAGGAACAAACATACATACATAGACTGATAAACACATTACCCTCCTTCGGCAGTCGGGTAAAAACGACTTTTCTACAGATTTATTAAATGTATTGATGATGATGATGACATGATTTGTCATTTTTAGAGGATAGACAATTAATATGTTCCAACCCAAATATAAAGAAAACTTGCTAATACCAGGCCCCTCAGAAAGTATTGCGAAAAAAAGTTTTTATATATGGGAGACTGGCCAGTTATAATGTTTTTCGAAAATATGATTATTTATAAGTAAAAATAAGTAAGTTCCAATTTCAAAATTTCCCTCCACATTTTTTGCGAGTTAATTCAAAGTATTGTGTCTCACTGAAATATGGATCTGCGCCGGGAACATTTTAGAGCTATGATTTTATACGATTTCAAGTGTCGCCTGAAACCGGATGAATCGTACGATAGACTTCAAATGGCATTCATGGATGAAGGCCCTTCCAAGGCAACCGTGTATCGTTGGTATAACGAATTCAAGCGCGGTCGACCAACTTTGGGGGATGACGAAAGAAGCGGTCGCCCTTTGACGGCTGTTACCGAAGAAAACGTGCTAGCAGTGAAAAATTTAATCCAAGACAATAGGCGAATTACATATCAGGAGATTCAACACATATTGAAGATTGGATCGGGAAGCGTTCACGAGATTCTACACAGCCATCTTCGCGTGAGGAGGATAGTATCACGCTGGGTGCCGCACAACCTCACCGATGCTCAGAAGCAGGCCCGGGTGGAATGGTGCCGTGATATGCTTAACAAATTTGAAGCAGGCTCGTCTCGGCGTGTTTACGACATCGTTACAGGTGATGAGTCCTGGATTTATCAATACGACCCAGAAACCAAGCGCCAGTCGACTGTTTGGGTGTTTCAAAATGAGCCAACGCCTACCAAAGTGAAGCGATCTAGAAGCGGGGGTAAGATTTTGATCGCTAGCTTTTTTAATTTGACTGGCCACTTGGTATCAATTCCCTTACGGGATCAAAGAAGCATTAATGCCGAATGGTATACTACCAAATGTTTGCCAGAAGTTTTCTCTGTTATAAGCAACAAGCGACCAAACACAGGGCTCCGCGGGCTACTGCTCCACCACGACAATGCACCTGCGCACACCGCACTCAAAACGAGGGACTTCCTGGACAGCACGCCAGTCAAACTCCTGGGTCACCCTCCTTACAGCCCTGATCTAGCACCGTGTGACTTCTTTTTATTCCCAAAAATAAAAAATCAGCTCAAAGGGATACAATTTTCGTCGCCGGAAGATGCGCTGGCTGCGTTCGAGCAGGCTGTAAACGAGGTGTCTGCGGCGGACTGGAAAAAGTGTTTTGAAAACTGGTTTAGGCGCATGAATCTTTGTATAGAGGCTGGTGGAAAGTACTTTGAAAAGATTTAATAAAAATATATGTACGTATAGAACAATTTTTTTTAGTTTCGCAAAACTTTCTGAGTGTCCCACGTAGTTTAGCAATTAATTGAACAACAAACAAATGTAAAATATTTTAATAAAACATACAAAAACATTGAGCCGTTGGCAGTCGGATTCGATCTTATGGCGCGGGCGTAAGATATTATATTACTCATGCTCGACTAACGCGCCACGGAGAATGATTCATATTCCCTGTAACATTAAAGTGACAAGAAATTGCAAGTCTGTGCGTGGACAACGGATTATTGTGAAGCAAACACTAATAAACAAGAAAAACATCCGTTGATATTACGCACACTAAGATCTATGTTGGTGTGCCCTGCAAACCTATCCCTTTGTTCCCAGTTCCCACTAGTACCACCGAACTGTGCCACCGGTGGTACTAGCGGGAAATTGCGTTCTCTATAGGACCACCATTTACTTAGTGGTTCTAGTGAGACTGTTTGTTCCCAATAGTACTATTGCTGTGTGTACCAACCCTTCCTTCATTTTAAAATGCCTGTTCAATGATACATAATGGGGTGGGGTTTTTTTTTGTTCTTGTGTTCCTGCCGCCATAGAGCGCCATATTCAATTTAATGTAACATCACATAGCCTATAACCAGCGGACAAACAAGACGCTTCCAACGGCACATTTGTCAAATTATGATAAGTAATTTAGAAGGTATGAGGAAACAGATGAGCATACATTCATACACACATACGGTCAAAAACATAACCCTCCCTTTTGCCTCGCCGTAGTCGGGTAAAAATAAGCCACGTACTCGCTTCGGGGAACCGCTAAGTAAGAAAATTAACTGCTGTAAACGTTGGCAGTTGCCCGACGGCGCGACGGCTGACGCGAGTGAGTGGCTTAATTCTTGCTTTTTAGAGGTTTTCGTGCCGGGATTTTTTTAATTTTAATTAGGTATATCTATTCGAGTAGTTGACGCTTCGTGGCAGTGATGTGTGAACTGTCGCACTCTGCACTCCTATTATTGTCTCTCACATCATAACTACGAATATACATGATAGCGCTGGTAAATGAAACTAGCAGCAGAGACGAAATCAAAACGTCAAAAAGGCAGATGACATAACGGAAACACGAATTATGTATTGTTATTGTAAAGATTTGTTTTTATTTGAGTAATATTTTAAAGTCAAAAATGGAAGGTAGATTCACCGACTGTTAGTTTATTTCAATAAAATAATTGGTAACTATATTCGTTCAAAATATTTGTAAAAAGTATTATTAATTACTAAACAAATAATGTACACAATTACTGTATTTTTACAAACCTAAATCTATAATTAATTGATAAACGAATGTCACCGGATGTTGTTGCTGTGTGACGTCTTGTCATTTGTTTAAACGTATAAATAGGCTGGTTCTAGTCGAAAGAACTCAGTATTGAATTGTATTGAACTGTGCACATATCTTCATAAAATTAAGTTGTGAGACTTACTGTTGGTGTGAGTAATAAAAAGTGTAAACAAGATGTCTGATCGTTATCATTTGAGAATCCTGAGTACGCCCGCTCTTACATCAGAAGAAAGGGATCAACCCGAGCCTCAACTGGACCCATCAACACAGTCGCCTTGCCTAGCCTACCGACCACTCGACAAGGACATTCGGATGAGCTGAATTTACTTCGTTGCCAGATCAAGTTGCAGAAAAGGATGTTTTTTAAAAACAAAACACCAATACCCACAAGCTAAGTAAAATTTATTTACCTAATTATGATCTTGACTAGCATAAAATAACAATTGAGTGAACAAGTTACCTGTCTATCCACCGTGCGAGGTAGTTCAGTCTATTGCTAGGATGAAGGGATTTTCATGCTTGCTAAGACGCGCCAAGCAATTGGTAGACACTAATGCTCATTCTTTTGCACTCGTAGCACAATATTAAGTAGCTAAACTAGATATTATATTGTGTATTGGAATTGTGTGTGTATTGAATAGACTTCAAATCAAGCTAAATCTTTTTTTGAATATGGTACCAAGTCATAAAGTTTACTTTCAAGTATTTTTCCTAATGCTCCAGTGGCATAAAATCATAGTTTTACCAAGCTGAACCTCTCGGGTCAAGCATCAAGAACACAAAACAAACATGATTTGCGCGAAACTTTGACTTTGGATATCAAAATACTTCATTAGATGCCACTAAATAAGATACACATACAAATAAAACTTTCGGTTATGCCCATTATTTTCATATCCCTTAATAGAGGAGCTCGTGGCTAAATAATAACTTAAGTTAAGCAACGCTTGACGATGTCGGTCCATGGATGTGTGACCATTTCAACATACCGAGTTTCCTTCGTGCCTCGGAAAGCACGTTAAGCCGTTGGTCCCGGCTGTCATTTGAAGATCTTTGACAGTCTTTACGGGTAGTCCGAAGCTTGAGATCTGACACCAGTCTTGCCAAAGGGTACTGTGTTACCCAGTTACTGAGTTGTGGAGGTCAGATAGGCAGATTGATTGGTTTAGGTTACTACACCGGTGCACAGGTTAATTTCCATCAAAGCTGTGTATGGTTAAGATAACCGTGTGAACATTATACTCTCGTAATATTTTTCATGTTTCAGATACCATATTGTGTCGCAGCCTGAAGCCTCTGCTGAAGGCTAGCGATTCAGATGCTGAGCGCGAAGGTTGACGTGTCAACATCTGAGAGGTTAAGAAGAACAGCATGCAAGCAGTTCGCTGGTCTTAGCCGAACGGTACGAACGTGCGCAAGTTTGGAATGGAATACTCGGTGAGTCGCTTCCATTTTATTTTGATAGTGAAGTCAAATATTCTCTAGTGATGAGATGCTATTTCGAGTTTTAAGTGTTCATGTTGGAACACTGAATTGTTTGGTAGTGGTTATACCTAGCACTATCACTAGGTAATTAAGACACACCTGGTAAAAAGCAAGTAGCTAATAAGTTACCTATTGGGTTGTTAGTACTTTCCTAGTTTCAACATTTGGTTCAGTACGAACTTTAGGATGAGATATCCCATAAGAAGGAGATGAGATATCCAAAATGACTGAATAACTAGTCGTTTTCAGTGGCAAAGCGAGTTAGTAATGTCGTTGGGCTATCGTAATTGTATCGAGTTAGTAACGGTACTGGTCATTTGCGTGTATTCAGGACGGATCTTGTTGCGTAACGATGTACAACCACCTTCTTCAGATCTGAATTCACTTGCTTACTTTCAAAGTAATATTATGATAACAGTAGATCACGCGATTGTTTTTCTTACATGAAAACTGAGTTAGTGACCGACAGTAAAGGGTTACTGTTGATAATCTGATATTTATGATATTGATCAGAGTTAATTCGTGAAGCTCCTTAATAGTATCAGGGTTAGTTGTTTCCCTTTTATAAGCCATCAGTATGTTCCAAAATCTTTAAGTAGAAAACGCGAATCATGTTGGAAAGATACCCGATCGCCAAGTTCTTTGAGAATTAGACGTCATAGTTGATGACTGTGGTAGTGAAACCAAATCTGATTAACATGTCTACTCATAAGACCAATTCTGGACCGCACCTCATGCGTACCATGTGGCGATGGGTTTTTTTAAAGTGGGTTTATGAGTTGAGTATGCATTGCCTTTACTTTGTTTAGTTTAACTTGTTGATCGTCGGACCTTTTTCTAATGAATAGTGTTGTGTGGGAAACTTTAGTACGAAAACTGAAGAGGCCCGGTATTAAGTCCGCGATAGGTGATTATGACAGGATAGTGATCGTTATACACCGAAAGCTTTAAATAGATACGCTTAAACCTACCTAGTTTAAGGAAGATGCCAGCGGGTCATGTACTAGTCGATGTTGATGTTAAAAGGATTTTAATGATGATGAGCAAGCTCAAAATGTCGAGTAATTGAGTCTATCAGCCGTATTATGTTTGACCGTACCAGTGGATTCTGGCGGAGGTCGGGGTCTTGAGAGACCGTTGTGTGAAAGCAATATAATTGCTGTTCGGCTACAGAGCCTACAGAGCGGCTACAGAGCCGTTAGAGGTTTTACTCGAGGGTTTCTGTAAGCTTGGCAGTTTTCGCTGCAGAAGAAGTTTTAAAGTTTGATTTGAGCGACTGGTGGTACATGGCCCAGGGTAATGATTTAGTTAAAGATCAAAGTTCTAAAATTTCCCTATTGTCACGAACCCAATGATCTAGTTTGGTCAGGAGTAGCCGAGCGTTGTGCGTTGGCCTGTGTGGCAACTGTTGGCCTTTATGGCAACTGTTGGCCTGTGTGGCAACTAAACGCCAGTGTGCCAACTGGAGGCCTTTATGGCAACTGTAGGCCAGTGTGGCAACTGGAGGTCTTTGTAGCAACTGTGGTCCTGTAAGTTGGTTTAAAATAAACACGTTTGTGTAAGAAACCTTACAGAGGATTCCTGTAGAGTTATGAGGTTAAGATAAAGTAAACTCGCATAGTCACGCGAGAGGTAAGGTCACCATGTTAATGTTGATGACGTTCGAATCGACAAGCCTTCGTTACGAAAATTGAAATAATTTTGGTTTTCTAATTTTTATTACTATGCGTAGATTGTGTTAGTAAGATATACAAAGCTGAAGTACCAATTGAGATTGTAGATGATGAATAGACGTAACATAGGACAGACTAAATCTCTGTGTGAACAGGTTCTGAGTTCAGAGAGTTGAGTTGACTCGACAACGTAGGGATGTGCGAGTAGAGCAATTGAGAAGAGAGCTATGTGATGGCTAAAGGTCGTGAATAAGATACCTGGTGTCTTTTTCTTTTGTTTCATTTAATGTGACATTAGTGACTATCAGTGGTACTTGAACTTTGTAATCACGAAGATTAGAAGCTTTTGCGTTCCGACCTTCACCCTATTGATGATCATTTCAATTAATCTTTTGGTACCTCATGTAGAATTATTACAAATGGGGAATCCGCTACAATGGCACAGATTACAGCCATTTTTATTTTCTTTTTCTTCATACATCATGCTATTACTCGCGGTACATCTAGAGCTAACAGTCAAACTGAATGGGTTTGGGTTAATAAAATAGGTGAATTGTAATTGGCATTAAAATATACGAAATCTAAGGCTACTGAATGGCCCTTTTGATTAACTAGGTAAAATAGCCCCTCCCCTGCAATTGAAAATACCATATCCGTTTAGACCCTAAGCATAGAATGGCCGAAACGGAAGCAAAAAAAAAAAGAGAAGGGGAACAGAAAAAAAAAAAAAAAAAATAATTTTGGTTTTAGAAAAAGACTTTGGTCACTCAATGAACTTTGAACGACTAGACCGTGATAGCAAGAATAAATAATAATGAAAAAAAAAAAAAAAAAAAAAAGTCAAAGACTGGCCTCTGAATCTTTATGATCAAGCAACGAACTACGACCTCTGAGTTTCAGAATTAGTTGGTTAAATAAAATTCTGTCAAAACAAGTCAAAGACGGGGCCTCTGAATCTTTATGATCAAGCAACGATCTGCGACCTCAGAGTTTGATAGTTAAATAAAACTCAGTCAAAACAAGTCGTAAGACTAGCCTCTGAATCTTTATGATCAAGCTACGATCTGATACCTCTGAATTTGATTTGAGTTAGCAAAATGGATGTGTAAAAAGGCCTTGGTCATGGCTATGGTTTAAGTTGGATGATTCAATAAAATTTAAGTCAAAACAAGTCAAAGATGGGCCTCTGAATCTTAATGGACAAGCCACTATCTGCGATCTCTGAGTTTGACTCATTCACTCACTCATATTTTAATTTTTTTTATGATTTTCAGAGATTCGCTGGGCCTAGCAAGGCCCGCTCGTCAGTATGGCCGTGATAGCGCTGGTAAATGAAACTAGCAGCAGAGACGAAATCAAAACGTCAAAAAGGCAGATGACATAACGGAAACACGAATTATGTATTGTTATTGTAAAGATTTGTTTTTATTTGAGTAATATTTTAAAGTCAAAAATGGAAGGTAGATTCACCGACTGTTAGTTTATTTCAATAAAATAATTGGTAACTATATTCGTTCAAAATATTTGTAAAAAGTATTATTAATTACTAAACAAATAATGTACACAATTACTGTATTTTTACAAACCTAAATCTATAATTAATTGATAAACGAATGTCACCGGATGTTGTTGCTGTGTGACGTCTTGTCATTTGTTTAAACGTATAAATAGGCTGGTTCTAGTCGAAAGAACTCAGTATTGAATTGTATTGAACTGTGCACATATCTTCATAAAATTAAGTTGTGAGACTTACTGTTGGTGTGAGTAATAAAAAGTGTAAACAAGATGTCTGATCGTTATCATTTGAGAATCCTGAGTACGCCCGCTCTTACATACATATATACGACTTGCAAGTACGTAGGTATAATATATGTTACAGTTAAAACTAGTTTTTAGATAGAATGCGTTTTCCCTAGTTAGAACTAGTTTTTACTAAATGCCTTTGTTAAAACTAGAATTAACTAATACTCAAAATTGAAAATCAGTTATATGCCCAATATGAGAATACAATGTGATTTAAACTATTATAATGTTATATTTAATTTTGACATTGGTATTAATATAGAATAGGTAAGAACTATAACTATTTAAGGCCGTACCCTGACCAAAACACCGCCGTGAGCATTCCTAGTGCCCTAGCCGCACACTGGTAGCGCATGAGTTACGCCCAGATTTTAGAATAAAATCTATAGAATTGTTCATTATGGTTTTATTGGAAGGAGATTAGTGAAACATATACTCCAGTAAAAAAAAATGAAATCTACCATTTTGGGATCAATATTATGTAGTAATTTAATGTATACAGGGTGACTTGTAATTAGAGCACAACCTTGTAAGGGGATATAGTACAGGTCATTTGCAACAACTTTTGTAGGAACACTCATATGCAAAAGTGCACCAACATTGAGTTATAATTTTTTTCGTGTTATTTTGAAAAACTCTTATGGGGTAACCTTAAAAATTTAATAAATAAAAAACTTGACATAATTTTGTTAATTTTCTTTTTATTATTTAGTCTATAACGTTCCAGTTACATGTCAGCATCATCAAATGTACATTATTGACATTATTTTAGACACAGTGCTCCAAAATCCAAAAAACTTAAACAAATTTTACTGGCATTATTACACAAAACAGCCTGTTTAAAAAAAAAATCACTATGACACTTACTCTGCGTATTATTAAAAAAACATCTACATTTCATAAGCTTTCAAATGAGATATAAAACCCTAACATAGCTAGTCCAATAGGGAAGATATTCGCATAACAAAGGCGCACGGCCAAAAAAAGGTCTGTTTCTACTAAGCAGGTAAAAACAGCCGGTCATTGTTTAATCTCTTTTGTGTTGTTTAGGTTAGTCCGTCCTTGTGATTCGTTGCGATCGGATGCTTTTGTGTGTGCTCTGCAGTTTTGTTTTATCTCTGACGACCCGGCTTGTGACTGTTTTTGTGATTGATTGCTCTCCTGATGACTTGGCTTTTCAACTGGTTTCCGTGTGTTATGCTCATCTGTGGTTTTGGCGCGTATCAAGGACTATGGCTCAAAGACAACGGGCAAATTTTACGAATGAAGAATATGCCGATATTCTGTACACTTACGGCGTAGCTAGAGGCAATGCTTTAGCTGCCCAGCGCGAATATCAACAGAGATACCCCAATCGCCGTTTTTTTTTTTTTTTTTTTTATCGTCAATAGGCTTGCGCTTGACCACTATCTCACCTGATGGTAAGCGATGATGTGGTCGACGGTGAAGCACGCTTGCCTAGAAAAAACCTATTCACTCTTGACTTAAAGACCCCAAGATTGTAGCTATCGGGAAACACAGACTCCGGCAGGGAATTCCACTCCTTAGCTGTACGCATAATGAAAGTGATGTTTACCTGATGTAGGCGTGTTTTCCCGAGTTGAAAAAACCACAGATGAGCATAACACACGGAAACCAGTTGAAAAGCCAAGTCATCAGGAGAGCAATCAATCACAAAAACAGTCACAAGCCGGGTCGTCAGAGATAAAACAAAACTGCAGAGCACACACAAAAGCATCCGATCGCAACGAATCACAAGGACGGACTAACCTAAACAACACAAAAGAGATTAAACAATGACCGGCTGTTTTTACCTGCTTAGTAGAAACAGACCTTTTTTTGGCCGTGCGCCTTTGTTATGCGAATATCTTCCCTATTGGACTAGCTATGTTAGGGTTTTATATCTCATTTGAAAGCTTATGAAATGTAGATGTTTTTTTAATAATACGCAGAGTAAGTGTCATAGTGATTTTTTTTTTAAACAGGCTGTTTTGTGTAATAATGCCAGTAAAATTTGTTTAAGTTTTTTGGATTTTGGAGCACTGTGTCTAAAATAATGTCAATAATGTACATTTGATGATGCTGACATGTAACTGGAACGTTATAGACTAAATAATAAAAAGAAAATTAACAAAATTATGTCAAGTTTTTTATTTATTAAATTTTTAAGGTTACCCCATAAGAGTTTTTCAAAATAACACGAAAAAAATTATAACTCAATGTTGGTGCACTTTTGCATATGAGTGTTCCTACAAAAGTTGTTGCAAATGACCTGTACTATATCCCCTTACAAGGTTGTGCTCTAATTACAAGTCACCCGTATATATTTATTTTTAAATAACGAGTAGATAGCTCCTAAAACCTGCACAAAAACGGCTAGCGCGGCGTTTTGCTCGGGGAGGCGCCAAGTCGACGGTTTGACGGAGATGACCTATCCGTGTCGGGACGCCCTAAGCTCCCGCGCTCGCTGCACTCGCTCTTGGACTAGTTCATTGAACCATAATTATCATATTGCCGAATCGTTACGTAGCAATATTCATAATGACCAGACAATATGATAAATATGGAAGTTTAAATCAGTATTTATTAAATTGTCAGATTTGACTTGACTAGATTCATAATGCCCGGGAATTATACCCCCCCTCCTGATCACCACCACCACTTGGTCCATGATTAGTTTCTCTAGTGTTCGTTTTAGCTAAAGCTCGGCGTGACAGCTAGTTTTATCTGAAAATCTAATATATCAATGGTAAATTCTTGTATTAAGGCGGTACCCCGAGCAAAATGCCGCGCAAGCCGTTTTTCGTGCTGTTTTTAGGAGCTATCTACTTGTTATTTAAAAAGAAATATCAATAAATAAAAATACATTAAATTTCTACATAATATTGATTCTAAAATGGTAGATTTAGTTTTTTTTTTAAATGTTGTATAGTATTTCACTAATCTACTTCCAAAAAACATGAAAATGAGAAATAATTATTGATATTATGCATCTCCTCGTAAAGTGTTCATTGATTATTTTTTGTACTAACACTAATGGATAGACAATTTAATAACGAACATTTTTGTAGAATTATTTTTTTCAAAAGACCAAAATTCGATTTTATAAAGATTTTATTCTAAAATATGGGCGTACTCACTACTGTAATTCATGCGCCACCAGTGCCGCTAGACCAATAGGAACGCTCATATCTCATGCCGATTTTTTGGTCAGGATACAGTCTTAACTAGGAACATATGTCTAATTTTAACAAAGGCATTAAGTAAAAACCGGCCAAGTGCGAGTCGGACTCGCGCACGACGGGTTCCGTACCATTATCGCAAAAAACTGCAAAAAATTCACGTTTTTTGTATGGCAGCCCCACTAAAATATTAATTTTATTCTGTTTTTAGTATTTGTTGTTATAGCGGCAATAGAAATACATCATCTGTGAAAATTTCAACTATCTAGCTATCACGGTTCGTGAGATACAGCCTGGTGACAGACAGACAGACAGACAGACGGACCGCGGAGTCTTAGTAATAGGTTCCCGTTTTCACCCTTTGGGTACGGAATCCTAAAACTAGTTTTAACTAGGCAAAACGAGTTCTAACGAAAAACGGTGACATTATCTGTGACATAATATATATAAAAATATAGCGAAAACTTAGCACAGTTTAACAACAGGTACTAATAGTACCTGTTGCTTACTGTACAAGTATTCGATATTCGATAAGTAGGTACACCTCATTCGAACTAATTCCATTCAATAACAGTTGTAGTAATTATTTTATTTACCTGTAAGATTAATCTGTTTTATAATAAATTATTTTATTTGCCTGTAAAAACATACCCTTAGCGCCTTTTTCACGGGCTCGATGCATTTTCGTTTCGTTTTCCGAATCTGGGGGGTAACCACAAGCTCTTAGAGTAAGGTTATTTTGAGATCGAGTAAGTGACAGATGTATACAAGTCAGATACATCTGTCCCTTACTCGATCTCAAAATAACCTTACTCTAAGAGCTTGTGGTCACCCCCCTGTACCTACAATTGTTTTACCGAGTGTATGTTATTAAATGAGAACTTCCTCACAGAGTTGTTTCGGTACAGAATGATCTGTACCGAGACACTCACCCGAGTCCCGACTCCCGCCCGCCATTCACTGACACACGGCGCAAGTTGCGAATGCCATAATACCAAGCACCGTAGCAAACAAACGAGACCACACCGAAACCAAGCCAGTGAACAAGTGGCTGTTGGTAAAGAATCTGTACTGCTATTCTCTACTACAGGCTGACCTGCGCCAGTTACTAAACTACTAGTTTCATCGCTCTATCCTTAGAGAATAGCACTACTGTAGTACTGTGGTGCTATAACAGTAGTGCGAAACACCACAAAACAGCAGCAGCGATGAAACTACTATTTTTGTACTAGTTTCATCGCTCTATCCTTACCCTCTTACAAATAAACGCAGAATAAAGTTATACCAGGTATAAACTTATGAAAATGTATGGGTATACCTTAGTTATACCTGGTATAACTTTATTCCGCGTTTATTTGTTAGACGGTTAGAGAATAGTACTACAGTAGTATTGTAGTGCGAAACATCACAAAACAGCAGCAGCGATGAAACTACTAGTTTTGTACTAGTTTCATCGCTCTATCCTTAGAGAATAGCACTACTGTAGTATTGTGGTGCTATAACAGTAGTGCGAAACACCACAAAACAGCAGCAGCAAAAGACAAAAGACAAAAGATATTTATTTCAACTGGGCCACCAAGCGGCACTTTTGAATGTCACAATTTAAATTTAAATGGAATACAAGTTGATTCTACCGTGCATTCGGAAAGTAGCTAGTTATGGAGAAGAATGCACAAGAAACTCCATACTTTTTAAATTTACATGGAATAAAAGTTGATTCTACCGTGCATTCGGAAAGTAGCTTGTTATGGAGAAGAATGCACAAGAAACTCCATACTTACTCTTTTAAAAAAAAAATGATTCTACCGTGCATTCGGAAAGTAGCTTGTTATGGAGAAGAATGCACAAGAAACTCCATACTTACTCTTTAAAAAAAAAAATGATTTTTACAATGTTTAGGTACATGAGTACATACATTAATAAATTCACATATGTGAGGACAATGCACCCAGAATAGCACTACACACTATACTATGTAAAGGTATAAAGTATTAAAAGTACTCACACATGTACTGTGCAGTTATACAATAGGTACTAGAAAAACATCAACATCCGAAGCAGTCGAGTTATGACCAATCCCAACTGACGGCGCCCGTTCACGAACATGACGCATGAATCGGCACCACCCAGCTCAACCATCATGAAGGGAACCGAATGATCCAACACACGCGCCACAATCAGAGAGACATTTGAGAGAGCATGACACACTCAACTGCCAGGGCACACACAAGTCAACGAACGACACATAGGTATAGCAAATGGTAGATTTACAGTTGGGTACATAGTACCCACACACGTGCTGTGCAGCTATACAATACTAAAAGAAATCGAGTCTATACAACACAAACATAAACATATCATTTGTTTTTGCGCCCTAGTGGTTGTGGAGCAGGACTAGCATTGAGCCAAGCATTTTTATCAGTGATATAATCCCCCAACTTATAATATGCCTGCCTGCATAGTGTGCGTTTTATACAATTTTTAAATTTCGTCTCATTCAGTTCTAGAATATGGGGAGGAATTTTATTGTAACATTTCGTACAGTACCCCATGAAAGATGAGGCCACTTTTGCCAGTCTGAAACCTGGTTGAACTAATTGGTCCCTATTTCTAGTAATGTAATTATGTCTGTCTCCGTTTTTACTAAAAAGATGTAAATTCTTTCTCACGTACATGATGTTTTCATAAATATATTGACTAGGAACCGTCATGATGTTAATGTCCTTAAACAGTTCCCTTAGAGAATCACGGCGGCGAAGATTGTAAATCGCTCTGATGGCTCGTTTTTGCAGAATAAAAATAGACTCAATGTCTGCAGCCCTTCCCCATAGTAAGATACCGTAAGACATTATACTATGAAAGTAACTAAAATAGACTAGCCTAGCGGTATCCACATCAGTAAATTGACGAATCTTTCTGACAGCATAAGCTGCCGAACTCAGCCGCCCCGCAAGTGATACTAAATGAGGACCCCATTGTAACCTTGAGTCTAGCGTGATCCCCAGGAAAACCGTTTTATCGACGAATTCGAGCTTCTCCTTGTTTAATATAATGTCACAATCAGTACTTTTGACATTTGGCAACGAAAATTTTACGCATTTGGTTTTTTTACCATTTAATACTAAATTATTGGCAGTGAACCAATCCTGAACCTGCCGTAGCGCGTTATTTACGTCGTCAACCTGACAAGTACGTCTATTTACTTTAAAAACTAAAGATGTGTCATCAGCAAATAACACCATATTTAGTTTGCCTTCGAATAAATGGGGTAAATCGTTTATGTATATTAAAAATAAGAAAGGACCTAAAATTGAGCCCTGGGGTACCCCCATTTTCACATTTAACCCCGACGAATTCACACCGTTTATTTGAACTAATTGTTGTCTATCACTCAAATAAGATTTAATCAAACTTAACGCTGATTGACCTAGCCCGTAATGCTCAAGTTTCAGAAGTAATGTTTCATGATTAACGCAATCAAACGCCTTCGACAGGTCGCAGAAGATACCTATGGCATCCTGCGACTCTTCCCACGCATTAAATATGTGTTTTAATAGGGTGACACCAGCGTCAGTTGTACAACGTCCTTTGGTGAAACCATACTGTTTATCATGTAAGATGTTATTCGTATTAAAATGAATGAGCATTTGATTTAGCATTATCTTCTCAAATACCTTGCTGATAACCGGCAACACGGATACTGGTCTATAATTATTTGTGTCTTTACTGTCCCCGGATTTAAAAAGTGGTATAACCTTACTATATTTCATTAGATCCGGAAAGACTCCTTGATCCACACACAAATTGAAAATCAAAGCTAAGTACGGCGCTATAGTCTGAATAATGGAGGTACAAGCTTTGATGGACATTCCCCATAGATCTTCGGTCGGTTTTATCTTGATTTGCTTAAAAGCTTTTATTACTGTTAAGGGGTTTATATGTGAAAAGTTAAATTCATTGGGGCAGGCTGAAACGTTCGCGTTTAATAATCCAAAAGCGAGCGAGGGCGAAGAATTTAAGGTTTCAGTAGTTTTAATTGGGATGTTGGTAAAGAAATTTACAAACTCTTGAGCAACTGTTTTGTTATCTCTAATAAGTCCGTGTGTGGTCTCAAGTGTGTAATCATTATTATTTCTTTTATTCCTGTTCGTTTCATTGTTTATAATTTGCCAAACCGTCTTGATTTTATTTTCTGCTTATTTAACCTTATTGCTAATGTACAAGGCCTTAGCTGCCTTACATGTATTTTAAAAAAATCTTGAGTAAGTAGCATATAGCACATACTTATTAAACGTTTCAGTATTAATAAAAGGCTTAAGGCCGTAAAGTTCGTAAAGTCTTTCCCTACTTTTTCTAAGTCCTGTAGTCGCCCAGTCACTGAATAAAAACTTAGGGCATATAGTTTTAGTTTGCTTCTTAAAAATTTAATTGAAATCTTTTTGAACCACTGAAAAAACTTCATCATACAAAATATTACCATCATTCACTGTGAGGTCCTGATCTCTTAACTTATTGATTAAAGTGCTGTTAAATTTATTTAATTTACCGGATGTTATTGGTCTGGATTGAATCTGCACTTTTTGTTTTAGCATAATGGACTCAAAGGCCACCAGTAGCCCACTATGATCCGAAGGCAAATAATTAATAATGGCCTTGTCAAAGTAGTTGCAGCAACAAAAAACATTATCAATACATGTAGCAGAAGTCAATGTAGTTCGTGTTGGTTCCATAAATACATGTGACAAATTAAATGATTTAAAGAGATTTAATAACCTACTGCTATCTGAATTTTCTTCTAGAATATTAATATTAAAGTCACCACAGACAATTACTTGTTTATTACCAATTGCAAGTTTAGCCAAAACATCTTCCATTACTGACTCGAATATAGAGTAGTTTTTATAATCAGGGGGTCTGTAAACGCACACTATGACATGCCTATCCAACTCAACACAGGACAGTTCAACACTATGTTCAACTGATAGGTCTACTATATCTTTACGGGGTTTTGATTTAATACCATTTTTAATTAATATAAGTGAACCCCCATGCAACATAATATTTCTGTTAAAACAGCTGCCCACAGTATAATTTTCATAATTGATTAGCATTGCATAATCTTTCAGCCAATGCTCAGTAAAACAAACAATTTCGAACCTTGTTTTTTCCAAAAACAGTTCGATTTCTAATTGCTTCGAAGAAAAGCCCTGAATATTCTGCTGGAATAATTTCAGAGAATTCTGCTCAGACCTTTTCTTGAAATTAAATTTTTGCGAGCAAGAAGGTACCTTTTTGATGGTGGATATACTCTTATTTATTCTGTTATTGGTACCCTCCCTTGTCCTATTAACTAGTTTAAAGAATAAATATCAATAGCATCTTTGCTAACGTTATTCAAGGTATTAACCACCTTTAAATTAGTACTATTACTAATATCAATAATTATTGGATACTTCGACATACTACTTATGTCTGAGTTTATTGTATAAGATAATAGCCGAGCTATTTGATGTCTTACCCTAAGAGGCAGATACAAAGTATTGCCTGTCGACTTTAATTTATCAACAAAAATGTTGATGTCAAAAAAAACTAGTT
Organism: Orthosia gothica; assembly: GCA_949775005.1. Lineage (NCBI taxonomy): Eukaryota > Metazoa > Arthropoda > Insecta > Lepidoptera > Noctuidae > Orthosia > Orthosia gothica. The sequence continues at coordinate 23,455,918 of OX459037.1, forward strand.
TGTCACTATAGTGACTCACAAGAAAGTGCAGATGCTTATTAAGCATGTGAATGTGATTATTTTGTCTATTTGACAATTTATCTAAGTAAGGGAAGGCACACAAAATAATTTTATTGCAATTTAACTTTAACATCTCTTTTACATACTCAGTGATGTCATCTTTTTTTACATTTTTACTATTACCTACAAATACAGTTATATTGGTATCTGGTTTATATAAATTCTTTGTCACAGATTCCATTATTTTCTTATAAGATGACCCAGGCATGCAATAATTAAAAGTGGAATGATGCTGACTGCCATTTATTAATTTACCTAAACCCCTTCCTACACCATCCGAAAACATAACCGTATGAAAACCTTCGTAACTATGACTAAACAACAAGTCAGCACTCTCAGGCCGGTCTACTTGAGGCAAAGCCTGTACTATATTAGATATGTCTTGTACGAAGACACTATCTTGAGGCACCCTCTCAGCTTGGACTGGGTCCTCCGTAGCATCAGGCTGGACTGCAACTAGGTTTGAGACTGTCTGGCAGTTACACTGACACAACACTAACTCATTTGCGGCCAAAATGTGTTCCTTTATTTGTAATTTTGAATTTACATATTTATTGTAAAGAGAACTAAGTCTGTTCTCAAGTACCTGGATTTGTGTCTGTAAGCGGTGTGTGTCAATCTCATAGATATTTTTGCTGTCTTCTAATTTAATTTCATAATTATTTAATTTATTAAGTAGGTCAACACGTTCTTTCCTGAGTGGAATATTTTTAATGAAGAACTTGTGTTGTTTCCTAAACTTGTTACAATTTCTTATTAGTCTATTTAGTTTTGCATATTTCTTAAGTTTCTTATGACTAACTTTGTTAAAAAATTTCTGATTTAAAAAAGAATCTTCAGTTAAGTCAATAGTAGGTATTGAAACAGGCTTACAATTAGATTTAATAAGTTCATCATACAAATGGCAAGTTGCATCAACCTGGGTTGACTCCTGTTCTTTTTGTAATTTTAAAATATGAGTATTTGCATGAATCAGTTCTTGTTCAAGATCCCTAACTTTATTTAAAGCCTCCTCATATAGATAACTGCAGTTATTGAAACCATCCGTGACTACCCTCAGTTGGTCGCGTTCATCCACAACATTCTGGTATTGCTGACTTAGTTCAACTAGCTCCCGTTTAAGGATTGTGTTTTTATATACAATATTCTCAACTTCTACTTCACAATCCTCTCTTTCTTGCAACATCTCACGACATTGGCTTTGTGAGTCTTTCAGTTCCAGGAGTGCTGTTCTCAATTTAATTTCTAAGTCCTGAGCAGTAGCCTTACGGGTCAAAACAGGCATGGTTTCAGGATAGGTTACTGGAAATAGAAATAAAGTAACGGTGAGAAGCAAAGGAATAGAGGAAAAACAAAATAAAATAAAGTAAAGCTGGAGATAGAGGGAATATTTAGTGTAGTTAAGTAGAGAAATGAGGTAGGCTGAATTTGGATTAAAAAGCTATTTATTACTGAATTTAGTTGCTTTTGATTTTATTTTTATTTTTAATGTGGGTACGGTGCCCAGAATCTGAATGAATGTTTTATTATAGTTTTCTAGTTAAATTATGCAAAATAACGATCATAGCGTTATGTTAATGTTTATTATTAAATTATCTGAATATATTAGAAGAATTATGGGCATTGAGATCTTGGATTTGTTTCGTTTTCTAAGAAGTCAACAAAACGATTTAGATTCACTGCACAGTACTAAATCAACAGAATTTATACGTTAAAACTAAACGTGAATGTATTACAGGGTTAAATGTACACTTTGTGTGCTATAAATAAAACAATACTGCCCTTAGAATATCCGTAGTTCCGCACTTTAGACCTCAGTTGTCAGCTGTTCGATAGGTTACCGGATCAGTGCCACAAACTTTTGTATAACTCGATATTTTGCCAGTAAAACAATAATCCTGAGTATTTATAGCGTTTTGTTGTGTTTATACTTATAATTAAACATTAATTGCACTTAAATACTAATTAAATATAATTTTAAAATACGGAACACAAATTTTCAGCGATGAAACTACTAGTTTTGTACTAGTTTCATCGCTCTATCCTTAGAGAATAGCACTACTGTAGTATTGTAGTGCTATAACAGTAGTGCGAAACACCACAAAACAGCAGCAGCGATGAAACTACTAGTTTTGTACTAGTTTCATCGCTCTATCCTTAGAGAATAGCACTACTGTAGTATTGTAGTGCTATAACAGTATTGCGATACACCACAAAACAGCAGGCACGATGAAACTACTAGTTTTGTACTAGTTTCATCGCTCTATCCTTAGAGAATAGCACTACTGTAGTATTGTAGTGCTATAACAGTTGTGCGAAACACCGCAAAACAGCAGCAGCGATAAAACTACCAGTTTTGTACTAGTTTCATCGCTCTATCCTTAGAGAATAGCACTACTGTAGTATTGTAGTGCTATAACAGTAGTGCGAAACACCACAAAACAGCAGCAGCGATGAAACTACTAGTTTTGTACTAGTTTCATCGATCTATCCTTAGAGAATAGCACTACTGTAGTATTGTAGTGCTATAACAGTAGTGCGAAAGTAGCAGCGATGAAACTAGAACAAAACTCTGCGCTCAAGCATGTGTGTTTCCATAGAGAATAGTACTACTAATAGCACTACTAAGTATACAGATTAGGTACAGAAACGAAAACAGACCGAGCCGGTGTAAAATGCGCCTTAAACCCTTGAGCGCCCGAAACTGAATCCACACTTAGACACAATGGCTTTTTAATTATTTCGAGCGAGAGATTAAAGGAACATTTTTTTTTTCAGGATCCTTATTCACATCATGATATACCAGACAGCTATGCTATATTCAACATCTTACTATGGTTTGGTGTGTCAATAACCTTCAGCTTGTTAGCAATTGTCTATGCCTGCATGGATATGGATCCAGGAAGAGACACAATTATTTACAGGTTGACTACTATGAGGGTGAAGAAGGAAGCATAAAGAGTTGTTACTTTCATTATAAATTATAAATATTTCTAACCCGCTTAAAAAACTGTCACCAGTATGTAGGTGTTTTTGATAGGGACCATGTGATTAATACACCATTATTCATAATGCCCGGGCTATTTGAAAAATGCCCAAATAGATAAAAACTTTTGATAAAATTGACCGGGCTTTCTGAATAATGCCCATCACTTATTGGGCCAGGAAATTAGGAAGTGTTATTTATTATTTTAACGTTGATATTGGTTTTAATATAGAATAGGTAAGTACGATTGCTATTTAAGTAGGTACTAGTATTTGTACTAGTCGAGGGAGCCCCACTGCGAGGGGCTCCTATTTCTGTCTGAAGGGTTTAAAGTAACCTAACATGAAGGAGATGATCTCACTTCAGCTCTTGTCATCTCCTTCGTACCTAATCTATCCGTGTCTGGTGCCGTTAATTGAAACATGATTATCGAATTGCCCAACCGTAACGTAGCAATATTCATAATGATTAGAGACAATGTGATAAATATAGAAGTTTAAATCAGTATTCATTATATTGCCCGATTTGACTTGACTAGATTCATAAAATATTGATACATTACAATAATAACAAAAGATCTAATGATCATATGACCTAATTTCATTTAATATACTTTTTTTTAATATAACGATCAAATGATATAATGAGATATTTCATTTTACCTAATTTTATTTGGTATTTTGTATAAAGTGTAAACAAAGACCTTATACGTATTTCTTACTACTAGACTGTGCACCAAAAAATTATTCCTAGTGGATATTGTGATATAAAATTGGTTTAGTTTTGTGTCTCATCTGTCTACGCAACTGGACAATATGTGAAATCATTGACAAAAGCGATCTCAGGATAGTGGAGCGGAGAATTTTATTGTAGTATTGATTACCTCCGCAAAGCTTACTGGGAAGGCTGACTCGATACAATTTGCTGCCAAATACTCCAAAAACCATTAGAATCTGTTACACCCGTATTCTCAAACTAAAGAATGTTAAAATTGGACACTGAAGACGAGGCGGTATGGTCCAAGACCTTAGCCTGCCCGAATAGGGCGAAGAAAAAAAAAAGACCACCAGGTTTGCGGCGTTTTTGGCGGGTTTTGTTCGAGTAAAATTCAGCGGCTGTTAATATTATTCGCAAATTGATTCCTAGTGGAATAAAATTGGTGTAGTTTTGTTTCTCAACTGGACAATATGTGAAATCATTGAGATACTTTGGGGTATTTCAAACCATCGTCTGAAGACTGCAGGATCATCTAACGCCTCTCCTTCATGAGCTTGAGAGTAAGATCAGAGAGTTTTTTTCCTATCTATACGATGGGTCTTGAAGAATAAGACTTATGCAGACTTGGGATTTGAGGATTATCGAGTCCTCCCCGAATACACCATCGTAAACTGCTCAATTCCTCTTTGAGTTCGGTCATCTTATCGTCGGTCCGGAGTCCGGAGTGTGCGCGTGTTGTACGTCGCCAGGTCCTGTCGTCGGTATTTGTTGGGGTAGCCGGATCTCGTCCGGGATTCTTTGCACCCCTTGCCATAGCTAACCTAGCTAACCTAGACCGCTACCGTAGTCGAGGTTAGGCAGGCTGCCGGGCACTAGGGCACTAATAAGTAATCTGTGACTAGGGGATATGTTTTATTTGTGCTATTCATGGGGAGTGCTTTGCAGGCGGGTTGGCGATCCCAGTATGGTTGTTACAAATGCACAGAGAACGCTGCTGATCATTCTCTGGTTTGTCCCTTAGTCGCCTCTTACGACACCAATGGAAAAACATCGAAATTCTGTACGCTCGACACCGACTCGGTAAGTGACGTAGATTCCAAAAAATATACACTCATATTTTTTTTCAATGAATTTGTTATGTTTAGGTAGCGTAGTTAGGTAGCGTAAATACATATATTGGGATACTTACACTATTGTTTTTACAATCAATTTGTCCCGTATTATGTTTGGTCATGGTCACCTCATTAGAAAGAGACACACTACCAACGGGAGCCCTCTCGCTCGGACCGGTTTTTGCGCCATAGTGCACAGTCTAGTAGTAAGAAATGTATAAGGTCTTTGAGTGTAAATTTGGGTCGCTCCGTAATTAGTATTTCCACAGCCGTTTTGGCAATTGCCAAATCGTAGATCAGAATTAAATAGTTGACCGGCAGGCCTATTACGTATCTTTTGCAAGAGCAAAACAATAGCGATTTTTGCGCAATAATTGCTTTTCAATACAAAAGTTTTAGAGTTGTTGGTGGTTTTTTTTTTAAATATGATCATTTGACAAAAAGCGAAGATTAGCAAACGATTGTGTAGGACCTACTTTGACTACACTGCAGGTCTAAAGAATAAATAATACTAAAGTATCAAATTAGGTTATTCCAAGTATTTCATACTAGATTTGGGGTTGCTATGCCGTGATTTTTTTAATTTTCCGCGATTTTTCAGTCTCTACTTTCGTTTGCCAGACCACAGATAATATAATACTAGCATACAGATGCCTCATCCCATACAAAAAAACAGTGCCGACGTAACTAGCGTTTTTCATCTGCTTAATCTTGTTATTTTTGTGAGTACATCAATCGCGTTTGATCCCGTTTCACGGCAATAGATGGTGTTAGCAGCGCCTTGCAAGTAAAAGGGTTTACGAGGTTCGTGAATTTTTTTTTTTTAAATACAGTGAAGGTTCGTTTTATAGTATTTTTTTGCACGTTGTTACAGTTTTTTTGCACCAATATGTGTTAAAATGCAAATTATAACAATCGAGTTGAATGCCTCAGAAATTTAAAAATGCGCCATCTATGGCATCAATTTTAAATGATCCGTTCAAATAATCTTTGAAATGTGAATTAAGAGCCTAATTTTCCATAATTTTGTACTTAGGAGAGTTAATTAAACAAGAACATACAATGTTTATGTTCAATTCCAGATAATGTTAATTTTTAACACAATTCTATTGAATTGTGTGTACATGTCGCGTCATCTAGTGAGATTTATTTGAACCAAATATTCTTTCTTAACAATGAGACCCCGTGGCCAGACTATACCTCCATGATTGCAGTCTTATGTCACTTGAGGAACCTCCCTGCCAAATTTCATCTATAGTACGTAAAGTGGTTTTCGATATTTCGTGATGAGCGAGTGAGTAACCTTTCGCTTTTATATATAGATAGATAAACCACCAATATTTGGCCCCCAACGACCATGATGGCCCCCTATAATTGCAAAGATTTTGCTAATTCGGAAATATGATCTTTTTTTATTTAACGCGGCTAATTTTGCAACAGCTTTTGGTTATTTTTTTATAATACAGCTGGATATCAGTTGCGAATTCTTGAAATTTCCTTCTTCGCCTCGATACCTCAGATGTTGATGGCAACTCTATTTCTTGTAGAGTCCTCGATGCAGATAGACTATAGAGCGAACGGAACGTGGACTCGATACGTTGTCAGTCAGTCGATCCTTGTGCTAACTCTCCAACCAAACGCGCGCTCGAAACGGTCCTAAACGTCCCCGCGCCCCGCTTCACTACCAAAGATACCTAAAAAAAAACTTAATTAAAAAAATCAAAAAACCCGACTGCTTCAAAAGCGAACTAAAAAGTCGTAAACAAGGAAAAAATCATGCTGTGCCGTCGGAGGATACATATTCGCCGGCTGGCTGACCAAAATCTGGTGTATCCTCCGCCTGCACAGCATGATTTTTTCCTTGTTTACGACTTTTTAGTTCGCTTTTGAAGCAGTCGGGTTTTTTGATTTTTTTAATTAAGTTTTTTTATTTACAACTTTTTAGTTAGTTTTTTCGAATTAGATACATTTAAACATATAAGTGTTATATATTTTTGAAATCACCTCTTAAAACCCTTTATTTTGATACCCCACACGATGGGGTTGGAAGAAAAAAAAAATTTGGGCCCTCACAATATGGCACCCAAAATCCGCCATTTTTCTATTATCCAATTTTAATGTAGCCTATGACACTCGCAGAGATAAGACGCATCGATTGACGTACGAATCATCAAAATCGGCCAACGCGTTTGGTCTCTGGAACGCCACATAGGAACAAACATACATACATACATACATACATACTTACATACATACATACATACATACATACATACTTACATACATACATACATACATAGACTGATAAACACATTACCCTCCTTCGGCAGTCGGGTAAAAACTACTTCTGCGCATCTCTCTTGCCATCTTACTTGCCGGGGGATTATACCTGTGCAAGAGCAACAAACAAGAACAATTATAGCATTAATGATACATCTTGGTAAAAGACAGCAAAAATAAGCTTATACAGCACAACACCACGAGTTGGAATCACGCACCACGCTCCATAAAATGTATTACTTTTTTACGCAATTAATTTGACATGCTAAGCAAATAAACTATAGATATAGAACACCACGCCCGGTTCCCCAGCTCCGGTATACACCCGGTTTCCCAGATCTGGATTATCGGGCTGTTAACCTAATCGACGAATAATCGCCGGTTAATTCTACTTTCAGTTTAATTTCCCAGCAAAAGACGATTTAGGGGGTGTTGAAAGTTTTTTTGAGGAATCTCACTGCGCAATCTAATTACTAACGTGCGTAGTACATTATTACCTCAATGTTACTAAAAAACGAAAAATAAAAAAGATAAGAAGAGAGTGAATAACTTAATTAGGTTGTTAAAAACTTGAACCTCAACGGGGCAAAAAGGGGTTATTAAGTTTTTAAGGGAATATTTTACTTTGTGGCGGTAACCTAAAAATTATTCTTTGTGCCTCGGCAAGCACGTTATGCCGTTGGTCCCGGCTGTCATTTTAAGATCTTTGACTATAGTCAGAAGCCTGATATCTGACAGTCTAGCCAAGCCGTAGGTATCATGTCACCCAGTTACTAGGTTGTGGAGGTCAGTTAGGCAGTCGGTCTATGTAAAATACTGGTACTCAGCTAAATCCGGTTAGACTGGAAGCTGACCCCAACCTAGTTGGGAAAAGGCTAGGCAGATTGTTATTTGGCAGCAAAACTCTGCGAAAGGTGCACTTTTTCGGAGTTTTAAGCATAATTAATGGTGGACGGTTAATTGTACCGATGAGTGTATTTATAACTTCATCGCATAGTCATGATTTCATACATTGAGGTAATAATGTACAGATTTCAAAAATTCGACGTGTGTACCCAGCTTAGTAATTTAGTTTTTCTGTGTTGGGGAAAACCTTTTTGTGGTTTGGTTGGTATTAAAAATAATATTACTTATGGCAATACAGAGATCATATGACAGTCAGTCGTATAGTTTCCAATAGTTCCGAACAAAATGGCTGTGGCAAAGGCTCTGTTTTGGATTTCTTT